>CM057452.1:1515315000-1516565000 GCA_016271365.2 Neoceratodus forsteri | reverse complement strand
TATGTGGAGGACTCAATTCTAGACAGGAGTCCTTCACAGGGGAAGGGTCAAAAAGCTTGTTCAAAATTATTAAAGATGTTGAGATTGGAGAGGGGCTTTGTGGACCCTTGGAGGCTTCAAAACCCTAGTTAGGAGTTCATTTTCCACTCAGCTGCATCCAACTCTTACTCCCGGTTGGATAGGCTATATACCCAGAAGAAATGGGTGCACTATTCATGATACACAAATGCATTCTATTTCCCTCTCAAACCATGCTATGGAGTCTCATGAGTTAAGATGGGGATCCCAGAAATCTAATGGAGGCTGGAGATTAAATGTGGGTCTCCTGCATGATGAGGGCTTCATTGCTTCCACAAAGGACCTTATTCTGGGTCTCCTCAGGGAAAACATGTAAAAGGACACCTCTCTTAAATATATATGGGACAGCCTTAAGGCTGTGGTAAGAGGGCATGCAATATCATATGCATCCTATAAGAAGAAACAGCATTAGGCAATACTTGTAAAGACAGAGGAAACACTATGGCAGCTGGAGTTGGACCATAAAAAGACTAGGGACCCAGCCCTTTTGCCTAAACTTACAAAAAGCAAGGGGGATTTTAATGCTATATTATCCCGGAAAACGGAGAATGCTCTCCATTTCACCAGATAAAAGTACTATAAATGGGAAGATAGGGCAGGCAGATTGCTCACTGTATGCCTAAGGAAACAAGAAGCGGATAGATACATACCTAGAATTTAAAAGGGAAGGGGGGACAAAACTTTTGCCATCTCACCCATGGAGACAGATGAGGAATTCCATAACTACTGTATCATTCCCACCTATATAGTCAAAAGAGACAGGAGAGACTTTCAGAAAAGTCACTGAGTTCCTTGAGAAGGTAAAACTTCCGAAGCTCTCGCAAGAGCAGCAGCGGTTTTTGGAATCTCCATTTACAGACTCAGATTCTTGAGGTTATTAAGTCTATTTTTTTTTTTTTGCTTTCTATTTACACCTCCTTTTGCTGGCCACCTGGTCTGCCCTCTCCTTTCATTGCTGCATCCTTTCTACAGGAGAATCCAGCTGCTTGTCCACCTCTACTGCTCCTGGCCCTCAACTTCTGCGGCTTCCCCATGCAGCGGGACTGCAGGGAGCCCTCAACTACCCCGTGGAACACGGATCAGACAGGAGCCAACCAATGTGGTGAAACTCACGGACGGCCATGAAGCCGCGAGACTCAGGTGCCACCCCCCCTTTCCAACTGGCCTACCCCAGAGCTGAGGACATGCAGTGAAGTCAATGGGAGGAAGCGTGCATGCTTCAGCACATGCTCTCCTCCAGACGTCTTCCCCCAGCTCCACCCTTGAAGCACAGTGTGCATCCTGTCCCCCAGCCTCCGCCAGGGGGTAGGCATGCACTGACTGTTGCCAACCCCCCATCCCAGAGAGGAAGAGCAGTCTATTGGATGCTCAATCCTTCCCCTTCCCTGCCGACCCCCAGCGACCTGTGCTCATTCATGAACACCAGTTACCAGCATGGTGTGAGTTAAGGTGTCCAGTGCCTCAGCCCTCAGTGCCACCAGGCCAGCCGTTTTAAGTCTTTTAAAGGGGGCAAAGCCCCAGTCCCTGATGGGTTCACAGCAGAGTTTCACAATACTTTTTCTAAGGAACTTGTGCCAGTTTTCACCAAATTTTGCAATGCTGCTTATGAGGAGGGTTCAACTCCTGATTCTTGGAATAGGGCTTTAATTTCGGTGCTGCCAAAGCCAGGCAAGGACAGTACCTTGTGTGCCAGTTATCACCCCATTTCCTTATTAACTCAAGATGCTAAGATCTTTGTTACGGTTATTGGGATATGAGTGCAAAAAATTATTTCATTTTTTAGTTCATCCAGACCAAACGGGGCTTACTCCTGGGAGGCATATCCGCCACAATACCCTCCATGCTGCTATCTCAATTGATGCTGAAAAGGCATTTAATTGTCTGGATTGGCAGTTTTTGAACAGGGCTTTACACAACATAGGCTTTGGGTCTAAATTTCATACCTGGATTTTTAACTTATACAGGACCCCCACCACCCAGATTAAAGTGAATAGAGTAGTTTCTATCCCCTTTAGGATCTGGTGGGGCACACACAAGATTGCCCCTTATCCCCTCTTCTCTTTGTACTTAGTATTGAACCCCTAGTGGCACTTGATTATGAGGGCATCCAGGTGGGCAGAGAGGAGCTAAGGGTCTCAATGTGCGCCAGTGATATCCTCCTTTATGTTTCAGACACGGTCTGGGCAGTGCCAAATGTTCTGGACGTGCTGACTAACTTCGACTCTGTTTCAGGTTTCAAGGTGAATGAAGTCAAGACAGTGTTGATCCCGACTGGACCATATTTGGGTCCACTCCCATCAGCTATTGGTAAATTAAGATAGGATACAGCAGGATTTAGATATTTAGGTATCTGGATCCTGAAAGATATAACAAAGTTATATCATACGAATCATTTAAAGTTGTTACAGGAGGCTGATGCTGACTGTAAAAGTAGAAAGAACTGCCACTCTCACTCTTTGTTAAAATTGAAACAGTGAGTATGAATTTATTACCCCATTTTCTTTCATTTTCTCAGTGATCCCTCTTAGACCCCCGACCTCATTCTTTAAAGTGCTTAGAACTATCATGACAAAATTTATATGGGAGGGGGTGATGAGTCCCAGAATTCAGTGACTTATTCTGACTGCCTCCAAGAAATCAGGGGGACTTGGTCTTCCTGAATTCAAACAACATTTTTGGGCTGCCCAGCTGCAGTACTTTATTCCACATTTAACTGGGGGTGAACCTCCCTTATGGGTTGCCCTGGAGAGGGATAGAAGAGGTGTGGCTAAACTTGGGGACTTACCATTTATGGATGCGCATAAAATTAAAAAAGCTGGTCCTGGAAACATCTGAGCTTTGACACTTGAACAGGTTTGGGTGGAGGTTTGTAGAAAATACTAAGTTCACACCAGCCTTTCAGGGGATACTCCATTGTGGGCCTGCATAGATTTCTTGCCCTTCAAATTGTATGAGGTGTTTCACGTGGGGGTGAGAAAAGGTCTTTCATCACTTGGGCAATTTTTTCAAGGTAATACATTTAAATCTTTCCCCAATTAAGTCAAGAATATCACCTATCTCCGAGAGACCTTTTTTTGTTACCCGCGATTTAGACAATATTTAATGGAACAGCAAAGAAAATCCCAATTAATGGCAGTACAAAACCCATTAAAACAGTTACTTCTATCTTTTGCATGTTCCTCAGACACTAGGGGTGAGATTTCTCAAATTGTCTGGCTGTTATGAGGTTTGGAACCAGATATGGCGGAGTCAGTAAAAGCTAAATGGCATTCAGAGGTTCATGTGGAATTGTCAGACTGGGAGAGGGGGAAGGTTTGGGAGGGAGTGTTCACCACTATGGCCTCCTCCTCATGGAGAGATTTTCAGTTGCACATAGTTGTTAGATACTTCTGTACACCAATTATAGCGAAGCATTTTGGTGCACATCCATCAGATAAATGGTGGGTTGGCTGTCCAGATGTGGCAACACACTCTCATATTTTCTGGGCTTGTCCACTCTTGAAAAGCTTTTGGGATGAGGTGGGGACGGAAGTCGGGAAAATAACTGGGGTTGCTATTCCTATTGAACTTCAATTTTGGATATTTGGCTTACCCCACCCCACCCCCCATATGGTGGCTAAATTGAGGTTGAAGAAAGATACATTTATTAGTCAGTGGATTCCTTTTTTTCATTGTTTGGTGACTAAACAAAGTAGAAATATTTTTGAAATCTTGGCTAAGCAGGATTAGACAAGAGCAGTCTAGAGGGTGAATTCCTCCTGGTTCCTCACTGTTTATGGTTCATGGCCCCCCTCTAGTGAGGTTTTGCACCCCCTTTGAGCTCTTCCCCTTGCACCACCCATTCCTGGCTTCCACTCCCTCTCCTAGTGACAATGGGCCTGATTCCAAGATGGCTAATACATGGCACAAGCTGAGTTACAACAAACCCTATGGCATAAATTACAACTTGCATCTTGCCTTACGCCATTTGCTATTCCAAAAGGTGTCTTGTGCCATGCTGTATGTGGGTTGTGCTAAATGTGGGTTACACCACCCACTATGCCCACAACCCACAATGGCATGGTGCAAGGGTGGGTTACAGCTGCAACTGTGCCCTATTCCAAAAGAGTGACTTCTGTAACCCACTTATACTACTCCAAGAGCCGCAATGGTGAAGTGGAGTTAAACCATCATGGAGAAGGTCTAAGGGGCATCCATTCATGCCAATCGATGGATGCCCACTCTGCAGCACCATGGCAAAGGTACTGCAGTGCTCCCATGCCCCCAAACACATTCATGCCCCCCAACCCCCAAATATTGGAAACCCCTGGGGTCCAATAAGCAATGTGCCCCCCAAATGCTAGTGTCACCTGGCCAGCCCCCCCAATGCCCCTGGTGCATGTGGCAGTGTTCCAGAACTAGGGGGTTCTAGGGGTACAATTCGCAGTGGACTGCGACTTGCAACATACGGCCATTGCACTATGCTCATGACAATAGCCTATGCCTGCTGCAAATTGCAGGACATAGGTGTCAGGGACCCTGCCTGTTTTGGAATGTGGTGCAGGATCCCCAGCATAGTGCCGCATGGCGCAACTCACATACACCCACAAGTTATGCTATGCATCTTGGCATTGGCCCTCATGAGTTTTAGTCTATGGAAGAAACTTTGTTTTCAGATAAACTAATTCCTGAGCTATTGTAATGTTTAGATTTGCTTTTGGTACTCATTTTATTTGCTCATTGCATTTTTTCTGTTTTTATTTTGCCTTTTTAGTGGGTTTCCCCTTGGATGTTTGTACTTACCAGTTGAGCTTGCTGACAACATTATGTTGTTCTTGTCTGGAATGTCTTATTTGTTGTTAGTGTGAATGGTGGTATACTTGTATTTGAAAAATGTCAATAATTTGTAATTTAAAAAAGAACAAGAGACAAAGCATCTCTGCTATGCTATCCGGGATAAATATAGTGCACAAAATTTATAACATTAGGACTTCAATGAGATATTGCCTGCCTGGTGGGATAGCCTGGGTAAATACATTTTTTAATTGGTCAGAATTATAGTCCCACTGAAAATGAGATCCAGCATCTCTGCTGTGCTATCCTGGCTAGATACAGTGTAAATGTGTGTAAAAGCAAGACCCCAGTGAAAATATATGCAGTAATGCATCCCCAGTGGCCCGTCCCGGATAAATAAATTTAAAAAATCAATAAAAGTAGGACATCAGTTAAGAAGAGACACTGCATCTCTGCTGGGCTATCCTAGGTACAAACCTTGGAAAGTGAGTAAAATCAGGATCCGGCTGGAAAAGAGATATCACATCTACGATGGGCTAAGCTGGGTAAAAGCAGACCATAGTGAAAATGAGCAACAGAATCTCCACTAAACCCCACTGAAAACAACCTCAGCTGGCCTCCCCAGTATAACAACTGTGTAAAATGGTTAAAAGCAGAACCTTACCGAAAACAAAACAATGCATCACAGCAGGGCAGTCTTGGGTGAATACACTAGAATCCAGTACATTTAAAAACATGTAAAAGCAGGACTGCACTGCAAACAATACATTACATCTCAGCTAGGCTATCCTGGTTAAATTTAAAATCAGGACCCCACTGCAAAAGAGAGATAGCATTTATGATATGCTGCCTTGGGTAAGTACATTATGAAAAATGGGTAAAAGCACATCTCCACTGTAAATGAGATATTGCATCTGAACTAACCTATCCTGGGTAAATGCCTTGTAAAGTGTGCAAAAGCAGGACCCCACTGGAAACAAAATATTATCTCTCACTTGGGCTATCCAGGGTAATACATTGCAAAAACAGGGAAAACCAGGACCCCACTGAAAGCAAGACACAGCACCTTTACTGTGTTATCCTTTGTAAATACATTATAAAAATGTGTAAAAGCAGGACCCCCATGGAAAAAGAAAAATTGCATCCCTACTGTGCTGTCATAGGTAAATACAGTGTAAAATGCGGAAAAGCAAGGCCTCAGTGAAAATGAGATGTTGCATCCCAGGAGGGTTATCTTGGACAAATACATTGACAAAGTAGCTACATTAGGACCCTACTGAAAAAGAGATAGTGCATCTCCATTGTGCTGTCTGGGTACCTACACTGTAAAAAATTGTTAAAGGAGGACACTAGTAAAAATGAGATGTAACTTCTACACTCTGCATCCTGGATAAATAATGCAAAAATGTGTCAAACCAGGACCTCGGTAAGACATTGCTTGTCAGCTGGTCTATTCTAGTTTTTTTCAGTTGTTTTACCAGAAGTAACACACTAAGCTCAAAGCTTGTTTACAGGTGCGACCTGGGAGCACAGGAAAGTTAAGTGACTTGCTCAAGGTCACACAGTATGCAAGTGGGGACTGTGGGATTCAAACCCAGGTCTCCAGATTTGCAGCTCAGAGCCTTAAACCACTGCGCTATACTGCCTCCCTCAATTCAGTTCATGGTTCAATGGAAGGTAAAAACGGGTGAACTCCAGACCCAACTGTAACTGAGATATTGCATCTGAGCTGGCCTATCCCAGGTAAATACACTGTAAAATTGTGTGTAACCACCCAGTCCCTTGGGTTACTAGAATCCCCTCAGTGACAGAGCTAGGCAGGGAGAGGCGGCTGGTGATTAACAAGTTAAATGGTTTTTCACCTGCTCACTCTTCTGTTTACTTGTCTCTAGCTGAGACTGAAGTGATGAGCTCATTTAGAACTCTTGCAGCAACATAACCCTTGTGTCAGCTGCTGAGGTGGGACACAGAATGTTGGGAACAGCAGTTGGTGAGAGTGAGTGTTTGAGTGAGGAAGGTAGAAGAGCTGCTCTGCCTGTGGGCTCCAGCCTATGAGCCTTGGTATTTCTCACCCGAGTTTTGGTAATTCCCAGCTTGCCAAGTGAAGTGCTGGAGACCTTTCTTCAGAAGGATTTCCTGATTTTCACTCCAGAAGGGGTGAAAGGGACTGCTAGCCAGTGGATCCATGGGGCAATCCTGTTATGATCTAGGATGCGTGTGTACAGCTGCCTAAGAGTATGAAAGTGAGTGAAATGTGACTTTTCCCAGAGGGAACAAGGACAAGTTTTTGTTGTGTTCCAAGCCTAGAAGGAATGCACAACTTTCTGTAAGTACACATGTGACAGACTGTTTTTAAGTAAAGTTGGCTGAGGTGTGTAATGCCCAGAGCCATGACTAGATCACACTATTCTGCACTTTCATCTGTGCACTACACATGTTGTGATTTGAATGCTGAACACCAAGTTTGATGTTTTTAGTAATTCAAGAGGTATTGCAGATGTTTAAGGTATAACTCTGAAAGAACGGCTGAGGGTGTATCTGGGAGCAAAAGGTGGGCAGAACTCCATCTGAAGTAACCAGTTCAGGACTAGCAGGTTCAGAAAGGGTGCCTGGTTATCTCAGATTAAAGGCCATAATCTGAAGATAATTCTACCCCGTAGTATGGACTACATGTTTTGTGCAAACAGCTCAAGGGAAGAATAGTGCTAGAGTTCAGCAAATGCGTTTACAGTTGTGGCTAGATGTCATTGAATGCAACCTGTAAATGAAGTATTTTATGTCCTGTGCTTGTGGGAATACAACGATGTGTTGACAGTTACAGTTGGAATATGTTCTGCAAATTCAAGTGTCAAGTTGTTGTAAACCTTTGGGGGACTACCCTTGCTTTAAACATCATTTGTCTGACTAAAGTCCCACTCTAGAACCCCAGCTATGGTCTGGAAAGTTACATTATTGCTTCTTGTGTGGATTTACTGGGTACCCCTCCAGAGGATAGGTCTAGCATACACCTAGCAAATCTTTCCCCTTGACCTGGTTGTAAATACCAAGGTTGTTCTGTACATAACCACTCCTTAATCTCTAGAGAATGAGCCTGGTATACATTCCCAAAGCTAGGAGTGGTACCATTTCTAAGTTTGAGTGCATGCCAAGTATGGGTGCCAGTAATTAAATAAGGGGTGCTAACTGAGTAAAGTAGCCAGGGTGGTAACATGTGTAAGAGCAGAACCCCACTGAAAATGAGATGTAGTACCTCTGCTCTGCTATCCTGAACAAATACAGTGCATAAAATGTATAAAATCAGGACTTCAATGAGATATTGCTTGCCTGCTGGGATATCATGGGTAAATAAATTTAAAAATTGGGTAAAATTGGCCAGCCCGCTGGCACTGAGAACTGAGGTGCTGGACGCCTTACCTTGTGCTATGCCAGTGACCCAGATTCAGGAATGACCTCAGGTCATCGGGATGCTGGCATGTAGGGGGGGAGGGAGGAGCAGGATTGAGCAGGTTGGCAGACAGTTCTCCTCTCCCAGGAGTGGTGGGGATGGGTTATTACTCCCCCATAATTCCGCTCCCACCAGGTGGAGGTTCAGCGGGTAGTGTAGGCGGGAGGGGTGACACCATTCAAGGTGAGTGGAAGAGGGTGAGCTGGCACCACAGTGTATGTGTATGGCTCCACATGCATGGCTGTGTGCCAGGGCCTAAGGCTGGGAATGGGAGAAAAACCTACAAAACACCAAAAAAATCTATATAAACAAATTGGGTAAAATCAGCACCCCACAGAAAACGAGACCCCGTATCTCTGCGCTGCTATCCTGGCTAAATGTAGGGATGTGAAAAAAAAACATTTTGACCAGGATTTGAAAAATGAGAGCTGTCACATTCATGAAGTGCTGTAAAGATATGACTATGTTTGTAAATTAGGGTAAAATATTGAAACTTACCAAAGTTACAAGCCTGTGTTGGCAGAATTCAGGCCCATAAGTGTTGTTTTCTAAATATTTTTACACCATAATTTCAACCAAGCCTTCTTATGATGCCACCTCATGAACAGGAGCAAAGAAAAGTTTCAGCTCCTGCCCAACAGTGAATTTCACACAAGGACCTCAATATCACCTTGCGGAATATATATATAAAAAAAAAACATTTTTGGCCAGGATTTGAAAAATGAAAGCTGTCATATCAATGAGGTGCTGCAAATATATGGCTATGTTGTAAATTTGGGTAAAAATAATTACCAAAGTTATGAGCCTGCATTAGCAAAATTCAGCGTAGGCTCATATTTGGGGTAAAAATATTGAGAATTACCAAAGTTACAAGTCTGCATTCACAAAATTCAGTGGAGGCTCATAATGTTGTTGTATTTTTATTATATTTACACCAGATTTTCAATATAGCCTTCTTTTGACCTGACCTCATGAACAAAGGCAGTGAACATTTTTAACTCCTGCCTGTAAGGTGATTTCGCACAGGGATTATAAAATAACCTTTTGGGACAGATTTATCTAATGTCAGTGCAGTTTTTCATGAGGCAGGATCCCTAAAAAGGCATGTTGAAAATCTGGGACACAAATATGCAAAAATGCCTAAGTTATGCCACTAAGTTCCAAACCCCAGTGAAGTACATTGAACCACATACCTGTTTCTTCAGTTTGTGATCCGGCTTTGAAGAATGAAGATGTGTCTGTGGTCCAGAGAGGATCACAGCATTGGACCCCTGATGGGTAAGTAAGGGCTTGGGGGTGTGGTGTGGTGGGTGCTGAGTGGGAGGGTTGGGGGAGCAGTTACAGCCACTAAAGACATTGATGGACAGTTTTCTTTTTACAGGGTTAAAAAAAGGAAAAAAGGCACTGGATTCCTCATCATGACACTGGGAGACTGGGCACCCCCAGTGTCACTGTTATGTGTCAGGGGTCACTGAGAGGGAGGGTTGGGTAAGGGGATATCTTTAATTTACAAAGAAAAAACTAGCAAAAGAAATAACCACACATGCACGGTACTGGGGGCCTCAGGAAAGAAAAAAAACAGAAGATTCCTCACCAAGTCACTGTTATGTTTCTGGGGGGTGGAGGTGCTGAGAGGGAGGGTCAGGCAGGGGGATATGTATAATTTGAAAAAAAGAAACTGATGCTGACAGTAAAATAGTGCAGTGCAGAGTGCTTCACAGATGCGACGACAACTGTGTTGGAACTCCAACATGTTTTGTCACAAGGAATGCAGGAGTCCTGTTCTCATAGCAAGCGGTCTGCAGGGCTACTCCCACTGCAGCCCTAAAAATAGGATGACTCAAGGGAACTCTCTGGGCTGGGTGGAGAGGATGTGAGGGGTTGATACAGTTGGGACAAATGTTGCTACTTATAAAACTACAAGTAGGCAGAGTAATGAGCAAAAATGAGTAAAGCAATCTTTGTCTAACTTACTGGGGCAGTTTCTGTGTAATTTCTGCAGCCAGACCCAAATTCCGTGGCAGGACTTTTCTTCTGCTGCAATCATTGTGTGCCACAGAGCTGCAGAAAACAGGGTGCCTTGACTATTTTCTTGACAAACATATTTGTTTTGTAAATCTTTGTAATGCTTGTTTTGTATTTTTTCATAAGTGCAATAAGAAACTTTGATGTGTTTTGTGTGATACATGCACATCCCAGGTGCTGTACAGTAGGTACTCAGTGCAAGCGCATTGTGCCTTACTGTGCACCTGAGACTTGTGTTTATCATACAACAACCCACACCCTGTCATGTCTTATTGCTTACATAACTCACTGACATCAGCCATATTACAAATCTCATGCATTTGTAGGCCTATGTCATGTCCCTTAGCTCCCTTCTCACCTCAGGATTTCAAACTAAGCTTTACCAATGTCTCCTGTTATCTCGCCTCTTGTCCATATATTTATTTATTAATTGACAGTTTGAAACTAACAGGTTCACTACATCACCCATAACATATGATATCTCCCTTTCATGGTTCTCCTCAGTTCTATTCAGTCATTTCATGATTGCAGTTTCAGGTTGAAGCCTTTCTTACATTCTCAAGACTGCAGAGGTACCATTATTACCTAAACAACATTAAAACTGAGATGGTACTCTGTAACCTTTCCCTCCCTACTTTCTTTACTATACAGTAACCCTTAAACTACCTTGACACTCAGACTACTCCCTGCATAATTTAAATCTACACATCCAGCTGGTATATAATGCATGAAATTCAGCTCTATTTTCACTGATTTGATAAACTACAGAATCACTTAGCCCCTCCAAAGTGAAAATTTAAGAAGTATTAGAGGCCAAGTAACCACCAGTTGTGACTTGCTTAACATAGCTAATTGCATTTTTCATGTATAACTTGAATACTGTCTACAACTGGAGGGAAAGTACAGTTACGTAAGAGCTTACCGTAACAGTAGATCTTCGAAAACAGCTCTTGCAGTAGGTTACACCATTAGGACTGAAGCCGACAGGTGTCAGGACCCCATGGAAAATTTCTAGCTAGCTATCTTCAGCGGGGACTACCCCCGACGTCAGTCCGGCCCCCGACGTCAGGCGTGGTACAAAAGGGGGCGGTCCTGCCAGATTCCCCAGTTCTCCCGCCGGAGACTTCCGGCCGCAGGCTGAAAATGAAAAGGGAGACTGAGGATCCACCATCAGAAGACAAAAAGGGAATAATCCCTGTTAGAAAGAGCTCAAGTCATACCTCCTCCAAGGGGGAAGGTGGGCGGGAAGGTACCTGCTGCAAGAGCTGTTCTCGAAGATCTACTGTTACGGTAAGTTCTTACGTAATTGTACTATCTCACTTCGAGACACAGCTCTTGCAGCAGATTACACCATTAGGACTGATTCGCAAGCAATAGCGCTTGTAAACACACTGGGAGGAAGAAATTAGAAAGAGCGTTCCAGGCCCCAAACTTAGGACAGGAGACCCTGCAGCACCACCAGGCTGAAGCCTGCTCTACTCTGTGAAGTGATATCCAGGCTATAATGCCTGATAAAGGTGTGAACAGAACCCCAAGTGGCAGCCGCACAAATGGCAGAGGTGGAGACGTTTCGAAGAGCTGCAAAGGAGGTGGCCACACCTCTAGTGGAATGACCCCGAACTGGTCCAGGGAGGGGCTTTCTTTTGATATCATAACAGTATGAGATGCACTGGACAAGCCAGCGAGACAGGGACTGTTTGGATACCGGTTGGCCCTTCATCCTTTCATTAAAGGAGATGAAAAGCTGCTCTGAAGTGCGAAGCTGCTGAGTTCTGCTCAGGTAATACCTTAAGCTGCGGTGAACATCCAGGGTGTGAAGCAACGGCTCTCCTCTGTTACAGTAATTAGGGAAGTAGACCGGCAGGTCAATATTCTGATTGAGAGTGAGTGAGGAAACCACCTTAGGCAAGAATTTTGGATCCGTCCTCAGGGAAACTCTGTCCCGGTGGAAAATTAAATAAGGCTCCTAGCACATGAGAGCCTGAAGCTCAGAAACTCTTCTAGCTGATGTAACAGCAACCAAAAACAATGTTTTCCATGAGATAAAATGCAGCTCACAATCCGTGGCAGGTTCAAAGGGGGGGAAGTGTGAGTTGTCCCAGGACAAAGAGCAAGTCTCACGGAGGCACCGGTCCTTAATGGGTGGCCTGAGGTGTAACACCCCTCTCAAAAATTCCTGGCAGGCATCTAATTGTGCCACTGTGCGCTGTCCTACTGGGAGGTGAAAGGCTGAAATGGCAGAGAGGTGTACCTTAATAGAGGTAGAGCGAGTCCCGAAGCGAAAAAGGGAAAGCTGGTACTCTAACACGCTACCGACAACCTAGAGGGAAAAGCCTGCTATGCTGCGACCATAAACAAAAATGGTGCCATTTCATGGCATACGTCGCATGCGTTGCCGGCTTTCTGGCTGCAGCGAGAACATCCGCAACCTCCTGCAAGACCCCGTGATGCAGGATGGCTATGTCTCTAGGAGCCATGCATGCAGGTTCAGTGAGCATAAGTCCGGGTGGACCAGTGAACCCTTCTCCTGAGACAAGAGGTGGGAGCTGAATGACAACGGGAGCGGAGGTTCCCGGGAGAGCTGAATTAGCAAAGGGAACCAGATCTGCCTGGGCCAAAAAGGGGCCACCAGGATCATTGTTGCATGCTCCCTGCGTAGTTTGAGAAGAACTTGATGAAGAAGCCAGCAGGGGAAGGAAGGAAACATATTCAATTCAGTGCTTTAGAGTAACTAGTAATTGCTATTTTTCTTTTAAGCTTAGATTGTGGGCTTTTAGTGACACTATACTTTCTTTGTTGTCTTTACTTATAATTGTTTTTGGGCTGTTGAAAATTTAAAACGTAGTGGTGGTGTAATTCTGTGCTGTCTTTAATTGCTGCAAATTTTCACCCCCCCTCCTTCCCCTTCCCCCAACTCTTAATTACATGCCCTGTTAAATCTGATTGACAGGAGCTAAACACAGGGTATAGTAAGGGGTGTGAAGTAGGAGGGGCATAAGGGAGAAAAAGCCCACCCTCAGAACGACAAGTGTTTTGACTCTATTTATTTATTGGTTTCTTTTTCTTTAAAAAAAAAAAATTGTCTGAGAATCAGTGGCAGGATTTTTAGTACAGTAAATTAATAAAAAAGGAACTAGGAGAGCTTCAGTAGCAGACAAGTAGTGGAATTGCAGTATAATGTGGGGAGTGGTGCAATGCAGTGGCAGTGGGGCAGCCATATTCAGGCAGACCTTCTGGACACTGAGGTGCTGCCCTATCTGCATGCATCTCTCTGGACTGTGGGATGAGGTAGCCAGACTCAGAGCAGAAGTAAACTGGGTCAAGAGTACCATCACCCCTATCCAGGGACCACCCAGTCCAATGCAACTGCCTCAAAGGATGCCGAGAACGAGGAGCACTTGGATGACAGTGGGCTCAGGGAGGGTTAGAGCAGTCAGGCAGAGGCACATCCCAGATCCTATTCCACTCAAGAACTCATATGCCACACTGGCAAATGAGGACAACTAAATCGAGGTACCCAGAGAAGTGGAAGGAAAGGATGTGGAGGTTAGCCAAGGAGGTTACCTCAGTGGGGAAAGCAGTGGACCCCAGAGGAGGAGGAAGCAAATCCTGGTGGGGGACTCCATCATAAGAGGGATCCAGCTAGGAACACAGGAGGGGGAGGAAAGGGAGGTGAGGTGCCTACCAGGTGCCACGGCATGGAGGGATGGAAGGAAGATCCTGGGGATCACTGGGAAGGCAAGACGGGAGGTGAGCTGGATGTCATTATCCACCTAGGTACTAATGACCTGGCAAATGGGAGCCAAAGGAAGTTCAGGAAGAGTTTAGGAAATTGGGGAGGGGTCTCAAGCAAGTAGCTACTTCTGTCACTTCTCAGAAGTACTACCTGTAGAGGCAAGGAGAGCATAGGAGTGCATGCACCAGGAACTTTAACTCATGGTTGAAGAACTGGTGCTGTGAGGAAGGGTTTGGATTCATTGGTGACTGGGACCCACCTGGAGGGATGGAGGTTTGTTCAAGCCTGACAGCCTGCATCCATCCTGGAGGGGAATCCAAGCACTCAGTGTTAAGTTTAAATGCTACATTGACAAGCATTTAAACTAGCAAAGGGGGGTGGCAGGCCAGCAAGGAGGGTACCTACTTGCTCACCCCCCCCACAGCTAGCAGTGGAACCAGTGAACCAGAGAAGTGGCTATCTCTGCAAAGCAGTGTGCAAAAGATGGAGATTAGTGCCCAAGAGGTGGATAATCAGAAAAGGGGCAAAATTCAGCAGAAGGGCAGACAGCAAGGAGAACCAGAGATAAATGACAACCAAGGAAGGGGCTGGAGTAGAACAGTGAAACAGTCTAGGAGGTCAAATCATGGAAAGCCATGTGTGAAATGCCAGGAGCCTTAGCAACAAGATGGAAGATCTGGAGGCTGTCATGGTACAGTCAGATCTGACATTGTGGCCATCACTGAAAGCTGGTATAATGATAACCACGACTGGGAGATGGCAATACCTGGCTACAACATATTCAGAAGAGACAGAGCAGAGGAAGGGAGGAGGAGTGGCACTGTATGTGAAAATGACATAAGGGCCACAGAGATCCAGGAGGAACAAATGGGGAGAGATACTGTGGGTTAAGCTGGAAAGGAAAATGGGGACAGCTATCCACACAGGTGTGGTCTATAGACCACCAGCCCAGGAGGAAGAAACAGATAGAGTTGATGCTAGCCATCCAAAGGATGGCAGACAAGGGTGAGGTAGTACTGGTTGAGACTTCAATATTCCAGACGTGGACTGGAGCATCCAGCAGCAGCATCAACTAGGAGCAGATTTATCCTGGACTCTTCCAGGGTGCTCTCCTCAAGCAATTGGTCATGGAACCAACTCGGCAGAAGGCAATACTGGACCTTGTGCTCACAAACAGGGACAGTGTGATGGGGGTAACAGTGGGGAGCACCTGGGCAACAGTGACCACCAGTCATTGTGGTTTGAAATCACAGAAAGAGCAGAACCAAACCACAAAAACACGATCCTGGATTTTAGGGGGCAGACTTTGGGAAAATGGGGAGATACTTGAAAGAGGCATTAAGGGAATGGGACAGGAATCAAGGGTTGAGGAACAGTGGGCAGTATTTAAAATGGGGATTACAAGAACAACAGAATTATGCATTAAGCAGGTTAGCAAGAGGAAAAGGAAGAGGAGACCATTATGGTTTTCCCAAAGAGGTAGCAAAAGAAAGTGAAAGCCAAAAGATTGCATTCAGGCAATACAAAAAGACACAGGCAGAAGGGATAGGGAGAAGTACCAGGAGAAGCAAAGGGAGGCAGGGAGGTCAGTAAGGAAGCCAAAGCTCAGACAGAAGAACACATTGCAAAAATCAGTGGGTAGAGGGGACAAAACCTTTACAGGTCAATGAAAAAGAAGACAAAGGGAGGGATAGTGAGACTGAAGAGGGAGGATGGGGGGGTGAGGATGACAACAGTAAAGCTGACATATTGAACAGGTATTTCTGCCCAGTCTCTACTGAGGAAGAGGAGGTATGGGTCTGAAGGGAGCACAAGGGTGAGAATGGTGCAGAATGGACACAAGTCCCTTTACATGAGAAAGGGTCCATGAACTGGAAGTAATAAGAGTTGATAAAGCAATGGGGCTAGATGGGTGCACCCCAGGGTCCTTAAAGAACTAAGAGAGGTGGTGGCTGAACCTCTGGCTATCCTGTTTAGCCGATCACTGGAAACAGGGAGGTACCCAAAGACTGGAGGACAGCAGATGTAGTCCCCTATACAAAAGTGGAAACAAAGAGGAAGCAGGAACTACAGACCAGTCAGCCTCACCTCGTAGTGGGAAGATAATGGAAGCACTACTGAAGGAGAGATTGGTGGAACATCTAGTTGTCAATGGACTACAGGACCCAAGGCAGCATGGTTTCACCAGGGGAGGTCGTCAGACCAACCTCACTGACCTTTTGAGATGGGTGACTAGGAGGTGGATCAGGGAGGGCAGTGGACATGGCCTATCTGGACTTCAGCAAGGCCTTTGACACTTGCCACATAGAAGACTATTACACAAACTGGGGAATAGGGGTGGGGCAGACAGTAATGTGGTGGTGGTAACTGGCTGGGTGGCAGAACAAAGAGGTGGTGGTAAATGGCTGTTACTCCACAGAAGGGAGAGTGACCAGTGGGTCACAGGGATCAGTGTTGGGACAGGTCCTATTCAACATCTTCATCAGTGACATGGCGAGGACCTAGAGGCAGAATTCACTGTTCGCTGATGATACAAAGCCTGTAACAGAGTAGACACACCAGAGGGTGTAGAGAATGAGAAGCCACCTGCAGAAACTTGAAGAATGGTCAGGGTTTATGTTGAAATTCAATGCAAAAGAAGTGCAAGATAATGCATATGGGGCAAAAACCCTGGCACAATGTATCAGTTGGGGTGAGGATACAGCATGCACCAAGCAGGAAAGGGATCTTGGGGTTGTCATCTCTGATGACCCCAGGTAGGGAAACAGTGTGACAAGGCAGGTAAAGCAAACAGGATGCTGGGATGTATAGGCAGGGGCATCACCAGCAGGAAAAGGAGGTCATAATCCGCTATACAAGACACTAGTGAGGCCCCACCTGAGTACAGTGTACAGTCTCTGGAGACCATACCTACGTAAGGACATAGACAGGGTAGAGAAGGTTCAGAGGAGGGCAACAAAGATGGTGCATGGGTTGCATCACAAGTCCCATGAAGACAGGTTGAAGGATCTGAACATGTACTCCTGGAGGAGAGGAGGGAGAGAGGGATATGATAGAGACATACAAGTATCTGACAGGGAGGAACAGGGTGCAGGAAAACACTATTTTTAAGCGAAAAAGATGTTCCAGGACTAGAGGCATTGGATGAATTTGGAGTGAGGGACGTATCAGAGGAAACATGAGAAAGAATTTCTTCACAGAACGGTGGTGGACAAGTGGAACACCCTGCCAGAGGAAGTGGTGGGGGCGTGGA
Organism: Neoceratodus forsteri; assembly: GCA_016271365.2. Classification (NCBI taxonomy): domain Eukaryota; kingdom Metazoa; phylum Chordata; order Ceratodontiformes; family Ceratodontidae; genus Neoceratodus; species Neoceratodus forsteri. Next base: position 1,516,547,690 of record CM057452.1, on the reverse strand, counting down.
AACAATCACGGATTTAAGAATGCATGGGATAGACATAAAGGAATTCTGGAGGTCAGGGTAAGGCAACAGACTTCTAGAAAACAAACTGAACTTACATGACTCAAATGGGCAGACTGGGTGGGCCATAGGCCTCATTCTGCCGACACTGTCTATGTATCTATGTAACTCTCTGATCAACGGAAGGAGGAAAGAGAGGAATCTGTCCGCCCAGGAGAGGGACAACGCGTCTCGCCAGAAAACACCAGGCCCTGGATCTAGCGAGCAAAAATTGGTCAGTTTTGCGTTGGATGGGGACGCGAACAAGTCCAATTCTGGAGTTCCCCATCGAAGAAACAGATCCTCTGCTACCTTCTGAAGAAGTTCCCACTCATGGACTCTGGCCTGGGAGCGACTGAGGACGTCTGCAATTGTGTTGTCTGCCCCGGGAACATGTACTGTGATCAGGTTTGCGCCGTGTCGGATTACCCAATCCCACACCCTCATGGCCTCCCTGCAAAGGGGGTAAGAGTGTGTGCCTCCTTGTTTGTTGAGGTAATGCATCACTGCCATGTTGTCTGTCTGAAGCAGGAGAGTGCTTGGCAGGATCTCTGACTGAATGCCTGCAGGGCATAAAGGACCACCCTCATCTCTAGGACATTGATATGGAGGTGGGCTTCCAAAGGGGTCCACATACCCTGGGACTTCACCCCGTCCAGGTGTGCTCCCCACCCTAGACCTGAGATGTCTGTAGTGAGGATTACCTCCGGGAATGGTGCTACAAATGAGACACCCACAGAGAGCGTCCCTGGGTCAAGCCACCACTGCCAGTCTGAATCGCGGTGCTCGTGATTCTGACCGGATGCTGCATGTGGTCTTGCCTTTGGTCCCATTGCACCTTGAGCATCCACTGAGTTACCCGCATGTGGAGCCTTGCAAAAGGGACAGTAGGAATGGCCGCAGCCATGTGTCTGAGCAAGCGAAGGACCGACCTGGCTGGGGCGATCTTGTTCAACGAAAGCTCCCTGATGAGGGATCTGATGTGTTCCACTCTGTCATCTGGAAGAAATGCTCTTCCCTGAATGGTGCCCAGTACTGTGCCAATGAACTGCAGTTTCTGCGACGGTACCAGGAGGGACTTCTCATGGTTGATTAGGATCCCCAGAGAACGAAACAGGTCCTGGGTGCTCTGGATCGCCCGTAACAACGCCTCTCTGGAGGCGGCCATGAGAAGCCAATCGTCCAGGTACAGGAACACATAATGGCCCTGTCTCCTTAGAGACACTGCCACGACTGCCATGCATTTGGTAAAGACCCTGGGAGCCGATGACAGCCCGAACGGAAGAGCTCGGAACTGAAAGTGATGGCCTAGAAACTCGAAGCGCAGGAACCTCTTGTGTGCTGGAGTTATGGGGATGTGCAGGTATGCGTCCTGCATATCTAGAGATGCTAAAAAGGCATCCTGCTTCAGAATGGGAATAAGACCCGGGAGGGTTAAGCTGCGTAATCTTTTGTAGGCGACCGACCAATTGAGGTCACTGAGGTCCAGAATCAGACCGAGGTCCCCTGTCTTCTTTGGAACCAGGAAGAAGTGGGAATAGTATCAGTATCCTCTCTGGTTCTCTGGGATGTACTCTATCGCTCCCTTTTGCAGGAGCGTGAGCACTTCCTGTCTGATCAATGACTTGTGCTGACCCGGGTACCGGGAGAGCAGCGGAGGCCTCGAGGGTGGCTTTTCCACAAATTCTATGACATGGCCTCTTGCGACCAACTGTAGAACCCACCTGTGGGTGGTAATAGTCTGCCATCCTGGCAGGAAATTCGCAATGCGACCCCCGACCATGATGTCCCATTGATCCTGAGGGGCGGGGGCCGGGGCCGGGAAGGAGTCAGGCTGTGGCGGCTGAGGGTCCAGCTGGCTGAACCGGCTTAAAAGCATGCTGGCTATGACCTGCGGGTTGTTTTCCCTGGGCTCTGCGAAACCCGGAGCCCCTCTGCTGTGGAACGGGGTGGGACTGTTGTCTCTGCGTCTGTCCACGAAATCGGCTTTGGTTCCTACGAAAGGAAGTAAGCTTGGGTCGGTACATAGCCTGAACCGACCTCACTGCCTTCCCGGCCTCTTGGAGTTTGGTAATTATCTTCTCCGAGGGTTTACCAAACAAAACTTCTCCCTCAAATGGGGCGTCCATGATGTTTTTCTGGATGTCTGGGTTAAAACCAGAGACACGGAGCCAAGAGTGTCTCCAGAGGCATACGCCTGAAGCTGCTGCTTGGGCCGAGGAGTCCGCGGAGTCGTATGTGGCTCGTAGCACTTGGGTTCCCACATCCGATCCTGTACAGAGGAGCTGCAATATCTCCTCCTTCTGCTCACCATCTGGCAATTTCTCAGCCGCATCCAGACCCTGTTCCCACAGGGCATTTTGGAACTGCACCATGTGGGTCAAATAATTCAGGGATCTGATGGCGCAAGTAGCGGAAGCATACGTGCGCCTACCCATGGAATCCAGCTGCTTGGACTCTGGGTCTGGTGGCAGGGTGCTCAGATGTTGCGGTCTCTGGGACCGGTCATGAGAGGCTGTTATGACCAGAGAATCGGCCTGAGGATGCTGAGACAAGTACTGGTCCTCTCTTGGAGCCCTGTACAAGCTGTCAGTTTTCTTCGGCATCGCCGGGAGCAAATGTGGACACTTCCACGCTGCCTTGGTGACGTCCACGAAAGTGTCTACCACAGGCTTGGGGTCCTTCTGCCAAAGATACTTCGCAAGGCGTAGCCTCTCGGGGTCTAACTCTTCCGCATCCCATCCTATGTTCTCTTGGATGTGTCTCATAATATCCGAGAAAGAAGGGTCATCTGGAGGAGACTTCGGCAGCTCACGTGGGTCCGGAGAAGGGATGGAGAGTGGAGATGGGGATCTGGATGATGAAAATTCTGATCCCATATCCTCCGTCGAAGGCGACCGGCGGCGTCTTCTGGATCTCTTGGGACTTGGTGATCCAGAAGAGGATCTGGACGGAGGTCTCCTCTTATCTGGTCTCCCCCTTGGAGGGGTCCTGGACTCCCGGGGAGGAGGTAACCAGCCTGCAGACCCAGACAGAGAAGGGGGCGCAGGAGCCAGAGGAGTAACCGGTATAGGAGGAGGAGGAGGAGGAGGAGGAAGCTGAGGTGGAGTGGGGACCATGTCCTTTTTGATGGTCTCCCACCAGTAAGAAAAGAGCTCCTTCACCTCTGCAAAAGAAAGGGGGCTTGGTTTGAGGCGATGGTACCCTGGGAGTCTCAACAGGACCAGGGTCGCCCGTCTGGTCTTCGGGCTGAGTTAACTCCTCCTCAGCGATGGTCACCTGACCGACGTTGGTCGGAGGCGTTGGGGTCCTCTTTTCAATGGGAGTGGACTCCGGTCCCCCTACCAGCGTCCGGTGATGAGTAGGCCTGGCCGGCGATGGTCTTCTGATGGTCGTTGGCTCTGGGGACCTGTGTCGAGAGGCCGACGTTGGACGAGCCAGCATCGGGTCCAGTGGCCTCTTAAGCGAGGTAAGCTCCTTGGTCTTCCTGTGTAGAGGAGGAGGCAGAGAGGCAGATCTGACGTCGGGTTCGGAATGGCAGGAACCCGACTTGTGGTAATAGCGGCGGTCCCCTGACTTAGCCAGAGCCTTGGAAGATGAGGAAGGCCTGGGAGTTTTAGCCTGAGAAGAGGAAGATTTGCTCACTGCAGCGGGGGGAGGCTGAGAGCTGGCCCAGGAAGGAGAGTGGTCGGACCTGGAGCCGGAGCTGCGCGAATCGGAAGCCCTAGAAGGGGATCTGGAAGGAGCTTTCTCCCTATGCCTCTCAGCATGCTTGCGGGCCTTCTGCAAAGAATCTCCCTTGGAAGCCATGGCCTTGAGTCATTCTTCTAAGAGAAAGGCCTGGAGGGCCTTCTGATGAAGGATCCGGGTTCTGCTGTTGAAGCCCTGGCAAAAGGAGCAGGACCGGGTGTCGTGGTCCGGGCTTAGGCACAGGACACAGGCCGAGTGTGGATCTTTGAATGGGATCTGCTTCCCACAAGCGCACCTCGAGGAGTGACCAGAGGTCAGGGAGGACATCAGAGAAGGCTGAAACCGAGAACGAATTTCCCATAGGAAAAACACTTAACCACACGTCGCACGCTAGAAAACAAACCGAAGGGTCGAGTACATGCAAGTCGACGGCGGGAAAGTTACATAGATACATAGACAGTGCTGGCAGATAAGGGCCTATGGCCCACCCAGTCTGCCCATTTGAGCTTGTAAGTTCAGTTTGTTTTCTTAGAAGTCTGTTGCACCTTACCCTGACTCCAGAATTCCTTTATGTCTATCCCATGCATTCTTAAATCCCTTGATTGTTTCAGCCCCACCACTTCCTCTGGCAGGGTGTTCCACTTGTCCACCACCTGTTCTGTGAAGAAATTCTTTCTCATGTTTCCTCTGAATCGTCCTCCCTCCAACTTCATCCCATGCCTCTAGTCCTGGAACATCTTTTCGCTTAAAAATAGTGTTTTCCTGCACCCTGTTCCTCCCTGTAAGATACTTGTATGTCTCTATCATATCCCTCTCCTCCTCTCCTCCAGGGAGTACATGTTCAGTTCCTTCAACCTGTCTTCATAGGACTTGTGGTGCAATCCATGCACCATCTTTTTGCCCTCCTCTGAACCTTCTCTACCCTGTCTATGTCCTTACGTAGGTATGGTCTCCAGAACTGTACACTGTACTCCAGGTGGGGCCTCACCAGTGTCTTGTACAGTGGAATTATGACCTCCCTTTTCCTACTGGTAATGCCCCTGCCTATACATTCCAGCATCCTATTTGCTTTACCTGCTGCTTGTCACACTGTTTCCACCTTGAGGTCATCAGAGATGATAACCCCAAGATCCCTTTCCTGCTTGGATGCTATATCCTCACCCCCAACTGATATATTGTGCAAGGTTTTTGTGCCCCATATGCATTATCTTGCACTTTTGCATTGAATTTCAACTGCCAAACCCCTGATCATTCTTCAAGTTTCTGCAGGTCGCTTCTCATTCTGTCTACACCCTCTGGTGTGTCTACTCTGTTACAGAGCTTTGCGTCATCAGCGAACAGTGAAATTCTGCCTTCTAGGTCCTGCGCCATGTCACTGATGAAGATGTTGAATAGGACCGGTCCCAGCACTGATTCCTGTGGTACCCCACTGGTCACTCTTCCCTCTGTGGAGAAAGAACTGGAGAATCTGGTGGGACCGCCCCCATTTGTATCATGCCTGACATCGAGGCGGAGGACCCGACGTCGGGCGGTCTCAGCTGAAGATAGCTAGCTAGAAATTTTCCGTGGGGTCCTGACGCCTGTCGGCTTCAGTCCTAATGGTGTAACCTACTGCAAGAGCTGTTTCTCGAAGTAAGATCTGCCATTAGCCATTTGTCTCACTAATGTAGAACTATGGGTACACCGGCTTGAATTATCAGAAGGGACAGGCCTTATTTTTATGTTTGTTTGGGCACATGCGCAAGTAAACCAAATGGCGTGGTTTAATATTACGATGTGCGGGGAGCCAGAGAAATCAGTTTCTCAGGTGGTAAACTTCAGGGGTGCAGACTTTGGGAGGATGCAGGAAGTACTGAAAGGGAAACTAGAGGGCATAAGGGAGGAGATGGATGCAGAGCAGAAATGGGATATTATTAAATGGGGGATTGCAGAGGCAACAGAAGCCTGCACCAAGACACAGAGTAAGAGGAGTAGAGCAAGAAAACCATGCTGGTTGAACAGCGAGGTAGTGGAGGTGGTGAGAGGAAAACAAGAGGTATAGGAGGACGGGGAAGGAAGTAGACAGGAAGGAATATGCAAGATGGTCCAAGTAGGTGACCAGAAAAGTGAGAGAAGCCAAGGCCCAGAAGGAGCTGAGATTAGTGCAGGGAATTAACGGTGGGGGGGGACTTTTTCAGATGCATCAGGGAGAAAAGAAAATGCAATGAGATAATAGTGAGGATAAAAAGGGATGGGGAGTGGACAGAAAAGGTGGAGGAGCAGGCAGAAGCACTGAATGAATACTTTTGCTCAGTGTTTATGGAAGAAAAGGGGGGGACGCTACCACCATGGCCTGGGAGGGTGAGGGCAGGAGGACAGGAGGCAACAGATGGAAGAATTGAGGCAAGTAGAGTCCTAGAGGGACTGAGGGCACTGAAGGTAGACAAGACAACAGGGCCAAATGGTATCCACCCCAGGGAGCTGAGGGAGATGGCGAAGGTGTTGGCGGAGCCACTGGCAGATCTGTGCAGCACCTCACTGGAGTCAGGATGTGTGCCACTGGACTGGAGGATAGCACATGAAGTACCATTACACAAGAGCAGACCAAGGGATGAACCGGGTAATTATTGCCTGGTAAGCCTCACCTTCATAGTGTGCAAACTCATGGAAACAATACTAAAGGAAAGACTTGTGTCATACCTGGAGGACAATGACTTCCAGGATATGAGGCAGCATGGGTTCATTTCAGGGAAGTCTTGTCAAACCAGCCTGATACAATATTATGACTGGGTGACAGGTGAGCTGGATAAGGGTTATGTGGTGGATGTTCTTTACTTGGACTTCAGCAAGCCTTCAATTCTGTGCCTCATGGGCAGCTTTGGGGGAAGCTAACTGGTGTAAGGGTAGGGGCAAAAATGATGAACTGGATTATAAGCTGGCTGAGTGGGAGGCTGCAATGGGTGGTGGTGAGATGGGAGCTCTCAACTCCAAGGCCGGTGATGGGTGGGGTGCCACAGGGCTCTGTGTTGGGGCCAGTATTGTCTGGGCTCTTCATATCAGACATTGCTCACGGGGTGGTGAGCAACTTAAGTCTGTTCGCTGATGACACCAAAATCGGAGCAGTGGTGGATGGAGATAAGGGATCAAAGCAGCTGCAGGGGGACCTAAGCAAACTAGAGGAGTGGTCAGAGAGGTGGCAGCTGGGGTTTAATTCAAAGAAGTGTAAGATTATGCACTTTGGGGTGATTTGCACTTTGGGTTGATGAACCCAAGGAGAGAATACTGGCTGGGGGGGTGGGTTCAGCTGAGGATCACCAAGGAGGAGAAGGACCTAGGGGTATTGATAACAGGGACCATGAACGACACTGCTCAGTGCAGGAGAGTGGCTGTAAAAGTGAACAAAATGCTGTGGTGCGTAGTGAGGGGGGTTTCGTCCAGGCGAAGAGGTGATCTTGCCCCTCTACAGGTCACTGATAAGGCCACATTTAGAGTATTGTGTGCAGTTTTGTAGGCCATACCTAAAGCATGATATCAGGCTACTGGAGGGAGTGCAGAGGAGGGCAACAAAGATGATATGTGGAATGGAGAGGAGAGACTATGACAGCAGACTGGGAGACCTGAATATGTACACCCTGGAGGATAGAAGGGACAGAGGGGACATGATAGAGGCATTCAAGTATCTGAGGGGAATCAGTAAGGATGGGGCAATGGGGTCTTTAAGTTAAGAAGAGGGAGGGTCACCAGGGGGCATGGGCTAAGAATAGAGGGGGGAAGATTTAGGAAGGAAATAAGGAGACACTATATCACAGAGAGGGTGGTAGCAAAATGGAATGCCCTACCAGAATGGGTGGTATCATGTAAATCTGTGAACAGCTTCAAAAGAGTGTGGGACAGGGAACAGGGGAAAGTGAGGGTGGTGGAGGTGGGGGTGGAAGTGGGATGACAAAGGGGAGGGGGTGGGGCAGCTGCAAACTAGGGGTGCTAGCTGCACACTCAAGCAGACTTAGATAGGCCGGATGGTCTGTTTCTGCTGGCACATTCGTATGTACGTAACATATTGGTGCTGCTCCTGCAGTTTAGGGGCTGGGAAGGCTTATGATGTAGCAGCCAGTGCAGATGAGCCTGCAGGAGGTGAGTGAGTCAACACCTCATCGTGACAAGGCTGCTGCTTATGTTGCTTTGCTGTGTGATGGGTGGAAACTTCTCACATATGAAAGAATTCAGCCATGACTGTCACAGTGTGGCAACATCCCTTCGTACTGCTGCCCTCAGACAGTGTCCCCACCACTTGACCCAGTTTTGAAGCACCAGTGGCAGGTGCTCAATCCCTCCACCAGTATCCCCCTCTTGTCCACTCAACTTTTCAGAAGTCCAGTGGTCAGGTGCCCAACTCACCAACAGAAAACACAACAACCCCCAATTGCTCACCTTTTTTCCTCACTTTCCATCAACCCACTACCTTCACATTTGCAGTCCCACTGTGCCTTCTTCATTGCTAAATACTGGTTTGGGTCCCTTCCCTCTTACCTCTTCTCAGTCTTCTCCCCCGTCCTGTCCTCTTCCTACTCTCTCACTCCCGGGATTCCCATACCTTCTCCATTCTCCATGCTCACTCTTCTACAGAGTAAGCTGCCTTTTCCTACCATCTCCCTTCCCTTTGGAACCTTCTCCCCTCTCCCCTCTACCTCATTCGCAGCTCTTAGATGCCAGCCAAGGCACCTTCCAGCACCCTTCAGTCCCTGTAAGCCCTCTTCTTGACTCTTTTTCCCTTCTCTTCTGCCTCCCTCCTGCTGTGGAACCCCATTTAATGTAGGCTAATTGTAACTGCACTCACAGTCTGTTTCTGGTCCCCATAGCTTTGTCACCTTCCGCAATAGGCACTGCCACTTTATTGTGTTCTTGCACACCTGTTCACACATCATTGTGATTGACCATGCTGTTGTTTACCTACTTGTGCACCACACTGGTCTTGCACCTGCATTTTACAGTACCTGGACATAAGCCTTTCTCAGTTATCAATTTTTAAATAAATAAAGTCCAGTGGGCATGTTCCCAACAGAATTGCTGGAAACCACAACACCCCTCACCAGTGTTTGGTGTCAGTGCCTAACCCAGCCTATGGAAACAACTGCAACAACCCCCTCCAAAGTCTGGTGGTTGGATGCCCAACCTCACCTCTGGAAAATGCTGTACTCCACAACTGCATGTGACGTTGTGGTTTCCATCATAGGTGACACCAAACCACACATACTGACACTGGGGTGCCTAACCCCAGTGTTGGTGCATGCAATAAAAAAATGTACCTCATCATCCTCTGTTTTTGTTTAAACTGGAAAAGAAAACAGCTCATCTTTGTTGTTCTGCTCTCCAACCCCACATGCCCCACTCCTACCTCCTCTCAGCACCCATTACACAATACCCTCCCATACTCATCACTCACCTTTCTGGTCCATCACTGAACTCCTCAGACTACTGCTACATCTTGCTGCTATCAACCCTGACAGAGAACTGACTGAAAACAAGGTATATTTGGTTAGTGTTTTTTAAAATGTGTTGAACAGTTACTGATAACTTTGCCCCAAATTTTCAACATCGCATTTTCTTAATCTACCCCATGAACAAGTGAGGTGTCATTTTTTTTAATCCCTTCCAAAACACGTTTTCGGATATCACCTTTTGGATGACATTTAAAAAAATTCCACCGATCTTGATCATCAGGTGAGTTCATAATAAAACTGTTCAAAATATGGGATTAAAATGTCAGCAAACAATAATGTCATAAAGAAATGTTGAATTTTTCCCATGTTTACTTATAACGTTTGATATTTTTTGCAGATTTTTCAGATTTTGGCCCAAGATTTTCAACATATCCCTTATTTTATCCACCTCATATACAGGAGAGCTGTCATTTTTCAAATCCCCTCTGAATCACGCTTTTGCAGTCTCTTTGAAAAATAACCTTTTGGACAAGATTTAACAAATTCCTGCAGTCTTGATCAGAATGTGGTGTCATTAAAAATCGCAAAAACAATGATGTTATGAATAGGGATGGGCCAAATCCATCCTCATGAAACTGAGCCACTTTAAACACATGCTGCTCGGTTTAGGCAAGACTTGAACCGGACACTGCTGGTTCAGCTTGGATTTTCAGCTTTTTTTTTCTTTTGTGCTTCCAGCCTCTCAGCATACATGCCTGTCATTTGTGATTCCAGCCTCCCAGCCTGCATGCCTGTCATGTGACTGCCTTGGAAGGCAGAAGGAGAAGTGAGAGTGCACCTGAGCAGTGCTCATTCCTTCAGTGTACCCTGGTTTGCACTTGCACAATACTGTGGTATATATGAGATGACGCTCCTACTTTGGTGCCATTCCAGGACCGACAGCAATGGGTGGGAGCTAACTAAGTGCTGCACGGCAGCGGAAGGGGAAAATGGTGACTATATTAGAGAGTTTACTTGGGCAACAATGAGGACTGAAAAATTACCTAAGAAAAATAAGTAGTGGGGCAGAGTGTGTGAGAGGAGAGGAAGAGAGATACTGGGCATTTGAAAGTGTGGGGTCTCACAGCCTGTGCCATAAATGGAGGATAAAAAAACAACAATTTAAATGAAAGACAAAAATAAAACAAATAATCAAAAAAGACAAGGGAGAGACAATGTGGAGGTGTGGGGAGGTTACTTTGGGCACCACTGCCTGTTCTCCACAAATAAGTGGAGGATTGACAAAACAAATTATAAACCAAAAAGGAAAAGACAAAAAAAAAAAATGTATGGGGTGGGAGGTGTATAGTCTGTCACAGCCTGTGCCACAGGAACAAGGAGGACTGAAAAAAATTAAGAAAGCAAACCAGTAAAAGACAAAGGAAAGAGACAGTGAGTAGAAGTAAAATTCGAGGGAGACCAGAGACAGTGTGGGAATTGGGGGAGAGTCTTGTCCTGTGCCACTGCTGGAGCCTGGGCTAAAAAAAAGTGAAAGCAAAAAAAACAAACTCTAGACAGATCCGACAGGGCTGTGAAGAGCTATGAAATTACCAAAGTTATTTTCTTGTCGGTGTCATATAGTGCCGTTTAGTCACAATCATCAAAAACTGCCATGCTGCTAAATCAGTCCTCTTGAATTTATTTAGTTAGAGTAAATGGTGTGTGCGTTCGTGTGTGTGTAAGTGCTCCCAGATTAAGGTTGCCTTTTTCCTGTAACTGCAGGGTAATTTTCCTATGCTTTCCTATAGATTACATTATTTCCAATGGAAGCAAATTTCCTCTGTTTTCCCATATAACTAATGTAAGTCTATGGGAAGAATTTCTCTGTAGATGGCTCCAAATCCCTGTAAACAGAGTTCCTTACCATTTAGATAAAATACCTGACATTTCCTACAAGCTCAGTTAAAGGTGGACTGCACTGAACCTGTGAGTAATGTTTCCTGTAGAAGCTTTTTTTCATATAGCATGTCCCCTTCTGTTTCTGCCCCATTTTTGCCAGCCTTTTAGTTAACCCATGGATATTTATGGCTTACTCACTGCTGCAAAGTGCCATCTAAGAATTGTATGATGTTGTTTATGCCCCCATTAACCTAAGAATTCTAGATTAGAACACAGATACATTGTACCAAAAATGTTAGTTCTTGACAAGATCATACTGTTCTAAAATGGTCAATGCAAGCAGTGTGTGTGAATCAGAAATACTCACTAAATTTAACAAAAGGCCAGTTAAGATTAAGCAGTAGCAAAACTAGAACTGGTATTTAAAAAAAATAACATCTACTTCTACAAAAAAATGCATGTTTGCTGATTCAAGGCAGTTCTCCTTTGAGATATTAACAGCTCAGTCTAAATTGTTCACTATTTATGGGGATGGCAGTATAGCCTAGAGGTTAGAGTAAACAGCTATTAATGAGCTTTGTATATGCAGCATTCAGACATGGGTTTGAGTCCCACACCCTCCATTTCCATACTGTGTGGCTCTGATTAAGTCACTTAATCTCCCAAGTGTCCCGGGATCGTCCCTAGAAACAAGCATCTATGCCTAGTTAGCCTTACCTGATTACTAAAGGAAAATATATATATATATATATATATTGGAGGTAGTATAGCACAGTGGTCTAAGGCTCTGAGCTGCAAATCTGGTGACATCCAGCAGACCAGACCTGGGTTTGAATCCCACAGCTTCCACTTGCATACTGTGTGACCCTGAGCAAGTCACTTAACCTCCTTGTGCTCCCAGGTCGCTCCTGTAAAAAAGCTTCCAGCTTAGTGTGCTATACCTGGTTAAACAACTAAATAAAAAATATGTATATTAAGTTACATCTATAAACTGTAAACAAACATTAAACTCCAGTACACAGATTCCAGATTCATGCAATAACCAACCTCCCTACTCCTAACCGAGTCCACCTAACTAATCTATCTCTCTCTATAAATCTGTTATTTTCTTTTCCTTTTAGTTTACTTTTCAAACTGTCTGACTGGAGGATGAAAACATAAAACTTTTACACTGACCTTCAGCAGCATGGGAGGGAAGGCACACTCAAACAGTGTAGCTGAGCCTCAGATCATAAATCCTAGATATGAGATGAACAGTCTGCATCACATGACCTATCCCAAAGCAGGATTGTGCGTGCTCGCGGACATCACACACACACACACACACACACACACTTAAAAGCACTTTTCACTTGACATGTCCAACTCTAGAAACAGCAAACAAGCACAAAGCACCTCTTTTATTCAATGTGTGCCTGGGTAGCCAGACTTAATTAACTCTGTCACACTAGTTTATGCTTACTTTTTTCTTTGTTTGTTTAAAGGGCAAGATCCTTCAGGCCAAAAAAAGTGATGGGGCTAAAGCTCCTCCCTCCTCTCACCCTGTAGTTTGTACGTGTGCCCATAGGATGAAATAGCTCACAGACTGCAGGTCCATTGTCTGTAATCTGACACTGTAGAGGTTCAGTGTTTCGCAGATATATAATGAGTTAACCTCTAGGTTACTGAAGGAAATAGAATACATCTATTAGACTGAGCTGGACAGATGATAGAAATAGTAGTTTAAAAAATATCCTGAGAAGTTCTGAGGCACAATACAGTAGCACCCCCCCCGATGCCTTTAACATAGAGCAGCGAATAATAAAAATCAGAGGGGGAGTGCACTACTTTGCAGTTGTGAAGGAATACTTCCAAATGTCTACAAAAAGGGAGTTCCATGAAAAGACACTTTACAGCTACAATCTGATCGATGGCAGAAGAGCTGTAGGCTCCGCCCACAGCCTTAAAAAGGACTCGCATGTCATCACACAGTACACTACAAAAAATAATGTGAGATGGGAGACTGTGTCCTTCTGTTAAAAAACAATTGTTATGGCCATCCTGCAAAGCGTAAGACCCACGGCTAGCATGATGTAAGCCTGCTGGGTTAGCTGGCCACTTTTTTAGGGGGGGGGAACCAACCTAGCACTGCTTTAATGTACATATTAGCTGGTTTCAAATGTGACTAGCATTTAATTTGCTTATTTTGCCACATTTGTGTTTGCTTGGCAAAAAAAGAGTACAAAAGACTGTGCTAAGGCTGCCACGTGCATAAATGTAACCACAGTCTTGGTTGTCTGATTCAAACACTTTATTGTAGTAAAACTGCTGGTAGCAGCACTCACCTACCGCGCTGAACCTTGTGCTCTTTCTCAAGGTGCCTTGGAAAAGAGCACAAGGCTCGATTAAAAAACATTCGGCATGGTGGGTGAGTGCTGCTGTCAGTAGTTTTACTACAATAAAGTGTTTGAATCAGACAACCAAGACTGTGGTTACTTTTTTGGATGTGGTAGCCTTAGCACAGACTTTTGTATTCTTTTTCGTGAAGTACAGTTACATCTGGGGCTTGGTTTATCCATCTGATGGCTAGCTGTGCTTCTGGGATTTTCAAATGGCACAAAATTTAAACTGGCAAAATAAGGCTAGGTAGGAGGGGAGCCCACAAGTCATGTTTCATTCCACACACTACTGTTTAACTTTTTGCTATGCAGGCCTGTCGAAACAAAGAGTTTTTAAACAGCAGGATGTGGTATTAGAAATATAGAATTTGACAGTAGACAGGGAACGCTTGGCCCACCCACTCTGCCCATTTTTCTTTGCCTATACTGTTACCACAGATCCTACTTGCTCTCTGGCTCCTTCTGCTTACCACCAAGACTCCCCTCTACCTATCCCATGCATTCTTTCATCCCACCACCGTTTTTGCCCTCACCACCTCTGCTGGAAGACTGCTCCAGGCTTTCACCATTCTTTCAGTGAAGAAGTACACTCACACAGTATACTTTTTGTACTGTCATGCCACTATTTCTTCATTGAAAACTTATTTTTTCCACCACTTATCAATACAAGCCCAGATCAGGCATATGCAAACCCTTTACAAAACCAAATCCATACTCGTCTTGGATTTGGCAAAGCCCAAAGCCAAACCGGCTTTGCCCATCCCTAGTTATGAAGAAATGGTAAACTTCTAAAGTTGTTCTGCAGTATGTTCATCATTCAGCTCTGGAGACCTCATATTCAAATGGTTAACATGGCATGCACTAACCATAAATAGTGCTAGTGAAGAGGCAGGAGCCATATTCAAAGGCCTCCAGTGCGCTGTGCTAACTAGACAGTGTGACCATGTGGAAGTATTCAGTGGTTTTGGCATAGCTAAACAGTCTCTGTCACAGCTCTGTTTAATGCTGCCAGAACCCTGTCCATATCCCAGAGCAGGGTCACACCCTCGGTCACCTGTCCTATAGCTGTTTCCATATTCTTGGTGGTCTAGTGATCCTCCCGACAGCTAAAGGAAGGATGCTTGGGAGGGAAGCATGCACTTTTGCTACTGAGCCCTTAATGGACATGAAACTGGCCAATATTACCTTTCTGGCCCAATGGTCTGAGTAGCCTGTTAAGGCTAAATATGGCCCACAGAAGCCCTGACACTATCCCATTTTGGCCACTCTGTCTCCATTAGGCTCCTATGGGCCATATTCATTCTGGGGGCTGTATCTTCACAACACAGATTTAAACAGAGCGCTCTGGTCAGACTGCACTATTTGTCTGAATATTGTGAAGTCTCTGCATGTGGGGGCCTATTCCCCTTAGCCTAGTGGAACACAAAATCTGCAAGACAATGGCTACTGGGGGGTAAGAAAGGTCTGCCCTTAGCCTCCAAACACTGTAGTTCTAACTTGTAACAGCACACAAGCAAACATGATTGGCACTGACTATTGTTTATTTAGTTTTTATTTACCAGGCTAGTGCACTAGAGAAATAAATGCTTAATTTAAGGCATGAACTGGGAAGTTACAATGGATAAGGTAATACAAAAATATCAGTGTACACATACATCAGAAACAGATATGAACAGTTATTCCGATCTATATATAGACGGAGTATACATTACAATAATCAAAGGGATGTCGACAACATAGGGAAAGAGGAAACTGTTTAACCAGGAAAGTCACTCTAAGCTGAAGCGAGTTTTCAAGTGCAACCTGGGAGCATAAGGAAGTTGAGTGACTTGCTCAGGGTCATACAGTATGCAAGTGGGGGCTGTGGGATTCAAATATAGGTCTCCAGGGTTGCAGCATGGCGCCCTAAACCACTGTGCTATACTGTCTCCTATCTGAAGAATGTGCTGTCCCAGTTTCTTACAGTGCAATTTTTTATGTTCCTGGTAAGATGTAATTTAACTTAGCTCTTCTCCTCTTTTAGATATCCCATATTTCTATGGTTGACTTATTGTCTAACTTGGCTGTTTTTCACATTTAAAATCAGTTTTAATCAGATACTCATATACTACAATGATTAGAATATTTTATTGTTTCTAAACATGTCCTGACTATTTTTATGATATGAGATGGCAATATGGGCTTCATTACTTTCGGGAAAACTTTGCAGGGTCAAATGCTTATGAGAATGTGTATATCCTCATCCCTCATTTTCTTCATCTGACTAGAGATCTCATAAAATGCTACAGAAAACTCAGTTTTGCCTAGGGGATCCAGTTTTGTTTGCATAAATTCTGCATTCCTTGGCTTCTGTCCTTAACATCTTATTCCTTTGGTCTCCACTGAAGAGCTCCCTTATAGCTAGCTGGACTCTCCCTGCACTGCCAGACCTTACCTCCAGGTTCTCCACT
The DNA here is from genome assembly GCA_016271365.2 of Neoceratodus forsteri. NCBI lineage: Eukaryota > Metazoa > Chordata > Ceratodontiformes > Ceratodontidae > Neoceratodus > Neoceratodus forsteri. Next base: position 1,516,531,841 of record CM057452.1, on the reverse strand, counting down.
GATCCTCAGATGCTTGTGTGTCCATTCCAAGGGTCCTTCTGGCCACCACCAGAAAGGAAGCAGCTGCTGCTTATTGACCAAATGATTAGAGGAAGAGGGGCTACCTTGTTTGAGGGTAAGGTGATATGAGAGGGGCTATAGATGGACTATCACATAACATTGCTTCCCTTTTCAGTGGTCCCACACACCATCTGTGCATGCAAACAATAATGTATGGAGGCTGGCTGCAGTGCATGGGCACCCATGTTACCTAGGGAACCTCCACCAGGAACTGAAAACATCCCATGCTCCAATGTCTCCAGGGGGAGTCAATCCATGGGATGCATTGCAATCCTGCCAGCTAGCACCTGTTCCTGGTATGTCTGGCTTTGGATGGGAATCAGAGTCACCAGCATGCAAGAATGGTCTTTTACTGCATGGCTTGAGAGCTGGTATGGGGATATATTTAAAAAGGAGAACTGCACTAAATCTGCAAGTCATTTGTCCAGTAGATGAATACTGGTTCGAATTCTCTCACTGTCCTATCTATGCATGCTGTTTAGTTATCTCAGTGGGTGTTTCTGATTTACATGCTTGTGGTAATAACACTTTTAGAATTGTATGATATAGTTTATGTCATTCTTAAGGCTGCACATTGTTGTCACAATTCATCTGTGTTCTACTAGAGCTCTGTGGTTGCAAGGGACACAGACTACATCATACAATTCTAAAATGGTTCTTCCTACCAGCATGTGCGTCAAATATATTCACTGTGGTTATTAAAAGGCATGCATTGATGGAACAATCGCAGAATTGGATTAGTACATAAAAGCAGCTTCTAGTGGGAAAATGACTTACAGGTTCATTGCAGTTCTTTAAGTCATCAAGTATTGTGCTGTTTTACTTTTAGACCTGTTATCTAGGAGTATGCATATTTAGCCTGTTAGACAATAGTTTATCAAACTGTTCAACTTGGAATCAACCTAAAACTGCATATGTCCCTCAGGGCATGGGATTTGTTTTATGGTCTACCTGCACTTGTGTTGAGATTCTAGTTTCATGTCTTATTCTGCTCTGAATTTCTTATTGCATGAGGCATGTCAGTTCACATGCCCTGATAACAGGTTTTTTTTCCCCTGCTATTTTCATCCACTACTGTGCACCCTAGCACCCCATTCCTTCAGGCTCCCAACACCACCAATCCCACTAACTGCAGGGTTCACATTTCACTTCTGATGCGGGCAGCAACCCAGACCTACAGCCATATATAGAAACATAGAAACATAGAATTTGACGCCAGATAAGGACCGCTTGGCCCACCCAGTCTGCCCATTTCCCTACCTACTGGATAAGCTGCAGATCCTAGTTAACCAGCAGCCTACTTCTTCTTACCCCCACCCCCCCCAGAACTACCTTATGACTATCCCATGCATGCTTGAATTCCACCACTGATTTTGACTCCACAACCTCCTCCGGAAGGCCGTGCTCCATGCATCCACAACCTCTCTGTGAAAAATACTTCCTTAAATTACCTCTGAGCCGCCCCCCTCTATCTTCAAATTGTGCCCCCTTGTTCTTGCACACCTCTTTTTTTGAAAGATGCTACCCTCTTGGACTTTGTTGATTCCCTTGAGGTACTTGAAAGTTTCTATCATGTCCCCCCTCTCCCTCCTTTCCTCGAGGCTATACATATTAAGCTCCTTAAGTCTCTCCTCATATGTCTTCCGGTGCAGACCCTGCACCATTTTAGTTGTCCTCCTCTGGACAGCTTCCATCCTGTCTATGTCTTTGCGAGATTGGGTCTCCAGAACTGCACACAGTACTCCAGATGGGGTCTCACCAGCTGTCTGTACAGAGGGATAATAACTTCCTGTTTTCTACTGGTGATGCCTCTCCCTATGCATCCCAGTATCCCCCCAGCCCTCCTTGCTGCCCTCTCACATTGCTTGCCCATCTTTAGGTCATCTGATATGACTACCCCCAGGTCCTTTCCATTTTTTGTTGTTGTTAGTATCTCACCCCCCATTGTGTACTCTTCCCCTGGGTTTTTGTTTCCCAGGTGCATTACCTTGCACTTCTTAGCATTGAATCTAAGCTGCCATACATTTGACCATTCCTCTAACCTTGCCAAGTCCCTTCTCATCCTTTCCACCCCACCCTGTGCATCAACTCTGTTGCAGATCTTAGTGTCATCTGCAAAGAGACATACTTTTCCTTCCAGTCCTTCTGCAATGTCGCTTTAAAGACATTGAAGAGGACGTCCTATCACTGAACCCTGCGAATTTTCCACTAGTAACCCTCCTTCTTGTGAGTGGACTTCATTTACTATTACTCTCTGTGTCCTATTCTCCAGCCAATTCTTTACCCAGGCTGTCATCTTGGGACCCACTCCCAGGCTGGCTAACTTGTATATTAATCTTTTGTGTGGGACTGTGTCAAATGCCTTGCTAAAGTCTAGGTAGACCATGTCCACAGCCCGTCCCTGATCTACTACTTTGGTCACCCAGTCAAAGAAATCTATCAGATATCCTTGGACTGACTTGTCCCTGCTGGGAGCCCCCTCCTGCCATTGTGGAAGAGTGTCTCCTGAACACCTCTCAACTTCCATTTGGTGTGCTAGTTTGTCCTTGCCAGATGCCTCCCTGTGACCTGGAGGAAATGACGCACTGCATGATGACTATGGGGTTTCTGTGCTGGCATGCTGGTGTGTCCATTACCATGGGGGAACCTGGAAGCCATCATTCAACATACCTGTGCAGCATTTCTACCTTTTCTCCATGCCTTTCCTTAAGTCTTTGTACATGCTTTGATTGGCTTGGGGGGGGGCCTGATGGTGCCTGGTCACCCGCACCATAAAAAAGCAGCTCCACTACAGCACCCCCTGGAGCCACTGCAGAGCAGTGCAGTGGGACCCCTCTCAGGAAAAGGCATCAAAAGGATGCTCTGAACCTTCCCCGGTGGCCTCTGCTCCTGATGTCCTGGGCTTAGAGAGCAGACCCGAGTCACCAGCATGCCAGGCACTCCCTCATCCTTCAGCAACATGGCACTAATGATAACTGTGGCAAGATAGACCTATTACCACTTTATTTAATGTTCCAGAGTTAAGACACTGCCCCTTTAAAAAGGCCTTTAAAAAGTTGGACAAATAAAAGGAATTATTTTTAAAACCATGTTGGGACTGGCACCGTCTAGATACGGACCAGACAGGTTTGTATATCCCAAGAGTCATATCCCTTGAATTGAAATGGGCACTTAGACACCCCACAGGCAAAAGGCTCCCAGTGGGAGGTCAGCCTAAGACAGAAAAAGGTTATGCATTAACCAGATGTTACAGGGGTTAAACATGGAACCACAATGACACCTGCAGGATGAGGTGAAACTGTTGCACCCCAGTACTCTGCATGGCCAGAGTGGAGAAGGGAGGGGCTGAATATGACCTCACATTTTGTATAACTGTAAGAGTTTTTCTCTGAATGAAGGCATTTTGGTGGAGGCTTGTCCTGAGAGAAGACTGGTACATCTCAAAGAGAAAAGAGCTTTGCCACTACATATGTTTTTTAAGCATATGAATAAGATGGTAGATCCCTGTGAAAGACTGCTGTATGTAAGAAAAACAACCTTTCATCCTGAAAACAGTTTTCTGATCTTAAAGTCAGAAGTCTGAGAAACAAAGACTTATCACCAAGAAGACACCTGGATTCTCTCAAAGGATCTTCAGAGAATCAACTTTGATCACAAACTTACTACAAGTCTGTTGCTTAATGAACTTTACCTAAACCAGAACGGGTTTTATAAGGACTGTACATCTTGTTTAACGAAGATAGTGACCACTCGGCTATCCTACAAACAAAATAGGCAAGAGGCTGCCAGTGGTCGGGGTGGGATTCTAAACTGAGAACATAGCACTAGAGTTAGGGGAACTCAAGACTACATTTTCTACCCTCCCACTGAGAAAGGGAAGGCTGATAACACTTCCTGAACCCTAAAATTGCTCACAAGTTCCATTAAAAAGGGGGACATCCCTAAAAACAGGAGGTCCTACCATGCCCAGGGGGCTGCGCTCATGACAATTACAGCTTTTAAAGACTCCCAAAAGTTCCTACCTACATTCCCCCCCGCATACCTAGTTCATAATGGAATGAAAAGACATTGCTTTCCAAGCATGTACTAGTTTGTAGGGCTTTTCCTACCCAAACTACTATCCAGGGTACAAAACTGTATCCTAGGTTACATTGGCAGGCTTGTGCTGTCTTCATGTCACCTGTTTCTGAGGGTAGGTCATTCAGTAAGTTCACCACTATTTAAGAGAGGACGTTCCTCCATACATTACCCCTGAATTCCCACCTCTGAGCTTCAGAGCATATCTCTGTGTCCTACTGGAAGATACTGATCAAACATCTTGTTTATTTTGAGAAGCCACTTTATTGAATTTAAAGCAGGGTTGTGAAGATACTATCCATTAAGATTGGGGCAGCTCAGATAGAGCCAGCTACGTAGTCATGCTTCTGTTGCTCACAGCTTTTCTGATTGTGCTAACACCATCACTTTTTAGTGTGATCAAAATCATGATAATAATTAGTATTATTATTTTCAGGAAGGGAGTTAGTTTTGCACTATCAAACTTAAAACAGATTGGATACAGCCAAATAGTTTGTTAAGCAACCCAACAGACGAAGCAATAAATCAGATTATGCATTATGTGCACAAAGCCTCATTTGGAGACAAATGGCCACATCCTCTTACGCAATTCTGATTGAGGTTGGCAAGTGTTCATTGTCACTGCTTAGTATCTCTGCTGGTCTGTGACCTCAGGGAGCTCAAGTTACAGTGGTTCAAAAGTTCACTGTGTAATTATTTGTGCCATTTTGTGAAAACATTTTAAACATGTGGCTATTTACAATATAACATCTCTGCTCTTGCAGATATAGACCTGACATTGGTAATGTAAATCCACTATCACTGTATCCTTGTACCTAACAAAGGAAAAAAAAATGGTTTTCGACATTTTAAATGGACAATGAAAAATGCAAAAAAATAATTATTGGTAACATTTTCAAACATATTTATGGTAGTATAATAGGTAATACATCCAGAATTCCTCTTGTGGAATTGAACATTTACAAAGCACATACCACTACTTCATCTGATATGCTGAGATGAGCTGTTTGTACCCCTATGGTTCCTCCCTGGGTGACTATCCCTCACCCACCTCTCTCCAGGTTGTTTCAATGGAACTGCTGGTCCCCCTGATACCCTGATTGTTCTTTGCAGTGACACAATCCCTTAAAAAGAGTTACCTATTCCTTTTCCTATCAGACCTATCCTGTTGAAATAGCCAGACTTCTTGTTTCTTGTTGCATCAGATATTCTCTCCCCCACTACCTCTTTCTGAGTATGTGTAAGTCTGTACTTGCAAGTCCATCAAGCTCTCTGGATAATTAATTTGTTAAGTGTGTTTCTTATATAACCTGCATTCAAGCTGGACCCGTTGACTCTCTATGCTTCCTTGCTCCAACTGGGGGTATGCTATTTTTGTGCTATTTGGCTCAGCTGTCCATGTCTTGGTGAAACTATCCATCTAACACATGCAGCTGATGACTCCCTGCACTAGTTGCTTCCCAAACTCCTATCCTTTAGTCTGAATCCTCCAGATGTTATGCCCCTTAGAAAGACCAGTACCTCTCCCTTCTGCAGTACTGCAGTACTATTATTCTGAGCATGCATGCATTCCTTGTCTCAGAGTGTTCTCTAACTTGTCAGAAAAATAAGACAAAATCTTTGAAACATTTAGCTTGTCGTATTCCCCTGTCTCTCCTCATAGGGCTCAGGATCTCTCAGGACATGGTTTCCCTTAGGAACACCTCTCATTCCAACTGTCATAGCACCTGTAACCTTATCACATTGTGTACAGAGTCAGCTGATCCTTTGCATGCAGTGTTTAGCTATGGGTCACACTCTTATTTGATCTGTACAACAGGCAGATAATTACTCTTTTCTGCAATTAAAATACCCCTCCAACTGTCCTGCCACTTTTATAATGGAGTTGCCCATGAATCAAACCTGATTATTTCTCTCACTAGCCTTTTTCTTTTTCTGCATGGCAGGTCAGATGTATGGCTGCAAAATATTCATGGTTCTGGTTTCCACATAACTATTACAAAATGGCACAATTTTTACAATGACTCGTTGACTTTGTTTTTAGGTACTGATGTTATTTTGCAGTTTTTTCCAGGTTATAACATGGACATTCTTCAAGCAAGTTGGGGGCTGGCAGTATAGCCTAGAGGTTAGAGGAACGAGGTGTGAACTAGCTTGATACATCCAGCAGGGCAGACCTGAGTTTGATTCTCACAACCTCCACTTGCATACTGTGCGACTCTGAGCAAGTCACTTAGCTGCCCAGTTCTCCCAGGTCACCCCTGAAAATAGGCAGTTGTGCCTAGTGAGTCTTACCCAGTCACCAAAGACTAAAATAAAAAAATGTGACATACCGAGTCTCTTTTTAAGGTCTAAGAACCTGCTACATTTAATGATATTGCCTTCTCTAGTGTTAATATTGCTGGGATTTATAAGTTTCCAGTTTACGCATTTGCAGTATTTCATTAAACATTTTCTGAACATTTGACTACTTATAATTTGGCCCCTTTAAAGCTAGAAATGTAAAATATGTCAAACATAACCACTGGGTGATGTAAACTTGAACTGGGGCCACAGGAATGGTCAAGAGTTTGATCAATTGCTGCAGCCTTTTAGTCAGCATCAACTGATTGGTGAACCCACCAGATTAAATTTACAAACAGGAATCCACTCCATTTTGGACTGGGTTCTGGTGAATAGGCCAAAGAGGGTTTCATGAGTGGGGGTGCTGGCTGAGCCTTTGTCTGATCATCAATCTATTTATTGTTTCTTGGATTTCAGAGGGCTTAAGGCTCCTCCACGCTTTGTCCAGTACCACAATTTTAAATAAATTGACTATCAAGTCCTGCAAAATACTTTACACTCTGTGGACTGGTCATTTATTGATGCAATACCTTATCCCGACGATGCAGTTGACTATTTTTGCCAACAGCTTAAATAGATTCAAGAGGCATTATTTCCATTGTGATCCCTTAGAATCAGGGCTAAACACAACAGATAGTTTACTGGTGAGTTGTGAGACCAGAAGAGGCAACGAGACCAAGCCTGGTCAGACTATAAGAAGGCTTCTTCTAGTTTAACTCTTAATACTTATCGTGCTTTCCACAATAAGGTTAATAGGATTATAAAACCAGCTAAGGAGACTTTCTGGAATAATCACTTGTATTCCACTTGGTCTTATCCACGTAAATTCTGGCACTCTGTCAATGGCCTGCTTTCCAGTAATGAGAAGATTTCAATTAAAAAACTTCTTACTAACGAGGGTGAAATTACTGACCCTGTCGTAATGGCAAATATTCTTAATATCAAGTTTTCAGATTTCTCTAGTTTTAAGACTTCTCCGCACTGTTTGCTTGAACAAAACTCTTCCCTTTTGTGTGCTCCTCCTTTTTATTTTAGAAGGATAACAAGGAAGGAGGTGGAGAAACTATTAAGACTAATCCCTAACAAATTTCACGATTGTGGATTTGGGCTTGATGGCAGATTTTTGTGTCTTTTCTGAAACTTTCATTGCCAGGCCACTAAGTGTTATTTTTAATTTATGTTTAACTACTGGTCAGTTCCCCGTAAATTGGAAGTGTGCTAGAGTTGTGCCAACTCCTCAGAAATCTAATGCTGTCTCCCCAGATGACTTTCAATCTATTTCATTACTAAATCCTATTAGTAAGATATTTGAAAAAATGGTGTCTTTGCGAATTATGGAACACTTGGAACATATGATTTATTGGCTGGTCAACAGCATGGGTTTAAATGGATGTCTGGTACTGAAACTGCCTTGTTCAGGTTCACAGAAGCTGCTCTTTCTGGCTTTGAATGGGGCCTAATGACTGGGGCACTGTTTGTGGACCTGACCAAGGATTTCAATCTTATTGATCATGGGCTTCTGATGGTGAAATGATGTCCTCTGGGGTTCTCTTCATCAGATGTTGATTGGTGTATAGATTACCTCCATGGATGGACTCAGTACGTGTCTGTTGTCTCTGCCTCTTCTTCTACTTCAGTCATTAATTTCGGGGTCCCTCAGGGCTCAATTTTGGGTCTTTTGATGTTTAGCTTATTTATTAATCAGTTACCTTCTACCTGTAGCCTCTGTGATACACTCCTTTATGCTGATGACTTGGTAATATTTTATCAATCTAGCTCCTTGGCTGAACTCTCAGCTGTTGTCAAAATGGAGTTTGCCAAGGTTAGTAGGTGGTTAGGGGAGAATGGACTGATTATGAACATGAAGAAGACCAAATCAATGCTTTTTGGGACCCCAAATATGTTACAAGCCAATGCTTCCTTTATTATTTATGACCCTATGGGGGCTCCAATTGATCATGTTTTAGAGTTTAAATACCTGGGTGTGTTACTGGACACAAGACTAGCATTTAACTCCCAGGTATTATCGGTTAGTTGCATTATAAATCAAAAGCTAGGTGCTCTTTATAAAGTGAAATCTTTTTTCTCCCCAGAAATTTTTTTTTTTTTTTAATTGTTTAACCAGGAGTAGCACACTAAGCTGAAAGCTTTTTTACAGGAGCAACCTGGGAGCACAGGAAGTTAAGTGACTTGCTCAGGGTCACAGAGTATGCAAGTGGAAGCTGTGGGATTCAAACCCAGGTCTGATCTGTTGGATGTCACCAGATTTGCAGTTCAGAGCCTTAAACCACTACACTATACTGCCTTTAAGATTTCTCCGCACTGTTTGCCTGAACAAAACTCTTCCCTTTTGTGTGCTCCTCCTTTTTATTTTAGAAGGATAACAAGGAATTTGTAAAGTAATTGCTTTATGTTCTCTTGTATCTCACTTTGACTATTGCTCAAGTTTGTATTTGAATTTGGGGTCAAGGGAATTGAAGATTGTGTCAGTGGCATATAATAATATCTGCAGATTCATCTGCTAGAACACATCACTGTTTATTATATTAAAAATTGTCTTGGTTATCTCCAGTGTCAAAAATGTTTTATTACTTTGGTTGTCAATTATTTAAAGCTATTTGTTTTGGCTTACAGTCTCCCTTAGGAGACTTGATTCATGTTAGGACTCCTAAAATTCCACTACACTCTTCTAATGGTATAGTTCTGCAGTCAATTTGTTATAAAACAAAATCTGGTTCCAGATCATTTTCCTTGTCAGTGCCAGCATTTTGGAATAAGTTACCAGCTAATCTCTGTGATTCTTCTTCTCTTCACAGGTTTAAAGTCAACTTCAGACAGTTTTTATTATCTAGAGAGAATTGTAATTGTCTTTTGTAATGTTAATATATTGCTTATTTTACTGTTTGTAATCTTTGTATTCTGTGTTGGGCCAGGCTTGACAAGGGGCTAGTTCCAATGCCCTATCCCAGTTAACAAAATAAATGAATGGAATACAGCAGTTCAAGTTCAAAGCAGTTTACTAGGCTAGACTAGAGACTGTGTGGCTGGTTGTTTGTGTTTGTCTCTTGTCAGTAGTTTAGTTTTCGTGAATTTTCACATGTTTCTGCTTGGAGGAACTAGACCATTCTTGGACATAACATCTATGAACATTTCCTGGACTAAGAAACTGCAAAACATCAACACCAGATATTGGCATTCTCATCATAAATCAACTTATTTGGAAGCCATCAAAGCCATAAGTAAGGTCAGTAAACCTGTTATACAAGCACTGAGTTGTGGCGTGCTGCATTGAATCCACATTTCCGTCTGACTTGTTCTTAAAAGATGTGTACTTGTCTTTGAGATCTACTCAAAACCATTTTGGAGAACAAAGGAAAGATACTAACAAAGGATTTTTACATCCTGCATATGCCCCAGGCCAATGTTCATCACCTTCAGGAATTTAACCCCTTCAGGAATTTATCACATTCTGGGTCTTTGAGCTACAATAACAGTTTTCTGGTCACAAGTAGTTCACCATTTCTTGTGGATTTGATTACTTTTCATCAATCACGTGGCACCTCTGAGAACATGGCTTTATATATTGTGCTCTGAAATATCACGATACAAACACAGACCACCAAGGCCAAGAGGACTAGATGCCCTACAACAAAACTAGTCTGCAAAATGATTAAAGCGTACCTTCTTAGAATACTACTTATGCTACTTCTGATATCTGAAAATGTTCATCTTAACCCTGGACCTACCGACCTAGCACCCCATGCCACAAAAAGGTGGGAGGGGTCCCTCACATTAGCCTCAATCAATGCCTGCAGCCTCCTTAACAAACTTGACATCTTGCAAACCTGGGTCCAGCAACATAGCCCTGATGTACTCTCTGTTGTCGAAACATGGCTTAACCCCAAGATACCAGATGCTGCAGTCACCATCCCTGGATACTCTATATTCAGGCAGGACAGGGTTTCCAAACGAGGTGGGGGCTGTGCCATCTACCTGAGGAATTCCTATATGGGTCAAGTCTTCCCGTTCTCAAACCCTAAACCACCTTTGCAGGTTCTTGCTATTAAAGTTCCACTCGGGGCACACAACGAGGAGCTCACCATTGCCTCTGTGTACCTACACTGTAAAGATCAGCACAATGGATTTATGAGCATATTGGAAAGCCTACAGGGATTACACCATAACTCTGAACTCATGGTACTAGGTGACTTCAACATAAATTGGCTAACGCTGGAGGCCAGAAACTACAAGGAAGCTGTCACATCACAGAACCTCACCCAGCTCTTTACTACCCCCACCAGATGCAACTATAGAACAGGGTCACAAACACTTCTGGACTGGATCCTAAATAATCACCCTGAATGAATCTCAAAAGTCTCAGTGCTCCCTGATGGGATCAGTGACCACTCACCAGTCACATGTACCTGGACAAACAAATTCATTAAGCCCCCTCCTAAAATAATCCACACCAGACTGTTAAAGCAGGGGTACCTTGAGCTACTAAAGACACACCTAAGCCACCTGGACTAGACACCAATCGACTCTGCCATTGATGTAAACTAAGCCTTAGACCTTTTCATCAGCCACTTCACTGTGGCCTGCAATTTCTTTGCACCTCTCAAAAAGCTGAAGGTCAGGGGTAGAGCAACCCTTGGATAACCCCCGATCTAATCACTTTACTTAAACATAGGTATCATCTCTGGCACTGTGCCCATGCAACATCCAAACCTGGGGATATTCATAAATATAAAGCTGCCAGAAATGAGTGCACGAAGGCAGTTAGGACAGCCAAAAGCAAATACTTCAAGGAAGCTCTCTCCAACTCCTGGGGTAATGGAAAAAAAATTTTGAGTAACTTGAAAGACCTTACAGGCAAGGACCATAAGTCACCACCCATCATGCTCAACATAAATGGAACACCAACAACTGACCTGTACACCGTCACCAGCATCTTTAACAATGTGTTCTCCAACTTGGATAGTGTTCTCCCTTCTAATTTCTTTGATGCCCCCTCTGGTAGTAACCCTCCTGCAACTACTCCTCTCCTACACCCTGCCCCACAATTCTACTTCAAGTAGATCTCAGTGCATGAAGCCAGAACCTATATTCGGAAGGCCATTCACAATGCAGGCTACAGTGGTGACTCCCTTGACCTGAAGTTGTTAGCACTTGTCCTTGAAGAAGTCCTTGAACCCTTGATAAAGGTCCTTAATCTATCACTAAAGATGTCCCAGTTCCCATCTCGCTGGAAACAGGCGACCATCACACCGGTACACAAAAGTGGAGACAAATCACTGCACTCCAACTACAGACCTATCTCCATCCTCCCTCCATTGTCTAAGGCCCTGGAGCGCATCGCCTCAGACCAATTAGTCAAGTACCTGTAAAAATATGACATCCAGTGTCCTGAGCAACATGGTTTCCAAAAAGGCACAGTACCACCACTGCACTATTAGAATTCACAGGCTTCATCCATACCACACTTGATCAAGGAAACTGTGTAGGGGTAGTGTTCATCGACCTTACGAAAGCCTTTGATACTGTGAACCACCCACTCCAACTCAAGCAATTATCAAACATTGGGCTCTCCAATGAAGCACTGCTCTGGTTTTCAAGCTACCTTGGGGAGAGGGTCCAGCGGGTTAGGATTGCCGGTGTTACCTCAGAAGAAAAGTCAGTCCTTTCAGGGGTCCCACAGTGGTCCATCCTGGGGCCACTACTCTTCAGCCTCTTCCTCAATGACCTTCCCAGTGTCTGCTACCAGAAATTACTGCTCTATCCCAATGACGCAGTCATGTTCACCAACCACCAAAATGCAGAGCTCCTCGAGAAATAATTATAGCTTGAATACATGCGCATTGAAGAATGGTTCAAGTCACACCAACTGGTCATGAACTACAGCAAAACAAAGGTTATGACCTTCTACAACACCAGGAGCAAGTACAAATCCCGTGCCCTCACCATCCTAAGCCAAAGAGAGACCTTACTTGAACACGTTCCTGATTTTAAATACCTAGGTGTCACATTGGACAGCTCACTGTCCTACCATCGACACATAGATTCTGTCGCCAAAGCCACCAACATCCGTATAGGTCTGCTCTACAGGCACAAACACTGCATGACTCCTGACACTCTCCGGTTGGCTATCAACAGCTCTGTCACCTCCATCATCGATTACGGGCTAACAATTTATGGCTCTGCCTCCGTCTCTGCCATCCGCAGAATTACAGTTGCACTCAACAAAGCATGCAGGCTGCTAACTGGGGCTGATCGACTTACACACACTTGTGACCTGTACACTCGGGCAGGATGGCTGCCTCTCATCAGCCGGATACAGTATCAAACCTGCCTCTTAGCTAAAAAAGTCCTCCTCAGGGTCATGCCCCCGGGCATTGAAAAGCTACTTATTGACCACCACAGCACCCAGAGAACTAGAAGTTCACAACAACTAACCTTCCTTGTCCCCAGATGCCGGACTACCATGGGCCAGATGACCTTTGCCCACAGAGCACCACAGTGGTACAATACTCTCAACAAAGAAACTCTTACTGCTGCTGCTCTCGGCCCTTAAAAGACAACTCCAACTTCATCTCATTTCAACTAGTCGTTGTGACTGCTTCGCCTAATTGGGGGCTCACCGTTCACTGCCCACCGCTTCAGTCTTGACAGCTATCTCTCCCCACCTTGCCCCCTTCTACCTGCCTACCCCCTTGCCCCCTCTCCTTTTCCTCCCCCAGGGCAGTTTCTGACTTCTATCCCTCCTCTCCCTCCCCTTTAGAGCTCTTACCCTCACCCTCTACCATCCAACAATGGCCTTTCTGCCTGCTTATCCCCTTCACTCTCACCTGCAGTGCTTATTTCCAAGATTGCCCTTGGCTGGTTATGTCATGCTACCTAACATTTGGCACATTTTGAATTACTGGAATTTCCTAAGCCTTAGTCTCTTACTTCTTGTTATTGTGTAACTATGTATTATTATGTTGACCTTTGTATGTATATATACCCCCCATTCCTTCGACATGGAACCTTTGTAAACAAGCAGTTCCTGCTCAAAGGTATTTGTAATCCTAGATTTCAATAAAATAAAATAAATAAATAAAAATGCTTCAAATTTGCTTGACGTTTGGATGAGTTGTTTTAAAGATTGGATGGAAATAATGGAAATTAAAATGTTGGCAGCATGTTTGGCTACAATAATTCATCCCGCTTTAAAGCTAGAAATCCGAAACTACATTAAGTATGCCTATACATGACAAAGACCAGTATACATGACACATTTAGTAATGTTTTGAAGAGTGATTTTGAAATGATGCTGAAACAACTGAAATGTAAATTTTAGCAAAATGTTTAGCGGTCTATAACACAATAAAATTAAAGTCTGATACCAAAACTTGGTCCACATACCCATGTTGTATGTTTCTCTAAATCTTGAAACCGTGGCTCAATGTGGATAAGACATTTTAAAAATAGATGGAAATAATTTGACTTTTTGATTAAATATGTGACCAGCTATGACTCATTCCCTTTTAAAGCTAGGGTTCTAAAACTTGGCGCACCTGTATATGGCATATAGACCAGTATACCTGCCAAAGGAGGTAACAGGTATATCTTTACTTTTAACAGTAGACTCAGGTAACAGAAATTCTAATTTTGGCAAAATTCTGTGGAATTTTCATGCAAAATAAGTAAAGTTTCATGGGACTGGAATTGTAATTCTGTGTGACTTCTGCCAGTGGAATTGTACATTCTGTATAGCTCTAGTAATTCCTGAGTCTCTCATTTTCCATGCTGAACAATCCCAGTTCAGCAAGTCGGTCCTTATAATCCACATTTATTTTTAATATTCACTTTTCTGCATTAAATTACATGAACTTCATTTCAACCCAGAGTCCATTCTGTGACGTTTATTCTGAATGTTGCCACCTGGCACCATCTGGGTCACTGCTTCTCAATTCTTGTCTCATCTTCAGCTACTGCCACCATGCACTAAGGGTGAAGAAGTAAAATCTTGTTCTGAAATATGCCTTAAAGCAGCAGTGCAAAAAAGTGGGCAAACATTTAACCCTACCATTTCTCATTACAAAACATTCCAAGCATCTTACAGTTTTAGTTGGTGGTAAAATTATTTAGTTTAATCAAAATTTATAAATGTCATAAATATTTTGATTTAGGTTTTTTTTTTTTTTTGCAAGAAAGATAGTTGCCAGATTTTCATTACAAATAGCACTGAAGATCTGGCAATGGTAAGGATCAGGAAAATAAAAAAACTCAAGGGCCTGGATTTTCAGTTCATTTTAGAACTAAGTCCCACTCCGCAGCCACCAGTGCAAAAAAAGTCTCCACACTGGTGCCAAGTCTTAACTGCCACTCAGGTGCAGGCAAAGCTATGGAACTCTTTATGCCCGGTCCAATCAGGCATAACACTTTAGTGCAGCTATGCCAAAAAACAGCCACAAGCAGTCATAAATCACAGAGCAGGTTGCAAACAACTCCTTGATCAAAAATATACTGCATTCAGAGAAACCCTGCAGATTTGCAAGGTTTTCTTACCTGATGCTAAAACGGCTGTGTTTGAAACTCTGGCCCTCTGGTGTGCAGCATAGGAGATACTGTACCTAGAAAAGTAGATTTCATAGGTGTGCTAATATTTTGTTTATTAATTGTAGCTTAAATTAACATTTTGAAAAGAAGCCGGCCCAATGTGCAGAGGGCTGAGGTGCTGGCACCTTACCTCGAACCACACCGGCAACTTGAGTTCGGGAGCTGACTCAGGAAGCTGGAGGCCAGCAGGGGAAGGAGAGGATTGAGCATCTGTAGGACTGCTCTCCTCTCCTGGGTCGGGTAGCGGGATGGTGTCTCTCTACAGTGGCCTCTGGTGGAGATCAGGAGCACTGTAGAAATAATGCAAGGAGGGAACAACACCAGAAAAGCAGAAACACTCCATGTTCAGCTGGATGACAGCTGCCTAGCTCTCCAATGCCACCAATGCCCCTACCAAGCCATATCCACCTCAACAGCACCCTGGGGCCAAGTGTTGGTTTGTCCCCCCTTGACTGGCGCCTTCCCCCTCGGTAGAGGGAGACCCATCCGGTGAAGAGTTACCTCGGGTTTTCCTGCGGTGGCTGCCATATGAGGACGGAGGCTCAGGGTACAGGTGGGTTAGAAGAGGCCTTGACAAGTCTGAAGGAGGGGCAGACATGGTAGCACATTGGAGGGGAAAAAAAACATTTGGAAAAATATTTTTAGTTGCACTGCTGCTTTGAAAGTTGCAATTTATGACTGAGAAATGTTAACCTACCTTTCACATGTGACTTCAGCCATTTAGTCTATAAACACATTTGACAATATCAATTTCAGTTCAATGCTTTTATTAAAAAAATATCGATGTTAAGCATAAAAAGTAATATAATAAACTGCTGTTCTTCCAAATCCATGCATCTGCTCACTGAATGATTCAATGTTTATTCTCTTACTTTCATTTTCCCTATTTTGTATTTGTTTATGATTTCACCTACTGGGTCCCTTACCTGATGGAGACCCTTTCCTTTCACTGGTTAGTTAGGTGTATTTTTTTCTGGCACAGTTCTCTCAGTATTGGAAAGATGAGCTGCTGTGAGGCATCACTGTCTGCAAAACAAATAGGCACACCTTAAATGAACAGATGTCCAACTGCATGTTCTCTAGTATTTATGGCAATCCATGTGTGTTTTTTTTTGTATTCCTCAGCCAGGATATACAGACTGTGTCTGGCAGTGGTGCAAGCATGGGCGCAGTGCACCGGGGATATGCTGGGGCCAGGACCAGGTGATATTCAACGGTGATGCGCCATGGCGCAGCGCCATTGAATATGGCATGGACAGCACACAGCGCAATGCCACTGCACTAGTGCAAGCCACAGATTAGGAGAACGGGGATGTGCCAGCGCAAACGCAGTTGCACTGGGCGCATCACCCGTGATATTCAACAGAGGGCATACAAATGAGGCCATAATATATGCAAGACACACATGGGGCCATTTGCATGTCATTATGGCCCCATTTGCATGCCTTGTGCAGGTAGCCTGGCGAATTGCACCTGACGCCCTGCACAGAATGACGTGTGCACAGTGAGGGTCCCGAGGCATCCCCCGCTCCATAACCGAGACTGTGATAAAGCACTGTAGAACAGTGGCACCCCCTCCCTCCTCCCAGTTCCTGATTGCTAGTAAATGTAGGTATGCTCATTTCCTGGTAGTCTAGTGGTACCCCCCTCCCTTCCATTACCCCGATCACCGGTAAATCATTGTAAAATACCTCCCTGGTAGTCCAGTGGTACCCCCCTCCCTCCCGTTTCCCCAATCATGGTAAATCACTGTAAAATACTTCCCTGGTAGTCTAGTGGTACCCATTTCTCCAATCGCAGCACATCGTCATAAAATAATTCCCATGTGATCCAGTGGCACCCCCCCACCTTTCCAACTCATGCAGGACCCTTACCCACCTGCTCCCCCCCATCATCAGCGGACTGCTGCAACCCACCCACATACCACCTGGCCAACCGTCAAATGACAGGTACAGTATGGGCTGCATGCCCACTGGTCCACAGTGTGGACCACTGGGCTTGCAGGGCATACTGTACTAGACAGTCCCGAATATGTGAACGAAGTCATTCACATATTAGTGACTGTCTAGTACAGTATTCCTGCAAGACCATTGGTCCACATTATGGATCAATGGGCTTACAGCCCATACTGTACTTGTCATTCGGTAGGCGGCCAGGAGGTATTTATTTATTTATTTTTATTTATTTATTTGAGTCTAGGATTACAAAATACCTTTGAGCCAAGGCTCTTCTACAAAGGTTCCACATCACTAAGTACAGGCATAAAGGTCATACAGGTTTCAAAGTACAGAAAAACAATCAGTAACATAGTTGTCATAACTCATATTTATATGGACAGTACATAAAAACACTAGGAGGAAGCAAGCAACAACGGAAAAGGGGCTGAAAGGAGGAGAGGGCATGGGTGTAGTGGGACTGAGAATAGCAGCCTAAGGGGCTTTGTCAGGACAGAAACAGAGGTAAGAGCAATTGATGGGCATAGGACTGACGAAGTGCTAGTAGAGGGGACAACAGCAGTTAGCAGAGACTGTTAGCAGCAGTGGAGAGAACATTGCTTAAGCAGGGCAGTCACAGGTGCTAGTGCCTACTAGGGAGAGGTGGAGCGTAGCCTTGAAAGCACCCAGCGCTGGTGAGGTAGAGATGTCTCTAGTGAGACTGTTCAGCCAGCTAGGAGCCCTATATGCAAAAGACCTTTGGTCTTGGGATGTGCGACAGTGGGGTATTTGCAGGAATTGGGGTTTAGGGCTCCTGGTGTTGCAGTTGTTGATTTTGGGTTTGAGGGAGTGGACTCCAGGGGGAGCCTTGCTCATCATTATTTCCTTTGCTGTGATGCAGGTTTGATACTTTATTCGGTTGTTTAGCTGCAGCCATCCAGTTTGGGTGAGATGGTGGGCTCCAGTATTGAGTCGACAGGTTTTATTGAAATAGGTGGAAACACGTTTGAGAGAGGAGGCAGTAGCAGAGCCATAGATAATGAGTCCGTAGTCAATAACGCTAACAATGGAGTTCTGGGTGGTGAAAGACAAGGCTTCAGAGGTTAAATGTTTCCTATGATGGAACAGTAGGCCCAGCCTGGTGTTTGCTACTTCCTCAACATTATTGATATGGGCAACACAGGTGAGTTTGGAGTCAAGGGTGAGGCCGAGGTATTTAAAGGTATGGACTTGTTCAAGGGTGACTCCTTGCATGGTATTTATGGAGAGGTGATACTGTTTGTTTTTGTTGTGGGAGCTGCTGAAAATCATGGTCTTTGTTTTTTTCTGGTTTAGGATTAGTTTGTGTTTTGAGAACCAGTTTTTGACTGTTGTGAAAGCCTGCTGGAGGTTCTCTTGTAGATGAACTGGATCATGGTGGGAGGCTAGGATAACTGCATCATCTGCACAGAGTAAGATTTGTTCTGGACAGGAATCCGGCAGTGTGTTCAAGAAAAGTCTGAAAAGGAGGGGGCCCAGTATTGAACCCTGTGCAACACCAGACCGGACTGGTCCAAGATCTGAGAGCATATCAGCAATTTTCACTCTTTGGAACTGGTTGTCTAGGTAGCTTTTGAACCAGTTCAAAGAATTGGGTGAGAGCCCCACAATCTGGAAATGGACTAGCAGGAGACAGTAGCTGACGGTATCGAAGGCCGTTGTTAAATCAATGAAAGTAGACCCAGTTAGCTGACCATTGTCCCGTGAGTGGTGGATGGCGCCGGTAAATTCAAGTAGAGCCGTGGAGGTACTATGACCCTATCTAAAACCATGTTGCTGCTTGCATAGGATGCTGTGTTTGTCCAGGAAGTCAGTAAGCTGATCTGCCACAATCCATTCCAGGGCCTTGGAGAGTGGAGGTAGGATGGAGATTGGACGGAAGTTCTCATATGCAGTTTTGACACCACTTTTATGTATGGGGGTTGCAGTGACAGATTTCCATTTGTCTGGGAACTGGTTAAGGCTGAGGGAGAGGTTAAAGATCCTGGTCAGTGGCCGGAGTACTTCTTCAAGGGTGAGGGATAGAAGTTTGAGGTCGAGGGAGTCATTGCTGGATCTGGACTTACTAATGGCTTTGGTAACGTAGCTGCGGACCTGGTACAACTTGACCGCTTTAAAGTAGAAGGAAGGGTGGCTAGTGGGGGCAGAGGAGATTGGAGACATTGGAGTGTCCTCCTCATGAAAATCAGGAGGGAGTACAGAACTGAGGTCCATGAAAGCAGCATTGAATGCATCAGCAATGAGTTTCTGGCCAAGTGTTGTAACTCCATTTATGCAGAGCACTGATGGGGGGATTTAGACTGTTTCCTGGTGACTTCTTCTATGTTATTCCAGAAATCTTTTCCTTTGCCCCAGGAGTCTGTAAGAGTGCTCTTGAAATAGGCAGATTTTGCTTGCCGGATAGTTTTGGTGTAGTCATTCTGTGCACATTTGTAGTTAGCGATGTCAATTTGTCTCCCAGTGTTTCTAGCAAGCTCCCAAAGATGGTCCCATGCTTTTAGTCACCTTAGGAGATCACCTGTGAGCCAGGGGTTACAGCAGCCCCGGTGAGACAGGCAGTCTTACCCAGCTTTCGGTGTTCTGTGGGTGGCCAGGAGATGTGCGGCTGAGTGGCTGGAAGTGCCAAGCCACAGCCTGGCCAAACAGAGGCCTCGTGGGCCCGAGAGTCAAGGGCAGGACCTGGAAAGAGGATCGAGAAATAGGGAATTAGCTGTGGGAGGGGAGCTGGAAAACAAAGAGAGGAGACAAAGGAGCTAAATTGGGGGGTGGGTAGCTGAAGCACTGGAGATGGCAGACAGCACAGCAGAGATGATATGGGGGGGGTGGCAAGGGGAAGATTGTTAGGAGACCAACAAAAGCCTTAGCTTGGTGCCACAGGGGGAAGTGAAAAAGTAGCAGTCAGACCAGAAAAAGCAGGAAATTAGATGGAGGTGTAGAGAGTAGGAGAGGGGTGAGAGAGAAAAAAACAGGGAATACACAGCACACAGGAGAGCTGTAATTGCTTTACAAAACAGTACAATTTCCTTAGATTCGAAAACAAGTAAACACAGCAGATTCAAACAAGTAAAAGTCCAGGCAAGCAGCTCATAGCTGGCTGTAAAATTTCAGCCACTACCACTTGGATTCGATGGGCGCAGCAGCCCCAAGTCAGGAAAGCTGCAGCCAATCAGTGAGCAGAAAAATGGCAGGGGTCCAATCAGGGTGCACTGCTGTGAGTGTCGGCCAATGGCGGCAGCTCACAGCAGCCCCGTGTGAGACAGGCAGTCTTACCCAGCTTTTGGCATTCCGTGGGCAGCCAGGAGGTGTGTGGCTGAGTGGCTGGAAGTGCATTCAATCCCCCCCCCCGTCTCTTCATACTAAACATAAACGACTCAAGGCACAAGTAGATTCAGTTGACTCAGTACGGTTTCTCTGGTTCAACTTCTGCAGGCAGCTTCTTGCATCAGATTGTATTGTTGCTTGCTGGACAGGGACTCTGTGCTGCAGATTGTAAGAGTGCAGAAGAGTACAGCAGCTACAGGTCTGGCTTGCAACTGCCGTTCTCTTGCTCCTAACCTCCTACCAATACCAAGGAGGTTATCCCAGGAGGATAACTGATGGCACTATTGTCCCCTTATGTAAACATAAACCAAAATTTGCAATGCCACATCACACAAACAGTAGGCCTGCCCATTTCAAACATGCATTTAGTCAATAATCCCAAAAGATAAATAATTTTTAGATTTACAACATTTCATCCTAACAGACACAGAAGTTAAACTGGCCTTTAGCTACAAGTTAAGCAAACATTCCAATGACGGGGGGGAGTGGGATGGGCAAGGGGTCCTGTGTGGGTGGGAGGTGTGGGGGTGCCACTGGATCACAAGGGAATTATTTTACGGCAATTTACCGTGAACGGGGAAGTGTGAGAGAGTGGGGTACCACTGGACTACCAGAGAAGTATTTTTATGGTGATTTACTGGTGATCGAGGAAACAGGAGGGAGGAAGGGAGGTACCACTAGACTACCAGGGAGCTATGGGTGCTTGTGGATGGTGTTCTGGGTGGGCGGGTGGCTACCCACAGGTGGCGGCTGCTGTGTTGCATCCTGCAATACAGCAGTCCGCCTGTGAATGGCCGAGAGTTGTTTCTACTATCCACAGGCTCAACTTTGAGCCCACCTATCTGGCGCAATGCAGGATTGTACCAGCATCTGCACCGCACATCCTGGGCTGAATATCGGGATGTGCCGCATATGCATGGGCATGCCCCCTGCATCTGTACCACATACATTAACATTGTGCCCTGGCGCATTGGGATTTGTGCTGTGCCTGGCAGCCTTTTCAATACCCCACCGGGGCACAGTGTGGGGTTGCACTGGTGCAACTCTGTTGCACCATGCGCAAACCCTTTGACTATCCAGGCCCTATTGTTTATTGTAATTGTTGGCATGTACATTTAGTTATGGTTTGCTATCAATAAATGTTTGGATTATGGTACTGCTGACATATGTAACATACAGCAGTTACTGTATCTTTTCTTCTACTCATAATTATGCAACAGTTACTAGTGTCACATTTTAAAATGTTATTAAAATGTTAAAAACATGCACTCATTTGACTGAAACCCATAGGCTGAATATGGGTGCAATTTAAAACAAGCATTTGTCAATGCTGAATGTTTGCTTGCTGGTATTAGCATTGGAAATGCAGGAGTTAGACAGATGCAGAATAGGAATGGCAGTGAAGTATTGAACTTCACGCTAACCCCACCTCCATCCTGTAGAGATGGACAGGCATTGGGGTAAGTGTTTGGGTCGTCACCCATGATGTTCATGCTATGTCACCTCACCCTATTCTGCAGACACCGACATGTGTTGAGGTGTGCCTTGGGTACAGTTGGCAATCCAAAGGCACACCCCGATGCCTGTCAGTCTGTACAGGGTGGGACGTTATGGTTAGAAACCCTGACGCCCCAGGCGTTTGTTGGTATTTGCACTATAAATTTTCAACATGGCCTTTTTGTGATCCCACCTCATGAAAGCATTTGGGATCTCTTCTCATGAAGAGTGGCAGTGTGATTTTGTCAATGTGTCCCAAACTTTGAGTTCCAACAGCGACCGTGCCATTCTGCACTACATGTATGAAAACACAGGTCAGGCAGGATGTGAAGAATGACAGTTGTACCATGCATAGGGTGTGTGAAGAGATAGTAATGTTGAAAATCTGTAGTGGGAGTATTAAAAATTCTCACACTTCCGAGCATACGTGGAAACTGCAAAACACATGAGCGTAACACAGTCATTTTATGGACTTTTGTCACCAGATTTTCAACATAGGCATTTTAGGACCTCTGCTCATGAACAGTGTCACTGTGATTTCCTTAATGTGTCCCAAACACTGACTTCCAACAGCGACCATGCTATTCTGCGCCGGAAGTGCAAAAACACATTTTGGCCAGGATGTACTGCACTGGCTGCCAGTGTTTTGGCGAATCACCTTCAAGGTCGGTTTGCTGACCTATAAAGCCCTACATGATCTGGGACCTACCTACCTGAAAGAGCTCCTGTGCCCCTATAGTCCCTCTCGCCCCCTCCGATCCACTGACGAGGGATTGCTAGAGATTCCCAGGGTACGTTTGAAAACATCTGGTGCTAGATCTTTTAGTTTTATGGCACCTACCTGTGGAATTCTCCTCTCGTCAGGTGCGAGACTGCCCGACCGTCCTTAGTTTTAAAAGGGAGTTGAAGACCCACCTTTTTAATATAGCTTTTAAGGATTTCTGTTGATTTGATTTACTATATTTATTGTCATATTTATCTGTGCAGGCGCTTTGATTTAAGAAAAGCGCCTTTTAAAAATAAAGTTGAAATTGAAATTGAAATGTAAAAAATGACAGCTGTACTCTTTATAAGGAGGTGCAGAAAAATGGCAATGTTGAAAATCTGGAATGAAAATATTGCAAATTCGCGAAGTAACGAGCGTACATGGAAACTGCGCAATGCACGCTCGTAACACACTCATTTTATGGATGCTGGTCACAAAATTTTCAGCATAGGCATTTTAGGACCTCTGCTAATGAACAGTGTCATTGTGATTTTCTTAATGTGCCTCTAACACTGATTTCCCACAGTGACCAAGCTATTCTGCACCAGAAGTGTGAAAACACATTTTGGCCAGGATGTTTAAAATGACAGCTGTACTGTTCATAAGGAGGTGCAGAAAAATAGCAATGTTGAAAATCTGGAGTGCAAATATTGCAAATTCGTGAACTTATGAGCGCGCAAAGCAATTCGCAATGCACACTCATAAAACAGACATTTTTTGGATTTTTCCACCAAATTCTACAACATAGACTTTTGAGATTCCACCTCCATGAACATTCGCACCGTTTTTCATTAAACGGTCCCGGAAAGGTGAATCCGCAGGTGACCACAAAATCACCTTCACCGACTAACACCATGACAGTGGCTGAATTCATGAGGAGGGGTCCCAATAACCCCATGTTGAAAATGTGGTGCCAAAATTCCGAAAAATACCTGAGATATGCACCAAAGTTGAAAACCCCTATTTATGCCATTATACAGCTTACCAGCATTTCTTCAGTTTGCAGTCGGCTTTGTAGAGTGCAGATGTGTTTCCGGTCCACCGAAGATCATTGCGCTGGGCTCCGGAGGTAAGTATTTAGTCAGGGGTGTGTGGGGAGGCAGGGTGCACAGAGGGTGGGAGCGGGTTGGGGAAGGGGCCACCAGATTCAACAAGGGACCGTTTTCTGTTTTACAGGTTAAACAAAAAAAAAATTCGCAGGATGTTTTTTTTTCTAACAGGGACATTTGGCACACTGGGGTTAGCTCCGAGTGTGCCAGCCAGCCAGTGTGCCAGCCCTAGTGTTTTTCTTTGGGGGGCAGGTAGCCAGCAGGGAGTGGGCACCCCATCCCACATCTGAGGGCAAGGGCAGAGGGGATTGAGCATCCCTCTGCACAAAACAGAGTTTTTGGGGGACATTATAGATGACAGAGTGCGTCCCCATTGACAAATTGAACTGGGAAGGGGGATGAAGCTGACGGGAACTGGGGCCCTGGTTGGCAACAAAAACTGTTTTGGGGGGCACTGGAGGCTGGTAGTATTGTTTGTGAGCATGGCGGTGGCTTGCTACCATGTTCACAAACAATATTACACTAGGCAACGTACCGCCCTACAATGACGGGTCGCTCCCTCATTGCAGTGGAGTGCCTGATGCTGCAATGACGAGGCAGCCCCTGATTGCTCCGGCAAAAACATTACAACTTGGTGGCACTTTTGGAAGCCAGCATCGTCAGCACACTGTGTCTCCATTGGTCCACCAGTGCCAAGCCCCCAAATGCAATGCCTCTGTTGGCTGCCACAGTGCCGTGCCTCCACAACCCGCTTCTCTCCTAAGCTGCCATATAATATTTCTTGCACATGTGCACAAGCAAACATAAAAATGTGATATTCTTCTCATAGTTGAAATAACAGAACACTGCTAGTACCATTTTCCTTCAACAGAATTAGTCAGCAGAAAAGGAACACTTGACTCGGCCAGCCCAGATGTTCTCTGCCTAATCTGTCTCCACAGACCTTATCTGGTCTCTGAGGCCTCTCTCCTGCCTGACTGTTTTCTGCTACACTTCATATGTCTAGCTCACACATGCTTGAAACTTGCAACAGTTTTTGCCTCCACTACTTTAATGGCAGTTTACTCCAGGCATCTTCCACCCTTTAAGTGAAGAAATTTGTCCTTGCATCTCTCTTAAGCTTCCCACACCAGCTTCATCGCATGCCCCTTAGTCCTTTCTTGCAACCTGTTCACACCCATGAGGTACTTTTAGGTTTCTATCATGTCATGTCTTGCTCTCTCTTTCAGGGCGTACATGTTGAGAACCTTCAGTCTCTCCTCATACGGCTTCTCATTCAAGCCCTGCTCCACTTTTATTTCCCTCTTCTACCATCGCCCTGTCTATCCCCTTTCCAAGGTGTGGCCTCCAAAACCATACACAGTACTCCAGGTGGGGTCACACCAGGGAGTGATACAGTGGCAATACCACCTCCCTCACTCCTTCTGCTGGAGATACCCCTCCCTACACACCCCAGGAACTGACTAGCCCATGCACTGCTTTACATAGAAACATAGAATTTGATGGTGGATAAGGACCGCTTGGCCCACCCAGTCTGCCCATTTCCCTACCTACTGGATAAGCTGCAGATTCTAGTTAACCAGCAGCTTACTTCTTCCTACCTCCACCACCTAGAATGGCCTTATGACTATCCCATGCATGCTTGAATTCCACCACTGTTTTTGACTCCACAACCTACATACATAGATACATAGACAGTGTCGGCAGATAAGGGCCTATGGCCCACCCAGTCTGCCCATTTAAGTCTGTAAGTTCAGTTTATGTTTTCCAAGAAGTCTGTTGCCCCTTACCCCTGACCTCCAGAATTCCTTTATGTCTATCCCATGCATTCTTAAATCCCATGATTGTTTCAGCCCCACCACTTCCTCTGGCAGGGTGTTCCACTTGTCCACCACCCATTCTGTGAAGAAATTCTTTCTCCGCTTCCTCTGAATCATCCTCCCTCCAACTTCATCCCATGCCCTCTAGTCCTGGAACATCTTTTTGGCTTAAAATAGTACATTCCGCACCCTGTTCCTCCCTGTAAGATACTTGTATGTCTCTATCATATCCCTCTCTCCCTCCTCTCCTCCAGGAGAACATGTTCAGTGCCTTCAACCTGTCCTCATAGGACTTGTGATGCAATCCATGCACCATCTTTGTTGCCCTCCTCTGAACCTTCTCTACCCTGTCTATGTCCTACGTAAGGCGGAAGGCCATTCCATGCATCCACAACCCTCTCTGGAAAAATACTTCCTTAAATTACCTCTGAGCTGTCCCCTCTATTTTCAAATTGTGCCCTTGTTCTTGCACACCTCTTTTTTGAAAGATGCTACCCTCTTGGACTTTGTTGATTCCCTTGAGGTACTTGAATGTTTCTATCATGTCCCTCCTCTCCCTCCTTTCCTCGAGGCTATACATATTAAGCTCCTTTAGTCTCCCTTCATATGTCTTCCGGTGCAGACCCTGCACCATTTTAGTTGCCCTCCTCTGGACAGCTTCCATCCTGTCTATGTCTTTGCGGAGATTGGGTCTCCATAACTGCACACGGTATTCCAGATGGGGTCTTATCAGCTGTCTGTACAGAGGGATAATAACTTCCTGTTTTCTACTGGTGGTGTCTCTCCCTATGCATCCCAGTATCCCCCCAGCCCTCCTTGCTGCCCTCTCACATTGCTTGCCCACCTTTAGGTCATCTGATATGACTACCCCCAGGTCCCTTTCCATTTTTGTTGTTGTTAGTATCTCACCCCCCATTGTGTACTCTTCCCCTAGGTTTTTGTTTCCCAGGTGCATACCCTTGCACTTCTTAGCATTGAATCTAAGCTGCCATACATTTGACCATTCCTCTAACCTTGCCAAGTCCCTTCTCATCCTTTCCACCCTACCCTGCGCATCAACTCTGTTGCAGATCTTTGTGTCATCTGCAAAGAGACATACTTTTCCTTTCAGTCCTTCTGCAATGTTACTTATAAAAACATTGAAGAGGACTGGTCCTAATACTGAACCCTGTGGTACCCCACTAGTAACCCCCCTTTCTTCTGAGTGGACTCCATTTACTATTACTCTCTGTTTCCTATTCTCCAGCCAATTCTTTACCCAGGCTGTCATCTTGGGACCCACTCCCAGGCTGGCTAACTTGTATATTAATCTTTTGTGTGGGACTGTGTCAAATGCCTTGCTAAAGTCTAGGTAGGCCATGTCCACAGGCAATCCCTGATCTACTACTTTGGTCACCCAGTCAAAGAAATCTATCAGATTCATCTGGCATGACCTTCCCACTGTGAATCCATGCTGCCTAGGGTCCTGTGCCCCTCTGGCCTCTAGATACTCGACAATTCTTTCCTTCAGAAGTGATTCCATCATTTTCCCTATCACTGAGGTTAAACTAACAGGTCTGTAGTTTCCTACTTCTGCCTTGCTCCCACTTTTGTAAAGGGGAATCACATCTGCCCTCCTCCAGTCTTCGGGTACCACCCCATCCTCCCATGATTTGTTAAAGAGGGTAGTCAGTTGTGTCACTAATGCTACCCTTAGTTCTTTTAGAATTCTGGGATGAATCCCATCAGGCCCCATTGCTTTGTCCACCTTCAGTTTTAAGAGTTCTTTCATAACGCTTTCTTCTATAAATGGGCTGGTATCAACTTCTGTATCCAGAGTGTTTCTACTGTTTGTTTTAGGTACCTCCCCCTCTTCATTTGTAAATACTGAGCAAAAATATTTGTTTAGTATCTCTGCCTTTTCACAGTCTCCCTCTGCCCATCATCCCTCCCCTTTATTAAGCCTCACTATCCCACCCTTGGTCTTCCTTCGCTCCCTGATGTACCTATAAAAGGTTTTATCCCCCTTCTTAACTGAGTTGGCTATCTTTTCCTCGGTTTGGGCCTTTGCTGTTCTGACTGCCGTCCCAGCCTCCTTTTGCTTTAACTGATACAGTTCTCTGTCCTGCTCCTTCTGCGATTCCTTGTACCTCCTGAATGCTTTCTTTTTCTCTTGAACCTTCACTGCCACTTCCTTTGAGAACCATAGTGGCTTCTTACATCGCTTTGTTTTGTTTATTGCTTCACACAAAGGCTACTACCTCTGTGACGCAGTTTTTATTATTCCCCACTGTTCTTCCAACCCTCTTCCTGCCCATTTGCTAGGTGCATTCCTTAGGCACTCACCCATTTTGGCAAAGTCAGCCTTCCTAAGTCCAGTACTTTTGCCTTTGTGTGGCTTGACTCTATTGCTGTGTTTATTGTAGACCATACTGTTCGTGGTCGCTAGTTCCCAGATGGCTACCCACTTCTACATCTGTGATCCTCTCTCCATCTCCATTTGAGAGAACCAGGTCTAAGATTGCTCCCTCTCGAGTGGGTTCCAATACTAGTTGTCTAAGGCATGCCCCCTGTAGGGCATCTAGAATAACTCCACTCTTCGAAGTGGCTGCTGCAACTGCACTCCAGTTAACATCTGGGATATTCAGATCACCCTTCAGCAATCTCTCCCCTTTTTCTGCCATTCTAAGTATACTTTCTATCATTTCCTTGTCCATTTCCTCCCCATGAGAAGGGGGTCCGTATACAACCCCTGTGCCAATTGTGGTGCCATTACCTGTCTCCAAATTTACCCACAGTGCTTCTTCTCCTCCCTGTTTACCCTTTTGTTCTGTTGCTTTTATTCCTTCCCATATGTAAAGAGCTACTCCTCCTCCTCCTCTTTTACCCTCCCTGTCCCTCCTGTAGATAGTGTATCCTGGTATGTTTACACCCCAGTCATGGTTTTCTCACACTGCCCTGCCAAACTGAGGTCAACAGTTATGATAACCTCAAGCTCCCTTTCCTGTTTAGTGACTGGCAGTAGCTCCTCCCCTATCCTATACTCAGTGACTGGGTTCCTCTGCTCTAGGTACATATTTTTGCACTTTTGGGCATTGAACCCAATACCTGCTAACATTCAGGTTTACAATTATCACACGTAACATGCAGACGATTAGTATTTTCTTTCTTTCTTTTAAATCTTCACTCTCACTACATCAGAAGAATGCGCTCAAGAAAAGTGCTTCTTCTTCTCTTCCACATTGCAACATGTCGCTCCCCTATCCAACCTCTCCAATGCTTTACCCACTGTATGTTATCCACTCTTGCCTATTGCTCTATTGCATGACTTACAACTCAGTGCACTCTGTAATTTGAATTTTACACCACTGTGATTCTGTATAGATATCTTGCCATACATTGTTGGTGTGCCCTCTTGGCTCTCACCCTGGCTACCTCATAATCAATGTACTTGCACACTTTTTACATTTTTTCTGTGACTTGTGATTTTATTGTTCATGCACCTGTTTTTGTCACTTTTCTCTTGTTGTTTCACTTCCTGTTGTATCCCCTTCCCCTGGGTCACACCTGGAAATGATCCCTAAATCAGTGCGCCTCTCCTGCTCACCAAAGTTTAACTAAATAAACTACACTTCTACCTGTTGCTAGAGGCACTGCAGGCAACCGGTTCTTTTAAGTGACTGGAATGGGTCGGGCATGGATGGGGTCAAACATCAGCCTGAGCATTACCAGTCCCCCCTTCAAAATCCTGCCCTAAAGATCACTTTTCAAGTTGCAGCTTAAAAGACAAGTGTTGCATGCCTTTCTTCACCTTTGAATAGTGTTCATCTTCATAAAAAGATACTAGACTTGCCTTTTATGCTGTAGCTTGGAAGGTTACTGTACTAAAGTAATTCCCACCCCCACTACATAACTGAGCTCTGGTGGATTTATGCTGGTTGGAACAACGCATGCCAAACCCTGTTTTCAAAAGGATTTCTCCCATTCTGTGCCTTTGGCAAAAGTGCACTGCTCCAGGTAATGTAAATTTACTGGTGCTCTGCGATGAACAGCAGAGGAGGTGGGAGCTATTACTTTAGCCCAGTTACTCTACAAGTTGGTAATATAATACCTGCAATGTGTGATTGAAATTGGCTCTACGATGCCGGTTCAACAACACTTTTGTCGACCGGCATCACATCAACAGGATTTATGTCGACTGCAAGGTAAGGTTAACATAAATCCCATTTATCTCCTGCTCCTACACCCCATAATACTTAAGATTACCAACTCCAGTCGGAGTTGATTCGGAGAGGGGATGCAGGACCAGGAAACAGTGTGCCCCTGTGTCAGGCACACCAACACAGTGACCTGACAGCAGCCTGTCAATTTTGTTGACGGGCTGGTAGGTTGCTGTGTTGGTGTCACTGTCAGGGGGGCATACTATTGAAAATACGGCACATGCAGAATATCCCTGTGGACTGCAAGGTTTTTACACGTAGGTACCATAAACAGTCATCTCTGAAACCCTGGCCCCTCGGTATGCAACTATAAGGTACCTGGAAAAGTAGATTTCATAGGTGTGCTGACATTTTTTATTAATTGTAGCTTAAACTAGCATTTTGAAAAAAACATTCTTAGTTACACTGCTGCTTTGAAAGTTGCAATGTGTGACTGAGAAATGTTAACCTACCTTTCACAGGTGACTTCAAGCATTTAATCTATGAACACATTTGACAATATCACTTTCAGTTCAGTGCATTTAATAAAACAATACTGATGTTTAGCATAAAAAGGAATATAATACATTGCTATTTTTCAAAATCCATGCATCTGCTCATTGAGTGATTCAATGTTTAATCTCTTATTTTCATTTTCTGTACATTGTATTTGTTCCTGATTTATCCCACTGTTTCCTACCTGATATATGCTGTTTCCTGTCACTGGTCAGTCTGGTGTGGTGTATTCTGACACAGTTCTCTCAGTATTTGAAAGAAGCTGAACTGCTCTCAGGAGTCAGTGCCTACAAAACAAATAAGCACACCTTAATCGAACAGGTGTCCAACTGCATGTTCTCTGGTGTACATGGCAATCCATACTTTTTTTATTTTGTGGCTCGTGTTTATCACAATTGTCATCATTTACATTTGGTTATGGTTTGCTATCAATAAACACTTGATTTATGGTACAGTAGAACAGCTGGCAGATGTAACTTCTGTATCTTTTCTCTCACTCATAATTAGCTGCTAGTGTCGCATTTTAAAATGTTAAACACCAGCACTCATTTAACTGAAACCCACAGGCTGAATGTAGGTGCAATTTAAAAAAAAGACATATCCTTCACATAACTGAAATAATAGCACATTGCTAGTGCAATTTTCCTTCCATAGAATTAGTCAGCAGAAAAGGAACAATTGACCCGGCCAATCTGCCCAGATGTTCCCTGCCTAATCTGTCTCCACAGACCTTAACAGACCTCTGGCAACCCTCTCTTCTCCCTGACTGTTTTCTATTACACCTCATGCGTCTATCCCACACATGCTTGAAGCCCCTCTGTCACTGTTTTACCCTCCACCACTTCTGAAGGCAGTCTGCTCCAGGCATCTTCCACCCTTTAAGTGAAAAAAAATATTTCCTTGCATCTCTCTTAAGCTTCCCACACCAGCTTTGTCGCATGCCCAATGGTCCTTCCCAGCAACCTGTTCATCCCCATGAGGTACTTGCAGGTTTCTAACATGTCATGTCTTGCTGTCTCTCAGGGCGCACATGTTGAGATTTCTCAGTTTCTCCTTGTAGGGCTCTTTGTACAACCCCTGTACCACTTTAATTTCCCTCCTCTTGTCTACCTGCACCCAATCTATGCCGTTTCTGAGGTGCAACTTCCAAAACCATATCCAGTACTCTGGGTGGGGTCACACCAGTGAGTGATACAGTGTCAAAACCACCTCCCTCCTCCTGCTGGAGATACCCTTCCCTATGCACCCCAGCAACTGACTATCCTATGCACTGCTTTCTCACACTGCCCTGCCACATCGGGGTCATCAGTTATGATAACCTCAAGGTCCCTTTCCTGTTTAGTGACTGTCAGTACCTTCTCCCTATCCTATACTCAGCGGCCAGGTTCCTCTGCTCTAGGTACACGTTTTTGCACCTTTGGGCATTGAACTCAATGCATGCTAGCATTCAGGCTTGCAATTCTCACACGTAACATGCAGACGATTAGTATTTTCCTTCTGTTTTAAGTCTTCACTCTGCACTACATCAAAAGAATACACCCACAGTGCGGCTTCTTCCTCTTCTCTTCACATTGTGACATGTTGTTCCCCATCCACCCCCTCCACTGTTTTACCTACCTGTATGTTACCCATTCTTGCCTCTTGCTCTGTTGTGTGACTTACAACTCTGTGTACTCTGTAATTTGAATTTTACACCACTGTGATTCTGTACAGATATCTTGCCACACATGGTTGGTGTGCTCTCTTGGCTCTCACCCTGGCTACCCCATAATCAATGTACTTGCACATTTTTTACACTTTTTTTCTCTGAAATTAATTACTTGTACTGTGATTTTATTGTTCATGCACCTGTTTTTGTCACTTTGTTCTTGTTGTTTCACTTCCTGTTGTATCCCCTTCCCCTGGGTCACACCTGGAAATGAGCCCCAGATCAGTGCGCCTATCCTGCTCACCAAAGTTTAACTAAACAAGCATTTGTCAATGCCGAATGTTTGCTTGCTGGTATTGGCATTGGTAGTGGTAGTGTAGAAGTTACAGAGCTGCATAATAGGAATGGCAGTGAAGTATTGAACTGAAGCCAACTCCACCACCACCCTGCAGAGAGTGACAGGCATTGGGGTGTGCCTTTGGGTCGTCAGGCATAACGGCCACGCCATTTCACCCCACCCTACCCTGCAGACACTGACAAGTGTCACGGTGTGTCTTTGGGTCTTTGGCCCTTATGTGCACCCCATTCCATCAGAAATTATGGTGAGATGGGTGCGGTATAGGAGAATGGGGAGAACTTTGGGGCCGAAGAGTCCAAGGCATACCTTGATGCCTCTCACTGGCTGCAGGGTGCGGAATGGTATGAGCATTACAGGCAAGAATCCCAAGTCACACCCCTGATGCCTGTCATTCTCTACAGGGTGAGGCGTTATGGTTGGAAACCCTAACACCTCAGACATTTGTTGGTATTTTCACTCCAAATTTTCAACATGCTTTTTTTGTGACCCCCACCTCATGAACAGTGGCAATATCAGTTTGTTAGTCGAAGCTGCTTATGCACAGTGACTTGGCATTTAGCACCACAGGTGCAAAACACATTCTGAACAGGATGTGAAAATGACAGCTGTGCTGTTCATGGGGAGGTAAAAAATGGCAATGTTGCAAATCTGCAGTAAAATATTAAAAACTAGTGAAGTCACGAGGTGTGCATAGAAACTGTGCAACGCACACCCATAATGTAATTAGTTTGGGGATTTTTTACAGCAGATTGTCAACACAGGCATTTTGGGACCTCCGATCATGAACAGTGTCACTGTGATTTTCTTTATCTGTCCCAAACAATGATTTCCCACAGCGACCATGCATCTCTGTGCTGAAAGTGTGAAAACACATTTCGACCATGTTATAAAAAATGACAGCTGTACTGTTCATAAGGAAGTGTGGAAAAATGCCACTGGTGAAAATCTGGACTGAAAATATTACAAAGTCATGAACTTACGAGGGTGCGTGGAAACTGTGCAATGCTCACTCGTAACACAGTCATTTTATGGACTTTTGTCGCAGATTTTCAACATAGCCATTTTAAGACCTCTGCTCATGAACAGTGTAACTGTGATTTTCTTAATCTGTCCCAAACATTGTTTTCACACACCGACTGCACCATTGTGCGCTACATGTGCGGAAACACATTTTGGGCAACATGTGGAAAATGGCAGCTGTACTGTTCATAAGGAAGTGTAATAAATGACAATGTTGAAAATCTGGAGTGAAAATATTGAAAATTTACAAACTAATGAGCGTGCGTAGGAACTGCGGGACGCACACTCATAAAACAGTCATTTTTAGGAATTTTTTCACTAAATTTTCAACATAGCCATTTTAAGACCTCTGCTCCTTAACAGTGTCACTGAGATTTTCTTAATGTGTCCCATACATTGATTTTGTACACCGACTGCGCCATTGTGCGCTACATGGGTGGAAACACATTTTGGGCAAGATGTGAAAAATGACAGCTATACTGCTCATAAGGAGGTGTGGTAAAATGGCAATGTTAAAATCTGAAGAATGAAAATATTGAAAGTGAGAACTTATGGTGTCGCATTAGGAACTGCACAGCGCTCGTAAAAACAGTCATTTTTAGGAATTTTTCTACCAAATTTTCAACATAGGCTTTTTGAGAGCCCACCTTATGAACAGTGGCAGTGTCATTTCATTACTCAGTCCCAAAAAGTGATTTCACGCAGTGACTGCGAAATCACCCTTCGGACCCGATTAACGCCATGACAGTGACAGCAGTCATGAAAATGGGTCCCAAAAACCCCATGTTGAAAATTTGGTGCAAAAATTCCAAAAAATACCTGAGATATGCAGCAAAGTTGAAAAAACCCTATCTATCCCATTATACAGCTTACCGGCATTTCCTCAGTTCGTGGTCAGCTATGAAGAGTGCAGACGTGTTCCTGGTCCACCAAAGATCATTGTACCAGAGTCCGGAGGTATGTATGGGGTGGGCAGGTGGGAGGCAGGTGCACAGTGGGTGGAAGCAGGTGGGGACAGAGACAGTGAGAGACCGTTTTTGTGTTTCAGGTTTTTTTTTTTTTAAACAGGACGATGACGCAGGACGTTTGCCACGCTGGCGTGGGCTCCCAGCATGGCACAGAGATGGCTGTTTGGGGGGGCATGGAGCCGACAGAGGATTGGGCACCCAATCGGCACCCAGCGTGGCATGTGGAACTCTGTTTGGGGGGAGAGTGCAGCACAGCCGATGGGGGATTGGGCACCCTGTCGGCTATACAGTGTGTGTGTGGAAGCAGCATGCAGTATGCATGCTATATGTGTGTGTGTGTGTGTAGGGGGAGTGCGTATGAGCAGGCGATATCTTGTCGCTGCTCACCGAAGCATAGCTCCCCCTTTCAACTGTATTCCACTGCATTTTTTTGGCTGCTGTCATAGACAGCTCCAGCAGCCATTGGAGAACTGCGGCCATGCCTGCAAACACACTGACTGAATTGAAAGAGGGCTGCCACACCTCCGAAAACTCGGATGATGGCACTATGTTTCTTGCACATGCGAGCAAGCAAAGATAATAAACTGTATTTCTACCTGTCGCTAGAGACACTGCAGGCAACTGGTTCTTTCAAGAGACTGGAATGGGTAGGGCATGGATGGAGTCAAACATCGGCCTGGGCATTTGTCTCCCTCTTCAAAATCCTGACCTAAAGATCAAATCACTTTTCAAACTGCAGCTTAAAAGTCAAGTATTGTATGCTTTTATTCCTCTTTGAATATTGTCCATCCTCATAAAGCAATGCTAGATGTGTCTTTTAAGCTGTAGCTTGGAAGGTTACTGTACTAAAAAGTAATTCTCACTTACACTACATAGCTGAGCACTGGTAGATTTATACTGGTTTAAACAGCATGCCCCAAGCCCTGTTTTCAATAGGATTACTTCCATTCTGTGCCTTTGGCAAAAGTGCACTGCTCCAGGTAAAGTAACTTTTACTGGTGCTCTGTGATGCACAGTAGTGGAGGCAGGAGCACCTACTACTTTACCTCCCCAAGGGTGAGAAGGTGATATTGGGCAATTTTAATATGCATTGGGGCCTCAAATAAATGGAGAACTAAAGAACCTACTACGAGAAGGTGCTCTAACTCAGTTAATCCACAAACACACCAGACTGACTCCTAAATCAGGAAACCATTCCACACTAGATTTGATCCTGGCCTCTATACCAGATAGCATTAGACTTGCAGGAACATTTGCAGACACCCTAAGTGACCACTCACCCATTTTTGCAATATGGAAAAATAATTCTCAACCCCTAGCTAGAATATTCTGAGCCCAGAATTTTTCAAATTTTGATACAGGATGCTTCTTAGATACATTAACTGGGGTAAATTGGGCTTACAGCAAACTAAGCCCCTAACCTGGATGCAATCCTAAACTTCTTTATAAATAACTTTCTATCAGCAGTGAACAAGCATGCCCCACTGAAAAAACTCAGAGTAAAAGGTCAAGACACTAGGTGGTTATCCTGAGATCTGAAAAAACTCATGCAAGAAAGAGACAGGGCGTGGGGGAACTTTAAATCCACAAATCTACCCAAGGTCTGGCAGAACTACAGGGAATTTGGAAATAAATGTAAGAGAGAGCTAAAAACAGCTGAAAGACAGTACATCAGAGACCTCCAGAAAAGAAATATCTCTGACCCAAGAAAATTCTGGTAACAAATCAACAACCTCATCAAGGGTAGTCCCACCCCAGGGTTTTATTTAACTGCAAAAATTGATTAGCGTTTTGCTCATAAAAGTGCTAAAACATTGTGAAAATGCATGGCACTAGCTTCACTGTGTTTAACAAGCATAACACTTCTAGAAAACCTACATGAATACTTTCTGTACAGTTAGTATTGTGCCAAGAAAAAAACTGCTAATCAATTATTTAAAACCCTGCACCCATGGCGACGGTGCTATATTAGCCAGTGATGCTCACCTTAAAACTCTGTAAATGCTGCCAGTGCAATTAACTCACATTTCACTGACCTAAATAAGTTCAAGACTCCCCACACAGGGGCACCCCTACCCACCCTACCTAATACTAATACTACTTCCCCCTCTCCGAACTTCCATCTTAAGCTGCTATCAAAAGATAAGGTCCTAAACCTACTTAGTAATATAACCCCCATGGCTCAGGTGAGTATGACAAGCTAGAACCAAGACTGCTCAAGACTGCATCCCCAGCCATAACTCCTCCAGTCTCATAGTTGCTGATCACATCTGGACAGTAAAGTCCCAACACTCTGGAAAGTGGCCCTGGTTACACCCATCAATAACGGTGGCCTTTGTGAATGTGCTGAAAACTATTGTCCCATTATTGATCCTCTCTGTCCTAAGTAAGGTACTAGAGAGGGCCATATATAACCAAATAATAGACTATATTAAGAGAAATAACATAGTTACACCTAGACAACTTGATTTTAGAAAAAAACCATGGCACTGGTACTGCCCTTGTCTGCCTCACCAAACATATCTTCTCAGTTCTTCATAAAGGCGAGCTCACCAGTTCAGTTTTCATTGACCTCACCAAGGCCTTTGACCTGGTGAACCATTGGCTGCTCCTAGCGAAACTCCAGCTCATAGGCCGAGACTGTCTTACAGTTCAGTGGTTTCCCGATTACCTTCAGGGAAGATCCCAGTTTGTCAGATGGCAGGGTGCCCAATCTGAAAATTGCCCAGTTCTTGGGGGCCTTATTATTCTCTGCTTTAATAAATGACATTCCGAATCACTGTGGTAAAGTTAACATTATCCTATATGCAGATGATGCTGTGCTATATAGGACTTCCAAGGACATTGACTCCTTGAACAATTCTTTGGCAAATGACCTGCAACTTCTCAAGGGTTGGTTGGTTAGCAAAATACTTGTGCTGAATGAGAAAAAAACTAAGGTTATACTGTTCAGCCCTTCAAGTCTGGAACCTGACAGAGCCTCAATCCTGCCTCCCAGTCTCTTGAATGGCACAAAGGTTGAGGTGGTAAAACAATGATGTACCTAGACATTACCTTAAACCAGAACTGAACTTTCAAGACACATACTGAACAGCTGACCAAGACTGAACCAGAAACTTGGTCTATTATACTGCCTCAGCCCTTTCCTTACTCAAGACTCACGGCTAAGTATTGCAACTGGCACCCTACTACCCACCCTGCTGTATGGGTCACCAGTGTTACTCACAGTAAAAGGTGGGGAAATGCAAAAATGTAGTACCCTATATCAAAGGGTGAGCTGGTTTGCAATAGGGGCTCAACCACAGAAGCATCACTGCCAGGTGCTCCAAGCCCTGTCATGGCTAACATTGGAAGGGCGACTTGTGTACCCATCCTTATGTCTGACTTACAAGCTCAGGCTGGACAATGTCCTCCAAAGCCTGGCCAAAATTATACTTGTTAAGCAAAATACAAGGCCCCTCAGATCCCCAAGCTATCAGCTACTCAATGTGCCTAAAATCAGATCATCAAAGTGACAGAGGTTGTTCTCTGTCAGCATCCTGCCTCTCTAGAACACACTTCCAGAAAATGTCCAGGTATGTAATTCTCTTGGGGACAGGGGTTCATAAAGGGATGTAAGGCTTACCTGTCAGAGCTTAACCAATGCACTTGCTACCGCTGAAATATTGAAAGTCCTCATTGCGAACTATATTTTGCTGTAACTATGAATGTTACCTAATGAACTGACATATATTGCGTGTTGTTAAGTGTCGAAATGTAAACAGTAATTGTAATATGAACATTGTTATGTGAGAACCTCACTGATCTATGTTCTCTATAATACTGGTTGTTCTATAGTGTGCAAATTGATGGATTGTCTGCCTGTAAAGTGCACAAATCTATGGAACGTTTATCTGTAATTAATTCTAGGTCACCCCTGAAAAAGGGACTGCCATGGTCTCAGTGGGTCTACCCAGTTACCAAAATTAAAATAAATAAATAATAAATAAACTTTAGCCTAGTTATTCTACAAGTTGGTAATACCTGCAACATAAATGACCTAAAGTTATCATTTTGAACCATATGTCATTTAAGTATGGAAAACAAAGTAAGCTAAATTCTTAATTTTTATGAGGAAACACAGAAAACATAGAAACACAGACTCTGATGGCAGATAAGGACCGTTTGGCCCACCCAGTCTGCCCATTTCCCTATCTATTGGATAAGCTGCA
Source organism: Neoceratodus forsteri (assembly GCA_016271365.2). Lineage (NCBI taxonomy): Eukaryota > Metazoa > Chordata > Ceratodontiformes > Ceratodontidae > Neoceratodus > Neoceratodus forsteri. The sequence continues at coordinate 1,516,493,435 of CM057452.1, read as the reverse complement.
GACCCTAGTTAACCAACAGCCTACTTCTTCCTACCCCCACCAGAATTGCCTTATGTCTACCCTATGCTTTCTTGAATTCTCCCACAGTTTTTGACCCCACAACCTCCTCAGGAAGGTCGTTCTAGATTGGCCCACCACCCTCACTGTGAAACATACTCACATTGCCCTGAGTCGCCCTCTTCTCCAAATTGTGTCTCCTTGTTCTTGCACATCTCTTTTCTGAAAGTTGCTACCCTCTTGGACTTTGTTGATTGCCTTGAGGTATTTTCAGGAAATACAAACAAACCAGATCTGACAAGGACAGAGAAGAATACAAGGAGACACAGAAGGAAGCAAACAAAGTGATCAGGACAACAAAGGCAGAAACTGAGGAGAGGATAGCCAAGGAGGTCAAAAAGGGTGACGACATTCTATAGATATGTCAGTGAGAAGAGAAAGACATCAGGAGGTATTGTTAGACTCACAAAGGTGGATGGGGAGATCACAGAAAATGACAAGGACAAGGCTGAAATCCTCAACAGTTACTTCTACTCTGTATTCACCAAGGAGGAGGAAGGATGTGTACCCAGCAATGCAGCACACAAGGAAGCAGTCAGAATACACTTGGGTATCTTTACAAAAGAAATGGTCCTAAAGGAACTAGAAAAACTCAATACAGACAAGGCCACGGGACCAGATGAAATTCACCCTAGATTACTAAGAGAACTAAGACACGAGCTGGGAGGACCCCTGGCTGATCTTTTCAACCTATCATTCAAGCTGGAGGAGGTCCCACAAGACTGGAAGAAGGCAACAGTGGAAGCAGGGAAAGTGCAAACAACTACAGACCAATAAGCCTAACCTCAATTGTGGGCAAAATAATGGAAGCCCTACTCAAGGAGAGGATTATATTGTTTGTAGAAGAAAACAACAAATTAGAAACAAAACAGCATGGCTTTACAACAGAAAGGTCATGCCAAACCAATCTGATAGACTTCTTTAACTGGGTGACTAAAATAATAGACCAGGGAGGAGGAGCAGTAGACATAGGCCCAGATATTCAAAAGAGTTGAGCCATGCGCAATACGGTTGTGCCTGCACAAGTCCGAAAATGCACCATTCTGCGATATTCAGCAGGAGGCAGCTGCGCCCCCCATATCACGTTGAGCAACAGCGCAATGATAATGAATGCATGCACAACTGAAGGGGGAGGAACCATGCATAAATGGCGCAGTGCGATATTCAACACCATGCGCCATGCGCAATAGGGGAGCAAGCAGAAGTTGCGCCATAGCGGAAATGAGTCAAAATAAAAGGGAGCAAGGGAGAGGTGCAAGAACACTACAGGAAAGTCACATGAGGGCAAATTCTAGCCAGAAAAACTGGGCAGCAGGGACACACAGGGCAGGCCAGGAAAAGGCACCTGGAATCAACAGGCACAGGGGAAGGTGTGGGGAGCCACAGTGCAGAAGGGGGAAGTACACCACACAGCAGTGAGGCCAGCACAGGCAGGTGTTCCCGGTGCAAGGGAAGTAGCAGCCAGGACAGTGGGGGGAATACAGAAACAGCTGCCGGGGGTGAACACAAGCCAGGGACATGGCCAGTGCCACCATCCAGATGGAGGCCGTAATGAGGGGGTTAGAAGGCAGGCAGCAGGGGGCATGGCCGTGGAAGGGCCCGTCGGTGGTATGCCCCAACAGGCAGTACCGAGCCCACACCAGCTTCAAGCTGTACAGTGATACTGAGATTGTGGGCCGGTACCACCTGAATCGGGCAATTCTGAGGTGGCTCTGTGAGCTGTGCAGTGATGTGATGCAGGCACCCACACGACGGAGCCATGCCCTGTCAGTGGAGATGAAAATGACAGCTTGCATGTGCTTGCTCATCACGGGTACCTCCCAGAGACCAACTGGGGACACCACAGGCATAACCCAGGTGGCCACGTCACACCACCTCATCCAATTCCTCAGCGCACTGCTGCCACATGCTGTGGAGTACATCCATTTCCCCAGCACACCGGCAGAGCACACAGCAAACATACAGGAGTTCCACAGGGTAGCACGTATGCCTGGCATGCTGGGGCAATAGACTGTACCCATGTGGCCATCCGCACACCACCTGGCCCGAGGGGGCTGCATATATAAATCACAAGGGCTATGCCAGCATCAACTGCCAGGTGGTGTGCGATGCCAGGGGGTGCATAATCAATGTCTGCCACGCACCCTGGGTGAGCACATGATGCATTCATCTGGCACCAGTCGGCACTGTGCCACGGATTCGAGAGTGGGGATATCCCCACTGGCCACCTAGTGGGTGAGTATGCAAACCACATGGACTTCATAGGGCCTGGGGGGGCATGGTCAGAGGTGACATGGGTAGTGGCCTACATGGCCCAGGGCAGGGCGATGCTGATCACCAAACTAACCTCCACCCTTTACACACAGTTGACTTTGGATACCCACTCCGTCCCTGGCTGCTCACACCCTACTGGCAGCCTGTGACCCCATCGCAGCAACACTACAATGAGGCACATGCCACCACACATAATATCATCGAGCGGGTTTTTGGGATGCTGAAGGCACGTTTCCATTGCCTGGACACCTCCGGCGGTGCCCTACAGTACAGCCCCTCAAAGGCCTGTGGGCTATTCCTGGCCTGTTGCACCCTGCACAACATGGCCAACGAATGTGGGATAGCCATACAGGTCAAAGAGGGGGACAGCGATGGGGACATTGAGGACGCCAGTGACAATGGTGATGGGCAGCCCCCCCTTGGCCGACAGGACCCCTGACTGCTCCAGCTGGCACAGCTGCACCGGGACACCATCACGGAGGAGCACTTCAGCCAACCCAGGTAAGTCATGGGGCCATGTGCAACCAACAGTGGCTAAGACACAACCCACAAACACGCATGGACACACACCAGGGGTGCATTCTGTCAAGGGAAGTGGCCGGGCATGGAACCACACACACAACCAGGGATGGGTGAGGTCTAACATGCCACATGGACAGACACACACACACACACACACACACACACACACACAACAATGCACCAGACATGCACAAAGGGTAGGAGGCATACCGACCCAGAACACCACCCCTAGCCACACACATGTCCACAGACCACCACGCCCACTGCCTGTCCTTGTGCGTGTGTCAAATGCTGAGCACCATTGCACATTGGTGTACAGCGCAATGCAGGCATCATCATACACATTCAACTGTGGGTGGCAGCTGGGAGGGTGTATAGATGGACTGTGTGTCCATGTGCAAGGCCGGGTACCCACCCATGCAATGCCCGCTGAATGACACAATGCACACAGGGCAGCACCAGACAGTAGCTACATTGGGAGACAGGTCAGTCATGTGCCACAGTGCCCCGGCCACCATGGATGCATGGGTGGCCCTGCCGAGACCCACCAGCACTGACCACTGATCACTGGCCTCATGGGGTGGCACCGATGGTCCCGCAGGGGTTCCACTGCGTGAATGCGACCGTGCTCGTGCAGGGTTCTGCAGCACACCAAACATGCCTGCACCAGGCGTGCTCGGGATGCCCACAGCTGAACCCAGTGTCAACAAGGAGGGTGTCGCACGACAAGTGGAATGGGGGGTGGACAGTGCACTGCATGGTGTCTACGACACATGGGCAAATGACTGTGTGCCCATTGTGGCCATGACAGCAGTGAATGCCTGTGTCTGCCTGTAAATGGCAGCGGTCACATTCTCCCGCAACCAGTCCATCCCTGCCAGGATCAGAGCAGTGGCTCTGCTATGACGCTCCTCTGCCTGCTTCAAAGCCGCATGTAGTGCATCCAGTGACGTCGCAAGCCGCATCTGTTGGTTGACTGATGCTTGCAGTATGCGGGTGTGCTCATCCAAGAGGTCATCTGCCTCCTCGGCATCCTGTCCCTCAGGGTGTGCACGGGCCTGATGTTCAACACTTCTTGAGGGTGGGTGCTGCACACCAGGACCAGGTCTGGGCATGTCCACAGGTGGTGCACTGACGCCACCCTCTGACCCTGTACCCCCAAGCAAATTGGCCGACTGCTGATGCTGCCCCTCTGGCTGCTGCTCACCAGGGCTCACTCGTGCTGCCACAGTGGCCACAACAGTCCCACTGTCCTGTACACACACCAGTGCTGCCCCACTGGTGCTGACAGGCTCAGGCTGGGACTGTGATGACACGCAGGCCTCCATGGCGCACCACCCACAGCCATGGTCGCGATAGTTACCTGCTGTGTGGCCATCCCTGGCACACGTGTCACTGCCCATGCCGTTAGCGATATCATCATCGGTGACGGACCCAGCACCAGCACTTGAGTCACAGCATGCTGACATCCATGGATGCTGGCATGCTGGGACACGGGCAGGGCCTCCTCCACACCTGTTCCAACAACATCAGTCTGGACAGCCAGGTGGGCCCACTGTCACACTGAGCCGTGCATAGCTGTGGAGGTGGATGGGCCCTCCTCCATCTCCATCTGACTGTCCTCAGTGGACAGGTCCACCACCGCTGACCCATGCAGATGCTCAGGATCTGTAAGGGAAAACAAAGTCGCGTTACTGCATGTGACCTACCCTGCCCCCCCAATAGAAAGACCATGACCTACCATGTAGTGACGGGCTACCACCCGTCTGGAAGCCACCACCTGGAACACCCTCAATGGCACAACGCTGCATGCTTCCAGCAACCCTCTCCTCCTGTGGGGTCAGGTGTAGCACCTCCGGCTGTCCCCCACCTGTCGCAGCTCGTGCTGCCCTGATGGCAGCCACCTTCTCCTTTATCCTCCTCCTGTCTGTGTCCATCTTCTTCTTGCACTCCTGCATGGAGCGCTGGTGGCTGCCATGCAGGTTCACTGCACGCACCACCTCCTCCCATGCAGTAGCACGGGTCTGTGGTGTTCCCTGCCGTCCGCTGAGAAGCGGCTCCTGATCCAGGTAGGCCTCAAACAGGGCATCCATCTCAGCCTTGATGAAATTAGGCCTCTTCCTCCCACCACTGTATTCCTCCTCTCCCACAACTCGCTCTGTCATTATTTAGCCAGTGAGAATAAAAGTTGTTACCTGTGACTGTGCAGTCCCATGCATGTCCCAAAATCCACAGTCCACACTCCCAAACAGCATGCAACTCACCAATAGACTGCAGTAACCGACTATGGCCAGTGCAGCCCAATGTCGCACTTTTATAGCGCAACCCATGCAAATGAGGCGAGGCGCAACTTTAAGTGGATGCAAATTGCAGTGATGTGCTATTGAATGGCTGATTAACTGGTTTGCATATGACGACTGAATATCGCGCTGTTGCGCTTTGCCCAATTTTGTTGACCATGCTGAGCCAAGGGCGTAGTTCTGTGACATGCGCAGTACACACCTCACTGCACATGCACGGGTTGCTGACACAGGTGTCTGCCGTGCTGCTGACATGCTGTGCATGGGAGGCAATGCAAACCACAGCCACCATTGTGCCAGTGGCGCTACAGCGATGTTCACCTATATGGCTGTGGCACCTGGGGGCATCATAAAGGCTGCCTGGGGCAACAGCCGGTAGGCCACCACTGGAGGTAGCACACAGGCACCCAATCATGCTACACGCATTGGGTTCCAATGGTGCTGTGCCTGTCCATGTGCCACAGACCCTTGACCCTGTGCCCGACCTTTTCCCCCTAGGCGCCATGCATCAGGCATGGGTGCACCACTATCTCGCTGTTCGGTGACAGCATGATAGGGAATGGCAGCGCTGTACCGCGCAGCATCTGCACGTGGTGCAGCCACACTGCAGAGCGCCATTTTGAATCGACTGAGCAAGTGAGATGGCGCGGAGGAGGGCTGCCCAGTGGAGCCAAACTGAACTGGCCAACCTTGGTGCCATTGTTGAGCCACTTTACGGCCAACTGTTTGGGGAGGCACCCCGGACAGGTCCAGGAGCCAGGTGTGGGAGGAGGTGGCTGACACCCTGGAGGAGGCCACAGGAAGGGAGCGGACGGCAGAGCAGTGCCGCCACAGGTATGGCGACCTGAGGAGGAAGGAACTGGACCTGCTTGCCCGCCTGCGGGCACATGCCAGGAGGGGCATTTTGCCATGGCCAGGTAGATGTTATGTCCACACACTTTTATCTTCCATATGGGTATCACGGTTGTATGTGTCCGGAACATGGGGGAGGAACCATCTGGTGTTGACTGTGGTGGTGTTATCAGGGTGTGGGGTGGGTGGGTCTGGCTGGATGGGAGTGCACACACATGGGGGCAGGGGGACTTTGCTACAGGATTGTACTGATGTTCCTCTCTCCATGTTTGCACCACAGGGCCGGAAGAGAGTTGTCTGGTCAGGGAGCTGAGGCGCCAGCAGGACGACAGGGCTGGTAGGAGGGGCGATGGGCCACAGCGCCAGAGGGACTGGCCTGATGATGGTGAGTGCCATACCTTCATGATTACTATTGCATGTTGTGTAACAGGGTGGGCAGCAGGGCATGGCCACCATCCACTGACACCACTGCCATGCAAGCAACTTGTTACAGTCAGCACTGTCCAGTGGCACTGCATGTCTGGGAGTGCATAAATGGTGGTCCATGCATGCACCGGGCACATGGCTGTGGCACTGTCTTCACACCGCATAGCTAAGTCACTGTACAGCCATGGTGGTGCTGTGCAGTACATGGGCGGTGGGTGTGTGCAGTGGTCCACATGGCTGTGGCTGCCTAGGTGGGCAGGTCTTGTGGACACGGTCACTGTGGGTGGTTGCACACCATCACAGGGGCGTGGCACATGGCTGTATGCCATGCACAATGGGTGGGCTGCAGGGGGATGGATAGTCACACCTATTGACTCTGCTCCCTCGTCCTAGGTGACTGGCGACTCCTGCAAATACAGCAAGGTATTAACAAGCTGCTCCAGGTGGTGAGGGAGACATTGCAGCTCTTATTTTTTTTTTTTGTTTTATTTAGTTGTTTAACCAGGTATAGCACACTAAGCTGAAAGCTTTTTTACAGGAGCGACCTGGGAGCACAAGGAGGTTAAGTGACTTGCTCAGGGTCACACAGTATGCAAGTGGAAGCTGTGGGATTCAAACCCAGGTCTGGACTGCTGGATGTCACCAGATTTGCAGCTCAGAGCCTTAGACCACTGCACTATACTGCCTCCTAGGCTCTTTCAGGACATACACCACCATGGGGTCAGGAGGAGATGGAGGAGCACACATCGGTGCCAGGAAGAGGAGGACCGGGGTGGCCATTGATGTCCCCATGCCCCGACTACCACCTTCCTCCCTTTGACCCACCCTCACACCGCTTCTTCCCTCTTCCATATGTTCACCCCTGCCCCTTACCCACCCCCACCTTGTTTGTGCCCCCCCACATTTGTACATAGTTTTGTAAATAGTTCTTTTTGATATTTTTGAATACAAATCCTTTGATATGAATACTGTGGTGGTCTCTCTGATTTGCAGTGGGCTATAGGTGCTCAGCTGCAGTGGTGTGCATGTCGTCAGGGGTGGTGCAGTCATGGGTATATGTGTGTGTGTCCATGGGGAAGTGACTATGGTGTGGGAGTAGCTATCAGTCAGTGTCTGTGGTGTGTGTGTTGTTTCCTGTGCACTGGATGACTGTGTGCAGTGGTCCATGGTGCATGCTCTGTGTCCATGGTGCACCTGTCAGCCCGTCCATGGCCTGTGCAGCTGACACCCTTGCATGTCTGTGACCTGCACAGTCTGCTGGCATGTCAGTGGTGGCTGTCCATGCAGGGCAGCCACTGTACCCATCATAATGCTGGGTTGCCTCCTGTCACTGGTGTGGTGCATGTCTGCCTCAGGTGACACTGTGGCCTCTGCGGTTGTTGTCCCACCTCCATGCTGTGGCTTGTGTGCATTGCAGGGGATGTGCACCACTGTCTGTGACTTATGCTCCGGGCAAATGATGGTGACATACAGGTCCACAGTGCCTGTGCAGGGTGGCTGGCACTCCTGTCCCATGGAGGACTGCAGGCTGTGTGTACATGGTTTCCATGGGCCCACGCCGGGGGCTTGGTTGCCTTGCTACTGTGTCCCTGTGTTGTTGTGCCCTTGGGTATGGGTGGGTGTTTGTCCATGCACTGTGTTGCATCCGGTATGGTGCATGCTTCCACGCACCACTGTGGGTGTCTGCGCTGGCTGTTGTAGCCAGTGCTGGGTCGGGGTGTGTCCTTGGGAGGGTGTGCAGGGTGCTGTACCACTGGTGGTGGTGTTCAGGGCATGCCCTGTCACGTGTGGGGTACCTCAAGTGCCAACACATGGTCGGTCTCTCAGCTGTACCTCGGGGGGGGCTGTGCATGGTGGCACTGTGTATGCCGTTGTTGCATTGCTGTGTGCTGCCACCCGCTGATGGGTGCTCGTGGTGGGTCTGCCTTGCATGGTTCTGTGGTGCACAGGGTTGCATTGTCACAGTGGGGGTGGTGGCATGCATGGGGTTTCCTGCAGTGGTGGACACTGCTCCTGGGCAGGGTGTCTGGGGGTCACAGTGGAGGGTGTGCTCTGCATTGGGAGGATGGTGTGGCATGGGGTGGTCGGCCATCCTTGTGTGCTGGTTACAGCTTGCCATGGGGTGTGATGGGGCACCATGGCCCAGCTGTGGATTGGTTGCTTGTCTCCATGGGCCAGTGGTTATTCCAGCCTTCCCCCAGTTGTGCAGTGCGTGGGGTATAGGGGGACTATGTCTGTTCTGCTGTGTGTTCCTCTTCCCATCTGTGGCATGGGTGGTGGGGCCTTACATCCCTGGTTGTGCAGTTGCATTGCTGGCCTGCTGCTGGGGAGCGTCTCTGGTTGTGCTATGGTGCCTCTGGACTGCTCAGCTGAACATCCCTTGTTGCGCTATGGCGCATCAGATCTGCTCAGCTTCCCCTCCCTAGTTGCGCTATGGCGCAGGTGGTGCGATATTCAGTCATCAGCTGTAGGCGCATCTTGGCCGGCTAGGTTTTTGAATATCCCGCCTCTTGCACATGGGCACAATGGACTTGCACTTGCTCCTGCTATTGTGCACTTTTTGGGTGCAGTTTGAATATCTGGGCCACAGTATACCTGGATTTCAGCAAAGACTTCAACTCAGTCCCACACAGAAGGCTACTCAACAAACTGGACAGAATGGGAGTAGGACAGCAAGTAGTGATATGTGTAAGGAACTGGCTCACTGGAAGGACACAGAGGATAGTTGTAAATGGCTCATTTTCAGAAGAAAGAGTATTGGCTAGTGGAGTACTCCAAGGATCAGTACTCGATCTGATCCTGCTCAATATTTTTATTAGTGACATAACTGAGGGACTAGAGGGGAAGGTGAGCTAATTCGCAGACAACACAAAAATAAGCAATAAGGTAGACACTCCAGGTGGGGTAGAAAAGATGAAAGCCAAGCTTAAGGCTCTGAAAAATGGTCAGTAACATGGCAACTAAAGTTTAATGCAAAAAAATACAAAGTCATGCGCTTAGGAAGGGCCAACCCAGGAGAGGACTACTACCTGGGAGGGGTACAACTGGAATCTTCCAAACAGAAAAGGGATCTGAGAATAATTAAAATGGATGATCTAAAGATGTCTAAACCATGCAAGAAAGCAGCACAGTGGGCAAATGGCATATTGCGCTGCATAGGCAGGGGAATCACCAGCAGATAAAAGGGGGTCATCCAGCCACTCCGTAGATCTCTGATGAGGCCACACCTGAAGTACAGCATACAGTTCTGGAGACCACACCTAAAAAACTATATCAACAGACTAGAGACAGTGCAAAGGAGAGCTACAAAAATGATACATGGCCTACAGAACAAAAACTATGAAGAGAGTCTGCAAAACCTGAACATTTATACCCTGGAACAGCAGAGGGAGAGGGGAGAAATGATTGAGACCTACAAGTTCCAAAATGAAACAAACAAGTTGCTGTTCAGGAAGTGTTCCAAGTCAGAAAGCAAACAAGAACTAGTGGGCACAACATGAAGCTGGAGGGGAGCAAATTCAGAGGTAACACACACACACACACACACACACACACACACACACACACACACGCAAGTTTTTCTTTACCAACAGGGTGGTGGATGCATGGAACAGCCTTCCTCAGTTAGTAGTGGGGCCAAAAACAGTGGTAGATTTCCAGAATGCTTGGGACAGGTACAAAGGCAGCACCACACTGACTAGCAGTTAAGGGAAGGGGGGTAGGCCTATGAGCAGACTAGATGGACCATAAGGTCTCTTTCTGCCATCATGTTCTATGTTCTATTGTCAATATGGTAGACAGAGGACAAGGAGCTGTCAACTGTTGTTCCCAGGTATTTAAATTGTTGGATCAGGTCCAGGGGAGCACCAACTACATTTGTTATGGTGAGGGGGGTGCAAACGGTGCTTGTTCTGAGGGCTGGAAAACAACATAGACATATTTTTTTTATCATTCATAACAAGCTTATGGTCCCTGAACCATCTTTCAACTTCAATGAAGCTATCCTGAAGTGTGTGTTCCAGGGCAATAGGACCAGTGCCATAAGCATAAAGGACCGCATCATCTGCATATAGTATAATTTTGCTGTGACTGGCAAGTTGGAGTTGATTTAGAAATATGCTAAACATTAGAGGGCCCAGGAGCCCTCTGGAATGCCAGAGTGAATTGGTCTGCTGTTTGATAAGACAGGTTCATGAGGTAGCTCTTGAACCATCCGACTGTGTCCTTAGAGAGACCAACAGCTGTAAATTGTTCAATAAAAAGGTCATGATTAACCGTATCAAACACTTTCGACAGGTCAATAAAGGTGCCAACCAGCTCGCTGTGCTCCAGTGAATTGTGAATATAGCTTGTGAACTCAATAAGAGCAGTAGTGGTGCTATGACCCTTGTGGAACCTGTGTTGTTGTGGGCACTGAATGTTATACTTTTCAAGATATTCAACTAATTAATCCACAACAACCCTTCCCAGTGCCTTTGATAGAGGCAGGAGGACTGGGATGAGTCTATAGTTACCAAGTGAGGAGCGATCTCCACTTTTGAAGACAGAAGAAGAAGAAGAAGAATCAGCACTTATATAGCACTTTTCATACACAGTGCATCCTAAAGTGCTTTACAAGCAATGCTAAACTGGTAGTGAAGTGACTGAATGTGTGGTGGCGGCCATATCGCACATCATCACCCACACACAGCCTGGATAATTGCATGAACCAGTTTATGGGAAGGGGAATGTTGACCAGGACCCGGGAATGTTCCCTACTCTTTTCGAAGAGTGCCCTGGTTTCCTTTACTTCCACCTGGACACCCACCAGGACAACACCAGGAGGGGCAGAAGGGAACCTCGTTTAACGTCTCATCCAAAGGACGGCACACTCCAGCAGTACAGCACCCCCCAATACTGCACTCAGATGCCAGCGACTGTTACATGCAAATCCAATCCCGGTGTGGGACGAGAACCCACAACCTTCTTGTCCAAAGGCAGATGTGCTACCAACTGAGCCACGCTGACAGGAGTCACTAAGACCGCTTTCCACAGCTGTGGGAACTGTGAGAATCTAAGTGAGGCATTGATAATGTAAGTCAATGGCAGCATTATGTCATCCATGGTGAGGGCTATAAATTTAAGGTCAAGGGAGTTGCTGCTGTGTTGAGACTCACCCAGGACTTTTTGAAAGTATTTTTGGCTTTGTTTATGGTGATGGTTCTAAAGAGAAATGGAGGATATGAGGGAGGCTGGACAACAGTAGTAGTTTTGACGGTAGAGTTTGCACAGGGGAGGCAGTCCAGGGGTAGCACTCCAGAGAGATCTGAGAACGCATTATTTAATGCGTTTGCAACTGTAACCGAGTCAGTTGAGGGTAGACTGTCAATGCTGAGCATCATGGGAGCAGCCTTACATCTTTTCCAGTGACCTCCTTTAAGTTGGCCCAGAATCTTCTACCATCTCTCCAAGGGCAGGTGAGTGCATCCTTGTAGTACTGTTTTTTTGCTGCCCATATTGCCCTTGTGCATTCATTACGAGCCTTTTTGTAGCTGTGACTGTCAGCCTGCTTGCCAGTTGCATGGGCTCTAGACTACAGGTGTTCTTTTTCTTTCAAGCTTTCAAGAAGCTCAAGCGAGAACCAAGGGTACTACTGCCTTTTATTTTTTGCTTTTTTATCGGGCATGCTTATCACACACCGTGTTGAATATCTGGATGAAACACTATAGGGCTGTGTCAACAGTATGGAATGAATAGGCTGAGAACCAGTCCTGTTGATGCAGATTGGCTCTAGTCTCTCGAGGTGACTAGCTGTAGTTTGGATCCATGCCCTAAACCCCTATTAGTAGGTTGTGTAGATGTTATCTGCCCGATCCTAGCTAAAATTGTCTGGAGTTCCTTGGGGGGGGCTTTTCTGATCCCCTTAAGCAAGTGGTCATATGACCACTCCTAAAAAACACCTCCTTGGATCCAGACTGTCCAGCCAACTACAGGCCTGTCTCCAACCTGCCTTTTGTGGGTAAGGTTATTGAGAAAGTGGTTGCATTGCAACTGAATGATCACCTTGTGACCCATGATGTTTATGATGCTCTCCAGTCTGGATTTAGGAAGAGACACAGCACCGAGACTGCACTTGTCTGAGTATTGAATGACCTCCTAATAGTGAGAGATTTTACCATCTTGGTCCTTCTTGATCTCTTTCTGCAGTGTTTGACACTGTGGACCTTGGTGTGCTTTTCGAGTGCCTGCAGCTTCTTTGTAGACTGCCAGAGACAGTCCTCAAATGGTTTAGATCTTTCCTTGTGGACAGATCCCAGAGGGTGGTCACTGGAATTTATTCCTCTGACACCCTTCCCCTGTACTGTGGGGTGCCGCGGGGCTCTATATTGGCACCCACAGGTGTCAGTTGTTCGCAATGTATATGCTGCCATTAGGTAATATCATCAGGTGATACGGTTTGAGTTTTCACTGCTATGCAGATGATACTTAACTGTATATGTCCTTTCTACCCGGGCAGATAGATGTAGTCTCTGTGTTTAATAACTGTCTCATCGAGATCAAGGACTGGATGAGCACCAGCTGGCTGAGACTGAATCCAGACAAGACCGAAGTGTTGGTAGTTGACACGGGTCATCCAGGGGTGGGTTTAGGGCTGGGCAGGTGTCAGACTTTTGGCTTGATGATGTCCAGCTCACTACCTCAGACCGGGTGCATAACCTGGGTGTTATTTTTGATGACAGCCTGACCCTGAAATCTCAAGAGTCGGCCATTGTCAAATCCTCATTTTACCATCTGAGGAATATCACCAGGGTGAAACATCTGGTTCCTCCAGATGATCTGCCAACATTGGTCCATGCCTTCATCATGACCCACCTTGACTACTGCAATGCTGTCTACCTAGGGCTTCCTGGGGTTGATATCAGCCACTTGCAGCTAGCGCAGAATGCGGCTGCCAGGCCTTTGACTAGTACATCTAGGGCCAGTCATATTATGCCTGTGCTGCGCAGACTGCACTGGCTGCCCGTTCAGTGGTGGATCACCTTTCAGGTTGGCTTGCTGACCTTCAAAGCCCTACACAAACAGGGACCCAGCTATCTACAAGATCTCCTGACTCCCTACAGCCCCCCACCCTCTCTGATCCACCAAAAAGGGATTGCTAGAGATTCCCAGGTTCATTTAAAAATATTGGGTGCCTGTGCCTTCTCTTTTGCGGCCCCTACCCTGTGGAATTCTCTACCTCATCAGTTAAGAGAATGCCTGACTGTTGAAAGATTTAAATCTGAGTTTAAAACATGTCTTTTAATCTAGCATTCCCAGATGAATTTTAAGTTAAACTGATGTACTTGCCATTTTTTAGTGAAATATTAAATTGTGTATGTTGTGTTTTAACTGTAAAGTGCCTTGGTTTTGGAAAGGCATTATGTAAATAAAGTTTTACTTACTTACTTACTTACATGCTTAAGAACCCTATTAGTAACAGTTCTGGCTGGGGGTTTAGAGTAGTTGCTGGACCAGCAAAATAGGACAGGTGAGTGGTCACTATAGGCATCTGGCAATACAGTGGTGTGGGAGATATGCTCTGGTTGATTTGACAAGACCCAGTCCAGTAACGTAGATGAACCAGTCTTGTTGTTTACCCTGGTGGGAGAGCTGTTGAGCTAGGAGAGGTGCACTGCAGATACAGCATCCATGTAGAGTGACGCTGAGGGGGAGAGCCAATTGGCATTGAAATCACTGAGGAGTATGGTTTCAGTGTTAAGGTCAGTGTGCTAAGGCACTTCATAAAAGAATCTAACTTGGGGGTATTCTGTAAAGGTGGGATGTACACAGAGAGGATGGTTAGGATTTTGTTGTGCATCCCTAGTAAGATTTTTATAGCTAAGACTTGCATGCTAGTCCCGGTGTCAAGAAGAGGTAGAATATGAGCCTGTAGGTTGTCCCTGAGGTAGAGTGCACAACGACTCCCTCTTTTGGTAAGATGATCAACCCTGAAGACGGTGTAACCCGGGATCGAAATCGAAGCATCCGTGATGTTAGGAGAGAGCCAGGTCTCTACGACTGACAGGATGTCAGGATTGTATTGTAGTATCCAGGCATTTAAGCTGTCCATTTCTGGGAGAAGAATACAAATATTTATTGAGCCAATTGTTACTTGACTGACATGTCCTTGCAACACAGTACTGGGTGTTTGAGGGCCTGGGTTAGGGTGAACATTTCCTGATAGAAGCAAAAGCAGGAGGGCTATGCAGAAAAGCAGGGACACTGGTTTACCGTGATTGAGAAAGGGCAAATTCCATTTTGCACATTGTAAAAACCGGTATTGTCACCGGTGTCTGCCAAGCCAAAATCCGTTTTTACTGGTGTTTGGTTTTGTTCACTTTATTTAACAATTTTTAACTACATTAACATGCATTTTAGCAATTTTGACATCCACTGTTGTACATCCATCCATCCTAGCAACAATTAAAAGTTATTTTAGGTTCAGGATGTGATGGCAGCAGCAGCACTACAGCCCCATCCCTCAGGTGCAATAGTAGCAACAGCAATGCGGCCTATCCTTAGGGTGAGAAGGCAGCAGCAACAGCACTATGGCCCCCCCCTCCGTGTGACAGAAGCAGCAGCACTGCATCCCCTCATCCGTCAGATACATCCTTGAAAGCACTGTGCAGTGACTTCAACTTCCAACTCCAAGCAAGATGGCAACAGCAGAACCTCAATCCTGAAAGTTTGACAGCAGCAGCACAGCAGCAGCACAGCAGCTCCAATCCTCAGGTGCAATGGTGACGGCAGCAGGTGCAGCTCACCCCTTCAAGTGTGATGGCAGCAGGTGCATCACTGCAGCCCCCACCCTTCAGGTATGATGGCAGCAGGTGCATCACTGCAGCTTGAAGACCTCACCCCTCAGGCATGACGGTAGCAGGTGCAACACGGAAGCCCCACCCCTAAGGTGTGATGGCAGCAGGTGCAACACTGAAGCCCCATCCCTCAGGTGGGATGGCAGGTGCATCACTGCAGCCCCACTCCTCAGGTGGGATAGCAGCAGTGCATCACTGCAGCCCCCACCCCTCAGATGTGATGGCAGCAGGTGCAACAGTCCCCACCCCTCAGGTGTGATGGCAGGCAGTGAAGCACTGAAGCCCCCACCCCTCAAGTGTGACAGCAGGCGGTGCAGCACTGAACCCCCACCCCTCAGGTGTGATGGCCGCAGAGGCATCTTGACAGTACTCATCCAACAATGCCATGTACCAAAGCTTGTCTGTCAGAGCTCAGACATGAATTAAGCCGAAGCACCAGACGCCAAGGTGGACTCCATCGGTTCAGTCTCTAGCTAACATTTAAGCTGTTTGAATTGGTTTACTTGTAAACAAAGTGCATCCAATCCAATTAAAAAAATCCACAAGTGATTGAGGTTGCTAATGGAGTGATACACAATCTCTCCCAACCAATAAACAAATTCAGAATTACACCCACAGTAAATTGGGCACTTTCTGACTTGGTCTTCATGAAAATGGAGCCCCTTAGTTTTCATGTCGGAGCTCAAACTCATGAAAAGGAGTTCTACTGGCAGAGGTGAAGCCACGGCCACTGTACAGATTGAGGTTTAATCTCTCCTATCCCCGCAGTCAACATAAATAAATTAATCTTTGTGCCTGATCACTAGTCCAGTGCGCCCAGCATTTTAATTTACGGTGCTATTGGACATGATGCGCCTTGCTCAGCACTGCAAGCTGATGATGCTTCCATGCCTCTTCCTCAATAGGCAGAGCAATAGTGTCCTAGACACACCCATGCGATTTATAAAAGGGCACTGGAGAAATAAACTTCAATCTCCATGCATAAGGGCACTACTGAGGAAGGGGCAAGATCATGTCAACAGTTCATAAGAGCGCGGGATGCTCACGAGTGCCAAAATTAAAATGCAGCATGCACTGGAAAATTTACTAATTTGAGTGTCAGGTACAAAGATTATTTATTTAATCTAGTGCCTACAGAGGGGACCAGAGAGGTGAAGTCCCAATCTGTACAGCAGTTATGGCTTCACCTCTGCTGGTAGTTCTCCTCTTAAGAACTCAATCGTCATGGCCGGCCTGGTGGCGCTGAGGGTTGAGTCGCTGGATGCCACACCTAGCACCATGCCCAGTTCGGAAATGACTTGGGACATCGGAGGGTCAGCAATGGAGGGAAGGAATTGAGCATCTGGAGGACTGCTCTCCCCTCCTGGGGTGGGTTCTGGGCTATGCCTACTCCATAGTGGCTCCGGTGGAGACCATTGGCTCTACAGACAGCAGAGCTTGACGCTACATCAGGGTGGAGGGCGGCAGTCAGGCTGCACATAAATGCAGTGCTGGCATTGCGTCCTCTGCTCCAGGGGAAACTGTGCGGAAAAACGCTGGTGGCTAGCAGAGGCAAGGGGCCTGGAGACCTGCCCACATCCCAACGCCGACCTGCTTCCCTTGGGCTCAGCTCTACTGGCTTTAACGGCTGTCCCTCTAATCACAGATAGCCCAGTGGGGTGATCAGGGACTGGTCAAGCCATGAAGCCGAGTGGAGTCAGCCCTGTAGGAGCCCAGCAGAGGAGGTTTCAGGCAGGATTAGAGACAGAAAATCGAGTGGTACCCTGGAGAGATGCCCTAGGTCCCAGTGAATAAAGAAAGTAAAAAAAAAAAAACAAACTCATCATCTCTGTAGTTCCCAACCCAAGCAAACACGGACTGTTGTGGCAACAAGGCGGTCCCACCACACCACCTAAGAGAACATACACCACAGAAAGTCTGAGGGAATGACACCTCCAGATACCCATGCACAGTCATGCAGGACCCAGCCTGAAAGGTAAGTATTTGTTGGTGATTTTATTAGCATCACCTGTGACAGTGGGTGTGGGCCTGGTTCATGTAGCCCAGGTTGCTACGAATGCTCCCCTCACCACCAGCTACTTCAAAATTGTCTCATCCGACAGTTTTGAAAGGCACAGATGAAACATGGTTGAGTGATGTGGTTTTATAAAGTTTTTTTGTTCTAGTGTGTGTCTATTCTTCTACACACAGACACAAACACAGACCACCCAAAAGTGACTTTAAAAAAAATCATATTTACATTCAGGATAGAGACAGGGTGAAGCAGGTCCCAGAAGTACAACACAGTAAATGAAATACATTTTACAATTAAGAAGACACATGCCCAGCAAACCGCCCCAAGACCACCAAACAACGTACCTTCCCTCTGCCCCAGGGGGGACTGGCTGGGTCACAGGCCAGGCCACAAAACATCTTGTTGAACCACACAATAATATGAAACTGCTACATAAACACACTTGTTGAAAAAATGGCTGTGCCAGTAGGCCCGTCCACCCACCCTTCCTCCCCTCCATCACCAGAGGCCAGAATCATTTTTTCACGATGTGTACCAGTCAGCCAAGCTCATCCTCCACCGACCATCAACATACATGTGGGAAAAAATGGCTCTGTGCCACTCTACCCATCCACCCCTCCCTCCCTCCTCCATCACCAGATGCCAGGATCATTTTTTTCAGCATGTGTATCAGTCTACCCAGCCCGTCCCTCCATTGACCATCAACGACCAACCACTGGAGCATGGCATGGACATAGCAGACTGGCGTACGTGTGGGAAAAAATGGTTCTGGGCCACTGTCTATCTACCCCTCCCTCCTCCATCATAAGAGGTCAGATTCTGAAAATATTACTACTATTTTTTATAATTAAGCATGCCATCTCATTCCCTGCCTCCTTCCCCATTTTCCCTCCCATGCTTTCCCATTCAAACAGCAGCATGAGTATCAAAATAAAATTTAAAATAAATAAATACAAACGTACCAGACTATGGCAGGTCCAGTCAGCAGCATAAAGAAGCAGACAGGTTAGCAGCACAAAGCTGGCAGGGCAGGTCAGCACAGCACCACACCAGAACCAGCCTAAAGTGAAGGACACTTCCCACTCCACCCCACCAGCATGGCCACTCTCCCACACCAAACCCAAGGGCACTCTGCCCATCCTGGACCATCACAGTCCCTCTCCCTACCCAGACAAACCTGCACAGCCCTCTCCACACCCCATTGACCCAGAACGCCACTGTCACCACCCAACTCCACCATCATCATGGCAACTCAGCCTCCCCCACCGCCACAGTCACTCTGCCCATCCAGACGAACCTGCATATCCCTCTCCACCCAGACAGACCTGCACATCCTCTCTCTCTATCCAGATGGTCCTGCATAGCCCCTCTCTCAAACCCACTGAGCAGTTTGTTAAAGATAAAACCTAAGATGGCCACCAAGATATACACCCCCCAGCTGAAACTGGCCAGCAAGCCTCTCTTCCCACACACACAAAAAAAAAAACAAGATACCGAAAACGTAATTTTTTTTTTTAATTAAGCATTTCAGCTCATGTACATACACCCTTCCCCCATCTTCCCTCCCTTGCATTTTCCCATTCAAACAGTAGGGTTATCCCCCTTAAAAAAAAAAAAAAACTTGGCAGGCCCTTAGGGCAGTAGTTCTCCTGTGACAGCAGATGTCAAGGTAAGTCAGACCAACAGAGCCAATCCCCTGCACCAGCATGGTGGTCAGTGACCCCACATCCAAGCATCCAGTTCTCAAAATGACAGTCAGCCAGCTACCCCCACCACACACACACACGCACCAGTGCTATGTCCCGATTCCAAGCAGTGAGCACTCCCCCACAACACTGCTTCATCCTCTGGCCACAAGTCAATGTCCAACCCCCAACCCAGGCAGTCCTGCCCCTCACAGCACCACCACCACCTGACCCCTATACCTGCAAATCAGTGCCGCAGTGATGTACGGCAAGCAGCACACCCCTCCTCAGTCACCCGCTGTCCAACTGATGCTGGGAATGCACTGCCTATTTATAGGCAGCGTGCTCCCAGTATCAGTCCAGCTCATGGACGAGGGCCTAATATTTCAGTTGGGTCCCCTGAAATATATTTTTACATAATGAGTAGCTTGCACTCCTGTACAAATCTGGTACTGTTTATGCATTTTATATTGCTCTAGCCTGCTCCAGGCACACATACCTACACCATAAAAATCGACACCAAAGTTGACAGAGTCCCTTTAAAGCACTTTTATTCCAGTGAACAAGGCCAGCTTCCTGAAAATAATGGTGAGCACCTCTTCCCTAGCACAGGAAAGCATCTGGCACACTAGCCAAATGCTGGCAGATTTTGTATTGGGCTAGTAAATGTTCCTTTAACTTGCCCTGCAGGCTTGTGTTGGAGAAGGTAACCACAAGTTCACCAGCTGGACCAGAGGAAAAGTCTGTGGGGCTAGTGATTTTCCTAGTCAACCAGTGATTTCTAGCAGTGCTGGCTAGAGGTTGTAAACCCAATTTCGATCCCTGAAGTGCAATACAGGCAAACCTTACCGCAACATTGCCAGCTTCTCCCATCCCTCCCAATCAAATCTGGCCCCACCTCCCTGCCTGCAGCCACAACAAAGACTGACCCTGTGCTAATATACAGCCTTTTGGAAAACACTGAAAGGCCCTGATACTCAAGCAAGCCTGGTCAACTCACAACCAACAGCCCCCAAAGCAAAGAACTCCTACACCAGTGGACAGTCCCAGTGGAACTACTGTCAGCCTACCACACCCACATGGACAGTTCTCTCACCCAATTAAACATGCTCAGTCCTTCCACACCATAGCCCGAGTGGCCAGCCCATCCCCCACCCCACCAACATGAATGGTGGTCAGTCCCCACACCCAGCATGGACACTTTCCCCATACTGATGGACCAGTACAGCCGTTCTCTCCACCTTAACCCACCAACACAGCTACTCTCCCCACCAGATCCACCAACAAGGCCACTCTCCCCAACCCACCTGCACAGCCAGTCTCCCAACCCGATGCCATCTGCATGGCCACTCTCCCAACCCATTCCTCCAGCACAACCACTCTCCCAACCGCACACCACCAGCACAGCCACTCTCCCAATCCCACACCCCATGCCACCTGCATGCCCCTCTCCACACCCGACCCAACAGTATGGCCCATCTCTCCACCCAGATGAACCAGCAAGGCCCATCTCCCCACTCCCATGGTCCAGCATAAACCCCTCTCCCCGACAGATCTGCAGGGCCCTCTCCCCACCCAGATGGACCAGCATAGCCCCTCTCCCCACCCAGATGGACCAGCGCAACCCTTCTCCCCACCCAGATGGACCAGCATGGCCCTTCTCCCCAGACAGACCAGCATGGCCCCTGTCCCCACCCAGACGGACCAGCATGGCCCCTCTCCTCACCCAGATAGACCAATGTAGCTTTCTCACTCCCACAGACCAGCGCAGCCCCTCTCCCCACTCAGACCTACCAGCACGGCCCCTCTTCCCACCCAGACCCACCAGCAAGGCCCCTCTCCCCACTCACACCCACCACCAAGGCCCTCTCCCACCCAGATGAACCAGCATGGCCTCACTCCCCACCCTGATGGACCTGCATGGCCCCTCTCCCCACCCAGATGGACCTACATGGCCCCTCTCCCCACCCAGTTGAACCATCATGGCCCCACTCCCCACACTGATGGACCTGCATGGCCCCTCTCCCAACACAGATGAACCAGCACGGCCCCTCTCCCCACTCAGACCCACCAGCACGGCCCATCTCCCCACCCAGATGAACCATTGTGTGTATCCTCACCTCCACACCACCACAACCAGTGTCCCCATCCACTGCCTGTATCCCCATCTGAACTCACCACAACCAGTGTCGCAACAACAGGGCCAGAGTCCCCATCCCACTGCTAGTATCCCCACCCCACCAGCCAGTGTCCCCTCCCCATACCACAATGACCAGTGTTCCCACCCCACCAACCAGTGTCACCTCCCCACCAATACAGCTTGCCTCTACACCATCCCCCAACTAGACACAGCCTCCCATGATGTACACACACAAGAAAGGGAGAGAATCTGGAGGAATGGAGAGGAGCTAGGAGTGGAGAGGAACCCCCCCAATCATCAACGCAAACATTTTTATTTCTCTGCAGGGCGGTTGGAAAGGAAACCCTGTAGGAGAATAAAATAGAGACAGTTGTATGTACAAATGGGCACACATACATTTGGTGCAGAAACAAAACAAAACTCGGAGTGGAGCAGAACAGAACCGAATGGCCTTGCATCCCCCGAAAAGGAGGAGACAGAGAGAGAGATTGCAGCACAAAAGACTCATCTGGCATTCAGTCCACTCGTCGATACTCTCCCCCTGCCTCAGTGTTGGTCCACTTGCCTCTGCTGCCCCCCCCGACCAACTAGTACTACCACCACACCGAACTTTGGGACTAAAAATGTTACTTAGAAAGGAACACACTTTACCGTAGTTGGTCGCGGTCTCTTGTGCTCAGTCTTCACACCAATCCAACCAGCTTCGGGACAGTAGAAATAAATCCAGACAGATATAAATTATATTTTGAATGTTAACAGCTTAGGGACTTAAAAGGAACTTAAAAGGAACTTAGGAGGAGCAGAATTAAAATTTTTAACAGAGCGCTCGACCGTCCATTCACAGGCCCCACCCCACCTTACCTGCCTAACAGTTTCACAAGACAAGAAGCACAGTATAGCAGTTTTTATTTTTTATACAAGCACAGACTTACTTGGAAGGCATCCCACCAGCCTTGCGAGGGGTCCATAGCATGAAAATTTTGGCAGCAAAACAGGAATCAAAGGACAAGGCAAGAGAACGCACACTCGCTACCCAGCAATTTATAGCACTGTGCTCACGGAGACAACGAGAACAAGCGCTGTTTCCGTTTTTGTCACCGTTTTCCGCCAGCCAATGAGATTTCCGCTTTTCCGTCCGTGTCACCGCATATACGGTAAACCAGTGTCCCTGCAGAAAAGGAATTCCTTCAACAGTTTGTTGTTAGGTTTCTGCTGCCTGTGCTGGATGCGGCAGTTTGAGCATTCTTCCTGAATGTTGAAGGTCCATTGATAGACAGCCAGTGGGCGAAGACACCTCAAGTATGGAGCAGAGTGCCCCAGTAGAATGGCTATTATCGGCTCCCAACAAGGAGTGGGTAGTAAGATACTGAAGGATAGCATTCACAGATAATGCACATTAAAGGAAGCTCCAGCAAGGGAAGGTGTAGGGATTTGGTGGTTGATTGTCACATAATTGGTTATGCTAGCTATGGAGGGTAAGAATAAGAACACCTCTCCAAAGCAGGCCACCAGGTGGGGACATTGTTCTGGAAAAGCTAGACCGGGTAGGGTAGGCAGAGTAGCTCTTTAAGGAGAGAGACAGAGAGAGGGAGAGGGAGAGAAAGAGAGCAAGGTGGGACTAAGAAACACACAAATGGAGTGTGAAGGGAGGAGATTCTTAGAGCATTTACTAGAGGTTAGGGCCAGGGTGGGCAGGTGGGACAAAATATGAGTAACAATATGAGTAAACATTAAATAGAACCCAGCTGGGAAGCAGCAGACAGGCACCAAAGTTCAAGAAAATTGAATGCACCCCAACAACCAATGGCCAGCTTGCTTCAGCATGGTTTAGTCAATCATAGGTTCATAGGTTCATAGGTTATTTTCAAGCCAGGGATAGAAAATACTAACCAAATAGGCTTGCCTTCCATATTTAAAAATTAACAAAGAATTTGCTATTTCCATAATGATCATCTATTACCTTTTTAAATGTATTCATACTAGAACTATTTAATATCTGTTTAGGTAAACTATTCCATGCCCCGACCACTCTTAAACTAAACCAATGTTTCCTAAAATTATGCACCCAAATTTGTTGATAAAGTTGTTTATGTGTTTCTTTTGCTAATTCTTCCATGATTGAACATAATTCCCACATCGTTCAACAAATCAACATCCTCAATATTTTTATATAGAAAACATAGATCACCCCTCAATCTACGGTAATATAGTGAATAGAGGTTCAAATTCACTAGTCTTTCCCAATATACTTTGCCTGTCTGACCCTTAATTTGTTTCGTCAGTCTTTTTTGAACTTTCTCAATGGAAAGTATATCTTCCCTATTGTAAGGAGCCCAAACCCTCGCACAATATTCCAAATGCGGTCTAACCAAGGCTACATACAAGGGAATCAAAACCTCCCTCCTTCTACTTGCAATATATTTTAGAATACAATTTAGAATCTGAATAGCTTTCTTTAATTGTTTTCGACAATGTACCCTAAATTTTAAATCGTTTGTAATTATGACACCGAGGTCTTTCTCTTCAGCAACCGCTCCCAAATTAGTATTATCTAAGTGGTAAACTGCTTCGTTGTTTTTCTTACCCAGGTGCATAACCTTGCATTTGGATAGATTTAATTCCAATTTATTCAGGTTTGTCCATTTATTAATTAAATCTAACGCTTGTTGTAGCGCAACTATTTGCTCATCATTTGATGGAACCACACCCAGTCTACAATCATCGGCAAATTTGTACATCCATACATTTATATTATTAATTTGTAATGAGGCAATGTACAAATTAAACAAGAATGGCCCCAACACCGAACCCTGCGGCACGCCGCTAGTAACAGGGGCCCATTGTGAGTATTCTCCATTTACAACCACCCTCTGCTTTCTATCCCACAGCCAATCTGAAATCCATCTGCAGATATTACTAGGCAACCCTAGGTTATCCACTACCAATAATAATTTTTATGGGGTATTTTATCAAAAGCCTTGGAAAAGTCCAGGAATACCACATCCACAGGGCTCCCAGCATCCATCTCTATTCACCTTTTCATAAAAGGACAACAAATTTGTTTGACAGGATCTGTTCCATACAAAACCATGCTGCACTGGATCAACCAGGTCATATTGCTCAATATGTTCCACAAGAATATCCTTGATTATTCTCTCCAAGAGTTTCCCTAGTATCGAGGTCAAGCTAATAGGCCTAAAATTACCTGGGTCTGTGCTTGGTCCTTTCTTTAAAATAGGCACTACATTAGCCAATTTCCAATCTTGGATAACAGTACCAGAATTTATTGATTGTTGGAAAATATATGTTATGGGATGTACCAGCATATCCGCCAGTTCTCTCAGTATCCTGGGATGTATACCATCAGGGCCAGGGGATTTATTAATGTTTAAATCAATTATCCCTTTATAAATATTTACTGGATTCAAAACAATTGTCCCAGGTTCAAAGGGTCTACTTGTACAGTGGGTATATGGATCTTTATGTTGATATACAGAACAAAAATAATTATTCTGAACATTTGCTATTTGCTGGTTTGTTGCTTGATGACCCTCTTTGGTAAGAAATGGGCCTATACTGTTAGGGGTCTTCTTTTGGTTATTAATATATGAAAAAACAAGCATTTTTCCAGTTGAAGAAGCCCCGGTGAAATCCAGGGAGTGTACCTGATATTTGTCAGCAAGGGAGGGTGGGCGGCTTCAGTGGAAGAGCTTGGAAGTAGGTAGAGGCTTAGCACCCGGAGATGGGGCTGCAGGCACGAACTTACAGTGGAGGTCAGAGTGGAGGGCAGATGGTTCCTCAGTAGAAGATGTGGCCAGCCAGGAAAGGGTCTGGGGCAGCTGCCGCCGTCACTGAGCCTGCTCGGGGCTTGGAGCTGAAAGGGAAGGGAGGAAAAGGAGGATCAAGTAGCTTGGATGGACAAAGGTGGC
Source organism: Neoceratodus forsteri (assembly GCA_016271365.2). Lineage (NCBI taxonomy): Eukaryota > Metazoa > Chordata > Ceratodontiformes > Ceratodontidae > Neoceratodus > Neoceratodus forsteri. The sequence continues at coordinate 1,516,468,402 of CM057452.1, read as the reverse complement.
ACAGAAATGGGACGGGCAGTGAGAGGAGACAATGGATAGAATAATTGGGCTAGGTAAAGAGGTGTTAAGTGGAGAAGGGCAGGGAGCAGGGAGGGTGGGTCTATTCGCTTGATGCCAGTTGCCCAATTAACTAGACAAAAGGGCCGAGCAGCCATGGTCAGTGTAGGTAAAAAAATTTAAAATACATGGGGGGGCCATGAGAGAGATAGAGGAATAGGTCAGATCAGGGAAAAAAATTGAACAGGCTGTGCAGTTTATAACAAGGTGCAGTTAAGCTAAACAGTAGTCCCTATGTTGCTTAGTAATAGGCCAATAATGTCAGAATGAGTAATATAGGCAGTAAGAAATGTATATCTTGGAATGTAAAGGGGCTAGGATCCCCTGTAAAGAGGAAAAGGCTTCTTAACCATTTTTTTTTTTTGAAATTGTAATTTTTTATTATTTCATTTTTCAAACAGTGACAGGTTATAGGAAACGGTAAAAATAAAGAGGCAAAATTACACTCTTGCGAGAATTAAAATCCTATGCATGCCCACGTATAGACAGTAACATTTGCATGTACAATTAAATGAACAGCCACATACAGTTGATAAGGTAATTTCAGGCTGGCTCAAATGTCTTAGGCTGAGTTGTGCATTTCTCGCTTCAATTACCCTTTTAGTTTAGATCTGTAGCCTCCAAATTAATAGCTACTCAAAAACATCAGAAGACAAAAGAGAGAGAATAAAACAGAGGAAATAATTAAAACAGTACTCACACGAATACATAAAACCAACAGCACCCCCCACCCCATCCCCCTCCCGATCTCTGTGGTGAATAAAGGTCAATCCCCTTTTCAGCATAGGATGCATAAATGGTGCCTGAGTGGCTTTGCTCCACCTGGAGACTGGAGTATATACCATATCTAGCCCTTAGTCAAAGACTTCTCTGGCCAGAATCTCCAGAGTTGTAACCCCTTCTTTGGCACCAAGATGCTCAAAAAATGGAAACCAGCGAGATTTGTATAGGTCAGGTTTTAGGTTTAGGTTGGCCGTAAGCCTCTCCATTACTTTAATTTGGTTACAACACGACAACCACTGTTCCTCCCTTGGGGGTGTCTCAGATAACCATGGCCTGGTGATAACCTTTTGGGCTGCAGCTAACAGGATTGGAAATAAATAGTTGGCCTTAGGACCTTTCAATCCCTGAGGAGGCTCCCCCAGCAATAGATAGCGGGGCTGTTCTGGAACTTCTATCTGTAAAATCGTACTCAGCCCTTGACTTATATGGTTCCAATAACTCCTGATTTTGGGACAACTCCAAAAAATATGTCCGTGTGTCCCAACTTGCCCACAACCTCTCCAACATTTGTCTGAGCAGGTTTGTCCAAAATGTTTGGTTATCGCTGGTGTTCTAAAAAATCTTGTGAGTACTTGCCACCTAAACTCCCTCCATGTGGGCGAGGCTGTAGTTCTGTGTGCCATCTTCCAAATTACCTCCCACCTTAAAACTCCTTCCCCCAGACCCAATTCCTTTTCCCAGAGAGTCTGAATCTGGGATCTGGAGTCCGAACCCACCGGCCCCCCCCTGCCGAGTATAGCTTAGATATCAGATGAGTCATACATGGAGACTCATTAAGCAACTCAAGGAGGAGTTCCAGGAGTGGGCTGATGTCACCGGGCCTCTGCTCTGCTTCCCCCCCCTCCACTTGCAGATAGTGTCTAATTTGCAAGTAATCATAGAAATCAGAGGAAGGGATTTTAAACTCCTGCTGAACCTGGGTGAAGCTCTTCATGGTATCCCTGGTGAACAGCTGTGAGAACCTTCCGAGCCCTAACTTCTGCCACCTTATAAACATCGGGTTGTCCCTTCCTGGCAGAAAATCAACCCTGTCAAGAATCCTACCCTGCCTTAACACCAAGGGTTGTGATTTTAGCTCTTTTACAGTATGCAGCCATAATGTAACTAATGTCTTGAGCCACGGATTGGGTAGTCCTTGTATCACCCTGGGATTCCTTTTATTGAAGAGGACTGATGAGAGGGTGTGTGGTTTTAAAAGCTGTAGGTCCATTTTGACCCAGCTTTGCACTGCTACTGAGGATGTGTATGCTGCCAAATGCTGTAATTGAGCTGCTCTGTAGTACCTCTTAAAATCTGGGACCCCTAAGCCCCCCCTCCCCTTGGGCAACTTCAGCAGGGCCCAGCCCAGCCTGGGTCTTCTTCCTGCCCATATAAAATTACTTATCAATTTTTGAATATCCGCCCAAAACTTCCTTGGGGGGCACAGAGGAATTGCATTGAACAAGAAGAGCATCCTCGGGAGGATATTCATTCTCACCGATTCTATCCTGTCCGTAATAGTAAGCGGCAAAGTGGCCCACCTGGCACAGTCCTCTCTCACACTGTCCAGCAATTTAACAAAATTTACTTGGTATAACTTACCAAGATCCTTCGGAATATGAATCCCAAATATCTGAAGCTAGTGGTGTTCCATCTTAGGTTGGTCAGAGATTTTACCGATGGGGAGACAGAGGCACCCAATGAGATTATTTCTGATTTGGATTCATTAATTTTAAACCCCAAAATGGAACCGAACTCTCTGAGAGTAGTCATTGTAGATGGTAGGGAAGACTGGGGGTCTTTCAAGTAAAGTAGGGTGTCATCCACATATAGAGATATACGGTTATCTACCTCACCCACTGTAATCCCCGTTATGCCCTCATGTGACTGGAAGGCCTCCGCTAGAGGCGCCATACTTAGGGCAAAAAGAAAGGGTGAGAGGGACAGCCCTGTCTCATGCCTCTTCTAATGGAGAGGGGTTGGGAGAATACCCCATTCAGTCATACCCTTGCTGAGGGATTGGTGTAAAGGGTGTCTACCCATGCTTGAAATTTGGGGCCAAATCCGAACCTCTTAAGAACCTCACCTAGGTATCCCCACTCAAGGCGATCGAAGGTCTTTTCGGCATCAAGTGTGATCACCACTGCTGGTTCCCCCTTCCCCCTAAACTGAGAGTGAGCCATAACCATAAGCAGTCTTCTGACATTATTGTGGAGGTGCCTCCCCGGCATGAAGCCCGATTGGTCCGGGTGTATCAATTGAGGCACCACTCCTTGAAGCCTATTTGCTATCATCCTGGCTAAAATCTTAACATCTAAGTTTAGCAATGAAATAGGGTGATAGCTACCACACAATGTGGTATCCTTGTCCTGTTTTGGGATAACAGTTATTAGAGCTTGTGCCCAAGTATCCAGGGCTTCTGAGGATGTGTGGGCTTTGTTACACACTTCAAGTAACAATGGAGATAGCTTATCTTGGAACCTTTGGTAGTACTCCGCTACATAGCCATCAGGGTCCGGCACTCTATTGTGCTTAAGCTTCTTAATTACCTCTGTTAACTCAGACTGTGAAAATGGCTGATCTACTTCCTTTTCAAGAGTGGTGGAGAGTTTTGGCAGCTTTAAACCATTAAGAAACTTTCTAATCATGTCTGGTTGGCTAACACCGGACTCTGACTTATATAAGTCCTCATAAAACTTTTTAAAACAGTCTGCTATTTGGGGAGCTCCTGTTACCAGCTTACCAGGCAATCTTGGGTCCTGCACCCCAGAAATGAACCTGTCAGCTTCTTGTTTCCTTAATCTAAATGCTAACAACCTGCCCGCTCTATTACCTCCCGTGTAGTACTTCTGTGCTATAAACCTAAGGGCATTCTCAATTTTTATCGAGAGGAGGTGCTGCAATTGCTCCCTTGCTGACTGTAGTTCCTTTAATATGCTACGGGAGCCCCCTTTTTTTATGGATATCCTCCAGCTCCCTAATTTTTGTTCTAGGCTGTCCTGCTTCTGTTGCCTAACCTTCTTTTGTTGTGCTGCGTACGAGATTGCTTCACCCCTTACCACCGCTTTTAATCCATCCCAGAGGAACTTCACCTTTGACACAGACCCTGTATTCTCTCTAAGATAATTATCTATCACCCCTTTGATTTTAGAGGCAAAAACATCGTCTCTGAGAAGCCCAGCATTCAGGCACCACAGGGAGTGCTTGTGTCACGGTCCGAGGGAGATAGTAAGGCTAACTTTTGCATGATCTGACAGGCATATGGGGTAAATTTGCTGGTCTACAATAGACCCCACCCAGGCTTTAGGCATATAGAATCTATCTAGCCATGAGTACGAATCTTGCGGGTGTGAATAAAAGGTGAAGTCCCTACTGGAAAGATACATATCCCTCCATGTGTCCACCAGCCCCATCTCCGCACGCAGATGGGAAAGAGTCCTGGAGCCCACACTTTTTTCCCAACTCCCCTTACCCTCAGATCTGTCTAACCTTGTGTCCTCTATGCAGTTTCAATCTCCACCTAGGACAAGTTGGTCTTCTGGGAGTGAGGCAACCACTCCAAGGACGTACCTATAAAACTCGGGGTTAACAGGTGTTCGGGTATAAATATTCACTATGTGGATTACCTCATCCACAACCTTTCCTGAGAGAACCACAGGTCTGCCCTCCTCATCTGAAAAAGAGTCCAGCGGAGTAAGACCAAGGCCATTCCGTACCAAGATAGCTACCCCTGCCTTTTTTGTATTTTTATGGGACGAGGCAAAAACCTCCCCAACCCACATACGGCGCAGTTTTTTGTGCTCTACTGCAGAGAGGTGGGTCTCCTGCAGGAGACTGATGTCACAGCGAGCCCTCGCAAGATCTTTCAGTATGTTGTGCCTCTTTACAGGAGAACCTATCCCCTTGACGTTATATGAAATCAGTTTCAGGGTCCCCATAGTGAACCATTCGTATAGTTTCTCAATCTCTGCCCCATTTCATGCCTGTTGGTTAAACTCCAACCTCCTGAATCCCACTTGTCTTGAAAGATAACACGCAGAACACCACTTGCACTTCCAGAGACACCACGGGTCCCCCCTTCCCCTTTATCCCCGAACCCCCCCAGTCCCGATTCCCATACCCCTTCCCCCCCAGTATAACTATTTACAAGCACACTCCCCAAACAAGAAACCTTCACTCTCAATAGTGAACTATATACAGATAGGCCATTTAAGGCCTTATTCAGAGGAAGCTCCTCAGCCCAGGAGCATGGGCTGCTGAGTAGCCCCAAACCCCCCCGCCCCTCTAGTAAGAGGCAACTGGGAAGGTGGTCTCCCAGGGTGAGCTTTCAGCGGGAAGGTGCTAATCCCTAACAGGGGGCAGCACAATCTGGAAGAGGAAAAACAAGACCAGCTGACCTCTGATGGGCTACCTATCCCCTGAACTGGCTTCCGGCTTGAGTGGTTTTACTTTAACCGGGGCGGGTAGGGTGAGGAGAGCATAGAAATACCAGCCCTCCCACCTTGCAGTGATTCAACTTTAGCCGGTGCTTACATTAACTTCTGTAAAGGACCAGGATTAATAGCCGAGTGCCTTAAATACCACTCTCTGGCTCCATTTTACCAAACTTCATTTGGCACAGTTTTCCAACCGGCCCAATCTCCCCCCACCCCCGGTGGAACTCAAATCTCCTGCCGTACACGAGCAGGCCTACCATTCCACCCGTTCAGATGAATGACTTTCCCAGCAGGGGTCGAATGGGCTGAAATTGAGCCTTCTTACAGTAGGGTAACCAAGGCAGGCCCAGCAAAGCCTCCCTGAGAGGAAGAGCCTATTAATAAGCTTTCAACCCTTGACTCAGCTTAACTGGCCACAGAATCACCCCAGGAGCTCTCGAAGATTCCCTGGCTTAGAACATAACACAGATATTAAGCATCTCCGTTCGCCCCCCCATAACCACCACCACCCTATGGTGACAAACCGAACACGGCCCACCTCAGATGCCTAGACAGAAGCCTCATGGCCAATTTAATTTACATACAGGCTGAAACCTACAGTTTTAGGAGCAGTCCCTAGACAGAAGGAAAAAGAGAATCAAACCATAACGTCCACATTGACGACTATCAGTTTAGTTGTTGAGCCTGTAGTCCCTTTCCGAGTTGAAGCAAATCCTTGCACAGCTGGTCATCAGGGCCTGCACTTCTAGATGCACCTCCTCTCATGGCACCTCTACCTGCCATCATACAGTGCAATTGCAGCAGAGTTTGCTCCGATAAGTCCGACTGAAGATCCAGAAGAGTGATTCCAGCTTTTTGAAGCGGTTTACTGGCATGCAACAGGGAGTCGTACAGCTTGCTGCCCGTAGACCAATGCACCAACAACTTTGCCGGAAAGCTTTGATTTGTTGCTCCCTCAACTGCTTGATTACCACCAGGACACGTTTCCTCTTCTGCATGGTAGCAGGCGGAAAGTCATGGTCGAGATACACCCGTTTCCCATCTAGGTTTAAATCATGTTTGCCCCAAGCCTTACACAGAATCATCTCCTTCACCGGGTAATGGGTAAACTTGGCTAGTATTGAACATGGAGGGGCATTGCTCTTTGGTTTTGAGCCCAGGACACGGTGAACTCTTTCGAGCTCCAGGGGTTCAGTGCTGGGAATTTCTAATTCCTGCAGGAGCCAGGTTCTGACAAACTCAACTGGGTCATCTTGCTCTGCGCCCTCTGGGAATCCAAAAATCCTTATTGTCTTCCTTCGTACTCTGGACTCTGCATCCTCAGCCCTCACTGTGAGTTCCTGCTCCCTTCTGGCCAAGTAGATCACCGCTCTGCTGAGCCTCATGGAGTCCTCGCAGAGCCCCTCAAGGCCTGACTCAAGCTCCTGCGTCCTCCATTCCAAATGTTTCAGGTCCTGTTTTATGTCTTTCACATTATTGTCTATCCTATGAAGCATCTTACAATATGCACTGTCACATGGCCATCGAGGGAGCTTCCCCATGAAGTAGTCTCCTCTTCTTCCTCCCCACCAGACCCTGCAGCCGATTCCGAGGCCCTAGGCAGTGGGACACTTGGGCTGCGGTCCGGTTTCGATCTGCGTCTAGTAGAAGGTTTAGTGGAACTTCTGCCTCTCGATTTCAATAGCTGGCTCATTTTTCTCTTTGTAGACTCGGCTTGAAGTGTACTGTCATTTAAAAGCACCAGATTATTAAGGATTGTCACACCACCACCACGGAGCTCAAACCTAAGCTGCCATTCGGTTTGATGATGTCACCGGAAGTTCCCTTCTTAACCATTTGTATAAGCAAGGAAGTGATATAACCCCTGTTCAGGAAACACATATGATGCCAGCTAAAGAAGACAAATTACAAAGAATGTGGGTGGGAAGTGTTCAGTAAGCAGCAAAAGGAAGGGAACAGCAATATTAATCAAGAAAGGGATTCATTTTGCACCAAAAAGTCACAAGCTTGAGAAAGAGGGAAGATGGCAACTCTGGAGGGAAGCCTTGGGCCCTGCATTCCCGCCCTCAATAATTTTCCTTTTTCACTGTGGGAGCTTCAGGGTCTGTGCTCCCATGCTCCGTGATTGCCCTTATGTGCCTGTGGGAGCACAAGGCTCTTCGGATCTTGCACTCCCATGCTCCGTGATTGTCTTTATGCATATATGCAAGGGTGTAGACAGGCATACTCACTGTACACATTTGTGTACAGTTTTGTTGAGTGCCTGTCACAAACCATATGCCTTTCTGTTAACATTTTCATTCTAATCTGTAGTATTTGGGTTAGTGTAGGCCACTGAGGAGTGTCTCTGTTTAAACTTCTGTTGTTTAGGAGACAGATACATGTATAACCTCTTTAGAGATTAGAGGAATCATCTGACAACAATCTGACTTGTTTGGAAGGGGGTACCATTTGGAAAGGATGTGTACATTTTTTAATGGGGGGGTAACTGTTGGAGATTGTGTACAAAACGGAAATTTCTGGCTACACCGCTGCATATATGTATGCTACTTTCCATGAACAGGACCCTCTGGGTCCTGCACTTCAATTTATAGGACAACAGCAACCAAATTGTCAGCATATCTGTCTTATTACTCCACCTCATGTACCCCTTACAGAAAATTTTCAAATCCCCGCAAAACAGAATTTTGCACAATTGCAGCACCATTCTGCGCCACAGGGATGAAAACACATTTTAGCCAGGATTTGACAAATGACAACTTTGACATACATGAGGTGGGGTAATAAGAAAGCTATGTTGAAAATCTGGGGTCAAAATATGCAAACATTCCAAAGTTACAAGTGTGCATAGCGCAACTCCAACAAATGGTCATAACTTTTCCATTTCTAAACATTTTGACCCCACATTTTCAACATGGCCTTTTTATGACCCCACGTCATGAACAATATGACTGTCATTATGCAAATCCAGCCCAAGAGGTGAATTTTCCAAGCGACTATAAAATCATCTTTCAGGCGGGAGTTGTAGAATGACAGTCATATTGTTCATGGGTTGGGGCCCCAAAAAGGCCATGCTGAAAATTTGGGGTGAAACATCTCAAAAAGTGGCTGAGTTATGCATAAAAGTTCTCCCCCATGGAAATACATTGGACTGCATTTACCTTAGTTTCTCATATTACAGTCACTAGGTCCAGCTGCAAGATGTGTCTTGGATTACAGAGTGGATCTCGAACCTGGGACCTGTTCAGGTGACTGAGGGTGTGTAGGGGTGTCAAGGAGGGGTGTGGGGCGGTGACTTCACAGTGGGAGGTCGGGTGGGTGGTGCATGTCTGAGTGCCAGTGGACTTTTTTTTACAGGTTTTAAAAAAACATAGAGGGATGGTTTTCTGTTTTTCAGGACATAAACACATACAAGGGGGAGCCACTAACCTCAATGAAAGAAAATCAAATATGGGGATCGGAGGTTGGGAGGTGCCACTAGACACCAGGGAAAGATATGGGAGGGTAGGGGGGTACCACTAACACCAAGGGAGAAATGCTATAAAATTAAATATGGGGATTAGAGGGTTGGTGGGGTGCCACTGTATACCAGGGATACATAAAAGAGGGTGGGTGGATACCACTAACACCGAGAAATTTATAAAATAAAATATGAGGATCGGAAGGCGGGAGGTGCTGCTAGACACCAAGGACATAGCATCTAAAAGCTGAAATTACAGTCAGAAGCATGAGTTCCAGCTGTAGCTGCAGAGGTCAAGAAAATCCCACTGTTCTCATGCAGAGAACATGGGGGAAGTGTTCCTCTCACTAAGCTAGGCACCCGGGATTTTGGATGCCCAGAAAAGGTGTTTCTTGCCTTAATTTAAAAAAAAGCAAACATGCAACTAAATGGTTCCCATTTAGTTAGGTTTGAATGTAGCTAAACAGGTCCTGTTTAGCTAGGTTCTGATATTTATTTTTTCAATGCCATTCATTTTGATGTGCTTTTTTATTTTCTTTCTCTCGCTAACTGATGAAAACAAAATGGCGGACCCACAAAAAAAGAATTTCCCAACTGTGACCCAGGATGACACATCTGCACAAAGGTATTAGGCTTCTGCAACACAAGATGACCTGTCATGAAAATGAATTAGCTCCTGCAACACAAAATCCATTTTTCTGCTGAACATCTATGATTTCCTATTGAAAATAATGGGAACTTCAAAACTTAACAACTTTGGAATGAATTAATATTTTTTCACCAAACTAGCAAAATGTACATCTGTGAGGCAACGGCTTTGTACCCTGAAATTGTCAGACCATAGTTTACAAAAGTTTCAGAGATACAGGTGGACAAAGAAACAGCAAAAAACACGTAATTTAAAAATCTTTCATACTCTGTGTCTCAGAAACCACACAACAGATTCAAACAAAATTTGTCAGGTCAAGAAACCTACCCCAATAGATTATGCATACAACATATCATGCAAATCCATTCAACAGTTGTGAAGTTATTAAGGTGCATAATTTTGAGTCTAACATAGAAGTGATCCTCAACCTTGACTATACTGGTGGTACCGCCAGTATAAATACATATATATATATATATATAATATATATATATATATATATATATATATATATATATATATATATATATATATATACACACAGTATATATATATATATATAGATATATAGATATAGATATAGCATCTATGTTGATATATATATATATATATATATATATATATATATACTGACATAGACAGCTGCATAATATCATGCCATGCCCCAATGTCATTGTCTGTAATCTTGTCAAATGAAGAAATGAAGCCACATAGATAAAAAAATAAACTGTGCCTTACCCAAAGAAGAAAATAAAATTAAAAAAAGGCTTAAAGAAGAAACCAGATTCTTTTTTGAGATTGAAAACAATAGGGAAACATCTAAGTCCAGTCTTTGGGAGGCATATAAAGCTTTCATTAGAGGAAAAATTGTGGGACATACCTTATCCAAAAAGAAAGAAACAAAGAAAATACTTGCAGAAAAAAAAAATAAACAAACAAATGGAGGGGATTTACAAAGCTGGGAATTACAAAAACTTGAATGTGCGTAGAAGAATAAACAGGATAAAGTTTGAAATCAATAAAGAATATACTAATTTGCAGAATTTGCTATTTTTAGAACTAACCAGGTGTATTGGGAGTCTGGGGAAAGAGCAAGTAGACTATTTTCCTACAAGGTGAAACAAATACAACATAGGAATAACTTTTCTGGGATTTTGGACAAGAAAGGCAATACCATAGGTAATCTTAAAGATGTTATTAAAGTATTCCATAACTTACATAAAGAATTATATAAAACCAAATCCTCATTAAACATAAACTATTTAGATAAATTCCTACAAGAAACACAGCTGAACACTTTATCAAAAAAAAAAAAACTACAGTCCTATTGCTGACGTATCAGAAAAGAAAATAAAGAGGGCCATTAACTCACTGCCCAGTAATGAAACACCACATACAGATGGCCTTTCCGGGGAATTCTATGCCCTACTTGCAGATGACATTAGTAATTATTTCTGGCAAATTTTTTTATTAAGTTTTTGCTGACCGGGTGGTTGAACTAGACAAAAATTTGGCTATTTTCAGGCATGACCTGGGAGAGTTATAGACAACAAGATGAAACTGAAATTCCAACATTAATGAGTTTAGTACAAAAACAAAGGCTAGAAAATATAAGATATACATGTCTCAACAGGCAGTGCAAAGATACGTACAAAACTCACATGCGAAAACAGAGGTAAGACCAGGTAAAGCATTAATACTGGATCATTTACATGAGCACTTGTCAATGGGCAAAAGATGCTTGTGAAGATCTTTCTTAAATGCCAGGTGAGACTTAAAGCATCTTAGTGACATAGGAAGAGAGTTCCAGAGCTTGGGAGAAAATACTGACAAAGTATGTTCCCCCAACCTAGTGGCACAAATAGGGACAATCAGTGTGGACTGATCTGTAGACTACAGTCTGTATGCCTGTGTGGAGGGTTTAACCATGTTTGTTATGGTGGCTGGTGTACTAGTTCTGATGATGTTATCGATGGTACAGGCAGCTGTGAAGAGCCAATACGAAGGTGGGGAGAGCCATCCCAGCCTTTGAGTATAGGGTGCAGTGATGAGTATGCCTTGGCACAGAGAGAGCAAAGTGACATATGTTGTTATAACATGTATTCCATTTATTTAGTAGCCCCTTGTTTGCTTCCAGGTAAGGCATCACCTCATATGTGAGGCTAGGCTGTAGGATCCCCTGAGCAATTGCCAGTCTAGTGGTTGCAGTTAGGGCATACCTAGTTTTATAGGCAAGCCCAAGCCCAAGCTTCGTGTTAACTGACTTACAGGTAAGTGCCAGATGCAGGTCAAAGTCCAAAGCAGGGGTCTAGGGTGACTCCTAGGTATTGGAAGAAGTCTGCTACATCAAGTGTGGTGCCCCCATTACAGTGTATGGAGAGGGCAGATGGAAAGGCCTTAATTCTTCCAGTGAGCCAAATAACATAGCTACTGCCTTTTTGGTGTTCATGAGAAGCCTGTTTTGAGTTAACCAGGACTGTACAGAATCAAAATTAATATTTAGCTGCCAATTGATGTCAGTTATGTCCAGGGCATTATAATACAGAACCACGTCATCCGCATATAGTAAGGTAGAGCCAATTGAAGATGGCAGGTGATTGATAAACCATGTGAATATCAAGTACCAAGTATGGATCCTTGAGGTACCTCAAAGCTGATGTGGTTCAAATTAGATTGTACTATATTTATCTCTATGAATTGATACCACCAAGAGAGAGAGCATTCAAATCAAGAGGCAGCTGTAGTGGAGTAGCAGAGAGTGGATAGTATATGAAGTTGCAAGGTGTGGTCCACAAGGTCAAATGCCTTGGTTAAATCAATGAAAATGTCCCCTTTAATCAATTCTTTATCCATGGCTCTCATGACATCATTTGTAAATTGTGTGAAGGCAGTGGTTTTGCTGTGTCCTCGCCTAAAACCATGCTGTGCTGGGGTTAGTAGGTTATGCAGCTGGAGGTACTCTGTTACCTGGGAGACCACCAGTTTCTCAAGTAACTTGTCAAGCACTGATAGGATGGCTATTGGGTGGTAATTTTCCAAGCATTTGATGACACCCTTTTTATGTTGCTTGCACGCATGTGCAAGAAACATAGTGCTATCATCCAAGTTTTCTGAGGTGTGTCAGCCCGTCTTCCAATGCAGTCAGTGTGTTTGCAGGTGCGGCCCCAGTTCCCCAATCACTGCTGCAGCTGTCTATGACAAGCTGAAAATGCAGTGGCATACAGTTGAAAGGGAGAGCGCCGCTTGAGTGAGCAGAGCTCTCCCACACACACACACACACACACGCACACGCACGCATGCACGCACACTGCGTGCTCATGTGCCTTCCCCCCCCCACACTGTACGGCCGATGGGGTGCCCAATCCTTCGTCGGCTCCACACCCCAAAGCATCTAGGTGCCACGCTGGGGAGCCCACCCCAGCATGGCAAAATGATGTTATGGCCAACAGGGGTGCCCAATCCCCATTGGCTCCACTGTCTCTCCCCCAGGCTGTTGCTGACGGGGTGCCCAATCCCATCGGCTCCACTGTCTCTCCCAAGCATCCGGTACCATGCTGGGAGCCCACCCCAGCGTGGCAAATGTGTTATAGCCGACGGGGTGCTCAATCCCGTCAGCTCCAGCCCCCCCCAAACAGCCTTTCAGCTGCCTTGCTGGGAGCCCACCCCAGCGTGGCAAACGTCCCTCGTCGTCTCCAAGTAAAAAAACACCTGTAAATAGAAAAACTGTCCCTCGGCGCTTCTCCCTGCCCCCCTCCCATAATCTGCACCCACCCACTGCGCACTCTGCCTCCCCACACTCCCCCTCACCCCATACTTACCTCCGGAGCTCGGCGCGATGATCTTCGGCGGACCGGGAACACGTCTGCACTCTTCAAAGCCGACCGCGAACTGAGGAAATGCCGGTAAGCTGTATAATGGAATAGATAGGGGTTTTTCAACTTTATTGCATATCTCAGGCATTTTTTGGAATTTTTTCACCAAATTTTCAACATGGGGTTTTAGGGACCCCTGCTCATGAATGCTATCACTGTCATGGTGTTACTTGGGCCCGAAGGGTGATTTCACAGCCACTGCACGAAATCACCTTTCCAGAATGATTAATGAAATGACACTGCCAGTGTTCATAAGGTGGGCTCTCAAAAAGCCTATTTTGAAAATTTGGTGGAAAAATTCCAAAAAATGACTGTTTTTCGAGCGTCGTTGCACAGTTCCTCATGCATTTCGTAAGTTTATAATTTTCAATATTTTCACTCCAGATTTTCAACATTGCCATTTTACCACACCTCCTTATGAGCAGTACAGCTGTCATTTTTCACATCCTGCCCAAAACGTGTTTCCATCCATGTAGCACATAATGGCGCAGTCGATGTGCGGACTCAATGTATGGGACACATTAAGAAAATCACAGTGACACTGTTCATGAGCAGAGGTCTTAAAATGGCTGTGTTGAAAATTTGGTGAAAAAATTCCTAAAAATGACTGTTTTACGAGCGTGCATTGCGCAGTTCCTACGCACTCTCGTAAGTTCACGAATTTTCAATATTTGCACTCCAATGACTTCCAAATTCCTAAACAGCACATAGAAGCAAGCAACATTCGGCACTGACAAATGCTTGTTGTGTATAGGAACTGCTCTGGCTATCTTCCAGATTTTGGGCGCTGCCCTGTGGAAATGGACAAATTGAAAAGTTGTATAACAGGTACAGCTATGAGTAGTACGGCAATTTTAAGAAAACTGGGTAAAAAATCATCAGATCCAGCACTACCACAGGCTGTGATATTCCATAGAAGGCACAGTACCTCGATTTTAGTGACCATCCTCAAGTTGAATGTAGAAGCATTGGTTTTCATGACACTGGGCATAGGGTTGTGACACATTCTGGACAATTTAGTGTAATTGGATGGGTCTGAGTATTGGGAGTTGAAAGTATTTGTAATTGAGAAAATATTATTACATTTTACGCTATCCAGAGTCATCTCTGCTATGGCAGGATTTGTGTCTTGTCCCATGAACAACTTTATGTGGTTCCAAAAACTACGTGACTCACTGACTGAGGACTGAAGGAGCTGTTTGCAGTTCAAAATGCTTTCTTGCATTCTTTTGTTTGTCTCCTGTAGTCATTCCAGTCTGCAAAAGACGTTGAATTTTTAAACCTGACCCAGACTTTTTCCCTCAGTTTAAATGCTGCAAGTAAGATCACTATGCAGCCATCAAGTCACTATGCCCCTGATCCTATGCTTTTTATGAGGGGAAAATGCTTGTTCTGAGGGGCCTGATGAGTGGGTACAAAGAAATTACAAGCAATATCTATGTTGGATGTCTGATATAGGGAGGACCAGTCTGTATGGTGTAAGTCAGTAAATAGGACCCTAGTATTCAGCTATGAAAACTCCCTAAAAGCAGTTTCTTTGAGTGGGGGTTTCTGGGTATGTGCATTCCAGACACAGAAGACTGTTGGTGAGTGGTCACTGATAGAGCCAGGCAGCATACCAGTGGTTAGGCCCCTTTCTATTCTGTTTGTTAGAATCCACTCTAGGACGGTCTGGTGATTGCTGTGAGGAGACACTCTAGCGGGGCAGGAAACTAGTTGTTTTTAGATGGAACTTCCCAAGAGCAGCAGCAAACTTATTGGAGTTTCTCCCTAGCCAATCAAGATTGAAGTCACCTAGTGTAAACAATTCCTTTTTTCCTTTATGTGACATCAGATATTGTATGCAGCCGGTTAAACCATTTAATCCATTCATTGGGGGGTTGTACATGCATAGGATATTTAGTTGTTTAGTGTTCCCAAGAACAAGTACAGTGTGGAGGGATTCACAACTGCATTGCACATTGGCAAGGCATGTAGTGATGCTGAGGTTTTCCTTAAAGTACAAACTGACACCACCCCCTCTTTTAGAGGAAGGACAATCAGTACTAAGGATGATCAGTCCTAAATTTCATTTGGTGCCAAAACAGTATTCTGCACCAATGTTTCTTTGTGTGCTGTGGGGACTGCTGAGGGAGTCCGTCCACATGGGGGTCTGATTTTTGAGCTGGGGAGGGCGGCAGCCCTCACAACCCTCTATCCTAGACAGCAGAGTGGTTCACAACTGAGCACTGGGGCTGGGAAGAAAAGAAATAGGAAATCAGAAGGCAGGTATGAAGTCACACTGTAAGCTGAGACCACTCAGTAACCCCATAGCATCTTAGGAACCTGCCCCTATTTTGTGACTATAGTACAGGTAAGCAGTTTGGTGTTTGGGCTGATTCACATTCACAGTTTCTAGAGTGTGCCCTTGCCGATAGTAAATATTAAATCCTAAATCTATGATACCAGCTCAACAGATTAATTTAAAAAGAGCAAAAAGCAGGCAGACTGTTAAATAGTAAATGTTAAATCCTAAATATATGATACCTGCACAACAGATGAATTTAAAGGGAGCAAAAAGCAGGCAGACGGTTAAATAGGGTTCACATCTACAAAGATAAGTGGTTGAAATGAGGCCCTCATATGGTGCCATTATCTACAGTACTACAGGAGAAGATAAGCACAGATATAATAAACTCTGGTCAGAGCCGATATGGCTGTGGAGAGCTTTTAGGAGTGCTTCATTCCTTTCATTTACATAATGCTGCCCTGATGTCTGTGGAGTATTGTACCCTTCTCCCACCCCACATACCAAAAAATACTCCACTCGCCTCCCCCCACAGAACCAGAGATGATATTTAATATAGTCCCCCACCGGCAGCAACCCAAAAAGATTTGTTTAAAGCCAGTTAGTGGCTGTCAATCCTTTAATGCAGAGTGCCTCCGAACTGTTCAGTGTTCAATAATAATAAGGGCATGAATGAATGGTGATGTATTTTCCTATAGTAAGACCTGATTGGTTGTGTCTCAGCCAACCATGTTTTACTACAGACAAATACCTGTCACCATTCATTCATGCCCTTTCTTATCATACTGTTTGTCTCCCCACCCACCCTGCAGATCTCCAGGTACCAGCCATACACTCTATCCCCCACTCTCTGTGCCATAAGCAGTAA
The DNA here is from genome assembly GCA_016271365.2 of Neoceratodus forsteri. Taxonomy (NCBI): domain Eukaryota; kingdom Metazoa; phylum Chordata; order Ceratodontiformes; family Ceratodontidae; genus Neoceratodus; species Neoceratodus forsteri. The sequence continues at coordinate 1,516,452,011 of CM057452.1, read as the reverse complement.
ACAGTCCTAGCAGTAAAGAACAAATAAATATTATTTATCCTTCCCCGAACAGATGTCCGTGTTGAACTTGTTTATGTCTCTGTGAGAATGACAGTGCATGTTTTTGTCCCTGAGCTCCTCTCTATCCAGTAGTTTATGTGTGCCACAATGCCCAGCCTGAGCAATGCACTCTGTGATGGTACCCACTGACATGCCCCATGGATCTCCTAGTGTCCATACTGCTTCAGTGTGCCCCTTCCCCACCGCACAATACAAGGTGCAAGAGTACTGAGAAGTGAGGCAGCATTGCTTGCAGAGCTGTAGCTTAATCATGGGTGGGGGAGAGAGAGAGAGAGAGAGAGAGAGAGAGAGACTCAGGCTGCAGGGACAGACACTGAGAAGAAGAAGCAGCAGCCCTCACCGGAAGAGAGCACAGGATCGAAAGAGGTGGTGAGTAGCACCAGTGGTAGTGCAATGTAGTGACCATATTCATGATGACTGGCAGCTCCCAGACCTGTACCTGAACAAACATGCATTTCAATGGCTGGCCCATCTCCCAGCAGTGTCAGCTTCTCCCCCAACCCCCACCCCCAAGACTGACACAGCAACAGCAAGAATTGCTTCCAGTGTGGCATATATGTGCAGGTCAAATGTGTTCCCGTCAGAGACAGTGTCAACTCCCCACCCCAAAAAAAAACAGAAGTGGAGTACAGTGTGTGCCTGAGCTTGGTTGCCATCCATTTTATTGCCATTCACTCTTCCGGCACCTTGCTGTTGGTTTGACTCACTATTTGTCGTTCTGAAGCCTAGTGCAGGTGGACAGCACATACAGAGAGGTAGAGAAGCTGGCAGCAAGAGTGCTGTGACCAGGACAGATAGCAGTGCTGCAGAGTTTTCCTTTCACCATGGGGGAGCAGACGTCAGAGGGAGAAAGAGAGAGACACCAGGAGAGAGACAGTGTAAAATAAACTTGGTGTATCAATTCCACCACTGCACAAGGAGAGCACCCAAAGCCAGAGAAAAATACGTGTGTCACATATCTGCCACTTCACACTGACTAACACCATGTAGGGTGGGCACTGGATGGGCAAACTGGGCAGTTGCTGCCCATACACCTCCATCTCACACCAACATTTATGGAATAATCTGTAGTAGCTGGAGACTGATGTAGGTCACTCACCTTCCTCTCCACACCCACCTCACTCCACAAAGGTTGGCACAGTGACAAAGTGACCTCCAGGTGGGCAGCCCAAGGCAAATAGTAGACTGTGGCCTGGCAGAAGTTGGTAATAGATGCCTCCTCCACAAATGTCCCACCACTGCACATTGGCTGCCCCAGCCAGAGACAGAAATGTGAGTTGCACATTTGCCACACCACACCTGGTTCTAGCCAGCCTGGTGGGCTCCAGGTGCGTGGAAATGGGGTTGCTGTCCAGATCCAGTTGGTGGTCTGAAGCCATTGGCACCCAACACTCCATTCCCCATCTCTTCATATGTGAAGCATTTTCTTCTTCCATTCCACCTCCTGCATGGGCAGATCCTGCCAGATGAACTTTGTAGAATACTACAAATGAGTGACATGGGAACTGGACAAGGGCCATGCAGTGGAGGTCCTGTATTTGGACTTCAGCAAGGCCTTTGATTCAGTGTCACTTAGGAGGTTGGGGGGGGAAACTGGAATATGTGGGGGGAGGAGCAAAAATGGTGAAATGGTTCACAAACTGGTAAAAGGGGAAGCAGCAAAGGGTGGTGGTGTTGATGGGGGGACCTTTTCGGTGGTTAGTCCTGTACAAGTAGCAGAGTTGGGGTTCTGTGGCTCCAGTTAGACCTGCTGCTGTAACAGAGTTCAGCCCTGCCTGAAAACAACCGGACAGCTAAACTGAGTTCCCTTAATCCCTACAGATGGATGACTGCTGCACAGATGATTGCTTCAGCCACTCAGGCACCACCAGGGATTTAAAACAAGAACTGGACTATGGCAGGCAGCCTGCCATCCACCTCCTCCTCCTCCTCCCATTGCTTGCAGCACTTGCCCAGCTCCTATTCTGCTGCCAGTGCCCAACAATAGTCTGTAGTGTCAGTGGGTGACCCCCATTGGAATGGTCAAGCGAGCTCCTTGACTTGTTACTATCCCCCACAACCAATACTCTCTTTTGACCGCCTCCTTCTGTGTCTGGTTGCATTTGTCTGTTTCCAAACACCCAATAAACTTTTTTCTAATGTCTACTTAGATACAGAATATTAAATATATCAAAATAAAATGTAATTGCTTTGAAGAAGATAGAAGCCTTTATGTATGGTTGGAGAATGCTGAAATCTCATCTTGATTGATTTACTTGCTTGTAGCTAGTTTGTATTTTCAGGTTAAATCAAATATAATAAAATATAATTGCTTTTTATTTGAGAAGACGGAAGCTTTTATTATGGCTCTTTCTGGTTTGAACCATGCATGTTGAAGTGTTGAAGCTATCAAACCACCACGATTTCAGTAGCCTTGCACCATTCCTCTAATTCTAAAAATATGTATCACAATGGCTGAATAATTGTAGGTCTACATTCATAACGAGTGTACCTTTTCGACACTATCTTTTCAAATGTCTTTAATTCATTATAATTACACACTAAGAAGAATAATCTTAATAAGTTCATTTAAAGTTTCATAATTTGACCTTTTGCAGTTTTAATGACCTCCCAATCCTGGAGTCATCAATGTGTTTTATCTAAACATTTCTTTGCTCAGTTCATCAATGGTCCAATAAGATTAAGAATAAAATAACTTTAAAACAAAACTGTTTTTTGGGTTTGTTTTGTGCAAATATTACCTTCTCTCTGAGTTGAAAATACATAGGAGATTAGTTGTACATACTTTTGCATTTCTCCACACTTTTACTTCAGAAATTTGTCAAAAAAAGAGAAAAGAAAAATAACACTCAACAGTCCAATAAGATTTAAAATAAAGTAACTTTAGAACAAAACTGCATAAACTTTGTGTTTGATTTTGCACAAATATTAATTTCTCTCAGAGCTGAAAATGCATAGGAAATTATTAATAATAATAATAAATAAAACTTTATTTTTAAGGTGCCTTTCACAAAATCAAGGCACTGTACAAAGTAAAAACATTTAAAAATTTCACATATTACAACAACCCAATAAATATAATCAAACTCCAAATGCATACATCCATAGACACGATTTTAGGCCTTTTTTGAATACCATCACAGTCGCGCACTCCCATAACTGGCAGGGTAGAGAATTTCAGAGGGTAGGGGCCACATACATAAATGTATGAGTCCCAGAAGATTTCAAAGACACCCTCAGGATCTCTAACAACCCCTCACCAGCTGAACAGAGTGATCGCCCAGGGCAGTAAGGGACCAGGAGCTCTTTCAGGTAGTCAGGACCAAGTCCATGTAGGGCTTTATAAGTCAGGAGACTGACTTTAAAGGTGATCTGCCACTGTACTTGCAGCCAGTGCAGTCCGTGCAACACCAGCAAACTGTGGCTGGACCATGAGGTACCAGTCAGAAGCCGGGCCGCGGCATTCTGCACCAGCTGCAAGTGGTGGATTTCAACCCCAGAAAGCCCTAGATAAAGGGAATTGCAATAGTCCAGACATGAGGACACAAAGGCGTGGACCAGCATCGGAAGATCGCCGGATGGAACAAGGTGCCTATTCCTGGAGATATTCCTCAGATGGTAAAATGAGGACTTGATGACGGCAGACATCTGCAAATGCAGAGTCAATCCCTCATTAAATTACCCCCAGATTACGCACCCATTCAGAGGTCAGGAGTGAAACACCCCCAAGATAAAGTCCAGAGGGTGGACCAGCCCCCGGCCCCCCTATCCGGCAAGCTGCATACACTACAACACCTCAGTCTTTTCCGAGTTCAACTTCAACCAACTCCAATCCATCCACTCCTGGATTTTGCTAAGGCAGTTATTAAAGACTGAGAGAGCTCCATCCTGATCAGATGCAAAAGAAAAGTAGAGCTGCGTATCATCAGCATAGCAGTGAAACCTCAGCCCATACCTTCTTACAATGTCTCCAAGGGGCAGCATATACACTGCGAACAACATGGGGGACAACACCGAGCCCTGAGGGACCCCACAAGACAGAGAAACTGGATGTGAGGAATAAACTCCAGAAACCACTCTCTGCATTCTCCCAGTGAGGTAAGATGTAAACCACCTGAGGACTATATCCAATAGTTCACAGATAAACCTAAGATGCTCAAGAAGAACCCCAAGGTCAACACTGTCAAAGGCTGATGAGAGGTCTAGAAGAACCAGAATGGTACGGTTCCTCTGATCCCTTGCCATCAGGAGATCATTGAGCACCCAAACCAGCACTGTCTCAGTACTGTGCCTTTTTTGAAAACCGGACTGGAGGGGTTCATAGATATCACGGATGGTCAAATGGTTCTCCAGTTGTACAGCCACTACCTTCTCAAACACCTTCCCTAAAAAGGGAAGGTCAGAGATTGGTCTGTAGTTTGCATGGTAGTCAGGGTCCAAAGAAGCTTTCTTCAGGAGGGGTGTCACCACCGCCTCCTTCAGGGAGCTCAGAAACTCACCTTTTTCCAAGAAGCAGCAGACTATCCATGCTAGGACCGGACCAATAGAGTCGATACAACCCAAAATCAGGGAAGTTGGTCCTGGATCCAAACTACAGCATGTAGGGCGTGCACCCTGGACAATCCGCCTGATATCCATGAATTCCAGTCGGTCAAAGGAACTCCAGGAAAACCGAGGGACAGCAGCCTCACACTGATCTAAAGCAATGTCCTTAGAGTGTGCCAGTTGAAGCACCTCCCTAATGTTAGCCACCTTAACAGCAAAGAATTGAGCAAGTTCATCGCACTCCCTTTGTGAAAAAGGCCTCTGAACCTGCAGACAGGCTGGGTTGCATAGCCTGTCCACAGTACGAAAAAGCTGAGCTGGTCGATTCTGAACAGCCACAATCTCCCCGGACAGGAACTCTGCCTTCTTATGGGTGAGTGCAGATTGATAGGCCTGATTATGCTCCATCAATCTAAGGTGGTCGGCATCAAGTGAGGATCTACGCCAGCAACACTCTAACCTTCACCCTAGTTGCTGCATCTCCCTCAAAGTCCCATCAAACCAAGGGGACTGAGGGCGATGGGAGAGAGGGCGAACACAGACAGGAGCAATGACATCCAGAGCCACTGAGATTGCCATATTATAGGCTACCACGAGGGCATCTGGGTCATTGTTTGCCACTGCAAAGGGCGGTAGGTCAAGTACCACCACCAGGCCTTCAGTTCTACATATTTTTGTATTTCTCCACACATTAACTTTGGAAATTTGTAAAGAACTATGAAAAAATAGCACTTGACCTTTTGCACAGGTCTTGACCTCCCATAAAGGGAATGGCTTAAAACGTATTTGGGAGTCATTCAAGAGGTATCCCAAGGTCAAGAGTTAGTAAACTATACATTTAATGTGTTATAATAATAGAAGTTGCCAAAGATGGCATTATAAAAGAAAATATCAGTGGTGCAGCATAGATGCCTAAAAGGTATCAAACCATTTGCTTCAAAAAGTTTCACAGACAGCCAGGTCTTCTATGTGTGTGTGAGCATTGTTTTAATCTGTGTCTTCCTTCTTCCCCTATCTGGTCAGTGTCAACTTCACATATATATATTGCTGGCTAATAATTATTAAAATTAATATGCTGCTTTTTTTCTGAAAAGATTTAACATGATCCCATCCTGAAAAGATCTAATGTGCCCTCAATAAGCATATCATTTTGTTTCAAGCTGGGTTTTTTCTTCATATTAAGAACTGAAAAATGTCATTGCAGTGCTATACATTGCTAGAATAACTTAGGATCTGCAGTTAAATTAGGTATGATGAGAGATAAACCATATATTCGTGTCTCAGTGTAGTGGTTTCAGAAATCAGGCTGTCAAAAATTCAACAGGAGTTATCCCAAACAATTGCAAATATCTCTAAAAGTATAGGAGTTACTCATAACCCATCAGTATGAAAGCTGTTCAGGATATTAATACCTTTCAAGTGAGCATATTCATTAAGCCACACTAATTATATTTTTTAAACTTTTTTAAACTATGGCCATCTGATTACCTGAATTTCATTTTTTGTCACAATTTTCACCTTTTGGATGGCTATATTTAAAATGATCTAATGAATTCAGATAAGTGACTACCCTCATTTGAAAGGTCATTTTGTCTTGAAAAACTTTCCTATTGGTTGCATATTGGTAACATGTATACTTTCCAATATATTTATATTTGTTTGGCATGACTCCTACTGTGTTCACTCAGAGAGAAAAAAAAATAAGGTTGTTTGAAGACCATATTTTACAAAACATAGAGAATTCAGATTAGTGACTACCCTCATGAGAAATTCCTTTTTGCCATGAACAACTTTAACACTTTTTTATTTTGTGCACCTTGAAATAGTTTTAAGGATATTTAGATTTGTTTGGATGGTGTGCACATTTGTTCTCAGAGAAAAGCAGCTTGGAGTTCTGTGTCCATCATTGTAAACAGCAAGAAGGGAGTATTTTTTAACTACCATAGGTATTTTCAGTGTTATGGAAGGATACACTGAAAACTACTAAAAATGTGTTCCATGAAACCCCCTTTGTAAGCTAAAACAATATGGCTACAGGCTCCTCCCCAGCCATAAAAAGTAAGCAGTCCATCCAATGAAATCAAGCTGCTTAATGAGTCCCAGGAAAAATGATTCCTACCCCCATCTTTAACAGAGGCTATAGTTACAGTCCTTCTCAAGAAAGATGGATGTACAACCGGCGTTCAACAAAAAGTTTGTTGAACAACCAGACAGCGAAACTGTCATGTTGAACACATTTTGCTGTTGGCAGATGGCTTCCCAGTTGGCAAGTTGTTTTCTTCGGGGGAGCTTCATCCCTCAAGCACCCCACATGGGGAGCAGTGCCCCCTGCACCCGCCACTATATATTATCAACTCCAAGTCGGAGCTGATTTTGGGAGGGGGTGCAAATCCCCTGAATACAGTGCCTGGGTCCAGCGACCATCTGTACAGAGACCTGGTGCTGTAGTCACGGAATTGATGGTCGCTGTAAATGTGGCACTCTCGGCAGTGCATACCAAGAAAGACAAGGTTCCTTTAGAGGCAGCAAAATACAGTACTGTCCAATCTCTTTATTAAATATGGACTATAAGAGACTAGCTGTAACTCCCCTGCAAATGGGGGTTCCTAAAAAGCCTGCTTGGGCTTACCTTAGCCCTGCCACTCTGAATCCATCTGTTTTTCCTGGGCTTCTCCCATTTCTGCAGCCATTTTTGTGTGCCCCCAGGTCTTTTTCCTGCCCCTGGTGCCCAGCCTGCAGCCTCAGTCTAAATCCAGCTCCTCAGGGCTTGAGAAGTTCCATCATGATCTCCCACTGTAGCGTTCTCCCCCAGGGCAGCGGGAATCACATAGGTGCAAAAAGCGCCTTTGGTCTTCGACCGCTTCATTTTGCAGTCAGTTCGGGGAGTGTTTCATTGGTCCCATGATCCCCTCCACCTAACTGGGACTTGGTGACCATGGACAGGCTGCTCAGGGGCCTCCCACATCTGGAAAAGATGTGGACTAAAGACCAGATGACATCAAGCAGTGGTGAGAGTGCTGACCCAAACTTCAATCATGAGAGGACTGGAGATGTCAGGACACCTTCTATTGCAGATGACCACCTGTGGAGGACCTGTGTGAGTGCCCTTGTATGCCCTGGTGCAAGGAAAAATATGTTGCAAGTTCATTTATGGGCTTGTTCACCCTTGCAGTTGTTCTGAGCTAAACAAAATAATTAAGTAATCTTGAGGCTGATATGCCCTCTTATCTTCTAAGTTGAGAGACAGTAAAAGTAGTCAATCTGGGACACGTTGCCTTCAAGAGACTGTTTCATCTGAAAATTGTTCTGCTGCATCTGGTCTGCTGCCAAGCTGGCCCAGTATGGATGTCTTGAAGCATGTGTGGTTAAATCATATAAATGTGCTGATATTTATCTGTCAAAGAAGCTTAGTGAGCAAACACTGAGGCAAGGGTTACCCCAAAGGGCATTGGCTGGGAAGCTAAGTTTCAAAGAAATACAAAATTACACATACCCCTAATGCAGAGCATCATGGGCTGTATATGCAAATCACCACAACATATTATGCTGGTTCAACTTTAAGCAGAACTGCATGGTGCCAAAAGGCCTCTCACTCAGTATGCAAAGGGTGCCAACAGAAGACACAGACACTTGTTTCATCGTACCAGGACTCATCAGTGTGCCTCATCTGTTTGACACCCCAGTGGAATGAACCAGCTACCCTAAGTTGGTCTATCTGGGTTAAGTTCTGGTGAACCCAATAAAACCAAAAAAAAGGTAAAATATAAAGAACCTTAATGCGCAAGCATTGAGGCATGGGTTATCCCAAAGGGCATTGGCCGGGAAGCCAAGTTTCAAAGAAATACAAAACTACACATACCCCCATAATGGAAAGCATCAGATATTTATCTGTGCCCTCAATGGGTCAATATTGCCCTGTTGGAGCTGCCAGCTAAGGTTGCACTGCCATTTGCCACGTCAGCGGACAAGAGGCCCTAGAGTTTTGTCTATTTCTGAATTATTCACTTGGAAATGACATATTTCCACCTTGTCTGAATATGTCTAATGGTGAAGATGCTTGAAGAAAGAATTGGTATCTAAATGTACTGGATATGACTTTGTTTGGATAGTAGAGATGCTTGATAAAAGTATTAGTATTTAAATGTACTGGATTTGACAATATATGAGCTGAATGTTCAAGATTTGTGAGTTCAAGATCTAGCCAAGATAACCAGGATCAGCTGCCTTTCTGGAATGTTCAGTTATGTGACAAGCAAGGCAATCCCTGCCTTTCTGTGACCAGCAGGGCCACTCCTGCTACTTCTGCCAAACGCAGGGCAATCCCTGCACTCTCTCCAGGATCTTCTACAGTCATTATTAAAAGATTGCATTTCCAAGTTTGCCCCCTTCCTTCTCATCAAATTTGGCCAACTTGACCAGCTGCAATGTCCACCAGGCCTGCAACATCCAGGACTTTGGTATCTGGGTACTCAGTGTATAGTGTGAGATTGCGAGATTTCATACATATCTGGGACCGGTACCAGTGGTGGGGAAAAAAGAATGTGTAGAATCTGATTTAGTAAGCAGCTTAGATAGCCAGGGCTCTGGGTATCATGTTGGTCAACTAAATTGTGATTGCCTTTTCTATTACTGTAGTAGCCACCCAGCTGGAGGGTTCACCAGCAAAACCAATCAAACCTCTGTACATTTGTAAATAGCAATCAGCCTAACCTCGGCTCCTCCTGTTTCCCCATCCTAATTCCTAAGTCCCCTAAATAAATCTATTGTTACTGTTTTTGAAAGTCCTTGTGTGTGAGCATATTATTGGAGAGAGTCATTAATTACTAATTGTTGAAATTTGGGGAAATGTCTATTGGGGCATGTCTGGGGTTGTAACTGGTGTTCATGGGTGGTATAACATCTCAGGGATTATACCTGGTAACAGCTAGCCCATGTAAAGCATACTCTGAGTGGAGGCACTGTGCAATGTTAGAACCAAATATAAATTTCATGAACCCAACCCCCTCAGCCTAGCTCCTAAGTGGTAGGCAGGTGCGTAACTCTAGGAGTAGCACCACCTAGGGGTTACACTAGCCAAGATTCTAGCAAGCAGACTTTAGTCTACTCTAAGCTCTTTGAGCCATAAAGATCAGGTAGGATTCTTGAAGGGAATATATGAGTATCAAAATGTACACAAGTTGCTATCAGTAATGAGGTGGGCTAAAAGATGTAAGAAATCTACTACTTTCCTGTCTCCTGATGCCCAGAAAGCATTTGATTCCATAGAATGGAAATATTTAGATGTAGTTCTAACCAAGTTTAATAGAGGCATGAACTTCATTAAATGGATTAATACACTTCTTAGTAACTCTTTTGCAAAAATTTGTACTAATAAAAATGTATCCAAAAATGTCCATTTAGAAAGGGGGACTCAACAATGTTGCCCGCTATCCCCTTGGTTATTTATCTTAGCTCTAGAACTGTTACTTGGTATAATTAGGAAAAATAAAGAAATCTCAGGCATAATAATGAAGGGTAGAGATTTTAAAGTATTAGCAAATGCGGATTATATGCTTTTGACATTAACCAAGCGACAATCTTCCCTAAACTCTCTTATGTGCATTCTAGATACGTTTAAATTGCTCCCAGAGTTGAGCATTAATCGGGAAAAGTCTGAAAGCCTTGCAATCAATGAAGCGGCATGTATCCTGAAGAATAAACTACTACTGAAAATTTAAAATGGAAAGATTCTCACATAACCTATCTAGGGTTAAGGATTCCCTCAGATTTATTTACATTAGCAAAGATTGATTTGGACCCCGTTATACAAAAAAATAATTTTGAACTGACCAAATGAACTAAATTGAAACTTTGCCTTTGGGGGGAAAAATACCTTTAAAATTATATCTGCCCCCATAGAATAATGAATATCCTAGAAAACTTACTTATCGATGTTAGAAAGTTTGATGCACTCATTAAAGAATTCCTATGGAAAGGGAAATCACCTAGGATAAGGATAGAAAACACTGGGCATCATGGGAAAAAGGAGGCATGGGACTCCCAAACCTGAAGGTGTACTACTTAGCATTCAGGTTTAAACATAAATGTAATTGACTCATTTCGAAGAAAGAACAACCCTTATGGGTGCAGATTGATCAAGATATCATTCACCCTTATTCTCTTATGCACATAATCTTTTGGCAGCTGAGAGCCTTTAAGGAGATCTACTCAGGAATTGCTGCACTTTCTAAAGTCATCCCTCAGTTTTGCAATCTGCAGTTTTTCCATATTCTCCATGACTACCTTCCTTTATGGAGAAACCTGCAAATAAAATATAATAATGAAACTTTAACTGTGAATGGGAGGCAAAAGGGGTATAAAATTCCTGCAGGATGTAATAAAGCCACAAAATAATATACTATACTCTTTCTTAGCATTTAAAGAAAAACATGCTTTACCAATTGTGCATTTCCACAAATATCTGCAGCTAAGATCTGCCTTAGGAAATATATTGAAAGAATCTCAAAGAATTTCCAGCAACAAGAAATGGGACACCATTTTCACCCTAGCCAGAAATAAAGAGGAGCAGGACAACTATACAAGCTGATGCATCACACTGGGAATGATCAAACCACTAAACTGAAGGAAAAATGGGAACATTATTTGGATGAAAACTTATTCCAGGATACTTGGGACTAGATCTGGACCAATGCATATAAATCTAGTATGCAATTTAAAGTTATACACAACTGGTATTTTACTCCACAAAGGCTTTATGAAATGGGTTATGCAGCTACTGATAGCTGTTGGAGATGTGGAATAGGTTGGGCCAATCTAAGTCATATGTTATGGGAGTGTCTAGTTGTTGGTCCCAGCTGGGAAATCCTCAGGCAACTGGAGAAAGAGGAAGGAGAGGATCTATGAACATAGTCGTTCTGGGTTAGTGTCTGCTGCTGTGGTCGCCCCTTCCCCATGGACATTCCATCATACCCCTAGACATTGGAAGGGGGGGAGCTGCTACATTTATTATTGTTAAAAGTGAAATTTCCAATAAAAAGAATTAACTGCAAAAAAAATACATTGCTTCCACTGCCTGTGTGTGTGTGGGGGAATACAAGGCCACTGGCTGCTGGCAATGTACTTCTATGAATATTATTTATATAGGATAGACCAGCAGAGATGCAGCATCTCATTTCCAGTGGGGTCTTGCTTTCATCTATTTTAACAATGTATTTATCTAGGGTAGGCCGGCTAAGATGCAACATTTCATTTGCACTGCAAGCCTGCAGCTACCCATTTCCACATCTGAGTGTACTAGAGCACTGGGCAGGTAAGTGACTTGTTAGGGTCACACAGCTGAGTATTTGGTCTAGTAGGTTTGAACTTGCGGTCTCGTGGTTCCCAACAGTACTCTAACCATTACACCACATTGTCTCCACTGGCTGTGTGTGTGGGGGGGGGGAGGTTAGAGCACTCAGAGATTCAGGGACCTGCTCAGGGCCAGACAGTGACCATTTGGCTGTAGTACAGATTGAACTTATCTCCTAGTTGCCAACAGCACTTTAACACTAGCCCATATTGCCTCCACTGGCTGAGAGGTATGGGAGAGTGACACAGCAAAGGCTGGCAACTGCTGGCATTGTTCTGTTTGTTTTTAACAATTTATGTACAAAGGACAACCCAGTTAAAATGATGCTATGACTGATACTATGGGTGACAGAGCAGAGACAGGCATGTGCCCATACATACTGCTCTCCCAAAAAGCAGTGGTAATATTTCACAAGTTCCATGTGTACAGTGCTTCTTTGCTATTCAGAATCTCGGTATAACAAACCCTCAGCTATTACAAACAGTGTGAGTGGCTCCTGACAGCAATCAACTGTTCATGATACAATTGCCTTAACTCATTTATTGTTTAATAAACAGAGACATTACACCCCAGTAAAGAGCAACACAGTACATATCCACATTACAGAATGGGACAAACTGTCCAACTGATTTTCTGTCCTCCCGCTCACTCCCCCAACTGCAGCTCGATAACACTTCTCCAATGGGACACTCTCCCACCTGTTAGCTGATTACTGGCTTCATATAAGCCTGGCATTTGGCTAGTTTTACTGATTTCTTTATTTCTTATTTATTTCTTTAGTTCCAGCACTTACAGGTTGACTTTACAATGCTCCGGCATGGAGATGTGATGATAGAACCAAGCGATCGGTGATCTGTCTGATGAGCAGCAGCACTGTAAGCACTTAGGGAAACTTACAAACCTAAATAACCCACATAAAGCAAACAATCAGCTACCAGTTAATTAAAGGAGTACACAGTTGGGGGGGGGGAGTGTCACTACACTGGCCATAGTCGGGTGAGCAGGCAAGAGAGAGAGAACTGTATTACGCCAGCACTCTCACAGTGTTCCTCATCATAACGAATGACTTACTGTACTGTAATGACTGGCAAGCAATTTTTCCCATCGCTTGAGCTAGTTATAGTTTGCCATTATAACCCGCGGGTTATAACGGCAAAGACGCGCCATGCCACTCAAACAAAAGTCGCATCCTAATTGGCTTGTAACTTCCCCAGGGTGGGCTTACCGGAAAAAAAAAACATAACGACTCCTTCGTCCCGCTTAATGAGGAGCTGCCACAGCGAGAGCACGTCTTTTTATTTTTTAATTTTTAAACAGTTCTCTCCTCCTTTATTCCATCTGGTTGATCCTGCTGTTCAAAACTGCACCGGAGAAAAAACAGAAAAACTTTCCTCGGATGTGCTTCAGAGGTAAGTGCCAAATGAGAAGGGATAAACCAGAAGTCAAATAAATGTAAAATGATGACAAAAATGAAAACGTGCTGTCAAAAAACAAATTGGTGGTGTGTGTGTGTGTGTGAGTGTGTGTGTGAGTCTGTCTGTGTCTGTCTCAGACATAGGAAAAATCAAGTGTGGGAAAAAATTGCTTACCAGCAATTATAAATAATAAAAGATGGGGAAGTAGGCTTACATTTGAAAATATAATGGTTGCCCTCCGTGCGGGATGCTTTAATAAACCCCTCAGGCTTCCCCCTCGGGGTTTACGTAGCATCCCACACCTCGGGCAACCATTAATTTCTCATTAAGCATACTTCCCTATCCATTATTGTATATGTAATGAACAGCTGTTATGACTCCAAAGTTATTAGTTATAGTGAGGGACTACTGTATTTATCCAGTCTATTCTTAAAGTGGGTTCTATCCCCAGTCAGTATTACACTTTTGCTAACTTGTTCCACAGTTCTACCACCATTTGTGTATAGAAAACTTTATTTCAGATGTAAATTTGCCCTTATACAACTGTAATGCATAGCCTCTTGTGCCTATTGTATCTCTTTTACAATCCATATCTAGAGCAGTCATTAGTTTAGGGTCATTGATAATATCAAATAGGAACAGCATGTCACCCGGAATTCATCTCTGTTCCAGTAGCATGAGTTTGAGGTTTGCCATCCTTTCCCCATGTAAGCGGCCTCGTACTGGGGCCCTCGGGGTTCATCTATTCACCCCTCCCAAGGAGGCCAGCCCGGGTTCACTAACAGTGTGCTCCACTGGAGTAGAGTGGTGCGGAGCAGCCACCTGGGGTAGTAATATGGGGTATCTGGTGACTGCCACACTAGATTACCACCCCCCAGGAAACAATGCATAAACTGCCCACAAAGTCCTACTTAAAAGTAAGTGACTCTGCAACCAAAAACAGTCCCTAAACCACAAAATGCCATTTAAAACAATTTATGTTGGAAAGAACAAGAGGCAGCAAGGGAAAATGAAAGCAAGGGGGTAGCACTATCTCTACACTCTACACGCAACAACAATAAGCCTGGGTTCACTAAGAGTGTGCTACGCTGGAGTAGTGTTGTATGGAGTCTCCACCTGGGGTAGTGATATAGGGTATCTGGTGACTGAAACACTAGATTACTGCCCCCCAGGAAACAACGAAGGAACTGCCCACAAAGTCCCACCCCAAAGGAGGTGATACTGCAAGCAAAGACCATCCCCAAACCATACAAATGTAATTTAAAACCATTTTTTAAAAGGGGGTGTGGAAAAGAACAAGAGGTGGCAAGTGAAAATGGAAGCAAGGGGGTAGCAGTGTCTCTGTACTCCAAATGCAACAACAGGTAACCATTTCAATGCAAAACAAGTCAAGGTTTTACCCCACAACTCTGCCCATCCCCCAGTGGGGAAGATAAGACAGCATCAAAGAACTCCATTAATGTTTTAGCATTACCAGCTCACCTGTACCAGTTTAAACCCTTAAAGCTTAAAGTGAGCTCCCTGTGCTTCACTGGGTACCCAGCCGTAGGAATGCTGCAGGACCGGTGACGTTGCAGTTGGTTGGCCAGTGGTGGTGCTCTTTAAAACAAACAGAACAGTTAAGCCCCAAACCCCTCAGGCCACGCAATTGCTTAAATGGCAAACCTCCAAATGAGGCATTTGTAGTTTTCGGGCCCGTTGGCCAATTCTACAGATTTGGTGGCAAAACTGTACAAACTTTCCCAGTTGCAGGGCAAGCCCCGACAGTACTCATGGTTCTGGTATACCAGCTTTCCTGGCTCCTTGGGCTCCTTCTTGTCCTTCCTGCAGCAGCAGGTCCTCTCCAGCTGATGATTCAGTTGTGCAGATTGGGGGGGGTGGCAGCTGGAAGATGCAGGTCTCAGGTTCCTCTGTGTATGTATATCAGACAAGGCAAGAAAAGGCAAATTTTATTTTTCAGGGGTCCAGTCCTGGAGACTTTAAGCGCCATACAATAAAAACACACTATCAATACAATGATTTAAATTAATATTAAATAAAATGGTAATAGCAGCATAAAGAAGTACAATAAGTAAACATATATATTAAAAATTGGTACTCAAAAGCAAAGGAGCAGGGCTCCCAGGGAGGACTAATACATAAGGTCTGGGAGGGCCTGATTAAACAGGAAGGCCTAGAGGCGGGCCTTAAAAACCTCAACCGAAGGGGCCTCCTGAATAGATGGAGGAAACTAATTCCACAGGACGGGGCCGGCAACACTAAATGCTTGTCACCAGCAGTTTTAAGCCTTGTCATGCGAATCACCAGGAGGCCCCTAGAGGAGGACCGGAGGGTGCAGACCCAGACAGCAGATGTAAGAAGGTCCAACAGACAGACAGGGCCCAGCCAGTGTAGGGCCTTAAAAGTGAGCAAGCCCACCTTAAAGAGGATCCTCCACCTCACTGGCAGCCAGTGCAGATCATGCAGAACCGGGGTGATGTGACAGAATTTAGACTGCCGAGTCAGCAGCCTAGTGGCTACATTCTACGATGGCTGCAGTTGGTAAAGGTTACCCCCCAAGACCCTGAGGTAGATCGCATTACAGTAATCGAGTCTGGATGCCATGAAGGCATGTACTAAGGTGAGGAGGTCCATAGACGGAACTAGGGACTTAACCCTGGCGATATTCCCAAGGTGGTAAAAGCTGGTCCGGACAATGGACAACGCCTGAGAATCAAATGACAATCCACTGTCTAAGGTCATACCAAATATTCACACCCTAGAGGAGGCCTTCAATAGCACAGATCCCAGAAATAAACTGGTTTCGGCGCCAGAGGCCATCCTGTTTCGCTTTCTGTTCGACTCCACCACCAGTGCTCCCATCTTATCGGGGTTCAGTCACAACCAGCTGGAGGCCATCCAGTCATTGATCTCTGCAAGGCAGCTATTTAGTACTTCCACCACACAAGAAGCTCCAGGGGCAAAGGAAAAATATAGCTGAGTATCATCGGCATAGCAATGACAACCCAGACCGTATTTCCTAATGAGCTCACCTAGGGGCAGCATGTACATGGCAAAAAACATTGGTGACAGCACCGACCCCTGAGGTACACCACACAACAGGAGGCTAGAGGAGGAGAAATTCCCCATCACTACTCGTTGCCTCCTGTTCATGCGGTAAGACTTGAACCAGCAGATGACAGAGCCAGCGAGCTCACAAAATTCCCTCAGGAGGTCAAGCAACACACAATGGTCTACCATGTCAAAAGCTGAAGAGAGATTGAGGAGGACAAGAATTGTCCCCTCCCCCTGATCCCTAGTACTGAAGAGGTCATCATGCACCCAAAGTAATGCAGTTTCCGTACTGTGCCTTGCACAGAAACTAGACTGGAATGGCTCATACAGATCGAAGGCTATGAGCTCCTCCTCAAGTTGCTGTGCCACAACAGTCTCAACAACTTTTCCCAAAAATGGTGGGTTGGAGATTGGACGGTAATTTGCCTTGCCGTCAGGGTCTAATGCTGTTTTTTTCAGGAGAGGATGAACCAGGGCCTCCTTCAAGGCATCTGGAAACATTGAGCCAACAGTATTGACACATCTCATCAAGAAATGCACTGGCGCTGGGTCCAGTTCACAATATGTGTGCTTTATCCCGGAATCATCCCCAATGACCTCCAACACCTCCACTGGTCTAAACTCACCCCAGCTAGGTGGAGTGCTCTCCAGGCAATATAGATGATCACTGTAGGCCACTGTAAGGCTCACTGGTGGAATGCCCTGCTGGATGGCGGACACCCTGTCCAACAAGAATTGAACAAATCTTCGCACAAAGCATCAGAAAATATATTTTTCAGCTGGAGACAGGTTGGGTTTAGGAGCCTGTCCACAGTCCGAAAAAGCACAGTTGGTCAATTCTTCCCAGCAGCAATCTCTCTGAACAAGAACTCTGCCTTCTTAAGAGTGATTGCCCCAACACTCACTATAGTGTGAGCTCAGGGCCAGTCAATCCACCTCCAGACCAGATCTCCACCAGCAGCGCTCCAACCTCCAACCCACAATCTTCATCACCTTGAGCTCCCTATCAAACCAGGAGGACCTTAAGTGAGAAGATCTGGGTCGTACACGGGCTGGTGTGAGGGAGTCAAGCATTGCCATCATCACCCTATTATAGGTGGTGACCGCCTTGTACTGTGGGACACTGCGGAGTCCACCCCCAGTGTCCCGATATATTGTCATTTGTACCTGTCAAAAAGGAAAACAGTCCCCTGACATCTTTTTTTTTAAATAACCTAGAAAAAAGAAAACAGTCACTCATCACCTTCCCCAGTCCTCATCCCCCATCCAGACCCTCACACTGAGCAACCTACCTCCCCACACCCCCTCCCTTGCCCTATGCTTACCACTGGAGGCCATTGACTGCCATCTTCTTTTAACTGGGACACATCTGCACTCTTCAAAGCTGAACCATGAACTGAAGAATCAAGGTAGGTGCTGTATAATGGCTGTCTATGGCATTTTGAACTTATCATGATATTTCAGCCATTGTTTTGCAATTTTTACACCAAATGTTCAAAATGAGCTTTTTGGGACCTCACCTCATGAACACTGTCACTGTCATTTTGTTAATCAGACCCGAAAGGTGATTTTGCCATTGCTGCACGGAATCACGTTTCAGGACTGATTAATGAAATGACAATGCCGGTGTTCATGAGGTGGGGTCCCAAAAAGCCCATGTTGAAAACTGAGTGCAAAAACACCACAAAACACCCAAGTTACATGTGGTCATTGAAATGTTTCTACGCATGCCCTTAACTTCACCAATTATTAATATTTTCACTCCAAATTTTCAACATTGGCATTTGTTCACACCACCTCATGAACAGTATAGCTGTCATTTTTCACATCGTGCCCAAAATGTGTTTTGCTACTGTGGTGCACAAATGGCACATTCATTGCACAAAATTACCTTTTGGGACAGTCTAACAAAATAACAGTGGCAGAGTTCATGAGGTGGGGTTCCTAAAAGGCCATATTGAAAATATGGTGACAAAATGCCTAAGTTATGTGCGTCCATTGAATTTATTCTATGCACATGCATAACTTTGCTACTTTTCAATCTTTTGATGCCAAATTTTCAATATAGCCATTTTTTCACACCACTTCATGAACAGTACAGCTTTCATTTTTCACATCCTGCCCAAAATGTGTTTTTGCACCTGTGGCTCAGAATGGTGTTGCAGTTGCGCATAATTATGTTTTGCCTTGCATTTCACAATTTCTCTGTACCAGGCACATAAGGTGGGTAATAAGATATCTATGCTGACACTATGGTCACTGCTGTTCAACACATGGAAGTGCAGGGCCCAGAGGGCATTACATTCCAACACCTACATACTTATGTGCATCTACAGAGGGATTGAAGTGCAGGGTCCCAAGGACCTTGCACTCCCAAAGTAAAATAAGGATACTACTATACTGTTTCAAAAAGAACAGAAATTCATTGCAAAAAACTCAGTTAATTCATCAGTTAGGGTTTCTATTACAGTAACAAAAGACTGGAAGTTCAATGACAGAGTTACCTACCCTACCACCCTACCACCCCACCACCCCACCCTCCACACATCAACAGGAGTCAGATGTGCCTTGGATCATTGGGGCCCATAACTCTCACCCCATTCTCCTATACTGTACCATTTCAGCTTGTTTACACATGGAATGGGGTGAGAGTTTGGCCTGATGATCCCAAGGCACACCCAACACCTGTTGGTATGGAGGGTGGGTGGGGGTTGGGTGAGGTGGTAGGGTTGGTAATCTTAACAACAAATTTCCAGACTTTGTCACTGTAATAGAAACCCTAACTGATGCATTAACTGAGTTTTTTTCAATTAATTTAGAATACAGATACGGTGACAAATGCTCAATAAAATACAGACCTATTATTACAGGTGCTGGCTCTTTGCTCAGGTGAAGCTTTGTCAGGGGCCTCTGATGAAGCTCCACCTGAGCGCAGCACCAAGGCACCTGTTAAGTGATGGGTCTGTGTTTGCACTTTGAGTATTTGTTTGGGGGGGAGGTAGTAACAACAACAAAAAAGGAAAGGGACCTGGGGACAATCATATCAGATGACCTTAAGTTTAGTAAGCAATGTGAGAAGGCAGTAGGGAGGGCTGGGGATATACTGGGATGCATAGGGAGAGGCATCACCAGCAGAAAACAGGAAGTTGTTATCCCTCTGTACAGACAGTTGGTGAGACCCCATCTGGAGTACTGCACCCAGTTCTGGAGACCCCCATCTCCGCAAGGCCATAAAGAGGATAGAGGCAGTCCAGAGGAGGGCAACTAAAATGGTGCAGGGTCTGCAAGAGAAGCCGTATGAGGAGAGACTAAAGGAGCTTAATATGTATACCCTTGAGGAAAGAAGGGAGAGGGGGGACATGATGGAAACTTTTAAGTACCTCAGCGGAATCAACAAAGTCCAAGAGGGTAGCATGTTTCAGAAAAAGAGACATGCAAGAACAAGGAGACACAATTTAAAGATGGGGGGGTGTCTCAGGAGCAATGTGAGGAAGTATTTTTTCACAGAGGGTAGTGGATGCATGGAACAGCCTTCCTGAGGACGTTGTGGGGTCTAAAACTGTGGGAGAATTCAAGAATGCATGGGACAGACATAAGGTAATTCTGGTGGGGGATAGGAAGAAATAGGCTGTTGGTTAACTAGAATCTGCTGCCTATCCTGTAGGTAGGGAAATGGGCAGACTAGGTGGGCCAAGCAGTCCTTATCTGCTGTCAAAGTCTATGTTTCTATGTTATGATGTCTGTATTCTTTTTTTTTTGTATATTCTTTTTTCACCCTCCTCATGCTCGCAGGCGCCCACTCCTTCAGGCTCTGCATGTCTCCCGATAGCCCCTCCTGTCCTAACCCGGCCCTCCTCTTATTCCTCATATTGCAGCCAATCCCCAGGATATCTCAGCATATCCCTTCACCAGGTGGGCCCCTCTCCTGCAAGGGAGAAGGCACCGGGGGGAGAGGGATTACCCCAGCACACTTTTCTTAGGGCCTGGGAATGCTGCCGTGAAGAAGGAGGCCCTGGGAAGGCACTGGAGGCAACCGGGGACAGAGAGCTGTCATCCAGCGGCCAGCGAGTGGTATTTCCATTTTCTGGTGTTCCCCTTCATGCGATCCCTCTGTTGTGCCCTTGGTCTCCACTGGGGCCGCTGCAGAGTGATCATGCATCTCTAACCCTCCCCAGGGGAGGAGAGCAGTCCTATGGATGCTCAATCCTACCCCTTCCCCTGCCAACCCCCTGCACCCAAACCCGTTCCCGAACCCGGGTCGCCGGCGTGGTTCGAGGTGTGGTGTTCAGCACCTCAGCCCTCTGTGCCACCGGGCCGGCCCCATATCTGTATTCTAAATAAATGCATACTGACGAAATTGCGCTGAGGTGGTAATTTTTCCTTATTGGTGACAGTGCTTCTCCACTAGCAGTGTGCTGCTGTGTTCTTGTCTAGCGCTCATTGGCACTGGCTGAGTGGCAGGGTGCCGGGGCTGGGGTAGCACAGATTTCCTCTGGGGTTACAAGGGCACCACTGGGATTCAGAGGGAGTCCGCCAGCCATGGCATAGTGGCAGGGTGCCAGGCTAAAAGTGGCACAGAATCCTTTGACAGGCTCTCTCTGCCCATAACCTTGGGGGGGGGGGTGAATAAGGATCTGAGACTGAATAGCTCAAGAAGTTCTGTTGGGGGGTCTGAGAGGGATCTGTAGCACTGCATTTGCATGACCGGATCAGCCAAAAACCCTTTGGAGGAGGGATGAAAAGCAGGGATACTGGTCATGGGTGCATTTTCACCGGGCATTAGTAGGCAAAGTACTGGGTTCCACATGTGCCCATGTCACCTATTGGGTTCCATCTAGTGAGATTCTCATGTGCTCAGTTCTCAGTTTGGAGGCCTCTGGCAGGCAACGTAGCCAGGCGGATAGTGTTGGGGACATGGATAGTTGGGTAATGGCTCAGGATTGCAGTATTGTGGTCCCAGATGGACATCCCCTTAAGGGATGTGCATTGATGGCTTTTGGGCCTCAAGGGTTCTCTGAAGATGCTGAGGTATAGGTAACAGGATCATGGTGTAACAGAGACTTCCAAGAAGCTCGAGGTAGCAGGTAGACTAAGGTAAAGAGTGTGTATCCTGTTTATCAAGAACAGATCAAGTCTTATTCAGAATGTACTGTCCATAACAGCTACAGAACTAGAGTTGGTGTATTGTACCCAAAGGAGTGGCCATATGGAGTAACAGTAAATTCCTTGGTAGGAGTGGTGCCTAGAGCTGGTGATGTAACAATAAGGGATGGTAGAGTTTCACATAAGGAGTTGTGTTTGTGACTGTGTTTATCAAAAGCACCTGAATGAAATATGACAACACTTATGAATTATGGCACAGGCATGTATACCCCAAATATGCTAGCAATGAACTGTGAGGTGCACGATATGAACTACCATTGAACCCTTACCCCCTAAGTAGAGGAACTGTATATGAGCCATCAATCTTGTGTGCAGTGTGATTATTTGTGAGGACATTGTAACTGTTTCTGATATCTGAAGTAAACAGAGGAAGGCTGTGATTGCCAAAACAATTTTTAAGGGTCTTCCAGAGAGCCATACTACTGAGCTACCCAAGACACAGTAGTCACCCTGGGCCATGCCCAATGAGACATTTGGCAGAACGAGTCAAAAGGTGGGGTTGTGCTCATGGTATTTTACAAATGTCTTGACTTTTCCTTTCTCACCTCAGTTTACATGAAAAGGATATATTATATTTGAGAAACCATAATATAAGAAAACATGATTTGAGAAAAGGTGATTCAAGAAATAATGGCGGGTCTTGACTTTCTCTTTATCATATCATTTTACATAATGTGACTGGTCTTGATTTTTGCCTTTTTGCTTCACTTTACATGAAAAGACTTTATTACATGAAGAAAACATGATACAGGAAAATGTGGTTTGAGAAAATGTGATTCAAGAAATTGTTATTTGAGAGAACATGATTCAAGAAAATGTGACTGGTATTGATTTTACTTTTCTCGCCTTGCTCTACATGAAGTAAAAACAGAGATGAGTGAGGACTGAATATGTCTCTTAAACTGAAGGCCCTTTAGGGAGGAAGAGGGTGAGATCGGAGTGCTTTTGAATTGCTCAGGGTGATTTCCTCAGCAGATGCAGTGGATCACCATCTGGGAAAGTTGCTTGCAGTGGCAGTGGAACTAGTGTACATCTGGGAACTAATGGACCATGGTTTCTTTATCCATCCTATCATGTGCCTAGCCTTAGCCCTTCCCTCAGCCATAACCCCTTCCCCATCACTATGATCACTACCAACACTTACAGAAAGCTACTTGGTGAAACTGATGTGGTGGAACCATTTCCTGCTCCTTTCCTCCCCCCTCAAACCTAAAAGGCAAAATCTCAGGGTTGTTAAATAAAAATACAACATAAGAAACCTTTTGTGTAGCCTTCCTTGGTCCAGAGCAGCCTACATTCAGAAATATCCAGCGTTTCCATCAAGGCAAGCTCAACAAAAAATTTAAGACTATTCACAGTGATTTCCCACAGGATCACCTGCATAACTATTGACTGCAGCAGAAAGGAGTGAAATCACTGTACCTGTGGCGGTTCACCAGCAGTAAGCTGAATTAGGTGCTAATATTACCATTGCACATTTAATTGTTGCTGTTTGTATATTTGTATTAATATTTGGGATTAAGTATAAAAGAGAACGATTTTGTGTGGGTCAATATTCTAAATGGAAAAATAACTTTATTGTTTCATCTCATCATTGCCTAAAATCAAGACAGTATGGAGAGGTTTGCTGGTGTAGGAGGGAGCATTGAAAGCAGATACATATCCAGTTCATTTAGTCAGGCAGAAAGGGGAAAATTATTAAAGTCAATGAAAGGCAATAATTAACACTCATTGGCACTGATAGCAGAAGATACATAATACTATATGTAGACTAGAAAATTTAAAATCTAGAGACCTACTGTATGCCTTCAAACGCACATGCTCACTCTAGCTCAGTATTTGGATTATAATAGAATTTTCTTGAGGTCTGAGAGTAGAAGTGGAGTCCTATATAGGAATCAACACTACGGTACTCAGTAAAACATGGGATGAAATCTGTACAAAATGCAGTATTGATTTCATGCATGCCGTCAGAAAGAACTTGAACGGGATAGGATCAGTTGTGTTCCAGGACAGTAGCTGCTGCTTGTTGTTTTCACAGCGTTCTTGTGGGTTATACTTAGTAGGTTAGCTCTTTTCTTTCTTACTTCTAAGGGGATAGCAGGGTATTGTTTTGGGGGCTGCTGGATGTTTGAAAACTGATTTGGTGGCTGTAAGTGGGCTCATTATGTGGATGTTTCACTGTGTAACAGGCTGCACTGGTAGAGGCCTATTTCTTCTGTTTTAAAACCTATTTGGTGGGATTTGCCTGGAGATGGTTATTTGAATTGGAGACCTATATCTGTTAATTTCAAGCCTATTTTGATGTGTTGGTAGTGAAGTGATTAAATTGGAGACCTGTTTCCTTTGGCATCAAACATATTTTTGGGGCTTTGAGCTGAATTTTGATTCCTTTTTGCTGACTCCACTAGCTGCAAAGGTTAGTGCATAGTGGGGGAAGGGTGATAAAGGTCTGGCCAGGTCTCACTCAGCCAATTGACTGGAGACAGAGCTGAATCAGGTTTGAGGTGTAAGCTGCTTTGTCTTCTCAGAAAGAACTGGAAGGGGACAGGATCAGTTGTGTTCCAGGACAGTAACGGCTGCTTGTTGTTTTCACAGGGTTCTTGTGGATTTTACTTGGTAGGTTAGTTCTTTTCTTTCTTACTTCTAAGGGACTAGCAGGGTATTGTTTTGGGGCTTGCTGGATGTTTGAAAACTGATTTGGTGGCTGTAAGTGGGCTCATTTTGTGGATGTTTCAATTTGTAACAGGCTGCACTGGTAGAGGCCTATTTCTTCTGATTTAAAACCTATTTGGTGGGATTTGCCTGGAGATGGTAATTTGAATTGGAGACCTATATCTGTTAATTTCAAGCCTATTTTGATGTGTTGGTAGTGAAGCTGATTAAATTGGAGACCTGTTTCCTTTGGCATCAAACATATTTTTGGGGCTTTGAGCTGAATTTTGATTCCTTTTTGCTGACTCCACTAGCTGCAAAGGTTAGTGCATAGTGGGGGAAGGGTGATAATGGTCTGGCCAGGTCTCACTCAGCCAATTGACTGGAGGCAGAGCTGAATCAGGTTTGAGGTGTTACCTGCTTTGTCTTCTCAGAAAGAACTGGAAGGGGACAGGATCAGTTGTGTTCCAGGACAGTAGCTGCTGCTTGTTGTTTTCATAGGGTTCTTGTGGATTTTACTTGGTAGGTTAGTTCTTTTCTTTCTTACGTCTAGGAGCTAGCAGGGTATTGTTTTGGGGCTACTGGATGTTTGAAACTGATTTGGTGGCTGTAAGTGGGCTCATTTTGTGGATGTTTCACTGTGTAACAGGCTGCACTGGTAGAGGCCTATTTCTTCTGATTTAAAACCTATTTGGTGGGATTTGCTTGGAGATGGTTATTTGAATTGGAGACCTATATCTGTTAATTTCAAGCCTATTTTGATGTGTTGTTAGTGAAGCTGATTAAATTGGAGACCTGTTTCCTTTGGCAGCAAACATATTTTGGGGTCTTTGAGCTGAATTTTGATTCCTTTTTCCTGACTCCACTAGCTGCAAAGGTTAGTGCATAGTGGGGGAGGGGTGTTAAAGGTCTGGCCAGGTCTCACTCAGCCAATTGACTGGAGGCAGAGCTGAATCAGGTTTGAGGTGTAAGCTGCTTTGTCTTCTCAGAAAGAACTGGAAGGGGACAGGATAGGTTGTGTTCCAGGACAGTAGCTGCTGCTTGTTGTTTTCACAGGGTTCTTGTGGATTTTACTTGGTAGGTTAGTTCTTTTCTTTCTTACTTCTAAGGGACTAGCAGGGTATTGTTTTGGGGCTTGCTGGATGTTTGAAAACTGATTTGGTGGCTGTAAGTGGGCTCATTTTGTGGATGTTTCAATTTGTAACAGGCTGCACTGGTAGAGGCCTATTTCTTCTGATTTAAAACCTATTTGGTGGGATTTGCTTAGAGATGGTTATTTTAATTGGAGACCTATATCTGTTAATTTCAAGCCTATTTTGATGTGTTGTTAGTGAAGCTGATTAAATTGGAGATCTGTTTCCTTTGGCAGCAAACATATTTTGGGGACGTTGAGCTGAATTTTGATTCCTTTTTGCTGACTCCACTAGCTGCAAAGGTTAGTGCATAGTAGGGAAGGGGTGTTAATGGTCTGGCCAGGTCTCACTCAGGCAATTGACTGGAGGCAGAGCTGAATCAGTTTTGAGGTGTTAGCTGCTTTGTCTTCTCAGAAAGAACTGGAAGGGGACAGGATCAGTAGTGTTCCAGAACAGTAGCTGCTGCTTGTTGTTTTCACAGGGTTCTTGTGGATTTTACTTGGTAGGTTAGTTCTTTTCTTTCTTACTTCTAAGGGGCTAGCAGGGTATTGTTTTCGAGGCTGCTGGATGTTTGAAAACTGATTTGCTGGCTGTAAGTGGGCTCATTTTCTGGAACTTTCACTGTGTAACAGGCTGCACTAGTAGAGGCCTATTTCTTCTGATTTAAAACCTACTTGGTGGGATTTGCTTGGAGATGGTTATTTGAATTGGAGACCTCTATCTGTTAATTTCAAGCCTATTTTGATGTGTTGTTAGTGAAGCTGATTAAACTGGAGACCTGTTTCCTTTGGCAGCAAACATATTTTGGGGGCATTGAGTTGAATTTTGATTCCTTTTTGCTGACTCCACTAGCTGCAAAGGTTAGTGCATAGTGGGGGAGGGGTGTTAATGGTCTGGCCAGGTCTCGCTCAGCCAATTGACTGGAGGCAGAGTTGAATCAGGTTTGTGGTGTTAGCTGATTTGTCTTGTCAGAAAGAACTGGAAGGGGACAGGATCAGTTGTGTTCCAGGACAGTAGCTGCTGCTTGTTGTTTTCACAGGGTTCTTCTGGATTTTACTTGGTAGGTTAGTTCTTTTCTTTCTTACTTCTAAGCGGCTAGCAGGGTATTGTTTTGGGGCTGCTGGATGTTTGAAAACTGATTTGGTGGCTGTAAGAGGGCTCATTTTGTGGATGTTTCACTGTGTAACAGGCTGCACTGGTAGAGGCCTATTTCTTCTGATTTAAAACCTATTTGGTGGGATTTGCTTGGAGATGGTCATTTGAATTGGAGACCTATATCTGTTAATTTCAAGCCTATTTTGATGTGTTGTTAGTGAAGCTGATTAATTTGGAGACCTGTTTCCTTTGGCAGCAAACATATTTTTGGGGCTTTGAGCTGAATTTTGATTCCTTTTTGCTGACTCCACTAGCAGCAAAGGTTAGTGCATAGTGGGGGAGGGGTGTTAATGGTCTGGCCAGGTCTCACTCATCCAATTGACTGGAGGCAGAGCTGAATCAGGTTTGAGGTGTTAGCTGCTTTGTCTTCTCAGAAAGAACTGGAAGGGGACAGGATCAGTTGTGTTCCAGGACAGTAGCTGTTGCATGTTGTTTTCACAGGGTTCTTGTGGATTTTACTTGGTAGGTTAGTACTTTTCTTTCTTACTTCTAAGGGGCTAGCAGGGTATTGTTGTCGGGGATGCTGGATGTTTGAAAACTGATTTGGTGGTTGTAAGTGGGCTCATTTTGTGGATGTTTCACTGTGTAACAGGCTGCACTGCTAGAGGCCTATTTCTTCTGATTTAAAACCTAATTGGTGGGATTTGCTTGGAGATGGTTATTTGAATTGGAGACCTATATCTGTTAATTTCAAACCTATTTTGATGTGTTGTTAGATAAGTTGATTAAATTGGAGACCTGTTTCCTTTGGTAGCAAATATATTTTGGGGCTTTGAGCTGAATTTTGATTCCTTTTTGCTGACTCCACTAGCAGCAAAGGTTAGTGCATAGTGGGGGAGGGGTGTTAATGGTCTGGCCAGGTCTCACTCAGCCAATTGACTGGAGGCAGAGCTGAATCAGGTTTGAGGTCTTGGCTGCTTTGTCTTCTTAGAAAGAACAGGAAGGGGACAGAATCAGTTGTGTTCCAGGACAGTAGCAGCTGCTTGTTGTTTTCACAGGGTTCTTGTGGATTTTACTTGGTAGGTTAGTTCTTTTCTTTCTTACTTCTAAGGGACTTGCAGGGTATTGTTTTGGGAGATGCTGGATGTTTGAAAACTGATTTGGTGGCTGTAAGTGGGCTCATTTTGAGGATGTTTCACTGTGTAACAGGCTGCACTGGTACAGACCTATTTCTTCTGATTTAAAACCTATTTGGTGGGATTTGCTTGGAGATGGTTATTTGAATTGGAGACCTTTATCTGTTAATTTCAAGCCTATTTTGATGTGTTGTTAGTGAAGCTGATTAAATTGGAGACCTGTTTCCTTTGGCAGCAAACATACTTTGGGGACGTTGAGCTGAATTTTGATTCCTTTTTGCTGACTCCACTAGCTGCAAAGGTTAGTGCACAGTGGGGGAGGGTTGTTAATGGTCTGGCCAGGTCTCACTCAGCCAATTGACTGGAGACAGAGCTGAATCAGGTTTGAGGTGTTAGCTGGTTTGTCTTCTCAGAAAGAACTGGAAGTAGACAGGATCAGTTGTGTTCCAGGACAGTAGCTGCTGCTTATTGTTTTCACAGGGTACTTGTGGATTTTACTTGGTAGGTTAGTTCTTTTCTTTCTTACTTCTAAGGGGCTAGCAGGGTATTGTTTTGGGGCTGCTGGATGTTTGAAAACTGATTTGGTGGCTATAAGGGGGCTCATTTTGTGGATGTTTCACTGTGTAACAGGCTGCACTGGTACAGACCTATTTCTTCTGATTTAAAACCTATTTGGTGGGATTTGCTTGGAGATGGTTATTTGAATTGGAGACCTTTATCTGTTAATTTCAAACCTATTTTGATGTGTTGTTAGTGAAGCTGATTAAATTGGAGACCTGTTTCCTTTGGCAGCAAACATATTTTGGGGACGTTGAGCTGAATTTTGATTCCTTTTTGCTGACTCCTAGCTGCAAAGGTTAGTGCACAGTGGGGGAGGGTTGTTAATGGTCTGGCCAGGTCTCACTCAGCCAATTGACTGGAGACAGAGCTGAATCAGGTTTGAGGTGTTAGCTGGTTTGTCTTCTCAGAAAGAACTGGAAGGAGACAGGATCAGTTGTGTTCCAGGACAGTAGCTGCTGCTTATTGTTTTCACAGGGTTCTTGTGGATTTTACTTGGTAGGTTAGTTCTTTTCTTTCTTACTTCTAAGGGGCTAGCAGGGTATTGTTTTGGGGCTGCTGGATGTTTGAAAACTGATTTGGTGGCTATAAGTGGGCTCATTTTGTGGATGTTTCACTGTGTAACCGGTTGCACTGGTAGAGGCATATTTCTTCTGATTTAAAACCTATTTGGTGGTAATTGCTTGGAGATGGCTATTTGAATTAGAGACCTATATCTGTTAATTTCAAGCCTATTTTGATGTGTTGTTAGTGAAGCTGATTAAATTGGAGACCTGTTTCTTTGGTAGCAAACATATTTTTGGGGCATTGAGCTGAATTTTGTTTCCTTTTTGCTGACTCCACTACCTGCAAAGGTTATTGCACAATGGGGGAGGGTTCTTAATCGTCTGGCCAGGTCTCACTCAACCAATTGACTGGAGTCAGAGCTGAATCAGGTTTGAGGTGTTAGCTGCTTTGTCTTCTCAGAAAGAACTGGAAGGGGACAGCATCAGTTGTGTTCCAGGACAGTACCTGCTGCTTGTTGTTTTCACAGGGTTCTTGTGAATTTTACTTGGTTGGTTAGTTCTTTATTTCTTACTTCTAAGGGGATAGCAGGGTATTGTTTTGGGAACTGATGGATGTTTGAAAACTGATTTGGTGGCAGTAAGTGGGCTCATTTTGTGGATGTTTCACTGTTTAACAGGCTGCACTGGAAGAGGCCTATTTCTTCTGATTTAAAACCTGTTTTGTGGGATTTGCTTCTTGGAGATGGTTATTTGAATTGGACACCTATATCTGTTAATTTCAAGCCTATTTTGATGTGTTGTTAGTGAAGCTGATTAAATTGGAGACCTGTTTCTTTTGGCAGCAAACATATTTTGGGGTCTTTGAGCTGAATTTTGATTCCTTTTTGCTAACTCTAGTAGCTGCAAAGGTTAGTGCATAGTGGGGGAGGGGTGTTAATGGTCTGGCCAGATCTCACTCAGCCAATTGACTGGAGGCAGAGCTGAATCAGGTTTGAGTTGTAAGCTGCTTTGTCTTCCCAGAAAGAACTGGAAGGGGAAAGGATCTGTTGTGTTCCAGGACAGTAGCTGCTGCTTGTTGTTTTCACAGGGTTCTTGTGGATTTTACTTGGTAGGGTAGTTCTTTTCTTTTTTACTTCTAAGGGGCTAGCAGGGTATTGTTTTCGGGGCTGCTGGATGTTTGAAAACTGATTTGGTGGCTGTAAGTGGGCTCATTTTGTGGATGCTTCACTGTGTAACAGGCTGCACTGGTAGAGGCCTATTTCTTCTGATTTAAATCCTATTTGGTGGGATTTGCTTGGAGATGGTTATTTGAAATGGAGACCTATATCTGTTAATTTCAAGCCTATTTTGATGTGTTGTTAGTGAACCTGATTAAATTGGAGACCTGATTCCATTGGCAGCAAACATATTTTGGGGTCTTTGAGCTGAATTTTGATTCCTTTTTGCTGACTCCACTAGCTACAAAGGTTAGTGCATAATGGGGAAGGGGTGTTAATGGTCTGGCCAGGTCTCACTCAGTCAATTGACTGGATGCATAGCTGAATCAGGTTTGAGGTGTAAGCTGCTTTGTCTTCTCAGAAAGAACTGGAAGGGGACAGGATCAGTTGTGTTCCAGGACGCTAGATACTGCTTGCTGTTTTCATAGGGTTCTTGTGGATTTTACTTGGTAGGTTAGTTCTTTTCTTTCTTACTTCTAAGGGACTACCAGGGTATTGTTTTGGGGGTTGCTGGATGTTTGAAAACTGATTTGGTGGCTGTAAGTGGGCTCATTTTGTGGATGTTTCACTGTGTAACAGGCTGCACTGGTAGAGGCCTATTTCTTCTGATTAAAAACCTATTTGGTGGGTTTGCTTGGAGATGGTTATTTGAATT
Source organism: Neoceratodus forsteri (assembly GCA_016271365.2). Taxonomy (NCBI): domain Eukaryota; kingdom Metazoa; phylum Chordata; order Ceratodontiformes; family Ceratodontidae; genus Neoceratodus; species Neoceratodus forsteri. The sequence goes on along the minus strand of CM057452.1, from coordinate 1,516,421,471 downwards.
GGAGACCTATATCTGTTAATTTCAAGCCTATTTTGATGTGTTGTTAGTGAAGCTGATTACATTGGAGACCTGTTTCCTTTGGCAGCAAACATATTTTGGGGGCTTTGAGCTGAATTTTGATTCCTTTTTGCTGACTCTACTAGCTGCAAAGGTTATTGCTTAGTGGGGGAGGGGTGTTAATGGTATGGCGAGGTCTCACTCAGCCAATTGACTGGAGGCAGAGCAGAATCAGGTTTGAGGTGTTAGCTGCTTTGTCATCTCAGAAAGATCTGGAAGGGGACAGGATCAGTTGTGTTCCAGGACAGTAGCTGCTGCTTGTTGTTTTCACAGGGTTCTTGTGGATTTTACTTGGTAGGTTAGTTCTTTTCTTTCTTACTTCTAAGGGGCTAACAGGATATTGTTTTGGGGTCTGCTGGATGTTTGAAAACTGATTTGGTGGCTGTAAGTGGGCTCATTTTGTGGATGTTTCACTGTGTAACAGGCTGCACTGGTAGAGGCCTATTTCTTCTGATTGAAAAACTATTTGGTGGGATTTGCTAGGAGTATGGTTATTTGAATTGGAGACCTATATCTGTTAATTTCAAGCCTATTTTGATGTATTGGTAGTGAAGCTGATTAAATTGGAGACCTGTTTCCTTTGGCAGCAAACATATTTTGGTGGCTTTGAGCTGAATTTTGATTCCTTTTTGCTGACTCCACAAGCTGCAAAGGTTAGTGCATAGTGGGGGAGCGGTGTTAATGGTCTGACAGGGTCTCACTCAGCCAATTGACTGGAGGCAGAGCTGAATCAGGTTTGAGGTGTTAGCTGCTTTGTCTTCTCAGAAAGAACTGGAAGGGGACAGGATCACTTGTGTTCCAGGACAGTAGCTTCTGCCTGTTGTTTTCACAGGGTTCTTGTGGATTTTACTTGGTAGGTTAGTTCTTTTCTTTCTTACTTCTAAGGTACTAGCAGGGTATTGTTTTGGGGGATTCTGGATGTTTGAAAACTGATTTGGTGGCTGTAATTGGGCTCATTTTGTGGATGTTTCAATTTGTAACAGGCTGCACTGGTAGAGGCCTATTATTTCTGATTGAAAACCTATTTGGTGGGATTTACTTGGAGATGGTTATTTGAATTGAAGACCTATATCTGTTAATTTCAAGCCTATTTTGATGTGTTGTTAGAGAAGCTGATTAAATTGGAGACCTGTTTCCTTTGGCAGCAAACATATTTTGGGGGCTTTGAGCTGAATTTTGATTCCTTTGCTGACTCCACTAGCAGCAAAGGTGAGTGCATAGTGGGGGAGGGGGTAATGGTCTGGCCAGGTCTCACTCAGCCAATTGACTGGAGGCAGACGCTGAATCAGGTTTGAGGTCTGGCTGCTTGTCTTCTTAGAAAGAACATGGAAGGGACAGGATCATAGTATTCCAGGACAGTAGCTGCTGCTTGTTGTTTTCACAGGGTTCTTCTAGATTTTACTTGGTAGGTCAGTTCTTTTCTTTCTTTCTTCTAAGGGGCTAGCAGGGTATTGTTTTGGGGGCTGCTGGATGATTTAAAACTGATTTGCAGGCTGTAAGTGGGCTCATGTTGTGGGTGTTTCACTGTGTAACAGGCTGCACTGGCAGAGGACTATTTCTTCTGATTTAAAACCTATTTGGTGGATTTCCTTGCAGATGGTTATTTGAATTGGAGACCTATATCTGTTAATTTCAAGCCTATTTTGATGTGTTGTTAGTGAAGCTGATTAAATTGGAGACCTGTTTCCTTTGGCAGCAAACATATTTTGGGGTCTTTTAGCTGAATTTTGATTCCTTTTTGCTGACTCCACTAGCTGCAAAGGTTAGTGCATAGTGTGGAAGGGGTGTTAATGGTCTGGCCAGGTCTCACTCAGCCAATTGACTGGAGGCAGAGCTGAATCAGGTTTGAGGTGTTAGCTGCTTTGCCTTCTCAGAAAGAACTGGAAGGGGACAGGATCAGTTGTGTTCCAGGACAGTAGCTGTTGCATGTTGTTTTCACAGGGTTCTTCTGGATTTTACTTGGTAGGTTAGTTCTTTTCTATCTTACTTCTAAGGGGCTAGCAGGGTATTGTTTTGGGGGATGCTGGATGGTTGAAAACTGATTTGGTGGCTGTGAGAGGGTTCATTTTGTGGATGTTTCACTGTGTAACAGGCTGCAGAGGTAGAGGTCAATTTCTTCTGATTTAAAACCTATTTGGTGGGATTTGCTTGGAGATGGTTATTTGAATTGGAGACCTATATCTGTTAATTTCAAGCCAATTTTGATGTATTGGTAGTGAAGCTAATTAAATTGAGACCTGTTTCTGACAGCAAAACATATTTTGGAAGCTTGACTGAATTTTGATTCCTTTGCTGACTCACTAACTGCAAAGGTTAGTGCATAGTGGGGGAGGGGTGTTAATGGTCTGACAAGGTCTCACTCAGCCAATTGACTGGAGGCAGAGCTGAATCAGGTTTGAGGTGTTTGCTGCTTTGTCTTCTCAGAAAGAACTGGAAGGGGACAGGATCAGTTGTTTTCCTGGACAGTAGCTCCAGCCTGTTGTTTTCACAGGGTTCTTGTGGATTTTACTTGGTAGGTTAGTTCTTTTCTTTCTTACTTCGAAGGTACTAGCAGGGTATTGTTTTGGGGGATTCTGGATGTTTGAAAACTGATTTGGAGGCTGTAAGTGGGCTCATTTTGTTGATGTTTCACTGTGTAACAGGCTGCAATGGTAGAGGCCTATTTCTTCTGATTTAAAACCTATTTGGTGGGATTTGCTTGGAGATGGTTATTTGAATTAAAGACCTATATCTGTTAATTTCAAGCCTATTTTGATGTGTTGTTAGTGAAGTTGATTAAATTGGAGACCTGTTTCCTTTGGCTGCAAACATATTTTGGGGGCTTTGGGCTGAATTTTGATTCCTTTTGCTGACTCACAGCTGCAAAGGTTAGTGCATAGGGTGGAGGGGTTAATGGTCTGACAAAGTCTCACTCAGCCAATTGACTGAAGGCAGAGCTCAATCAGGTTTGAGGTGATAGCTGCTTTGTCTTCTCAGAAAGAACTGGAAGGGGACAGGATCAGTTGTTTTCCTGGACAGTAGCTCCTGCCTGTTGTTTTCACAGGGTTCTTGTGGATTTTACTTGGTAGGTTAGTTCTTTTCTTTCTTACTTCTAGAGGTACTAGCAGGGTATTGTTTTGGGGGATTCTGGATGTTTGAAAACTGATTTGCTGGCTGTTAGTGGGCTCATGTTGTGTGTGTTTCACTGTGTAAGAGGCTGCACTGGCAGAGGCCTATTTCTTCTGATTTAAAACCTATTTGGTGGATTTCTTTGCAGATGGTTATTTGAATTGGAGACCTATATCTGTTAATTTCAAGCCTATTTTGATGTGTTGTTAGTGAAGCTGATTAAATTAGAGACCTGTTTCTTTTGGCAGCAAACATATTTTGGGGGCTTTGAGCTGAATTTTGATTCATTTTTGCTGACTCCACTAGCTGCAAAGGTTATTGCTTAGTGGGGTAGGGGTGTTATTGGTCTGGCCAGGTCTCACTCAGCCAATTGACTGGAGGCAGAGCTGAATCAGGTTTGAGGTGATAGCTGCTTAGTCTTCTCAGAAATAACTGGAAGGGGACAGGATCAGTTGTGTTCCAGGACAGTAGCTGTTGCTTGTTGCTTTCACAGGGTTCTTGCGGATTTTACTTGGTAGGTTAGTTCTTTTCTTTCTTACTTCTAAGGGGCTAGCAGGGTATTGTTTTGGGGAATGCTGGATGTTTGAAAACTGATTAGGTGGCTGTAAGTGGGCTCATTTTGTGGATGTTTCACTGTGTAACAGGCTGCAGTGGTAAAGGCCTATTTCTTCTGATTTAAAACCTATTTGGTGGGATTTGCTTGGAGATGGTTATTTAATTGAGACCTATATCTGTTAATTTCAAGCCTATTTTGATGTGTTGTTAGTGAAGCTGATTAAATTGGAGACCTGTTTCATTGGTAGCAAAAATATTTTGGGGTCTTTTGAGCTGAATTTTGATTCCTTTTTGCTGACTCCACAAGCTGAAAAGGTTAGTGCATAGTGGGGAAGGGGTGTTAATGGTCTGGCCAGGTCTCACTCAGCCAATTGACTGAAGGCAGAGCTGAATTAGGTTTGAGGTGATAGCTGCTTTGTCTTCTCAGAAAGAAATGGACGGGGACAGGATCAGTTGTGTTCCAGGACAGTAGCTGCTGCTTGTTGTTTTCAAAGGGTTCTTCTAGATTTTACTTGGTAGGTTAGTTCTTTTCTTTCTTACTTCTAAGGGTCTAGCAGGGTATTGTTTTGGGGTCTGCTGGATGATTGAAAACTGATTTGCTGGCTGTAAGTGGGCTCATGTTGTGGGTGTTTCACTGTGTAATAGGCTGCACTGGCAGAGGCCTATTTCTTCTGTATTAAAACCTATTTGGTGGATTTCCTTGCAGATGGTTATTTGAATTGAAGACCTATATCTGTTAATTTCAAGCCTATTTTGATGTGTTGTTAGTGAAGCTGATTAAATTGGAGACCTGTTTCCTTTGGAAGCAAACATATTTTGGGGGCTTTGAGCTGAATTTTGATTCCTTTTTGCTGACTCTACAAGCTGAAAAGGTTAGGTACTAGTGGGGGAGGGTGTTAATGGTCTGGCCAGGTCTCACTCAGCCAATTGACTGAAGGCAGAGCTGGAATTAGGTTTGAGGTGATAGCTGCTTTGTCATCTCAGAAAGAACTGGAAGGACAGGATCAGTTGTGTTCAGGACAGTAGCTGTTGCATGTTTGTTTTCACAGCGTTCTGTGGATTTTACTTGGTAGGTTAGTTCTTTCATTTTCTAGTACACAGTAGGCATTGTTTTGGGGATGCTGATGTTTGAAAACTGATTTGGTGGCTGTAAGTGGGTTCATTTTGTATGTTTCACTGTGTAACAGGCTGCACAGGTAGAGGCCTATTTCTTCTGATTTAAATCCTATTTGGTGGAATTGCTTGAGATGGTTATTTGAATTGAGGCCTTTATCTGTTAATTTCAAACCTATTTTGATGTGTTGTTAGTGAAGCTGATTAAATTGAGACTGTTTCTAAGGCAAAACATATTTTGGGGTTTGAGCTGAATTTTGATTCCTTTTTGCTGACTCCACTAGCTGCAAAGGTTAGTGCACAGTGGGGGAGGGTTGTTAATGGTCTGCACAGGTCTCACTCAGCCAATTGACTGGAGGCAGAGCTGAATCAGGTTTGAGGTGTTAGGTGGTTTGTCTTCTCAGAAAGAACTGGAAGGAGACAGGAACAGTTGTGTTCCAGGACAGTAGCTGCTGCTTATTGTTTTCACAGGGTTCTTGTGGATTTTACTTTGTAGGTTAGTTCTTTTCTTTCTTTCTTCTAAGGGGCTAGCAGGGTATTGTATTAGGGCCTGCTGGATGTTTGAAAACTGATTTGGTGGCTATAAGTGGGCTCATTTTGTGGATGTTTCACTGTGTAACCGGCTGCACTGGTAGAGGCATATTTCTTCTGATTTAAAACCTATTTGGTGGGATATGCTTGGAGATGGTTATTTGAATTGGAAACCTATATCTGTTAATTTCAAGCCTATTTTGATGTGTTGTTAGTGAAGCTAATTAAATTGGAGACCTGTTTTCTTTGGCAGCAAACATATATTGGGGGCTTTGAGCTGAATTTTGTTCCCTTTTTGCTGACTCCACTACCTGCAAAGGTTATTGCACAATGGGGGAAGGGTGTTAATTGTCTGGCCAGGTCTCACTCAGCCAATTGACTGGAGTCAGAGCTGAATCAGGTTTGAGGTGTTAGCTGCTTTGTCTTCTCAGAAAGAACTGGAAGGGGACAGGATCAGTTGTATTCCAGGATAGTAGCTGCTGCTTATTGTTTTCACAGGGTTCTTGTGTATTTTACTTGGTAGGTTAGTTGTTTTCTTTCTTACTTCTAAGAGGCCAGCAGGGTATTGTTTTGGGGACTGCTGGATGTTTGAAAACTGATTTGGTGGCTGAAAGTGGGCTCATTTTGTGGATATTTAACTGTGTAACAGGCTGCACTGGTAGAGGCCTATTTCTTCTGATTTAAAACCTATTTGGTGGGATTTGCTTAGAGATGGTCATTTGAATTGAGACCTATATCTGTTAATTTAAGCCTATTTTGATGTGTTGTTAGTGAAGCTGATTAAATTGGAGACCTGTTTCCTTGGCAGCAAACATATTTTTGGGGCTTTGAGCTGAATTTTGATTCCTTTGCTCACTCCACTAGCAGCAAAGGTTAGTGCATAGTGGGGAGGGTGTTAATGGTCTGGCCAGGTCTCACTCATCCAATTGACTGGAGGCAGAGCTGAATCAGGTTTGAGGTGTTAGCTGCTTGTCTTCTCAGAAAGAACTGGAAGGGGACAGGATCAGTTGTGTTCCAGGACAGTAGCTGTTGCATGTTGTTTTCACAGGGTTCTTGTGGATTTTACTTGTGTAGGTATTCTTTCTTCTTTACTTAAGGGCTAGCAGGGTATTGTTTTCGGGGATGCTGGATGTTTGAAAACTGATTTGGTGGTTGTGGGTCATTTTGTGGATGTTTCACTGTGTAACAGGCTACCAGCTAGAGGCCTATTTCTTCTGATTTAAAAACCTAATTGGTGGATTTGGTTGAGATGGTTATTTGAATTGGACCTATATCTGTTAATTTCAAACCTATTTTGATGTGTTGTTAGATAAGTTGATTAAATTGGAGACCCTGTTTCTCTAGCAAACATATTTTGGGGCTTGGCTGAATTTTGATTCCTTTGCTGACTCCACTAGCAAAGGTTAGTGCATAGTGGGGAGGGGTGTTAATGGTCTGGCAAGGTCTCACTCAGCCAATTGACTGAGGCAGAGCTGAATCAGGTTTGAGGTCTTGGCTGCTTTGTCTTCTTAGAAAGAACTGGAAGGGACAGAACAGTTGTTTCCAGGACAGAAAGCAGCTGCTTGTTGTTTTCACAGGGTTCTTGTGGATTTTATTGGTAGGTTAGTTCTTTCTTTCTTACTTCAAGGTGACTTGCAGGGTATTGTTTTGGGAGATGCTGGATGTTTGAAAACTGATTTGGTGGCTGTAAGTGGCTCATTTTGAGGATGTTTCACTGTAACAGGCCGCAATTGGTACAGACCTATTTCTTCTGATTTAAACCCATTTGGTGGGATTTGCTTGGAGATGGTTATTTGAATTGAAGACCTTATCTGTTAATTTCAAGCCTATTTTGATGTGTTGTTAGTGAAGTTGATTAAATTGGAGACCTGTTTCTGGCAGCAAATCATACTTTGGGGACGTTGAGCTGAATTTGATTCTCTTTTTGCTGACTCCACTAGCCGTGATGTTAGCACAGGGGGAGGGTTGTTAATGGTCTGCCAGGTCTCCACTCACAATTGACTGGAGACAGAGCTCGAATCAGGTTTGAGGTGTTAGCTGGTTTGTCTCTCAGAAAGAACTGGAAGTAGACAGGATCAGTTGTGTTCCAGGACAGTAGCTGCTGCTTATTGTTTTCACAGGGTATTGTGGATTTTACTTGGTAGGTTAGTTCTTTTCTTTCTTACTCTAAGGGGCTAGCAGGGTATTGTTTTGGGGCTGCTGGATGTTTGAAAACTGATTTGTGGCTATAAGGGTGGCTCATTTTGGATGTTTCACTGTGTAACAGGCTGCACTATTAGCAGACCTATTTCTTCTGATTTAAAACCTATTTGGTGGATTTGCTTGGAGATGGTTATTTGAATTGAGACCTTTATCTGTTAATTTCAAACCTATTTGTTGTTGTTAGTGAAGCTGTTTAAATTGAGACCTGTTTCTGGCAGCAAACATATTTTTGTGGGACGCTGAGCTGAATTTTGATTACTTTTTGCTGACTCCACTCAAGGCTGCAAAGGTTAGCATGGGGAGGGTTAATATGGTCTGGCCAGGTCTCACTCAGCCAATTGACTGGAGACAGAGCTGAATCAGGTTTGAGGTTTAGCTGGTTTGTCTTCTCAGAAAGAACTGGAAGGAGACAGGATCAGTTGTGTTCCAGGACAGTAGCTGCGTTTATTGTTTTCACAGGGTTCTTGTGGATTTTACTTGGTAGGTTAGTTCTTTCTTCTACTTCTAAGGGGCTAGCAGGGTATTGTTTTTGGGAATGCTGGATGTTTGAAACACTGATTAGGTGGCTGTGGGTGGCTCATTTTGTGGATGTTTCACTGTAACTGGTTGCAGTGGTAGAGGCATATTTCTTCTGATTTAAAACCTATTTGTGGTAATTGCTTGAGATGGCTATTTGAATTAGAGACCTATATCTGTTAATTTCAAGCCTATTTTGATGTGTTGTTAGTGAAGTTGATTAAATTGGAGACCTGTTTCTTTGGTAGCAAAACATATTTTGGGGCATTGAGCTGAATTTTGTTTCCTTTTGCTGACTCCACTACCTGCAAAGTACATGAAAATGGGGAGGGTTCTTAATCGTACTGGCTAGGTCTCACTCAGCCAATTGACTGGAGTCAGAGCTGAATCAGGTTTGAGGTGTTAGCTGCTTTGTCTTCTCAGAAAGAACTGGAAGGGGACAGCATCAGTTGTGTTCCAGGACAGTACCTGCTGCTTGTTGTTTTCACAGGGTTCTTGTGAATTTTACTTGGTTGGTTAGTTCTTTTCTTTCTTACTTCTAAGGGGATAGCAGGGTATTGTTTTGGGAACTGATGGATGTTTGAAAACTGATTTGGTGGCTGTAAGTGGGCTCATTTTGTGGATGTTTCACTGTTTAACAGGCTGCACTGGAAGAGGCCTATTTCTTCTGATTTAAAACCTGTTTTGTGGGATTTGCTTCTTGGAGATGGTTATTTGAATTGGACACCTATATCTGTTAATTTCAAGCCTATTTTGATGTGTTGTTAGTGGTTGATTAAATTGGAGACCCAGTTTTGCAGCAAACATATTTTGGGGTCTTTGAGGCTGATTTTGATTCCTTTTGCTAACTCTACTAGCTGAAATGTGTTAGTGCATAGTGGGGAGGGGTGTTAATGGTTCACAGATCTCACTCAGCCATTGACTGGAGGCAGAGCTGAATCAGGTTTGAGTTGTAAGCTGCTTTGTCTTCCAGAAAGAACTGGAAGGGAAAGGATCTTGTGTTCCAGATGTAGCTGCTGCTTGCTGTTTTCACAGCGGTTCTTGTGGATTTTACTTGGTAGGGTAGTTCTTTCTTTCTTTTCTTCAGTACAAGCAGGTATTGTTTTCTTTTGGCCATGGATGTTTGAAACCTGATTTGGTGGCTGTAAGTGGTTCATTTTGTGGATGCTTCATTGTGTAACAGGCTGCACTGTAGAGGCCTATTTCTTCTGATTTGAACTCCTATTTGGTGGGATTGCTTGTGAGATGGTTATTTGAAATGAGACCTATCTGTTAATTTCAAGCCTATTTGAGTGTGTTGTTAGTGAAGCTGATTAAATTGGAGACCTGATTCCATTGGCAGCAAACATATTTTGGGGTCTTTGAGCTGAATTTTGATTCCTTTTGCTGACTCCACTAGCTGCAAAGGTTAGTGGCTAATGGGGGAGGGGTGTTGATGGTCTGCGCAGGTCTCACTCAGTCAATTGACTGGATGCATAGCTGAATCAGGTTTGAGGTGTAAGCTGCTTTGTCTTCCTCAGAAAGAACTGGAAGGGACAGGATCAGTTGGTGTTCCAGGATGTCTAGATACTGCTTGCTGTTTTCATAGGGTTCTTTTGGATTTTACTTTGTAGGTTAGTTCTTTCTTTCTTACTTCTAAGGGACTACTGAGGTATTGTTTGGGGGTTGCTGGATGTTTGAGAAACTGATTTGGTGGCTGTAAGTGGGCTCATTTGTGGATGTTTTCACTGTGTAACAGGCTGCACTAGTAGAGCCCTGTTTCTCTGATTAAAAACCCTGTTTGGTGGGTTTGCTTGGAGATAGTTATTGAGTTGGAGCCTATATCTCTAATTTCAAGCCCTATTTTGATGTGTTGTTAGTGAAGCTGATTACATTGGAGACTGTTTTTGCAGCAAAACATATTTTTGGGGCTTTGAGCTGAATTTTGATTCCTTTTTGCTGACTCCTACTAGCTGCAAAGGTTATTGCTTAGTGGGGAGGGGCTAATTGTCTGGCCCAGGTCTCACTCAAGCCAATTGACTGGAGGCAGAGCTGAATCAGGTTTGGTGTTAGCTAGTTTTGTCATCTCAGAAAGATCTCGAAGGGACAGGATCAGTTGTGTTCCAGGACAGTAGCTGCTGCTTGTTGTTTTCCTACAGGGTTCTTTTTGTGGATTTTACTTGGTAGGTTAGTTCTTTTCTTTTCTTACTTCTAAGGGCTAACAGGATATTGTTTTGGGTCTGCTGGATGTTTGAAAACTGATTTGTAGGCTGTGTAAGTGGCTCATTTTGTGGATGTTTCACTTGTGTAACAGAAGTTGCACTGGTAGAGGCCTATTTCTTCTGATTGAAACCTATTTGGTGGGATTTGTTAGAGATGGTTATTTGAATTGGAGACCTATATCTGCTAATTTCAAGCCTATTTTGATGTATTGGTAGTGAAGCTGATTAAATTGAGAACCTGTTTTCTTTTGGCAGCAAACATATATTTTGGTGCTTTGAGCTGAATTTTATTCTTTTTGCCTGGCTCACACGCTTGCAAAGGTTAGTGCATAGTGGGGAGCGGTGTTAATGGTCTGACAGGGTCTCACTCAGCCAATTGACTGGGAGTGCAGAGCTGAACTTGTTTGAGGTGTTAGCTGCTTTGTCTTCTGAGAAAGAACTGGAAGGGACAGGATCACTTGTGTTCCAGGACAGTAGCTTCTGCCTGTTGTTTTCACAGGGTTCTTGTGGATTTTACTTGGTAGGTTAGTTCTTTTCTTTCTTACTTCAAGTATTTAGTGGGTATTGTTTTTGGGGATTCTGGATGTTTGGAAACTGATTTGAGGGCTGTAATTGGAAGCTCATTTTGTGGATGTTTCAATTTACCAGGCTGCACTGGTAGAGTATTTCATTATTTCTGATTGAAACCTATTTGGTGGGATTTATTTTTGAGATGGTTATTTGAATTGAAGACCTATATCTGTTAATTTCAAGTTTATTTGATGTGTTGTTAGAAAGTTTGATTAAATTGGGACCTGTTTCCTTTGGCAGCAAATATATTTTGGGGCTTTGAGCTGAATTCTTGATTCCTTTTGCATGACTCCACTAGTTGGCAGGCTTGGTGCATAGTGGGGAGGGGTGTTACGATGGTCTGGCCAGGTCTCACTCAGCCAATTGACTGAAGGCAGACCTGAATCAGGTTTGAGGGTGATAGCTGCTTGTCTTCTCAGAAAGAAATGGAAGGGGACAGGATCAGTTGTGTTCCAGGACAGTAGCTGCTGCTTACTTGTTTTCACAGTTCTTGTAGATTTTACTTGGTAGGTCAGTTCTTTTCTTTCTTTCTTCTAAGGGGCTAGCAGGGTATTGTTTTGGGGGCTAGATGATTGAAAACTGATTTGCAGGCTGTAAGTGGGCTCATGTTGTGGGTGTTTCACTGTGTAACAGGCTGCACTGGCAGAGGACTATTCTTCTGATTCCGCCTATTTGGTGGATTTCCTTGCATGGTTATTTAGTTGGAGACCTATATCTGTTAATTTCAAGCCTATTTTGATGTGTTGTTAGTAGGCGATGCATTGGGAGACCTGTTTCCTTTGCTTGTGAAACTATTCTGGGGTCTTTTAGCTGAATTTTGATTCTTTTGCTGACTCCACTAGCTGCAAAGGTTGGTGCATAGTGTGGGAGGGGTGTTAATGGTCTGGCCAGGTCTCACTCAGCCAATTGACTGGAGGCAGAGCTGAATCAGGTTTGAGGGGTGTTAGCTGCTTTGTCTTGTCTGAAGAACTGGAAGGTAGACAGGATCAGTTAGTTCAGGACAGTAGCTGCTGTACGTTGTTTTCTACAGGGTTCTTCTGGATTTTACTTGGTAGGTTAAGTCTTTTTCTATCTTACTTCTGTAGGCTAGTAGGGTATTGTCTTTGGGGATGCTGGATGGTTGAAAACTGATTTGGTGGCTGTGAGAGGGTTCATTTTGTGGATGTTTCACTGTGAACAGGCTGCAGAGTAGGAGGTCAATTTCTTCTGATTTAAAACCTATTTGGTGGGATTTGCTTGGAGATGGTTATTTTGAATTGGAGACCCATCTGTTAATTTCAAGCTCAATTTTTGATGTGGTCATAGAAGCTAATTAAATTGGAGACCTGTTTCCTCAAGAGTTAAACATATTTTGAAGCTTGTAGCTGGAATTTTGATTCCTTTTTGCTGACTCCACCTAACTGCAAAGGTTAGTACAGTGGGGGAGGTGTTAATGGTCTGATAAGGTCTCACTCAGCCAATTGACTGGAGGCAGAGCTGAATCAGGTTTGAGGTGTTTGCTGCTTTGTCTTCTCAGAAAGAACTGGAAGGGGACAGGATCAGTTGTTTTCCTGGACAGTAGCTCCAGCCTGTTGTTTTCACAGGGTTCTTGTGGATTTTACTTGGTAGGTTAGTTCTTTTCTTTCTTACTTCGTAGGTACTAGCAGGGTATTGTTTTGGGGGATTCTGGATGTTTGAAAACCGATTTGGAGGCTGTAAGTGGGCTCATTTTGTTGATGTTTCATCAAACAGGTTGCAATGGTAGAGGCTCTATTTCTTCTGATTTTAAAAACCTATTTGGTGGGATTTGCTTGGAGATGGTTATTTGAATTAAAGACCTATATCTGTTAATTTCAAGCCTATTTTGATGTGTTGTTAGTGAAGTTGATTAAATTGGAGACCTGTTTCCTTTGGCTGCAAACATATTTTGGGGGCTTTGGGCCGAATTTTGATTCCTTTTTGCTGACTCCTCAAGCTGCAAAGGTTAGTGCATAGTGGTGGAGGGGTGTTAATGGTCTGGCCAGATCTCACTCAGCCAATTGACTGAAGGCAGAGCTCAATCAGGTTTGAGGTGATAGCTGCTTTGTCTTCTCAGAAAGAACTGGAAGGGGACAGGATCAGTTGTTTTCCTGACAGTAGCTCCCCTGCCTTGTTTCTAAAGGTTCTTGTGGATTTTACTTGGTAGGTTAGTTCTTTCTTTCTTATTCGTAGATACTAGGTGATATTGCTTTTGGGGATTCTGGATGTTTGAAAACTGATTTGCTGGTCAGTTAGTGGCTCATGTTGTGTGTGTTTCACTGTATAGAGGCTGCACTGGCAGAGGCCTATTTCTTCTGATTTAAAACCTATTTGGTGGATTTCTTCAGATGGTTATTTGAATTGGAGACCTATATTTGTTAATTTCAAGCCTATTTTGATGTGTTGTTAGTGAAGTTGATTAAATTAGAGACCTGTTTCTTTTGGCAGCAAACATATTTTGGGGCTTTGAGCTGAATTTTGATTCATTTTGCTGACTCTACTAGCTGTTAGGTTATTGCTTAGTGGGGTAGGGGTGTTCAATGGTCTGGCCAGAGTCTCACTCATGTTAATTGACTGGAGGCAGAGCTGAGACCAGGTTTGAGTGTGATAGCTGCTTAAGTGTTCTCAGAAATAACTGGAGGACAGGACTGAAGTTGTTCCAGGACAGTAGCTGTTGCTTGTTGCTTTCGAGGTTCTTTATGGATTTTACTTGGTAGGTTTTCTTTTCTTTCTTACTTAAGGCTAGCAGGTATTGTTTGGGGAATGCTGGATGTTTGGCTCCGATTATGGTGGCTGTAAGTGGCTCATTTGTGGATGTTTCACTGTGTAACAGGCTGCAGTGGTGAAGGCCTCATTTCTTCTGATTTAAACCTATTTGTGGATTTGCTTTGGAGATGGTTATTTGAATTTGAGACCCATATCTGTTAATTTCAAGCCTATTTTGATGTGTTGTTAGTGAAGTTGATTAAATTGGAGACCTGTTTCCTTGGAAGCAAACATATTTTGGGGGCTTTGAGCTGAATTTTGATTCTTTTGCTGACTCGCTGTGTTTGGGTAAGTTAGTATTAGTGGGGAGGTGTTAATGGTGTGGCTATGTCTCACCAGTCATATTGACTGAATGCAGAGCTTGAATTAGGTTTGAGGTGATAGCTGCTTTGTCTTCTCAGAAAGAAATGGATGGGACAGGACTGTTGCAGTTCCAGGACAGTTGCTGCTTGCTGTTTTCAGTGTTCTTCAGATTTTACTGGTAGGTTAATTTTTCTTTTCTACTTAAGGGGCTAGCAGGGTATTGTTTTGGGGACTGCTAGATGATTTGAAAACTGATTTGTTGGCTGCGGGGTTCATGTTGTGGTGTTTCACTGTGTATAGGCTGCACTGGTAGAGGCCTATTTTTCTGAATTAAAACCTATTTGGTGGATTTGCTTGCAGATGGTTATTTGAATTGAAGACCCATATCTGTTAATTTCTGCCTATTTTGATGTGTTGTTAGTGAAGCTGATTACATTGGAGACCTGTTTCCTTTGCAGCAAACATATTTTGGGGGGCTTTGAGGTGAATTTTGATTCCTTTTGCTGACTCCACTAGCTGCAAAGGCTAGTGCACAGGAGGGTTGTTAATGGTCTGTACAGTCTCACTCAGCCAATTGACTGAGTGCAGAGCGCCGGAATCAGGTTTGAGGTGTTAGGGTGGTTTATCTTCAGAAAGAATTGAAGGAGACAGGAAACAGTTGTGTCCAGGACAGTAGTTGCTGCTTGTTGTTTTCACAGGTTCTTGTGGATTTTACTTGTAGGTTGGTTCTTTCTTTCTTTTCTTCTAAGGGGCTAGCAGGGTATTGTATTAGGGCCTGCTGGATGTTTGAAAACTGATTTGGTGGCTGTAGGTGGGCTCATTTTGTGGATGTTTCACTGTAACTGGCTGCATGGTAGAGGCATATTTCTTCTGATTTAAAACCTGTTTGTGGGATATGCTTGGAGATGGTTATTTAATTGGAAACCTCTAGTATTCAATTTCAAGCTCATTTTGATGTTGTTAGTGAAGCTAATTAAATTGGAGACCTGTTTTTTGGCAGCAAACATATTTTGGGGCTTTGAGCTGAATTTTTTAGTTTTTGCTGACTCCACTACCTGCAAAGGTTATTGCACAATGGGGAAGGGTGTTAATTGTCTGACCAGGTCTCGACTCAGCCAATTGACTGGAGTCAGAGCTGAATCAGGTTTGAGGTGTTAGGTGTTGTCTTCAGATAAGAACTGGAAGGGACAGGATCAGTTGTGTTCCAGGACAGTAGCTGCTGCTTATTGTTTTCACAGGGTTCTGTGTATTTTACTTGTAGGTTAGTTGTTTTCTTACTTTCTAAGAGGCCAGTGGGTACTGTTTTGGGGGCCGCTGGAGTTTGAAACTGACGGTGGCTGAAAGTACCATTTTGTGGATGTTTAACTGTGTAACAGGCTGCACTGCTAGAGGCCTATTTCTTCTGATTTAAAACCTATTTGGTGGGATTTGCTTAGAGATGGTTATTTCAATTGAAGACCTATATCTGTTAATTTCAAGCCTATTTTGATGTGTTGTTAGTGGAGCTGATTAAATTGGAGACCTGTCTCCTTTGGCAGCAAACATATTTTGGGGTCTTTGAGCTGAATTTTGATTCCTTTTTGCTGACTCCAATAGCTGCAAAGGTTAGTGCATAGTGGGGGAGGGGTGTTAATGGTCTGGCCAGGTCTCACTCAGCCAATTAACTGAGGCAGAGCTGAATCAGTTTGAGGTGTTAGTTGCTTTGTCTTCTGTAAAGAAGCTGGGACAGGACAGATCAGTCAGTTCCAGGACAGGTCTACGTTTGTTGTTTCATTATGGCCTCGTGATTTTACTGGTTGGCGTCTTTCTTTCTTTCTTACCAAGGGGCTGTGCAGGGTATTGTTTTGGGTACTGATGACTTTGAAACTGATTTGGTGGCTGTAGGTGCTCATTTTGTGATCTTTCACTGTAGTAACAGGCTGCACCAGAGGCCTATTTCTTCTGATTTAAACCTATTTTGTGGTATTTATTTCTTGAGATGGTTATTTGAATAGAGACCCAGTATCTGTTAATATCAAGCCTATTTGATGTGTTAGTAGTTGACACCAGACCTTTTCTTGTTGCTAAACATATTTTGGGGGCATTGAGCTGAATTTTGATTATTTTTGCTGACTCCACTACCAGCAAAGGTTAGTGCATAGTGGGGAAGTGGTGTTAATGGTCTGGCCAGGTCTCTCTCAGCCAATTGACTGGAGGAAAAGTTGAATCAGGTTTGTGGTGTTAATTGCTTAGTCTTCTCAGAAAGAACTGGAAGGGGACAGGATCAGTTGTGTTCCAGGACAGTAGCTGCTGCTTGTTGTTTTCACAGGTTTCTGTGTGTTTTGTTTGTAGGTTAGTTCTTTTCTTTCTTTGGCAAATAGTAGGCTGTTTTGTGACTGCTGGAGTTTGAAAACTGATTTTGGTGGCTGTGTGTTGGCTCTGATTTATGATGTTTTAATTATGTAATAGGCTGCAATTGGAGGTTATTTTTTTTCTGATTTAAAAATATTTGGTGGGATTTTCTTGAGATGGTTATTTGAATTGAGACCCATATCTGTTAATTCTCTGCTTATTTTGATGTTGTTAGTGAGACTGATTAAATTGGAGATCTGTTTACTTTGGCTGCAAACATATTTCGGGGACTTTGAGCTGAATTTTGATTCCTTTTGCTGACTCCACCACGTGTGCTGATGGCTTGTAGGGGTGTTAAATGGTCTGGCTAGGTCTCATCCAGCCAATTGACTGGAGTCAGAGCTGAATCAGGTTTGAGGTGTTAGTTGCTTGTCTTCCAGAAAGAACTGGAAGGGGACAGGATCAGTGTTCTGAGGACAGTAGCTACTGCTTGTTGTTTTCACGGGTTTTTGTGGATTTTACTTGCAGGTTAGTTCTTTTCTTCTTCTTCGTGGCCAGTAGGGTATTGTTTTCGGCTTCTGGATGTTTGAAAACCGATTTGGTGGCTGCAAGTGGGCTCATTTGTGGATGTTTCACTGTGTAACAGGCTGCAATTGGTAAAGCCTATTTCTTCTGATTTAAAACCTATTTGGTGGGATTTGCTTGAGATGGTTATTGAATTGAGGACCTATACTGTTAATTTCAAGCCTATTTTGATGTGTTGTTAGTGAAGTTGATTAAATTGGAGACCTGTTTCCTTTGGCAGCAAACATATTTTTGGGGGCTTTGAGCTGAATTTTTGATTCCTTTTCTGACTCCACTAGCTGCAAAAGGTTAGTGCATAATGTGGGAGGTGTGTTAATGTCTGGCCAGGTCTCACTCAGCCACTGACTGGAGGCAGAGCTGAATCAGGTTTGAGGTGATAGCTGCTTAGTCTTCTGAAATAACTGGAAGGGGACAGGATCAGTTGTTGTTCTAGGATGTAGCTGTTGCTTGTTGTTTACAGGGTTCTATGGATTTTACTTGTAGGTTAGTTCTTTTCTTCGCTAATGGGCAGCAGGGTATTGTTTTTGGGACGGATGTTTTGAAACCATTAGTGGCTGTGGGGGCTCTTTTTTGTGGATGTCACTGTGCAAGGTTGCAGTGGTAAAGGTCTATTTTCTGATTTAAAACCTATTTGGTGGATTGTTTGAGATGGTTATTTAATTGGAGACCTCTATCTAATTTGCCCATTGATGTGTTGTTAGTAGTTGATTAAACTGGGACCTGTTTGGCAGCAAACATATTTTGTGGGCATTATTGAATCTTGATCTTTGCTGACCCACTGTTGCAAGTGTATAGTGGGGGAGGTGTTAATGGTTCAGGTCTCACTCAGCCAATTGACTGGAGGTAGAGAATAGGTTTGAGTGTTAGCTGCTTGTCATCTCTGAAAGATCTGGAAGGACAGATCAATTGGTCTATGTCAGTAGCTGCTTGTTGTTTTCATTGGGTACTGTGGATTTTACTTGTGGTTAGTTCTTTTCTTTCTTACTTCTAAGGTACTAGCAGGGTATTGTTTTGGGGGCTTGGAATGTTTGAAAACTGATTTGTGGCTGTAAGTGGCTCATTTTGTGATGTTTCACTGTGTAATGTCCCATTAGAGGCTTATTTTCTGATTTAAACCTATTTGTGATTTGTTTGGATGGTTTTGAATTGAAGACCTATATCTGTTACTTTAGCTATTTTGATGTTTGTTAGTGGTTGACAATTAGACCTGTTTTCAAGCAAACATATTTTGGGCTTTGAGCGAATTTGATTCTTTGCTGACTCCATGTTAAAAGGTTAGTATAGTGGGGAGGGGTGTTGTTTATTCGACAGGTCTCACTCAGCTAATTGACTGAATGTTCTGGTTAGGTTGAGGTGATATTGCTTTGTCTCAGAAAGAAATGGACGGGACAGGATCAGTTGTGTTCAGGACAGTAGCTGCTGTTGTTTCGAAGAGTTCTACAGATTTTACTTGTAGGTTAGTTCTTTCTTCACTTCCATGGGTTAGCAGGGTATTGTTTGGGACTGCTGGATGATTGAAACTGATTTGCTGGCTGTGGCTCATGTTGTGTTTTACCGTGTATTGGGCTGCACTGGCAGAGTCGGTTTCTTCTGAATTAAACCTATTTGTGATTCTTCAGATGGTTATTTGAATTGAAGACCTATATCTGTTAATTTGCCTATTTTGATGTGTTGTTAGTGAAGTTGATTAATTGGAGACCTGTTTTGGAAGCAAAATGTTTTGGGGCTGAGCTAATTTTGATCTTTTGTTGACCCACAAGCTGAAAAGGTTAGCATAGATGAGGTGTTCATGGTTCACAGGTCTCACTCAGCCAATTGACTGAAGGTATTGAATAGTTTGAGGTGATATTGCTTTGTCTTCTCAGAAGAACTGAAGGGGACAGGATAGTTGTGTTCAGGACAGGCTGTTGTATGTTGTTTCACAGCGTTTTGTGGATTTTACTTGGTGGGTTAGTTCTTTTCATCTTACTTAAGGGCTAGTAGGCATTGTTTTGGGGGATGCTGATGTTTGAAACTGATTTGTGGTGAAGTGGTTCATTTTGTGGCTGTTTTACTGTAACAGGGCGCACAGGTAGAGGCTATTTTTCTGATTTAACCTATTTGGTGGAATTGCTTGGAGATGGTTGTTTGAATTGGAGGCTTTTATCTGTTAATTTGAACCTATTTTGATGTGTTGTTAGTGGTTGATTAATTGACCTGTTTCCTTGTCAGCAAAACATATTTGGGGGTTTTGAGCGGAATTTTGATTCTTGCTGACTCTACTAGCTGCAAAGGTTAGTACAGTGGGGAGGGTTACTGGTTCTACAGGTCTCACTCAGCCAATTGACTGAGGCAGCCAATCAGGTTTGAGGTGTTAGCTGGTTTGTCTTCTCGAAAGAACTGAAGGAGACAGAACAGTTGTGTTCTAGGGATCATATGCTGCTTATTGTTTCTACAGGTTCTTGTGGATTTTACTTGTAGGTTAGTTCTTTTCTTTCTTCTAAGGGCTAGCAGGGTAATAGTATTAGGCCCACATGTTTGAAACCGATTTGGTGGCTATAAGTGGCCATTTGTGGATGTTTCACTGTGTAACCGGCTGCACTGGTAGAGGCATGTTTTTCGATTTAAACCTTTTGGGATATGCTTGAGATGTTTATTTGAATTGGAAACCTATATCTGTTAATTTCAAGCCTATTTTGATGTGTTGTTAGTGGCTGATTAATTGGAGACTGTTTTCTTGGCATAAAACATATATTGGGGATTTGTTGAATTTGTTTCCTTTTTTACTCACTACCCAAAGGTTATTGCACAATGGGGAAGGGTGGGCTCATTTTGTGGATGTTTCACCATGTAACATGCTGCACTGGTAGGGGCCTACTTCTTCTGACTTAAAACCTATTTGGTGGGATTTGCATGGAGATGGTTATTTGAATTGGAGACCAATATCTGCTAATTTCAAGCATATTTTGATGTTTTGTATGTGAAGCTGATTAAATTGGAGACCTGTTTCCTTTGGCAGCAAACATATTTTGGGGGCTTTGAGCTGAATTTTGATTCTTTTTTGCTGACTCCACTAGCAGCAAAGATTAGTGCATAGTGGGGGAGGGGTGTTAATGGTCTGGCCAGGTCTCACTCAGCCAATTGACTGGAGGCAGAGCTGAATCAGGTTTGAGGTGTTAGCTGCTTTGTCTTCTTAGAAAGAACTGGAAGGGGACAAGATCAGATGTGTTCCAGGACAGTAGATGCTACTTGTTGTTTTCTCAGGGTTCTTGTGGATTTTACTTGGTAGGTTAGGTCTTTTCTTTCTTACTTCTAAGGGGCTAGCACGGTATTGTTTTGGGAGCTGCTGGATGTTTGAAAACTGATTTGGTGGCTATAAGTGGGCTCATTTTGTTGATGTGTCACTGTGTAATAGGCTGCGCTGGTAGAGGCCTATTTCTTCGGATTTAAAACCTGTTTGGTGGGATTGCTAGGAGATGGTTATTTGAATTGCACACCTATATCTGCTAATTTCAAGACTATTTTGATGTGTTGTTAGTGAAGCTGATTAAATTGGAGACCTGTTTCCTTTGGCAGCAAACATATTTTGGGGGCTTTGAGCTGAATTTTGATTCCTTTTTGCTGACTCCACTAGCTGCAAAGGTTAGTGCATAGTGGGGAAGGGGTGTTTATGGTCTGGCCAGGTCTCACTCAGCCAATTGACTGGAGGCAGAGCTGAATCAGGTTTGAGGTGTTAGCTGCTTTATCTTCTCGGAAAGAACTGGAAGGGGACAGGATCAGTTGTGTTCCAGGACAGTAGCTGCTGCTTGCTGTTTTCACGGGTTCTTGTGGATTTTACTTGGTAGGTTAGTTCTTTTCTTTCTTCCTTCAAAGGGGCTAGCAGGGTATTGTTATGGGAACTGCTGGATGTTTGAAAACTGATTTGGTGGCTGTCAGTGGGCTCATTTTGTGGATGTGTCACTGTTTAACAGGTTGCACTGGTAGAGGCCTAATTCTTCTGATTTAAAACCTATTTGGTGGGATTTGCTTAAAGATGTTTATTTGAATAGGAGACCTATATCTGTTAATTTCAAGCCTATTTTGACGTCTTGTTAGTGAAGCTGATTAAATTGAAGAACTGTTTCCTTTGTCAGCAAACATATTTCGGGGGCTTTGAGATGAATTTTGATTCCTTTTTGCTGACTCCACTAGCTGCAAAGGTTACTGCATAGTGGGGGAGGGGTGTTAATGGTCTGGCCAGGTGTCACTCAGCCAATTGACTGGAGGCAGAGCTGAAACAGGTTTGAGGTGTTAGCTGCTTTGTCTTCTCAGACAGAACTGGAAGGGGACAGAATCAGTTGTGTTCCAGGACAGTAGCTGCTGCTTGTTGTTTTCAGAGGGTTCTTGTGGATTTTACTTGGTAGGTTAGTTATTTTCTTTCTTACATCTAAGGGGCTAGCAGTGTATTGTTTTGGGGTCTGCTGGATGTTTGAAAACTGATTTGGTGGCTGTGAGTCGGCTCATTTTGTGGATGTTTCACTGTGTAACAGGCTGCACTGGAAGAGGACTATTTCTTCTGATTTAAAACCTATTTGGTGGGATTTGCTTGGAGATGGTTATTTGAACTGAAGACCAATATCTGTTAATTTCAAGCCTATTTTGATGTGTTGTTACTGAAGCTGATTAAATTGGAGCACTGTTTCCTTTGGCAGCATACATATTTTGGGGGCTTTGAGCTGAATTTTGATTCCTTTTTGCTGACTCCACTAGCTGCAAAGGTTAGTGCATAGTGGAGGAGGGGTGTTAATGGTCTGGCCAGGTCTCACTCACCCAATTGACTGGAGGCAGAGCTGAATCAGGTTTGAGGTGTTAGCTGCCATGTCTTCTCAGAAAGAACTGGAAAGGGACAGAATCAGTTGTGTTCAGGACAAACTGCTGTATTATTTTCAGGGTTCTTATTAGATTTTACATAGTAGGCTAGTTCTTATTTTTCTTACTTCTAAGGGGCTAGCAGGGTATTGTTTTGGGGGCTGCTGGATGCTGAAACTGACTTGGCGCCCGCTGGGTGGCCTCTATTTTGTGGAAGTAACACTGTGAACAGCACAAAATTAGTAGAGGCCTATTTTCTGAGCTAAAACCTATTTGGTGGGATTTTCTTGGAGAGATGGTTATTTGAATTTGAGATCAATATCTGTTAATTTCAAGCCTATTTTGATCTGTTGTTAGTGAAGCTGACTAAACTGGAGACCTGTTTCCTTTGGCAGCAAAAATATTTTGGGGTCTTTGAGCTGAATTTTGATTCCTTTTTGCTGAATCCACTAGCTGCAAAGGTTAGTGCATAGTGGGGGAGGGATGTTAATGGTCTGGACAGGTCTCACTCAGTCAATTGACTGAAGGCAGAGCTGAATCAGGTTTGAGGCGTTAGCTGCTTTGTCTTCTCAGACAGAACTGGAAGGGGACAGAATCATTGGTGTTCCAGGACAGAAGCTGCTGCTTGTTGTTTTCACAGGGTTCTTGTGGATTTTACATGGTAGGTTAGTTCTTATTTTTCTTACTTCTAAGGGGCTAGCAGGGTATTGTTTTGGGGGCTGCTGGATGTTCGAAAACTGATTTGGTGGCTGCAAGTGGGCTCATTTTGTGGATGTGTCACTGTGTAACAGGCTGCTCTGGTAGAGGCCATTTTCTTCTGATTTAAAACCTATTTGGTGGGATTTTCTTGGAGATGGTTATTTGAATTGTAGACATATATCTGTTAATTTCAAGCCTATTTTGATGTGTTGTTACTGAAGCTGATTAAATTGGAGACCTGTTTCCTTTGGCAGCAAACATATTTTTGGGTCTTTGAGCTGAATTTTGATTCCTTTTTGCTGAATCCACTAGCTGCAAAGGTAAGTGCATAGTGGGAGGGTGTTAATGTCTGGCCAGGTCTCACCAGCCAATTGACTGAGTGGCAGAGGCTGAATCAGGGTTGAGAGTGTTAGCTACTTTGTCTTCTCAGAAAGAACTGGAAGGGATAGGATCAGTTGTGTTCTAGGACAGTAGCTGCTGCTTGTTGTTTTCACAGGGTTCTTGTGGATTTTACTTGGTAGGTGAGTTCTTTTCTTTCTTACTTCTACGGGGCTAGCAGGGTGTTGTCTTGGGGCCTGCTGGATGTTTGAAAACTGATTTGGTGGCTGCAAGTGGGCAAATTTTGTGGATGTGTCACTGTGTAACAGGCTGCATTGGTAGAGGACTATTTCTTCTGATTTAAATCCTATTTGGTGGGATTTGCTTGGAGATGGATATTAGAATTGTAGACCTATATCTGTTCATTTCAAGCCTATTTTGATGTGTTGTTAGTGAAGCTGATTAAATTGGAGACCTGTTTCCTTTGGCAGCAAACATATTTTGGGGGCTTTGAGCTGAATTTTGATTCCTTTTTGCTGACTCCACTAGCTGCAAAGGCTAGTGCATAATGGGAGGGTGTTATTGGTCTGGCCGTAGTCCCACTCAGCCAATTGACTGGAGCAGAGCTGAATCAGGTTTGAGGTAAGTTGCTGCATTGTCTTCTCGAAAAGAACTGGAAGGACGAGAATCAGTTGTGTTCCAGGACAGTAGCTGCTGCTTGTTGTTTTCAGAGGGTTCATGTGGATTTTGCTTGGTAGGTTAGTTCTTTTCTTTCTTACATCTAAGGGGCTAGCAGTGTATTGCTTTGGGTGCTCCTGGATGTTTGAAAACTGATTTGGTGGCTGTAAGTGGGTTCATTTTGTGGATGTCACTGTGTAACAAGCTGCATTGGTAGAGGACTATTTCTTCTGATTTAAAACCTAATTGGTGGGATTTGCTTGGAGATGGTTATTTGAATAGGAGACCTATATCTGTTAATTTCAAGCCTATTTTGACGTCTTGTTAGTGAAGCTGATTAAATTGGAGAACTGTTTCCTTTGTCAGCAAACATATTTTGGGGGCTTTGAGATGAATTTTGATTCCTTTTTGCTGACTCCACTAGCTGCAAAGGTTACTGCATAGTGGGGGAGGGGTGTTAATGGTCTGGCCAGGTCTCACTCAGCCAATTGACTGGAGGCAGAGCTGAATCAGGTTTGAGGTGATAGCTGCTTTGTCTTCTCAGACAGAACTGGAAGGACAGAATCAGTTGTGTTCCAGGACAGTAGCTCCTGCTTGTTGTTTTCAGAGGGTGTCATATTATCTTGGTAGGTTAGTTCTTTCTTTCTTACTTACAAGGGGCTAGCAGAGGTATTCTTGGGTGCTCCTGGATGTTTGGAAAAATGATTTGGTGGCTGTAAGTGGGTTCATTTTGTGGATGCTTCACTGTGTAACAGGCTGCACTGGAAGAGGACTATTTCTTCTGATTTAAAACCTATTTGGTGGGATTTTCTTGGAGACAGTTATTTGAATTAGAGACCTATATCTGTTAATTTCAAGCCTATGTTGATCTGTTGTTAGTGAAGCTGACTAAACTGGAGACCTGCTTCGTTTGGCAGCAAACATATTTTGGGGTCTTTGAGATGAATTTTGATTCCTTTTTGCTGAATCCACTAGCTGCAAAGGTTAGTGCATAGAGGGGAAGGGGTGTTAATGGACTGGACAGGTCTCACTCAGTCAATTGACTGGAGGAAGAGCTGAATCAGGTTTGAGGCGTTAGCTGCTTTGTCTTCTCAGACAGAACTGGAAGGGGACAGAATCAGTGGTGTTCCAGGACAGTAGCTCCTGCTTGTTGTTTTCACAGGATTATTGTGGATTTTACTTGGTAGTTTAGCTCTTTTCTTCCTTACTTCTAAGGGGCTAGCAGGGTATTCTTTTTGGAGCTGCTGGATGTTGGAAAACTGATTTGGTGGCTGTAAGTGGGCTCATTTTGTGGATGTTTCACTGTGTAACAGGCTGCACTGGTAGAGGACTATTTCCTCTGATTTAAAACTTATTTGGTGGGATTTGCTTGGAGATGGTTATTTGAGTTAAAGACCTATATCTGTTAATTTCAAGCCTATATAGATGTGTTGTTAGTGAAGCTGATTAAATTGGAGCCCTGTTTCCTTTGGCAGCATACATATTTTGGGGGCTTTGAGCTGAATTTTGATTCCTTTTTGCTGACTCCACTAGCTGCAAAGGTTAGTGCATAGTGTGGGAGGGGTGTTAATGGTCTGGCCAGGTCTCACTCAGCCAATTGACTGGAGGCAGATCTGAATCAGGTTTGAGGTGTTAGCTGCTTTGTCTTCTCAGAAAGAACTGGAAGGGAACAGGATCAGTTGTGTTCTAGGACAGTCGCTGCTGCTTGTTGTTTTCACAGGGTTCTTGTGTATTTTACTTGGTTGGTTATTCTATTTTTCTTACTTCTAAGGGGCTAGCAGGGTATTGTTTTGGTGATGCTGGATGTTTGAAAACTGATTTGGTGGCTGTAAGTGGGCTCATTTTGTGATTGTGTCACTGTGTAACAGGCAGCACTGGTAGAGGCCTATTTCTTCTGATTTAAAACCTGTTTGGTGGGACTTGCTTGGAGATGATTATTTGAATAGGAGACCTATATCTGTTAATTTCAAACCTATTCTGTTGTGCTGTTAGTGAAGCTGATTAAATTGGAGAACTTTTTCCTTTGGCAGCAAACATATTTTGGGGGCTTTGAGCTGAATTTTGATTCCTTTTTGCTGACTCCACTACGGCAAAAGTTGGTGCATGATGGGAGGGTGTTAATGGTCTGGCCAGGTCTCACTCCAGCCAGAATGACTGGCAGGGAGCTGAATACAGGTTTGATGTGTTAGCTGCTTTGTCTTCTCAGAAAGAACTGGAAGGGGACAGGATCAGTTGTGTTCCAGGACAGTAGCTGCTGCTTGTTGTTTTCACAGGGTTCTTGTGGATTTTACTTGGTAAGATAGTTCTTTTTTTTCTTACTTCTAAGGGGCTAGCAGGATATTGTTTTGGGGACTGCTGGATGTTTCAAAACTGATTTGGTGGCTGCAAGTGGGCTCATTTTGTGGATGTGTCACTGTGTAACAGGCTGCTCTGGTAGAGGCCTATTTCTTCTGATTTAAAACCTATTTGGTGGGATTTTCTTGGAGACGGTTATTTGAATTGTAGACCAATATCTGTTAATTTCAAGCCTATTTTGATGTGTTGTTTGTGAAGCTGATTAAATTGGAGACCTGTTTCCTTTGGCAGCAAACATATTTTGGGGGCTTTGAGCTGAATTTTGATTCCTTTTGCACTGATCACTAGCCGCAAGGTTAGTGCATGATGGGGGAGGGGTGTTAATGGTCTGTGGGTCTCACTCAGCCAAATGACTGGAGGCAGAGCTGAATCAGGTTTAGGTCTTGGCTGCTTTGTCTTCTCAGAAAGAACAGGAAGGGGACAGAATCAGTTGTGTTCCAGGACAGTAGCTGCTTGTTGTTTTCATAGGGTTCTTGTGGATTTTACTTGGTAGGTTAATTCTTTCTTACTTCTAAGGGGCTAGCAGGGTATTGTTTTGGGGGATGCTGGATGTTTGAAAAACTGTTTACGGTGGCTGTAAGTGAGCTCATTTGTGGATGTGTCACTGTGTAACAGGCTGCTCTGGTAGAGGCCTATTTCTTCTGATTTAAAACCTATTTCGTGGGATTTTCTTGGAGACGGTTATTTGAATTGTAGACCAATATCTGTTAATTTCAAGCCTATTTTGATGTGTTGTTAGTGAAGCTGATTAAATTGGAGACCTGTTTCCTTTGGCAGCAAACATATTTTGGGGTCTTTGAGCTGAATTTTGATTCCTTTTTGCTGAATCCACTAGCTGCAAAGGTTAGTGCATAGTGGGGGAGGGGTGTTAATGGTCTGGCCAGGTCTCACTCAGCCAAATGACTGGAGGCAGAGCTGAATCAGGTTTGAGCTCTTAGCTGCTTTGTTTTCTCAGAAAGAACAGGAAGGGGACAGAATCAGTTGTGTTCCAGGACAGAAGCTGCTGCTTGTTGTTTTCACAGGGTTCTTGTGGATTTTACTTGGTAGGTTAGTTCTTTTCCTTCTTACTTCTAAAGGGCTAGCACGGTATTCTTTTGGGGACTGCGTGATGTATCAAAACTGATTTGGTGGCTGTAAGTGGCCTCGTTTTGTGGATGTGTCACTGTGTAACAGGCTGCACTGGAAGAGGCCTATTTCTTCTGATTTAAAACCTATTTGGTGGGATTTGCTTGGAGATGGTTATTTGAATTGCAGACCTATATCTGTTAATTTCAAGCCTATTTTGATGTGTTGTTAGTGAAGCTGATTAAATTGGAGACCTGTTTCCTTTGGCAGCAAACATATTTTGGGGGCTTTGAGCTGAATTTTGATTCCTTTTTGCTGACTCCACTAGCTGCAAAGGTTAGTGCATAGTGGGGAAGGGGTGTTTATGGTCTGGCCAGGTCTCACTCAGCCAATTGACTGGTGGCAGAGCTGAATCAGGTTTGAGGTGTTAGCTGATTTATCTTCTCAGAAAGAACTGGAAGGGGACAGGATCAGTTGTGTTCCAGGACACTAGCTGCTGTTGTTGTTTTCACAGGGTTCTTGTGGATTTTACTTGTAGGTTAGTTCTTTTCTTTCTTTCTTCTAAGGGGCTAGCAGGGTATTGTTTTGGGGACTGCTGGATGTTTGAAAATTGATTTGGTTGCTGTAAGTGGGCTCATTTTGTGGATGTGTCACTATTTAACAGGCTGCACTGGTAGAGGCCTATTTCTTCTGATTTAAAACCAATTTAGTGGGATTTGCTTGGAGATGGTTATTTGAATAGGAGACCTATATCTGTTACTTTCAAGCTTATTTTGACGTCTTGTCAGTGAAGCTGATTAAATTGGAGAACTGTTTCCGTTGGCAGCAAAACATATTTTGGGTGCTTTGAGATGAATTTTGATTCCTTTTTGCCGACTCCACTAGCTGAAAAGGTTAGTGCATAGTGGGGGAGGGGTGTTAATGGTCTGGCCAGTTCTCACTCAGCCAATTGACTGGAGGCAGAGCTGAATCAGGTTTGAGGTGTTAGCTGCTTTGTCTTCTCAGAAAGAACTGGAAGGGGACAGAATCAGTTGTGTTCAGGACAGTAGCTGCTGCTTGTTGTTTTCACAGGGTTCGTGTGGATTTTACTTGGTAGGTTAGTTCTTTTCTTTCTTACTTATAAGGGGCTAGCAGGGTATTGTTTTGGGGACTACTGGATGTTTGAAATCTGATTCGGTGGTTGTAAGTGGGCTCATTTTGTGGATGTGTCACTGTGTAACAGGCTGCACTGGTAGAGGCCTATTTCTTCTGATTTAAATCCTATTTGGTGGGATTTGCTTGGTGATGGTTATTTGAATTACAGACCTATATCTGTTAATTTCAAGCCTGTTTTAATGTGTTGTTAGTGAAGCTGATTAAATTGGAGTCCTGTTTCCTTTGGCAGCAAACATATTTTGGGGGCTTTGAGCTGAATTTTGATTCCTTTTTGCTGAATCCACTAGCTGCAAGTGTTAGTGCATAGTGGGGAAGGGGTGTTAATGGTCTGGCCAGGTCTCACTCAGCCAATTGACTGGAGGCAGAGCTGAATCAGATTTGAGGTGTTAGCTGCTTTGTCTTCTCAGAAAGAACTGGAAGGGACAGGATCAGTTGTGTCTTCCAAGACAGTAGCTACTGCTTGTTGTTTTCACTGGGGTCTTGTGGATATATTACTTGGTAGTTAGTTCTTTTCTTTCTTACTTCTAAGGGGTTAGAAGGGTATTGTTTTGGGGAGTGCTGGATGTTTGAAAACTGATTTGGTGGTTGTAAGTGGGCTCATTTTGTGGATGTGTCACTGTGTAACAGGCTGCACTGGTAGAGGACTATTTCTTCTCATTTAAAACCTCTTTGGTGGGATTTGCTTGGAGATGGTTATTTGAATTGGAGACCTATATCTGTTAATTTCAAGCCTATTTTGATGTGTTGTTAGAGAAGCTGATTAACTTGGAGAACTGTTTCCTTTGGCAGCATACATATTTTGTCGGCTTTTAGCTGAATTTCGATTCCTTTTTGTTGACTCCACTAGCTGCAAAGGTTAGTGCATGATGGGGGAGGGGTGTTAATGGTCTGGCCAGGTCTCACTCAGCCAAATGACTGGCGGCAGAGCTGAATCAGGTTTGAGGTCTTGGCTGCTTTGTCTTCTCAGAAAGAACAGGAAGGGGACAGAATCAGTTGTGTTCCAGGACAGTAGCTGCTGCTTGTTGTTTTCACAGGGTTCTTGTGGATTTTACTTGGTAGGTTAGTTCTTTTCTTTCTTACTTCTAAGGGGTTAGCAGGGTATTGTTTTGGGGGCTGCTGGATGTTTGAAAACTGATTTGGTGGTTGTAAGTGGGCTCATTTTGTGGATGTGTCACTGTGTAACAGGCTGCACTGGTAGAGGCCTATTTCTTCTGATTTAAAACCTATTTGGTGGGATTTGCTTGGAGATGGTTATTTGAATTGAGACCTATATATGTTAATTTCAAGCCTATTTTGATGTGTTGTTAGTAGACTGATTAAATTGGAGAACTGTTTCTTTGGCAAGCATATTTTGGGGGCTTTGAGCTGAATTTTGATTCCTTTTGCTTGACTCCACTAGCTGCAAAGGTTAGTGCATGATGGGGAGGGGTGTTAATGGTCGGGCCAGGTCTCACTCAGCCAAATGACTGGAGGCAGAGCTGAATTAGGTTTGAGCTCTCTGCTGCATTGTCTTCTCAGAAAGAACAGGAAGGGGACAGAATCAGTTGTGTTCCAGGACAGTAGCTGCTGCTTGTTGTTTTCACAGGGTTCTTGTGGATTTTACTTGGTAGGTTAGTTCTTTTCTTTCTTACTGCTAAAGGGCTAGCAGGTATTGTTTTGGGGACTGCTGGATGTTTGAAAACTGATTTGGTGTTTGTAAGTAGGCTCATTTGTGGATGTGTCACTGTGTAACTAGCACTGCCTGGAAGAGGCGATTTCTTCTGAATTAAAACCTATTTGGTGGGAATTGCTTGGAGATGGTTATTTGAATTGGGAGACCCATATGTTAATTTCAAGCCTATTTTGATGTAAGTTGTTAGTGAAGCTGATTAATTGGAGACCTGTTTCTTGGCAGCAAACATATTTTGGGGGCTTTGAGCTGAATTTTGATTCCCTTTTGCTGACTCCACTAGCTGCAAAGGTTAGTGCATAGTGGGGAAGGGATGTTAATGCTCTGGCCATGTCTCACTCAGCCAATTGACTAGAGGTAGAGCTGAATTATGTTTGAGGTGTCAGCTGCTTTGTCTTCTCAGAAAGAACTGGAAGGGGACAGGATCATTTGTGTTCCAGGACAGCAGCTGCTGCTTCTTCTTTTCACAGGGTTCTTTTGGATTTTACTTGGTTGGTTACTTCTTTTCTTTCTTAATTCTAAGGTGCTAGCAGGATATTGTTTTGGGGTCTGCTGGATGTTTGAAAACTGATTTGGCTGTAAGTGGGCTCATTTTGTGGATGTGTCACTGAGTAACAGGCTGCACTGGTAGAGGCCTATTTCTTCTGATTTAAAACCTATTTGGTGGGATTTGCTTGGAGATGGTTATTTGAATTGGAGACCTATATCTGTTAATTTCAAGCCTATTTTGATGTGTTGTTAGTGAAGCTGATTAAACTGGAGACCTGTTTCCTTTGGCAGCAAACATATTTTGGGGGCATTGAGCTGAATTTTGATTCCATTTTGCTGACTCAACTAGCTGCAAAGGTTAGTGCATAGTGGGGGGAGGGGTGCTAATGGTCTGGCCAGTTCTCACTCAGCCAATTGACTGGAGGCAGAGCTGAATCAGATTTGAGGTGTTAGCTGCTTTGTCTTCTCAGAAAGAACTGGAAGGGGACAGTATCAGTTGTGTTTCAGGATAGTAGCTGCTGCTTCGTCTTTTCACAGGGTTCTTGTGGATTTTACTTGGTAGGTTAGTTCTTTTCTTTCTTACTTCTAAGGGGCTAGCAGGGTTTTGTTTTGGGGACTGCTGGATGTTTGAAAACTGATTTGGTGGTTGTAAGTGGGCTCATTTTGTGGATGTTTCACTGTGTAACAGGCTGCACTGCTAGAGGACTATATCTTCTGATTTAAAACCTCTTTGGTGGGATTTGCTTGGAGATGGTTATTTGAATTGGAGACCTATATCTGTTAATTTCAAGCCTTTTTTGATGTGTTGTTAGAGAAGCTGATTAACTTGGAACACTGTTTCCTTTGGCAGCATACATATTTTGGGGGCTTTTAGCTGAATTTCGATTCCTTTTTGTTGACTCCACTAGCTGCAAAGGTTAGTGCATGATGGGAGAGGGGTGTTAATGGTCTGGCCGTCTCTCACTCAGCCAAATGACTGAGGCAGAGCTGAATCAGGTTTGAGGTCTTGGCTGCTTTGTCTTCTCAGAAAGAACAGGAAGGGGACAGAATCAGTTGTGTTCCAGGACAGTAGCTGCTGCTTGTTGTTTTCACAGGGTTCTTGTGGATTTTACTTGGTAGGTTAGTTCTTTTCTTTCTTACTTCTAAAGGGCTAGCACAGTATTGTTTTGGGGGCTGCTGGATGTTTGAAAACTGATTTGGTGGCTGTAAGTGGGTTCATTCTGGATGTTTCACTGTGTAACAGGCTGGCTGGTAGAGGCCAATTTCTTCTGATTTAAAACCTATTTGGTAGGAATTGCTTGGAGATGGTTATTTGAATTGGGGACCTATATATGTTAATTTCAAGCCTATTTTGATGTGTTGTTAGTGAAGCTGATTAAATTGGAGACCTGTTTCCTTTGGCAGCAAACATATTTTGGGGGCTTTGAGCTGAATTTTGATTCCTTTTTGCTGACTCCACTAGCTGCAAAGGTTAGTGCATAGTGCGGGAGGGGTGTTAATGCTCTGGCCATGTCTCACTCAGCCAATTGACTAGAGGCAGAGCTGAATTAGGTTAGAGTTGTCAGCTGCATTGTCTTCTCAAAAAGAACTGGAAGGGGACAGGATCAGTTGTGTTCCAGGACAATTGCTGCTGCTTGTTGTTTTCACAGGGTTCTTGTGGATTTTACTTGGTAGGTTAGTTCTTTTCTTTCATACTTCTAAGGGGCTAGCAGGGTATTGTTATCGGGGCTGCTGGATGTTTGAAAACTGATTTGGTGGCTGTAAGCGGTCTCATTTTGTGGATGTGTCACTGTGTAACAGGGTGCACTGGTAGAGGCCTATTTCTTCTGATTTAAAACCTATTTGGTGGGATTTGCTTGGAGATGGTTATTTGAATTGGAGACCTATATCTTTTAATTTCAAGCCTATTCTGATGTGTTGTTACTGAAGTTGATTAAACTGGAGACCTGTTTCTTTTGGCAGCAAACATATTTTGGGGGCTTTGAGCTGAATTTTGATTCCTTTTGGCTGACTCCACTAGCTGCAAAGGTTAGTGCATAGTGGGGGAGGGGTGTTAATGGTCTGGCCAGTTCTCATACAGCCAATTGACTGGCGGCAGAGCTGAATCAGGTTTGAGGTCTTGGCTGCTTTGTCTTCTCAGAAAGAAGTGGAAGGGGACGGAATCAGTAGTGTTCCAGGACAGTAGCTGCTGCTTGTTGTTTTCACAGGGTTCTTGTGGATTTTACTTTGTAGGTTAGTTCTTTTCTTTCTTACTGCTAAGTGGCTAGCAGGGTATTGTTTTGGGGACTGCTGGATGTTTGAAAACTGATTTGGTGTTCGTAAGTAGGCTCATTTTGTGGATGTGTCACTGTGTAACAGGCTGCACTGGTAGAGGCCTATTTCTTCTGATTTAAAACCTATTTGGTGGGATTTGCTTGGAGATGGTTATTTGAATTGGAGACCTATATCTGTTAATTTCAAGCCTATTTTGATATGTTGTTAGTGAAGCTGACTAAAATGGAGACCTGTTTCCTTTGGCAGCAAACATATTTTGGGGGCTTTGAGCTGAATTTTGATTCCTTTTTGCTGACTCCACTAGCTGCAAAGGTTAGTGCATAGTGGGGGAGGGGTGTTAATGGTCTGGCCAGGTCTCACTCAGCCAATTGACTGGAGGCAGAGGTGAATCAGGTTTGAGGTGTTAGCTGCTTTGTCTTCTCAGAAAGAACTGGAAGGGGACAGGATCAGTTGTGTTCCAGGACAGCATGTTCTACTTGTTGTTTTCAAAGGGATCTTGTGGATTTTACTTGGTAGGTTAGTTCTTTTCTTTCTTACTTTTAAGTGGCTAGCAGGGTATTGTTTTGGGGGCTGCTGGATGTTTGAAAACTGATTTGGTGGCTGTAAGTGGGCTCATTTTGTGGATGTTTCACTGTGTAACAG
Source organism: Neoceratodus forsteri (assembly GCA_016271365.2). Lineage (NCBI taxonomy): Eukaryota > Metazoa > Chordata > Ceratodontiformes > Ceratodontidae > Neoceratodus > Neoceratodus forsteri. Next base: position 1,516,388,465 of record CM057452.1, on the reverse strand, counting down.
GCTGCACTGGTAGAGGCCTATTTCTTCTGATTTAAAACCTATTTGGTGGGATTTGCTTGGAGATGGTTATTTGAATTGGAGACCTATATCTGTTAATTTCAAGCCTATTTTGATGTGTTGTTAGTGAAGCTGATTAAATTGGAGACCTGTTTCCTTTGGCAGCAAACATATTTTGGGGGCTTTGAGCTGAATTTTGATTCCTTTTTGCTGACTCCACTAGCTGCAAAGGTTAGTGCATAGTGGGGGAGGGGTGTTAATGGTCTGGCCAGGTCTCACTCAGCCGATTGACTGGAGGCAGAGCTGAATCAGGTTTGAGGTGTTAGCTGCTTTGTCTTCTCAGAAAGAACTGGAAGGGGACAGGATCAGTTGTGTTCCAGGACAGTAGCTGCTGCTTGTTGTTTTCACAGGGTTCTTGTGGATTTTACTTTGTAGGTTAGTTCTTTTCTTTCTTACTTCTAAGGGGCTAGTAGGGTGTTGTTTTAGGGGCTGCTGGATGTTTGGAAAATGAGTTGGTGGCTGTAAGTGGGCTCATTTTGTGGATGTTTCACTGTGTAACAGGCTGCACTGGTAGAGGCCTATTTCTTCTGATTTAAAACCTATTTGGTGGGATTTTCTTGGAGATGGTTATTTGAATTGGAGACCTATATCTGTTAATTTCAAGCCTATTTTGATGTGTTGTTATTGAAGCTGATTAATTTGGAGACCTGTTCACATTGGCAGCAAACATATTTTAGGGGCTTTGAGCTGAATTTTGATTCATTTTTGCTGACTCCACTTGCTGCAAAGGTTAGTGCATAGTGAGTGAGGGGTGTTAATGGTCTGGCCAGGTCTCACTCAGCCAATTGACTGGAGGCAGAGCTGAATCAGGTCTGAGGTGTTAGCTGCTTTGTCTTCTCAGAAAGAACTGGAAAGGGACATGATCAGTTGTGTTCCAGGACAGTAGCTGCTGCTTGTTGTTTTCACAGGGTTCTTGTGGATTTTACTTGGTAGGTTAGTTCTTTTCTTTCTTACTTCTAAGGGGCTAGAAGGGTATTGTTTTGGGGGCTGCTGGATGTTTGAAAACTGATTTGGTGGCTGTAAGTGGGCTCATTTTGTGGATGTTTCACTGTGTAACAGGCTACACTGGTAGAGGCCTATTTCTTCTGATTTAAAACCTATTTGGTGGGATTTGCTTGGAGATGGTTCTTTGGCTGCTGGGCTTAGAGGGGAGACACAGGGCTGATACACTGTCTCTTGAGTCAGGTGTCTGTCCAAGACCCGTCCTCCCCACCTCCCTCCCCAGAAGTCTGCTAATTTATAGGGAACACCTGCCCTGCATGGAGGAAAGGCTGCAGGTGCAGCTCATGTAGTCCTAGCCACTGGGGGTTGGATTTAAAGGCTGGGAGAGAGGAGCTTAGGGAGTTGTTCATTTCCCTTATAAGTTTAATGTGGTGTACTGCACCTAGTAACAGGGTTACTGGTGTACAGTGGGACTGTCTCTAAGATTAGTGGGTGACCTGATTAGGCAGTAGGGTGTATCTTGGACTAGGGGAGAACCTGTTGGCTCACCCAAGGAAACCTATTTGAAAGGGGATGGAACCATACGTCATGAGGGCCGGCATCTTTGGGATGCTGTTGGGGTGCACAGGGTGTGGAGCAGCCATGATACTGGACTGGGCTTGGAAGTTCAGTGGTTGCCCAATGTGCTACCAGCTAGCACAGCATAGGGAGGAGGTTGCGGGGATTAGGAGAAAGTTGGGGGAAGGGGTGGTATGGTGGGGAAGGGGCTGGGAATCTCATGGGGTTGCACCAAGCACTGGGGGTGGGGGCATAGGGAAAGGAGTGCAGGAGAATACTCAGGGGTCACATAGGGACCCTGGCAGAGGGGGTCCAAAAGGACACTACCAAGGAAGCAGGCAGCTAACTGGGGACCCTCACAAAGAAGGGACGGAGGGACAACATTCTCAGGGAAGTAGGCAGATGGCCAGGGCTGGACAGAAGGAAGCAAGGCGGGGAGGTGGATCAGACCTTACACTCAATAACCGCTTCAATTCTCTTCTTCTGCTCGAGGATGAGGGGGGTGATGTAGCCACGACAGGGGTGGTTAGAGACGGAAAGGAAGTGGGAGGCAGGAGGCAGGGGCCAGAGAGCAGGAAGAACAGGGGGGACCTGGAATGCAGGAAAATGGGGGGAGCAGTGAATCAGAGCAGGAGGGGCAGGGGAAAAGGGAGGAAAGCGCAAGGAGAAGGACCAGTTGGGAGGAAAGGTAAAGGAGAAGGACCAGAAGTACAAGGAGGATTCAGTAAAGGGAGCTGAGGGTTTAGGCCAGGGGAGCACGACGAGCAAGGAGGAACTAAATGGAGACAGGAAGGAATGGAGGACGAGCCAGGCTAGTTTAGCAGATGGGGGAGAAGGACCAGTTGCGAGCAGTGAGGGGGGAATTAGCAAGGTACAGAAGGATACTCAGGAGGAGGAGGCCTCAAGTTGGAGGGAGGGTGGACATGGTAAATAGGAGGGGTGGCATGGCACCCAGATGGGAGAACAAGGAGCCGCTGTGTGGAGGGGCCGTAGAAAGGATGAGGGACATGGAAGGGGGGAATGGAGGAAAAAGAGCGGTCAGAGTGCTCCTGTTGGGGATTCTATGATCAGGGGTATCAAATGGGATGGGAGGAGAAAGCCTGGCCAGTTAGAACAAGATGCTTCCCTGGACTAATGGTGCACAGGGCTAAGCTGGAGGTATATCAGCTGGCAAAGGATTGTGGGTTCCCAGACATACTGGTCCACCTGGGTACAAATGACATTGAGGGAAATAGCGAGCCAGAGATACAGGCAAGATTCAGGGAGCTTGCCAGGGTCTGTCATGACATAGGATGCATAGTTTCCTTCTCAGAAATCCTGCCAGAGCCAAGGGCTAGTGGGGAACACAAAGGAAGATTAGGGAGATAAACCAGTGGCTCAGGAGTGGTGTGAGGCCAGAGGGTATGGGTTGATGGGGATTGGGGAAGACCTGGGAGGATAAGGAGCTGTATGCTGAGATAGACTCCATCTCAATTTGGAGGAGGAATCCTAAGTTGAAAATAGAGGGTTCATTGGTGAAAAGTGGGGTTTAAACTTGTGAAGGGGGCAGGATGGGGAAAAGGCTGTCAAGGGGTGCCAATAAAGGAGGACTCTGTCTCCACCCCTGGGGACCAGGAGGATTGCAGGAAAGGCCGACTGGCAAGTGCAGACCACGGGAAAACAGAATCCCATGGGAACACGAGCAGGGGAAATGGAACTAGGAAAGGTGGAAGGTAGTCTAAATGCCAGGAGCTTGGGCAATAAAGTGCCTGAGCTCCAGGTGATGCTAACTGAGGAGCAGTGGATGTGGCAGCGGTCACTGAGACTTGGGCCACTGCAGGACATGACTGGGACCTGAACCTGGAGGGTTACACTATGTTCAGGAAGGACAGGGGAGGAAGGGGAGGAGGGGTAGCAATGATAGTCAAAAACTGCATTGGCATAGGGGGAGTAGAGGAGGCAGAGGGAACCGTGGAAGCGATTTGGGTCATCTTGATAACAAGGGGGGGCAAGAGAGTAAAAATAGGAGTGGTGTATAGACCCCCTGCCCTGGCGGAGGAGCTGGAGGACAGTCTGGTGGCAGATGTTGGGAGACACTGCAGACTGGGCAGAGGAACGGTGGTGGTGGTGTTGGGGGACTTAAACATGCCAGAAACAGACTGGGAGACTATGACATCCTCTGTGACCTGGGAACAGAGGTTGTTGGATGTCTTTCAAGACACGTTCCTAACTCAGCAGGTGAGGGAACCGACCAGGGAGGCGTGGGTACTGGATGTGGTCCTTACAGACAGTGACCAGATTGGGGGCCTGGAGGTAAGGGACCCATTGGCGGGGAGTGACCATGCCACGGTCTTGTTCTGCCTGGACCTAGAAGGGGTAGAAGGCTGCACAAAGACGGAAGTAACCGACTTCAGGGGGCGGATTTTAAGGAAATGGAAGGATCCTTAAGAACATTTGGATGGGATTGGGTCAGACATGGACGTTGATAGTAGGTGGGAAATCATCAGGAGAGGGGTGCAGGATGCTACCAGCACCTGTGCAAGAGTAAGACGAAAATGCGGTAGGGCCCAAAAACCCTGCTGGTGGACCAGGGAGGTCCAGGAGGTGGTGCGGGGAAAGAAGGCAGCCTATAAGCAATTCAAGTGCTCAAGGAGTGAAAGGGATCGAGAGGAGTACGAGCTGATGGCTAGAAGGGCCACTAGAGTGGTGAGGGCGGCTAAGGCAAGGAAGGAGCAGAACCCGGCCAGGAAATGGGAGAGGGAACAAGGGGTTCTTTAGATACATTGGGGAAAAACGAAGAGTGAAGGGGCAGATTAGCAGGATTAAATCAGGGGAGAGATGGGCACAAGACCCGGGGGAGCAGGCTGAGGTACTAAATGAGTACTTCACCTCAGTTTTCACCAAGGAAAATGGGGGTGCTGCATCATACATGGGAAGAGACAGAGATACTGAGGAGGGGGGGACCTTACCGATCGGGCGGGTCTGGGGAGGGGAGGCATCACTGGCAGGTGGGGGAGGCTAAGCGGGAGAAGAGGTACTGGAGTGAAATCACAGCAGAGAGTGAGGGAAGCCCTCAGCTCCCTTAAGATGGAGAAAGCACCGGGTGGATAAATTACATCCCAGAGTGCTGAAGGAACTGTGGATGTCTTGGCGAAACCCTGGCGGACTTTTCACCATCTCTCTGAGGACAGGGTGGGTGCCCCAAGACTGGAAGGTGGCGCATATAGTGCCTATCAACAAGGGGGATCAAGGAGGTGGCGGGAACTACAGGCCTGTCAGCCTGACATCGGTGGTGGGCAAGGTGATGGAGGGCATTGTCAAGGAGAGGCTGGGGGACCTGGATAAGTCAGGGTGCCTGGACGATAGACAGCATGGATTCATCCCAGGAAATGCGTGTCAGACAAACCTGGTGGAGTTCTATGACTGGGTGACTAGTGCTTTGGACCTGGGTAGACCAGTGGACGTCCTCTTTCTAGACTTCAGCAAGGCATTTGACTCTATTAATCATGTGGGCCTGTTGAATAAGCTGGGAGAAATGGGGGTGGGGAACCAGATGATCAGATGGATAGGCAATTGGCTCCAGGACCAGACCCAGAGGGTCGTAGTTAGCGGGATAGTCTCATCCCCAAGGAGGGTCATTAGTGGGATCCCACATGGATCAGTCCTTGGGCCCCTTCTGTTCAACGCCTATGTCTCTGAAATAAGGACAGGAATCAAGAGTGAGATGAGTCTCTTTGATGGATGACTCAAACTGGGTGGTGGTGGATGGGGAGGAGGGAGGGTGGCCCACAGGGGACCTGGAGGCTCTGGAAAGATGGTCTAGAAAGTGGAAGCTGAGGTTCAATGCAGGAAATGCAAGGTACTCCACCTGGGGCCAGAAACCCAGGCCAAGTGTACATCCTGGGGGAATGCTACAAGTCTCAATGGCTGAGAGGGACCTGGGGTGGTGGTGGATGTCAAGATGAACAACTCTGAGACTTGTAGGAGGCAGCAGCCAAGGCCAACAGGATGCTGGGATGCATCGCTAGGGGGATCACCTCCAGAAGGAGGAGTGATACTCCTCTGTATAACTGCTTGGTGAGGCCGCACTTGATTACTGCATGCAGTTTTGGAGGCCACACTTAAAGAGGGACATTAACCTCCTGGAGAGGGTCCAGAGGAGGGCAACCAAAATGATTTGGGGCTTGGGAGACAGGACCCATGAGGAGAGGCTCAAGAGCTAAATATGTCACACATTGGAAGAGAGAAGGGACCGGGGGACATGATAGAGGTCTTCAGGTACATGAAGAGGGTAAATAGGGGAGGAACAGTCAGGGTGCTTCAAGGAAGGAGGAGGGGCCACTAGAGGGCATGGGTGGAAGCTGGAGGGGAAGATTCAGGGAGAAAGGAGGAGGTGCTACTTCACTGAGAGGGTGGTGGAGCCATGGAATGCACTGCCTAGGGGGCTGGTGGAGGCAGAGACAGTGGAGGGGTTCAAGAGGGGGTGGGACAGGTACAGGGGAAGGGTTCTGGAAGCAAAATCCAATGCAGCAAGAATATCCAGAACTGGGAAGGGAGAAGCCAGAGAAGGCGAGGGGGACAGCAAGGTCAGCACCCAGGGTGGGGGCTGACCAAACGAGCAGACACAAAAGACCGTTAGGCCTATTCTGCTGGCATTTTAGTATGTTAGAATGTTACTGAGACAAACATCACTGAAAGGAATAAATTGTCAGAGGAACAAAAGAAAAAGGAAGTCATTAAGAACTCAATTAAAACTAGAAAAGTGCAATGACTGGTTTGAAGAACAAAAAAAAACTGAAATTACTGTGTAAATTATATGTCTAAATTCAGTGTCCAATAAGTCAATTTCAGCCCAGTGAATTACAGCAAAATCCAGTAAATTAAAGCAAAATAATTACTTGCAATGACCAGAAAAAAATGTAACACACCTGCATAGCAAAATTAATTACCACATGGAATCAAATCCATCAGAAAATACATGCATGTGACAAAATTGTGTTTTACCTGGGCTTCAGTGGGAGCAAGTGATGTCTTGCCCTTTTCTAAGAATCCTGTTCCAAACATATGTGGCTGCCCATCATGTGTAGATACTAATTATGATAGACCCATTACGTAGACAGCCATAGACTGGGCTTTCCAAAGATTAGAAAAACAAGAAGGGTTTAAGATGCAGTCTCAAAATAGAAAGGAAGTGTGGTGACCACAAAAACTTTCTTACAGGGGCGATGCATTTAAAATAAAACAGACACCATATTCTGCAGCTTTTGTATTCAGTGCAAAAAGTCTCTTTCAGGAACACAATGCTAGCCCACATGAACCACAGTTTCCTTAATGTTAGTATAGGTACATTCCACTCTGATCATAGATAAAGCACATTGTAAATATGAAAACATCTTTTTACATCAGTAAATTCAGAATGAACCAGAGACAAGATGGAAAATGAGATTCTTCGGCAGCCTTACTGGTTGGCCTAATAAAAAGCATTTCATAGCATAACATGTATAAAATATTAAATTGCAGTTACAGTATTAACAGTATATGTTCATACAGTGATCTCCTGCAACAGTGTCATATGGGTCTATTGATTAGACAAAAACAAGCATCTTACAAGGCAATATTAACCATATTTACAATGTGATAGCTTACCATGTAATAGTCCCCCCTTGTTGACTTGTGAAGGCAATGCAGTATTTACAGTATCAGAGAATAAAGGTTTGTCTTGAGTATGATGCATCACAGCTTGTGTAGCCAGTGAGCAACTTGGGACATATTTTATTTAAGTAAGAAAATCAACCAGCCTGGTAAAACAGAGGGCTGAGGTGCTGGCACCTTACCTCGAACCACACCAGTGACCCAGGTTCGGGAACGGATTCGGGAAGCCGGGAGCTGGCAGGCGAAGGATAGGACCAAGTGTCCATAGGACTGATCTCCTCTCCTGGGATGGGTAGTGGGATGGTGTCACACTACGGTGACCTCTGGTGGAGACCAGGAGCACTGCAGACGTACTCAGGAGGGAACAACACCAGAAAAGCAGAAATACCGCTCCACATTCAGCCGGATGACAGCTGCCCAACTCTCCAATGCCATCCATGTCCCTGCCGTGCCTTACATCTCAGCAGCTCCACAGGGCCAAGTGTTGCACTGGTCTGCCCCCCCTTGGCTGGCACCTTCCCCTTGGAGGAGGGGGACCCATCGGGTGAAGGGTTATGCCAGGTTACCCTGGGGATGGCTGCCATATGAGAATGGAGGCTTGGGGAGGGCAGATGGATCGGAAGAGGCCTTGGCAAGCCTGAAGGAGCGGCTGATGTGGCAGCACATGGGGAAAAATAAATAACACAAAAAAATAAATAAATAAGAAAATCATTCCAAGAGAGAGTATGGTATTGAGGCTATGTTTTGCCTGATCCATAAAATGAGCTGCGGTTACCAGATTGTCTGATTTTTATTTCATAAGGCTGTACAGTTCACAGGGGGTTCTACAGATCAAATGTATAATGGAACACTCTGAGTCACGAGGATGGACAAAGGGTGGGGGTTCAAGAACATGGCCAGGGGTGGCATAATAGGCAGCTGACTCTGTTTATACAGGGGAACTCTTGACAGAGTGTTCACCACTGTGGCATCAGCATGCTTTTTTCAGCATGTTTTGACTTCAGCCTCCCTATTTGGTGGATCCAATGCCTTTAAGCTTCAATTCCCAAATAGGGATCTACATCCCATCACTCTGGTGTGCTGCCCAGAACACCTGCGTTACAGGAACCCCTGATTTGGCTTCGCTGAAGCCAGTCCAGCACACTGATGCCCTTCAGAACACCTGAACCTCATAAGACACAAGATCCTTCCATCTTCAGTTATTTTGGACACACTGTTTTGCCAATATGTTTATATTATTAAAATGCAACCCATTTATGGAAATATAATGGATATTACAGTCCACATGCAAAATTTCAACTTTCTAGTCTCATGCAGAAGGAGGGTTAGAAGTGGGCTACCTGTGCTAGGGGGTTCTATGATGCCGGTTTGACAACACTTTTGTAGACCGGCATCACAGCGATGGGATTTATGTCAACTGTAAGTTGTGGTAGACATAAATCCCTAGTGTCTCCCAGGTCTGTTTTTTCATAGGGGGCTCTGCCCCCCACACCTCCATACTAAGGATTATCAACTCCAGTCAGAGTTGATTCAGAAGGGGGTGCAGGACTGGGAGACAGTGTGCCCATATCTCGGGCACACCAACACAGTGACCTGTTTGCAAAGTGTCGATTTTGCCAACAGCGAGGTATGTCACTGTGTTGGTGTCGCCGTCAGGTCAGCATACCGTGATAGGGTCAATCCCTATCAGACTTGGGAGAATTCTGTGTTATCACCTATTTTTTTCAAAGACTTTTGCAACAGCACTTGAGCCCTCTATCCTTTATTATCTTGTTGTTTCTCCTTAGCTGTGCCAGACTGGCAGCCTGCAGGACCCCTTCCCCTTCTAACTCTGTATCCCCCTCTACATTTTCCTTTTCTTCTACTTTTCCAGTCTTGTGCTAATGAAGTAGAGTACCATGTAAAAAGAAGGTGCACAAGTAAAGTTTTGCTAGCTGCAGTAGCATAATATCTTAAAAGACCATCCGGATAAAGTGTAAATGCATTTAGCCCATTCAGTCTTTTTGGCTGGGCTGCTGCTGTTTTAGTGAGGTACCAAATAGGGGTGCAGGATAATACAAAACCCCTTGTGTTGCTTAAATACATTTTTTTATTTTAAGCAAAACTGTGGAACTATGTACTGTATATAAAAGCAGTATAGTTAGAATATATATTGCTAAAATAAAAGACGCTCCTTCCTGAGCAATTGCCCATGCCATATAATTGTAAAATCATCTCAGCCCAAATGTTTGGGAAAAGAAAATATGCCAAAAAGCTAGCCTTTGCCCTTTCCTTTCAGCATGTCTACCTTAGCACTCAAAATTGCATATAGAAAATTGGTAGACCACTGTGGGAGTTTCATTTTTTTCCTTTCTTTTTCCCTGTTATACTTTATTAGTCATTGCAGTTGGGGACAGAACGAAAAATATGTTCCAGGCATTCGAAATAAATTAAAAATGTATCCCTTTATTTTTCGTTTTGTTACTTCTTTCCTCTTTTTAGTTTTGGCGGACACTGCAGTTTTGACCAAGAAGTTCAACAGAGCTCGCTCTACAGACTGTCTCAACCACCAAAGTTCATTAGAAGACAGAGGCTGCTACTTCATAGCACTCAAAATTTTGTTTTGCAGTTGGCTGGTCTTAAAACATTGAGGTAAATAAAATTAAAACAAATGTGGATGAAGTTAACTTATTTTTGTCTTTGAAAGAACACTTTTTGCCACCGGGGTCTAGCAAGGAGAGAGCTGATTGGATGCACAAAGGAAAAAAGTGCAGTCTCTCTCTCTCACCCCCAGTGCCACAAGCTACAGTATGCTGCAGTACGAATATCTGCACAATAAAAAAGAATAAGACAAAAGAGCATTGTAAGAAAATAAATAAAAAACGGTATCTGTAAATTAATAAATATATGTTTAGAAGCAGTGCTACACAGTACTAAAAACATAAATTAATTTACTGTATTCACAACCCCCACCCCTTTCTGCTGACAGCCATCATACACAGGAAGCATAGCATTTATTAAGAATAAATTATGTTTGTTTGTTTTTATCATAGAATGCTTTTTCCACCTCCACTGCGGAGTGGTAGTGGTGAGTCATCAGCTGCTGGCACCCGCACCCCTGGACCAGGTCTGGCCAGTGATACACTCTCCCCCACAGGCCAGCAAGTAGACAGGATCCCCTCCCCCATAGGGACCTGGAGCTCTGACACCAAGGTGGCACACCTCTTATGTCTGGGGAAAAGGACAAGGCCATCAGCCACCATGATCACCCCACAATTTTCTGCCATTATCTCCCCTAGAAGCCGGACGTGCATTGGCATCAGTGCACAACCGTGTGGACGCCCGCTATGCTCCATCCCTTCATTGTGCATCTGGCCTCCACCAGTTGCCGCTGCAGAGCAATGAAGTTCTCCCACCTACTCCAGAGGAAGGAGAGCAGTCACGGGATGCTCAATGCTCCCTCTCCCCTGCCAGCCCCCAGTGGTCCAAGTCCATTCCCGAACCCAGGTCGCCGGTGTGGCGCGAGTTGTGGCATCCAGCACCTCAACCCTCAGCAGCACCGGGCTGGCGTAAGAATAAATGATGTTTGATTTTGTTCCTCTAATGCTCCTTTTTGTTATTACTCCTGCTTTTAAAGTTAAGTTTTATATTTCCTTAAAACATTGTGGGGTATGAGTACCTGAGACAGGTCAGTGTCTCTATGAGCTCCCTATGAAGTCAGCAGCCTCTTTTGACAGAACTTTTACACTGTTTCAGGGTGTCATACCATCAGGAATGGGAGGAGCTATAACTCATTAAGTGCTTGTTACATGTTCAAGTTAACTTAAGAATTGTATAAAAGAATAATGTCATATACAGGTACTGTTTCCCCTTGGGGTACTTACTTGTTCTAGAGGGGAAAGTTTCTTCATACCTTTTTGAAAACTGTTGTGCAAGATTTACGCATTGCGATTATATGAAAGGTCATTACTGTAGAGCGTTATGTTGACCCTCAGTACTGCAGCAAATGTAAAGTTACTGTGTTCATGTTTCAGCACATTCCAAAAATAGCATCACTGCGCCCAATAACTTTCTGTTGATTTTCTCTGAACTAACATGAAGTAACTGTACTCTACATTACATAATGGCCATGAAACTATTGCATTTAGGCACCCCTTTCCTAGCACATTTTCAGTACAGTGTCAAAACTCTGTCATATTCCTGTTTGAAATATTCAAAACAGCAGGTACATGCATGAATTGTACATTATTTATCAGCATTCCCGTGACAGAACTAGCAGTCAAACCAATGAGTAGATTCAGTTCCACTACAGGGCATTGTAAAGTTACCTTTGAGATCCCATAGTACAAAACTGCAAAAAAATTAAGAAATACATTTTCTTCATCTCGTCCAAGGTAAGGCAAAACAAATTTTTCAGTTCCTGAAGAGTTCTCCATTAAATTTGTTTACTGCGGGCTTGTCTCGGGAGTATATAAGTGAACATGAAGTCTAGTGTCTCAACCAGTTAAAATGAAAACGAGCAGATGTTTCTTGGAGTCTTGTGGTCTGAGTACATTCTTGATATTTGTTAGCATGTCTCTTAAAGAAACCTAGAGAAAAGAAGAGATACTAAAACACACACCCGCTAGTGTGAATTATAGCCATCTCTTCTCCTCGAACAATTTTGTTTGGTTTATATGCCATCCTGAAAGCAAAGCGATAGAACAAAATGTAATATCCTGTCCAAGGGCTGATCTCCTGCTTGCAATTCTGTGAACAAGCTTATGGAGGTCAAAATGCATCTCAAAGTTAACTTCCTGCACTCCAGACTGACATATTATAGTGGCACAGTAGCACTGCTATATTTAGGGTTGTTGGGTAGGCATGTTAATGTTAAACCTCAAATTGTGAACTTTAATATCTTCGCAACTGTTCAAAAGATTTGCATGCAATTTTGTATACACAGTCTTGCGGGGTAGGTCTTTTGATGTGCCAAGTCTTCCAGTTGGATGTGCAGATTCTGAGATACAGATAGCACAATAATGGTGGTTTGGAATTTTGGTCTCAAATTTTCAGGGTAGAAAGGGTGTGGCCTACAGAACTGCCTTTCACTGGTAAGGTGAAAAATTATTAATCCATTCCAAAGTTATTACATTTTAAAAAATGTGGGTTCTGAGCATGTTCAGTCAGCACTTCAAAATAGCTGCAGGATCTGTCATATGGGAGCCCTTTTTCATATGCTTTTTCATGTATTGTTTTTTTTCTATGGCTGCCATTTTGTTTTCCATTTTTCCCCAAAAATTCAAATTTGGAACATTACAAAAATGACATCCTGGGTAGTGACCAACAAATGTAGCTTGTTTGTTCAGACCCCCTTAGCTGGATTCAGCATTTAACTGTTGCAGAAATGCACTTAAAATGTTGTTTTCTTAAGATTATAAGTCTTTTTTCATGTTTTATTTATTTATTTTGTTGTTGTTGACCGGGTAAGTGCACTAGACAAATCCTGCCTATTTTCAGGCACAACCCGGGGAAGGGGGATACAGATAAATGCCAACTGACCTTGAAGCAGATTAAGCGGTTTGTGGTATTTTTTTTTGTTTGTTTTTTTAGTGAATGAGGGAAATTTGGCCAGGACACCGGGGAAATTCCCCTACTCTTTTCGATAAGTGACATGGGATCTTTAACATCCACCTGAACTACCACCAATCCAGGCAGATGGGACCTCGGTTTAACGTCTCATCCGAAAGACGGATGTCTCATAATATGAAAAAAAAATCTTATTTTCTATCATGAGTCATGAGGGGAAATCCTTTTTTGTTTTTCTGGTACTTTTTCTCTGGTGTCTAGTGGCACTCTGATCAGCATCCCCATAATAACACTATATTTCCCTGGTGTCTCCCACCCTTCGATTGTCCTCCCATTGTTTTTTTTATATTGTGGTATTCCCTATTCAAAGAGTGTGGTTTATCTTAAGAAATAGTTTGCCAGTTTCATCTTTCATTATTGGGTGCTATGTGAAGCATAATATATTTATTTCCAGTTTATTCACAATAATACTAAAGACTTTGCTGCACAACAAAGCACTCAGCACATGATGTGCCACCCAGGATAGACATTGCTAGGGGCAATGATCAAGTGAAAGTTGCAGTCTAGCCAGAGTGAGTGTTGTCATTCAAACTCTAAGGACCCTTCCCAGCTTCCTAAGTTGTGAAAACGCAACTCCTTATTGCTAATATTTTTTGTTTCTATCATGTTAGACACCAACTGTAGGAGGTTGTATTTTTTTTCTTCTCACTCTTATTTCTACAACTTTAGGCAAGTACTGTAAGCTGCTACTGTGCTTTAAGATGCTTTACCCATCACCATGTGTGGTGTTCAGTCTGTGTCACCAAACAGCTGCAGTCCAGACAATCCACAGATTACCAGCCAGCTAAAGGCTCTCTGTGTCTGCTGTAGTCTAGCCTTCTCTGGCTCTTCCCTCTTCCTCCTGGCTTCTGGATGCTAATGTGTTATGCTAGCCAGGCCTAGCAGTAGCAATTACTGGCTGTCTCCCAAACTGTCTCCAGGACTGATCTGAGCTTTTATACACAATCTCTCATGCCCACAGCTGGCAGTTATGACCCACTTACTTGAAGAGCAAGCTTCTTCGTCCTCCTCCTCCAGAAAAACAGGAACAGACTGTTAATGTATGTGATATCCAAAGAGCACCCCTTATGTGACATGTAATTTGAAATGTGTGAATTAAACAAGTGTTGAGTATGCTACATTTGGAATTTGTCAAATATTTGGGAGGTGTGTGGTACTCCCATAACATACCCCCTCTAATCACCTGTGAGTTGACTTGTTGGAAACACTTTATTTAAAAGAAGCCAATTTAGACAATGCATTCTGTAGAAGACAAACCATTTATAGGCAGTTCATTGTTAGATATGACCGAACAGAGTGAGCCCATCTTCATGCCAGGTGATAGGCATTATTCACATTACAGCTGTGATATGAAAACTAACACACAACCATTTTCATGGAGACAAAGTAAGGAAAAAGCCAATTTAAGCAAAAAGAAATTTGTAACTTTTGAAAAATGTACCATAGGGGGTACACTGTAAAGGTATGCTGGGGCCAAATAGTATTTGCTGAATACCACAAATTGTGGGGATCCCCTAATATTTGGGAGCCCTTCCTAAACTGGAGACTATTTGTCCCCTATTTGTATTTAGTAAATACTACAGTTTTACAACAAAAAAAGAAAAAGCCCTTCCCCTCCTCCCTCAGCCAAAATCCTCAAATACAATCCCTGTACCCCCACCCTCTGTTATAAGCCCAGCCCACCCTCCTCCCCAGCAGCATTCACAATGTAATCATTTTCTGTTTTCAAAAACAACTCCCACAATGGGCTACCTGCACAACCTGGCCTCCTCCACAGCCGGCCACACACTCTCAGCATGCATTTGCTCTTGCCCTAAACAAATATTATATTTCCTGACTCACCCCATCCTGGCAGCACCCTTCTCCCACCCAGCACCCAATTATGGGTAGGAGAAGGTGACCAACATATGCCACCCTCCTCCATTGTTGACTGCCTTCATCTGAATGAAAGTGCTTCTGCTCTTGTTCACTCTAGAATAAAAACCATATCACCTAGTTTTAGTACACATAGTAAGCAAGTGGACCAATGCTTTCATTGACTAGAAGGCAGCCAACCACGAATGAGGGTGGGCTATGTCGGTCACCTTCTCCTACACATAATTGGGCACTGGAGTGAGAAAAGGGTGCTGCCCAGGTGGAAATGTGGGGGAACATAATATTTGTTTATGGCAAGCACAAATAAGCACTGAAAGACAGTTCCCATCCATAGAGGCGGGTGGGTTGTGCCGGTCACACATTATGGGAGTTATTTTTGAAAATATACAGTACATAAAATGATTCAATTATGGGTGCTGAGTGTCAGAAGGGTGGGATCGGGCTTATAAAAGAGGGTGAGGGTGGGGTGTATCTAAGGATTTTGGCTAGGCAGGAGGGTAGAGGCTGGCTATTTTGATTTTAAATCACCCGACTATACAAATACCTGAATATTTGGGGGCCCTGACATTATATTAGGCCCTCATATTTGGATAAGGTAATATATTTGCACACTCCTAGTGCACTGGACTCTATTTACTGATATACGCCTTACCCCAGTAGTGCCCCTTATGAGAATTAAACTGTAAATTAAACAAGGGTAGACTTGCCATATTTGGAATTTGTTAAATGTTTGGAAAGAGTGAGGCACTCCATCAGCATCCTCCCCTCTAATCATCTGTACATTTTCTAGATGGAGGTTTTTTAAGCTGATTTAGCCACTGTGCTGCATATAAGAGAAGCCACACCATGCTGTTTCTTTGTTGGATAGGACTAAACCATGGCAGCTAATACTGGTGTGTGTTGGTTTAACTTAGGTTTACAGCTCTGACATGAAAACTATTATTTATTTAGTTAGTTTTTGTTAAGCGGTAGGTGTCGCAGGCAACAAATGCCTATTTTTAGGCACAACCTGGAGGTTAAATAAAAAAATGTTTAGAAGGCAAAATATAAGATGTGAAAGCAGTGCAATACTGTACAGTATAAGATGAGTGGAACTGGGAATTACAAAGATTATATATCTCAAGAACAAGTTAATAGAAAAAGAAGTTCATAGAATAGAGAAGAAGTGGGACATCCTAAAGCTGGACATCCTGGAGGCCACAGAAACCTGTGCTAGATTCCAGAATAAGATGGCCACAGACAGGAAACCTTGCTGGAGGTCAAGGGAGGTACAGGAGGGGGTGAGGAACAAAATAATGGCCTACAGAAGGTACAAATGCTCTCGTAGTGAGGTGGATCAAGATGAGTACCATAGGAATCTCCAGAGAAATCAGCAGGAGGGTTAGAGCTGCTAAGGCTGAAAAGGAGATGAAACTTGTGCAAGGGATCGGGGGGGAGAAAATATTCTACAGATACATCAGGGAGTGAAAGAAGGAAGGATGGGGGCAAATCAGCAAGCTGAGGAAGGAGGAGGAGGGATGGGTGGGGGGCAGTACAGCAGGCCGAAGTGCTAAATGACTATTTCAGCTCAGTCTTTACTAGGGATAAGGATGGGCCACTGCCTGAGGGGGAGTAGGGCTGGGGGCACAGGGGGGAGGTACTTACAGATGGGGTGATACAGGCAGGGAGGGTGATGGAAGCTGTCAAAGCACTGAGGATGGATAAAGCCCCAGGGCCAGATGGCATCCACCCCAGGGTTCTGCGGGAACTAGCGAATGTCCTGGCAGCTCCATTGGTGGAATCTGGAAACTACAGACCAGTCAGCCTGACATCCATAGTGGGGAAAATGATGGAGGCCATCTTAAAACAACAGATGGTGGAGTTCCTGGAGGCAAATGGTTTTCAGGATCATAACCAACACAGGTTTGTCCAGGGGAGATCATGTCAAACCAACCTGGCTGAATTCTTCAACTCAGTGACTAGATCCCTGGATGGGGGTAATCCTGTTGATTTTCTGTATCTGGATTTCAGCCAGGCTTTCAACTCAGTCCCACATGGGAGGCCGATTTGGAAATTAAGAAACCTAGGGGTAGGCGAAAAACTGGTTGGGTGGGTGGCAAATTGGCTTGAAGACAGACAGCAAAGGGTAGTGCTGGTGGGGGAGGGTGTAGCCCCATCTCACAGAAGGGTCATCAGTGGGGTCCCACAGGGATTAGTGTTGGGACCTACCCTTTTCCATGTGTTCATTGCAGACATAGGGGAGGCAAATTGGGAGTAAAATGAGCCTGTTCATTGATGATTCCAAACTGGGGGCTGAGGTGGACAGCAAGGAGGGCACTCCAGGATGATCTGACAAGGCTTGATCACTGGGCATACACATGGCAGTTGGGGTTTAATGTGCGTAAATGTAGCATTCTGCATCTGGGTATTAGAAATCCTGGTTATAGCTCCCATTTGGGGAGAGTACTGTTGGCTGTCTCCATGATGGAGAAGGATCTGGGGGTGATGACTGATGTCAGATGTGACACTTCTGAGAAGTGCAGGAGGGCAGCAACTAAAGCAAATAAAATGTTTGGGTGTATAGCTAGGGGGATAACATCCAGGAGCAAGGAGGTTATACTTACCCAGTACAACTCACTGGTGAGGCCACACTTGGAGTATTGTGTGCATTTCTGGCATCCCCGCCTAAGGAAGGATATCACACTGCTAGAGAGGATCCAGAGAAGGGTGACAAGGATGATCAGTGGATTGGGGGAAATGGCACATGAAGACAGACTTAGAGAGCTGAACATGTACTCTTTGGAGGACAGGAGGGATGGGGGATATGAGACAGGCCTTCAAATTTCTGAAGGGAGTCAACAGAGTGAAAATGGAGGGACTGATCAATCTGAAGGGGCAAGGGACTAAGAGAGGCCACAGTCTAAAACTGGTAGGGGATGGTACAGAGGGGAGGTGCGGGGACATTACTTCACAGAGAGGGTGATGGCACCCTGGAATGCACTTCCTGATCAGCTGATAAAACTGGATACCATGGATGGATTCAAGAGAGTCTGGCACAGACACAGGGGCTTGGTAATGGTTGGTGGTAGGGGCATGCAGGGGGAGAGAGGGGATGGAATAAAGAAGGGAGTTAGAGCAGCTACTGTACCTCACCAGTGAGCTGTGTTCAGGCAAACATGATAGACCGTTAGGCCTAATCTGCTGGCAACTATGTATGAATGTAATAAAAACAACCATTAGGAGAGCCAAAGGATGATTACATTACATAAGGTACGCAAAAGACCTGGAAAATACCATGGCATAAATGCAAACATGATAATACTTTTGATACACTACAGAACTAAGACACCTCCTTTTTCATGAAGACAAAATATGGGGAGACTTGCGGTTCTGCCCCCCGAGTAATGGCAGCCTAGAAAGAGAACTGCGTCTACCCTGAGCTAAAAAAAAAATACACTTTGGCTGTAATTCTGCATATTTCTTAAATAGATTTTGCATTACAAAATCAGAAGAAAGTGTAGAGAATTGGAGAGACTTAATTTAGTAACGAAACACAGCACGATGGAGGAGATAGCTGATGAAACCAAATCGGAGGCCTCAGTTGCATCAGATAACCGCGACTCTGCAGATCTTAAAAGGGGCCTGGTTAAATCTCAGTGGAAACAACCAAAAGCCAAAGCGAAGAAGGCAAAACTTGACCTAATTTACCAAGAGATACTTACTTTTCATGCAGAAATCAAAGAAATGTACAGTGAGTTACGAAGAGATGTGATACAATTAAAGCAGAGAGTAGACGAACAAGAGAGAACTGCGATGGCAACTGAGAATAGAATGGATGATCTGGAACAAACAGTACAGCAGATGAAAGAGATGCAAGAACAAATAGATTGCCAAGAAGATTTTGAGAACAGAGCATGCCGCAAAAACATTAGAATTTATTGTTTACCTGAGGATTCTGAGGGAACTAACATTAAGGAATTTGTTGAAGCTTTGCTACACACAGCCTTAGAACTGCCAAAAGATTTCAGTCTTCATCTCGAGAGAGTGCATAGGGCATTGGCACCTAAACCTACCTCCACAAATATTCCGCCAAGGTCAGTAATTCTTCGCTTCAACAGCTATGCAACAAAAGAACATATTCTGTTTACAGCATGGTAGCGCCAGAAAGTTTACTATGGCCCAACTCGCATATATCTTGATCATGACTATGCACCAAAAACTACTTGCTTGCGACGTGCCTATTTACCGTTATTTCCAGTACTGAAAGCAGCAGGACACAAATTTACAACCCCATATCCAGCGTGGCTAATTGTTCATCTGCCTACTGGAAAGAGGGAGTTCTCCATGGCTCAGGAAGCAAAAGAACAACTTACAAAAATGGGCCTGCACTTTCCCGAACGAAGTTTGGGTAGCAACAGTCCAGAAAAATGCCAAGTTGGCTGGCAGTCTAACTCTAACAGAAGACAGGGAAAACAACAAGAACTGGGAACAATCAAATCTACCCTAGCAGTTTACAGAAGGGAAGCAAAAAGTGACAATACTTGAAACTTACGGAGAAGCTCATTTGGCTGAGTGAGCAGGACAAAGAGTTTGAAAAATATGTGCTGTGCCATCTGTTTTTCGGGCCTGAAGTGTGCTCTCTATATTAATGAGCTGCTCTGAGCCTGGAATAGGCGACTGCACGATGAACAGACACTACCTTACACCATCTGCTAGATAAGTAACAGCCAGTAACTAAATAACCTAAGTGCCTTCTAATGGTGGATGAGAAGTTACAGATATAATTATTTGTTAATGCTAATTGCAGGCTCTTTGTTCTTCCATCGATAATTGAAGTAACATAAGGGGGAAAAAATTTTCAGAAAGCTCGGGGAGCAGGGAATGGGGGAAGGGAGCAGTTTTTGAGCTCTATGCTGCTTTTGGGGGACATCCCTAAAGATTTTCTTTGGAGTTATCTACTCCTTTCTTATGTTGTTTTTGCTTTATTTAAAGGGGAACAGTTTACTTGCTCCTCGAAGGCCCCTAACTACAATGTTAAGGGATTCCCTTCACTTTTAGGGAGAGTTCAAATGCTCCAGGAGCAGTTTCTACTGGAAATTTGGAGTTTTTTTATTTCTCTCCCCACATTTGGAAGTCCTAAAGCTTCTACAGCACAGAATAATACTAAAAGCAATACTTATATGTATATATGTTTTTGATTTATTGTCAATCATTATTGGACAGCTATCCTTCCAGATTACTGGATACACCACTTACATTAGCATTTTACAGTGGTTAGATACAGTTATATATGTGATAATAAGTTATTTTTGGTTGATAAGGGACAGTAAGAAAACTTTAGTTAGATTATGTGGCACTGGTCAGATGACAGGATATCTAACACAAGATAGGATATTTTTTGCTGGAACCACTGTTAGGACATCCCAGAGGCTTTGTGGATCCTTGTGGAGACTGGAGGGGGAGTGATGGAAGGGAGAAATAGCAATAATCAGTAATGCTTTATCAAATGAAAACATAATATGGTATTAGAAACAACTATGATATTGTCATTAAATATTAATGGCATTAATCATCCCATAAAAAGAGCTAGACTGCAACAGTATCTGCAGAAGCAGAATGCAGACTGCATTTATTTACAGGAGACACATTTTTCTCGCAAGGGGAACATGCTAAGCTTGCTGCAGGTGGCAGATACACTATTTTTTCTTCATCTAGTAAGTCAGGGAAAAGGCATGGAGTGGCTATTTTGATTCCAACTACTACTCCATTCACTAAAAGGGAGGTCTATTCAGATAATAATGGGCATTTTGTCATAGTACAGGTGCAGTTGTATGAGACTGACGTGACAATGGCAAGTGTTTATCTGCCACCAGGTGCATCTCCCTCACTACTGAGACAGTTCTTTAAGAGACTGCTCGAAAAGCAAAAGAGGGTAATGCTGATAGGAGGTGACTTCAACTTAATAATGTCTTCGCAGAAAGACTCCACTTTCCCTAAACAACGTAGGTTTACTCCCACTCGAAAACTTTTAAAAAACCCAGATACCTAAGATGGGTCTTACAGATACATGGCACCATTTCTACCCCTCTGTGGAGGGACACACTTTTGTCTCCCCTAGATTTCACACATCAGCTAGAACAGATTCTTTTTTTTAATTCTACAGAGCACTTAGATATGATCCAAGATATATCCCTGGAAGCTCACCTCCTCTCAGACCATACACCTCTCTTAATTAAGATGGGATTAAACAAAACTCATAAAACAACTTTATGGAGACTGAATAATTCTCTTTTGAAGGATCCAGTGTTTAAGACCAGAATTGTAGATAGCATCACACAAATCTTAGGGGAGAACGCAGACCCTTCTATTTCAGCTACTCTCCTCTGGGATACTCTGAAGGTTGTGATTAGAGGAGAGATTATCTCTTTTTCCTCCAGACTAAATAAACAGAGAGACTCCAGATATAAAGTATTACAAGATAAGCTACAAGAATTACAGTAGAAGAGAGACAGAGGGAAACGAGTTTCACAACTTGAGCTTAGACAAATTCAATCGGAATTACAATCCATTTCAGATTATAAGACACAAATGTCTTTATTATATCTTAAAAGATACTACTATGAGGGAGGCCCTAAAGGTGCCAGAAATTTAGCTAGATGTACTAGAGGATTTAAGCAGACTGCCACTATTACAAAGATTAGAAACCCCTTAACAGGAGATACTCTTAATAAAACCCCTGCAGTTCTGAAAGCATTCCAACAATATTATGCAGATTTGTACTCTGATCCTACATCCCCCTTTCCGTCGGATATAAAAAATGTCTTGTCCCCCCTTAACTTCCCACACTTGTCTGAATCCCAGCAGGCTTCACTTCTACACCCTATCTCTACTATAGAGATCCAGAAAGCAGTTAAAAATTCTAAAACATTAAAAAGCCCAGGCCCAGACGGTTTTGGAGCCCGAACGGTATAAGTCATTTCTTTCAAAATTGATCCAGGCAATGCAAAAAGATTTTTTAGAGGTGCAGGATGCAGGTGCCCCCCCCCCCACGGTCATATGCGGCCATCTCAGCTATACTGAAACCAGGTAAAGATCCATTAAATTTAGAGTCATACAGACCCATTTCAGTTTTAAATAATGATTATAAGATATACATGGCAATATGGGCCCATAGGTTAGGACTATACTGCCTACCCTAATACACCCAGATCAGGCAGGATTTCTGCGCATGCATCAGACTGCAGATAATGTACAAAGAACAATCCACTTAATGGATTATATGGCTAACTCAGCTAGCCCCTCGGCTTTAGTCAGTTTAGATGCATGTGAGGCTTTTGACAGGGTATCCTGGAGATTTTTATGGGGGGAACACTAATGTCATTTGGGTTTCTGAAGGAATTTGTGAATTGGCTGGAGCAAATACATTCTGAACCAAGGGCATATATAAAACTTAATGGCGGTATCACACCTCATATTAAGTTACAATGAGGCACTAGACAGGGATGCCCCCTATCGCCTTTGTTATTCGCCATCTATACTGAACCCTTGGCTATTATGCTTAGATAATCAGAAAAAATTGAGGGCATTCAACTAGGCAATCAATCGTGGAAGTTGGCTTTATATGCGGATGACATTTTACTGTCAGTATCAAATCCAGAGTCCTCTCTGCCAGCAATACGGGAGGTACTTGAGCAGTTTGCTCAATTCTCTGGATATAAAATAAATTCTTCTAAAACGGAAGTTCTCCCCTTTCATTTCTCCTCCTTGCAGACACTGAAGGGTAGTTTGTCTCTGTGCTGGAACAGCATCAAGATAAAATATCTAGGCATACAGTTACCAAACCAGTTAATGCATCTCACTATGGTAAACTATTAACCTTTAACACAAAAAATAGAGTCTGATCTACATCCGTGTTCCCAACTTCATTTATCATTATATTCTAAGGTGGATTTTGTTAGAATGAATATTCTTCCAAGGCTGCTGTATCTTTCTCAGACCATACCGATGATGCCAGATGGAATGTACTTTCCCTCCTGGAATAAGTATTTGGCGAGATTTGTCTGGGCTGGGAAAAAACCTTGAATCAAGTAATCCACATTAATGTTACCAAAAAATAAGGGAGGCTTAAATTTGCCTGATCTTCAGATGTATGCATACGCCACTGTGACAGCTCGAGTTTTCAACTGGAATAATCCAATGTATGACATACCCTGGAAGAATTTAGAATTCACCCTTAATGGGGTGAGGAAGGGGAGCAAACTTTTACAATTGCTATATGCCCCAGTAAATAAAAGACCTAGACTTATTTATTGTACAAATTCTACTGTGGAGACTTGGAGTAGACTCATCCATTTAAGAGAGCTAGAACCAGTAGGTCCCTATCTTAATCTATTAAATTTTGGAACCCAATCTCTTACTCTGGAACAGGAGGGTACTTTGGCTCAATGGAGACAAAAATGTTTTAAATTTATGTTCCACTTAGTGGACGCCAGGGGGGGTCCTCTCATTTACTAAACTTTAAGAAACTTACAATCTTCCACAACAAGACTTTCCAATTTATACAAGCTTAAGAGAGGGCATTGAACGTAAAGGACCAGCCCTTAGTAGGCTCCCAGATCCCCCCCTTCATTGCTTACTTTAGCCATGACCACAGGGAGAGGCAGATGTGGCCCCACTTTGTGGGACTAATAAATAGGGGTTTGAGGGAATTATCAAAAAATTCAACTCAGGGAATTCTGAATGCCTGGAATAAAGAGCTTCCACTCCATGTATCAAAGAAGGATTGGGAAAAGTATACTAAATTCTCAATGGGACTTTTGGGAGCCCCCTATTGGAGAGAATTTGCCTGGAAAGCTAGAAATAGATTTTTCTATACACCGGCAAGACTGGCCAAGTTCTCATAAGAGACACCAAGCAATTGCTGGAGAGATTGTGGAGAAATATCTGCGGAGCAGTTCCATGTTTTTTGGGCCTGCCCACAGTTAGCAGGTTACTGGAGAGATATTTTAGAGGTATTAAAAGAATTGGTAGATGCGGAAGCTGTATTGACCCCTGAGCTAGTATTACACTCAATTCCGCCATGGGGGCTCCCAATACCCAGAGCATCACTGTTAATCACTTATATGCTGGCAGCTAAAAAAGCAATTACTAAAAACTGGGGGAAGAAGATGTCTCCAAATATACAGAGCTGGCGGGGAATAATGGGAGAAATTTATGTATTAGAAAGATTTATAGCTAAAAGCACAGATAAATGGTCTGTATTTGAGCTTAAATGGAGGAAATGGATTCTATATATTGCATCTTTAGATCCTACTTTTGTACCTTAGAAATATATCAACCTCGATGATGGTTTCTGTAAATGTCTTAGTGTTCATTATATGAATTGCTTTGTAAAATATGTAAGTCATCCTGAGACCTTTAACTAATGTATTGCTACATATCTGACTGATGTAATTATGTGCTGTCTTAACTTATACACTGTAAAAACTGTCCTATGATTTTGCAAATGAAAATATAATAAACATAAAGTATAAAAAAAGACAAAATATGCAAATAAATGTATACAGAAAAAATGTGTAACTTTTTAAAGATTTAAAATGGGGCTGAACGGTGGGTGTGCATTGGACTTGGTTGATAATGGGCTGCTCCCTTAGTGTCTATTGTTAACTGGAAGTCTCAAAGCTCAGGTCGCTGTTTGTTTTAGTTATTTACAGTATATTGTTCTCTTTTTAACAGCACGTCAGCATTCTACAGCTTTTTATAAAGAATACTCTTTATTAGAATCACCCAATCCTTATCTGAATCACATTCACAGATGTCCTGTACTGTTTTTGCCAGCTTTCTGTTTGTATAACCATTTGATGATAACTTCTATGGAACTGGCTTAGGTATATGTAGTCAATTATTACCAGCACCATGGTGAGATAAGTTGTTTTAAGGTCACTAATATACAGTATTACTGTAAATGATTCTCAATATACAGTATTAGGTATATGAACTTATATAAGTACTTCCAAAATGAAGTTAACTGAAGACCTTCAGGGCAAGAAAGGGAGGACTGGCAGCTCTATAGCTATGTATAGGATGCCTGCTCTGCCCTATGGAGGCTAAACATTTGATGCACGTAACTAGGGATGTGTATCAGTTCTGATATCCAGATTTTGGGCCCAATATTCAAATCTGAATGTTCAATACAAACCTGATCTCTCAACCCCCTGCCTCACAAATCAGGGAAAAAGATGAAAGCAGTCAGGAACAAATGACCACATTAGGGAACACATCTTTAAACAAACCTCGGTTAAGGCCAGTGATGCTTAATTACATGTTTTTATTATGCCAGTGTGTGTGTGTGTGTGTGCTGCTGCACATCTTCAGTAACTAATGGTGTTGCCAGTGTTTGTGAGGATGGATGGGCAGGATGACAGATGTGCCACTCTGCAACTTCAGTAGTACTGGTGCTGCTGGTGTCCCTTGGGGTGCAGGGGGTGAAAAGAGTGCCACACTGCAGCTTCAGCCATACTGGTGCTACCCAATGATGTTGTGGTACCCAGCATTTCTCTAACCACTAGACTACCCTGCTTACTGGTGGTGGGGGGGGGGGCAGGACAGACCATTGGCCAAGTTTTGTCTTTTTCAAATTCACCTTACCCAGGATAGCCCAGGAGTAGACTGAAGCATTATGAAGTTCAAGTAGCAGTGCATGTTAGTGGTGAACATTTTGATTTCTTAGTTGTATTCTTTATTTTCATATTTCAAGTGGAATTTTGCTGCCAATCTTTTCTATAACTGGGTGAATTGGAACACAGGGAAGTTAAATGATGTGCTCAAACACCAAGTATTCTGACTATGATGGGGTTTGGACCTGTAATCTTCCAATTTCCAAATGTGCCCAAACCACTAGAATACACTGCTTTGTTGGGGGCAGGGCTAGCCACCAGCAAGATGGTAGCATAATCCTTACTCAGCTAGCAGCCCTGGGCTAAATCCTTCATTATCAGTCTTCATCCAAATGTTAATGGGTTGGTTACTGGTTTGACTACATGCCGTTTGCTGTGCTGAACTTAGTGAGCCCTTTAGTTTATATCTGTTGCTGTGCTGTGCTAATACCCAGTTGGAAAGCTCTCCTTTTCACTTTCTGCCTGAACTGTGAGGCCGATACTCAAGGTGTAAATCTGTTGTTAGACCACCCACCTCACAGCTGTTCTGCACAGATTCAGGATGGTGACTCTAGATACCGCAGCAATTGAAACTGAGCGGGCCCACCACACACTGGCCCACATCCCAGGCAGGGAGACAGAGCACAGCCCGTCTTTCTCAGACTACTCTGGTTCCCAGTGAGGGAGAATATATTACAGCTTGCAAGGGAATGTGGGCCACTGAGGTGGGATGGCCACCACGTACAACTATTTCAGGACATCTCCAAGGAGCTATCCTACCGCCATTGAGCCTACAGGAAAGTGAGATGGAAGTTTGGTCCTATGGGGATGAAGGCCTCTTTACGTTATCCTGCCCAGCTCTGAGTGTTAATGAATGGAGCAATTTACACATTTGAATCCTCCCAGGCTGCTAATGATTTCATCCAAAACCCTGTCTGAGCTACACTTTTCTATTATCTCCTCAGCGGTCCCCCCCCCCACCATTGATGACCACCAGCTTAATATGGACATTTCAGAGCCAGCCCGGTGGCGCTAAGGGTTGAGGTACTGGACGCCACATCTCGCATTATGCTGGCGACCCGAGTTCAGGAGCGAGCTTGGGCGCTGGTGGGTCGGCAGGAGCAGGTTGAGGATGGAGTGCCCTAGTGGTTCTCTCCTCCCCAGGAGAATGGGTTGGGTCAGCTCGGCATGCCGGCAACCCTTGGTGGAGACCAGGGGATGTCGCAGCAAGCCAGGCAGCATGAGATCAGTGTAGCCAATGCCGGCAGGGTTGCCAAGTGCCAGAGCATCAGGGCGTGCCCACTCAGGGATGGGGGAACCAGTGCAGAACAAGGAAAAGACCAGCTCGTGGGACAGGCCACAGCACCTGTCCTCCATGCCCTCCGCCGGGTTCTCCTCAGCTGGCCTTCCAGTTCCTCCCTCCAAGGGCCCACCTGCAGCCGGAGTCTGACTTACAAGACAGCCCAAAGAAGCGAGAACTACCCTCCCCAGGTGGGTGAAACCGGGGGTACTGGCTGCAAGGGGGGGAGAGAGAAGGCAGGATAAAGGACCAGATGCCCGAGAGAAGGTCCCATGAGCCGTGACTGGCCTGAAATAGATTAAAAAAAAATATGGACATTTTGGAGAAGCGCCAGGAGGCAGGTGTTGTCAACAACTATAGCCTGAATGATAATGATCAGTGGGTTTATCCGTGCCATGGATGAAGTCAGAAGCAACAGAAGATGGAGGAGTGACTTGTTGCTTTCCACATCAGGGGGCAATTTCATAGCCACCAGCATTGCTCCCCATCCTCAATCTCCTCCAGCAGCTGAACAGTTGTTGCCTCTCTACTGACTGCCAACAGGTTCAACACATGCCAACCAGATCTTCAGGAGCTCTGTGAACCAGGGAGGATACTCTTTGGGTCAGGGGATAGCCCTCGCATTCTTCCACATCAGGGTCAGCTCTGGATCCTCCCACAACACGTTCTTGGGCTGACTGAGTGGTGACCATTTTGGCAGCTTGTGCAGTTATTTAACCTACCAAGATCATCTCTGCTGCATCCCAACAGCAGCCAAAACAGAAGAACATCTCGTCCCAAGTATGTGGGGGCTGTAAGCCAGACTCTCGTACATAACTTTTTGTTGTTTGTGCTCTGACAAGGTAGCCAGCCACGGCATGAAACAGGCTTTTTCCTGGCCCCGTCTGCTGTGCCCAACATCTACACCAGAGAATTTCATCATGCTCTGGTCAGGACAGAAGGCACCTTTTTTTATTGGGTACTTGTTTCAGTTTATTTGGTTTTATGTTCTAGACTGCAGGGTTTCACTCAGCAGCCTTGGGGATGGGGGCAGGTACTGCCACATGTTGCATCAGTTCAGGCCTCTGCTAACTGTTGTTCCTCTGTTCTGCCGGTAAGGGGCAATGGTTCCGGGGGATGTGACATCTAGCAACTGTTCAAGCAGCAGACAGAGATGGGAATTGGGATTATATGTATATATGTTGTTTTCTCCCTTCTGCTGACATCCCCAATCCCAGGGTGTTTGTCTTCAAGTTTGTATGTTTGTTTTTTGCCTACTGCCCTCTCCAGCCCTGTTCTGTGTTTAGACCAGGCCTTCCCATCCAGGGCAACTGCCTTTTATCAGGTACTTCTCTGCAGATATTACTACTCCCCCCCCCCCAACCTGCAGTGGCCTGACATTGTGGAGTGCTTTCCATGACTGTATACTTGCAGATTCATTCTGTGTAAGGGTGCCCTTTCAGACCCAATCCTATGGAAGTAGACTGCTGTCGGGAGGTATTTTTGAGGCTGTGCTGGGAATTCAGAATGGAATAACCATAGATTTTCCCCTTGAGAGCTGTTGGACACCCCCCCCCTTCACTTAAGGTCTCTGGGAACACGGCCAGCTGGATGGAATGGCTGACGCTCCCATATGGCTGCCTTCCTCACTATATCTCCTGGCCTTCCTCCAGCTGAATCAGGATGAGTTTTAGGTGACTTCCAGTACATCTGGGCAAGGCATCTCCTTACATGTTGGCTTTTCAGAACTATTCTGCTTGGGGATAGGTAGCAGATGGGTGTGCCCCCGCCAGCAGCCTGAGGGAATGTCACTCCCTACTTCCGTTTCCTTATACTCCTCTGCTGAGTTACACAAAAACATAGAAGTTGTCAGCAAATAAGGATGTCTTGGTCCGCCTAGTCTGCCCTATTTTCCCTACCTACAGTGCCACTGCAGACCCCACTTGATCTCCAGTCTGTACCCCCCGTCTACATCTAAGATCCCCTTGTGTCTCTCCCATGCTTTCTTGAATCCTGTAACAGTCTACACCCCACCACCTCTGCTGAGAGGTTGTTCCAAGCATCCACCATCCTTTCCATAAATAATTACTTTCTCACATTTTCTCTCAGCCTTCACTCCTCCAGCTTCATAGTGTGACCCTTTGTCCTCGAATTATATCTGGTTCTCTGGATATATGGAACCCCTTCTCACAGCTGTCTCACAGTCACACACCTCCTCTGGTGCAATGAACATTGCTTGACTCCGTTATCATTCAATGGTGTTTTTTTTGTACTTTACAGGGATCCCCTGGGACTCTGCTGTGCCACTGCTTGGTGTCTGTTCATGGTAGTGCAGTGTGTCCTACCCCCCCCCCGATCAGTTGCAATCTGCAATTAGAGGCATTCTGGTCTCCAGCCACTTATTTCTGGATTGATCCATGGTACTCTACGAACATACGAAATGCCAGCAGAAACAGGTCTCATGGTCTATCGAGTCTGCCCGATTCTGCAGCTAGCCCCTCAAATTACAGCTGCCCCACCATCCCCTCCTCATAACCACCCCCCCTCACTCTGTCCCACCCTTTCTTAAATCGTTCTACACACTACCACCTCCTTGGGCAGAGTGTTCCACTTATCTACCACCCTTTCTGTGAAAAAGTGTCTCCTGAATCTCCCCACATCCAATCTCAGCTGATGCCCTCTCGTACTACTGCGAGGGATTAAATTGACGGGTAATGATTCTAATGTTGCCCTGGACACCGTCTGCTCTGGGGTTACAATGCATTTCAGCATTAATTGTTGCTCTGGAGTTGTCTGTTTACTCTTTATTACTTGTTCTTATTGCAGTTCAGCACTGTTTCTGTATTTGTACGATAATGCAGACAGAGTTTTACCATGATGTTAGAAAGTGTTCCTATGTAGGTCACAGGTTCAAAATGGTTCCTCCACTGATACTCCTATTTTATTATGTCATGGGTCCCCCTTACCAGACCATCTTTACACCCACAGGCTACACCTGATGTCTGTTACCTGAGTAACCTGTAATGTGAGGGGTTTGAACTGACCTGTAGAGCACAACTGAGTTCTGACTAGGTTAAGATCCCTGAAACTGCAAATTACACTACTGCGAGAGACTAAATTGAGCTGTGCAGAGGCAGAGAAGCTCTGCACAGAATGGGTAGGTTTGAAGGTGCACAGTTGTCTTCTTTCCTCAATGGTGGGGGTTTCCATCCTGCTACACAAATCCTTAAAATGAAATTTGCTGCAGCAGCTCACAGACATGGGATGCAGATGGGGAGTGGCTAAATTAGATACCCTGGAAGGTCCCTTACTTGTCACCAATGTGTACAGTTCTAATTCAGACACACCCTCTCTGTTTTATGAGTTGTCCAGGCAGACTCAAATGTCTGGGACTCCTCCACTCCAGTACTAATGGGTGATGATTTTAATGTTGCCCTGGAAGCAGCCATCGATAGAGTGAATGGTAACTGTGAACTGCATACTAGGACACTCTCTGCAATCCAGACAATGATGTCCCAATTTTCCCTGATAGACACATAGCGGCTGCTTTTCCTTCAGGAGTTAGACTTCACATGCTGCTTGGCCACTCACTCTATATCCACTGGAATGACTTCTAGCTCTCCTCTGCTGCTGTGACTCAGGTGGTCATGGTACCCATGATTGTCCTCTTCACATGTCTGATCATGCCCTGGTTACACTGGCCCTGGTTTGGGGAGTGTCCTAACAGAGATCCAACTCTTGGAGGTTGGAGCCATTGTTAATGCATGACACACAGTTCTACACGTGGCTCAGGTGGAAAGCTCTAAATGAATTGAGTGTAGGGTGACATATCCCATTTAGGGCTTAAGTGGGGCTCCGCAGGGCTCAAATCCCTGGAAATTTGAATCACATCCAATCTCTCCAATATTGTATCCAGCAATCCCTCTCTCTTCCTAAAAGCTCTTAAGGCCTTACTTTGACACAACCCATTGCTCTCTTGTCTCGCTCTTCTCACTACAGTTAGCTGAAACCTTATCAATTCGACAAAGCCAATGCACTTGGTTGCTTTTGATACAATCAATGTCTGAAACTCACGTAATCTCACTGTAATCAACAATAGTGCTAATTACCTGGCTAGTGTTTTCTCTGTACTTATGAGTTGCATGTCTCTGTGATTTGCAACAATGGAAATGTCTTGTACTGTTGACATTGAACCTTTGTAAATGAGCAGCTTGCTCAAATGTTGTTTCCAAAGAACTGAAATAAAGAACAGGAATGCGATCGATGGAGCTCCCTGCACCTGTTCTTTGTCGGAAAGATCTCGGCAATCAGAATGATTACTACCTGAAGTTATTGCATCGTCTAGCACACTTGCTGGTAGACATCCCTCTATGATGGTTCCAAAGAATGGACACTCTTGTTGGGGACTTTTTATGGGCAGGCAGACCTCACTGTTACAGCAAGGAAACATTTACAGTGCACTGGCAGAGAGGGGTCTGGAACTTGCCTTGATTCCAGGCCTATTTCCTAGCCTGCAGAGGGGCTCAAATTATACAGTGGTTGGATCTGCTATCCAATTCTGCTCCTAGCTGGCTATCACATGAGAGAGAATTATTGGTTGGCATGTCCCTGGTGATACTGCTATACTCCCCCACCCTGGGGACCATCAAAAGTTAGCCCCTGATTCTCCCTTCACTCAAAGCATGGAAAAAGCTGTATACACTCACAAAGTTACCCCTAGCCCCAGTCTCATTTATTACACTGTGCTGTAACCCATCTCGCAAGCAAGGAGGGAAGCCCTTTAGTTGGCACATCTGGAAACTGCAGGTGACAAGGGTTAAAGAACTACTGCAGCCAGAAACCTCCCACTTGGACTCATTTGACAACCTCCAGAGATATTTTGCATTACCTTGGGCTGACTTTAGGAAGTTTCTACAGATGTGTAGTTTCTTATCTCCCTTGCTTAAGGAGGAGCCCTCTCGAACCTCACTAACTACTGTCTTACCAGTGCCACTATGGGTATCAGCTAAAAAAGGGCAAGCAGGAAGAATATACAGGTCTACAATTAGCAGCTTGTGAGACCATATTGCATAAGCTTGAACCAAATGGAAGAATTCCTTCCGGACTCTACAAGTGAGAACGATTGGACAAAGCTCTGGAAGCTGGCACATGTGGTCTGTCCAGATACCGATAGTCTTTTAATATAAAATAAGGTCATGCATTATTGGTATAGAACCCCTGCCCAACTTAAAGCCCTCAGCCTTCTGGTCCAGGATAACTTCTGGAGATACCAGGCACCAGGAGCTGATCTTCTCCACATCCTCTGGTCTTGTCAGAAGATACAGGTGTTCCAGAGTGGGGTGCATACAGTCTGCACTGAGAATGCTGGTATGCCCCTTCCTATGCCTCCACAGCTTTATTTACCGGACCGGGTCCCTCCAGGCACATATGCACTGGATACTACCTTCAGGTGGCTGGTCATGTGGAGGTTGAAGCCAAAAGGCTATTGTTGCAATGCTGGAGAACAGTGAAACTCCCCACTGTCCAGGACTGGCTGGCTGTTGTGAAGGGCCTAGCTACAATTGCCAAAATGTCCCACTACCAACCTAGTTCAGGATAGTTGAGGATCCTTCCTATCCTGACCTTTAGTGCCTCTTACTCCCCCTCTAGTACTACTACCGGAAGAGTGACACCACTCTGCAGGACATGATCTCCTTAACTTCCCCCACCCCAGATCCCCCCTCCGTTCTCATCGCGTGTGACAGGTGCCCCACCTTGGGTGGTCTCTGGATAGTATACCTAGGCTCCCCCCCCAGATGCCCTTTACATCAGTCTACCCACACCTCACTTACCCTCCTCCCCTCTTTGCCAGCTTCTGTGTGCTGGTAGGTCCATTAAATCACACTGCATTAAAGCTATATATGCTGTGCGAAATCACCTTTCAGGCAGGAGTTGAAAATTTTCTCTGCAGCTGTTCATGAGGTGGGGTCATAAGAAGGATAAGTCAAAAATCTGGGGAAAAAACATAAAAACAAACCAATAATGTTATGAGCCTACGCTGCAATTTACCAATGCAGCCTTGTAACTTTGATAATTTTAAATATTTTGACTCCAAAGTGTCAACATAGTCATTTCTTCATAGCACCTCATGAATGTGACAGCTGGCATTTTTCAAATCCTGGCCAAGATGTGTTTTCATACCTGTGGCACAGAATGATGTTTTGCTGGGGATTTGAAAATGTTCACCTATTGCGTTCATTAGGTGGGGTAATAAGAAGGCTATGCTAAAACTTTTGGTATACAAGTACGATAAAATGCCCAGGTTAAGACTGAACATTATACTAGTTCAATGTTTACTCATAACTTCACTAATTTTCAATATTTTGACTCCAACCTTTCAACATAGCCATTTTTCCACACCACCTCATATATGTGACATGTCATTTTTGAAATCCTGGATGAGACGTGGTTTCGCACATTTGCTGCGAAATGACATTTTGGCCAATAAACTATAAATGGCATGTCTTAACGCGAATCCTAAAACAAGTACCTTCACACTTTGGGGTCAGAGTTGCAAAAAACAAGTTGTTTAGCAAGTAGCCAATGTTCAGCATTGACAAATGTTTGCTATAGTGAGGGACTACGGTATTTATCCAGTCTATTCTTAAACTGGGTTTTATCCCCACTCAGTATTAGACTTTCGCTAATTTGTTCCACAGTTCTACCACCATTTGTGTGCAGAAAAACTTTATTTCGGATGTAAATTTTCCCCTTATACAACTGTAATGCATAGCCTATTGTCTCTCTTTTACAATCCATATCTAGAGCAGTCATTAGTTTAGGGTCATTGATAATATCAAATAGGAGCAACATGTCACCCCTAATTCATCTCTATTCTAGTAGCATGAGTTTGAGGTTTGCCATCCTTTCTCCATGCAAGCGGTCTTGTACTGGGGCCCTCTGGGTTCACCTATTCACCCTTCCCAAGGAGGCCGGCCCGGGTTCACTAAGAGTGTGCTACACTGGAGTAGAGTGGTGTGGAGTCTCCACCTGGGGTAGTAATATGGGGTATCTGGTGACAAAAACATTAGATTACTACCCCCTAGGAAACAAGGCATAAATTGCCCACAAAGTGCCACCCCCAAAGTAAGTGACACTACAAGCAAAGACAGCCCCAAAACCATAAAATGCTATTTAAATCTATTTAACTTGGAAGGTGTGGAAAAGAACAAGGGGGGTAGCAAAGGAAAATGGAAGCAAGGTGGTAGCATTATCTCTATACTCTAAATGCAACAACAGTAAGCAAACATTTCAATGCAAAACAAGTCAAGGTTTTACCCCACAACTCTGCCCATCCCCGACTGGGCAAGACAAGGCAGCATCAAAGAACACCATAATTTTTTTAGTATTGCCAGCTCACCTGTACCAGTTTAAACCCTTAAATGTTAAAGTGAGCTCCCTGTGCTTCACTGGGTACCCAGCCGTAGGAATGCTGCAGGACCGGTGATGTTGCAGTTGGTTGGCTGGTGGTGGTGCTCTTTAAAACAAACAGAACAGTTAAACCCCAAACCCCTCAGGACACACAACTGCTTAAATGGCAAACCTCCAAATGTAGCTCCTGGCCCATTGGCCAATTCTGCTGATTTGGTGACAAAACTGTGTACAAATTTTCCCAGCTGCAGGGCATACCCTGAGAGTACTCACGGTTCTGATGTACCAGCTTCCCTGTCTCCTTGGGCTCTTTCTCCTCCTTCCTGCAGCAGCAGGTCCTCTCTGGCTGTTGATTCAGTTGTGCAGATGGGGAAGGTGGCAACTAGAAGATGTAGGTCTCAGGTTTCTCTGTGTATGTAGATCAGGATCTCTGTCTCTGCTGTTGTCTTCCCTGGCTCTTCACTCTTCCTCTTTGTAGGACAGATCAGTCTAAGGAGCAGGGGCCATACACCACACACACATGTAGGCTTCTGGACCCTTGTAACATAGAAGCTGTCTGCAGATGGGGACCTTATGATCCATCAAGTCTGCCCTTGTTTTCTTCCTACCCCCCCCCACTTAGCCACCTGCTTGAGTATCCCGCAATGACTGTCCTATGCCCACTTGAATTCCCCCACTGTCTTTGCCCCCACCAATCCTCTGACAGGCTATTCCATGGTTCAACAATGTAGTCCGTGAAGAAAAATGTCCTCATATTGCTCCTGAACCTACCCCACCTTAAGGCGAAGGTCATGACCTCTTGTCCTGCTATAGTCTTTTACCTGAAAGAGGTTCTGCACCTGCACCTTATTGTTGCCTTTAAGGTATTTAGATGTCTCTATCATGACCCCGATTCCTGCACTGCTCTAGGGAGTATAGACTTGAGTTCATTGAGTCTGGCTTCGTATGCTGTGTTGTGTTGGCCAATGCCTCACAGTAACAGTGACTGATTGCCTCCCAAACTGTCTCCAAGACTGATACAGGTTTTCACACACACTCTCTCTCATGCCCGCAGCCGGCAGCAAAGACCCATTTACTTGAACAGCAAGCTTTTTCCTCCTCCCCCAGAAAAACAGGAACAGACTATTTGTTGACGTATGCCATACTCGAATAGCACCCCTTATGCAACATGTAATTTGAAATGTGTGAATTAAACAGTGTTGAGTATGCTGTATTTGGAATTTGTTAAATGTTTGGGAGGTGTGTAGCTATTACATTTCAGCTGTGATACGAAAACTAAGAGACCAGCCTTTCCACAGAGACAAAATAAAGAAAAAGCCAATTTAAGGAAAAAGAAACTTGTAGCTTTTGAAAAATGTACCATGGTAAGTGTGCACTGTAAGGGTGTGCTGGGGCCAAATAGTACCTGATGAATACCACAAACTGTCGAGATCCCCTAATCTTTGAGAGCCGCTCCCAAACTGGAAACTTTCCCCATATGTATTCAATAAATACTAAAGTTTTATAAAACAAAAAGAAAGAAACAGCCTTCCCCCCTCCCCAGTCAAAACCCTCAAATACAACCCCTGTACCCCCACCAGCACTCAGAGTTTAATAATTTTATGTTTTAAAAGAAAAAAACTCCTACAATGGGCTACCAGCACAACGTGGTCACCTCCACAGCTGACCACTGTCTTTAAGCATTCATTTGCTCTTGCCCTAAACAAATAACATGTTCCCTGATTCACCCCACCTTAGCAGCACCCTTCTCCCATCCAGCACCCAATTCTATGTAGCAGAAAGCGACCAACATATGCCGCCCTCCTCCATAGTTGACTGCCTTCACCTGAATGAAAGTGCTTCTGCACTTCTTCACTATAGAATAAAACCAGATCACCTAGTTTTACTATACAAAGTGAGCAAGTGGACCAATGCTTTCATTGACTACAAGGCACCAGACCATGACTGGTCGGGAGAGTACCTCAGGAAAGCACTAGCAAACAGGCAGGAAGGAGGGGTGGAGGAATAATGGGGAAATCTCAAAACTGCCATTACAGAGGAAACAAGCCTTTGTGTGGAGCAAATAAACAAAACAAAGGAAAAAACACTATGGTTCTCAAAAGAGGTGGCAGGGAAGATTAGGGAGAAAAAGATAGCATTCAGGAAATATAAGGAGAAAGAGAAGAAGCAGGACAGAGAACTGTACCAGTTAAAGCAGAAGGAGGCGGGTAAGGCAGTCCAAATAGCAAAGGCCCAAACCGAGGAAAAGATAGCCAACTCAGTTAAGAAGGGGGGATAAAACCTTTTACAGGTACATTAGGGAGCAAAGAAAGACCACGGGAGGAATAGTGAGGCTTAATAAAGGGATGGGGGGTGGGCAGAGGGAGACAGTGAAAGAGCAGTGGATACCGAACGAATACTTCTGCTCAGTATTCACAAAAGAAGAGGAGGGGGCAGTACCTAAACCAATCAATAGAAGTTATTCTAGATATGGGGGTCAATACCAGTCCATTCACCAAAAAAAAGGGTCATGAAAGAACTCCTAAAACTCAAGGTGGACAAAGCAATGGGGTCTGACAGGATTCACCCCAGAATTCTAAAAGAACTAAGGGGAGAACTAGTGACACCATGGACTGCCCATTTTAGCAACTCATGGGAAGGATGATGTGATACCTGAGGACAGGAGGAGGGTGAATGTGATTTCCCTTCACAAAAATGGGAGCAAGACAGAGGCAGAAAACTACAGACTTGTTAGTTTGACCTCAGTGGTAGGGGAAAATGATGGAATCACTTCTGAAATAAATAATTACTGAGTACCTAGCAGCACAGGACCCAAGGCAGCATGGATTCACAGTGGGAAGGTCATGTCAGACAAATCTAACAGATTTCTTTGACTTGGTGACCAAAGTAGTAGACCAGGGAGGGTCTGTGGACATGGCCTACCTAGACTTTAGCAAGGCATTTGACACAGTCCCACACGAAAGATTAATAAACAAGTTAGCAAGCCTGGGAGTTGGCCCTCATGTGGTAACCTGGGTAAAAGATTGGCTGGACAACAGGACGCAGAGGGTAATAGTAAATGGAATCCACTCTGAAGAAAGGCGGTTACTAGCAGGGTACTGCAGGGTTCAGTACTGGGACCGGTCCTCCTTAATGTCTTTATAGGTGGCATTTCAGAGGAACTGGAAGAAAAAATATGCCTCTTTGCAGACGACACAAAGATCTACAACAGGGTTGATAAATGGGGGGGAGAGAATGAGAAGGTACTTGGCAAGGTTGGAGGAATGGTCAAACATAAGGCAGCTTAGATTCAATGCAAAGAAGTGCAAAGTAATACACCTGGGGAAAAAAACAGGGGAAGAGTACACAATGGGTGGGGGGGTTATTAACAACAAATTTGGAAAGGGATCTGGGGGTGGCCATATCAGATGATCTAAAGCTAGGCAAGCAATGTGAGAAGGCAATAGCAAGGCCGGGGGAGATACTGGGATGCATAGGGAGAGGCATCACCAGTAGAAAACAGGAAGTTGTTATCCCTCTGTACAGACAGTTGGTGAGACCCCACCTGGATTAATGCATGCAGTTCTGGAGACCCCATCTCCACAAGGACATAGACAGGATGGAGGCAGCCCAGAGGTGGTCAGCTAAAATGGTACAAGATCTGCACCAGAGACTATATGAAGAGAGACTAAAAGAACTTAATATGTATACCCCTGTGGAAAGGAGGGGCGGAGGGGACATGATGGAAACTTTCAAGTACCTCAAGGGAATCAACAAAGTACAAGACAGCAGCATATTTTAGAAAAAGAGATGTGCAAGAACAATGGGGCACAATTTGAAGACAGAGGGGGGATGGCTCAGGGGCAATGTGAGGAAGTATTTATTCACAGAGAGAGTGTTGGAGGCATGGAACGTTCTTCCTGAGGAGGTTGTGGGGTCAAAAACAGTGGGGGAGTTTAAGAATGCATGGGACAGGCATGAGGCAACTCTATTGGGGGGTAGGAGGAAGTAGGCTGTTGGTTAACTAGGATCTTCAGCTTATCCAATAGGTAGGGAAATGGGCAGACTGGGTGGGCCAAGCGGTCCTTATTTGC
Organism: Neoceratodus forsteri; assembly: GCA_016271365.2. NCBI lineage: Eukaryota > Metazoa > Chordata > Ceratodontiformes > Ceratodontidae > Neoceratodus > Neoceratodus forsteri. The sequence continues at coordinate 1,516,350,399 of CM057452.1, read as the reverse complement.
CATCAAAGTCTGTTTCCATGTTTTTATGAAGGATGGCATTATATGTCGGTCACCTTCTCCTACACAGAACTGGGTGCCGGGGTGGGAAAAAGGTGTTGCCCAGGTGGATAAGTGGGGGAAAACAGTCACAGGGAACATAGTCTGGGCAACAAGCTCCCTGAACTGGTGGCCGTGATGGAAGAGGGATGCTTGGATATTGTGGCAGTCACACAAACATGGTACACAGACAACCATGAATGGGATGTTAACATACCAGGGTACACAACCTACAGGAGAGACAGGGATGGGAGAAGAGGGGGAGGAGTAGCTCTCTATGTAAGGGAAGGGATAAAAGCAACAGAACAAAAGAGTAAACAGGGAGGGGAGGAGGCACTGTGGGTCACCTTAGAGACTGGAAATGGCACCACAATCCGTACAGGGGTTGTATACAGACCCCTACCTCAGGGGGAGGGAACGGATAAGGATATGATAGAGGGCATCCTTAGGATGGCAGAGAAAGAAGAGATACCGTTGATGGGGGATCTGAATATGCCAAATATTAACTGAAGCACATTTGCTGCAGCTACATCTAAGAGCAGGGCCATTCTTGATGCCCTACAGGAGGCATGCCTCAGACAGCTAGTTTTGGAACCCACTAGTGAGGGAGCAATCTTAGACCTCATACTCTCGAATGGAGACAGTGAGAGGATCTCAGATCTAGAAGTGGGTAGCCATCTGGGAACAAGTGACCACCAAACAGTGTGGTTCACGACAAACTCAGCTACAGAGTCAAGCCATACAAAAGTGAGGGTACTGGACTTCAGGAGGGCTGAATGGCAAGATGGGAGAGTGCCTTAGAAAAGCACTAGCAAGCAGGCAAGGAGGAGGGCTGGAGCAATAATGGGGAAACATCCAAACTGCCATCACAGAGGCAACAAGCCTTTGTGTGAAGCAAATAAACAAATCAAAATGAAAGAAAAAGCCACTACGGTTCTCAAAAGAGGTGGCGGGGAAGGTTAGGGAGAAAAAGATAGCATTTAGGAAGTATAAGGAAACACAGAAGGAGCAGGACAGAGAACTGTACCAGTTAAGGCAGAAGGAAGCAGGAAGGGGAAGTCAGAATAGCAAAGGCCCAAACTGAGGAAAAGCTAGCCAACTCAGTTAAGAAGGGGGACATTTTACAGGTACATTAGGGAGCGTAGAAAGACAAAGGGAAGGATAGTGAGGCTGAATAGAATGAACAGTGGGAGGGCAGAGAGGGACAGTGAAAAAGCAGGGATACTGAACGAATACTTCTGCTCAGTATTCACAAAAGAGGGGGAGGTACCTAATCCAATTAATAGAAACACTCTGGATAGGGGGGGTCGATCCCAGTCCTTTCAAAGAAGAAAGGGTGCTGAAAGAATTCCTAAAACTGAAGATGGACAAAGCAATGGGGCCTGACGGGATTCACCCCAGCATTCTAAAAGAATTAAGGGGAGAACTAGTGGCACCACTGACTACCCTTTTTAACAAATCATGGGAGGATGGAGTGGTACCCTGGAGGAAGGTGGATGTGATTCTCCTTCACAAAAGTGGGAGCAAGACAAAGGCAGGAAACTACAGACCTGTCAGTTTGACCCCTGTGCTAGGGAAAGTGATGGAATCATTTCTGAAGGAAAGAATTGAGTATCTAGAGACCAGTGGGGCACAGGACCCAAGGCAGCATGGGTTAACAGTGAGAAGGTCATGTCAGATGAATCTAATCAATTTCTTTGACTGGGTGACCAAAATAGTAGACCAGGGAGGGGCTGTGGACATGGCCTACCTAGACTTTAGCAAGGCATTTGACACAGTCCCACACAAAAGATTAATAAAGAAATTAAACAGCCTGGGAGTGGGTCCCAGGGTGGCAGCCTGGGTAAAACATTGGCTGGACAACAGGACACAGAAGGTAATTGTAAACAAAGTCCACTCTGAAGAAAGGAAGGGGGTTACTAGTGGGGTACTGCAGGGCTCAGTACTGGGTCCAGTCCTTTTTAATATCTATATAAGTGACATTGCAGAGGGACTGGAAGGAAAAGTATGCCTCTTTGCTGGTGACACAAAGATCTTCAACAGGGTTGATACACAAGGAGGCGTGGAAAGGATGAGAAGGGACTTGGTAAGGCTGGAGAAATAGTCAGAAGTATGGCAGCTTGGATTCAATGCAAAGAAGTGCAAAATAATGTACCTGGAAAACAAAAACCCAGGGGAAGAGTACACAATGGGGGGGGGGGCAGTAACAACAAAAAAAATGGAAAGGAACCTGGGGTAATCATATCAGATGACCTTGAGGTTGGCAAGCAATGTGAGAAGGCAGTAGGGAGGGCTGGCGGGATACTGGGATGTATAGGGAGAGGCATCACCAGCAGAAAACAGGAAGTTGTTGTCCTTCTGTATAGACAGTTGGTGAGACCCCATCTGGAGCTCTGTGTCCAGTTCTGGTGACCCCATCTCTGCAAGGACATAAACAGGATGGAGGCAGTCCAGAGGAGGGCAACTAAAATGGTGACGGGTCTGCAAGAGAAGCCATACGAGGAGAGACTAAAGGAGCTTAATAAGTATACCCTTGAGGAAAGGAGGGACATCATTGAAACGTTTAAGTACCTCAGCAGAATCAACAAAGTCCAAGAGGGTAGCAACTTTCAGAAAAAGAGATGTGCAAGAACAAGGGGACACAATTTGAAGATAGTGGGGGGACGACTCAGGGGCAATGGGAGGAAGTATTTTTTTCACAGAGAGGGTGGTGGATGCATGGAACAGCCTTCCTGAGGATGTTGTGGGGTCTAAAACTGTGAGAATTCAAGAATGCATGAGACAGACGTAAGGCAATTCTTGTGGGGGGTAGGAAGAAATAGGCTGTTGGTTAACTAGGATCTCTGGCTTATCCTGCAGGTAAGGAAATGGGCAGAGTAAGTGGGCCAAGCGGTCCTTATCTGCCATCAAAGTCTATGTTTCTATGTAACATAATGTTTGTTTAAGGCAAGCACAAACAAGCACTAAACGACAGCTGCTATCCATGGAGGTGGGTGGGTTGTGCCAGCCACACATTATGGGAGTTATTTTTGAAAATATACATAAAATGATGGGGTGTATAGCTAAGGATTTGGGCTGGGTAGGAGAGTGGGGGCTATCTGTATTTTAAATAACCTGAATACACAAATACTGAGTACCTGAATATTTGGGGACCCAGGTATTATATTAGGCTCTCATATTTGGATAAGGTAATTTATTTGCACACTCCTAGTGCACTGGACTCTATTTACTGATATATGCTTTACCCAGTAGTGCCCCTTATGAGAATTAAACTGTCAATTAAACAAGGGTAGACTTGTCATATTTGGAATTTGTTAAATGTTTGGAATGAATGTAGCACTCCATCACCATCCTCCCCTCTGATTACCTGTACATTTTCTAGGTGGAAGCTCCATGCAGTTTCTTTGTCAGATAGGACCAAGCCATGGCAGCCCGTGCTGATGTCTGTTGGTTTAGCTTACTTCACTTTAGAGCTCTGATATGAAAACTATTATTTATTTAGTTCGTTTTTATTAAGTGGTAGGTGCCGTAGGCAACAAATGCCTATTTTCAGGCACAACCTGGGAGGTTACATACAAAAATGTTTACAAGGCAAAACATATGATGTGAAAGCAACGCAAGCCAATATAAGATGAGTGGAACTGGGAAATACAAACATTATATATATATATGGGCCGGATATTCAAACTGTGCCCAAAAAGTGTACAACAGCAGGAGCAAGCACAAGTCAATTGCGCATATGCGCAACAGAAGCGATATTCAAACGTGGAGCAAGACAAACTGCGCAAGCAGCCAACATCTGAATATCGCACAAACTGCGCCATAGCGCAACCAGGAAGGGGAAGCTGAGCAGAAATGATGCACCATAGCGCAACAAGGCTAGCCCAGCTGAGCAGTCCAGAGGTGCCAGCTAGCTAAGAGCCCCCCCCAGCAGAGCAATGGAACTGCACACCAGGGAGGCAGGCTGGGGCCCACCACCAGCCATGCCACACATGGGCACAGGAACACACTGCAGAACTAACAATACACCCCACACCCCAAGCACAGCATCACTGGGGAGGGATGGATGATCCATCCCCATGGGGACAAGCCAACAAGCACAGCAGGGCCATATGCCCCCAGTACACCCACTGGCAGGCTGAGACTGCACACACACAGGGGGTCGACAACCAGTGCACATCAGACCCCTTCTGTACAGCACACCCTGCACTGTGATCCCAAGACACCACCCATGTGCAGTGACTGGCACTGCAGTAAACACCATGCAACCCTGGCACACTGCAACCTCGTGTAGCACAGAACCATACAAGCCAGACCCACCTGGGCACCCAGCAGTGGGCGGCAGCAGATGGCAAAGACCGACTGAAGGCACTCCCACCTGGAGACACCTTCCCATGCACACACACACATACCCAGGACCTACCACCCCAGATGCCATGCACACCACTGCAACCGAGACAACCATAGCCGCTGCAAATCAGAGACCACCACAGAATTCATAACAAAATATATATTTTGAAAAGATATGTACAACACCAACAACATCTATATACATATGTACAAGACAAGGGGGTAGAGGTACAAGGTAGGGGTGGGTAAGGAGGGGTGAACAACTGGGAGAGGGAAGGCAGGGTGGGAGGGCTGGGTGAAGTGGGAAGAGGCGCAGTCAGCGCCCGGCAGGCTGGTCCCCTGCTGCCTGTTGATCTTCCCGTTCCTCCGGGCGTCGCCTGACCCCATGGCGCTGCATGTCTGTGAGGAGGTCATGTGTAGCGACTGACACCTGCATCAGCCGCTGGAGGGCACTGTCCATCCACCGCAGGATGCTGAGATCTAGGAAAAGGGAACACAGTCAATGGCTGTGACTGTCTATAACCCTGAACACCACCCATCCTGCAAGGCATATAGCCTAGTGCCCCGCACCTGTGATGTTATGCACCCACCCACAGTGACCATGCACATGACATGCCCAACCAGGCAGCACCAGCTATGTGCACCACTGCACACACACACTGCCCATGTCCATCACAGCACAAACAAGGCTGTCAAGTGACATGGCAATGTGGTGGGATGCCAGTTCCACAGCCATGTGCCCAGTGCATGCATGGACCACCAGTGACGCACACACAGACGTGCAGTGACACTGGACAGTGATGACTGTTGCCTGTGTCATGCATGGTTGTGTTGTCCATGGCTGGTGGTCATGCCCACCCCCTCCAGCATGCAACAGCATCCATGATGTAATGACACACACACTCATCAAGCAGCTGTGGCTGCTGCTGTGGCCCACCCATCACGCCTCCTCCGGCTGCCACCTGGGCCCCGCCACAGCCCTCCTCAGCCTGGGCCTGCATCCTCTCCGCCAGGCCTGTGGGAGACAAATGTTGAGAAAAACATCAGTGTGACCCCAAAGCAGACTGCCCCTGCCCCAGTGAGTGTGCCTGCCCACAGCCAGACCCATGCATCTCACACCTGCACACACTGACACAGCCAACCATGGCAGAGCCATCCCTCACGCACCACCACCAAAACACAGTCACACCCCTACGGAGAATACAGTTGCATAGATGGTACACCCACCTGGCCTAGGCACAATGCCCCTCCTGGCACGTGACCTGAGGCGTTGCAGCACTTCCGGCTCCTTCCTGTGGAGGTCACTATATCTGTGCCTGCACTGGTCAGCAGACCGGCACCGCCCTGTGACCCTCTCCAGTTCAGTGGCCACCTGCAGCCACACGAGTGCGGGCCATGGTGAGGGGCTGATCCCCAAACAGTGCCCCAAAGTGGGTCTCAACCACTGCCACCAGGTTGGCCACCTCCAACTGACTCCACTGGGGAGCTCTCCTGCATGCCATGACTGTGGTAGTAGAGCAGGCAATATGGCACCCCACAGCACGGCAACCCCACGTGGAAATGTTGTGCAATAGACCACCATAGGTTCCAATCGCGCTGTTCGTATAGCGCCGGTCGATCACGAAGGCCGTCACCAAACAGCAACAGAGCCGTACACGCCGCAGAGTCAACAGCCAGGGGCAAAGGTCGGACACCAGGTCAGGGGTCTATGACGCAAGGCCACGCACAGCGCCATCTGACGCCCACGCATCCCGCGCCGAACGGGTCACCTGCGTGCAGTGCCACAGTGGACTATTGCGCAGATAGTGCACAGCGCCATATGGTGCCCAGTGCTGTAGCGCCACTGGCACAACAGTGGCCATGGCCTGAATTGCCGATCGTGCACAGCACATCATCAGCTCGGCAGACACCTGTGTAAGCTACCTGGGCATGCGCAATGCAGTGTACCACACAGTCACAGATATGCGCCATTGGCTCAGCCGCCTCAACCGTATTGCACAAAGCGCAACGGCGCGATATTCAGCCGACACATGCAAATCTTCTGATCAGCCATTCAAAGGCGCAGTGGCGCGATTTGCATCTCATTACAGTTGCTCCACTCCTAATTTGCATGCATTGCGCTATAAATGTGCGACATTGGGCTGCGCTGGCCAGATTCGGTTTCTGCAGGTGAGAGGTGGGTTGCATGCTGTGTGATGTTCTGGACAAAGGTCATGGGATAACGCTGTAGACTGCACAGTGACAGGTGTCCACTTCCACCCATACAGATCGACATGACCGAGCAGAGCCAAGGTGAGGGTGAGGATGGTGGGCGGAGGAGGCCCAACTTCACCACGGCGGAGACAGAGGCCCTCTTCCAGGCCTACCTGGAAGAGGAGCCACTACTGAGTGGCAGCGGGGCACCCTCAGGCCCATGTGGCTGCATGGGAGGGGGTAGCTCGGGCAGTGAACCTGCACGGAAGCCACCAGCACTCCGTGCAGGAATGCAAAAAGAAGATGGGGACAGACCGCAGGAGGGTGAAGGAGAAGGTGGCAGCCGTCAGGGCGGCACGTGCTTGCATAGGCGGGGGCCAGCCAGCGGTGGTGGAGCTGACCCCGGCTGAGGACCGACTGGCTGCATCAATGCAGCGGAGTGCTATTGAGGGCGTACCAGGAGGTGGATTCCAGACAGATGGAAGCCCATCACTGCATGGTATGGCGTGGTGGTGGTGTTGGGGGAAGGTTGTTCATGCACTCACATGTCCTCTCTTTCTGTTACAGATCCTGTTTGTCTTCAGGGGACGGTGGTGGTGGGTCCAGGCAGTGAGGAAGACCTGCTGGACATGGAGGAGGGTCCATCCACCTCTGTCACTAGCCAGCATGCACTGCACCAGCATGCATGCCAGGCTGCCAACTCTGGTGTCGGTGAGTCGGATGTGGGGGGTGCACAGCCTGTGTCTCAGCAGTCTGGCATGCAAGCAGGCCAGCACGCTGTGACTGTGGCTGTAGCACGTACCTGCACCATTGATGATGCAAGGACTGCAATGGGCAGTGACATGTGTGTGTGTCCCATGACGGACACACAGCAGGCCAGCACGTGCCCCTGGGCCTAGCTGGTTCCAACATGTGTGCCAGCATGTCGGCACAGTCCCAGGCTGTGCCTGTCAGCACCGTTGGGGCAGCACCAGTGGCTGTGCAGGTGTCTGGCACTGTGCGGCCACAGCAGTGGAGCAGTGGTCCCTGGGCGAGCGGTTGGAGGGGCAGCAGCAGTCACCCACCAGATCTGGGGTACAGTGTCCAGCAGTGGCACATGCCCACTGCCCTTTGATATGCCCATTCCTGGTCCTGGTGCACAGCGCCCACCCTCAAGGGTGTTGAGCATCAGGACCTTCCATATCCTGGGGGACAGGATGCCGTTGTGGCAAGTACCCATTTGAAGAGCACACCCGCCTGCTGGGAGATCAGTACAACAGCAAGGCGGGTTGCAACGTCCGTGGAGGCACTGTGCGTGGCTGTGGAGCGGCACAGCAGGGACTGTGCTCTGAACCATGCAGAGATGGTCCATATGCGGATGGATGTGACCGCCGCCATTGACAGGCAGACCCAGGCATTGGTCGCTGTCGTGGCTGCACTGGGCACACAAGCAGGTGCCCCTGTACCGCGCATCCCACACAGTACGCTCTCCACTCCCCGTTCCTGGCGTCATGCGACACCAAGCCTGTCAACATCGGGTTCTGCTGTGGGCATCCTGAGCACCCCTGGTGCAGGTATGTTTGGCATACTACAGACCCCACTGCGGACAAGGTCGCAATCACGCAGTGGGACCCCTGGTGGTCCATCGGTGCCACCCCATGTGGCCCCTGCTCAGCCTGCCAGTGCTGTTGGGTCACGGCGGGGCCGCCCACGCATTCGCGGTGGCCGTGGAACGGTGCAACATGACTGACCTGTCTCCCAGTGCGGGCCCTGTCTGGTGCTGCCCTGTGTGCACTGTGCATCATGGTGGGCAGTGCACTGGTGGGTGCCCTGCACATCACGCTGACATACGGACCACCTGCACACCATCCCGACTGCTGTCCACAGGTGCGTGTGCATGATGATGCCTGCATTGTACTGTACACCAAGGTGCAAGGGTGCCCAGCATCTGGCACATGTACTTGGACAGTACAGGTGGTGGGTGTGGTCTGTGGATCTGTGTGTTTGCCATGTCTGTTCCTGCTCTGCTGTGCACCTGCCCATGTACGCTTTGTGCCTGGTGTGTGTGTGTGTGTGTCCATATGACTGTTTGCCCCTCCCTGATGGTGTGTTTGTATGCCTGGTCCCTTCCACTCCCCTTGCCGTCATGCACCCCTGGTATGTTACTCTGTGTGCCTGTGGGTTGTGCCAGGACAGTGTTAGTTGCACATGGCCCCTTGACTTACCTGTGTCGTGCATAATGCTCCTCCGTGATGGTGTCCCGGTGCAGCTGGGCCTGCTGGATCAGTCGGGGGTCCCGCCGTCCAAGGGGGGGCTGCTCATCACCGGCGCCGCTGGCGTCCCCATCGCTGTCCCCCTCCTCGACTTGAATGGCTATCCCACAGTCTTTAGCCATGTTATGCAGGATACAACAGGCCAGGAATATCCCACAGGCCTTTGAGGGGCTGTACTGTAGGGCACTGCCGGAGGTGTCTAGGCATCGGAAGCGTGCCTTGAGCATCCCAAACACCCACTTCGATGATGCGTGTGGCGGCATGCGCCTCATTATAGCGTTGCTGCGATGGGGTCATGGGGCGCTGGTATGGTGTGAGCAGCCAGGGACAGAGTGTGTATCCGCTGTCACTTGTGTGGAGATGGTGGAGATGAGTATCATGTTCAGGTCCATATTGCCAATATCCCTGTGTGCCACTACCATAGCACCTGTGGCATTCCCACCCTTGCCCCACGTTTGCAATTCCTACATGCATACTCACCCACTAGATGGCCTGTGGGGATGTCCCCACTCTCTCGAATCGATGGCACAGTGTGGACCGATACCATATAAAGGCATCATGTGCTCCACCAGGGTGTGTGGCACAGACATTGATTATGCGCCCAGTGGCATCACACACCACCTGGCAGTTGACACTGGAATAGCCCTTCCTGTTCCTATATGCAGCCCCATCGGGGCCAGGTGGCGTGCGTATGGCCACATGGGTGCAGTCTATGGCCCCTAGCACACCAGGCATACGTGCTACCCTGTGGAACTCCTGCATATTTGCTGTACGCTCTGCCACGGTGCTGGGGAACTGGATGTGCTCCGCAGCATGTGGCAGCAGTGCGCTGAGGAATTGGGTGAGGATGCATGACGTGGCCGACTGTGTTATGCCTGTGGTGTCCCCTGTTGGCCTCTGGAAGGTGCCCGTGGTGAGCAGGCACATGCAGGCTGTCACCTTGGTCTCCACCGACAGAGCGTGACTCCGTCGTGAGGGTGCCTGCATTACATCACTGCACAGCTCAAAGAGCTGTCTCAGTATTTGCCCTGTTCAGGCGGTACCGGCCCACGATCTCTACGTCTGTGTACAGCTCATAGCTGATGTGGGCACGGTACTGCCTGTTGGGGCGTACCGCCAACGGGCCCTTCCACAGCCACGTCCCCCTGCAGCATGCATTCTCACCCCCCCCATTACAGCTTCCACGTGGAAGCTGGCACTGTCCATCTCCCTGGCTTGTAACCCCACCGGCTGATGTTGCTCTGTTACCCCCGCTGTCCTGACTGCTACCTCCACTGCACCTGGTACACCTACTGGCCTCTGCACTCTGTGGCCCCATACACCTTCCCTTGCCCCTCTTCTGTCCTGTGCACTCCCTGGCCTGCACTGTATGTTACTCTGGCCTTCTCTGTCTCTCTGCCTCATGTGTCTTACCTGTCGCGTTCTTGCGCCTCTTCCTTGAGCCTTTTTATTTTGGCTCATTTCCGCTGGGGCGCAACTTCCGGCTGTTCAGCTCTTGCGCATTGTGCAAGTCTTTGAATATCGCATTGCGCTCTTTATGCATGGATCCACCCCCTTCGGTTGCGCATGCCTTCATTTGCATTGCGCTGTTGCTCAGCCTGTTTTCGGTGGCGCAACTGCCTCCTGCTGAATATCGCAGAATGGCGCACTTTCGGACTTGCGCATGCACAACCCTATTGCGCATCCCTTTTGAATATCCGCATATATATATATATATATATATATCAAGAACATGTAAATAAAAAACAATCATTAGGAGAGCCGAAGGATGATTACATTACATAAATGCAAACATGATTATACTTTTGATACACTACAGAACTAAGAGACCCCGTTTTTCATGAAGACAAAATCTGGAAATAGCCAATTTATGCAGAAAAAAATGTGTAACTTTTTAAAGATTTATAATGGAGGTGAAGGGTGGGTGTGCACTGGACTCAGTTGATAATGGGCAGCTCTTATAGTGTCTATTAACTGGAAGTTTCAAAGCTCAGTTTGCTGTTTTAGTTATTTACAGTGTATTGTTCTCTTTTAAACACCAATTCAGCATTCTACAGCTGTTTTCACAAAGAATACTCTTCAATGGAATCACTCAGTCCTTTTCAGAATCACATTCCCATAGGTCATGTATTTTTTTTGCCAGTTTCCTGCTTGTATAATTATTTGATGAAATTTCCATGGAACTGGCTCGGGTATTTCTTCTCAATTATTACCAGCACCATGGTGAGATAAGAGAGGTGGTTTTAGGGTCACTATATTACTGTACACGATTCTCAAGATATACGGTATATAATTTTTATATATATATGTTTTATAACTGAATGTATAATTATAATTACACCATCTGTATGTATTTACCTGAACTTGTACTCTGTATATCCCTTCCCCCTTTCCCCCAGGACGTACCGTGAGATGAGCATTAAGTTGCTCAGTGTATCCTTCCTGGTGAAACAATTCAATAAAAAAAAATAAATACATATATATATATATATATATATATATATATACACATATACAGACACACACATATATACATACACACACACACACTTCTGTTTTTCCAAAATTAAACTGAAGTCTTGGTCAGGGCAAGAAGAAAGGACTAGCAGCTCTATAGCTATGTATGGGATGCCTGCTATGCCCTATGGGAGCTAAAGGTTTGATGCACGTAACTAGGGATGTGCATCAGTTCTGATATCCAAATTTTGGGCCCAATATTCAAATCTGAATGTTCAATCCAAACCTGATCTCTCGACCCCATGCCTCACAAATCAGGGAAAAAGATGAACGCACTCATGAACAAATGACCACATTAGGGAACACATCTTTAAACAAACCTCGGTTAAGGCCAGTGATGCTTAATTGCATGTTTTTATAATGCCAGGATGAGTGCTACAGCACATCTACAGTAACTAACGGTGTTGCCAGAGTTTGTGGGGATGGATGGCAGGTTAACAGAAATGCCACTCTGCAACTTTAGTAGTACTGGTGCTGCTGGTGTCCATTGGGGTGAAGGAAGTGCCGCACCGCAGCTTCAGTCATACTGGTGCTACCCAACAACGTTGTGGTACCCCGCATTGCTCTAACCACTAGACTACCCTGCTTATGGGGTGGGGGGTGGGGGCAGGACAGGCCAATGGCCAAGTTTTGTCTTTTTAAAACTCAGCTTGCCCAGGAGTGGACTGAAGCACTATGAAGTTCAAGTAGCAGAGTGTGTTAGTGGTGAACATTTTGACCTATAATCTGTATTCATTGTTTTCATATTTCAAGTGAACTTTTGCTGTCAATCATTTCCACAGCTGGGTGGACTGGGGCACTGGGAGGTTATCTGACATGGACAGTCACACACCAAGTATCTGACTATGATGAGGTTTGACCAAAAGTGCTCTAACCATTATAATACACTGCTTTGTAGGGGCAGGGCTAGCCACCGGCAAGATGGTGGCTTAATCTTTGCTCAGCAAGCAGTTCTGGGCTAAATCCTTCAATATCAGTCTTCATCCAAATGTTAAAGGGTTGGGTACTGGCTTGACTACATTCCAATTTGCTGTGCTGAACTGAGTTGAGCCCTTTAGTTTACATCTGTTGCTGTGCTGTGCTAATACCTGGTCAGGATGCTCTCCAATTCACTTTCTGCCTTGACTGTGAGACCTGTACTCCAGGTGGGAATCTGCTGCTAGACCACCCACCTCACAGCTGTTCTTCACAGTTTCAGGATGGTGACTCCAGATACCGCAGCAATCGAAACTGAGCAGGCCCACCACACACTGGCCCACATCCCAGGCAGGAGGAGGACAAGAGCACAACCCATCCATCTCAAACTATTCTGGTTCATTTCATTTTTCATTTCATTTTTATTGGTTGTACTGGAAAGGCATGTGAGCATTGCTGTCCATTTACAGAAGCATCCAGTTACATACAACAGTCATGTGATGTGACATAGACTGAAACATTTAATTCACAGCTAGGGTCAACACCAAGGTACATATCCAATCAGGACAGTATAGACAAAAGGGCAACCAAGAACTAACCTGGGTGATTTAACAAATACAAAGAAGACATTAGCATTCTGTGAGGGTTTCACAATAATATAACAAACAGTGGGAAACAAACATTTGAGTGCAATCAAAAAACTAGCAGAGGTGGAGTAACAGTTTTTTTTTCATTATTTATTTTTTACCCTTGTAAGTCTGATGAGCAAATTGCCTGTTTTCACAGATGACAAGCATACAATTAACAAAAACAAAATACAAAAAATAATGACTTATAATACATTGCTTTAACATGTACATTCCTGGGAGGTTTGTAAATGCCTTTTTAACATCGACTTGAATGATGACACAGACTTAAAATACTAAATACTACAAGTTCTAAAAAGAGACAGCAAGTGCCAGAGGTGGAAGTCTGGGAAGTGGGAAGTGGTTTCCAGTAAGGGAGAATATATTACAGCTTGCAAGGGAATGCAGGCCGCTGAGGTGGGATGGTCACCACATACAACTATTTCAGGACATCTCCAAGGAGCTATCCTACCACCGTTGGGCCTACAGGAAAGTGAAGTGGAAGTTGGGTCACATAGGGATGAAGGCCTCTTCAAGTTATCCTGCCTAGCTCTGAGTGTTAGTGAATGGAGCAATTTATACGTTTGACTCCCTCCCGGGCAACGAATGATTTCATCTGAAAACCTGGCTGAGCTACACCTTTCCTTTCCTTTACCTCCTCAGCGCACCCCCGATGGCCACCTGCCTTACACAGTATGGACATTTTGAGGCAGAGCCAGGAAGCAGATGGTGTTAAAAGCTATAGCCTGAATAGTGTTGATCAGTGGGTTTGGCAGTTCTGTAAATGAGGTCAGAAGCAGCAGAAGGTGGAAGTGTGACTTGATGCTTTCCCGATCAGGAGGCAATTTTATAGCAGACAGCAGGGCTCCCCATCCTCAGTCTCCTCCAGCAGCTGAACAGTTGCTGCCTCTCTACTGACTGCCAACAGATTCAACATGCACCAACCGTGGTCTTCAGAAGCTCTGTCAACCAGGATTGATACACTGAGTCAGGGGTTAGCCCTCAAATTCTTCTCCATCAGGGTCGGCTCTGATCCCCCCCACAGCATAGTCTAGGGCTGACCAAGTGGTGACTATTTTGGCAGCCTCTACAGTTACTTAACCTGCTAAGCTTATCTCTGCTTCACCCCAGCTGCAGCCAAAACAGAAGAACATCTTGTCCTGAGTATGTGGGGGCTGTAAGTCAGACTTGTACATAACTTTCTGTCGTTTGTGTTCTGACAAGGTAGCCGGCCATACCACCAAACAAGATTTTTCCTGTGCTTCTTCTGCTGTGCCCCACATTTACATTAAGGCAGGGGGTCTCAGGGAATTTTGTCATGCTCTGGTCGGGACGGTGGCCACCTTCATGTCTTGGGTACTCACACCAGTTTATTTGGTTTTATGTGCCAGACTTCAAGGTTTCACTGAGCAGCCTTTGGGGTGGGGGAAAGGTATTGCCACATGCTGCACCACTTTGGGTCTCCACTAGCTGTTGTTCCTCTGCTCTGTTGGTAAGGGCAATGGTTCCAGGAGATGCTGCATCTATCAACTGTTCAAGAAGCAAAGATAGATGAGAAATGGGATTATATGTATGTATCTTATTTTGTCTGTTCTGTTGATCTCCCCAGTCCTGGCACCCAGTGTGTTTGTCTTCACGTTTGTATGTCTGTATTTTGCCTGCTGCTCTCTCCAGTCTTGTTCTATGCCTAGACCAGGCCTTCCCACCCACAGCAATTGCCCTTATCAGGTACTTCTCTGCAGATGTTGCTACTGCCCCCCGACCCGTAGTGGCCTGACATTGTGGAGAGCTTTCCATACCTGTATACTTCAAGATATATCCTGGGTAACAGTGCCCTTTGAGACCCGGTCCTACGGAAGTAAGCTGCTGTCAGGGGAGGCATTTTTGAGGCTGTGTTGGGAATTCAGCATGGACTAATCATAAATTTTTCCCTTCAGAGCTGTTGAACACCCCTACACTTAGGGTCTCTAGAAACACAGCCAGCTAGATGGAGTGACTGGACTGCCTTCCTCACTATATCCCTGGGCCTGTCTCCAACTGAGTCAGCATGGGTTTGGTGAGTTCCAGTACATCTGGGCAAGGAATCTCCTTACATGTAAGCCTTTCAGAACTATTCTGCTTGGGGATAGGTAGCAGGAGGTTGTGCCCCTGCCCCTCACCCTGAAGGAATGTCACTCCCTACTTCCCCTTTCCTGATACCCCTCAGCTAAGTTACATAGAAACACAGAGGTTGTCAGCAGATAAGGACCTCTTGACCCACCTAGTGTGCCTTATTTTCCCTACCTACTGTACAATGCCACCACCAATTCTACTTGGTCTCCAGTTGACACCCTCCCGGCTTACTTTTAAGATCCCCTTGTACCGATCCCATGCTTTCTTGAATTATGTAACCATTTTAGCCCCCCACCACCTCTGCTAGGAGGCTGTTCCAAGCATCCACCACCCTTTCTGTGAAGAAGTACTTCCTCACATTTTCTCTCAGCCTGCACCCCTCCAGCTTCATAGTGTGACCCTTTGTCATCAAATTATATCTGGTTCTCTGAGGATATGAAACCCTTCTCACAGTCACATATCTCCTCTGGTGCTGTGAACATTGCTTGACTGTCAGCATTAAATGGTGTGTTTTTGTACTTTACAGGGATCCCCTGGGGCTGTGCTGTGCCCCTGCTTGGTGTTTGTTTACGGTGGTTCAGTGTGCCTGCAGTTGGAGGCATTCTGGTTACCAGCCACTTATTTCTGGACTGAGCAATGGTACTCTACCCCCAGAGCTACACTGCCTGCTCTGGGGTTACAATGCATTCGTACAATGTCCCCCAAACAGATACAGCCCACCAACTGAAGGAAGTACAGAGCCCAATACAGGAGAGGGAGAATCCAACCAAATACAATGATCCTTCAAACTCAAGCTCAAGGGATGAAATCTTAGTTACAAGAGATTCACTGTTGAGGGGTTGTGACATTCTGATATGTGATATCATGGTGGGGAGGGACCTGGGAGGACAGTAGTCTCTATGCCAAGGACAGACTACGCTTGAGTGAGGAGGGAAAAAAAGTGTTGAAACAGAGGATGGAGGAGTACATAGAGGAAGTTGGGAATTTAAACTAGGAGTGGGGGGTGGCAGTTGGGGAAGAGATATGCAGAGACCACAGGTTGGGAAACCATATGAGCTTACCCCCCATAACAGTGACAAAGGACAAATGGCAAGTACTGTTGGTGATGTTAGGAAAGGAGGGCAGGATGGGGGGGGGAGAAGGGTGGAAGGTGGTTACCCTTAATGCTAGGAGCCTTGGGAGGAAAACTGCAGAGTTACAGGTTCTCATGGCAGAGGAAGAGGTGGACATTGCAGTCATCACGGAAACATGGACCACCCAATACAATGACTGGGACCTGTCTGTACCAGGGTACAGATTATTTCATAGGGACAGAGTGATTGGGAAAGGAGAGGGGGGGTGGCACTATATGTAAGGAAGGACTGAAGTGTGTAAGGGAGGAAGGGGAGGAGGGTAGTACAGAGTCACTTTGGATGCAAATCCAGGATTCCAAGAATAGGATTCTTAGAATGGGAGTGGTGTACAGGCCACCATCTCAGACGGAGAAGTTAGACAGGGAACTAGCGGGACAGATCAGGAGGACCTGCGAGAAGGGTAGTGTGGTGATTGTGGGGGACTTCAACATGCCAGGAGTGGACTAGAGCACCCCAACAACCAGGAACAGAAGGGAGCAGGTACTGCTGGATGTCTTCCAGGACAGCTTCCTGCTGCAAATGGTCAGTGAACCAACCAGGTTAGGAAATACCCTTGACCTTGTGCTGGCAAATGGGGACTTTGTGAGAGAACTTACAGTGGAGGAACTGCTGTCAGGGAGTGACCACCACTCAGTATGGCTCACATTGGATATGGGCAAGGAAGGAGTGGAATCTGGCACAATAGTACTGGACTTCAGGAGGGCCGACTTTGGGAGGATGGGGGAAGTGGTAAAATGGTACTTGGCCAGAATTCAATCTAGTATGGACACTAGCCAGAGGTGGGAGCTCATAAAGCTGGGGAAAGTGGAGGCAACCAAAACCTGCTGCAAAGCCCAGAGCAAGAAGGCTAGGGCTAAGAAACTGATCTGGTTGAGCAAGGAGGTCATGGAAAATGTAAGGAGGAAAAGAGCTGCCTTTAGGAAGTACAAGAAAACAGGAAGGGGGAGGATAGGGAGGAGTACTTGACAGAATCGAAGGAGGTGACAAGGGCAGTAAGGGGAGCCAAAGCATCTCCGGAACTCAGGCTGGCACAAGGCATTAAGAAGGGGGAGAAGGACTTCTTTAAGTACATCAGGGAGAAATGGAGCTGTAAGGATCACATAGTAAGGATTAGGAAGGGGGGGTTGGGTGGAAGCAGGGTGCGATAAGGTGGAAGTACTAAATGAGTACTTCTGCTCAGTATTTACTAAAGAGAAGAGGGGGGTGACACCCAAGGTGGGAGGAATGGCAGAAGCAGGGGGGGGAAGTGGTGACAGATGGGGAAATCATGGAGAGCAGAGTTCGAGAGGGTTTGAAGGCACTGAGGGTGGACAAGGCGCCAGGCCCAGATGGCATCCACCCCAGGGTACTGAAGGAGCTGGCAGAGGTCTTTGCAGGACCTTTGGCAGCCCTATTTAATGCCTCACTACATTCGAGGGGTGTACCTCAGGACTGGAGGATGGCTCATGTGGTGCCCCTCCACAAGAGTGGCCCCAAGGATGAACGAGAAACTATAGACCAGTAAGCCTCACATCCATCGTGGGTAAGCTAATGGAGACTATCCTGAAGGAGGGCTGGTGGCCCTCCTAGAGGCCCAAGGACTACAGGACAGCAGACAGCATGGCTTCATCGTGGCAGATCCTGCCAAACCAACCAGGTCAAGTTCTATGACTGGGTAACTAGGCAACTGGACAGGGGCCATGCAGTGGATGTCCTGTATCTGGACTTCAGTAGGCATTCGACTCAGTGCCACATGGAAGGCTGGGAAGGAAGTTAGTAGGCATTGGAGGCGGGTGCAAAGCTGGTGAGATGGGTAGGAAACTGGCTGCAGGGAAGGCAACAGAGGGTGGTGGTGGGTGGGGAGCTCTCACACCCAAGGGCAGTGACGAGCGGTGTTCTACAGGGCTCAGTGTTGGGACCAGTGTTGTTTGGGATATTCATTGCGGACATATCATGGGACATCAAGAGCAAGATCAGTCTGTTTGCTGATGATACCAAGGTAGACGCGGTGGTGGATGACCTAGGGGATGGCAGGGGTTGCAGGATTATCTGGCAAGCTTGAAACCTGGTCAGACACCTGGCAACTGAGCTTTAATGCCAAAAAGTGCAAGGTGCTGCATTTTGGGATGAAGAACCCAAGGAGGAGTTACCAGCTAGGGGGAGTGCAGCTAGCCTAGACAGAGGAGGAGAAGGATCTGGGTATGCTCATTACAGGGTCAATGAACAACTCGGCACAATGTAGGAAGGCAGCTGCAAAGGCCAACAAAATGCTGGGTTGTATTGCAAGGGGTATATCCTCGAGGAGGGAGGAGGTGATTCTGCCACTGTATAGGTCATTTGTTAGACCACACCTGGAGTACTGCATGCAGTATTGGCGTCTGTATCTGAAGAGGGACATTAAGTTACTGGAGGGGGTGCAGCGCAGAGCGACAAAGATGATCAAGGGGCTGGGGGACTTATCATATGAGAGGAGGTTGAAGGAGTTGAACATGTACTCACTGGAGGACAGGAGAGACAGGGGTGACAGGATTGAAACCTTTAAATACATGAAAGGAATAAACAAGAAGGGTACAGAGGGCTGTTCAAAGTAAGGAGGGAGGGCCACCAGGGGCCATGATATGAGACTGCAGCGAGGAAGGTTCAGGAGGAGATGAGGAGACACTTTTTTACAGAGAGGGTGGTGGCTGGGTGGAATGCGTTACCTGCTGAAGTGGTATGCAGTAGAACAATGGACTGATTCAAATGAGGATGGGACAGGACAAGGGGGAGGGTTAATGAAGGGGAAGGGTGGAAGGGAGGGGCAGCTGCAGAATAAGGGGTGCTAGCTACACATTCGAGCAGACTTGATAGACCTCTAGGCCTTTATCTGCTGGCAAATTTCGTATGTTTGTATATCAATAAAATTCACTGGATAGTTACATGCCTACTGGGGGCTTGAGTAAAATATTTGAAAACTGCATACCTAGATTGATTAAACCAGGAACTAAAGTACCAACAATTGCCATTCATGTGAATGTGAATGACATAGGGAGGGAGCATGAAAAGGACCTGGCCAATGACATACTCAAGTTGGGTAGAGACACAAAGATGGCAGGAGCCAATACGTTTATATCAGGTATATTACCTCTAAACAACTGTCATCCTGAGAAAAATAAAACCATTCAGAGAGTTAACATAAGAATTTAAAGTGGTTGTAAGAAACTAGGGATCAAGTTTATCGACTCATTGGAACAATTTATAGGGAAAAAGCATTTTAGTAACAAAGACGGGCTTCATTTAAACAAGGCAGGGCAAACTGTACTAAGTAAACGACTGTGTGGAGCACTGTTTGACAAAGATTTAAACTGAATGTGAAGGGGGTGCAGTAGGTAAATATGAGTCCAAAATAAAATGCCTACTAATAAATGCAAGAAGTCTTCGTAATAAAAAGGAGGAATTGGAACTATTACTCTACACTGTGGGAATACATGTTTATGCAATCACAGAAACCTGGTGGAGGGATGACTCTTGGGGTAAAGAAATATCTGGTTACAAAATACACCATGTTAGCTGTTGCGATAGAAGAGGAGGAAGTGAGGCATTATATGTCCATAACAGTATTAAGTCACTCAAAGTTAAGAACACTACTATGGATAATGACAAATCAGTGATTCTATGGGTTCAAATCAACCCTAAAAACTGTAGAAAACTGTTAATATGTGTGTGTTATAGAGCACCAAACGTCAAATGAGGGAAGCAACATTTTATTGGATAATCTTGGTAAGATAGAAGCAGGAACACGGGTTATACTTATGGGGGATTTCGACTTCCCGAATATCAACTGGTCAGATATGACTGCTAAAAATCCACTGGAAGTTAGATTCCTGGAGTTTGCTGTTTCCTAGGATTTACAGCAACATGTACAGGAAGGCACATAAGGTGATAACATCCTAGACCTCGTACTAACTAATTTGGGCGATGATATAGGTGAATGTATAGTAAGAGAACCCCTCTGTGATAGCGACCACAAAATGATACAGTTTGAGGTGAACTAGCTGGAAGCCCTTAAATGGCCCTGCTAAAGTGAAATTCTACTGTAGGGCAGACATCCCACAGATCAAAAACTATATTCAATCCTGTGACTGGAAAAAGGACTTCACAGGTCAGACTCTAGAGACTAAATGCAATCTGTTCTATGATAAACTAAAATATTGTAGAGACATTTATACCATTGATTAGTAAATATAACAACAAAGGCAAGATACCTGTTTGGCTGAATAAAAATGTACACAAACAAATTAAAGTTAAAAAGAAAACATATACTGCCTATGAGAAAAACCCTACTTCAGAAGCAAGGGACACCTACAAGACTCTAGCAAGAACCTGTAAGAAAAACATCAGAACAGCCAGGAGGAATTAGGAGTTCAAAATTGCAACTGAGGCAAAAGGGAACAAAAACGCATTTTATAAACACATAAGTAGCAGTAAAAAAGGAAGCCAGATAATAGGTCCCATAAAAACAGGTAACAAAGAAAACAGTGATGGTCAGCAATTAGTGGGGGAATTCAATACATATTTTAAAAACACTTACCAACCCAGGGATATGGACAGTAATATGGAAATACTAGAAACACTAGTGGAAACCAAGATAGAAGCAGGTGATGTCAGAAATAAAATTATGGAGCTTAAGGCCAGTAAATCCCCAGGACCAGATGAACTCCACCCTTTCTTGTTACGCAAACTGGCAGACTGCATAGTGGAGGCAATAGCAGATATATTCTCTGAATTCATTACTATTGGCAAAGTACCAAACAAATGAGAAAAGGCAAATGTAATCCCGATCTATAAAAAGGGCCCCAGAACATATGTTATCAATTATAGACCAATCAGTCTGACATCGATGGTGGGTAAAATGATGGAAGGGTATGTAAAAGACCTGATATTAGAGCACCTATGTAGGGAAGACCTGGAAGAAATAAACCAGCATGAGTTCAGGCCAAGCAGATCACACATAACAAATATACTATGTTTCTTTGAACCTGTCAGCAACACATTGGACGTGGGTCTACCAGTGGACATATTATGCCTGGATTTCTCTAAAGCCTTCTATAGTATTTCACACTCCCTGCTAATAAAGTCACTTCAAGAAATGAAAATTGGGAACAACATTGTTAGCTAGATAAGTTCATGGCTACATGGTAGGACTCCGAGAGTGTGTGTTGCTGGCCATGAAGCACCTTGGGTTGAGGTTACTAGTGGAGTACCCCAGGGATCAATATTGGGACTGATATTATTTGGTATATTCATTTCATTACTCCAGGCATCAGGAGGTTACTGGCATACTAAATTCGCTGACAATGTGAGACTGGGAGCTATTACTGAAAGTGATTAAGCTGCTAAACTGTCTCAGGATGAGATCAATCAAATAGAGAAATGGTCCAGATTGAATCAACTCCCTTTTAATATAGAAAAGTGCAAAGTAATGCACACTGGGCAAAACAACTTGAGGGCAAAATACTGTATTAATGGACAAGAATTAATAGAAACCAATAATGAAAAAGACTTGGATATAATTACAACAAGCAGACCGTCACAAGAAGAACAGTGTAGGGAAGCTGTAAAAAGATGTAATAAGTTCATGAGTTGCATATTAAGGAACATTAGCAGCAGAAATAGCAAAGTACTTGTTCCACTTTACAGCACTCTAGCTAGACCCCACCCAAAGTATTGTATGCAGTTCTGGGCACCTTACCAGAAGGAAAGTATCAAATTACTAGAGGGGGCACAAAGAAGGGCCACTTAGAAAATAACTAAATTTACATGCAAGGACTATGGAGCTAGACTTAGGGAGGTGAATCTATATACGTTGAAATACAGAAAATTAAGGGGTGACTTGTGTCTAGTTTTTAAAGCTACAAAGAATAATGACCTAATGGAATGTGTATGATTTGAAAGGAAAAATCAAACAAAGAGAATATGAGACATAACCTACAGTTGAGGGGATCTATTTATAAAACAGAAAGACATGCCAATGTTTTTAGCTAGAGGGTGGTGTCAAGCTGGAACAACCTTCCTAAGCCTGTGGTTATGTGCAACAACCTGGCAGCATTTAAGACAGCTCTAGATGGCTAAATGGGGGATAGAAAATATTGATAGATTGAAAGGTGGCTGTGAACTGCATACTAGGACACTCTCTGCAATCCAGACAATGATGTCCTAGTTTTCTCTGATAGACACATAGCAGCTGCTTCTCACTTGGGAGTTAGACTTCACATGCTGCTTGGCCACTCATTCTGCATCCAGTGGAACGGACTTCTTGCTCTCCTATGCTACTGTGACTCAGGTGGTCATGGCACCCATGATTGTCTGCAATACATGTCTGATCATGCACCAGTTACACTGACCCTGGTTTGGGGACCGTCCTCACAGAGATCCACCTCTTGGAGTTTAGAGCCATTGATAATACATGACACAATTCCATACATGGCTCAGGTGGGAAGCGCGCTCTTACTTTGAGCTGAACAACACAGGGGAGATTGCAATGTTAATGGTGAAGGAGGCCTTTAAGTCTATTATGCATGGAAGAATTATCAGTGATGCAGCACACCAGTGGTGTGTAATGAAAGCTTGGCAGAAAAAAAATCAAAGTTCAACTGACTGCCAAGGAGAAGTTTATAAGACAGGAAGGACCAACTTACAAACCATCCCCTACTTATGGAGATTCATAATCTCTTTGTGCAACTAAATGTTCTCACTACTAGGAAAGTGGAGCTGGCTGTACTTTGAAGCACAAATACAGTTGCAACTATTGGCATGGTCAGATATTTCATGATATTTCTAAAGAGGTTCTCTCTGCTGACCAGTTTTTTCTGGGTCTCCCCATTCCTCAGCTGACAGAAGAGCAACGGCGTAAGCTGAATGAAACACAGTCAGTGCAAGATTTGGCAACTGCCATTAAGAGTCTAGCACCCCACAAGGCCCCGGGATTTCTATCAGTTCCTGGAAAAAGTACAGTTACGTAAGGACTTACTGTAACAGTAAATCTTCGAGAGAGGCTCTTGCAGTAGGTATTCACATATAGGACTAAGCCGCCTGGCATCAGGACCCCACAGAAAAATTTCTAGCTAGCAGTCTCTGGCAGGGAACTGCCCCCATGTCAGGTGACCGACGTCATGCAACATCGGTATAAAGGGGTGGTCCCCCACACCCGCATTCCAGTTCTTTCCCGCCAAAGGCCAAAAGAGGCAAGACCAGAGAGAAGAGAATATTTACCCCCATGGAAATGAAGCAAAGAAAACTTAGGGGGACGGAGGGTGGGAAGGCAATACCTACTGCAAGAGCCTCTTTTGAAGATCTGTTACGGTAAGTTCTTACATAACTGTACTATCTTACTTCAAGAGGGCTCTTGCAGTAGATATTCACATACAGGATTGAGTCCCAAGCAGTCTGGAACAAGGAAAAGCAGTCGGGAGGAGGATCGTTATCCATAGCATGGAACCTCAGGGCTGAATGGGTCTCATGAAAGGAGACCTTGCAGGACAGCCAACACGAGGCCTGCTCTACGGCGAGAGGCGATGTCCAAACTGTAGTGTTTTGTGAAGGTATGGACCGAAGTCAAAGTTGCGGCTGCACAGATGTCTGCCGCTGACACATTTTTAAAACAAGCTGCAGAGACAGCTTTTCCTCTGGTGGAGTGACCTCTGACTTGACCCGGAAGGGGCTTGTTGTACTTGTTGTAACAGAAAGTGATACAATGTGCCAACAATTTTGAGAGGCATTGCTTAGAGACAGCATTGCCTTCTCTTTTGTGAGCAAAAGAGACAAAAAGCTGATCAGTCTTCCCGAAATCCTTAGTCCAATTGGTGTAGTATCTCAGGATTCTGTGAACATCCAAAGTATGTAAGAGGTACTCCCCTTGATTGGAGTGTTGCATAAATAAAGCGGGTAGCTTAACAGATTGATTCAGCGTAGATTCAGCCACAACCTTAGGGAGAAACATAGGATTGGTGCATAGAGCCACACGTTCCTTGTGAAATATCAAGTATGGTATTTTACACATTAAGGCCTGTAGCTCAGAAATTCACCGAGCGGAAGTAATGGTCACTAGGAAGACAGTCTTCCAAGAAAGGAACTTCAAATCAGCTGATGCTGCTGGCTTGAAGGGAGGCAGAGTAAGCTTCTCCAGGATGAAATTCAAGTCCCATGGAGGGGCAGGAATGCGAAAGGGGGGGGTCTCAAGTGGAGGACCCCTCTGAGGAAAGTCTTAGAGACTTCCAACTGAGCAAAAGTCCTGTCTCCAAAGGGAATATGGTAGGCTGAGGTAGCTGCCATGTGGACTTTCAATGAGGAATGGTTGAGACCTAGATCGAAGAGGTAATACATGTAGTCCAGGACTTTATTAATTGGGCATGAGAAAGGCTCGAAGTCTTTCGAATTTGCCCAAATAAAGAACAGTTTCCACTTCATGGCATAGGTAGACCTGGTGGAAGGCTTCCTGGCCTCCACCAAAATTTCAGCTACTAGAGGAGAGACTCCAAAGTGGGCTTTAGCTACTTCTGCAGGAGCCACGCATGGAGATGAAGGGATTTGAGACCTAGATGAACAAGGGTCCCCTGATCCTGGGTTAACAGTTGTTGTGACAGAGGAAGAGGAAGTGGAGGTTCCTCTGAAAACTGTTGCAGAAGAGAGAACCAAACTTGTCTGTGCTAGAAGGGAGCAATGAGAATCATCCAAGCTCCCTCCGATCTGAATTTGTTCAGGACCCTCGGAATTAAAGGAATGGGAGGGAAGGCATAAACGAATCTGTCCCTCCAGCTGACAGACAGAGCGTCCCGCCAAAAAATGTCTCACCCTGGAGCAAGCGAGCAGAAGGTGGGAAGTTTTGCGTTTTGGGGAGAGGTGAAGAGGTCCATCTGAGGTGTTCCTCATCGCTGAAAAATGTTATTTATGACTTGTTGATCTAACTCCCATTCATGGGACCTGGCTGAGGACCCACTGAGTTCATCTACCAGTGTTTTTTCCACTCCCGGAATGTGAACTGCGTTCAAGTGAAGGTGATGTTGGGCTGCCCAATGCCAGACTCTCATCGCTTCCCGGCACAGAGGGTAGGAACATGTTCCTCCCTGCTTGTTGAGATACCAGATTACACACATATCTGATTGTATGAGGAGATGACCGGGGAGGATGAAGGAGAGTACAGCCCGAAGAGCATAAAGGACTGCTCTCAGTTCAAGCACATTTATGAGCAGGTTTTGTTCAAACTTGGACCAGCTGCCCTGAGTCCTGTGAGACCCTAGATGAGCACCCCAGCCTTCTCCTGATGCATCTGTCATCAACGTCTGGGAGGGGGAATCGATACAGAGGTGAACTCCCAGGCACAGGTTCTCCTGAACCATCCACCACTGCACGGCCCTGATCATGGGATCTGATACTAGTACCTCTTGGTCTAGATTGTCCTTGGTCTGGTCCCATTGCGACCGGAGCGTCCATTGAGAGATCCTCATATGGAGCTGAGTGAACGAGACTGTCGGAATGGCAGCCACCATTAGCCCGAGGAGGCGGAGGACTGATCTGGCTCCGACCCTCCTGCGGCCAGACAGAAGACGGGCCTGATTCTGAAGGGTGTCTACCCTGTCTGGAGGCAAGAAGGCTTTGCTAGTGGTCGTGTCCAGAATCGCCCCTATAAATTGGAGGTGTTGACAAGGGACCAAGTGGGACTTGGCCTGGTTGATGGTGATACCCAGGCTGGTAAAAACTTGCAGGGTAAGGGAGAGGGAGTGTAGGAGTTCCTCCCTGGATGAGGTCGCCAGGAGCCAATCATCCAGGTACGGGAATACCTGTACTCCCTGGGTACGCAGGTGGGCCGCTACCACCGACAGGCATTTGGTAAACACTCGGGGGGGGCAGAGGAAAGACCAAATGGGAGGGCCTTGAATTGGTACTGGTCCTCCTGGGAACAAAATCGAAGGAATCTGTGGTGAGAAGGGCATATGGGGATATGCAGGTAGGCATCCCGCATGTCCAGATTGCATAGTCACTGTCCCAGCTCAAGTAGTGGTAGAAGGCTCTGCAAAGAGAGCATTCTGAAGCATTTGTACACCACAAACCTGTTCAGGGAGCTGAGGTCTAGGATGGGCCTCAGATCTCCCATCTTCTTTGGAACTAGGAAGAAATGGGAATAGTAACCTGTCCCCCAAAGATGAGTGGGGACTGGCTCTATTGCCGCCTTCGAAAGAAGGGAGATGATTTCTTCTGGGACCAGAGGAAGATGTTGCATGGAGTAGGATGACTTGGGGGGGGGGGGTCTTTGGGGCAGTTTCTGCAGAAACTCTATTGAGTGCCCTGCCGATATAAACTTGAGCACCCAAGCGTCTGATGTTATCCTCTCCCAACCTGGCAGATGGGAGGAGAATCTCCCCCTACCAGTTCCCCTGGAACCTCCAGAGGCAGTGGGAGAGGCAGGAAGTCAGGAGGTGTGGGCCCAGCATTTGTTGGCACATTTGCCCTGCGGCGTTTGTCTTTGTCGGTTCTGGTGACAAAAAGGACGCTGCTGCCCTTGAGGGGGCCTGTACATAGTCTGGACAGACTTGAGTGCAGTACCCTTCTCCAGCAGTTTGGTAATGATGTCCTTGACATCACCCCCGAACAGCACCGAACCCCTAAAGGGAGCATCCTGTATAGCTGATTGTACCTCAGGGACCAAACCTGACACGCGGAGCCAGGCATGACGCCATAGGCCTAAAGTGAAGGCTGAGCTCCTTCCAGCTGTGTCCACCGCATCGTAAGTGACATATAGCATATGCCGACAGGCCGAGCGAGCAAAATGGACAAGGTCACCCACATCCTGCTTAGTCTGTGACTCAGGAAGGGAGTCCAAGTTAGATTCCACCTGGCTAAGGATGGTCTTCTGAAAATCCCCCATGTGAGCAACATAGTTAAGGGCCCTGATGCCTAGGGTAGAAGAGGAATAGATCTTCTTCCCATACTGGTCCAGGAGCCGGGATTCCTTATCAGGTGAAGATGAGCTGAGGTGTTTAGGATTGGTGGAGCGGCCATGGGTGGCGCTGATGACAACTGAATCTGCCTTGGGGTGAAGGCTAAGAAAGTCTACACCCTCAGGAGCCTGATATAGCCTGTCTCCCTTCCTTGGAAGGGGAGCGAATGCAGAAGGTTGTTTCCAAATGGTGGAAACAATATCTGTGTGAGGCTCTATCCAGGGTGGGATCAGCGTAGGAGCGGTCTCGGGCAGATCCAGATGGGCAGCAAGTTTTTTACACTGTGGGTCTGGCGCCACTGATTGCCACTGATGTACTTCCTGGATTTTCCTCAATAACTCCAGGAACAAAGGGTCCTGCGGAGGGGACTTTGGAGGATCCCTCAGCCAGGGGCATTCCGGAGTGTGGGGCTCGCCTTCGGGGTCACAGTGGCCGGACTCTGAATCCGAGTCAGAAGTTTCTGATGAAGAGGAAGAAGACTCCTCCCTAGGAGGAGGAGGAGGGACAACCCCTCTGGGGGGTTCCCAGGGGGTGCGTATACTCCCCGCCTTGGGCCCCGGAGCACTCTCCTCTGGTGTCGGGTGGTGGGAGTCTCCCATCTCCAACGTAGGGGATCCAGTATCGGGTCCAGCATTGGGAGATGACTCTCAATCTCCCGGGTGAGCTGAGCCTTGGCCTCAGCCCACCAGGAGGCCAAGGTCTCCTTCAGACCCACTGGCAGCTGAGGAGTGGGTGGCAGAGGTGGAGGAGGTTGGGGATATGGGTATTGAGGGTACCCATAAGACGAGTATCTGTAACCCGATGGCGAGTAGCCCAGCATCGGGTACTGCGGCACTAGATATTGCAGCATCGGGTACTGTGGCACCGGCTACTGAGGGGCCGGGTACTGTGGCACCAGGTATTGTGGTGTCGGGTACCCTGGCGCCAGGGGCTCTGATGGAGCAGAGGGACCTGGCAGAGGCCCTGCTGGTGGGCCAGATGGTGGAAGCGTCGGTTCTGCAGGTGTCAGGCCTGGCATGAGTATAGCGCAGAGCGGTCCAATGGCCCTGATGGAGGAATAGGTCTTCTGTCAGGCAAAGGGATGCCGATTGGCATCGGGTCAGCCGGCATCTGAGGATCCGGCGTCAGGAGGTCCGGCGCAGGAGGAGGAAGCCCTGATGGCAGCGTCTCAAGGTCCTCGGTGACGACCAGG
The DNA here is from genome assembly GCA_016271365.2 of Neoceratodus forsteri. Classification (NCBI taxonomy): domain Eukaryota; kingdom Metazoa; phylum Chordata; order Ceratodontiformes; family Ceratodontidae; genus Neoceratodus; species Neoceratodus forsteri. The sequence continues at coordinate 1,516,322,121 of CM057452.1, read as the reverse complement.
GAAGGAGGGTTAAAATCCCCGGGAGTCAGTCAAGGGGGCGCAGGGACCTCAGTGGGCAATGTGGTTAGATGTTGCGGAGAGCCTGGGGTGTTACACTGACTGATAGGGTCTGGCGCAGGCTTATTTGCCGGGCGGTCGTCGGTGGAGCAAGTCTCTGACTTATCGGCAGTGTCCGGGCATACGTTGGAGGAGTCGGCGTCCAACTTATTGGACTCCCTACCCGAGGAAAGCTGCGAAGGAGAGGTGGCCTTGTCGGAAGGGGTTTTGGCTGGGTGCTCACCCGAGGAGGTGAGCAGCTTAGCAGCCTCATCTGGGCGTGCATGGGTGGGACCAACGTCCGACTTACTAGACCCGCTCTAACCGGAAGGGCCACGAGGGAGGAGCGGCCTTAACGGGAGTGGAGGCCTCCTTTGCCCTGGAGGCTCTCAAGGCCCGGCGCAAGCCCGACAGGAGGCGGCGCCTTCTTGGTAGCCACCAGAGCGGCCGTCAAGGAGCGATCCCCCAGAGGGGATGTTACCTTGAGGGCCGCAACTCCAGCTAAAGTCGTGGCTTCTGTGGAAGCCGATTCCTGCTCCTGGTGCTTCTCCTAGTCACGCTTTTTCTTATGACCTCCGGGGGAAGTAGACGCCTGCCTAAGCTTTTTACGTTCTTTTCCCATGGAGGCCATTTTCTTCTTGAGGATATGGGCTTCCAGGGACTGCTGCCTTCTCTTGCAGATAGCGGAGCTGAACTTCTGGCAGTGCTGGCACTTCTCCACGTGGTGGTCTGGGCCCAAAGAGAAGAGGCACAAGGAGTGGCCATCCTTGTGTGGAAGCTGGGAACCACACAAGTCGCACTTGTTTTTATGCGATTCGGAGGGCTTCGGGGACGACACACAAAGCAATTGTTGATAGCAAAGTCGAAGAATACAAAAATAAGCCGAAAAAGCTCGAAAACTTGAAGACCAGTGAATGACTGACGAGTGCTGTTCTACCGCGAGGAACTTTCACAAGCCAAAGTCGCATGACGCTGGTCGCCTGACATGGGGCGGTCCCCCGCCAGAGACTGCTAGCTAGAAATGTTTCTGTGGGGTCCTGATGCTGACGGCTTAGACCTATATGTGAATACCTACTGCAAGAGCCCTCTGGAAGTAAGATCATGGTTTCCCCATCTTCCAGAGGGGGTGTTTCAGGAACACACCAACATTCTCTGCCCCCCCCATGCATGAGACAATTATAACAGTCCTCCCTAAAGACAGTAAGGACATCACACTAGTGGACAACTATAGGCCCATCTCCCTGATCAATGCAGAAGCCAAGATACTGGCAAAAGGATTTCCCTCCAGGCTGGAGAAAATCCTCCCTTTATTGATACATGTATCCCAGGTGGCTTTATGAAGGAGCAGTTAAGTGCTGACCATTTGAGATCTCTGGTTTCCCTAAAAAGGTGCCACCAGCTCTACCCCCAACCTAGCTTCAGTGGTTGCCATTGATTTTAAAAAGGCATTTGATTCTGTGGAGTGGGGGTACCTACATGCCATCCGGAACAAGAAGGGGTTTGGTCACAACTTTGGGGAATGGATTAAGTCTCTCTATAACCAGCCAGTGACTAAAGTTCTCATGAACTCTTAACATATCTCCTCCCTTTGGCTACAGAGAGGCACCTGTCAGGACTACCCACTTACCCCTCTCCTATTTGTTCTGGCCATCGAGCCCTTAGCTTTGGTCATCAGACACCACTAGTAGCTGTAAGGCATACAGGTGGGGCAATTGGAGTTTAGAACTAAATTATATGTGGATGACTGTCTGGTCTTGCCACAAGAATCACGACATAGTCTCCCTCACCTTCTCTGACTTCTCCATTCCTTTCACCAGCTCTCCAGGCTAAACGTCATAAGCAACAAATGGAGGTTCTTTCTCTAAATGAACTGTGTGCAGGGTGACATATCCCATTTAGTGCTTAAATGGGCCTCCGCAGTGCTCAAACGCCTGGGAATTTGGATCACACCCAATCTCTCCAGCATTGTATCCAGCAATCCCTCTCCCTTGCTAAAAGCTTTTAAGAAGAATGCGATCAGTAAATGTTTTCAATCTGTCCCTTGCCAGAAAGATCTTGGCAATCAAAATGATTACTACCACAAAGCTATTGCAGCATCTAGTACACCTGCCAGTAGACATCCCTCAGCAGTGGTTCCAAAGAATGAACACTCTTATTGGGGACTTTTTATGGGAAGGCAGACCTCACTGTTACAGTAGGGAAAAACTCATGGTGCGCTGGCAGAGAGGAGTCTGGAACTTGCCTTGGTTCCAGGCTTATTTCCTAGCCTGCAGAGGGGCCCAGATTATACAATGATTGGATCTGCCGTCAATTCTGCTCCTATCTGGTTATCACGTGAGAGAGGATTATTGGTTGGCATGTCCCTGGTGGTACTGCTATACTCCCCCATCCTGGGGACCAACAAGGGTTGGCCCCCAATTCTGCCGTCACTCAAAGCATGGAAAAAGCTGCATGACTGCTCCTAGCCCCAGTCTAATTTATTGCACTGTGGTGTAACCCATCTCACAAGATAGGAGGGAAGCCCTTTAATCTGCACACCTGTAAACTGCATGTGACAAGGGTTAAAGACCTGCTACAGTCAGAAACCTCCCACTTGGACTCCTTTGACAACCTTCAGAAATATTTTGTATTACCTTTTTTATTATTTATTTTCAGGGGTAGAGCCTTGGACCTATCCTATCCTCCATATTTGCAAACAACCTCCCTGCCGCCTGCTCAGTGTCCCATGTTCAAATGTATGCAGACGATACCATTATTTTCATTTCCAGTCCCTCTCTAGCCCAGGTTGAACTCATCCTCCAAACAGATTTCATAAACATCTTAAGGTGGCTTGATGATAAATCACTCAAATGCAACACAAAAAAAATGGTTGCTATGGTTTTTGGTTCTGCCCAGAAACTAACCAAAATGACTTCTCCTCCCTCCCTCCCTTTATGCCCTAGATGGCTTCAAAATCATAATAAATACCTGGGAGTTTGGCTGGATCCCAAGCTGGACTTTTCCCTACACCTAGACACCATCCACAACAAACTGCATCCAAAACTACGAATGCTTTACAGGCACAAGGACAGTCTATCCCTCCCCATTAGGAGGGAAATCATTTCTAAGCTTATCCTTTCTTTGTTTGACTACCCGGATGTGGTCTATAGTTCAGCACCGCAATCCTCCCTGGCCAAACTAGACCCTCTGTTTCATGCTTTCTGCTGATTCACCTCTAATTTTCCACACTGCACTCATCACTGCCTCCTCTACCAATCTGTCTCCATGCCTTCTCTCGCTAATCGCCATCTGGCACATTGAACAACCCTTATCGCTAAGTTCTGATTCAACACCCTTCCTTCCTACCTCTCCTCCTTATTAACCTCAGCATCTATTACAGGCTACTCCTTAAGCTCACGTGACCACTGATTCTTCGCCCTGGCCACACCCCATTCACTCGCCGGTAAAATAGCCTTCACCTGTCGTCTCCCTGCCCTCAAACTCTCTTCCCCTCTCTCTGTATGTAACCAGCCTACAGCGCTCTCCATCAAGAAGTATTTCAAGCACCTCTCACCCCCTCCATGCCAATTTTTTAACCCTCCCTAATGCCAGATACCACCAGCAACGCTGAGCATACCCCTCTATTATCTTGGCAACTCCAGCTCTTATTCTTATCCTGCTGTTCACTACTTGTTACTGTATCCACAACCTCGGCTGCACTTACTTGTGCACTCTCGTCTGTTACAAAGCACCTTATCTTGATATGTAACTAATGTGCTAGCTCCTCTAATTTAATTGTCTATTGTTGGGTAAGCTGCTAGGTCCTATTTCATGTATATCCTGTAACTGCTGACTTCTCATGTATGCCTGCACATCACATGCTGTTCTTTCCATTTGTATTATATAAATGTATATTGTTTATGTGTACTTGTTTACTTACCCCTGCCCTGGGTTGCACCTGGAAATGAGCTTCGGCTCAGTGAGCCTTTCCCGGTTATTAACTTGTTAAAAAAATAAATAAATAAAAAACCTTTGGCTGACTTTAAGAAGTTTCCCCAGATCTGTAATCTCTTATCTCCCTCAGAGTGACACTACGGGTATCAGCTGAAAAAGGGCAAGCAGTAAGAATATATAGGTCTAAAATTAGCAGCTTGTAAGACCCTATGGCATAAGCTTTAACCAAGTGGGAGGATTCTTCCAGACCACTGTAAGTGAGGATGATTGGACAAAGCTCTGGAAGCCGACACACATGGCCTGTCCAGACACCCATAGTCTTTTAATATAAAATAAGGTCATGCATTATTGGTATAGAACCCCTGCCCAACTTAAAGCCCTCAGCCTTCTTGCCCAGGATAACTTCTGGAGATACCAGGCACCAGGAGCTGATCTTCTCCACATCCTCTGATCTTGTCTGAAGACAGAGGTGTTCCAGAGTGGGGTGCATTCAGTCTGCACTGAGATTGCTGGTATGCCCCTTCTTAGGTCTCCAGAGCTTTACTTACTGAGCCTGGTCCCTCCAGGCACATATGCAGTGGATATTGCCTTCAGATGGCTGATGACGGTGAAGGTTGAAGCCAAAAGGCTATTGTTGCAATGCTGGATAACAGTGAAACTCCCCACTGTCCAAGACTGGCTGGCTGTTGTGAGGGGCCTAGCTACGATAGCCAAAATGTCCCACATGGCATGGAAGACCACCCACCTATTTCAGAACATTTGGGGGCCCTTCCTATCCTTACCATTAGTGCCTCTGACTCCCCTCTGGTACTACTAGAAGAGTGACACCACTCTGCAGGACACAATCTCCTTAACCCCCCATCCCCAGATCACCTCCCCCCACGCTCCCATTGCCTGTGACAGGTGCCCCACCATGGATGGTCTCTGGATGGCACATCTGGGCTTCCCCTCCCAGATTCCCTTCACATCAGTCTCCTCACACTTCAGTTACCCCCCTCCCCTCTTTGCCAGCCTGTGTGTAATGGTGGCTCCAACAAATCACACTGCATTGAACATGTACAGTATATGCATATTTAAGCAGTTCTGCTGCAGTATATTTATGTAGTTAAACTCCAGTTATCGTACTGTACGGCTGCTAAGCTGAATGTCTTCTTAAGTGTCTATATAAGTGCCTATGTGGTTCAGGGAGTATGACCACAACCAGGGAAAGGCAGTGCTGAGGACAAAGTGTAAATCAATTAGCAGTTCTAGGAAGGCTGGCACCTGCCAAAAGGTATCATGTTACTACACATCTCCCCTTATCAGTAGAGTGGACTGCTACAAGATTCAATGCAAAAAAAGGCTTTTATTCATTCAGAATGTGCAGTAAAAAGTAACATGTTGTATCAAAAGTCCATCTGAAAACAGTCCACACAATGCCAGGAGAGAACAAGAACGTTGGGTAACGCTGAGGCTTGAACCCCGTCCCATTACAATAGTGAGTGCTTTCTATGTGAGTCGTGAACTCTTTTTACTGCACATCCTATATGAATGTGGAGGGGTTGTGGGACAACAGATGGGCCAGACACAGAACTTCAGGCTCAACACATAATCTCTGTGTGATGTTTATTTAAAACACAGGGGATAACCTTAAGCAATGGCATATCCCTTTTTCAGTACAGCAGTTTGCAGCAACAGATTATGCATGTCCGTCCTCTGCACTTAGTCAGCACCTACTGACCCACTGAGCTACTGATCTATCTCTTGAATGACAATTTTTCAATCCCTATGTTTGTCTAGTGTGTTTGGGTGATGGGGAGCTCAAAAAAAGAAAAACGCCAAAAACAAGCTAAAGACAATTATCCTCAGTGCAGAAGCACTGAAGCAAGGGTTACCCCAAAGGGCATTAGCAATAAAGCCAAGTTTCAAAGAAACACATCACACGTAACCCCATAGTGCAAAGCATCATGGGATGTATATGCAAATCACCATGGAATTTAAGGCTGGTTCAGCTTAAGGCAGGAATGCATGGTGCCAAAGGGCCTCTCAAACAATCTGTAATTTACATGCATTTTAAATAACACAACTAACTTAATTATTATAATACAGTCCCCTAGTAACTTTTTACCTTTATCAAAAACACCTAGTGCTGTGGTATTTTCAACACTTACAGGTTTCATACACATAAGGCATATATATCAAGGTATTTTATGACATAGTGCTATTGCATACTAAATCTAACAATGGGGAACACAGCCTGTTGTTTTACCTCAGCTCAGAGGTCACCACAATAACCTCCCTGTTCGAGGACCTGAGAGGGAAGAGGAAAATTACAGAGGACACTATAGCATAGTCAAGAAAGGGAAGGGGGTGCTCATAGGTGGCCAACCTTATGGACTAGAAATTGTAAAGGATAGGTTAGGCTAAGAAATAGAAGAACTGTTGCAACAGAGTTAAGAAAAGGTCGGTCCTCAAGAGTCAAAATGATTGCAGCCCATTGGTTAATCACTTTCTTGAATTTCATGAGATCCATCCACTCTTAAATTTGTGGCACTTGATACAATGCCCCCCTCTTGAAAAAGGAGGGAACTGGTTAAATATACTTAACCAAATAGAGACCAAATGGATAGTTACCCTAGATACAGCTGAACCCTGGGGTTTTAATGATGAAATTGACTTCACTCCCTTCATTAAGGAACCATAAACATTCTATCCTACAGATACCCATAATTATGCTCCGTGAATTGGTTTCACCTGTGTTGTCTCATTTTTCTGTATGTATCTTTTTGTCTTAAGTTTTGTTTTAGAGGTAACAGTAATAAAATTATAATTTGTTTGAGAGGTAATAATAAAGTCATAAAGTTGAATAACATGAATTCTCCTCTTTAAATGTGATTGAGTTAAAATAGTTTTAACTTTTTTCACTTATATTGTTCTCTTCCTCCACTACATCATGAAGCACACAGTAATGTTCTGAATTCACCTTTTGGAAGCACCTCTAATAAGTACTGGTTTCCATATTTTGGACTGGGATTTAAAATTACTCCTTTCTATACATTCTAAATTAAATTAAAAACTCTTTCCTGTGACTTTTGTTTCCATAACAATTTCTTCTATGGAGACACATGACCATTTGAAATAAAGCTTTTTCCTAGGTTCCTGTTTTTTTTTTTTTTTTAGCTTCTTTGTTTTCTTCCCCCTCTCCATTTTTTATCTTCTTTCTTTTACCCTTACTTCACAGTTCTTTTGTCATTTTTGTCTTTTTCTCACACTTTTCTCAGTCTCTATCAATCTGTATTTCCTTTTCTTTCTTTTTCCTTTTCTTTTTGCTCTGACCTTTTGACCTCCCTCTGTTTTCTCTTCCCTATTTTCCCCTTTTCCTTAACCAGATTCCTAAGCCCATCTTTTTTGTATCACTTTAAGTGTATTATTTAGTATAGTATTTATCTGTACTGCTTAATTTTTGAAATACTTATCCAATGATAAAATGTTGTGCATATCACTTTAAGAGCTTTATTTCTGTATAAATTTGGTAGCACCTGAAACCTTGACACACCCTCTGTGAAGGCCTGATTGTTGGGCCAAGGCACTAAGGGAAAGTTCTTGGATTAAAATTTTGCACCATACCTGCCTGCCTACAGCATTTACTTGCCTGGAGTGCTTTACTTTTTTCATTTCCATTTTACATTGAAGGATCCAAACCTCCTCCTCCGGTTTCAGAGCACTCTGGTTTTCCAGAGACACATCCAACTACTTTTATCATTCGGTCCTCAGGAGTGGCAGGATCTCCCTGTCACAATGAATGAAAGCCTTCTTTTGCACTGAATCTTGCTGTAATCCACTCTTGCTGATAATGAGAGACGTGCAGTAGCATGATACCTTTTGGCAGGTGACAGATACAATATCTTTTGGCAGGTGCCAGCCTTCTCCGAACTGCTATATAAATGTCTGCATGAGCTGTTCATCTCTGCTATGCTTCTGGTATTATTGTTAGAATCAATAGGGATGTTCCTGTTTTAATGCAGGCAATTGTTTTCTGTAGTTGTTTACTATTGTTAAAAGTGAAATGTCCAATAAAAAGGATTTGCAAAAAATACTTCCCTTCACTCTTGGTGGCAAGGTGTGTGTGTGTAGGGATACAATGCCACTGACTGCTGGCAATGTAGTTCTATAAATATTATTTACATATGACAGACCAGCAGAGATGCAGGATCTCATTTCCAGTGGGCTCTTGCTTTCATCTGTTTTATCAATGCCTTTAACTAGGGTAGGCCAGCTAAGATACAACATTTCATTTGCACTGCAAGCCTGCAGCTGCCCATTTCCACATCTGAGTGTACTAGAGCACTGGGCAGGTAAGTGACTTGTTAGGGTCACACAGTTGAGTATTTGGCTCTAGTAGGTTTGAACTTTCGGTCTCGTGGTTCCCAACAGTACTCTAACCATTACACCACATTGTCTCCACTGGTTGTGTGTGCATTGGGGGGATGACATGCCAGCAATGTTTTGTTTGGGTATTTTGTACATTTTATTTACCCAGGATAACGTACAGCAGCTGAGATGTAGCACTGAATTTTTTGTGGTGTCCTGCTTTTATCCATTTTTATAATATATTACCCAGGACAGTTCAGCTTAGATGCAACATCCCATTTCATTTCATTTGCAAGCCTGCTTCTACCCTTTCCACATCTAGGCAGGCTGGAGAACTCAGAGATTTAGTAACTTGCTCAGGGTCAGATGGTGACTATTTGGCTGCAGTACAGATTGAACTTTTTACCTCCTAGTTTCCAACAGCACTTTAAATACTAGCACATACCGCTTCCTTTGGCTGCGAGGGGTATGGGTGAGTGGGCCAGCAAAGGTTGGCGACTGCCGGCATTGTTCTATTTGTTTTTTCACCATTTATTTACCCAGAACAGCCCAGCTGAAATCATGCTATGGCTGATACTATGTTCAAGCTTCAAGTTTATTGTTCGGTCTTAGACCATTACATAAAACAAAACATATGTATACATAAATATAATTCAACATTCTTTCCAATAAATAGCTTAAAAATGGACAATTAGCAGAAATCCACTCTTCAACAATTACTTTGACCTCCTAACTTATACTTCCTTAGAATTCAGTTAACTCAATTTTGTGCAATCCAGGTATTCTTTTTTTTCTTGAGATAGCCTTTAGATAACATGCTGTCCTCTGTATGATCAGTTCATCATTTGTTACAAAAAGTATATTCAATAATACATTCTCGTCTTGTGAGTCTATTTTCTCCCAAATTGGAACTAACCAATATTTTCTGGGTCATTCATACCATTTACATTTAAAAATAACATGGTAGAGATCTTCAGGAAACTGCTTTGTACAGAGACAGTAACACACCATTACATTTCTACTCTTTTGATACCTAACTGCTAGTATATTACTAAGAAAAATGTTAAATCTATATCTAGTGTATAGTCGTCTTTGTTTAGGTTCTAGCAAAATATCCAGATAATCTCTATATTTAAATGAGCAATCATGTTGTACTACCCATGGAGAGACTTTAAGGTTTTGAATTTCCCTTAGATCTCTACTCTTATAATGATTACTAATTTTTTGATTCGCATAGTTTGTATACTTTCAACTTAGCTTGATACCTTTATTTACACATGTTCTTAAAATACCCAGACCTGTGTCAAGTAAAACACCACACATTTTTTAGAGCCAGCTTGACCTTAAACAGCCTATCTCTTCCCATGATTTTTTTTCCTTTAAACAAAGAAAAGGAAATCTGTTTTTTCCAGTGGCCATTATTTTAATAAAATAGTTGACCTTCCGGGCATCCATATATGCTTTTATTCTTGGAATTCCAAATTCAGCCCTTATCAGGGACGAAGGTACTGACTGACTCAAGCCCAAGCTGGTTCTGTACAATTTATTCATTGGACTTTCTAGCATCTTTATATTCTCATAGTGCCATATTTCAGTCAAGTAAAATGCTTGTGTGAGATATTTGGCTTTAACTGCCTGCATTAGTAGTTTAACCGTGTTACCTCTGTATTTATTATTAAATAAATTCAATGAGTTTGCAGTTTGTAGCAACCTAATTCTCAATTTTTTAACATGTTTTAACCAGTATGCATCGTTTAAATTTGTAATCCTAGGTATGTATATGTTTTAATGGTTCTTGAGTTCTTTTCCCCAATTTTCCATACCTTTCCGAATTTATTAGAACCAAAAATCATTACTTGACTTTTCTCTTGATTAATTCTGAGTTCATACTTAGTTCTATATGAGTTCAACAAATTCAATTTAGCTTGAAGTCCTGATTTTGATAATGAAAAAAGAGCTAAATCATCGGCATAAGCCAAGGCTACACAATATTTGTCTCCTATTTTTGATGAATCTGATAAAGATTGTTCTAAAAAGATTAACAATTTGTTTATATATACACAAAATAGTGTGGGGGCCAGAACGCAACCCTGTCTAACCCCCCTATTTGTATCTATTTTTGCTGATGTATATCCCCGATTCCCATATCTGATTTTTACCCAAGTGTTAAAGTTCTGCTATAATGTGTATGATTTTATTACTAATACCCCATTCCTTCATTAGTTCCCATAGCAATTTCCTTGAGATGGTATCAAAAGCAGCACTGAAATCTATAAAGGCTACATATAGCTTTTGTTTATGAAGCTTGACATATTTTTCATATAAGTGCATAAGCACAAAACAGTTATCCAAAACACTGTATCCAGCCCGAAAGCCTGCTTGATATTCTGAAAATCCACCTAAATTTTGGATTTGTTCCAGCATCCTATTTAATATTAATCTAGAGAAAATTTTTCCTAGATTATCCAACAATGAAATGGGTCTGTACATTGAGGGATCCTTTTTATTTCCCTTTTTAAAAAATAGAAATGACTACTGCACCCTTCCATCCTTCAGGAACTTTAAAGCTTGCTACACATAGATTAAATTAGGTAACAAATGGTGCCCAGAGCAATGGAGCTACTAGAAAAACTTCCGCCAGGATCTGATCTGGTCCCGGTGCTTTTTCCTTTTTCAAACTTGCCAGAATCATGTATACCTCGGAGACTGTAAACACTATAGTACATGGTGTGTTCTCATAAAACCCTGGTCTGCGATTAATTTGATTTTGATCAAAAAATATTTTTGCATAATAATTCACCCAAGTATCCAGAGTGATATAAGCATCAATCTCATATGTAATCTTGTTAGTCCCTTTGGCTACCATCAGCCAATATGCTTTATGATCATTATTTATAGCCGATAACATCTTTTCCCACTGTTTCATTTAGAATTCCTGTTGTTTATTTTTTTAAATTAGTTTGTACTCTTCCCTAGCCTTATTTAATAATGTCCAGCTCTCTTGTGATCTAACTGGTTAAATACACCTAATAAGCTGATTAAATTTTTTTTTTGATTCACGGCAGTCTTTATCAAACCATGTGTTAACATTTATGTACTTTGACTTCTTGTAAACTTTAGTTGATAATAAGTCTCAAATCTTCTGGAAGCAACTATCCAGAGTCACCATCAAGTTTTCCTCCTAATGGTTATGACTCGGGTAAAGAGTCTCCTGTATTATATGCTGAATTTCAAAATGATATATCTATTTCCACAGAATTTTTACTGTATCCTTTATTTCGAATTGTGGGCCGATAAACTCTTTCCTGAACAATTTCCCATTATCTTTCAACAATAGAACCAGGGGAAAATGGTCACTATCAGGTTTGGACAGAACTTCACAACTACTCCAAATGTCCATCTTTCCATTACAAAAAAAAAAATCAATCACTGATGGACCTCTGTTAGAATAGTGGGTTGCTAATCCCAGATTGTCTCCTTTTATCCTTCCATTTATTGGAGCCAAATTACGGCTTTTTAGGACTTCTAACAGCTTCTATCCCATCTTATTACATACACTATCTGTTGTGTTTCCGGTCCATCTGTAATCATCTTCAATACACCAATTACGGATGTCACTATCGGCAAAACCATCAAAGTGGCCTATTCTAGCATTAAAATCCCTACATATTATTGTGTTCTCACAGGCTGCTATGGCCCAGGACTCATGTATGAGAGATTCTATCTCCCTCCATATTTTGTCTGAGTAATATTTTGAGTTAGAGGGAGGCACATACACATTCATTAAACAAAACTCAAATTTATCTAATTGGACAAAAAACTTTGCATATTTGTAGTTTGTTGGATCTGTTCCACCCTAACCCCTTCTTCAATTTTAACCCACTTCGCCAATCCACCCGATGGTCTACCTTGTCTACCAGTTTTGTTTCCGGGAACTTGAAACATGACATATCCATTAAGGGATATATTATTTTCTGCCAGGTGCCAAGTTTTCTGTAGACAAACTATTAAATGTTGTCCAATAAAATCTAGCCATTCCCTATCTACAAATTTAGCCAGTAAACCTGCCACATTCCATGTCAGTATCAATCTAGATGGGTTGTTTTGGTCTTGCACATCTGCTTCTAAATCTTGTTCTCTAGTCAGTCAATCTGACAAACTATTCAGAATTTCAAATTTGTTATAAGTCGGTATATATCGTAACCTTGTGCCCCTTTTGATTTATCCAACCTATATATGGAGCTCTCACTAGTCTCTCTCATTGTGTTCTGGCATCCTTGATCATGTTGTACCTCCAATTCCTGAGGCAGAACCAAATGAATTCTCATACTATCCAATGCATGAACACTTCCCATTATCTTTTTATATAAACTAGCAAATTTAATCATTAGCTGAATTTGATCACAATCCTGGTCGGATCCTACCCTTTTTACCTCCAACGCTTTGGGATCTTCTATTGTAATATTTAGAAGTTGTTCGAACAGGTCTATCATAACCATCTTCAGTTTATCATTATTTTCCTTACTTTCGCTTGATAGACCATATACAAACAAAATATTTGCTTCTTGGTATTCATGCTCCTGATTCTTCAGAACTGTATGAGTCTCAACCACTATATCACCATCAACTATATGAGGTCCTGCTGCATCTAATATTGCTGCTTTTTGTAAAGTTTTATCAGCAACCACTTTCCCAGTAATAACCACATCTACTTGTCCTGCCCCATTGCTAGTACTATGTCTATACACCTTAACAATACTAATTTCCCTTGTTGGAATTTTTAAAACATGATTACATAAATTTGTTATTGCTTTTTTTAGTTTTCCTGGATTCTCTCCAGGTATGGGTTTAAGACCGAAAATACTCAGCTGTCCATAATCAATTGGTTGTTTTTTATTCATAATGTTTCTATTTATGAACTCAACTAAGCATCCATGCTTTGCTAGTGATTTGTTGTTTAACCACAATTAGTTGGCCAATCTGGGTGTAAAACAGAAGAGGAATACACAGCTAACACCTTTTACGTCCCTATCCTTCCAAACTTGGACAATGTCTGATGAATCAATGTCCTCGCCCGTTGCTGCCCTTAAAATGTGCACAATCTTTTTCTTATTGAACATTACAGATTCAGTTTGTACCCAATTATATCCATACAATCCTAATATAGCACAGTCCTCTATATTGATTTTTTCTACATTTTCTTTTTGAATATTCCTGTTTCCCTTATTATGTACTAGACAGATCGATTCATCTTTAGTTATCTTTTTTGATATTGTAGTACACCATTGTAGCCATTCTCCCTTAAATGACAATAGATCAGAGTTAAAATTATTCAATTATGTCTTCCAAGGTAGAATTCCCATTTTGTGTAACCTGCCCATTTGTTTGAACACATAAATCGTTTACTGCACCATGTGCCATTTCTGAGATTTCCTTCCCTCCAACTACAACTTTAAACTCAGGGTGATGCTCCCCCGATTTATTAGGGGAAATCATCTTTCTTCCCTTGCTTATTTTGTACAACCTGTGCATCTTTATCCTTTCTTACTGGTGTTGTGACTTTATTTTGTTTTGTTCTGATTTTTTAACTTTTATTTTTACCCTTGTTGTTTTTCTTTGTTCCCTTTATTTCAGGTAAACACACGGATGGAAATCAGGCCTAGGTACACTTAGGTTTTCCATAATCAGGGAGGGGGAGTGCATTTGAGGTGTTATCTTATCCATTTTTATTAACACATCATCCATTCTAAAGCCATTTACAGCAATATTCTCCTTCAACGTGTCTATTTCCTAATGCAAAGTTATCAACTGGTCTAGAATTAACAAATGTACAGCATAAGCATTTTTCATAAAAATTTTTAGGTCCTCACTTAAGCAAAATGGATAAGCTGCAATAGCCTCAGTCGAGGGATACTTCTTTCCATTGATTATTTGAACGGGGTACATCAGAACCCCCTTTAACTTGATCTAATTTTTTTAAGCCACTTATAGTTCGCTGTAGACTTCCAGTGATATTTTTTAGATCAACACTCCATTTTTCTCCCGTGATATTTATAGGGCTAATTGGTTCAGGAGAAAAATCCAACAACTCAGAACAATTTGAATAGGAGTCACAATAAAGGTCTATTGATACTTCACGTTGTCTACCATTCAGATTGTCCGTTGTACTTTTCTGTGTTACTTTTTTAACTCTCTCAACTGAAATACTGGAGAGGTCACTATGCTCATCAGACAGGGGTGATGGTCTGTTATTAAATAGTTTAGGAGTCGATGATAAACTTGAACTATCCTGTGTTGGGCTTAAGGTATCACTTTGCTGTGTTCTAATTATATAAACACTTGAGGTCTCAGAACAAGCCACCATGGAAGGTCCAATTTCCAGCAGTACAAGCTTATCAAAATGGTCATTAATCTTAGTCTGCATTAAAGCCCATTTATTTGTTTTCCCATTTTATTCTTTTGTTTCCTTTTGTTCTTTTCAATTTTTCCCTGTTTCATATTGTTGTTTTTTTCTAGCCTTTTTCTATATTTTTGAGGCACAGGGCTAACCCCCACCGACTCCTCATTATTAGGATCTATAATTACAATACTAGAATTTACTGGATGCCCTTTCATTTTACCTCTGCCCTCTATCAAACTCCAATGCTTGCTTTCCAGTTAGCACCATATTTTTATGTTAATTGCATAAATTTGCACCTACTCCAGAAGGTGTTACAATTTGAAAATGTATTCTTGACAAAAAGTGCTAGGAATGGAGATATCTCTGTCTAGGCTTATACTAAATATCTCTACCTGAACAATAGTAAAAGGACACTTTCCTAACAGAGCCTATATAAATTAATATTCCTTCAGACACCCAATAAAAAATAAAAGGTCCTTTCCAGACTAGACCTATGAAAAGGGAAAATAGAACTAAGCGATTCCACAAATCTTACAGTTCAGTTCACAGCTCCAGCGTTGTTGGAATAACTTCAAAATAAACCACACTGCTTCCGCTTATTAGAGTTTCACTGTCTTTGCTTAGATCTTGAAGTTTAGGAGACTTTAAAGTTTTAGGAGATTTGGGTTTCTTCTTAATTCTCTTAGCTTTTTCCCAATAATCGTACCACACCAATGTTCCACCAGTTTAGAATAATCCCACTCTCCTTGCCCAGCAATTTCCTTTACTAGATCTCTCACACACCACTAATGGGGTAAAAAAAAAAAAAAACGGTGTATTAAATCAGTTAATTTAAGCAACCTTCTCCTAATCTTTCCTACTAAATCTATTTTGTCTAATTGTGTACTCTTTAAGCCAGTCTCTTAGCACTTAATTAAAACTGCTAATGTCCATAACACAGGAACAACACATAAACTTCAACCCTAATAAATAATTAATATAAATCTAACAGTTCTAATAATATAAAGCACCAATGTCACTTTTATCTGGTTTAAAACAGTCTTTGCTTTTTGATATGCAGAGAAATTCTAGGCATGTCAAAATTTAAAATCAACAAGCTTACTTCTAGGAATCACAGCAATAGTCAAGAACGTTTCAAAAGTTACCGGAAAAGCAGAAGAATCGGCTCGCAGTAAAATAATCTCCATTTTCAGTCCTAGGTGTATATTAAAGCTTGAAACAGCTCAGCATTCCTCAAACGTCTAGTGAGCTTATTACAAACTAGAAATAGCCCAGCTTGCTGCTGCTACTGCTGCTCATCCTCTCCAGACTGAGTGATCTGGTGCTAGAGATACGCATGTGCAATTTATACCAACCCGTCACGTGATCTGCTCTAAACAGTGGCGCGAATTTTAGTATATTGATCTGTAACATATAACTTAATATTATAGATATAAACTATTATTTTAAACAGTTTCAGGACTTCCAAACTCCTCCAAGAAACTGTGTGTCCCATCTAGCTGCAAATCTGAAAGAAACCCAATCTGCCCGGCAATGATTATCGTAAAAAACACATTTTTGTTAAAGTAATAAAATAAATAAAAGAAGAGAAACTTTTTTGCTAAAATGGGCAAACAAGCAATACTTCCCACTTTGCACTGTTGTTGCTGTTGCTTTTTTCTAGTCCATGGACTGAACTTTTAAAGAAATCTCTCTCACAAGTTTTCTCCCATGAAAGCCTTTCCCATGGGTCTCTCAATCGCACTCAGATCCGACCCATGCGTCCATCAAGAAAACGCGGCCTTCCCCCTGCGTGAGAGAGAGAGAGATCGGGAGAAAGAAAGCGAACCACACCAGAGGTGAACTGCAAAAATTTGCACTGGTAAGGCTGTAGACACTTAGGCACTCAATATCATACCTGTTCAAAAAATAAAATGAGCAGAACAGCCCTGCTATCCGGGCTTTCTCCACAAGCACAGACGCGTGTAGCAGTCACCTCCTCTCTCGCAACCAGCTAGAGCGGAATATCCGAATGTTATGCATAATCTCCTGCTTTGTGTAGGACCTCGCTGATACTATGGATGACAGAGCAGAAAAAGGCATGTGTCCATATAAACTGCTCTCCCAAAATGCAGTGATAATAGGTTCTGTTTCTAGTGTGTACAGTATTTATCCAGTCTGTTCTTGAACTAGGTTCTAGCCCCACTCAGTATTACATTTTTCACTAGTTTATGCCACAGTTCTACCACCATTTGTGTCCAGAAAAACTTTACTTCGGATGTAAATTTTCCCTTATACAACTGTAATGCATAGCCTCTTGTGCCTATTGTATCTCTTTTAAAATCCATATCCTGAGCAGTCCTTAGTTTAGGGTCATTGATAATATCAAATAGGAGCAACATGTCACCCCCAATTCATCTCTGTTCTAGTAGCACGAGTTTGAGGTTTGCCAACCTTTCCCCATGCAAGCGGCCTCGTACTGGGGCCCTCGGGGTTCACCTATTCACTCCTACCAAGAAGGCCGGCCCGTGTTCACTAAGAGTGTGCTACACTGGAATAGAGTGGTGTGGAGTCTCCACCTCGGGTAGTAATATGGGGTATCTGGTGACTGCAACACTAGATTACCACCCCGCAGGAAACAATGCATAAACTGCCCACAAAGTCCTAGTCTAACAACAATGAAAGGCCTTTCATATTTACCAAAACAGTTGTCATGACAGCAAACTTGGCTCCTACCTACCAAACTCCTCTTAAGTACAGCAAAGTCACAGGCCACGCTGTTTAGCTCTGCCCCCAAAATTAAAAGCTGTACTATTCATCTAATAGTGCTGTGTAGAGATGGAACCCCTCCTTATATCGGTGCCTACATTCAATTACCTTGGTGTCTCACACAGATCAAACAAAACCTTACCCCTTTAGCCTGCCTATCTATAGCCAGTGGAGTCCTGCTTTCTGAGCTTAGTTATGGGGTATCTGTAATCCATGCACAGAAGATCCACGCATCTTCTAAAATTTATTTGCAAAAAATAGGACATTACATATAATACCATCTGTTGATTTGCCACATCCCTAAGCCCCTGTAACCATCATTACACTTTATATGCTGAACTGGGATGGCTTCCTCCTGGTGCCCTGCGTGACCTAGCACTTGGTGGGGTGATTTAGAATGTCTGGCAAAACCAATCCCCTTTTTCACTGTCTAGTCTTCTCCATTCTCCAACTGGCACCTACCCATTAAGGTCTGCTATTCATGAAGAATTACCTATTCCAAGAACCAGGATGCATCTGGGAGATATTTTTTCTCTGTTATTGCCCCATGGCTTTGGAATTCTATACTGCCTAGCTCATGCCAGTGCCAAACTGCTACTACCTTCAACAAGCATTTGTCAATGCCAAATGTTTGCTTGCTGGCATTGGCATTGGTAGTGTAGGAGTTAGAGAGATGCATAATAGGAATGGCAGTGAAGTATTGAACTTGAAGCCAACCCCACCACCACCCTGCAGAGACTGACAGACATTGGGGTGTGCCTTTGGGTCATCAGGCATAACGGCCATGCCATTTCACCACACCCTACCCTGCAGACTCCAAGTGTCACGGTGTGCCTTGGGGTCTTTGGGCCTCATGCTCACCCCATTCCATATGGAAATATGGTGAGATGGGTGCAGTATAGGAGAATGGGGTGAATTTTGGGGCAGAAAAGTCCAAGGCACACCTCGATACCTATCACTGGCTGCACAGTGTGGGTGGGGGTGGAATGGCATGAGCATTACAGGTGGCAATCCCAAGTCACACCCCTGATGCCTGTCAGTCTCTACAGGGTGAGGCGTTATGGTTGGAAACCCTAATGCCCCAGGTATTCTTTGGTATTTTCACTCCACATTTTCAACATGGGTTTTTTGTAACCCCCACCTCATGAACAGTGGCAATATCAGTTCGTTAGCTGAAAGCTGATTTTGCACAGTGACTACACCATTTGGCACCACATAGAAACATAGACTTTGTCGGCAGATAAGGACCGCTTGGCCCACCTAGTCTGCCCATTTCCCTACCTAGAGGATAAGCTGCAGATCCTATTTAACCAACAGCCTATTTCTTCCTACCCCCCAAAAAAATTGCCTTATGTCTGTCCCATGCATTCTTGAATTCTCCCACAGTTTTAGACCCCACAACCTCCTCAGGAAGGCTGTTCCATGTGTACCACCTTCTCTGTGAAAAAATACTTCCTCACATTGCCCCTGAGCCGTCCCCCTTCTATCTTCAAATTGTGTCCCCTTGTTCTTGCACATCTCTTTTTCTGAAAGATGCTACCCTCTTGGACTTTGTTGAGGCCACCGAGGTACTTAAACATTTCTATCAAGTCCCCCTCTCCCTCCTTTCCTCAAGGGTATACATATTAGGCTCCTTTAGCCTCTCCTCGTATGGCTTCTCTTGTAGACCCTGCACCATTTTAGTTGCCCTCCTCTGAACTGTCTCCATCCTGTCTATGTCCTTGAGGAGATGGGGTCTCCAGAACTGGATGCAGTACTCCAGATGGGGTCTCACCAATTGTCTGTACAGGGGGATAACAACTTCCTGTTTTCTGCTGGTGATGCCTCTCCCTGTACATCCCAGTATCCCCCCAGCCCTCCCTACTGCCTTCTCACATAGCTTGCCAACCTTAAGGTCATCTGATATGATTACTCCCAGGTCCCTTTCCATTTTTGTTGCTGTTACTACCCCCCCCCATTGTGTAATCTTCCCCTGGGTTTTTGTTTCCCAGGTGCATTACTTTGCACTTCTTTGCATTGAATCCAAGCTGCCATACTTCTGACCATTCCTCCAACCATGCCAAGTCCCTTCTCATCCTTTCCACGCCTCCTTGTGTATCAACCCTGTTGCAGATCTTTGTGTCATCTGCAAAGAGGCATACTTTTCCTTCCAGTCCCTCTGCAATGTCACTTATAAAGACATTAAAAAAGGACTGGACCCAGTACTGAACCCTGCAGTACCCCACTAGTAACCCCTCTTTCTTCAGAGTGGACTCCATTTACAATTACTTTCTGTGTTCTGTTGTTCAGCCAATGTTTTACCCAGGCTACCACCCTGGGACCCACTCCCAGGCTGGTTAATTTGACTACTAATCTTTTGTGTGGGACTGTGTCAAATGCCTTGCTAAAGTCTAGGTAGGCCATGTCCACAGCCCCTCCCTGGTCTACTACTTTGGTCACCCAGTCAAATAAATCAATTAGATTTGTCTGACATGACCTTCCTGCTGTGAACCCATGCTGCCGTGGGTCCTGTGCCCCACTGGCCTCTAGGTACTCAACAATTCTTTCCTTCAGAGAAGTGATTCCATCACTTTCCCTACCACAGAGGTCAAACTGACAGGTCTGTAGTTTCCTGCCTCTGTCTTGCTCCCACTTTTGTGAAGGGGAATCACATCAGCCTTCTTCCAGTCCTCAGGTACCACCCATCCTCCATGATTTGTTAAAAGGGTAGTCAGTGGTGTCACTAGTTCTCTGTAATTATTTTAGAATTCTGGTGTAGATTCCATCTGGCCCCATTGCTTTGTCCACCTTCAGTTTTAGGGAGTTCTTCAGAAGCCTTTCTTTGAAAGCACTGGGATCGACCCCTCTCCAGAGTGCTTCTGTTAATTGGATTAGACACCTCCCCACTTCCTCTTTTGTGAATACTGAACAGAAGTATTCATTCAGCATCCTGCTTTTTCACTGTCCTCTCTGCCCACCCACCATCCATTCTATTCAGCCTCACTATCCCTCCCTTTGTCTTTCTACGCTCCCTGATATACCTATAAAAGGTTTTATCCCCCTTCTTAACCGAGTTGGCTATCTTTTCCTCAGTTTGTGCCTTTGCTATTCTGACTACCCTCCCTTCTTCCTTCTGCCTTAACTGGTACAGTTCTCTGTCCTGCTCCTTCTGTGCTTCCTTATACTTTCTAAATGCTATCTTTTTCTCCCTAACCTTCACTGCCACTTCTTTTGAGAACCATAGTGGCTTTTTCTTTCATTTTGATTTATTTGCTTCACACAAAGGCTTGTTGCCTCTGTGATGGCAGTTTTGATATTTCCCCATTGTTGCTCCACCCCTCCTTCTAGCCTGTTTGCTAGTGCTTTTCTAAGGCACTCTCCCATCTTCCCAAAGTCCTCCTGAAGTCCAGAACCCTCACTTTTGTATGGCTTGACTCTGTAGCTGAGTTTATCGTCAACCACACTGTTTGGTGGTCGCTTGTTCCCAAATGGCTATCCACTTCTAGATCTGAGATCCTCTCACTGTCCCCATTTGAGAGTACAAGGTCTAAGATTGCTCCCTCACGAGTAGGTTCCAAAACTAGCTGTCTGAGGCATGCCACCTGAAGGGCATGAAGAATGGCCCTGCTTTTGGATGTGGCTGCAGCAAAGGTGCTCCAGTTAACATCTGGCATATTAAGGTCCCCCATCAACAGTATCTCCCCTTTCTCTGCCATCCTAAGTATGCCTTCTATCATTCATATCCTTGTCCATTCCCTCCCCCTGACATGGGGGTCTGTATACAACTCCTGTGTGGATTGCGGTGCCATTTCCAGTCTCTAAGGTGACCCACAGTGCCTCCTCTCCTCCGTTTACTCTTTTGTTCAGTTGCTTTTATCCCTTCCCTTACATAGAGAGCTACTCCCCCCTTCAGCCCTCCCTGTCTCTCCTGTAGGTTGTCTACCTGGTATGTTAACATCCCAGTCATGGTTCTCTGTGTACCATGTTTCTGTGACTGCTACAATATCCAGGCATCCCTCTTCCATCAAGGCCACCAGTTCAGGGAGCTTATTGCCCAGACTACGGGTGTTGGTACTCGTTACCCTCCATTTCTTGATGGCCTTACCCCTTTTTGCCCCATCCCTGTCCTTATTGCGTTTGTCACTTTCTCCATTTACCCCAGTGCTTCTCCCTATTGACATCTCTATGTTGGTGTCTACCTCACTTAGTACCCTGATTTTTGGGGGGCTAGGATTTCCCTGCTCCTTTCCAGTGCCTCCCCCCTTGGCTAGTTTAAATGCTTGCCAATGAAGTATTTAAACCTATCACCTAGGATCTGGTTCCCCTCCTGGACAGATACAGACCATCATGCCAGTATAGGCCTGCATCCCTCCAGGTGGACCCCGGTCCCCAATGAAGCCAAATCCCTGAGCTCTGCACCAGTTTTTCAACCACTGATTGAATCCCATGGTGTGGAGCACCCTAGCCTCATCCATGCCATAGACAGGCAGCACTTCCGAGAAGGTTACCATGTGTGCTATTTGTCTAAGGCCCCTCCCCATCTCCACAAACGTTTCTTGCACTGCTCTGATCCCTTTCTTAGCCAGGTCATTTGTCCCTAGGTGGACAGTGACATCCAGCTCCTTCCCCTGTGCAGCTGGTCCTGTGATCCTGAGGATTCGCTCCCTGCTCCCTGTCCCTCCAAGCCATGGCACCAGGCAGGCACCTTACCTCCCTCTCCCCTTCCTCAACCAGTCCCCCACCAGGAGCTGTTTCCTTCCCCTGTGGGGTCCCATGCCACCCTCCTGTGGGTCTCCTTTGTGGAGGTTCCCAGCATCCTCCTTGGTCTCCACTGTGGGTGCCTCCATGGAGAACCACACTTTTCCAAAGCGGCATAGAAATTGTGGAGAGGTACAACTGGAGGGATGCCCTCTGTTCCACCACCCTCACCCTCCCTGGGCCCACTGTGGTCAACCACTCCTCTTTCTTGGCAACCTCTGAGGCAATGGCAGTGACCCTGGTGGTCCCTGGGTGGGAGAGGAGGTCCCACAAATCCCAGCCAACTCAGCCTGGAGATGAGCAACCTCCTCCCTCAGCTCAGAGAGGTGCCTGTAGATGGGACAACACTGCATCCTCCAGAATGTCTCCCAGAAGACTGCTGCTCCACAGCCACTGCACTGCACCACTCCCATCATGTCTTTTTTCTGGCCCCCTAACTGTTGTTTGGAACACTTACTCTTTCCTCTTCTTATTTTCTTTTTTTTTTCTTTCTTCCCCTACTTACTTACTGCCTCTGTGCCCTTTTAGCTCCTGATCTTCCTGTTCTGAGACAAGAAGTTCCTATATTTCTCAGTAGTCTCCTTATTTGTTCAGAGTCAGACCTCCAGCAACTGGGGGGGTGGGAGAGCTACTCTTGCCCTTCTAGGATGGTGAGTCTTTGGTGACTCTGTGATCACTCACTTCCTGCTCCCAAACAGGAAGTTCCTGTTGTCAGTTAAATCCTGTGCCTATAAAAGTAGAACTGGTTTAGGGTGGGGAAGGAGGGAGGGCAATATAGTCCCAGTAGAGAAGTTTTAGTTATACCAGTAGCTCCTGGTGTTCTGTCTGTTCTCTGGCACACGCTATCTAGGGTAGTGCTTAAATCTGGTTTTAACCTGGCTCCTTCTAGCTGAGCCACTCCCCCTACTTTGCAAATCTTTCTACACTTAATTTCACAGATAATTCCCTTCTGACACCTGTAATAAGCACCTACATAAGTACACAGATAACAGTTAACAATTTACTTCAACTAACTCTGACAAACACACTAACTCTTTTTTTTACCCTAAATTGAAAGTCCCAGTACAAGAGTTCTAGTTCTTAGTCCCAGTAGAGAAGTTTTAGTTATACCAGTAGTTCCTTTCTCCTGGTGTTCTGTCTGTTCTCTCTGGCACAAGCAATCTAGGGCAGTGGTTAAATCTGGTTTTAACTTGGCTCCTTCTAGCTAAGCCACTCCCCCTACTTTGCAAATCTTTCTACACTTAGTTAATTTCACAGATAACAATTCCCTTCTGACACCTGTGATAAGCACCTAGATAAGTACACAGATAACAGATAACAATTTACTTCAACTAACTCTGACAAACGCACTAACTCTTTTTTTTTTTACCCTAAATTGAAGGTCCCAGTACAAGAGTTCTAGTTCTTAGTCCCAGTAGAGAAGTTTTAGTTATACCAGTAGCTCCTTCCTCCTGGTGTTCTGTCTGTTCTCTGGCACAAGCTATCTAGGGCAGTGCTTAAATCTGGTTTTAACCTGGCTCCTTCTAGCTAAACCGCTCCCCCTACTTTGCAAATCTTTCTACACTTAGTTAATTTCACAGATAACAATTCCCTTCTGACACCTGTGAAAAGCACCTAGCTAAGTAAACAGATAACACAGATAACAGTTAACAATTTACTTCAACTAACTCTGGCAAACACACTAACTCTTCTTTTTTTTACCCTAAATTGAAGGTCCCAGTACAAGAGTTCTAGTTCTTAGTCCCAGTAGAGGAGTTTTAGTTATACCAGTAGCTCCTTCCTCCTGGTGATCTGTCTGTTCTCTGGCACAAGCTATCTAGGGCAGTGCTTAAATCCGGTTTTAACCTGGCTCCTTCTAGCTAAGCCACTCCCCCTACTTTGCAAATCTTTCTACACTTAGTTAATTTCACAGATAACAATTCCCTTCTGACACCTGTGATAAGCACCTAGATAAATACACAGATGACAGATAACAATTTACTTCAACTAACTCTGACAAACATACTAACTCTTTTTTTTTACCCTAAATTGAAGGTCCCAGTACAAGAGTTCTAGTTCTTAGTCCCAGTAGAGAAGTTTTAGTTATACCAGTAGCTCCTTCCTCCTGGTGATCTGTCTGTTCTCTGGCACAAGCTATCTAGGGCAGGTGCAAAAAAGACATTTCAAGCAGGATGTGAAAAATGACAGCTGTACTATTCATGGGGAGGTGTAAAAAATGGCAATGTTGAAAATCTAAAATGAAAATATTAAAAAACTGAAATCACGAGTGTGCGTAGAAACTGCGCAATGCACACCCATAATGTAATTGCTTTGGGGATATTTTTCAGCAGATTGTCAATGCAGGCATTTTGGGACCTCTGCTCATGAACAGTGTCCCTGTGATCTTCCTAATCTGTCCCGAACACTGATTTCCCACAGCGACCATGCATTTCTGCGCCGGAAGTACGAAAACACATTTTGGCAAGGGTGTGAAAAATGACAGCTGAACTGTTCATAAGGAGGTGTGGAACAATGGCAGTGTTGAAAATCTGGACTGAAAATAGTACAAATTAAATTGAACTTACGGTGGTGCGTGGAGAACTGCCAATCAATGGCTACATAACATAGTCATTTTACGGACTTCTGTCACCAAATTTTCAACATAGCCATTTTAAGACCTCTGCTCATGAAGAGTGTCACTGTGATTTTCTTAATCCATCCCTAAAATAGATCTCACACACCAACCGCGCGATTGAGTGTTACATGCGCAGAAACACATTTTGGGCAAGATATGAAAAATGACAGCTATACTGCTCATAAGGCGGTGTGGTAAAATGGCAATGTTGAAAATCTGGAGTGAAAATATTAAAAATCTGCGAGAAATTCACAGGCGTGTGTAGGAACTAGCAACACACACTAAATAAGACAGTCATTTTTAGAATTTTTCACCAAATTTTCAACATAGGGTTTTAGAGCACCTCATGAACTGTGACACTGTCGTTTCGTTACTTGGTCCTGAAAGGTGGTTCCGCGCCGTGACCGCGAAATCACCTTTCGGGACCAAATAACAAAATGACAGTGACAGAATTCATGAGGTGGGGGCCCAAGAACCCCATGTTCAAAATTTGGTGAAATAATTCCCCAAAATGGCCGAGATATGCACTAAAGTTGGAAAAAAAACATTATCGGCATTTCTTCAGGCAGCGGTCGGCTTTGAAGAGTGCAGACGTGTTCCCGTCCACCAAAGATTGTCATGCCGGACTCCAGAGGTAAGTATGGGGTGGGGGGTGTGGGGAGGTGGATGCGCAGAAGATGGGCGCAGGTTGGGGGGGCAAGACAATCAACGAGGGACCGTTCTTTCTTTTCAGGTCTTTCTTTTCTTTTTAGGAAGACGACACGGGACTTGTGCCACGCTGGGGTGGACTCAAGAGTGTGGCAGGTGGAAGATTTTTTTGAGGGGGTCAGTGGAGCCGACGGGGGATTGGGCACCCCCGTCAGCCATACAGATGTTTGCCACGCTGGGGTGGGCTCCCAGCATAGCAACTGGCAGTCTGTTTCTTTTGGGGGGGTTCAATTGAGCTGACGGGGGATTGGGCACCCCATCACCATTTTGACTTTGCCATGCTGGGGTGGGCTCTCAGCATGGCACCTAGAAGTTTGGGGGGCCAGAGCAGAAGAGGGATTGGGCACCCTGTCAGCTCATGCTGTGTCGCGGCGGGGAGGCGCATAAACGCGGCTGGTGGGCTCCCAGCGATGCTATTGAGTGTTGGGGACTTGAGTGTTTGGGGAGGGGAGAGTAGACACAAAGGAAGCTGTCTATGACAGCTGTTTAGGATGCAGTGCTACATGTAAGCACTTTGCATACTGCCGACGGCAGTATGTAAATTACCTGCCGACGCCAGTATGCAAATTGCCTACGCGTTACAACCACTGACTGCAGCAGTTTTTTGCTTTCAACTGTATGCCACTGCATTCTGAATGGCTGTCATAGACAGCTCGGACATTCATTGGCGCGGTGCGGCCGCACCTGCAAAAGGGAGCAGGGCATTGGAAGTGGGGGAGGCACACCAACGAAAACTCGTATGGTGGCACTATGTTTCTTGCACATGCATGCAAGCAAACATAAAAAGGGATATCCCAGCCACCTCCTTATGCCTCGTGTCTGCTGTTTTGTCTAGAGCTCTATTATTTTAATTGGTCCTACACCTTAGTCCCTAATGTTAGTCTGCCTGTTGCTACCAAGACTTGCCTTGCAATGTCTCTTTAAACTATTTATGTTGTCTGGTTTCATTAACAGGTAGTTGGTCTGCTCCTTCAGTGTCTTGTAATTTTGACCTTTTTTATTTTTGCTTATTTATGCCTTTGTCTACTACTTTTGCCTTGTAATCTGTTATGTATGCTGTTGTCAATGTCACTCACTGTTGCTGTACTGTAACTTGTTGTTTACTGACCCTGACCCTATGTAACCCCTGGGTTGTGCCTGAAAACAGGCATTTAATTGTCTAATGCACTTACCTGATCAACAAAAACTAAATAAATAAACCTTTATCACACGTTAGAAATGGGCAATTCCATAATTTTAGTGGTACAGCAACACTAATCAATGGAATACTAGGCTAACTCGCCTTTATAAAGGTGAGCTATATACATTGCCCCGCCCCACTGTTTTGCTTTGTTGTCTCCTTTGATCACCATAGCAACTGGTGACATCAGCGCGATAGGCCTATAAAACTGTGGGCCCCAGAGAGCTTTTTAGTTCATCTCCTAGTCTCTCTGCATTGCTAACAGGTACTGCCTACTGTTTAAATTCAAGGACTGTTTTGACAGGAAATCAGTGTAGAGGCATTTTTAAACCCACTTTTAGAGGACTTGGAAACTGGGCAGGCATTGCTCCTCAGTGCTCAAAAGGCAGCCTTTGCAGCTGCTTTTGGTGTTAGCTAACTTCGCCTTTATAAAGGTGAGCTATATACTGCTGCCCCACTGTTTTGCTTTGTTGTCTCCTTTGATCACCATAGCAACTGGTGATGTCAGCGTGATAGGGCTATAAAACTGTGAGCTCCAGAGAGCTTTTTAGCTCATCTCCTAGTCTCTCTGCATTGCTAACAGGTATTGCCTACTGTTTAAATTCAAGGACTGTTTTGACAGTGAAATCAGTGTAGAGGCATTTTTTAAACCCCCTTTTAGAGGGCTTGGAAAACTGGGCATGCATTGCTCCTCAGTGCTCAAAAGGCAGCCCTTTGCAGCTGCTTTTGGTGTTGGCTAACTCGCCTTTATAAAGGCGAGCTATATACATTGCCCGGCCCCACTGTTTTGCTTTGTTGTCTCCTTTGATCACCATAGCAACTGGTGATGTCAGCGCGATAGGGCTATAAAACTGTGGGCTCCAGAGAGCTTTTTAGCTCATCTCCTAGTCTCTCTGCATTGCTAACAGGTACTGCCTACTGTTTAAATTCAAGGACTGTTTTGACAGGGAAATCAGTGTAGAGGCATTTTTAAACCCCTTTTAGAGGGTTTGGAAAACTGGGCAGAGCATTGCTCCTCAGTGCTCAAAAGACAGCCCTTTGCAGCTGCTTTTGGTGTTGGCTAACTTCGCCTTTATGAAGGCGAGCTATATCTGCCCGGCCCACTGTTTTGCTTTGTTGTCTCCTTTGATCACCATAGCAACTGGTGACATCAGCGCATAGCGCTACATAACTGTCGGCTCCATGGCCGGAGTCGAAAGGCGGAGCGAGGCAACCGCGAGCAGAGGCCAGGGCGCCTGTCGGCGTCCGTAGGTGGAAGAAGGGAAGGTGACTTTGTGTTTTCCAGACAATCAATACTATTCCTATACTCTATTGTAGCTTGTTTTAAGCTTTACTGTATTTTGTTCAACAGACAGCTTGAGAAGTTAAATACCTTCATAAACTGCAATATACCATCTTGGAGTTAAACTTACTACGTAAAAATATGGAAGATATTATCCAAATAAACAAAGAGTGCTTTGGTTGCAGATGTCAATCCTGTAATATGTCCTTAATATCTGAGATAAACAACTTCACCTTGCCCTTTACCTGTGTTAAATGTAACGTTAACCAGGATTTCACTGCCGAATTGGAATTGTTTAACAATAGGTTAAGTTTTTTAGAGACCAGCCAACAGGAACTGTCTAGTAGATTTAAAAATCAAATTAGTGATATTTCCCAACCCACCAAAGTACATGTGGTAGGCAAAAAGCCCAAACGTCAGGGAAAAAAACTTAGACCATTATCAAAATACCAGAAGGCAAACAAAATTATCACCACTTGTCAAGAACCTATTGAAATACCCCCTGCACAAAAAGAAAAGCAAAAAGTTAGTGTTAAGAGAACAAGGGAAGAAGATCCATCTGATAATGCAGATGAAGATTGGTACACTTTACAAATTCAAAAAAATCCAAAAAAGGGCAGAAGAGCAGACCAATTTACTGTTTCTACTTTCAATTCCTTTGATCCCTTAATATATCTCGGATACAGGCCATGATCCAGAAACAATAAGTGTCCCCATTTCTGAACATTTTGAAAATATAGAAAACCCAATATTTACTATAACAAATATGAATCTTTCAAATGCAGAGTTTAATTCTTCTTCACCTCTTTTTCCCAGCAATCTACAAATGTTACTGACACCAGAGGAGGCCAAAAAACATGACCAAGTTGATGTAATCCCTTGATTTCACTAGAAAATTGTGACAACTTGACCTAAATCAAGATGATGTTTGCAAAAAAAGACAGGTTATAGTGCTAGGAGACTCTATCATCAAACATATTGATAGAATCATTTGCAACCCTGACAGCACAAACAGAACTCTTTCAAGCTTCAGGGGTGCTGGCATTATTGACATCACAGAGATGTCCAGCAACATCTTACAAAACTCAGGTTTTAAACCTTTGGTAATAGTTCACATAGGAGCCAACAATGTTCTAAAGGATTCTTCTCAAAAACTAAAAGAAGATTATGTTGCATTAACAAACAAATTATTGGATTTAGGATGTGAGGTAGTCCTATCTGAAATCTTGCCTATTCCAAGAGCAAATCTTTCCCAACAATGTAAAATGAGAGAAATAAATAATTGGTTGAGATGTTGGTGTCTTAAACAAGATATACAATGTATAACTCACTGGGAGGACTTATCAAACCTCTATTGTTGGGACGGACTCCATCTCAGCAGGAGGGGTAGTAGGCTATTGGGCGAAAGCATAGTGCATTCTATCAATCGTTGTTTAAACTTCCAGCAAGGGGGGAGTTGTATGTTCTAGATACAACTCTTGAACCTCAATTTTTCAACTATTCTTCAAACCCTGCATCCATAATCAACCATAAATTCCCCCAAACGAACACTACTGGTGTCATTTCTAAACCAAATATAAATATTATATTAACTAATGCCAGAAGTCTACGCAACAAAAAAGAAGAACTTACATCCTTCAAGCACAGAAAATATCAATTTGTGGAGTTACTGAAACTTGGTATAAGGATGAAGACTGGAACACTGACACAAAGGGATATAATAAGTTTTACAAAAACCGAAATGAAAATAAAAAGGGAGGAGGTGTTGTATTATACATTGATCAACACTTGAAAGCAAACACAATTAAAACTAAAACAAGTAATAATGAGAGCTTATGGGTCAAAATTTTCTCCCCATAGTCCACTAGTAATTGGCTAATATATAGATCTCCTAGTTTAACTAATGATGAAAATCAAAGTTTAATAGAAGAAATATCTGAGGTACACATTGATACTCCCTATATACTGATGGGTGATTTCAATCTTCCAACTGTCAACTGGGACAATTATACATCAGCTTCAAATACTGAAAAGATGTTTATGGATACTTTTCTTGAATCTAACCTAGAACAAATAGTTAATAAACCTACCCGTGGTAACAACATCCTTGACATTGTACTCACCAATGTTAATGAGAAAATTGATAACATCAAAATACTTCCTCCTCTGGGTGATAGTGATCATTGCATGGTCAATTATGAATACATAGACTTTCCAAGCACAAATGGCATTACTAAAATCAAAAACTTTAATAAAGCAAACTATAAAAAAAATAAATGATTTTTTTATCTAAATGGAATTGGGAAACGGAACTAAATAACCTAAATTTATTACAAATTTGGGATTTAATTAATAACAAAATCAATATTTGTCTCTCAAATTGGGTTCCTTATAGAATGAAGTACTGCAACAATAAACGTGTCCCTCTTTGGTGGTCCTCAAAAATTAAGAAACAATTACAAAAAAAAAGAAAACTATATAGAAAATATAAAAAAAGTTAATTCCAACAGTCTCCTGGAAAAATACAAAATTGCAGCCAAAAAATTAAAACACATGATTAAATCATCTAAATCTAAAATTGAATTCAACTTAGTTACTAAAGTTAAAGACAACAAAAAACAATTGTATAATTATATAGGTTCCATGAAAGAAAGAAATCATACAATTGGACCCTTTAACATCAATGATATACCTATTTTAGATGAAACTGCTGCTACAATTCTAAATGAGACATTTCTAAAAGTTTTCGAAACTAAGGAAGCTGCAAATACGCCTCTTCTAGTAAATAATTCTAGTTTTCCTGTTTTTACAAAAATGGAGGTTGCAAAACAAATTAAATCTTTAAAATCAAACAGCTCTCCTGGTCCTCATGGTATTCCACCCAGATTTTTACAAAAAATTAGTCATTCAATTTCTGGTCCTCTAGCCATGTTATTTAATTCATCAATCAGAGAAGGTAAGTTGTTCAGGCTTGGAGGGAGGCTATAGTTACACCCATATATAAGGGTGGATCCAGACATGACCCTAACAATTATCGGCCCATAAGCCTGACTTCCATCACAGGCAAAATTATGGAAAGATTGCTTAAAGCCCATATTATAGATCATTTAGAAATAAATAAAATAGTAGATATCTTTCAACACGGTTTTGTGACTGAAAGATCAGTTTTGACCAACCTACCACATTTTTTTGAACCAGTAAGCGGATTTTTCCAAAGCTTTTGATAAAGTATCACATAAAGTCTTACTACAAGAATTGGTCAAAATTAAGTTGCAACCTAATATTATAAACTGGATACAGTCATGGCTGGAAAACAGAACTCAACAGGTATCAGTCAAGGGTCACCCATCGGCGATGGGTGTGGTGACTAGTGGTGTTCCCTAGGGCTCCGTCCTGGGTCCGATACTGTTTAATATTATGGTCTCTACACTGCCTACTACTGATAAGATATGGGTCGCAAAATATGCTGATGACTGTAAAATGGGTAGTTTGGTAAGCACCTTTCATGATAAATGCTCCATACAAAATCATTTAAACAACCTATCAAACTGGGCAAAGGCTTATGGTATGTTTTTTAAAGTTGACAAATGTAACGTCTTACATTTGGGCAAAAATAACATCCCCTTCAATTATTCCTTAAACAATGTTTATCTAAAAAGTATTTTGGAAGAAAAGGATTTGGGTGTCAAAATCTCAGATAATTTAACTTTGGAAAAAAATAATATAATTAAAGTTAAAAAATGTAATAAAATAATTGACTCTATTTTAAGAAATATCAAAAGTAGAGAGTCCAAGGTTATTATGCCACTCTACACCTGTCTCGTACGTCCCCACTTGGAATACTGCTCTTAGTTTTGTGCACTAACTTCTATAAGGGGTCTAAAACTCGCTGAGGGTGTTCAGCATAAATTCACTAAAAAAGTATCATCTTTACATAGTAATAGTTACGAAGATAGATTAAAAAAACAACCTATTTTCTGTAAAATACAGACAAATAAGGGGTGACTTAATACTGGTATATCAAACCTTCAAAAATGACTATTTAAGAACCACAATTGGACTTACTACTGCCTCCAACGTCAAACCAACTAGGAGTCATGGTTATAAACTCATTGGAGAAAAATGTATATCCACTAGAAGGAGTCTATTTTTCACACAGAGAGTTGTGGGTTTGTGGAATAACTTACCTGTAAGTGTCATTAATAGTGATAATTTAAATACCTTTAAGCAAAGATTGGATAAACATATGGGAAACAAAAAATTTGATTTCCACCCATAGGACATATGGGTGGCGAGCATACAATGGGCATCCTTACATGTGCTTTCATTGCTCATACACATCTATGAACCTATTATCCCACCTCCCTTTTTACCCTGTACTGTATCTCCCTCTCTGCGTACTATGATCTGGACTTTGGAAAAGACAGTACGAGGCAGAGATCTGGGTATGACATAGACATCTCTGGATACTACGTGCATTGGCAAGTTGGTAGATGCATCTGGGGAGTCATATGTTACCTTGAGCAAAGGTCTGACAGCTCTCTCAGAACGACAGCGTAGAATAGTCACTTCTCTCTCACCCTGGCTCTTGCCGCCCTTGCCAAGACATTGTCCATACTATTCACAAGTTCAAATGGCAGTGGTGTAAGCATTCATAACCATATCATATACATTCCTAACACTTGATGGCTATCTACTCACAGTATTATACATATGTACATGCTGAACATTTCTGGTTAGGCAATTGGTTCCTATCTATCCACAGGTAGCAAATGGTAACATCGCTTTACATGTTTCCACAGTTAACTGTATCTCTGACTGAACCCTGGGAACCATAGGTAAAGTGCACCTTGGCAGTTATTAAGTTACTGACCTTGTGAAAGCGAAGGTCAGAAGGGGCATCCAGGTGTCGTAAGTGAGCTTGATAATGGGCTTGGGCTCCCATCCAGACTTCTGGGGTAACACTGCATCTTCCTTAAGAACAGGACATGCATGTCCTTCTGGCTCTGGGTCCAGCACAAGGGCACTGTCAGGAATAACAGGAATTAATTCAGTCTCTAGGATACGTTCCTCAAAATCCAACTCCACTTCATTGTCCCTCACAGGCTCTGCAATTTGTTCAATTGTTAATTCCTCTGGCATGAAAGGTGTAACTTCTGAGGTTCAGACTGTAGGACAGTTCGTGATGCACCAAGTTCTAAGTGGGAGCTGTACTCGTGGATGGTTTTGAATTTCTCCAGTCAGTTGGCTGAAAGGGCATACATGGCAGTAAATTGGGTACTCTAATGCAACCCACAGCATTATCCTCACTGTTGTCAGAACTATTGTACATTGATTCTTGAGCAGGGTTGGCATTTGGAACAACAGTATCATTTCTTGGCATTTTAGCTCTCAGTGGAATTGTTTAACTTCAAGTTTTAGGTCTCTGTTTTACTGGGCAGTCACTATCAGTTGTAAGCTCAGGTACAATCTCTACAATAGGTAGAAGATGGTTTCTATGAACTGTCTTTTCTAGGGCTTTACCTTGTTCCTGGTGAATCTTGTAAACTGGCAAGTCTGGCATTTGGTCCACCACTATATAAGATTCTAGCAACCAGTGATCTCAGATTTTGTGTTTCCTTTGCAGGCCAAAGTTTCTCAAAAGGACACAGTCTCCAACTTGTAACACCTGGTGATGAACTCCTTTGTCATACTTGTTCGTGTGGTGATGAACTCTTTTGTCATATCTGTTCTTGTTTGCTAGGCTGTTCTTGGCTGCTGCCTCAGAGGTGAGTTGGTATGCTTTCTGCAGTTGCTGACGCAACCTCCTGGAGTACTCTAAATAGGTCTCTTTAGATGCACCATCTGTTGAGACTCCAAAACATTGGTCTACAGGTAGCTATGCTTCTCTGCCTAATATTAGAAAGAAAGGTGACCTCAGGGTGGCATCATTTCAAGTGCAGTTGTAGCCATGCACCAGGGAACTTACTTTCTGACTCCAACTGGGTTTCTGAGCTGGGTAAGAAAAAATGTCCACAAGGCTGCAAGTAGTCACAGCATAAAGTGAGTGTGGAGAGTCACCAAGACTTACCACCCATGGCCTGGCCCCATCCTGTACAGTGCAGAAAGAAGCCCAGTATCCTGGCAGTGCTGTGGCAGGGGGGATGGGTGAGCATTGATGACAGAGCCTCTTCTGGACCCCACCGCATATGTTCCAGAGAACTTTCCTTACTGGGTCTCGTTCTGCAAAGCCAATCTCAGGTTGAGTTTGATGCAGTGCAGGGCTCGTGGTTCTCCTGATTTAGCTTCACCTCCAGGAGAGAGGTTGTGGTTCAATGGGCTGCTGCCTCCAATGTCACCACCATGCCTGGCAGCAGCAATGCCTACCACAGAAGTAAAAATCAAGAGGCTGGATTTCAATAGTGCCAACTGCCAATTTCCTACTCTCACTGTAGTGCTACTGCAGCAGCAATATTGAGGCGGAATTGTTGGTCCCAGTCGGAGGCTCTCAGCTTATCTGGGCTGCACTGTAATGAACTGAAAAACATCAGGGCTGGCCAGGCTGCATGCTGCCTTCTTCTAGATCGCAGCTGTTCACTCACCCTGTCACTGCCACTGGTACTCATTGGTCTGCCTCCTGTCCTGCAGACAGCACCTGATGTCATAGGGTGGTTGGGTGTCCGCATAACTCAACCATAGAAATACAACCTCTTTTAAGTCTATGGACCCAACAGACATTCCCTTTGTGGTGTTACCAGGTGACTGTGTTGAGGAGGGGGTATGAGGAAGCACCACAGTCCCCTCAACGGCACGTCTCTCAGGTGGGGGAAAAGAGGTTGAGTGGCCGACCTTCTAAGAGGGACTTTGGTGGAGAGCACCTTCTTGACTGACACCAAGCCTCAGCTAAGAGCTCACGTGAAACAGAGCCACAGAGTCTGTTAAAAAAGAGTTGGCTAGAGCCAACAACAGCTTCCTGGGAATTACCGTGATTAGTAAGGTTTAATTTTTTTATTTGTTGTATTATTAGCCTTGTTTACACTGTTGACTTTGCAGTGCATCATCCCATGTGCATGGGTTTATGCGCTGCAAAGTCGGCAGTGCAAACACTGTCAGGAGTGCCATAAGTGGCTTTCAGATAATTTTTTTATTCGACTCAGTTGTGGGATCAGTAGTGGAGCGAGCGCGTAAAATGGCAGTATGAACACTTTTTTGAGCTGGCTCCCCTACAAAGACTGTTTTCATCTGCCTCTGGTGAATTTACAGACCTCCTCAGAGTGACCTGCAGCGCTGCGAGGTTGGGCTGTGTAAATGTGGAAGCACCCAGTGCATCGGGAAGGGAGTGGGGCACATGCCACAACGCTGCCGCTGTGTGAACATGGCTATTGTGATATGTGGGTAGAAAATGGATAGGTAGTATGAGTGTTAGACCTCACACTCATACTATCATTCATTTTTCTGCATTATCCCATGTTTGTATCACAATACTGCTTTACAAATCAAGCTAAAGCAGTATGGACTTATCGCCACTCTAGCAACAGAGCTGTATACAATTTGTAGTACTAGCTCAGCATATCATCAATATTATTATATAAAAATGATAGTAAAGAGTAACTACGGGCCAAGCCATCAATAGATAATATATAGAGGGTCTCTTTACCTGGGTACTAGGGAGCCAGAAGTAGAAGTCTTGAAGGGACGACATCTGTCAGACCTGTAAAATAAAATATAGGAAAGGGATCACAAAGGATTCATAGTTCTTAGGGAGTAAATAGAAAAGATAGGACAGGTTAGACATACAGTAATACTTATCTGATAGGAAAGAAGTCAGCATCCTGTTAAACCTGTTAAAAGTAAAGAGAAAAAAAGGTTAATATGGAGAAACTCCAGTAGCGAGAGCTGAGACAGGGAGTGGAGAGATACAAAATGGGTATAGGACAGCATAGGTGTAAAGAAAGATGAAGCCTTAGATAAAAAGTTACATTTAGGGCAAAGTAGGAAGACAGAGATATACAGAAATAAATAAAATTAAATAAATACAAAAAGATAGAGTAAGTGTAGTGGGGGGCTCAGCAAAACCACCTATAGCTCTTAGATGGTGTAGTGGCCACTAATGAAAGGTAGAAGCCCATGTAGGCTAGCAGAGACTCTTTTGGGCTACTGGTCCAGCAGTCTTAATATAATTTTGCTTTGGTGGTCATAGGGCTAGACTTATCCCAGGGAAGTCAGTTACTTAAATAATACCCCTGATGGGCTAGTTTCCATGGTGGCCAGTGGCCAATGTACTGTATTTAAACAAAACAAAAAGATTTTCCCTGGGGTCTGGGGGGAGGCCCTCAGCTACAGTATAAAGATTGTGCTTTCCTGTAAATGTCCTTAGCACTAAAGAATGGGGGTAGCCTTACAGACCAGTATCAGCAACCTCGGTTCAGAGGCAGACCCTGGCAATCAGATGTCCAGGGATGTTATGTTCTTCTGCCTGTCACTACACCTGGATGAGGGTCTGAGAACTTACTTCCCTCCAAGGGGTGGGGTGGGATCATTGACTAGAAGTTTGATGTTTGCAGCTTTCCTGTCCCTGGAGAGGGTTTAGAGGTTTTTTTAGCATTGTGGCTGTCGAATAAAGGACACTAACTATGGGACAGTACCTTAAGTCTCCAAGACTCTTTTGTGGTGAGTAAGGTGTGCTGTGACTTTTGTTTTCACTGTTTGTACATTGTCACTGAGCACCCTCTTACCTGGTGCGGCTCTACTATTAAAAGAAAGAAACGTGGTAAAAGGCAGCAGGGCCAAGGGCCAGACCTGGAGGGAAAATGGCAGTGGTGGGACAGTCATCCTGTGCAACCTGCAGCGGCAGTGGATTTAGGCCCCAACAGATGTGGTAAAGATGGGACAGCCCTGCTACAGACTTAGGATGGGAGGGAGCCATGGGTGAACCACAGAACTAGGCAAGTGAGCAGTAGTGTTTGAAGTTATTTCTGGTACTGGCATGTCTTGCTGACATGCTGGTCCAGGTCACAAAACCAGCACCTAAACTAGCATGCCAGAAGCAACTGCCAGCATTCCAGTACACATGTCAAGTTTCTGGACCCTGCCCAGGTGACAGAATGCTCATTTTATTTATTTATAGAGGGTTCAGAAAGTACCTTTGAGTCAGAGACTCCTTTACAAAGGTTCCACGTCACAGAAATTACATACAAAAATAGACAATTACATAGTTGTTCAGCAGGACACAATCAGGTTGTTACAAGGACCATTGAAAGGCTAACAGTCAGATACTAGGAATAATTAGAGCATCAATGATATATATATATACTTAGAATAGAGCCAAGCTTGGGGGCCTCAGGTTAGGGACACATGGGGGTGGAAGAAGCTGGCCAGAGGCCTTAGTCGGGGGGGGGGGGAGTTGGTTCAGTGGCAGTCACAGTGATTTGAGAACTGGAGATGGTCTCTAAGAGAAGTTTTAAAGGGTCCAAGTCTGTTCTTATTGGCTAATGGGGTGGGTAGACTGTTCACCCAGGAAGGGGCTCTGTAACTAAAGGACCTTTGAAGTTGGGAGGTTCAGCAGTGAGGGACAGAGAGGAGCTGCTTGCCAGAGCTGCGAGTATGCTTAAATGTCAGAGTTGGGTGGATTAGGGGTGCGAGCCCAGGGGGCGCAGAGGCCTAGGGCAGTTTTTTTGCCCATGAGACAGATGTGGAACCTAATTCTATTGTCAAGGTTAAGCCAGTTGGTAGCAGTATAAAGACAGCATGTGTGAGTGAGACGGTCACAGCCCAGGGTGAGTCGACAGGCTTTATTTAGGGAGAGACGAAGTCTATGAAGGGCTAAGGTGCTCACTGCACTGTAAATAAGTAAGCCATAGTCAAGCAGGAAGAGGAACGAGGAGGAGACAGCGAGCCTCATGGCATTTGGAGTAAGATAATGTCTGAAGCGATACAGTAGCCTGAGCCGAACATTGAGGGCGGTAGACAAAGGTGTATATGCTGGTGGAAAGTAAGTGCTGGGTCTAGGGTGATGCTCAGGTATTTAAAGGAGTCCACTTGCTCAAGAGGGGGTCAGGTTGGCAGTTCTTACTTGGGGGCAAAGCTCCTTCCAAGAGTTATGGGGGTGTGAAAAGAACATAACTTTAGTCTTGTTATAGTTGAGGATTACACATTGTGTGGAGAACCACTTTTCAGTACCACTAAAGGAGGATTGAAGGGAAAGGTGGAGTTGCATGGGGGTCAGAGTTGGAGGTATATAGGACAGCATAGTCCGCATAGAGTAGTAGGTTGCCAGAGCAGGATATGGGGAGGGAGGTAAGGAAGACTCTGAACAGTAGTGGTCCGAGGACAGATTCCTGCAGGACTCCAGAGAGGACAGGTATCCTATCAGATAGGGTGTTACCAATTTTGACCTGTTGGAAGCGGTTTGACACGTAGTCAGTGAACCAGCCAAGGGCATCCCAAAAGAAACCGATGTTGAAAGTGTGGACAGTAGCAGGGAGTTGTTGACGGTGTTAAACGCCTTAGTGAGATCAATGAAGACAGCCCCAGTGATATGACCTCTGTCTAAGGTGGAGTGGATGTGTGTGGTGCATTCCAGGAGGGCAGTAGTAGTACTGTGCCCTTTCCGAAAGCCATGTTGCTGCTTGCAGAGTAGGTTGTATTTGTTGAGGTGGTCAGTGAGCTGATCAGAGAAGATCCTCTCTAGGGCCTTGGATAGGGGAGGGAGAATGGAGATAGGGTGGTAGTTGTTGGTGAAGGAACGGTCCCCACTTTTAAATATGGGAGTAATGGAGGCAGATTTCCACTGGGAGGGGAATATCCTCTGGCATAAGGAGTGGTTTAGTATATGGGTGAAGGGGTTGAGCACCTCAAGGAGAGAGCCGAAGGAGTTTCAGGTCTAAGGAGTCACTACTATATTGGGAGTGGTTTAGGGCTATTCTGAGATATGGCTCAGCAGATTTGGATGTAATGCGGCACAGGCGAAAGGGAGGGGCTACTGGGGGGGGAAGTAGGGGAGCTGGCTGGGGGTGGGTCAAAGAAGTTGAGGGAGAGAACCTGGCTGAGGTTTGTGAAGGCGTCATTGAAGGCTGTGGCTAAACGGGCCAGATCAGAGGTCAGGCACCCATCAACCATGATCTGATTAGGGACAGGGTTGGGGTCACTGCCACAGAAATCCTTAATATTGGTCCAGAACTTTCGCCCTGAGCCCCAGGTAGAGGTTAGGGGAGGATTTGTAATACTCAGCTTTGGCTTTGTGCAAGGACCACATGCATTTGTTCCGCACCTCTCTGTACTTCTGTCTATCGGATGGCAGGCCAGACTCGTTGGAGAGGTGCCATAAAGAATCTCTGGGCCGCATAAGGGCCAGACGGTGGTCAGTGATCCAAGGCGCCGAGTTGCCATTGACCACTCTTTTGGTAATAGGGACAAATTTGTCACATATGGTGTTAAAGGAGAGAATGAAGAGGTTGAGGGCTCTGTCAGGGTCAGGGGTATTCGTTATGTAGGACCAGTCCATAGTACTGAGATAAGCTTTGAGTTGAGCAAGTTTGCCAGGGTGAAGTTTGCACTGTTGAATTATTTTGGGAGGGGATTTTGGTGTTTTGCATATCCAGGAGCAGAGGACAGGGGAGTGGTCACTAATGGCATTTGGGAGGACAGTAGTACTGGTGATTTTAAGGGGGCGGTTGGTGAATACCAGGTCCAGCAGTGTGGAGGACCCCGTGCGCTGGTTCAGTCAGGTCAGGGGTGTAACTACTTGTGTTAGGTCTTGGGCAGTGGCAGCATCGATGAACGGTGTGGCGGCTTTATCTAACCAATTGATACTGAAGTCTCCAAGTACGATTTGTTCAGCTTGAGATGGGAGGGCGACCAGGTAGGACAGTACAGAGTGGAAGGCCACCTTCTGGTACCTGGAGGGAATGTAGACAGCAGTGATGAGAAGGGGGGTTCTGCAATTACCCAGAGTAAGTTTGATTGTGAGGGCCTGGGGTCCAGATTCCAACTGTGGGGTGGGAAGTAGTTGCCCATGTAATATGTCCTTAATATAAATGGCGAACCCCCCCCCCCACGCTTACCCTGCCAGTCAGCATGGTATATGTTGTACCCAGAAAGGGTTCATGACGAATCTGGAATCTGAGAGGAGAGCCAGGTTTCACCAACTGCAATGACATCAGGCTGATGCTGCTGTACCCAGCCCTGGAAGGAGTCCCACTTTTTTAATAAGCTACAGACATTAAGGGTGGCAATGCACAGCCTGCTAGTAGGGAAGTGCATAGCGCAGAAGGTGTGGGAGGTCCGGGGTTTGGGTGGATGTTTCCAGACATGAGAAGGATGAGGAGCCTGAGGATCGGATTCCAGTTCGACTTTTTGAGAAAGTGAGAGCTCCAAGCTGGGGGCCCTTTCAGGGTTGGGAATGGGGAGGCTAAGTATGAGGGGGGTAGCCAGCAGGAAGAGCCAAGGTGAGGGGGTGGGTGGCTGTAGCAGGGGATGCAGGTGGTGCAGGTGCCAAGAGTAGCAGGGGGAGCAAAGGGTGCTATGAGTGGGGCGGTGAACATCAGAGATGATAGAGGGAAGGAAGGCTGTAGGGATGGGCCCATCAGCAAAAGATGCATAGGGGGTCAGTGAGACATGACCTGTGATAGTCTCCAGTGTTGCAGTTGGGGATGGCTGCCAGACAGGCAGTATTCTGTGTCATAGGGGTGGTGAGTACTCAGGGAGGGTGGCGGGGGGGTCACTATTTGGTGTAGCAGTATGGACAGCGAGAGGACTAAAGGAAGCATAGTAGAATAAAGACATGAAGGAGGACCAAGGGAAGCCAGCAGTTAGTGAGGCAAGACAACGTTGCCTCTAGTGGAGGAATAATATAGGCTGCAAATGGAGAAGTGGGTTGAATGGCTCACGCACACACCGCAGACCCTATATAAGGGCGTGCTCACCGAGGGTGGCGGAGGCGGTGGGGAGCTGACGCAGAATGTCAGCGCGGCCAGAAACAGTCTTTGTGCGCAGTAAGATGGAGCTCCTCGACATGCCGTGCACTCACAATCCATACCTGGTGGTTTCGGGAGTGTGGGAGGGCAGCTTGTCTGAGGCCCTCATGACCTCCGGTGGACCCTCTCAGGATCCAGATGCAAGATACTGTGGAGGAAAGGAGAGAAAGGTATGAATTTATAGTTAGGGAGCAAGGTAAGGGGAAGGGGGTACAGAGAGCCAAGGGGCCTGCTAGTGAGATTCGAATCGGAATTTAAAGTCAGGTCCTGCCCAACTTAAACAGAGCAGGAGTACTGATCATTTATTTATTTTAGTTTGTTTGGTTTTAAGCCAGATCCAGCACGCATAGGATACTGTTCATATTTTCTTTTTAAAGTCAGATCATAGCCACGTTAGAGCTATCAGACACAGGAACTCCCAAAATGCATTTAAATCTTTTTTTTTTTTAAATCAGATCCTGGCCAGGGTAAAGTTAGCAGAATCAGGAACTCCCAAAATGCATTTAAATCTTTTTTTTTTTGGTAATAATCAGATCCTGGCCAAGGGTAAAGCTAGAAGACTCGGGTGCTCCCAGATGCATAGGAAACCGGTTGAGCTGTGTGAACACCTTAAGGCACTGTAAGTTACCCAAATCCTATGATCAGTAGCACAAATTAAAAATTCTACTTAAGTTAATATGAAATAAGGTATACTGCAGACAGGTTCCTTAAGGCACAGAGGCTAGGGCTACAATTTAGGCAAGCATTTCCCTGGTGAGAAAACTATCTCTACATATACGCCGACAGAAGTTCCAATTGAAAATGGCACCAGACACAGACAGTCTTTGTGTGCAGTAAGATGGAGCTCCTTGGCGTGCCATGCGCTCACAATCTGTACCTGGTGGTTTCAGGGATGGGGGAGGGCGGCTCGTCCGAGGCCCTCACGACCTCCGGTGGACACTCTCAGGATTCAGACGCAAGATACTGTGGAGGACAGGAGAGAAAGGCATGCCATCTGGACTAGGTGTATGCCAGTGGAGGAAATTGCTCCAACCCTGTGCAAAGCAAAGAGACTGGGCTTCAAAGGAGGGGGTCTTAGGAATGTCAAACAAGATAGTTAATGCATTACAGTAGATTTTAAAAATAAATAGTTTCTTTCACCTTACAGCACCATTGTGTAAACAGAAAATATTAACCTTTATCCTTAGTGGCATCATCAATTCTACAACCTTAAACAGTTGCGAATTGAGTACATTGTAACAAAAAAAACTTCTAGCTACATAGCCAAATTATTTTGCCAAAACAAATATAATTAAAAGCAGCATAAAAATAAACTACGTTATCACAATTGCATGCTTATATATTTTTTGTCACAATTCCAAAGAGACAGGGACAGTTAAACA
Organism: Neoceratodus forsteri; assembly: GCA_016271365.2. Classification (NCBI taxonomy): domain Eukaryota; kingdom Metazoa; phylum Chordata; order Ceratodontiformes; family Ceratodontidae; genus Neoceratodus; species Neoceratodus forsteri. The sequence continues at coordinate 1,516,279,798 of CM057452.1, read as the reverse complement.
ACTTGCAGAGGCTCACAGAGCAGATGGCAGAGGGTCTTTGTAAAAGAGTGAAGCTGCATCTTGAGATGGAACTTCTTTTACAGTGGCCCAGCAGGGAAAGCTGTACTCCCCCCCCCACCCCCCACACACAGTTTAAACTGGCCTCATGTTACATAATGGAGATTATCAAGGGGAAAAAGGATTTCCTCTCCGTGTTCTGTTCCAACTACTCTCCGGTTTCTACTGGCACCCTCTCTCTCCCCTCCCCCATCTCCCATCCCCTTAATATCTTCCTGGTGTTTCCTGCTAGTGGCAATGTGGGGAGTCACTGGCCCACCATACACACATTATATGGTCCTGCCCAGTCCTGCAACCCTTATTCAACTCCCTACAAACTGAGTTAGAGGAACTATTTGAAAAACCACTACCTTTAACTGCAGAGATATTCCTCCTACTTTATTGCTTCCAAGGTTATGTGGACCCTAATACCCGATAACTTCTGGGCATACTGCTCACTTACCCCAAAAAACTCAGTACCAGGGAATGACCAACTCCACAAGTCCCTATCCAGAGGGCTTGATGGGCCACTGTGAACCAGATCTACCAAATGGAGAAAATAACAGAGAGTCTTCATGATCGAGCTGAGCAGTGCACATGTGTTGGACTGGCTGGCTCTTGCACGCGATGGGAAAGGGTAGGAACTTTGTCCCTAAAGATCTCTAATGAATACAGAATTCATATCCCCATTACCCTATGAAGTCATACACTAACATGCACACTGGCACTTATCAGGTTGCCCCTACACTAGCCAAAGTGACAGACTGACACCTCCCCCCATGGGTTGATTCAACTACCCCACCCCTTGGAAAAGGAAGAAGGGCTGGCTCCCCCCATGGGATAAACCCCTGTCTCAGATATGAGTCTGAAAGTTATAACAGTGCACCTTTGGAAAATGAAACTACAAGGTAATATTGATTAAGTATACCTTATAGCCCCACCCCACACTGTAACCTTATGGGGCGGACTATTGTATCTCAGTTGAAATGTTGCCTACTCTGAGACAGAACTACTGTAATAATGACTCACTACTGCCTGATATGATTTTGTAAACAGTCTTTATTTTGCACAAAAGTTGCAACATGCTGTCAATGAAATTGCGATTAATAAAATGTATTTTTTGAAAAGTTTTTGAAACCACCTCTACAGTGCATATAGCACATCTAAACACATTGGGCACTATGCACGAAGCAGGTGGGGGTACGCAGAAAAGTCACGTACCCGGCCCGTGACCCTGTGCCCCATGGTCAAGTGCATCCATACCGGCATTCACCAATGTTGGCCACCTGTCTGTGCCCCCCCCCCCAGCACACAGGTCTCTGTAGGGAGGCCGGGGGTGGAGTTGCGGACCCAGGCAGGCAACCGATGGGATGCCCATCCTCGGTCCAAGAGTAGATCCCTCGCACTGTGGCACCGACCCAGCTTCTGTGAACGGCACCCTCCCGGTGCAGTGCAGAACCCTGGTGTCGGAACCCACCTCTGGCCCACAAGTCCATGGTTGTGCCCCAACACCATCATGGACCCCCGTACCCCTGAGCCAAGGATTTCAATTTGCATATGGTCCTGATAAACCTCCTCCTAGTATTCCCCTCCCATGTGGATCCCAACAGTTACAGGGAGGGAGAAGGAGAATTCACCAGGGCTGAGTTGCATTTGTTTCAGCTGTTTGCCACTGTACTTGGGGGATCACCTTTGCCTGACACTAATGTGCCTTGTGTCATGCTTTACCGTTTACTGTACCACATGTTGTTAACTAGACTCCATTACTGAGAGTGAAGGTGTTTGCTGTGAATATTGCAGGCCCCTCAAATAAAACAATGTTGTTAATAATCCCCTTTAATTGGAATAACACACAATTATTTAAACAACGTGACTGGATAAGGATGGTACAACTCTTGAAGGCTACTCCTGTATTTAAGGAATTCTCAGTCCAATAAAGGTACAGTATCACCAAGAATGCTTTTGTTGTTGCTAAATGCATCTTTGACTGGCCTACCACATTCCTCATTATCAGAGCTTTGGATCTGCAACACGTAATTCAAAATGGAAGTACTGATATTTATTTACTGTGAAAGGGACAACTATGCTGCGAAACAAAGTAAACTTAGAGAGTGTTTTGGCGTTATGCTTTCATCAGCAAAGGGGTTCGTGTTTTGATAGCAGGGTTTATTCTTTAGTATTGTTCTACACTTGTTATGTGGGGAGGGGCATGTGCCACGATACGCCCCCCCCCCAAACAACATCCCGGTGCTGATGCAAAGCAGCATTACAGGCACTCGCCCGTCCCATTGCTCCTGCTCTCACCAGCTGCTTAGTGGGCAGGGGCAGCACAGAGAGCACTGGCCAGGTCCCCTGGTGAACAGAGTATGGGGACCATGGGGGTGTGCAGAGGTTATGGCAGGGTCTACCCTGGCATACCCTGCACGACCCTCTGCACCCATGTGGCCAGCACTACACAGTTTAGTGAATACTGTGTAGCGCTGGCATGACCCTGGAATGCCCCCAGTGCAGTGCTGTCTGCAGACATGGGGGATCGGGTCTGATGGGTCTGCGCACCCCCCCCTTGTGCATGCCATGAAGGGGGTGCAATGGGTTCGGAGTGGCTACGTGCCCCAGATACGCATCCGTAGCCACTCCGCCCCATTAGTGCACAGCACCCATTATTTGTATTATTATGGTACCAAAATTAGTCTTCAGCATTCTGCGGTGCTATGCTGATGTTGGGGACGTGCGGGATGTAGGAGCAGTAAGGGATTTTCAATTGGGGTGACTGCCAGGTACTTTACTACAGAAAGACATGGAAGGCACCAGTATGGCATGGGTAAGGAGGCATTACTGCTTTCAAATGATCAAGGGATAGACACTAATCACACCAATGCACTAACTGACAGCTGTATTGGCTGACAGCAACTCGATCTCCTCTCACAACCTATGCTTTGTTACAGAGGTAGAAATATGTCAGTGTTACAAAAAAAAAAACATACTGACAAGACATTTGGATTTTGGCATAATGCACTGCTAACAGGGTGTCTTGGTGAAGAGGGACCACAGTATGTACACCTAGTAATGTATTTTTCTCTTGCAAAATTGCTGCAACTTCACTGCACTGCAGTGTGAGCCACTCCTCAGCCATGTATGGTGATGTCAGCAGTACAGCCCTGGGTTCACAGCAACACCAGGCTTGCTATAGAAGCTCTGGTACACCCTGCAGTGTTTAGCAGCTCAGAGTGCGAAAACTAACTGCAGAGGACAGTAATGAAATACAATTTCAGAATCAATGCAAGAATTGGTAATTGATGCATGAAAGTCAAAAGACTGGGAAAGGTGCTCTTTAAGAGGACATAATATTTAGAATGTAGGGGAGTTGGTTAGTGGCAATTGCAAGTAGGGGAAAAAAGTTGCGAAGAAGTGGAGAGATGGCAAGCGGTGATGAATGTGATAGGGGACAAATTATAAAATGGCTCCAAACATCAAATAACTTTAATTGGTTAAAACCAGGCAGGTGACCATGCATTATTACAGCATAATGCACAGCCATCCTGATCCTAAACCACATCACACAATGAGCAAATCAGTTCTCCTACAATCAGAACTATCTTCCATCAGTCCCCCTACAACCAACTTGAGAAGGTGGTGGCCGTTTCAGCTGGAGACCTATTTAACAACCCATGATTTCTATGATCTTCTCCAGTCAGGTTTCAGAAAAAGACATAGTACAGAGACTGCCCTGGTTCAGGTGCTAAATGATCTCCTAGCGGCGAGGGATCAGGGAAGACATTCCATCCTTATTCTCCTCAATTTCTTGCCAGCATTTGACACCGTGGACCATGGGGTGCTGATGGAGTGCCTTCGGATTTGCTGTGGACTGGCTAGCACAGTCTTAAACTGGTTTAAATCTTTCCTCACCGGCAGGATGCAGCAAGTGGTGTCTGGAATATTATACTCTGCACCATTGCCCCTGCCATGTGGGGTCCAGTAGGGCTCAGTTTTGTCCCCCATGTTGTTTGCGGTGTATATGTCATTGTTAGGAGACATTATAAGATGGTATGGGCTGATTTTTCACTGTTATGCAGATGATACTCAGCTATAAAAGTCTTTTGCGCCCGGGCAGCAGGAGACGGTCTCATTATTTAATCGTTGCCTTGATGAGATCCAAGACTGGATGAGGGCTAACTGGTTGAGGTTGAATCCGGACAAGGCTAAAGTACTGGTGCTGGAATCTGGTCGCAAGAGGGCAATCTGGTTGAGCCTCAGGGACTCCCAGTTGATCACCTCAGACTGGGTAAAGAATCTTGGCATTGTTTTGGACTGCAGTCTGACGCTTACATTATAGGTGTTGGCCATTGTCCAGACCTCATGTTACCATCTGAGAAACATCGACAGGATCAAACACCCGGTGCCACCTGGTGGTCTGCCAACACTAGTTCACACCTTTGTGACCTCTCGCCTCAACTACTGCAATGCCCTGTACCTAGAGCTGTCAGGGGTAGATTTTTGCCACCTGCAGCTAGTGCAGAATGCGGAGGTCAGGTTGTTGACTGGTCTATCTTGGTCGTGTCATGTTATACCTGTGCTGTGCTCTCTGCACTGGCTGCCAGTTAGGTGGTGGATCTCGTTCAAGGTTGATTTGCTGACCTTTAAGGTCTTGCATGGTCAGGGACCTGGCTACCTGCAAGACCTCCTGCATCCCTATCGCCCCTCCTGCCCCTTTCGCTCCACAGATGAGGGACTGTTAGAGGTTCCTAGGGTTTTTCAGAAAACATTGGGTGCCCATGCTTTTTCTTGTGCGGCCCCAACCCAATGGAATTCTCTCTCTCCCTCGTCGTATTCGAGATTATCCTACACTCGACGCATTTAAATCGGAGCTCAAAATGTTTTTATTTAAGCAGACTTTCCCTCTAAATTAGGTAATGTGTTACTGATAATAGTTTAAACTGATAGTTTAACCTGACAAATAAGAGTGACTTAATTTGTCTGTATGTATTCGTACTGTATTTAAATATTTTAAACGTTTCAAAATTTTATGTAAAGTGCTTTGAATCAAAATGAGAATTGTGCTATATTAAATAAAATTTGAATGAATGAATAAACGAATGAACGAACCAGAACTGATCTTTCATCACAAACATGGCTTCTACCTTTACACTGCGAAAACCTTCAGCTGGGCCCTAAAAATAAAACTACCTTAAATAAAAAATAAAACAAATTAATTAAATATTGTTTTCCTGATCATCACACTCTCCTTACACACATAAATCAGAAACATTAAGTATTGTGCATAGTTTTCATTACAACTGTTTCTTTGATGGCAATGAAAGATCCTCCTTCTATCTTTACCTGCTCATCAGGGAAATCTCTTCTGCTTGCCTGACAGTGAGATATTGAGTCTCTTGCTCTAGAAGAGGCATTGTGTGCGTGTGCGTGTGTGTGTGTACAGTATGTTAGGAGAGGAGCATTCTGCCAGTGGAACTGAGCAGAATTTTGAATCCCCATATTCCATGGTAAACATTCCATATCTTGAATGTGGGGAAAGACAGAGAAAAAAAAATAACACGATGAAGAAAGTAGGCAATAATACTTCATAAATAAAGAGAAAAGGTTGGAAAATACAGTTACATAAGCAGAGGCAGACCTAAACTGCTCAAATACATTCCTGAAGTTTATAAAAGCACATATGTTTGAATAATATTTGGGTATCTTCAGGAGAAATCTATCTCCCCCCCTCCCCAAAAATGAAAAGGCAACCTGGCAGGTTTAAAGTTTTGAATACATTTCCATTAAGAAACAGTAATTGTATTGATGGAAAATGCCAATGCAACATGTTTTTTTCCATATAAAAATGTGTGCCACATACATTTTTCATTATGTTTTTAGCTAACCCCCCAGTTACCAGAATAAGGACTATTTTTTGTATTCAGAGTTAAAATGGAAGCACATTTCAATGAAAGATGCAATTTTTATCTTTCTTAAAATACTTTCTTATTTTCATTCAAGTCATATATTTAAATGTCATTTTATAAGAGCAATAAGACACTCCAGGGTATGCATTATGGTGAAATAATCGCACTTCTTTGGTGCATTTAATGGCACTCTGCTACACCTCGTGCCTAACAATGCACCTGAGATGTGCAAATATTTCACTATAATGCACACCCTGTCATGTCTTACTGCTTACTTACTTACAAAAATCTACCTGGTGTCCAGTGGCATCCTCCTCCTTCCCCATACATGAAAGAATTGCCAAGTTTCGTACCGGTCGGATATACAGCTGCGGAGTTATTAGGCGTGATCTGTGTGTGCGTTTACGCTTTTTTGGAATTCTACAGTCGCATCTACAGGTCGCACGGTTTAGGTGACTGGTCTGAAAACTTCAGGGATCTGCAGGGGTCCCCTGTGCCTTTCAAGATTTCGTGGAAAAAATATTAAATGGTTCAAAAGTTACTCAAAAAACAAGTTCCCATTATAAGTCAATGGGAAAAGTTAACAAAAAGTTCGACAGTGTCGCAAATGCAGTCTTTACTTTCGCAAATGGCCCTTTTACTGCCGCAAATCTGCCATTTTGTTTTCAGTTGGTGATCAGAAAAATGCTTGGCATTTAAATTTGGGACCCTCTACCAACCTAATTCTTTTTGTATTCGCCAGGTCGGACCCTGAGGATGCTAGCCATGTCTTTATTTTGGGGTAAAACACCCCAGAAATATGTTTTTCACATTTCTGGAAAAATACCTACCATAAGTACTTTCGCACTTGCGACACTGTCGAATAATTCTGAAAACTTTCTAAATTGCAACAGTACTTTTCTAGGCTGTGGGAAAATGACAGCAATTCTTTGGCACCCACTGCAAAAGAACAGTTTGGAGTTTTGGCTGAAATTTGGAGGGAACGCAGCCGACATCTCATAGATGTGCCTTTCAGTGTTTCATTGAAAAAAATATTACATGGCGGCAAAGTTACGGTACTCCAAAGTTGACGCTTTTTCCCATAGGATAACATTATGGCATACGATGCATTGCAGCAATCCTTTGACGCCCTGCTGCAAAATAACGGTTCAGTCTTTTGGGCTGAAATTTGCAGGGAAGCCGGCCAACATCCCACAGATGTGCGTTTTAGTGGTTTGGTGACAAAATATTACAGGGAGGCAAAGTTATGGCACTCCAAACTTCTGTTTTTTTCCCATAGGATAACATTACGGCGTTTGCCACGCCTTTCAGGGCCCATATCTCGGAAACGGTGCGAGATATGGACTTTTCGTCAGAAAAATGCTTTGCCCCCTCATGGGAGCTAAGTACAAAACTAGCCAGAGAAGTGATAATTCATATGACTTTTAAATTTTTTTTCTATGTCGTACAGTTCCTGAGATATAAGCAATTTACTATTCCAAGTCCTCATTTTCTGTTCCGAGAGTCATTATTTTGCATACATTCTTTGCACTCACTGTCTTTCTCTATGCAGCTTTTGGGGAAAACCAGCCTCTGCGCTTACATTACTGTTACCATCACCGTTTCCGCTTGCGGTTCCGTACCCATTTCACTTACCGTTCACGTCTACGCCACCATGTGCAGTACCCTTTGCGTTTTTCATTTGTGATTGCTTTTGCGCTGTTTTTAACATTTCTGTCTACAATACTGTTTGTTTTTCTGTTTCGCTTTGCGTCACCATGCGCATTATGATTAGCGTTTGCGGGCACAATGTCACTATGTGACAAGATCACGTGGGATGGAGCTGTGGGCTTCCGGCCGTCACATTACATCACTATTTTTGTTATCATTCTCAAAAGAAGGGAAATTAGGGCAAAACTCAGTTTAATGCATCAATTAGGGTTGTTCCACAGCGACAAAAGCGAGGAAATTCGATGTTAGGTTTGAAACCCCTTTGCACCACTCCAGCCCACCCCAACCGAATCAGGGTGTCGTGGGGTCATCGGTCCTAACTTAACACCCCATTCTCCTATTCCTCAGCTTCTACCACATGTGATGGGGTGAGAGTTAGGGCCGACGACCCCAGCGACATTCCGATTCGGTTAGTGGGTGGGCTGAGGGTGCAAAGGGGGTTTCAACCCTAACATCGAATTTCCTCACTTTTGACGCTGTGGAACAACCCTAACTGATGCATTAAATTGAGTTTTTTGCCTCTAATATATATATATATATATATATACACACACACACACACAGTATATAGCTACATAGATAGATTGATATAGATATATATTTATACCATGGGGGTGAGAGCTTTCTCAGTAGACCATCCCGTGTTATTTCCACTGCAGTGAGGATAAATCCTGATGACATCAGCAGAGTGAGGATAAATGAAATTTATCCACACTGTGCTGATGTCACCAGACTGAGGATATCTCCACTGCAGCTTGCATGCTAAATGAAACTGCTTCAGAAAACAGTTTCTCTTTCTCACTGAAGTTGCAACTTACTCAGCTTTGCAAAACACTCTCACCTGTGTCCCACTGTGTTTCTAACACTCCTAGCCCATTGCGGTGCTGATCTCAGCTTCAAAACAACCTGAATTCTAAATGAAACTCCTTCACAAAGCAGTTTCTCTTTCTCACTGAAACCTACAACGTACTCAATTAGCTCTGTAAAACACACTCACCTGTTCCACTGTGTTTCTGACTCCCAGTCCATTCAGAACACACATACACACTGAGCAGAAAACATACAGAAACAAAAAAAACGTTCCTAAAGCTCTCATCCCTATTGTATAAATGGCACACATGATGTGCGGATTGTGAGATATGGAAAATATTCTCAGTCCTGCAGAGTGAGCTGAGCATTCTCACACGTGCAAATACAGCGCTCACTCTGCAGGAGTGAATATTTTCCATATCCCACTCCTGCCCATCATGTATCCCTTATATATTGAATAATATATGGGTATTTTCAGGAGAAATCTATCCCCCCCCAAAGAAAAAAGGCAACCAGGCAGGTTCTTTTGTAGTTCTTTTCCTTCGCTATTTTGGGGTCCCCATGGTCCAAACAAATAACACCCCCCTTAAGGGGTGGCTGGCTCTCTCTCTCCCTGGGCTAAGACACAGATATGGCACACTGATGAGTCCAAATGAGGACGAAACACATGCATGTGTCTGCTGTTCTTAACCTTTGCTGATTGCACTGTGAGGCCTTCCGGCACCATGCAATTCTGCTTTAAGTTGAGCCAGTCCAAATTCTCTCATGGGGATTTGCATAGAAACATAGAAATTGTCGGCAGATAAGGACCGTTAGGCCCATCCAGTCTGCCCGTAGGCCCTATACATTGTATGTGGCCACAGACCCTATGTGATGAATGGCTTTTCATCACTCCCTCCCTTCTCAAGCTTCCCCTGTGCTTGTCCCAGGCATGCTTAAAACACCTCCACTGTGCTTGCCCCCACTACCTCCAGTGGCAGACTATTCCAAGCATTGACTACCCTTTCTGTGTAGAAAAACCTGCTCACATTACCTCTTAATCTACCCCCTTCCAATTGCATATTGTGTCCCCTTGTTCTAGTACTTTTTCTACATTGGAAAAGGTCCCCCACCTACACCTCGTTTATGCCCTTGAGGTACTTGAAAGTTTCAATCATGTCCCCCCGCTGTCTCCTCTCCTCCAATGAGTATATATTGAGGTCCCTTAGTCTCTCCTCATATGTTTTGTGGTGCAAGCCATGCACCATCTTTGTTGCCCTTCTCTGGATAGTCTCCACCTTATCTATGTCCTTGCGCAGGTGTGGCCTCCAGAACTGCACGTAGTCCAGGTGAGGCCTTACCAATGTTTTATACAATAGCATCACCGCCTCCCACCTCCTGCTAGTGATACCCCTGCCTATGCACCCCAGCATGCCACTGGCCCTCCCTGCCGCCTCTGTGCACTGCTTTGATACCTTAAGGTCATCACCCCTAGGTCCCTTTCCTCTTTGATGACAGTCAGCACCCCCCAACCTGTAGCTCTCCCCAGGGTCCCCTCTACCCAGGTGCATTATTTTACACTTCTTTGCACTGAATCTCAGTTGCCACATCTCCAACCATCTCTCACGCTTCCCAGGCCCCTCTTTATTTTCTGCACCCCTTCTGGAGTATCCACCCTGCTGCAGATCTTGGTGTCATCTGCAAACAGGCAGACCTTTCCTTCCAGCCCCTCTGCAATGTCACTAATGAAGACATTGAACAGAACAGATCCTAGTACTGATCCCTGTGGTACCCCACTGGTCACCCCCTTCTCCCCAGATTGTACCCCATTTACCATCACCCTCTGTCTCCTGTCTGTTAACCAGTTCCTAACCCAGTTTTCCACTTTGTCTCCCATGTCCAGACTACACATCTTGTTAATCAACCTTCTATGTGGGATGGTGTAGAAGGCTTAGCTGAACTCTAGGTAGGCGACATCTACCGCCCTGCCCTGATTTATTTCCCTAGTCACCCAATCAAAAAAATCTATTAGATTTGTTTGACATGATCTTCCCATTGTGAATCCATGTTGCCTCAGATCATGAGCACTGCTGGATTCCATATGTGCCACTATCCTTTCTTTCAGCAGTGTCTCCATGATCTTACCCACCACTGAGGTGAGAATGACTGGCCTGTAGTTTCCTGCCTCCTCATTACTGCTGCTTTTGTGCAGTGGGACTACAGATGTCATCCTACAGTCCTCTGGAACAACACCCGTGTTGAATGACTCTGTGAACAGGGCTGCCAGAGGCAGTGCTAGTTCCCTTCATAGCTCCTTTAATATCCTCGGTTTGATGCCATCTGGACATATGGCCTAATCCATCTTCAGCTTTGTGAGTTCTTCCAGAACTGTTAATGGACTGGTGACACTTCTTCCCTCCACTGCCTCTGCAACCAAACTGTGGTCCTTGACCATCCCCCTCCTTCCCTTTGAGCCTCACAATCTCCCCCCCCCCCAGTTTTTCTTCTTTCACTGATGTTCCTATAAAATGCCTTATCCCCTTTGTTTACAGACCATGCTAAGCCCTCCTCTGTCCGCGCCTTTGCCCTCCTAACAGCCTTCCCTGCTTCCTTTAGACATTCAAGGTACACCTCCCTGTTCTCCTCCCCCCTTAGACTCCTTTAATAGTTCCCGAAACTCAGCCTTTGAGCCTTGACTTTGTTCCCCACCCCCTTGGAGAACCATAGTGGTTTCCTTCTTCTTTTCCCTTTGGCCACTATCCTAACGCATTGGTTTGTCATATCCACCATGGCTCCTTTCACTTTCTCCCACTGTTCTTCCATCCCCTCTATTACCTCTCCCTTCCCCAGGAGTGCTTGTATACAGCTACCCATTTCAGTGAAATCCACACTCCTGAAATCTAATACTCTTGCCCTTGTGTGGCTTAATTGAGTCCATGTCTCCATGTTGAACCACACCACGTGGTGGTCACTGGAACCCAGCTGCCCTTCCACCTGTGTTTCTTCAACTCTGTTCCCACTGGTCCATATCAGGTACAGAACTGACTTGTCCCTGGTTGGCTCATGCACCAGCTGCCTGAGTCCAACCCCCAGCAGGGATTCCAGAATCACTGTACATCTGGCTGAAGCAGCCAACCTGGGTGGCCCAATCCAGGTCCAGCATACTAAATTCCCCCAATAGCAGGATTTCACCCTTAGCTGCCATGTCGTATATGTTCTCCACTAGTTCACTGTCTACTTCTTCCCTCTGTGCCGGAGGTCTCCAGATCACCCCTGTGCGTATTGCTGTTCCATTCCCTGGCTCCAGGGTGACCCACATTACCTTGGCCTCCCCCTGTCTTCCCTGAACTTCTATAGCCTTTATACCATCTTCGATGTACAGGGCCACTCCCCCATCCTTTTTTACCCTTCCTGTCTCTCCTGAACAGTGTATAGCCTGGTACATTGACTTCCCAGCCATGATTAGCAGAGTAGCACGTCTCTGTTATTGATGCTATGTCAAGGTTTGCATCTGCCAACAAGGTCTCCAGGTCTGGAACCTTATTTCCCAGGCTATGGGTATTTGTTAGCATGACCTGCCATGTTTCACAGCCTGCCTTCCCTCTGCTCTTGTTCTTCCTCTCCACCGCCTTCCCCCCACCCTGGTTTCCTTTCCTATATGATCTTGCCCCCCCCCCGTAACACTTCGTTATATATTCTTCACCTGCCTGCCCCTCCCTGCCTGCTTTAGCTGTTCATGTATTCAACTTATATTCCTGCATGTTCCCATGGAGTGGGGGTTCCTAAGCCTCCTGACCCTCCTGGCTCTCCCCCTTGGCCAGTTTAAATGATCACAGTTAAAGCATTGAAACTTCTCACCAAGGACCAAGGTCCCCTTCTCAGACAGATGCAGGCTGTCCTCCTTATATAAGCTTGCATCTGCCCAGGTTAGGCCCCAGTCCCCTATGAAGCCAAAACCCTCCCTTCCACAGCAATCCTTCAACCTAGAGTTGAAGGTATGGATGTGGAGTGCCCTAGTTTTCCCTGTTTTCTGGACAGGTAGCACCTCTGAGAATGAGACGAAACATACTATCTGTTTCAGGTTTTCCCCCAGTTTCCTGAAATCCTCCTGGACTCTGGCTAGCTGCACCCTTCTCCTGGCCAGGTCATTGGTCCCTAGATGGACAATGACATCCAGCTGTTCCCTCCTAGGTATTGCCATAGTGATCCTTTGAATCCACTTCCCATCCCTCCACGCAGTGCTTCCAGGGAGACACTTGACCTCCCTCTCTCCCCCGCTGTGTGACCCTAACTCCACTCCCTGAGCAACAGAGTCCTCCACTAGGAGAAGCTGCCCTCTGCTCCGGGGTCCCCTGCCTCCCTTTCCTGGGGCTCCATCCTGGAGGACCCTCCCACCCTTCCTGATCCCAGCCTCGGGTTGCTGAGTGGGGCTTTCCCATTCCTCCAAAACAGTGTAGGACCGGTTGGGGAAAATGTGCTTTCGACCCCCCTCCCTCACCATACCTGAGCCCACCGCAGTCCAATCACTCTTCTTCCCTGGCATCCTTTGAGGTACAGGTTGTGGGCCCGGTGGTCTCTGGGTGGGGGTGATGCCGCCTTCAGCTTGACCAGCTCTGGTTGGAGACAGGCAACCTGCTCCCTCAGCCAAGAGAGGTGCCTGCAGATTGGGCAGCATCACTGCCTCCAGAATGTCTCCCTGAAGACAACTACTTCACAACCACTACACTGCACCACTCCCATCATGTCTGTTCCTCTCCTCAATCATCTCCCTGCTTAAGACGGCAATTTGTTACCTTTCAAAAAATTTTTTTTTTCTTTTGCTTATTGTTATGCTTTCTCACTTTGCTACTTCCTGTATGGATGCAGGATGTTGCAAGGCCCTATGGGACAAACCCTACAAATGTAGATGGGCCCAAGGGGAGGCTGGGCCCTGGGAGGGTGGGGGGACCACACCACAGTCTGTGTCCATAAACAATCAGCCAAGGAGTCCTCTGGCAGTGGCTCCTCACTCCACTCACCATGGTCCAGACACAGTCAATTACAAACACCGAGTCGCAAACCTCTCAGCTAGAATTCCCTCAATCCTGCCCAAACTAAATGGAAAAGCACACAGAAATTGCAGTTAAGAAAAGATCTCAAATTCAACTTCAAACACACAGTCAAGATCCCTCAGTCCTGTCCCAATTAAATGAAGACTCAAACTGAAATGGCAGTTAAGAGCTCACATTCAAACTACACTAATCCCTGTAATATGATGCCTGCACTTAAAGTTCAGACACAGCCAATTACAAACACAGAGTCAGAAACTTCTCAGGTAGAATCCCTCAATCCTGACCAAACTAAATGGAAAAGCACACAGAAAAGTACAGTTATGTAAGAACTTAACGTAACAGTAGATCTTCGAGAGAGGCTCCTACAGTAGGTATTCACATAAAGGACTGACCCGCCAGACATCTGGACCCCACAAAAAAATGTCTAGCTAGCAGTCTCTGGCGGGGGACCACCCCCATGTCAGGTGACCAACGTCATACGACGTCAGTATAAAGGGGCGATCCCCCACGCCTGCCTTCCAGTTCTTTCCCGCCAAGGGCCAAAAGAGTAAAGACGAGAGAGAAGAGGATTTTTCCTCCCATGGAAATGGAGCCAAAGAAACTTAGGGGGATGGGGGACAGGAAGGCAAAACCTACTGCACGAGCCTGTCTCAAAGATCTACTGTTACGGTAAGTTCTTACATAACTGTACTATCTTACTTCGAGAGAACTCTTGCAGTAGGTATTCACATATAGGACTGAGTCCCAAGCAGTCTGGAACAAGGAAAAGCACTCGGGAGGAGGACTGTCAACCATAGCAGGGAACCTCAGGCTGAAACGGGTCTCATGAGAGGAGACCTTGTAGCACAGCCAACCCGAAGCCTGCTCTACGGCGAGAGGCAATGTCCAAACTGTAGTGTTTTGTAAAGGTATGGACAGAAGTCCAAGTTGCGGCTGCACAGATGTCTGCAGCTGACAAATTCTTGAAACAAGCCACAGAGGCAGCTACTCCTCTGGTGGAGTGACCTCTGACTTGACCTGGCAGGGTCTTGTTGTACTTGCCGTAACAAAAAGTGATACAATGAGCCAACCATTTTGATAGGCATTGCCATCTCTTTTGTGAGCAAAAGAGACAAAAATCTGATCAGTTTTCCTGAGATCCTTAGTCCGAGTGGTGTAGTATCTCAGTATTCTGTCCGAGTGGTGTAGTATCTCAGTATTCTGTGAACATCCAAAGTATGCAAGAGGCACTCCCCTTGATTGGAGTGATGCATAAAGAAATCAGGTAGCTCAGTGGATTGATTCAGTGTAGATTCAGCCACCACCTTAGGGAGAAACTTAGGGTTGGTGCTCAGAGCCAACGTTCCTTGTGGAAAATCAAGTATGGGATTTTGCACATCAAGGCATGAAGCTCGGAAATGCGCCGAGCAGAAGTAATGGCAACTAGGAAGAGTGTCTTCCAAGAAAGGAACTTTAAATCTGCTGCAGCTGCCGGCTTGAAAGGAGGCAGGTTAAGCTTCTCCAGAATTAAATTCAAGTTCCAAGGAGGGGCAGAAATGCGGATGGGGGGTCTCAAATGAAGAATCCCTCTGAGGAATGTCTTGGAGACTTCTAACTGAGCAAAAGTCCTGTCCCCGAAGGGAATATGGTAGGCTGAAATAGCGGCCATGTGGACCTTTAATGAGGAATGGCTGAGACCCAGATCGAAGAGGTGACGCATGTAGTCCAGGACTTTACTGGCTGGGCATGAGAAAGGTTTGAAGTCTTTTAAGGTAGCCCAAATAGAAAATCGTTTCCACTTCATGATGTAAGTAGACCTGGTGGAAGGCTTTCTGGCCTCTACCAAGATGTCCGCTACAAGTGGGGAGAAACTCCGAAGCGGGCTTTTGCTATGTCTGCAGGGGCCACGCATGTAAATAAAGGGATCCGAGACCTGGATGAACAAGGGTCCCCTGATCCTGGGTCAACAATTGTTGCGACAGAGGAAGAGGAAGTGAAGGTTCTTCTGAAAACTGCTGCAGAAGAGAGAACCAAATTTGCCTGGGCCAAAAGGGAGCGATGAGAATCATTCAAGCTCCCTCTGATCTGAGTTTGTTCAGGACCTTCAGAATTAATGGAATAGGAGGGAAGGCATAAATGAATCTGTCCCTCCAAGTGAGAGACAGAGCATCCCGCCAAAAAATGTCTTGCCCTGGAGCAAGACAGCAGAAGGTGGGAAGGTTTGCGTTTTGGGGAGAAGCGAAGAGGTCTATCTGAGGTGTTCCCCATTGCTGAAAGATGTCACTTACGACTTCTTGATCCAATTCCCATTCATGGGACCTAGCTGAGGACTGACTGAGTTGGTCAGCCAGTGTGTTTTCCACTCCCAGAACGTGAACCACAGTCAAGTGAAGGTGATGCTGGGTTGCCCAAAGCCAGACTCTCATCGCTTCCCAGTAAAGAGGGTAGGAACGTGTTCCTCCCTGCTTGCTGAGATACCAGACTACGCACACGTTGTCTAATTATATGAGGAGATGACTGGGAAGGATAAGAGAATGTAGAGCCTGAAGGGCATAAAGGACTGCTCTCAATTCGAGCACATTTATGTGCAGAATTTGTTCGAACTTGGACCAGCTGCCCTGAGTCCTGTGAGACCCTAGATGGGCACCCCAGCCTTCTCCTGACACATCTGTCATCAATGTCTGGCTGGTGGGTTTGCTGCTGAAGTGAACTCCCAGGCATAGGTTCCACTGAACGATCCACCACTGCAATTTTCCTGATCATGGGATCGGAAACTAGTACCTCTTGGTCTAGATTGTCCAGGGTCTGGTCCAATTGTGACCGAAGCGTCCACTGGGAGATCCTCATATGTAGCCGAGCAAGTGGGAATGTCGGAATGGCAGCCACCATTAGCCAGAGGAGGTGAAGGACTGACCTGGCTCCAACACTCCTGCAACTGGACAGAAAACGGGCCTGAGTCTGAAGGGTGCCTACCCTATCCGGAGGCAAAAAGGCTTTGCCGATGGTCGTGTCCAGAATTGCCCCTATAAATTGGAGGCATTGACAAGGGACCAAATGGGACTTTGCCCAGTTGATGGTGATACCCAGGCTGGTGAAAACCTGCAGGGTAAGGGAAAGGGAGTGCATGTGTTCTTCCCTGGACAAGGCCACGAGGAGCCAATCGTCCAGGTATGGGAATACTCGAACTCCCTGGGTATGCAGGTGGGCCGCTACCACAGACAGACATATGGTAAATACTCGGGGGGGAGGTTGAGGAAAGACCAAATAGGAGGACCTTGAATTGGTAGTGGACCCCCTGAAAACAAAAACAAAGGAATTTGCAGTGGGAAGGGCATATGGGGATACGCAGGTAGCCATCCTGCATGTCCAGAGCATATAGCCACTGTCCCTGCCGAAGAAGTGGTAGAAGGTTCTGCAAAGAGAGCATTCTGAAGCGTTTGTACTCCACGAACATGTTCAGAGAGCTGAGGTCTAGGATAGGCCTCACATCTCCAGTCTTCTTTGGAACTAGGAAGAAATGGGAATAGTAACCTGTTCCCCAAAAATGGTTGGGAACTGGTTCTATTGCAGCCTTCGAGAGAAGGGAGATGATTTCCTCTAGGACCAGAGGAAGATGTTGCGGGGAGTAAGACGACTGGGGTGGTTTCTGTAGAAACTCTATTGTGTCCTGCTGAAATCAACTGGAGCACCCAAGCATCTGACGTTATCCTCTCCCAACCTGGCAGATGGGAGGAGAATCTCCCCCCTACTGGTTCCTCTGGAACCTCCAGAGGCAGTGGGAGAGGCAGGGAGTCAGGAGGTGTGGGGCAGCGCAGCAGCCGAGGCTCCCGTGGCTTTTTTGCTGGGGGGAGTCTTGGTTGCTGGAAGGGGCTCCGACATTTGCTGGTCCATTTGCCCTGTGGTTTTTGCATTTGTCAGTTTTGCCTGCGAAAAGAATGCTGCTGCCCTTGAGGGGACCTGTACACAGAGCTGACAGACTTGAGTGCAGTGCCCTTCTCCTGCAGTTCGGTAATGATGTCCATGACATAACCCCCAAACAGCACCAAACCCCTGAAGGGAGCATCCTGGATAGTAAATTATACTTTAGAGACTAAACCTGACATGCGAAGCCAGGCATGATGCCGTAGGCCTATGGCGAAAGCCGAGCTCCTTCCAGCTGTGTCCACTGCATCGTAAGTGGCACGGAGCATGTGCCGACTGGCTGAATGAACAGAATGGACAAGATCCGCCACTTCCTGCTAAGTCTGTGACTCAGGAAGGGAGTCCAATTTACATTCCACCTAACTAAGTATGGTCTTCTGAAAATCCCCCATATGTGCCACATAATTCAGGGTCCTAATGCCAAGGGTAGAAGAGGAATAGATCTTCTTCCCATATTGGTCCAGAAGTCTGGATTCCTTATCAGGCGGAGACTGGCTGAGGTGTTTGAGATTTGCAGAGCGGCTGCGAGCGGCGCTGATGATGACCGAGTCTGCCTAGGGGTGGAGGTTAAGGAAATCTACACCCTCAGGAGCCTGATATAACCTATCTGCCTTCCTCGGAAGGGGGGGCTAATGCAGAAGGTTGTTTCCAAATGGTGGAAACAAGATCCACGTGAGGCTCTATCCAGGGTGGAATCAATGCAGGAGCGGTCTCGGGTAGATCCAGATGAGCAGCGAGTTTCTTACGCTGTGGGTCTGGCTCCAGTGATTGCCACTGATGGACTTCCTGGATTTTCCTCAGTAACTCCAGAAAGGAGGGATCCTCTGGAGGAGACTTCGAAGGGGTCCTCTGTCTGGGGTGATCTGGAGTATGTGGCTCGTCTTCGGGGTCAGAGCGTCCTGTCTCTGAATCAGAGTCAGGCATATCTGATGAAGAGGAGGAAGACTCCTCCCTACGAGGGGGAGGACGGCCCCTTTGGGGAGTTCCCTGGGGAATGTATCCTCCCCTCTTCGTGCGCCGGAGGGCTCTCTTCTGGTGTCGGGAAGGGGGGAGGGAGTCTCCTGTCTCCGACATAGGGAATCCTGTACAGGGTCCAGCGTCGGTAGATGACTCTCGACCTCACAAGTGACATGAGCCTTGGCCTCAGCCCACCAGGAGGCCAGGGTCTCCTTCAGATCCACCGGCAGCTGGGGAGTGGGCAGCGGAGGTGGAGGAAGAGGGGGATACGGATATTGAGGATATCCATAGAAGAAGTATCTGTAACCTGACAGCGGGAAGCCCGACGTCGGGTACTGAGGCACCGGTTGCTGTGGAGTCGGGTATTGCAGCACTGGATATTGTGGTGTCAGATACCCAGGTGCCAGGGGCTCTGACGGAGCAGAGGGACCTGGCAGAGGCCCTGCTGGTGGGCCAGGCAGTGGTAATGCTGGCCCTGTGGGCGACGGGCCCGGTGTGGCTATGCCTTCGAAGGACCTGACGGTAAGGGGATGCCCGATGGCGTCGGATATGCCAGCATTGGGACCAGCATCTGAGGGTCCAGCGTCAGGGTATCAGGTCCAGAAGGAGGGTTCCCTGAAGGCAGCCTCTCAGTATCCCCATGACGACTGGGGAAGGAGGATTATAATCCTCAAGGGTCAGAGCTGAGGAGACACGGGAACCTCAGAAGGCAACTTGGAACACTGCGGAGAGCCTGGAGTATCAGACTGTTCTGCAGAGTCCGGCGCAGGCTTCTTGGTCGGGCGGGCGTCGGTGGAACCAGTGTTCGACTTATCATCCGAATCCAGGCGGGCGTTGAAGGAGCCAATGTCTGACTTATCGGACTCCCTGCCTGAGGAAGGAAGCACAGGAGATGCGGCCTTGTCGGGCATAGTCTTGGCTGGGCGCTCCCCCAAAGGGGCAAGTGGCTTAGCAGCCTTGTCCAGGCGAGCGTCGGTGGGACCGGCGTCCGACTTACCGGACCCACTCTGACCCAAAGGCCATGTGGTAGAAGTGGTCTTCACGGGAGCAGAGGCCTCCTGTGCCCTGGAGGATCCCGAAGGGCCAGAGCGTGAGCCAGATGGGAGGGGCGACGCCTTCTTGGTAACCACCAGGATGGCCATCATGGAGTGATCACCGGAAGTTACCTTAAATACTGCGACTCCAGTGAATCCATGGCTATAAACCGGTTCCCTTTCCCGGTGCTTCTCCTTGTCGTGTTTTTTTCTTGTGACCGTCGGGGGAAGTGGACACCTGCCTGAGTTTCTTTAGCTCCTTCTCCATGGAGGCCATTTTCTTCTTTAAGGTATGGCTTCCAGGGACTGCTGCTTTCTTTTGCGCGTAGCAGAGTTAAATTTCTGGCAGTGCTGGCACTTCTCCACAGGGTGGTCTGGGCCCAGACACAAGAGGCACAGGAAGTGGCCATCCTTGTGTGAAAGTTGAGAACCACACAAGTCGCACTTATTGTTATGTGATTCGGAGGTCGTCGGGGACGGCATACACAGTGAATTGAAAATAAAGGCTTAAAGAAAGAGAAAGAAGGTCAAAAAATTTGAAGACTTAAGGACAGATGAATGACTGATGAAGCATTGTTCAACCATGAGGAACTTTCACAAGCTTACGGCGGGAAAGAACTGGAAGGCGGGCATGGGGGACTGCCCCTTTATACTGACGTGGTATGATGCCAGTCACCTGACGTGAGGGCGGTCCCCCGCCAGAGACTGTTAGCTAGAAATTTTTCCGTGGGGTCCTGACATCTGGCGGGTCATCCTATATGTGGATACCTACTGCAAGAGCCCTCTCTAAGTAAGATTTGCAGTTAAGAAAATATCTCAAATTTAACTTCAAACACACAGTCACAATCTCACCAGCTAGGATCCCTCAGTCCTGCCCCAACTAAAGGAAGACTCAAACTGAAATGGCAGCTAATAGCTCACATTCAAACTACACTAATCCCTGTAATATGATGCCTGCACTTAAAGTTCAGACACAGCCAATAACAAACACAGAGTCACAACTTCTCAGCTAGAATCCCTCAACCCTGCCCAAACTAAATGGAAAAGCACACAGAAACTGCAGTTAAGAAAATATCTCAAGTTCGACTTCAAACACACAGTCACAATCTCCCAAGATGCACTGCATTATTGGGGTATGTGCAATTGTGTTTTTCTTTAAAATGTGGCTGTAAGGCCAATATCTTCCGCGATAACCCATGTCTCAGGGCATTTGCTCTGGGGTTCTTTTGTAGTTCTTTTCCTTTGCGTTTTGGGGTCCCCATGGCCCAAACAGCTGTCATGTTATGTATATTTATTTATTTAGCTTTCGGTGACCGGATAAGTACACTAGACAAGTAATATGCCTATTTTCAGGAACGACCTAGGAGATTACAACAATGGGGTACAGAGAGATTCAGAAAAAGCACAGTACATCATTACAGCACAACAACATATAAAAGTACAATGGGAAGCGTCATCTTAGGGAAAACAGGTCATATATAAGTGAAACAGAAATTAATTTTAGCACAGGTTACATTTTAGCACAACCAGAATAGGTGGTCATGGACAATAATAAAAATTAAAAAAAAAATAAATAAAAACTCAGTCAGGTGCACAGTGTACACAATATGGTCTGGGGGACAAGCTAGGTTTGGCAGTTGGTTCCTGTGAAAGTAAACTAGGGTCCAGTAGACGGGAGCCATTGCACTAGGGGAGCCTGGGGCAATCACACGCTGAGGCGAGTTTCAGGACGCCTCACAAGAATTTGCGGAAGCACTGATGTGAGGGGGCCGAGCAGACATATTCAGGAAGGGAGTTCCAGAGTCTGGGAGCACACACGGCGAAGTCCCTGCCACCCATGAGGGTCCGGGTGGGGAAATTTTAGCATCCCTGGGGCCTGGGACCTGAGTGTGGTAGGGAGAGTCGGCTGGAGGTAGTAGCAGGGTCAGTCCTGAGGAGTCAGTTCTCCAGCACTTTGCTGCAGGCACCCCTGGCCAGTCCAGGTACTTGGCTGGGGAGAGGCAGCACAGCTTACATGTGCCACAGTGGTCAGTGAGCGAGGGTGGCCAGGGCAAGCGGCAGATGTTGTTATACGTTGTGTGCCACCTCGTGAGGTGGGTTTTGGGGGAGCGGACAAATAGGTGCATTCCACAACTAAGGGTGGGAAGGAGGACACCTCTCGCCAAGGCCAGTCGGGCCTCGGGTTGTATTTGGCCCTGTAGGCCAGTCCCAGTTTGTTATTCGCTGCTCTGCAGACATTGAGAATGTGACTCCCCAGATCAAGTTGTGGGTCAAGTGTCACCCCAAGGTACTTGACTGAGAGCACTGTTGGGAGGGAAGTTCTGTCCGGAGTGGTGATATCCAGCGGAGTTGGAAGGGCTTTGATTTTGGCAGTTGAAGCAAAAAGCATAGCCTGAGTCTTTTTCAGGTTCAAGACTAGTTTGTGTTTGGTTACCCAGGCCAGGACATTGTTGAAGTCATCAGTCAGGTGCTTGTTGAGTGTGGCGATGTCCCTTGAGTGGGACATAATAACCAGGTCGTCAGCATACAGTGTGACATTGCAGTTTGTTGCAGCCACTGGGAGTTGATTGATAGAGGGAGAAGAGGAGGGGGCCCAGGACAGAGCCCTGGGGGACACCAGAGGTAACAAGTAGGGGCTCGGATAGGACTTAGTTGAAACAGGTCCACTGCGTTCTTCCATGCAGGTAGTCCGATAGCCAGGTCATAGCAGGGGGGAGAGGCCGAGCGCCTTCAGCTGTGTACGGAGCAGCTTGTGATCGACGAGGTCGAATGCCTTGGACAGGTCAATAAATATGGCTCCAGAGAGTTTGCCCTGGTCCATGGCAGTCCTGATGCTTGCAGCGACAGAGACCAGGGCTGTGGTGGTACTATGCCCCTTATGAAATCAGTGCTGGGCTGGGGACAGGAGTTCTTGCACCTGTATGTACTCCAAGAGCTGCTCAGTCATTACCTTTTCATGGAGCTTACTGAGGGATGATAGGATCGCAATCGGATGATAGCTGTCTGGAATTTTGGGGTTTCCCTGCTTCAGGACAGGGACTACCCTAGCCTCCTTCCATATTTCTGGAATGACTCCCTTTGTTAGAGATAGGTTAAAGATGTGGGCTACTGGGGGAGCAATATGGGAGGCACCTAGTTTTAGTAGCTTTGTTTCCAGGTTGTCAAGGCTAGGGCTGGAGTACTGGGAGAGGCCAGAGAGAAGCCTCGTCATGTCCTTGACTGACACAGTTCTGAGATAGAACTTTTGTCGAGGGGGGTGATCCTCCTGCCCAGTGGAGAGAGAGTGGAGGAAGTTCCCCTGTCAAGCAGGAAGAGTGTGGAGAAAGCAGATAGGTCTGAAAAATGAGAGTTTAGGGAGTTAGCGATGGTGTGTGGATTGTTACAGGATACCCCTCCGATAATCATGTCGTATCTTCT
Source organism: Neoceratodus forsteri (assembly GCA_016271365.2). Taxonomy (NCBI): domain Eukaryota; kingdom Metazoa; phylum Chordata; order Ceratodontiformes; family Ceratodontidae; genus Neoceratodus; species Neoceratodus forsteri. Next base: position 1,516,257,004 of record CM057452.1, on the reverse strand, counting down.
AACAGTAACGTGTCTATGTCCTCCCCCTGGTCTGGAGGCCTGTACACAACCCCAGTTCATATGGCTGTCCAATTTCCAGTTTCCAGGGTGACCCACAGTTCTTCTGGCTCCTTACGTGTACTCTGAATTTCTGTAACTTTGATACTGTCACTGACATAAAGGCCCTCCACCCCCACCCCCTTTGCAGCTCGGTCTTTTCTGAACAGTACATAGCTAGGTACTGAAGTCTCCCATGTGTGGTTACTGGTAAACCATGTCTTGCTAATGGCTACTATGTCCAGTTTAGCTTCTGTCATTACTGCCTGCAGGTCTGGGATCTTGTTTCCCAGACTGTGAGCATTTGTGTAAATGATTTTCCACTGGTCAGATTTCGGTGCATTAGTTATTGGGCGAGGTCCAGCGTTTCCCCTGTGCATCATATGGTGAGCCGGACATTTTTGTTTTCCTAGTGATGCAAATGAACTACAAACATGCTGAACTCCTGCCTGACCACTAGCTGAGGGGAAGGGGTGTTCTTCCCATTTGACGTTTTGGGTGCTGCACCCCTCTCCCCATTTGCTAGTTTAAATATTCTGCAAAGACATCAAACTTCTGCCCCAATGCACTGACTCCCTCCTTAGTTAGATGCAGTCCATCAAATTTCAAGAACTTTCGCTCACAAAATTGTTGCCAGTTCCCTACAATTTTGTGTCCTTTTTCCTGGCACCAGCCCTTGAGCCACATGTTTAGCTCCCCTATCTCCCATTCTCTGACCTTCCATCCATCTGTCCCCCTCTCCCAGACTAGCAAGATTTCAGAGAAGGAGATACTGGACGAAATGGATGATAGTTTGTCACCCAGCTTGGTCAGGTGTTCCTTGGTCTCCACAACTGACCAGCTGGCAAGATCATTAGTCCCTATGTGTACCAGGACATCAATGTTTTCTCCTACTTCCCGAACAATTTTACCCATGCGGTCAGTGTCTCTCCACACTGATGTACCTGGGAGACATCTGACCATTACCCCTGGCTGGAGATACGTATCAACTCCCTGAAATCATGACGTCTCCTATGATCAGAAGTTTTTTTGATTTCCTTTTTGCCTTTTTTGTTTTGGGCGCATTTTGTTGTGCTAGCTCCTGTGCTGCAGTGTCCTGTTCTGCAGTGTCCTCTGCCCCTTTGTTTGATTTTGGAGATAGAGGCAGATACCGGTTTGTAGTTTTTATATGGTTTGTGGAGGTGATATGTTGGAGAGCACCGAGTGATGGGGCACCCGATTTGCTCCTCCTAACCACCTGCCAACCTCCCGTACCAACTACCCTCTGTGGTCGAGGTGCTTCTGTTGGATGTTGGGGAAATGGCGGGCATTTTTTACAATATATTTCCTCTTGAATATGCAATTAGAGGCATGCAATTTCTGCCCATGCTGCCTGGAGCTGAGCCCTTAGATCTCCAATGGCCCAGCATGTACAACAGTGTCCTAAATCCTGCAAAGCTGCCCTTCTGAAAAGTGTTCCACAGTACCTGCAGTTAATGATATCCATTCCAGGTAAGTTGTCGGGTTTATAACCTGGCCAGAGTAGTTAGAAGGAAGAACATGAAAGCAAAAGTTTGATCTTGTGTTTTGTTTGTTTGTTTTTGTATAACTTGTTATAACAAGTTAAATTACTAGTGCCCCTGTAAATTAGGTCACTGTGTGGATACCCTTCTGATCCGCTCCTTCCTGCTTTGCTACAGGAAATGTCACGACTGTGCTACCCTATAAAAGGAGTGTAGTGTGGGGTGGCTGGGGATGGGGGTGGGTGGCTGGGCCCTTCCCCTGCTGAAAAAGAACCACGGACGAAAGAAACAAGGAGGTAAGAGCAGAAACAATCAGCCAGCTACAAATACAGTAGCCCTTAAAGCTTATCCTAATGATAGATAAAACTAAAACCTGTAAAGCACTACCTGTAATAATTTCACAGAAGATATACCCTCTAAGAAATACTTTGCTACAGAGAAAAATAAAGCAGTAACAGAAGATATACCTTGCAAAAGACGATTTGAATCAGAAGATTACAGCAGTAATCTGTAAGCACACACCTGTAGGCACACCCTGCAATAATGCAGCAGAATGTATACCCAGCAACAACAATTTGAATCAGAGAAAAATAAAGCAATAAAATGTTAGCAACAAACAGTAACAAACCCTGTGAGTACAAAAAAAAAAATAACACACAGTAAACCTGCATAGCCAAAACAAGCCTTAATCTTTATTGTTGCTCTGGTAAGGTTATTTGCTCTGTCCTTTCAAGCAACGTAGAAGAAAAGAGCTCAGGTGAAGCGAGGTGCCTTGGCCAGCAAACCTAGTCTTCCACAGACTTGACTTCCTCAAAAGTTCACTGCTGCAGGAAAGCTGGCACCAAGGCATAGTCTTACTTGTCCCCAATCTCTGCCACAGGCAGGGCACACACAAACTGTTTCAGAGCTGTGAACAGAGCACTTCCCCTTAGTTCACTGCCACAGGAAAGCTGGCACCAGGGCATAGGCTTACTTGTCCCCAATCTCTGCCACAGGCAGGGCACACACTTAAAGTTTCAGAGCTGTGAACTGAACATTTCCCCAAAGTTCACTGCTGCAGCAACTAGCTCTTAGCTGGCAGCAGAGCTAGTGCTTAATTTGTAATGTCCCCTCAGGTCCAATGGGCAGGGCAGCACACAAGAGTACAACTTCCCCAGTGCAACAGAGCAGGTGTATTTTGGTTTTTGTTCCCATATCAAATCTAAAGCAGGGCAGGCACAGATACAATTTTTTTTACTGCTTTGTTTTCGTCTTTCCTGAGCCCTGCTGCCAGCTAAGAGCTAATTGCTGCAGCAGTGAACTTTGGGAAGTGCTCAGTTCACAGTTCAAACTTTAAGTGTGTGCCCTGCCTATGGCAAAGAGGGGGGACAAGCAAGCCTATGCCTCTGCCAGCTTTCCTGCAAAGTGCTGGGTAAGTCACGGCATAGTGGGGACTCCCTAGACCTCAAACTAATCGTACTTACAGCCAAGGAAGTACTCCCACCTATCACGAAGATCCTTAACCTCTCTCTGTCTCTGTCTCAGTTCCCACAGGTTTGGAAAACAGCCATTCTTACACCAATTCATAAAGCTGGGGAATGTGCGCTACGTAGCAACTATAGGCCTATATCAATCCTCCCTCCCCTTTCAAAAATACTCGAGCGTATTGTTGCCAACCAACTAGTGGACTACCTCAGTAAATACTCCCTGAAGTGTGAACAACAACATGGTTTTAGAAAAGGGCACAGCACCACCACTGCTCTCCTAGAACTTACCAGCTCCATCCACCAATCTACTGACCAATGCAGTCTTGTGGGGGCAGTCTTTATAGACTTAACCATGGCCTTTGACACGGTTAATCACCAGCTCCTCCTTAATCAACTCTCTCTAACTGGCCTCTCCCCTGATTCACTGTCCTGGTTTACAAGCTATCTTGGAGATAGATCACAATGCGTAAAGATTTCTGACGCTATCTCAGACCAAAAACCAGTTCGGTCTAGTGTACCCCAGGGCTCAGTTCTGGATCCCCTACTATTCAGCATCTTCATTAACAATTTACCATCTGCCTGCCACCTGCGCACACTGCTTTATGTGGATGACGCTGTCATTTTTGCAAGCCACCCTGACACGCACGTGCTCAAAAGCAACCTACAGAATGGTTTCCTGGATGTCAAGCACTGGTTCTCCAAACAGAAAATAGTGCTAAACTACAAGAAGACAAAAGTCCTGTTGTTCTCCTCTGCCCACAGAAGAGACAACGGATATGCTCTCACTATCAGAAATAGCCAAGATGACCCCATTGAATAAATACAGCACTTCAAGTACCTTGGGGTCACCCTAGATAGTCACCTCACCTATACACCCCACATGGAAAATGTAGCCAGAGCCGTCAGTGCTAGGATTGGTCTTCTCTATTGACTCAGACAGTGTCTAACACCTGACGCTCTCAATCTGGCGATTCACAGTTCAGTGCTCTTTATTATTGACTATGGCCTTGTCATTTATGGAGCTGCTACCGATACTGTTCTCAAAAGGCTCACTGTTGCGCTAAACAAGGCTTGTAGACTCCAAATGGGGCATCCCACCTCACCCACACCTGCGATCTCTATAAACAGACTGGATGGCTTAATCTATCTGGGAGAATTAAATACCACACCTACCATCTCACTAAAAAGATTCTACTTGGGTTCATGCCGAAGGGTCTGTGTTGTCTGCTTCACAAATCTCCACAGACCCAACATACATGCACCTCATCCACCGAACTCCTACTAGTCCATGGTGCCGGACCACGCAACACCAAGGCGCCTTTTGTAGCAGAGCGCCTCCTGGTTCAATGGACTCCCCAATATTCTAGCTACCCTTCCTAAACTTGGAGAGTTCAAACAAAAGCTCCAAACTCACCTCCTAACTGAAAACTCCTGTGATTGCTCCACCTAATTTCCAGGTCCCTTTCAGGACCTCCACTAGTCCAACCCCCCCCTCTTAGACCTCCCCTCACTGACACCCTCCTCCCTGCCTTTGCCCCTCTCCCCCTCCCTTTTCTAAGACTCTTTCCTCCCACCTATCATAGTTGCAACTTTACAAGGTTGCCGGCTCTCCTCTCCTCTTGGTTCTCTCCCCAAACACACTTTTCTTCCCTCTGCTTCTGATCAGGTTTTGCTTAATGTGTAAATAACTGAAGCTTAATAGTCCTGTACTATAATGTAAACACATGTACATCTGTTCTGAAATATTCTGTATGACTGGTCTGTTTCCCTGCAACTGTTTGCAACCCTCCCTACTGACGTGGAACCTTTGTAAATGAGCTGCCTGGCGCTCAAAGGTATTTGTAATCCTAGAATGAATGAATAAATAAATAAATAAAACTCTGGAAAAACCAGTGCACAATTCATAATCATCACTGCTGCAAAAAAGGGCTGGCTGGGCACAAAAAAAGCAGGCAGGGCAGGTGGAGATGACCACTCATTGTCCCCTTCATCTTTGCCAAAAGCAGGGTACATTTTACTTAAACGTCAGAAGTTTTCTTTTGTTTCCTCCCCTTCATAAAAGTCTCTGGAGTAAACCAGGGCACAATTCTTCTTGTTCTGTTCCCAAAAATGTTCTGCTACTTGCAAGTCAATACAGTTTGTTTGCTTATCCCCCATCATTGCTGCAATAAGGGCTAGGCGCATTTTAAAGCTGGGCATGACTGTAAGGTTTAACCACTAGTTGCCCCTTCATCTCTGCCAAAAGCAGGGCAGACATAATACAACAGTCCTCAGAACTCTCCGAAAAAAACCAGGGCACAATATTTGTTTTCTGTTCCCAAAGTTTGCAAGAGCACAGTATATTCCCAATCAGATCAGTCACTGGCATTCGATTGGGCTGGGCACAAAAACAAGACTGTTTACACACTACACCTGTTCACTGAGTCTGTGCCAAGCAACAGAGTTTACATTTACTTTGTTCCTTCCCCTCCCACTCCTCTCCATTCAATTTTGCCCACGAGTCACTCAGTACCGGCCTTTCTAACTGCACCCCGAGTCATGCCACTGCCCTGCTGCGTGCCCTCCCATTCAGTTCACTCCTCCAGGCTCCCTGGACAAAAACAGAAAAGTTGTACTTTTTTTTTGTAGAGACTTCCCCCGATTATCTGCTCAGCTCTGCGCGCTGCTCCTGCTGCTCGTCCAGGTATGTGTGTCACACCTGCTCACTCCGTCACGATGCTTCGCATGGCTCTCTGGTGTCCCGGTCCCCTCTCATGCTGTCTTGGCCTCCTTGGCTCCCCTGCTCCAGTGCGACTCCTCCCTGCAAGACAAATAAAAAAATTATTACAGGACACCACCAACGAGCAAAAAAATAATAGTAATAAAAAAAAAATGAAACTGGAACGTACATTAAGTTTTGCCCCAGCTGGGCTTTTGGACCTGCTTGCTCTTCTCCTGGGGTCACGCTGCAGGAGGACGTGTTTCTCCCACCCAGAGACTGGTGGTGGTGGGGGTCACTGGCCAATCAGGAGTGCAGGCGGGGAGGAGTACAGAAAAAAAAAAAAAAGGAAAATACTTTTTTTTTAACTATATTAAAATGCCAAAAGGGCATTTAAAGGACCCAGGCAAAATTCAGAATGATTAGAAATGACTGCTCATCATTCCAAAAGTTGACTCGCTTTTTCCCGATCTTGGATAGGAAATTGCGATGCGAACCTGCTTATTTTATGCATTGAATCTGTACTTAGAGTTTGGTTGTTTTATTTTACAGACATGGAGAACTTGAAGGAAAAGCCTCTCCCTCTAGGTAGCTTTTCAAAAATCTGAACTGTACACCTTTCTCTTGGCAGCTGAACCACATTGGGATCTTCAAGGGATTGCCCCTTGGCACCACTGAAACACAGTCTATTCAGACAGGTCTCCACCACTTCAGTTGGCACTGATGCTGTTCTCTAAACTAGGGTGAGAAAAACAACCGAAGTCCTTCACCCAGTAAGCCACTGGACTGACCAGCAGAAACTTCACTGCAGAGCTCCCATACTGAAACTGACTGCACTACAGTCTGAACATTCTAAAACTCCCCAGAGCAGCGGGTTCCAAAGTGGCTTATGCTGCTGCGAGAATTCTAAATGACATAATCCCTTCTCTGCCCAGGCAAGCTGAGTAAACAATGATGTCATCTCCCCAGAGCTCCTAATGAGCTCTCTACCGTCCTAGGGCTAACCTGATAGGATTCTAGTAACCCCAGGGGACTGGATGGTTACACTCACCACCAGCCAGACAAGCTTGCTGTCTGCAGCAAGTGCTATGGTCTGCTATGCAGTCTATCACATCTCTGGGTGCCCCATGGGATGAGTTGGCCAGGCTCACCCCTACCTAGGCCGAAACCTAGGCAGGTTGCATCAGACAACAGATGCCTGCTGAAGCAACTCAGCTTCACCTAACAACTATCTCGGAACTTTCAGTGGCTCCAAGAAACTGCCTGAAGCATGCCCTGACAGACCTGAACTGAAGGCCCATACTCAAGTTAAGACCTCCAGCCTGTCCATCCCCCTATCCCGCAAGGGAAAATCTTATCTGACCTATGCTACCTACCGGGGGAAACCTATCCCCAAACATTTTTCACAATTTTAAACTGTAGACTGCTTTAGAAACATACATATGACACTGATATACATTTCCCAAACCCCAGAACTCCACACCTTATATCTAAAAAGCAAATAAAAAGGTTGACATTTACTAGTTAAGCACATTTTTCAACAAACAGTCTAACAGAGAACTCTGATGAGTTCTAAGCATCCTCTTCTTTTCTTCTCCTAGGCACCCTAGAAAACCTGCAAACAAGAAACAACCTGCAAGAAAACAATGACCAAACCTCCTACCAAGCAAGATACTACACAATCCCAAAAAGTATTTTTAAAAGGGTTTTCTACAGAAACAGTATAAAATTAAAAAAAAAAAAACATCACATTTGGGGAAGAGGTGTCCCTACAAAGTCTATATACTAAGGAAAAGAATGTCCAGAGTGCACAAGGCACTTCACACAAGAAGAGTCTCTCCTAGGCCGAAGCCTGTTGAAAGCTGTTCTTGCACAGACACAAGGCCTGCATAACTGAAGTCCAGATCCAGAAGTGTCTCTTTAGGACCAACAGTTCCATGGACATCCTCAGTAGGGTGTCTCAGTTAATAAACATAAAAGTCAAAGAAGAAATTATATGCCTCACTGGCTGAACTGCTGCATCACCTCTCTGGATCTGGGCCGGATTCCTCCTTCTGCTGGGCTGATGAAAATCTTCGGATCAGACTCTTTCTTGCCTCCTGCTTCTGGACCTGGGATTGGATGTCTTCTCCCTCTGGATGGATGGAAAATCTTTGGGTCTGCCTCTACGCCTCCTGCTGCTGGATGTGTAGAGCCCTGCACTGGCTGGATTCAAACCTGGGTCACCAGTAGAGTTGCAGATTTTTGGACTCTGATGGCTGCTTCTGTTGGTACAGAGCCCTGAACCTGTCGAGTTGCAAACTTGGCTGTAGTTGCTGGCATTCAGCATTGCCTCTGGATTAAGTGGCACTTCCTGTATAGTACCACTCTGGATGTGGGGGTATAGACAATTTCCCCATCTGGCCGAGTCATTTGCACATTGCGAACTGTTACTTGGCCCTTCTTGTCCACTATTCTGACAGAGTCGAGGTACAAAGTCCTGCCAAGCTCCCAAAATGTCATTCTTTGGTGGCACAGTATAATTTTGATGAACAAGCTCACTCTATCATGACTGTTACTACTGGAATGTTCCCATAACCAGGACTGCCTGTTTGCCTCAATTTCCTCCCATATCCACCTTGGAAAGAATAGGTAGGTGGGTCAATACACTGCCTCAGCCCAACGTTTTATCAAGCATTCTTCCTTGCAGCTTTTTGGTAGTTCTCTGTCCATGGCCTAGCTTGGGGGTGGCCAGATCTAGTCACGCCTGCATGATGGGGTGTGTGGTACAGGGAAAAAAACAGTCCAACCCTATACAGTGTGGCATTTCTTGCCAGCCCTCCATAGTATCTTGTGGCTCAATTGTGACTGGAGCTACTGGCAATTTGCTGGTTCCACCTGTTGTGTCCCCAACCATTTCTCTCTTAGTGCTCTACAGATTCGACACAGGAGCATATTGCTGCTCCTGCTTCTGAGAATGGCCATTGCTCACTGCTGCTGGAGGTGGTTACCTCCCAGTATAATGCTTCTTCAACCTCATCTTCCCCTATGAGGCTAGGGCTGGGTCCTGTGGCACACGGATTTACTTCCTCAGACTCTGAGGTGTCCCTCTCCACTTTAGCTGGTGTGGAACAGATCGTCTCTCCTTGCCCATGCAGAGATTCTGGAGAACCCCCCTCGAAAAACTCTTGCCAGTTCTTCAGTTTCTCCCAGTTCACAATCAGCCTGCTGCTGCTCTGTACTTTGAGGGCCTTGTGCCAATGTCCACGTATGGGCCAGACGAGCTGCTTTCCCTCGGCTGTGGATTGTGCCACCCTTTTCACTGAAGCCATACTGCTTTTGGCAATCTCTACAATGGGGTATCATGAAAACATCTCTTCCTGATTTGAGACAGACATGCACTGGGTAGTTGGGTAGAGCTACATCAGCTGGACCGCCTTCACATCTGTAGAGCCTTTCAAAATTAGCTAGTTCCCTTTCTTTCTGCACAACCCATGCTTTGATGTGGAGGAGGTATCTAGATTGACCAGACATGTTCTGTAACAGAATACACAAGTCCCAAATTACTATTTTGCTCAGTTTATAGCATTTAGCACTGGTTACCGACTTGGTTAACTCCACACATTTAATGTCTCTGAAATGTAACTGTTTGAAACCTGCTGCTTTGGTTTTGTTTCACACACAATCACACTTTAGAACTGCTGCCTGCTTGCAATCTGTCCAAAAACATTTACTGTAACTTTCCTGGTGTTTGCAACATGCTGTACTCTCTGCCCAACATGGCACCTGGTGTTTTTTTTTTTAATTTTTTTACATTCTGTGGACTACACCCAGTCATGGCTACCGAAACCTTTTTCTGCGTCACACACACATTGCTTTGCTCTGCAATTGCTCTCGACTCTGTATTTGCTGCTCTTTACTCTACACATTGCAAATTCTTATTCAGCACATTTCTGCACTCTTTACAATGTTCTGGAACTTTTGTTTAGCACTGCCCTGGTCAGACTATCAGCATTTGTTTTGCTTTGCTACCAGCTACAGACACTGCATTAGTCCATTTGACCACAATATCTTTGCTTTGTTCAATCCTTCGCTGCTTTAGCAGCCGATCTATTGCATTGCACATAGATTGCTTTTACATTGCTGGTACCCACTCAAACAAGTGGTGCAGCCTTCCTACCGATTTAGGGGTTCTTCTGAGCTGTGTGACCGCAGGGTCACTGCACTTGCACCGTGATCACTTGCTGTGTGGTGAGTAGTCGGGTGGAGCCTGATTTTACTGTGCAACAGTGAAAGGTTCTAAAAGTTCTTTATAGCTGTTCAAAATGGTTGTCATCTTCTGTGATGGTTCTCCAGAGCTGCACACTGCTCGCACACTCTCTGTTCTCCTTCTCGAACATCCTCTGACTCACAGACTCTAGGCACTGGGTGGGACTTGGTTGGGTTCTGACCAATCACATGATGCCATGCAAATGAGCTCTTTCTCTCTCATATGTACTCCTTCACAACGATCGTTGAGCAGGCAAATTTAAACTGCAAACTGTCACTTTTTTCCCCATGGCTTGAAATTTCAATGACAAGAGCACTTTTGGGGCATTTTGGCACCGTTATTTGTACATATCCACTAGCGACTCCCCAATGTCCATAGCAAACACTTGAAACTTACAGAGCACTTAAACAACAATGTTCTGAAAGTCTACAAATACTTTTTACACTGGCATTTTGACTTTTAAATAGTTTTAAAGGTTCCATGTGAAAATCGCGATTTTAAAATCGCAATCTCCAATTTGGTGAATACTTAATAGCGAGCGCTATTATAGCTCATGATGGTAATCGTGCCTGAAATGTTAGCACGGCTGTAATATTAGTGAATGCACTCAAGAGGAATCCAGGCTAAGGAAACGTCAACAAAAATTTAAATGAGCCAGATGGCTCTCTCACCACCTCTGGTCTTGAATATTTGGCCATCTGTCCCTCTCAGGCACTATCCTGGACTCTTCTCCAATCCAACTGATGAACCAAACAACGCGACCACTACATGGAACCGTTCCTCTGACCATAAGACAAGGCCCCCACTGGGCTAACCTCACTCTCGTCTCCAGTCGTTGCTCTGGGCTGGCTCCATGGAACTGCAAGCAGTTTCTTCACCTCACTACTCCTGCAAAGATACTCTAACCACTTTGTGCATGGAGAAGAAGCTGACAGTCACCAAGCTCCCAGCAGCCCAGCTCGTCAAGCTCCGCAACAACTCACCACCCCTTCAGTGCATTATGTTCCAAATGTCACTACAAAGTGTCTCTTTTTGCAAATTTTCTGCACCTGGCAAAACTGCAAATTTGCTGATGCTGAGCTACAGCAGCAGTTACTGGCACCAAGCACCACACTGACATAAGGAACTAAAAAATAAAAACTACACTCCTCAATCCACCTTTTTTGTTATCTTTAAACCTTTTTCACCCAACAGACTGGCCTGGGAGCTCCAGGTTTCCTGCCCAATGTGCTCTTCAAAATATTCTACTTGGTAGAGTAACGGAGCACATCATGATTATCATTAGTTTTTTGGCAGGCAGAATTGCTATTTTTGCTTCAACGTCATTTTATGATGCTCGCTAATAATTAACTCGCAATTATTTGGTCGCAATTTTTAAGTCGCAATTATCACGAGAACCCATTTTAAGCACTTTTGAAGGGCAAGGGAACATATTGCTTAATTGTTCCTTTAAGCACAGTCTCGAAGCACATTTTCTAGGGAAAACACAGGCAGCAAATTCCTTTAGATGGCACTTTACTTGGCACAAACTTTACTTTTCCTTGGCACAATTTAATTGTCCTTGGCAAAACTTCACTTTAGCAACAATTTCTGTTATGGGGCATCGCCGCCAGACAGAAAAAGACCCTAGTCATATCCGCAACATCCTCTCACCCAAGTTCATAGGTTCATAGTTATGGTTACAAGTCCATGAGCTACTTTGCGCCAAGGATGCTGGTATGCATCGCTAGGGGGACTACCTCAAGGAACAGGGAGGTGATTTTGCCACTGTACAACAGTCTAATTAGACCACATCTTGAGTACTGTGTGCAGTTCTGGAGGCCGCAACTAAGAAGGGACATCCAACTCCTGAAGAAGGTTCAGAGGAGAGCAACCAGAATTATATGGGGACTGGGGGATACGACATATGAGGAACGACTAGGAGAGCTCAACCTGTTCTCGCTGGAGGAGAGGAGGGACTGACGGACATGACTGAGGTCATCAAGTACCTCAGGGGAGTAAATAAGGTAAGCCGAGATAGGATCTTTCGACTGAAGGAGGGTGGAATCACCAGAAGGACACAGTTGGAAGACTGAGGGTAGTAGGATTGGGGGGAAAGGAGGAGGAGGTACTTCAATGCGACAGTGGTGGAACTGTGGAATGTGCTGCCCAGGCAGCTGGTACAGGCAGCTACAGTGAAGGAATTCAAGAGAAGGTGGGACAGGTATAGGCAAGGGGTGAAGCAGAGGCTGGTTTGCCCTGGGGGCAGGACTGGAGGATGGAGTAACAGCGGAAGGAGACAGATAGAGGGCTACGGTACCCAATCAGGATACTGAAGCACAAGCAAACTTGATTGACCAATAGGCCTACTCTGCTGGCATCCAGTATGTTAGTGTGTTAGTGTGTAAGGACTCGCCACTGATTAATGGAGAAACTCCCATTTTTTATTACTCCGTCCTCTCCGTTCCGCCATCAAGGGATTGCTAGAGATTCCCAGGGTTCAATTAAAAACATCAGGATCTCGTGCTTTTGCTTTTTCAGCACCAACCCTGCAGAATTCTCTACCTCGCTGGTTAAGAGAATGTCCAACCGTCGAGAGATTTAAAATGGAGCTAAAGACTTATTTATTTAGTTTAGCTTATCCTAACTACGGTTGATTTATTTATGTCTGTTTTTAAATTTATATGTATATATAATCTCTCTGTACAGGGCCTTGGTTTTGAAAGGCACTTTAAAAATAAAGATGATTTGATAAATAAAGATGACTCATATGCTGGTCCAGCAGCCGCTTAAAAGTCGACAAGTTTTCAGCAGTAACTACCTCCATAGGAAGCGCATTTCACATTCCCACAATGCTTTGATTGAACCATCAGCCCCTTTATCTGGTCCTATAGTATTCCCCCTTCAATTGGACAGGGTGGGCCCTAGTGGCGATATCCAGGCTAACTTTCTTACACAGTTCTGCAGATTCCCACAGAAACTCATCCATTAATGATTTTAAAACAAAACACAAGTTCCCTCTGGTTTTGCAGTAGGCAACAGAGTAGGTTCCCAATTCCTGAAGTCTAGAATGATATGGTTTGTTCTTTAGCTTAAACACACTTAGTTATCTTTCTCTGAACCCTCTCCAACTGTCTACTACTAACACTCTGAGGGGAGCAAAATGGGACACCATACTCCAAAAATGGGTCTTACACTTGACCTATATAGGGGAATCAGTACCTCTTCTTTTCTGCTTCTAATATTTTGGAGAACATTTCCTATAGTTTTCTGTGCCCTTTTAGCTGTATCATTATTATACAGCTCAAATGTCAGTGTGTTACTGATGATTCCCAAGTCCTTTTCACCATCTGCCTGAATCACAGTTTTCCCACTAACCATATACTGTGCTCTAACATTGTTATGCCCAAAATGCATAACTTTACACTTCTTTTCGTTAAATCCAAGCTGATGTCTGCAAGCCCAAATCTCCAAATTCTTCAGTTGAGTCTGAAAATTCTTAATTGATGCCTCATCATTCACAATAGATCCGATCTTTGTGTCATCTGCGTATTTACAGAGCCACGCCCCTCCAGTAACCTGCATAGATAACACAAACAAATTGAACAATTTAGGTCCAAAAAAAAAAAAAGGTCCCAGTATCGACCCCTGTGGCACCCCACTAGACACAACTCCCCAGTCTGAAAGAAAGCCCCGTATTTGTACCCTTTGCTTTCTGTTTTCCAGCCATGAAGCAATCCAGGCTATTAATCCATCATGCACCCCTACCTCCTGCAAGGCCTTGACTAATAGTTTGTGGGATACCGAATCAAAAGCCTTAGTACAATCTAAGTAAATCACATCCACAGGAAAACCCTAATCAAGTGCCTGGCTAACAGGTTCAAAGAAATGAAACAGGTTACAAGCACATGATTTCCCAGACAAAAAAACATGCTGGGTTATATCAAATATATTCAATTGCTTGAGATTTTCTTCCAGGAATTCTTTCATAAAACATTCAAGAACTTCACCCAAAATTGAAGTGATGCTTATAGGTCTGTAATTTTCCACATTTGTTTTATCCCCAGATTTATGTATGGGAGTAATATGTACTTCCTTCCATTCACTCAATACTCTGCCTTCCCTTAATGACATGTTAAACAGCACAGCAAGTGGTCCAGCAATTTCATCAGCAACATTCTGTAAAAACATGGGGTGTAACCCATCCGGACCTCTGGATTTATGGATATCAAGCTTACTCAATTTGTCCCGGACTTGGGCTGCTGTAATGTTAAATTGCCAATTTGAACTATTTGGTATCCCATGCACTAACTCACAAGGGCCCTCCGATTTCTGATATACACTTAAAAAATGCCTATTAAAGCCATCTGCCATTGCAACCTCTATATCCATTGTACTATCCCTATCTTTTATTTTGGTTATCTGCTTTTGTCCATATCTTAAAACTGCCAATATAATCATAAAATTGTTTATAATAATTATTATTTGTGTCAGTTGCCAATATTAGTTCAGCCCTTGCTTTAGCCTTCCATACTGCTGTTTTACATTTACTCACGGATTACTTGTATCTAGACAACTTTGCCTGATTGGGATTATCTTTATACTTTTTAAAATCCTGTGTTTTTTTTTATTAATAAGTCTACATACAATGGTGACTGTACAAATGTTTGGAAGTGCTGAGGTATACCTCAAGGTACCACTGAGGCACTCAAGTTCACGTCTTGATTGTACAAAGGTTTGGCAGTGCTGAGGTATACCTCGAGGTACCAGTTACCTCCTCAGCACTGCCAAACTTTTATACGATCACCACGTGAACTTCAGTGCCTCAATGATACCTCAAGGTATACCTCAGCACTTCCAAACTTTCATACAAACACTACGTGAACCTGAGTGCCTCAATGGTACCTTGAGGTATACCTCAGCACTGCCAAACTTTTATACGATCACCACGTGAACTTGAGTGCCTCAATGGTACCTTGAGGTATACCTCAGCACTTCCAAACTTTTATACAATCATCACTTGTATCTTCTTATTAAACCATACAGGGACCTTACCCTTTTGTTGTATTTTTCGGTTTTGGGAACATATGCATGTATGCAGTCCTGTATTTTTCTATCAATGTGGCCCCAAACTTTCTCCACTGATGAATACTTAACGTCTTGCTGCCAATTCCAGTTTTTCAACACCTGTTTAATTTGAACATAGTCTGCTTTCCTGAAGTTCCGTATCAAAGTTCTGCCATTTATTTTAATAATTTCCTCCTTAAATGAGCAAACCACCATGTGATGATCACTGATACCTAGGGGCTGAAGGATCTCCACATTTTGCATTGCCCCTTCAGTGTTACATAGAAGTAAATCCAATATACTATTCTCCCTAGTATAGCACTTTACATGTTGTTCTAAGGAGTTGTTTAGGTATATCTCAATGAGCTTCTCCTCCACATTGTTACTACCTTGTAATGACTCCCAGTTAATTTTAGGGAAATTAAAATCTCCCATGATTATACAATTCTGAGATAAGTTCATACTGTCCATTGTATTCAAGAACTGGAGATTTTCAGCTTCACTCAATTTAGGGGGCCTATAACATACCCCTAGGGTAATATCTTTCTTTCCAGTACTAAAACCAGCCCATAACTGTTCAACAGAAGCACCCTCACTGCTAGGTGTTTCCAGCAAATGTGCTTTTAAGCATGTAGCCACCTCCACCAGTTCTATCAGCTCTGGATTTATGGAAGAAATCATAACCTGGGATGCTACCAACCCAATCATCACTTTTCAGCCAGGTTTCAGTTATACCACACATATCAATATTGTATAACTTTATTATATACTGCAGCTTATTCAACTTATTTTTAACACTTCTGGCATTAACCAGTAATAATTTCAACTCGTTAGTGCCAGTGTTTACGCTAACTGACCTAATCTTTGCATGTACTGTGAGATTGCTTCCTAGACAAGGCAGAGAGGGACCCCCAACTCTTTATTGACAATACTACTTCTGAACAGTTGCCCCAATTTCCTACTTCCTCTTCTGGTCAAGTGTAAAACGTCTTTACTATGTAAAGAAGAGTCTACATCAAACATTTCCCGGGTTTTAATGCAATGATACCCTTGCATTAGGCACCACCTTCTGAGCCAACTGTTTACCCACATAATTTTCTGGTTTATGGAGGCATTAGCACTTGGAATGGGCAAGATTTCCAAGAAAATAATTGTACCATTTCACATATTTCTCAAGTGCCATATAATCGGGCAACATCTGGTCCTCTCTAGTATGCTTTACATAATTTGCGCCAGCATGCATCAAGACAACTGGATTGTCCTCCCTTTTCTTGACAAGTTCTTTGGATGAGCCCCCAGTTTTGCAACCCATGCTCCAGTTACCAACAGCATGTGGCAACCAGGACCCCATATCCATGCCACAAACAGGCCACCAGATGGCATAAGCAAAAAGGCATCACCCCTAGCATTGAGGTGATTACTGGCTCAGCAGTCTAAAGGGGTCGGGGGTTAGAGTACTTTTATTCCAGATTCTGGAGAGAAGTGCCAGGTATATGCTAGGTCTAAAACTATCATAACAGGGGCCCCAATAACAGTCCACAATGGAAGCAGAGATCTAATGTCCACACAGGAATTGGGATTGTGAAGTATGGCTTCATTCTGACTACAAGATGGCAAATTGCAGACAGGGTGGGCCCCCAAGATTTGGTACTGTACAGGCACAGAAACAGACATTTTCTCTTCCAGAACAACACTGTTAGGGCAATTTCAAGCAACGTTTTACCACACACAATTTGAACTGCCCATCCCTCTGCACTAAGAATACCTGGACTTTTCTTCCAACAAAAGTGTATATCTTGCGGGAGTTGTCACAGATTTTAGTACACACAATTGCAACTTCCTAGCAAAGTGTAATTCTTGTGGGAGTTTCCGCACACTTTAAGAAAAACATTTATCCTGGAGCAATGTTAGTTAGTTAGTACTTTATTACTTAATATTGCAACCAGGCACAAAAGTACAGGTTGAAGTTCTATACAGGATAAAAAGAGAAACATTTACATATAGCAGATCCAAATCATAAACTTATACAATTTTAAAACAAGAATAAAAAAACCATTAATTTCATCACATTCAAATATTACACAAAGATTTACTGTAAGTTTGAGTTCTTACTACAGGTTTTTCCCACATTTCTTTACTTCACAAATTATACCCAGACAATTCCTCAAAACAAGTAAACAATGCAATTTATGGTCAGGCTCACAAATCTTTTTTAAAACCTCTTTAGTCATTTTTTTCTCTTCTAATATCTAACCTGTCAAGCCCACATTTAATAAAGGCTTCACTATAACTCACATTCCACCCAATTACTGTTCGTGTCCTTTTTTGTACTCTTTCCAAATCTTCAGATTTACTTTTGGGGAAGCCACTATGCCATACAGCAGCTCCATATTCAACCACCAGTCTAATCACTGTAGTAAAATAATAAACCAAACCTGATTCATTCAAACCTGCACATCTCATAATAGTTAAAAAGTATTACCTATTTGCTTTCTTTATCATGTCTAAAACCTGTTCTGAAAAATAAATCCCAAATATTTCACTTTTCTTACTACTACTACCTCCGCACCCGGAAAGACAATCCTTCCATCTCAGTCCATTTATTCTGCTTACCAAAACATATCTGTTTTTTGCAGAACTGATTTGCATAAAATTCTTTTCAGACCACATTTCTATATAATTTAAATCACTTTGCATAGTACTATCTTCAACATTTTCCCAAATATCCAATACTGTAGTATCATCTATGTACTTTATACATGGGGCCTTCATGTCTAGATCATTTATCATAATCAAAAATAATAATGGCCCCAATCTAGTTCCCTGAGGGACCCCACCACACATACCCACAATCTCAAATTTCATGCCTTCCAGCTCAATCCATTGTGATCTTCCCTGCAAAAAAACTGGTAACCCAATTTACTGTACACTCTGGCACATGTAAACTTCGCAATTTTTGTATTACCGTACCATGATCAATTTGATCAAAAGCTTTTTTATAATCTACCAAAACAGCCCTTACATTATTCCCTTTATCCCAAGCTTTCATACTTGGTTTCAAAAATTTTAAAGCTGCAGCAATAGTTGAGCAACCCCTCAAGGAACCAAACTGATTTTTGTCCAAAACCCCCTCCACAACCTCCAATGACATCCATTAACATTCCCCATTTAAACTGGTGCCCACGGGACCCGCCCAGTGGCGCTGTGGGTTGAGGCACTGGATGCCATAACTCACTCCATGCCGGTGACCTGGGTTTGAATACCGGCCTCGGGCACTGGGGGTTGGCCGAGGGGGAGGAGCCAACTGAGCTGCCAGCTCTTATCCTTGGGAGGGTTCTGGGGGCTCCCTGGTGTTTGGCTGCCTCCTGGTAGAGGCTGGGTGGCAGTGTCATGCATGGGGAGCCCTGGCACTAGGCTGGGGAAGGGTGGAAGGGGCTGTGGACCAGAACTGCAATATGCATCCGCACCTCCACGTGCATGCGCTATTGCTCCTGGATCGGTTGTTCATTAGCTTGTGATCTATTTTATATTATGATGGTAAAACAGTACCACAAAACCTCATGATTGGTCTGATAAGGATTGTAAGCATGAAAAATCCTAAGCCTTGTTAAATATACTGAAAAACACCCCTCTAGGAATAACTACAATTCTAAAGAAGGCCAGGAATCAATATAAAACTTCTTGAAAACTGAAAAAACAACTTTCTATAAAGTTCAATGGGATAAAATGTTCAAGATCCTCCACCAGAATAACACCAGATCCTTCACGCAACTGGTAGTGAAGAGCACGGCTAATTGGTCCAAGTCTATAGATACTTACATCTTAGCAGATAGCCGGATTAAGCATTTCTCGAACTTATTTTATGATGAACAATTCTGTGAGGTCCGAGGGTTCCTGATTTACTGTCCAATTAGGTCATTTGCAGCACCTGGGGTCCTTTTGGCAACTTCTGCCCTGAAAAGAGGGAAAGCATCTGGACATGACCAAATCCCCTCCCCACCACCCCCAGTTTTCTTGTCATCTATTCTTCTATGGTCAGACTTTTTGATATTTTAACTGTTACATAAGAGAGTTTTTTTCCCCAAAATTCTTGGAAGGGGGCAGAAACAGTACCTCTGTTTAAAAATGAAGATGAAGCAGACCACAAGATTATTTTAGAGTGGCTACAAGCTCAACTTGTTTCATTGGGTGAGTTATCCCCCTTACAACGTGGTTTCATAACAAACTGTTCCACCCTAGACAACTGCTATATACTCAGACATATCTGGGAGAGATATTGCCTTATCTGCGGACAAAGGGTACTGTATATGCTGCCTTTATAGATTTATCATCAGCATTCAACTTAATTGACAGGAATAAATTGTGGCTGGCTATGCTGGACCTTGGCATTGATTATGCCATGGTGTCAGTGATTTCCAACCTCTACAATAATAATTGGGCCAGAATTAGAATGGGCCCTCCAGGGGCTGTTTCCTGTGCAGTGGACATTAATAAGGGCATTAGGGGTGCTTATTAGCACCAACGTCATTCAATATTTATTTAGATAAGTTGTTAAGGGCATTTAATGTTTTTTCTTCAGACTCTCTAAGGATAGACTCATATGAAGTTCCTCTGTTAGTGTATGCAGATGATTTGGTGTTGCTTTCTGTATCCCAAATTGGGCAGATATAAAAAAAATACAACTTTTGGTCTCAAAAACACCAAATCTGTCTCTTATTATTAATCCTATTAAAAGCCAGGTTCTTGCCTGTGGGAATAGCAGAACAAACATTAGAGCTTCATAGCATATTGGGAATACAACTTTTAACATTGTTAACCAGTATACGTATCTTGGGTTTAAGTTCTCTGCTGATGGCCTTTGGCATTTACATTATCTTGACACTACTACAAAAGTGGGGGAAAAACTCTATTAGCCTCAAAAACTTCAATTACAAATATGGAGGCTATAGCACTAGGCCTCTTATCCAGGCAATTTGCTTCAAACTTAATACCCAATTGCCTTTTGCCACAGAGATATGGACCCCCCATAGGTTAAATGATCTGGAAAAAATTCTCATTCAACTCCTGAAATCCTCTCTGAGATTAAACAAGTCCATTCCCTCAGCATATGTCAGATCTGAATTGGGCCTTGCCAGTTTTCAGACTTTGGCGGACTCTCTTTATAGGTTACTGGATCAAGTGTACCAGGGTTACCCCCTAGAAGAGTGTGACTAGAAGAAAATAAAGATGAGCACTACTTGGTATTCAAAACTCTCTTTGGTTATCCCATCTTTGTAACCTTGTGGATAAAAATCAGCTTCTAATATCTTCATAACTATTACAAAAAAGGCCTCACTATAAGTTGGAAATACAAAATCATGAACAAGATTAGAAGTATTAATCAGAGGACTGACCTTGACATGGTGTCCCATTTCAGATTCTCCACATGGTATGCAGCTAATGAGTGCTGGTTTGGCTACAGGATACATTTAGACTATGTCTTGGAACCAAAAGAGAGAGCTACTTAGTTAATATATCAGTTTGAGCTATTTCCTAGCAACACTAGGGCCGCCAGATCTGCACATGCACTGGAAGCTTCAGAAACATCCTATTCTTGTCAGCTGGAGGGCAGCAGAAACTTAGAATGTGTGATATTTAACTGCCCTTGGTATTCTAAATCACATAGTACTTGGGTCCTTAGTGTCCTCTCTCGTCTAAGTGAATTACTGGACAATCCTTTTTTTTTCTTTTTTCTAATGACTGTCCATGATGCTGCAGCTATGAATAAAATTGCCAATTATTTTTGTATTATATACAGAATCCGAAGGAGTAAACCTTTTATATGTTTTTAATGTTTTTTTTATTCTCTTTGTATATTTTTATATTTTATATATGCTAAATCCTTTCTTATTCCATGTGATATACTTGATGTTGTAATGGCGTGATACCAATCAAATAAACTTGAATGTACTGTTCTGCTACAGCACGAGTCCTTCAAAGACTCCTACTTACACACACCCTAACAATACAGATGTGCCTGGGTTCTGTCGGACAGGGTTCCTGACTGCTGGTAGGCTCCTTGACTAATTCTTGGCAAACTCCAGCCACTGTCCTTTGTGCGTGTCCTCAGCGTGAGGGTCGTGAGAGGGCGGCTTGGTACCAAGGACCTAAATAGGGAGAGATGGGATTCCTGCTGAACCCTGATTGGTGGTGCAGCGTCCAGATTCTGCCTTCCTGCCTAAAGCTCAGGTCCTGTGGCAAATGCAGGGAGACCGCTTAAGGAAGCACCTGCAGGAAAGCTGGTCTTATACAACAGGCCAAAAGAAAAAATTACTCACCTTAGTAATGTTGTTTCTTCTAATGGAGTCTTGCTGTATTCTGACTATTGCAGTTAGGTCCTGCCTTTCAACTGCCCCGGAGAACAAAGAGTTAAACTTTCCATGGCCAGCATGGAACGTTCACCGCGAGCTTGGTTGAAGCCCCTGTCTGCTGCTGTTTAAACTCTAACCGTCAGATCTTTACGAGCAATACTCACTAGAAGTTCTGTGTGGAAACTGTAAAACTCACACTAGCCAACTGGCAACTAAATTTATTAAACAGGGTTTTTTGGTTTCAAAGCAAAGACTCAATTCAGGAAACCCAAAAAACAAAACACAACACACACACCCAAAGTAAAGGAGGGTGAAAAAGGGACACCCCTAGGGCGCCAACACTGCTCCTGCCCACCCACATCCCAAAAACCAGGTTCTGAGAGGGGAGGCGGGGGGGGGTCAGAATACAGCAAGACTCCATTAGAAGAAACAACATTACTATGGTGAGTCATTTTTTCTTCAAACAACATACAAACATACGAAATTTGCCAGCAGATAAAGGCCTAGAGGTCTATCAAGTCTGCTCGAATGTGCAGCTAGCACCCCTTATTCTGCAGCTGCCCCTCCCTTCCACCCTTCCCCTTCATTAACCCTCCCCCTTGTCCTGTCCCATCCTCATTTGAAGCAGTCCACTGTTCTACTGCATACCACTTCAGCAGGTAATGCATTCCACCCAGCCACCACCCTCTCTGTAAAAGTGTCTCCTCATCTCCCTCCTGAACCTTCCTCGCTCCAGTCTCATATCATGGCCCCTGGTGGCCCTCTCCTCCCTTACTTTGAACAGCCCCTCTGTACCAGTCTTGTTTATTCCTTTCATGTATTTAAAGGTTTCAATCATGTCACCCCTGTCTCTCCTCTCCTCCAGTGAGTACATGTTCAATTCCTTCAGCCTCCTCTCGTATAAGTCCCCCAGTCCCTTGATCATCTTTGTCGCTCTGTGCTGCACCCCCTCCAGTAACTTAATGTCCCTCTTCAGATATGGACGCCAGTACTGCATGCAGTACTCCAGGTGTGGTCTAACTAATGACCTATACAGTGGCAGAATAACCTCCTCCCTCCTCGAGGATATACCCCTTGCAATACAACCCAGCATTTTGTTGGCCTTTGCAGCTGCCTTCCTACATTGTGCCGAGTTGTTCATTGACCCTGTAATGAGCACACCCAGATCCTTCTCCTCCTCTGTCTGGGCTAGCTGCACTCCCCTAACTGGTAACTCCTCCTTGGGTTCTTCATCCCAAAATGCAGCACCTTGCACTTTTTGGCATTAAAGCCCAGTTGCCAGGTGTCTGACCAGGTTTCAAGCTTTGCCAGATCATCCTGCAACCCCTGCCATCCCCCTAGGTCATCCACCACCGCACCTACCTTGGTATCATCAGCAAACAGACTGATCTTGCTCTTGATGTCCCATATGTCTGCAATGAATATCCCAAACAACACTGGTCCCAACACTGAGCCCTGTCTAACACCGCTCGTCACTGCCCTTGGGTGTGAGAGCTCCCAACCCACCACCACCCTCTGCTGCCTTCCCTGCAGCCAGTTTCCTACCCATCTCACCAGCTTTGCACCGCCCCTGTGCCTACACTTCCTTCCCAGCCTTCCATGTGGCACTGAGTCGAATGCCTTACTGAAGTCCAGATACAGGACATCCACTGCATGGCCCCTGTCCAGTTGCCTAGTTACCCAGTCATAGAACTCCACCAGGTTGGTTTGGCAGGATCTGCCACGTATGAAGCCATGCTGTCCTGTAGTCCTTTGGCCTCTAGGAGGGCCTCCAGCCTCTCCTTCAGGATAGTCTCCATTAGCTTACCCACGATGGATGTGAGGCTCACTGGTCTGTAGTTTCCAGGTTCATCCTTGGGGCCACTCTTGTGGAGGGGCACCACATGAGCCATCCTCCAGTCCTGAGGTACACACCCCGAATGTAGTGAGGCATTAAATAGGTCTGCCAAAGGTCCTGCAAGGACCTCTGCCAGCTCCTTCAGTACCCTGGGGTGGATGCCATCTGGGCCTGGCGCCTTGTCCACCCTCAGTGCCTTCAAACCCTCTCGAACTCTGCTCTCCATGATTTCCCCATCTGTCACCACTTCCCCCCTGCTTCTGCCATTTCTCCCGCCTTGGGTGTCACCCCCCTCTTCTCTTTAGTAAATACTGAGCAGAAGTACTCATTTAGTGCTTCCGCCTTATCGCACCCTGCTTCCACCCAACCCCCTCCTTCCTAATCCTTACTATGTGGTCCTTACAGCTCCTTTTCTCCCTGATGTACTTAAAGAAGTCCTTCTCCCCTTCTTAATGCCTTGTGCCAGCCTGAGTTCCGTAGATGCTTTGGCTCCCCTTACTGCCCTTGTCACCTCCTTCGATTCTGTCAAGTACTCCTCCCTGTCCTCCCCCTCCCTGTTTTCTTGTACTTCCTAAAGGCAGCTCTTTTCCTCCTTACCTTTTCCATGACCTCCTTGCTCAACCAGATCAGTTTCTTAGCCCTAGCCTTCTTGCTCTGGGCTTTGCAGCAGGTTTTGGTTGCCTCCACTATCCCCAGCTTTATGAGCTCCCACCTCTGGTTAGTGTCCATACTAGATTGAATTCTGGCCAGGTACCCTTTTACCACTTCCCCCATCCTCCCAAAGTCGGCCCTCCTGAAGTCCAGCACTATTATGCTAGATTCCACTCCTTCCTTGCCCATATCCAATGTGAGCCATACTGAGTGGTGGTCACTCCCTGACAGCGGTTCCTCCACTGTAAGTTCTCTCACAAAGTCCCCATTTACCAGCACAAGGTCAAGGGCATTTCCTAACCTGGTTGGTTCAATGACCATTTGCAGCAGAAAACTGTCCTGGAAGGCATCCAGCAGTACCTGCTCCCTTCTGTTCCTGGTTGTTGGGGAGCTCCAGTCCACTCCTGGCATGTTGAAGTCCCCCACAATCACCACACCACCCTTCTTGCAGGTCCTCCTGATCTGTCCCACTAGTTCCCTGTCTAACTCCTCCGTCTGAGATGGTGGCCTGTACATCACTCCCATTCTAAGATTCCTATTCTTGGAATCCTGGATTTGCATCCAAAGTGACTCCGCACTACCCTCCTCCCCTTCCTCCCTTACACACTTCAGTCCTTCCTTCACATATAGTGCCACCACCCCCTCCTTTCCCAATCACCCTGTCCCTACGAAATAATCTGTACCCTGGTACAGACAGGTCCCAGTCGTTGTATTGGATGGCCCATGTTTCAGTGATGACTGCAATGTCCACCTCTCCCTCTGCCATGAGAACCTGTAACTCTGCAGTTTTCCTCCCAAGGCTCCTAGCATTAAGGGTAACCACCTTCCACCCTTTCCTAGCATCACCAACAGCACTTGCCATTTGTCCTTTGTCACTGTTATAGGGGGTAAGCTCATATGGTTTCCCAACCTGTGGTCTCTGCATATCTCTTCCCCAACTGCCACCCCCCACTCCTAGTTTAAATTCCCAACTTCCTCTACGTACTCCTCCATCCTCTGTTTCAACACTTTCTTTCCCTCCTCACTCAAGTGTAGTCTGTCCTTGGCATAGAGACTACTGTCCTCCCAGGTACCCCCCAAACAGCCCATACCCTTTAGCACAACACCAGGTTCTTAGCCATCCGTTAAATTCCTCTATTCTCAGCTTTCTTATTGTGCTTGCCTTTGGCATGGGAAGTATCTCTGAAAAAGTTACTGATCTTCCTGCCCCCTCACATAATTGTGCTAGTTCCTCAAACCTCCTCTGGACTGTATCTACTGTCTTGTCAGCCAGGTCATTTGTCCCAAGATGTACAATTAAATGAGGCTTGCCCCTACCCCTTCTAGCATATTTCAGAACAGACTGCCCCACCCTTTCCGCTGTCATTCCTGGCATGGCCTCCACCCAAATGTGATTATGCCTCTTCCCCTTGCTACCCCAACTAACTCCTCTTAGTATTGAGTCCCCCAGCACTAAGATTCCACCCCTCTTACTCCCTGCTTGCTTCCATTCATCTCCCTCTCTCATTTCCAGCTCCTCTTCTTCCTCCTGCACATTATTTCTCCCTTTTACCCCCGTTGCAATTCTCCCAGCAGAACTTCCCCCCACTCCAGTTTGGTCCAGGCATTTATCAATTACTCCTCTAATTTCATCATTTCCCTCCTCCAGCTTCTTCCTCTCTAGCAGTGCAAAACTATTTTCTGAAGGCCCTTCACAAATGCCGCTCCCTCTCTCTTCATAGTAACCTGTTCTCTCCTTTCCACTCCATGACTTTTGCCACTTCTTCACCTCCCTCACAAGTCCCTATCTCCTCCTTCCATTTGTCTTTTGTCTCTGACCTGGTTTCCCTGGCAATTGTTCTTCCTGGCCTGGGCCTTTGTCTCTGCTTCCTTCTTCTGACCCTCTCCTCACCACTGTTGGCTTAAATCGCACTCCCTCATCTCCCCTTCTTCCTCCCTCCAGTATTGGGCTAAACCCACCCCAATCTGCCTTGCCTGTCTTAGTTCCTCCTGCAGCCCCTCAATCTCCTTTCTAAGTTTTTCTATGTGGTTGCACACTAAACATCCTCCAACACTCCAGGCAATTTTTAGAAAGATTGGTGCACACGCATTGTTGCAGCCTACCACCCTACCCATTGCTGTCGTTGCCCACCAGCGACCCCCCCACCCTTCCAGATGCAGGATACCAAACACTCCTCCAAGTCTCCCCTCTCCCTCCTCTATCAGTGCAAAACATTTTATTTCCCTTACCTCCTTTGTTGCACACGATTAGATATACTGAGCAACTGCTTTTTATATTCCTAGCCACACTCAAAAACAGACTTTAAGTAGCCATTGCACAACCTTCTTCAAACTCCTACTCCTCCTTTCCCCAATGCAATATCAATGTGAAGAAGTAATAATGAAAGCTCCTAGATTTGCATTTACTTCCCTTCCACTGAGAGAGCAGTCACCTCTTCACTTGCTGCTGTTCCTTTCCTGGATGTCTGCTTTTGCTATGACAGGTGCATATCCTTTGCCATGAAGTCTTGCTGTATTCTGACTATTGCAGACTACCAAGCAGTACCTCCATGAAGGAGGGACAGAACCTACTTTGGGAATAGGTGATGAAGTACTGCTGTGCCAAACCGAGCATCACTCCTAGCCTGGATATCCAGAGAGTAATGCTTGGTAAATGTATGGACCGTTTTCCAGGTGGCTGCATGACAAATTTCTAAGATAGGAACATCCCTGGCAGCAGCCAGGGAAGCAGCTGTACCTCTAGTAGAGTGAGCCCTCAGGCCTGAGGGTGGAGTTCTACCCAGTTTTTCACAGCAGAATTGTATACAAGAGACAATCCACCTGGCAACAGATCTCTTAGTGGCAGGTTTGCCCTTACCGACCTCTCCATATGTGAGGAACAATTGGAGGAACTCAAACCTGTGACCCTTGGTGCGCTCTATGTAGTAGCTGAGGGCCCTTTTAACATCCAAGCTGTGCAGCCTCCTCTCTCCAGAGGAGGAATGGTCAGTGAAGAAAGCAGGGAGAGACAGACTGGTTAAGGTGGAAATCAGAAACCACCTTAGGCAAAAACTTCCTGTTAGTTCTTAGGACCACTTTATCTCTATGGAAAGAGATGAAATCAGGCTCCACTGACAGGGCTTGCAATTCACTGATACGCCTGGCAGAGGTAGTGGTTACCAAAAACACAGTTTTCCAAGTCAAGTACTTAAGCTCTGCAGAGGACAAAGGCTCAAAGGGTGGTTGCATAAGCTGAGCAATGCAAACATTAAGGTCCCGAGCAGGGTCCCTAAAGGGGGGGGGGGATTGGTGTGCAGCAATCCCTTGAAGAACTTACAAAATACAGGATGGGCTGACAGAGGAGAGGGCTTGCCTACTGACAAGAAGGCAAAAACAGCTGCCAAATCCACTTTAAGTGTAGCAGGCCTAAAGCCTAGGCCATTAAGATGGACCACATAGTCCAGAACTGTAGGCAACCCAGCAGATTCTGGAGAAATATGCTTATTAGAGCACCAAATAGTTAACCTTTTCCATTTGGAGTTGTAAGTCTTTCTGGTGGAAGGCTTCCGAGAAGCCTTAAGGATATCCAGAACCCTTGAGAAAGCTGCAGATCAGCAAACTCTAACTCTTCAAGAGCCATGCCTTGAGATTGAGAGACTTGAGGTTGGTACCAAATCCTCCCCTGAGAGGATGTCAACAGGTTGTAATTCTTGGGAAGAGACAGGGGAAGGTGGACTGCTAAGGAAAGGAACAGGGGGTACCAGGGCTGTCTGGCCCAGTCTGGAGCAATCAGAATCACTTTGCATGGTTGTGACCTTATCTTGACTAACACCTTGAACAGGAGAGGGAAGGGGAGAAAAGCATACAGAAATTTCCCTTCCCAGTTCAGGATCAGAGCATCCTGGGGACAGAGCCCAAGACTGGGGGTCTGCAACAAAAGAGAGGAAGCTGGTGATTGTCTGGGGCTGCAAAAAGATGTATCTGTGGAGTGCCTCATCTCGAGAAAATCACTTTCAAAACTAGGGGATCTAGGGTCCATTCGTGATGGCCCTGGGATATCCTGCTGAGAGCATCTGCTAGGACATTGTCTTTCCCTGGGAGGTGAACTGCTATCAGAGAGGTTTGCAGGGAATAGGCCAGGGACCACAACTTCATTGCTTCTGTGCACAAGGCTGTAGACTGAGTGCTTCCTTGCTTGTTGATGTACCACATTGTGGTGGTATTGTCTGTTCTGATCTGGACCACCTTGTTCTGTACAGATTTGGAAAAGGCTTGCAGTGCCAGAAACACCGCTCTGAGTTCCAAGACTGTGTTTTAAATAATTGATTAGCAGTTTTTTTTTTTCTTGGGACAATACTAACTGTACAGAAAGTATTTATATAGGTTTTCTAGAGGTGTTATGTTTGTTAAACACAGTGAGTCAAGTGCTATGCATTTTCACACTGTTCCAGCACTTTTATGAGCAAAACGCTAATCAATTTTTAGAGTTAAATAAAACCCTGCCAAGAGATTGATGTGAAGCAGAGATTCTTGAGGTGACCACAGCCCTTGGGTGGTAAGATCCCCCAGATGAGCTCCCCAGCCCAGCAGGGAGGCATCTGTGGTGAATATCATTGAATGAGACTGAGTGACAAAAGGAACTCCTTGTCTCAAATTGTCCTGATCCTGCCACCATTGCAAAGCCTGGATCAGGGTTCGAGTCACTAGAGCTAGTGTGGTAAGGGAATCCTTTCTTTGGGACCAGAAGGCTCTTAAGTGGAACTGAATGTCCCTCATCTGAAATCTTGCTCCATGGACCACTGCTGTAGAGGCTGCCATGTGGCCTAGAAGCTGCAGGAAATGCCTTGCTGGTCGAGACACCTGAAGGGGGAATGAAGAGGCCAGTTCCATAAGGGTCCTTGCCCTGTCCAGGGGAAGGAAGGCTCTTGCCCTTATTGTATCCAGCTCCGCCCCTATGAAGGTGAGGAGCTGTACTGGCTCAAGAACTGACTTTGGAAGGTTGAGGAGGAATCCTGAGGAAGTGAGCACTTGCTGAGTTATTTGCAGATGTGACTTGGCTTGGTCTGGAGACTGATCCACTATGAGTCAGTCATCCAAGTATGGAAAGACGGAGATCTTTTTTCTCCTTAGTAAAGCAACCACTATTGCCAGGCACTTTGTGACACCCTTGGGGCTGATGTTAGGCCAAAGGGCATTGCTCTGAATTGATAGTGGCCTGAGGGCAACTCGAACCTGAGGTACTTTCTGTGGGAGCACCTGATAGGAATGTGAAAATAGGCATCTTTGAGGTCCAGTGAGGCTAGCCAGTCCCCTGGCCTTAGAGAGGGCAGAATTATTCCCAGAGTCACCATTTTGAACTCTGGTTTTAAAAGGTGCTTGTTCAGATATCTTGGGTCCAGGATGGGACGCCATTCTCCTGTCTTTTGGTGGGTTAGGAAGTACCTGGAGTACAATCCTTTGCCCTTGTGTAGGGTAGGAACCCTCTCTATGACTCTGAGAGCCAGGAGGGAAGAAACCTCTGCCTCTAAGGCAAGGGTCTGTGATGGATTTGCAGGTGGAAAGGATCTGGTTCTCATCTTGGGAAATTTTTTGAAGCCGAGAACCAGTCCCTGTCTTACTACTTCCAGGACCCACTTGTCTGATGTCAGAGACTTCCAGTCCTGGACAAAGTAAGCCACCCTGCCCCCTACAGGTATTGGAGAATCGGCCAGGGCAGACCCATCAGGGCATCTGCTTGGCAGGGGCTTTAGGCTGAGGGGTGGAAGCAGGCCTGCTCATTCCCCATCTGCCTCTCCCTCTGAAGAACCCCCTCTGAGCATAAGAAGAAGAGAAGGCCTGGGCTTGGTAAAAAGGCCTGCCCCTGGACTGCTGCCTCTGAGGAGTGGCTTGCCTTTCTTTGGCCTGAGCACTCCTGTAGGTGGTTCTGTACTCATCCATCTTTTTCATGTAGTTCTCTGTCTGCTCCCCAAACAGAGAATTACCAATGACAGGGAAATCCATGGCCTTAGCCTGGGTATCCTGTGATAGGCTAGTACATCTGAGCCAAGCCATCCTCCGAAGGGCCACAGATGTAGCCATGACTCTTGATGAAACAATACTGGAGTCCACAGCAGCATGAAATTGCACCTTGGATGCCTCAATCCCATCTGCAGCCACCTGCTCCAGCTCATTGGCAAGCTGGTCAGGGGCCTGTTTAGCCAGAGCCAGAACAGTGTCCCATCTGGACTTCGGTATCTAGCTGTGTAGGCCATATAGTTAGCCTGCCTGAGTCCCAAAGATGCTGCCATGTACTGCTTCTTTGCCATGGCATCAATCCTCCTGGAGTCCTTATCTGGGGGGGGGGGTGATGCCAAGGGGATATTTGCCTTATCACAGGCAGCAGCCTGCACTACCCCAACATGGCTGCATTGCTGAGAAAGGAACTCCATGTCCGAGCCTGAAAGGGTGTACCTCTTGTCCATTCGTCTGTCGACAGGAGGTATGGAGTTAGGAGTCTTAAAAATTTTGCCTGTTTCTCAAAAGATTCATGGAGGGGAATAGACAGTCTCCTGGACTCTGGGATGTCCATCATTTTGACAAAATTAGGCTCCTTCTGATCCTCTAATGCTTCTTCTATTGGAAGCTGGAGGGTTTCAGCCACTTTTTTGTAAAACATAAAGTGGAAAGGGGACTCAGAAGCCTAGGAGGAGAAACACCTGAAGGTCTGTCTGGGGAGATGTCCGAGTCAATAGGCATATCCAGACTTTCATAATCACCGTCATCCTCCTCATACTCTCCCTCCTCCTCCTCCAGTTCATAAAATTCTTCCAAAGTGTAATCCGGAACCGGGGGAACCGATCAAACCAAGCCCCTGCCAGATGGTGCCGGTTCGGCCGGAACCGAAGTTAGCGACTGCACTATTCTTATCGCTTTGGCTATCTCATCAGCGGTCGGAGTATGAATTTCGTGATCCGAACCGGACGATTTATCTTTTCTCTTCCTTTTAACCGGAACTGACTCCTCAGAACTGGTTTTCCTCTTGCCCGAAGAAGTAACGCCCTGGTCAGAGGGCACTCCTTCTGGTTCGGTCGGAACCGAACCGGGCTGGCCATCTGGGTCAGCGGACTTCTCGGCTTCCCTTTCCCTGAGTCTACCTACTCTCTTATCCAGAGTAGCTTTGGGGAAATTCTTACTGATTTGGCAGTCTGAATCGAGGTGGTCAAACCCCAGACAATAAACACAGGTGGTGTGGGGATCAGCCTTAGCAAAGGCTTCCCCACACACACTGAAGTGTTGAAACCCAGTGGGCCCGGTTTTTTTCTTGGGTTTCTCAGACATGGCCAATCCTATCCAAAACTTACCCTTTTTTCAGCAATCCACCAGACAAGACTCCCCTATCGGTTCCTGACTGTGTTACAGGTCTTGGAAAAAAACGTAATAAAATCTGTGTTTTTTAGAACCGATACGGACCGGTTACCACACATTAAGTAAATTCACAAACTTTTTTAAACTAAATTGATCGGTTCAGCCGAACCGATCCGAAATTTACAAGTTCCACACAGAAACTAAATGTAAAACCTATCTAGTACTCATGGTACCACAGACAGAGACTTAAACCGACAGATTCGGTAGCAGAAATTCTGTAGAAACCGAGTGACAAACGACACTTCAACAGACTTTTTTGAACCAAGCAAAGGAGAAATCTCCAGAGCGACTGTTCAGTGAGGTGGAGTAAAGAATCTGACGGTTTGAGTTTAAACAACAGCAGACAGGGGCTTCAACCGAGCTCACGATGAACGTTCCATGCTGGCCATGGAAAGTTTAACTCTTTGTTCTCCGGGGCAGTTGAAAGGCAGGACCTAACTGCAATAGTCAGAATACAGCAAGACTTCATGTTGTTTGAACCAAGGTGCAATCAGAAATATGACTCAGCCCCACCTCCAATTATCAAGTACCTCAGGCCCCAGGCCACACAATTAGCACCCCTCCCCCAAACTACAGGGCTAGACAGTTCTTGTAACATCACCCCTAAATGTGGGCTACTCTGGCTGGTCTCAAATGTATCCTTCACTCAATAAATACACTAATTATAACAGGTTTCACCACATTTTACCCACCTACTGTATGTTGTCTTCAAAATACACATGCCTTTTTGCCCCCATGGCAAATGCAGGCAGACTGCTTAGGTTAAGCTTATTTATTTCCTCCCACTCCAAATTTTTTATTTAGGACTCCTAGCAACACTTAAAATCTGGTCTCCCACATCTGGTTAAAGACCGCATTCACCATCTTCACTCATTCGAGTGAAACTTATTCCCTCATACTATCTGTGTATACTACAGGGTATGTTTTGCTTTGTTGCCCTTTCACTATGCTGCTCCTAACACCTTCTCTCTTCCTCTTTGTTTTCCTTTACCTCTCTCCTCCTTTCCATTTATGCTAACCTCCCTTTGTCCACCACCCTCTCTTCTTCACCCTCTACCACACTCCCCTCCTCCAGTTTCCCCCGCATCAGCTCACTCTCCTTGGCATCCTGACTGCAGTCTACTCATCTCCTTGGCTTCATCTCAAAATCCTCAGGTACTGCCAACCTTCCTACCTCCCTCTAATTCCTCCTCCTCCTCCTCCCTACCTCTTCTTCCCACGAGTGCCTCATTGCTACTTTTAGTTGCAGGAAATACTGAGCTCAACCCTGGTCCTACCCTTTCATCTCCTCTCCCCAAATGTTTGACAGAAGGCTGCATATTTTGATGTGTGCCACTAAGATCGACATGTTGCAACCATTCGTGGTTAACCTCAATCCTGTTGTATTGGTGCTCTCAGAATCTTGCCTGTTCCCCAGGATCCCTGATTCCTCTGTTGCCATCCCTACTTTTACCATTGTTCGACAAGATGAATCAAAAAGGGGTGGCAGAGTAGCCATCTACCTCACCTCAAACATCCAGTTTGAGCCTGTGCTGTCTGTCCCCTCTGCCTATGAAACGCTTCTTCTCAAACTTCCTTCCCTGGCCCCATATTGCCAGTGTCTACTGCTGCCATGGCATATCTGCACCTTCAGTAATTGAGTTACTCACCATCATCTCCTCCCAGGCCTCCTCTGTACTCATACTAGGTGATTTCAAGTTAAATTGGCTCTCTCCCTTTATAAATTTTGTCTTAACATGAAGTCCAGCCTTTTAACCCAACTCATCTCTGTCCCCACTTGCTGTAATTTCAGATCTCTAAACCACACCCTCTTAAAGAGTGGGTCCTCTACTCCTATTGTATTGTGGGTGCTAGTACCCTCCCTGACACCCTCAGTGACCACCATATATGTTCTAATGTGTGTGTAAGATTCATTGTCTCAAAGCTTCCCCAAATTACTCCAGATCTGGTCTTTCTGATTGCTGGACCTGTCCCGTCTTCATACTGAACTGGTAGCCACTGAATGGTCTCCTTTTTCACAGCTGGAAATGTTGACAATGCCCTCAAATTTTTAACCTCCAAATTCATGTTTGCCTGGGATCATCAAGCCCCTTTAGAAGAGCCAGAGTCCAAGGATCTCACCTCCCATGGAACTCAGCAGAGTTACTGGCTTGTCACCATGCGCGTCAGCTTGCCTGAGTATCTGCAAGTCCTATGACTCAACTTCTGACCCTACCAATCATCAGACCCTTCGTAATACCTGTACTAGATATTGTATGTGAAGTCTGAACAGTTCGCATCCACACTCCACAACAACCTTAATCACCCCTCTAAGTTCTGGAAGGTAGTTCATTCCCTTTACTCCCCTCTGACCCAGTCTCCTTTCCATGTTCTCAAGAAGGGTGATACTCAAGTCTCTGAACCTAATGCAGTCATCTAATCTTTCATTTCCTTTTTCACCTCATGCACCTTCTCACTCTCTTCCTCCTCCTCTCCCCCCTTCTCAACCCTCTCTACCCATCCTTCTGTCGCACTCCTCCCTTTTATCATTCTCACCCACTAACCCTGCTGCTGCTCTTAAAGCCCTCTTGGCTCTAAACCTACGCAAGGGTGGGAGCCCTGATGGTCTTGACCTGACTCTTGCATCTCTCTGCTCATGCCATTGCTCTCCCTATCACCTACCTCCACAACCTCTCTTTCTTCTTATCCTGTGTAATTCTTAGAAGTTGGCTACTGCCATTTCCCCTTCCCAAAGGGGGTGTCTTCTCTTCCCCTTGTTACGTCTGCCCTATCTCCTCCCCACACTGGCTAAACTCCACCAACACCTTGTTCTCTCCCAACTCTCCCCTTTTTTTCAACCTACCTCTTCATTCCTTTCCAGTCTGGCTTTAGGAAGTCCCACTCCACCTCACTCCTCTGACTCGCATATATTATCCTCTCTGGCATGGATCAGGGCCTTGTCACCTCTGCTGACTTACCAAAATATTTCTACACTGTTGCCCACTCCATTCTCCTGGACAATCTTAAGGCAGCTGCACTCACTGCCTCCTCAGATGAGTGGTTCCTCTCCCACAGTACCTGGAAGGCAGGTTGCAAACTGTTCATACTGGAGACTCCCCCTGCCCCCCTCCAGTCATCTCAGGCATTTCCAAGGGTCTGTCCTTGGCCCAATTCTTTTCTCCATTTTTCTTAATGACCTTGCCACTGTCTACTCCTCTGTGTCCATTCATATGTTCACAGATGATACGGTACTCTTTATCTCTGGCTCCTCTGCCCCAATCACAAGAACCAGCCTCAACTGGACTTTAACAATATTCAGCAGTTTCCAAGAAAATCACTTGTCCCTCAATGTAAAGAAACAGTCTGACTTTTGGCACCAGGCAGAGGTTTGCTAGATTCTCCACCCTTCCTTCCTGTGATAACTTTGATGGTGCAGTGATTCAAGGGGTCTCCTCTTTCAAGTACCTCGGAGTCTGGCTGGATCACCTCCTTGATCTTCTGTTCATGTGGATGCAATCCACAAGAAGCTCCACCACAAACTTGGAGCACTGTACAGGAATAAGAGAAGCATGCTGCTTCCTGTACATACAGAAATCCACGGTTTTCCCCATTTTCAACTATGGAGACACTGCACTCTCCCGGGTCAGTAACATGCCCCGTAACCTTGACCTCCGCAGGAAGGATACTGTCACACAAGAACAATGGCGGATTCCACTAGTTCTTCCTTTCCATCAGAGCACACCTTCTCTTCACAGGATCATCACTAGTAAGTTTCCCATTTTGCAAACTGACCCTAACATTGGTGCTTCCTTTACAGAACCACCTATTGCCTCCTACCATCGGCCAGCTAACCTGCAGAATCTCCTGGTTAAAAGCAGCCTACCTACTCCTAACAGTTCCTCCCTCCCAGGTACCAAACCTTGCAACAGGTCTCGCTGCTACACCTGCAAATTTATTTCCAGTGTGACTGAGATTGGGGCCTACAGGTGTTTTCACATCACCAAGGAGTTCTCATGCACCTCCACTAATGTGGTGTACTGTATTCTTTGGAAGTGTACAGCCATTTACATCGAGACTTCAGTAGGTGCCTTGCTGACCGTTTCAGGGAATATTACAGAGCAGTCAGGAATGGTGAAACTGCTAAACCCATTGTATCCCACTTTATCTCCAGGGACCACAATGTCAATGACCTTTCTGTTTGTGTCCTTCAGCAGGGCTTCTTTGATCCTGACCATAGAAAAAACATGGAAGCCAAGCTGATCATCCGCCATGGCTCCCAGCAGCCCTCTGGTTTAAATGACAGACTTATTTTCCACTAACATCTTTCAGCCATCCCTTTTTTTTCCCTAAAGTCTATTTGTTTTTGTACTCATTTAATTTATTTTTCATTTTCACCATAAGTCTCCATTTCTGTCTCCTTCCCACACATTTGTCACCTTTCAGCCTTCTTACTAGGACCTGTTAATTAGTCCCCACCTGGGAACTTCCCCAGCTCTTTCACTCCCATTATGCTTTATCTTTCCCATCACCTTTTTGTTTCAGATTCTCTCTTAATCTTACCATTTATCACTTCTTCTCCCTGAGCCTCCCCTTTCTTCTTTCTCCACATATATATCTCTCTCATTTTACCTCTCCTCTACGCTAACTTGTTTTTTTTTTTCTTTTAGATATTTCCTGAAGAAGACCTAAGGTCGAAATGTAGATTTTTAACTATTTTCAGCGTGCATTTAATATAACCATTTTGTTTCGCTATGGAGACACTGTTTACAGTGCTGCTCTAAAGTCCGCTTTGGCTAGACTGGACCCCTTTTGAACGCCTTCTGTTGACTTACCTTTGACAAACCTCTGCATACTCACCACTGTTCTTTGTATGCCTCCTGTTCCTCCTCTCTCTTGATGCCAAACGCCTAACCCACTGTGCCTTCTTTATCTCCAAATTTTCTTTTGGCTCCCTCCCCTTGTATCTTGCTGCTCTCATCTCTTTCCCCCTTCTACATCTTACTCCTTTCAAAATGTTTGCTTTTGCCCTCTTGCTCTGCCACCAACAAACTCTACTGTTTGCCAAGCTGCCTTCTCATTCCACTTCCCTGAACAATGGGGCACACTCCCCCCTTCCATTCGCTCTGCTTCTTCCCTTCTCACTCTGAAATCTCTCTTCCATGATTTCTCTATTCACTCCTGCAGCTGCTTCTGATATTGGGGTGAAATTCTGTCAGTTGACTTCCACCCTACACTAACACTAGCACAGCCCCTTCCCCCCAGTCACTACTCATTTCTCCTCATATTATTCTTTTTGCTGCTCACCGTTTAATGTTTTTTGCTTGTTCCATAATTTACTGTATAGCAATTGTATCTTTGTAGCATTTTTTTTTGTTATACTTATTTCCATATTACTGTATTATTTTTGTATATTGTACTTTTTTTTCTGTTCTGTTGTCTACTCTGCCCTCTCACCCCAGAACGCGTCTAGACACAGGCTGATACCAGCTCAGTATGACTTTCCTGGTAAAACTTTTAAAATAAACAAATAATTACAACTAATAAA
Source organism: Neoceratodus forsteri (assembly GCA_016271365.2). NCBI lineage: Eukaryota > Metazoa > Chordata > Ceratodontiformes > Ceratodontidae > Neoceratodus > Neoceratodus forsteri. The sequence goes on along the minus strand of CM057452.1, from coordinate 1,516,220,262 downwards.
AGCAGACAAAATTAAACAATTACATCCTTTATTTTTTACTTTATTAACATCAGAGATTTTTAACACAGAAGTACTCTTTGATCAAAGTATTTTATAATTTTCACTCATTAAAATTGGGTTTTATTTACATCACTTCAAAAATGTTGAGTACATTACTCTATCAATAAATCTTATCTGGACCACTGTTCTGGACCATGCGCACATATATAGACATCTTCACTGTACAATATCAAACAATGTGCCTTGTCTGAAGCTGGAATCACAATGTCAACAGCTCAACAAACTCAAGCTTAATCATTTTATTTCAGAATTGAAAAACAATGTGCAAGTCAGACAGGGTTCAAACTACATGACACACAGTCAAACAATATACATCTTTAGCAGTGTTTTCTGGGGCACGAGTAGGTTCCTTATTCATACCTTCTCATCCCTAGGCATTTTATTCATTTCCAGGACTATCTTTCTAAGCTTGGACAATTCTGTGACCACTATACAAGAAATTAAACTTTTTTTTTCAGTTTCAGTGATGCAATTGTAGCATTTTGCAAATGAACTATAATTATAAAAATTAATGAAACATCTGGTCTGAATGCAGACCAAAACTCTTATAAAAAAAAAACACAAAACAACTTTTTTGGTTAAAAAAAATGCAAAAAATATCTGATACACTTTAGAAATTATTGCTGTTAGGAGCCGGCCCATCAGCATGGCAGTAAAGCTACCACTCACAACACTGCAGACCCAGGGTTGAGAGTGATCTCAGGATGTCGGGGGCCAGCCAGGGGGAGGAGAAGTGAGCATCCCAGAGGACGCTCTCCTCCTCCGGGGAGGAAGGGACATGCGCTCTGCTGTACCACTGCCACCTAGGTGACCACAGATGGTGGCACATCCTGACTGCAATGGAAGCACGCATGCTTGCTCATGTTGCTGCAGTCCACGCCCACGGGAAGGCAGAACATGGAACAAAAAGACTGCCAACTGAGGCCACATGAAGTAGCATCCTCCCACAGGCCCTGCCCCACCGACTGGACTTCCATGCCTATCACATCTGGGCAAAACTCTCCCCAAGGCATGCAGAACCTCAGAGAGCTCTGACACGGGGGTAGGGGAATGTGTAGGGCACTATACCAGGCAGGTGAGTAAGTCACGGAGATGGTGGCACAGATAACAGCCAAGCAAAGAAACGACCGCAAAAAAAAAAAAAAACACAAAAAAAAACAATACATCAATAATTAAAACTGTATCAATAAAACTGTTGTATGCTACCTTGACTCCACGCTTTAATTTTTTTAAATAAAATAATTTTCCAGACTAAACAGTTTCAGCTTTAGCCCCTTTTCAAAGAACTTGTTTTAGGCTAACTTTAGAACTGTTAGGGCTAGGAACATGATTTTCTTTTAAATGAAAGCTTGGAGTGAAGAAGACATGGTTTTGTCTGGTTGATGCAGTTTCCATGTGTCATACACATTAATATACATCAATACACTTTCATATGAACATATGATTGAGCCAGCAGAAAAAGACCTTGTGGCCTACCATGTCTGCTTGAGTTTGCAGACCCCTCAGTGTCTACTGAGGGATCGGTCCCTCTCCCTGTTATATGCTCCTTCTCCCTCCCTCCTTCCCCGCTGAATCCCCCCATGCAATTTTTCTGCTTCGCTCTGTCCCAACCTCTCCTGAAGCTCTTCACTGTCCTCAGGGAGACTACTTCCTCTGGCAACTCTTTCAGCCATGACATTATGGCTACAAGTGTATTGATTTATACAGCACATGTAAACTGTTTTGTTAGACCTTCTTTTTATACAGTACTTGATCGTGCAGTTATGCCACTTAAAACATTTCATGATCCTTTGTCAAAATCGGGAAATAACAGGGTCAAGTAAATGAAAGATACAGTACTAGTAGTGTTCGGTCAAAAAGCACCGCACCCTTTTTTTCTAGTTCACTGTGATGATTCTTGGGGCTGTTATTACACTCCCTGGGGAATTATGTGCTAGTGTGAAAAACTATCTGCACATTTATTCTCTTAGGAAATCTACTACACTGAAGTTTTCTTTAAAGGTGAATGAAGTGAATTTTTTTGAGTTGAAAAACAAAGGTATTTAAACTGCACAGCATGAAAATGTTGGCGACAAAATCAGGATAAGGGTCACTGACTGTAAAGATTTAGCAGCAAAACTGGGAGCCACTATTTATCTGCAGACAGAAATCTAAAGGAGTAAGTGGCTCAATGGATTAGTAGTGGGTTAAGGAGCATTTTGCCATTTAGGTCACATGCGGCCTCGGTTGGTAGTGACCGAATGCAGTTATTATCAATGCCTGTACGGTGGCCTGTGAGAAATGAGCTATGGTAGTTTGAGGATGTGCAGTGTCTAGTGAACAAATGCCTACATCACAGAACCACCAAGGAATGTGATTGGTTGAATGATCACATGACTCCATTTCAGCACAACAGTATAGACAGAAATACTGAACTTCCTTAACCTCATTTTGTCAGTTTAAAAATCAGGGAAGACATTTTCTAACTGCAATAAGGCACGCCAGGAAGCGTAAAATTGACACTTGGGTGACAAAGGCAAGGAGAATTTCTCAAGACACACCATCATGCCACAACAATGCACACTCTGTCATGCTTTACTGCTTAAAGGTTTGACAGGAAACCGTCTTTACATCTTTAGATGCCCTCTTTTCCTCGTAGTGTTCATCCAATATTCCAATATGTTTTTAACCTTTTTTGTTAAATTAATAATCTAATTTTGTTGTCTCTGTAACTACTCTGAATCTCTCTCCTCAGCTGTTGCTGCTCTCTCTTTTCATAACTGCCTGAACATTCTATGACATTGGTAACACCATTCCATGCCATTCAGATGAATAGTATGGAATGGTGTAACTGATGTCATGAAATGTCTTAGAAATATTAAAAGAAAGAGCAGAGTGGAACTCTATGTTGATCTGAGGGAACCCGAAAGCTAGATTATTTACTTATCAAAAACGGACAGTAGCAGACCAGAATATGCAACTGACATGGAAAGGAATATGGGAGGGCAGTTAATGTAAAAATAATTTCCCCATTAATTAAAATGGACCCAAAAATCATGTAGTGTGAATGGAATCAGAAAACAGCCTTTACAAATGTATTCAAAAAGGTGTGGAAACATTCTTTTAGCCCTACAGTACACTGCTGCCTTAAAGGGGAACAGTCATCACAAAGGATCACACTGACGTATGGGGCAGGTTCCAATGTGCACTTTGTATGCAAAAACATTACAGTTTATTTTCTGTTTACTGTTGTAAATATCAGACTAACTTTGCTTACTTGTAGGCTGACATCTGTTCCTACAAATCCCAGTATCCCTGCAGTGACATAAGAGCAGTAAGCAGTAGTGAGAGATTCACAGCCTGCAGTGCACGTTTGAGCTTTTATAATCTCCAATAAGATGCTTTCCAGTTCTGCTTTTCTCCAGGGGCTAAGTACAGTTCTCTGTGACTGTAATTAGCCCAGGGAGAACAGAGAAACCAGAGATTATATGAACTGTAACATGCACTGTTGGCTACTGTATCTCCCACTGCTGCCTCCCGCTCTGATGTCACTGCAGAGTTCTGGGATTTGTGAGAACTAGTCAGTCTACAAGTAAGCAAAATTAGTCCGATACAATCTACTATACTACAGTAAATAGAAAGTAAACCAACATTTTTTGCACACAAAGTGAACATTAGGACAAGCACCAGACTTGATTGCAGGGGGCCTTTGTAATGACAGTTCCCCTTTAACATCTTATTTACAGATATTAAATATTAAGACATTTCAAATACTCCTTTGTAAGCATGTCAGTGATGCATTTGTGGGTGCATGAAGCTCCACATGAAGTAGACTAGCAAGGGGAAATCTTGTGCTGGGAGACTCAATAGTGAGGAGGACAAAAAAGCAGACGTTGGTGGGAAGACTTGTATGTCGCACTCCCAAGACCACAGCTGGCAACGGTATCACCAGGGCAAGGAGGCTGGTTTGTTAGGTGGGGGAGAAACCCAATGCAAAATTCTACCTTTAGAAAAACCATCTGGCAAACCACGATAGAGGAGGTGAAAGCTACTTTTTGCACGTTCTGAGAAAGGGGGTGGTCTTGGTGACCTTTCTGAAGGTACTTAAGGTCACACAAAATGAGGAGGGCAGGGAGCTTAAAATCTTTTATCTTCAACAAGTGATTTAAGGACTTGTGCAGGAGGAGAGATTCAGATACATATGGTACTGGGAGTACTTCTGCAGGGCTCGAGGTAATTCAGGAGTAGAATGTACTCAAGTGAGGAAGTAACCTCAGCATGACAGAAGTTTGATGCCTTTACAGATCAGCATTTACAGAGAGACATACAATTTGATGGCAGATAATGGCCGCTTGGCCCACCCAGTCTGCCTATTTTTGCCCCTGCCTATAATGTCACCTCACATCCTCCTTGATCTCTGGCTCCCCCACTTGTTTCCCACTAAGACTCCCCTGTGCCTATCCCGTGCATGCTTGAAGCCCACCATTGTTTCTACCCCCACCACCTCCACTACAAGACTGTTCTAGGCATCCACCACTCTTTCAGTGAAGAAGTACTTCTTCACAGCTCTCTTGAATTTAACCTCACAGCTCCATTCCATGTCTCCTTGTTCTCATGCATCTTTTCCTCCAAAACATACTCCCATCCTGTACATTATTTACCCCCGTAAGGCATTTCTGGGTCTCTATCATATCTCCTCCCTCACTCTTCTCTCTCTCTTCCAGGGTGCACATACTAAGGTCCTTCAGTCTCTCCTTGTAGGGGCTTCGGATGCAGACCTGGCACCTCTGGACTGCCTCCACTCTATGTCCTTCCTGAGATAAGGTCTCTAGCACTGGACAAGGTACTCATAGTAGGGTCTCACCAGTAAGGTATACAGTGGCAACATCACCTCATTCCTTCTGCTGGTGATACCCCATCATCCCACTGGCCCTACCCACTGCCATGTTGCACTGCCTTGCCACATTGAGATCATCAGATATGATTACTCCAGGTCCCCTTCTTGTTTGGTGACTGTCAATTCCGCTTCTCCCATATGGTACTCCACCTCAGGGTTTCTGTGCCCTAAGTTCATGATGTTACACTTTTATACCCTGAAACCCAGCTTCCACACCCTTGACCACTCCTGGAGTTCTCAGATATCTGCACATTCTTTCCACCCCCTCTGGAGTGTGCACCCTACTGCAGATGTTTATCCTCCACAAAGAGGCAGATCTTCTCTTTCAGCTCCTCTGCAATGACACTTATAAAGACATTAAAAGAGGACTGTTCCCCATACTGAGCCCTGTGGTACCCTGCTGGTCACCCTACCTTCCCCGAAGCGAACTCCATTAACCCCAACACTCTGTCACCTACCCCTTAATCAATCTGTTACTCTGTTAACCACCTTTGGCCCATCCTTACGCTGCCCAGTTTGCTTACGAGCCTCCTATATGGAATGGTGTTGAAAGCCTTACTGAAATCTATGAAGGCCACATCCACTGCCCTCTATCCTGATTTATTCCTCTGGTCACCCAATCAAACAAATCTATCAGCACCCTAGCCTCACCCCTATTTAAACTAGCTGAGGGGGAGGTTAGGGGTCAGAAGGGGCAACACCTGGTGAGTCGATGGCCTGAGTATCACTCCCCAGCTAGTAATGACGGACACAAATGGAAGGCGGTAGCAAACTGTATTCTATGGGGGAGCGGGGTGGTGAGCAGGTGAGTAAGAATACAGCGGGGGAAAGGTTAGCTGTAGGGTGATAGCTTAAAGGGATGGGTATGGGGCAAGCAAGGAAAGGTATGGAGTCAGGCAAGGACAGTAATGCAGTGGAGCCAAGACCAAGGATTAGAGGTTAAGAAGGGGTCCGGAGGAAGGCAGAGAATGGTGGACAAACAAGGGCCATGGAATGCAGTCTTCCCGAATGCCAAAAGCCTAAACAACAAATTGAGGAAGTTTCAATGAGTAATGACAGAGGCCTAACTGGATATACTTGCTGTAACCAAAACCTGAACATCTGGTAATGACTAGAACCTTGCTGTCCAGGGCTATAACATTGTATGGGAGGATAGGCATAAGGGAAAAGGAGGAGGGGTGGCCCTGTACATTAAAGAAGGCACAGAAGCCATCAAGGACAGATCAATAGATAAGGACAGCAAACTGAAATTAGCCTGGGTGCAACTGGCAACACTGGGAAGGAGAAAAATGATGGTGGAAGCTATACTATATATTGACCTCCAAATCAGAATAAAGACAAAGACGGAGTGCTGGAGAACGAAACAAGAAAGGCATCAGCAAAGGGTGATGACTGGTGCTAATGGGAGACCTTACCCTACTGGACATGGACTGCGCAATCCTGGCAGCCAAGAGTGCAAGGAGTCAGGCACTTGCAGAGGTGCTACAAGACTGGTTTCTTGTGCAGTGTGGGTCAAGGCCCCTACCCGAGAGGGGTTATCCTAGGTCTAGTACTCTCCAAAATAGATATGACGGGGATGTCAGAGTGATGGAACCTCTGTGGCCCAGTGAACACATTCAGTGTGGTTTCCTACAGCAATGGAGGCACACCATTTAAACGCAAGGATCCTAGACTTTAAAATGGCCGACTTCAAGAAGATGGCAGCATTGCACATGAGTTCATCATAAAGAAGCATCTAGCATAATTCCTACAGGCTTACAGGCTACAGAACAAGAGGCAGCATAGTTTATGGCAGGTACATCATAAAAAGACTAACTTAATAAACTTTTGGATTGCGTTACAAAGGTGATGGACAAAGGCCAAGCAGCAGATGAGCTGTATTTGACTTCAGCAAGGACTTTAGTTCTATACCACACAGAAGGCTGGTTAAAAAGCTAAAGGACCAGAGTGTGTGGGACAAGCATTAGATGGACAGGGAACTGGTGATGGTGACGCTGGTGGGAATTAGAGGATGTCAGTTAATAGCAACTTTTCTGGGGTCAGGGAAGTTAAGCTTCAGGGATTGGTCCTGGTACCTGTGTTATTCAACACTGCTAGCTGTAACATTGGGGTGGGTATCCAGAACACAGTGTCTTTTTGCAAATCATACCACTATCTCCAGGAGTGCTGACACAGTGAAGGATAGAAGGGACACAAAAAGAGATCTAGAAAAGCTACAGAGGTGATCCAAGGGATGGCAGCTTACATTTAATCCAAGATGTGCAATGTTATGCATACTGGCAAAAAAAAAAACTTCAGCAGACTGCTGGACGTGGGAAATGAGTGTGGTTCAAACCTGAGGAATTGAACCTGGGAATCATCAGTGGCAACCTCAAGTCTATAACCCAGTGCAACAAGGCATATGGAAAGGCAAGCAGAGTGATGGGGTGTACAGAGGTGATGCTGCCCCTGTACAGATGTGGCAACACTTGTGAGGTACTGTGCACAGCTGAGTCCCCAAATAAAAAGACAGGTACTGCTTGGAGAGGGTTCAGAGGAGGGTTACAAAAAATAATCTGGGGGCAGCATAACAGGACTGATGAGAGGATACAGCATCTCAACATGTGCGCTCTGGAGGCCAGCAGAAAGGGTAGGGACATGCTACAGAGTTACAAGTTTCTGAAAGAAATAAACAGGCTAGACTGCAATGATCTATTCATGGGGTATGAAAGCACCATAATCAGGGGCATGGGCAGAATCTGGTAGAGGAAGATTACAAAGGGATGCAAAGTGATGGATGAACGGAACAGTTTACCCAGCCAGGAGGTTGGAGCCAAGTCAATAATAAGGTTCAAGCATGGATGGGACAGACACAAGGGGATGGTGAGCAGTATGGGAAGGGGGGCGGCCAGCATGCTATTAGGGCAACTGGCTCTGTAAATTCAGACTGCATTAGGTCAGAGACAGATTAAGGCAGGTAATGGGGCAAACTGGGTGTACCACTGGGTATTTATCTGGTAAAAAATTCTATGTATCTTTGCAGATATTATGACTGACTATAAAAGTGTTCACAACTGACATTAAAAGCAAACTACACTACAATCAGTGAGGACTTTTATATAGCCATTTGGTCTCCATGGCTGTTCTTGGAATGTATTCTGGGTGATCTCACCACTTCAACAATCCCTAATCACTGACTTGTTCTTGATGAGGTCACAGAGGTGCAGACGCATAAAATACTAGCAACCGTCAGCCTGATAGCTGCGTGGGACCCCCCCCCCGCCTGATTTGCTCTCAAGTTCCCTTTGTTCTCCCACCCCGGTGCCACACTGTCACTCAGAGACAGCACTAACATGCACCAAAAGGGCAACAGTTGCATCCTGCCCAGAAATGACCCCTCTTCCCTTTGCCAGTGGGTCCAAACTGATGCAACTATGCTATAACAACATCTATATAGGAGGGGGACTGAACTGTTCCAAATCTGCCACGGATTATGTTTTTACCCAGTAGGTTCCTTTCTAGACCCACATTTTTGTTTACACCAGTGGGTCCAATCCGACCCCATGTTTTAAACCCTTAGCACTGTCACTGCACTGAAACTAGAGTGTGAGCCCTCCGTGACCAACACTGCATGGGTGCCGGTATTGCAGAAACCCAATGTCTCACCATGGTTGAAGATGCTCTGCTACAGGCAGCAGTCCTCAACCAAGGCTGCCTGTTTTTGCCATCATCCCTGACCCAGGCTGAAGGCAAGATGCCACGACATGCTACCACTTCACAATCAGAGTTTCTGACCACAAACTGATGGCATAAAGCCCCGTTAGGTACTGGATCCATTTTCACTAATGAACAAAATGTTTAAATCCATCAGGGTTAAAATTAAGAAAATTATTTTACAGTAGTTTTTTTTTTTTTTGACAGGTTAGGTGATATGCTAGTTTTGTTGATCCAGATGACAGTATTTTTATGATTTAATTATATAATTGTATTGTTATGACACAGCAAAATAAGATTACTGTATGTATGGAATTCTTGGATTAAATTAAATTATATATGACAGTGCCATCATTATACAAGGCAATAATCTGACTGTCGAGAGGATAAAGTACAAGGCTAAATAAAGGCAGAGTACATTATACTTATGAGACAATTGGATTACTGCAGAGAATAATGGGGGCACTATCATAGTATCACTATTATGCTTCATGTGAAAAGGACCCCGACAGAATTTATCTGGTGGTTTTGGTCGAGAGGAATCAAGAGGTTGTATCCATCTCGTCTGCAACTGCTTCTGTGGTGCGGGTCAATCAGAATGCAAGAAAAGGTGATATTTATTTAGTTTTTGTTGACAGGGAAAGGAGGCTAAGCAATTCTGTCTATTTTCAGCCTCCTTCCATGGTGGGGTTGGGGAGTGGGGGAATACACACATGCAAAATGACATACTGAATCAGGTTAAGCTGTTGGTGGTACTATTAGCGAATGGGGGAAATTTAGCCAGGACACTGAGGAAATTCTGTTACCCTTTTCGAGAAATGCCATGGGATCTTTACCATTCCTCTGAACAATCACCAGAACATTTCATCCAAAAGACGGCACCCCAGGAGGGCAGCACCCCTCCTGATACTGCACTACAGTGTAGAGATTGGGATTGGATCCCCCCCCCCAAAGTTCCTGATGTGAGGCTAGAACCCACAACCTTCTGATATTCCAGCCTCAGAGGCAAGTGTGCAACCTGCTGAGCTACTAATACTGCTTAAATAACAGTTGTGACATTACTACTGTCACTTTACTGAGAAAAAAATGACAGTTGTGAGTCTGCTGTAAAATAAATTGCAGATTTGCCTTCTGACTAGAGGAGAGGGCCCACATGCAGTATAATACAGTTTAAATTCACTGTTATACAAGTCTGAAATTACATATATCTCAACATTTGCTACTCTCACAGAGCAATTAACGGAAGCAAGCAAATCAAAAATTGTAATCAAGTCACTAAACAGAACCTAAAGGCCTAGCAGAAATGACCAAGGCCATTCTCAGTGACAGTGGTGCAAAACAAAAACATTTGGCACACGCCAATGCTGTGACAGCGTTCAAAACACTTACTTTGATGCTTTAAAGTGCTGGATTTATTAAAGTGCCCCAAACAGTAGGTGAGCTGGGATCACACAGACACAGTCCCAACGTTTCACGCAATGAGCACTTTTGTCAAGGGACAAAGAGCACCCCTGTTATGTACCACTTTTATAGTTTGATACGAAAAGGGAAACAACAGATAACATTAGGGGCTCATTAAAGTGTCAGTGCATACAATTAGTGCTCAGCGTAAAGTGCAACAACAGTTCATAAAATAGGTGATCACCCTCTGATTACATACATAAGCTGCATTCTAAAAATACACATCACATAAGCATCACAGAATCCAAATATGATAAATACACTCTGCACATATTTGCTATGTGGCAGAAGACACTATTTAGTAAATGTCAATGAGGCCAACCTGCAATGAAAAAAGACGCAGTGAATAAATGCAGTAATAAGGAAATAATTATATAAATTTTACTGTTGCCCAAAAATGCTAATTCAGTGTCCTAATTGAAGTGGGGTTTCATATTACAAAAAGGGGACATTTCTGTTATGTCATTTAAGGCAAGGCTATTTTATTTATATGGTGCCCAATCCCAGGGACCCTGGGCGCCTCACAGTGTGTACACCTCACTGCACGAAATGGTGGAAATGGGTCTGTGTGCTTGCAGCTCACCCACCCTTTGCTGTATTTCAATAAATCCAGCACTCTGAAGCATCAAAGTAAGTGTTTTGGACTCTGTTACAGCACTGGTGTGTGACAAATTAATTGTTTTTCATGAATCTAAAAGTTGTTGACTTCTTTCCCACTACTACAGTCACAATAATGACTGCAGTACTGAAGTTTGTAAATGCCACAGATCCCAGTCTGTCAGTATTAATCCTGGTAGAGTTCAGCTGGACCTGAAAGCTGAACACTTCTGGTATTCGGATGTGGTTAAACCCAAATGGAATGCTGCACTGTAAATGCTGCAACTGCATTTGCTCTATGCATCTGCCAATCCAGTGCCCTGTGGACTACTTGAATTTTATAGACTTCCTGTACTATTACGTATTTATTCACCATTTGTAAATATTTTTGCTTCCATAATTTATCCTTCCCATATATAAATACTGTACTTTTGTTATCACTGTACTTTTTGTGATTAATTGTACCAAGTTTTGCTCATTCTGCCGACTGTCACTCTTCCCCGGAAACAAGTTTTGTCTCAGTGTTTTTCTCAGTCACAGATTTTCAGAGAAATAAAAATATTAGTCCTGAGCTACTGTAAAGGACCACCAGTGTAAAATGACCCCCCCCTCTTCTGTTGGCCTGGAATGCCATACAGTGCTGACCATTCCCTCATGACTGAAGAATGGAATGGTTTGGAATTTTAGTTTAGTTTTTGTGAAGCAGTGCAGTTGAGTTCTGTTGATGCCAACTATCCTCTTCTTTTGCAGAGGACTAGACCCTCTCTATAATCAGTATAAAAGGCAAGACCACTTCAGTTTCTTCAGCCTGCCTGAAAGTATATCGGCACTTTTTACAGCACTATGCATCTGAGTCAGACTGCTTCTCCCTCATTTTTATTTGTTCAGTCCATCTGTCAAGCAGTTGAGAGATTTGCTGATGACACTGTTTTAAGAGTCCATTACAGAAGCCTAAGGCAGTCTCTGTTTTCCTTCATAAAATTTTTTTATGTTTGCTTGCTCACATGTGCAAAATGAACATATTGTTACTGTAGTGTAGAGGGCTTTGTAAGTATGCTCTGTATAAGTCAATGATGTAGAAATGCAGGAGGCTTGCCTCTCAAAAGTCAATGCTGAGAAGGCTGATGATGATGACAGTATCCAGCTGGCTAATGGGTATAAACTTCTTGGAGTTCAAAGGATAAAGCCCCACCAACCACTGATTTCCTGCCCATTAGCCAGCTAGCAGACATCATCAGGCTTTGAAGATGAACTTCATGCCTCACACTGTGTGTGGCGTGCACTCGCATGAAAAGTGTGTGTGGGGTGTTTCTTCCAAGTTACAAACAGGGAGCACCTATCTGAAAGCACTAAACCGAGCTGGGAAAAACAGATGCAGAATACACATATAACTGCTTCAAATATGTAAACAGCATGTCAATAATGAACAGAAAACAACAACAACAGTTTACTTGAATTACATATTGTTTACACTCCCTTTAAAGAGCCCTTGATACCAGCTGGATAATTCTGAAAAATGTGAGACACACAATTTAGTTTAATTTTGCAATCATTTGTTCCCGCAAATGGACTTTATCCTCCTACCCCTCTCCATCGGCTCCATTCTGCTGTGTTGACCCCCAGCCCTTCACCCAAACCTCCAGGACTTAACAAGCTACTTCTTACCTTGTTCTGTGAGTGGGTGTGATTGACGGTGGAAGTGTGGTGCCTTCAGGGTCGCAGCATCATCCTACAGACAGGGGTTCTTTTCTGTCCTTTACTCCCCATGAGTCAGAGATGGTAGCATGGAATGGTGAATGTGAAGACAGTGCACGCTTTCAAAGCCTGCTTCTAACTTTCAATTCTGGTAACTGCTGCTGCTGTTCCATCTACCCTCCACTAAGTGGAAGCCAAGCATTAGTACACACTGTCCTTCGTCAATGGATGCTAAATCCTCCTTCCCCCGCCAGTCCCCGAGCAACCTTGGTCCATTCCTGAAACCAGATGTGGCAGGAGGTGAGGCATTAAGCACCTCAGCCTTCCACAGCACTGGCCCGGTTACAAGTTTACTGTAGCTCAGACCTCCTTACAAAACACTGTTTGTGGCCCTCAGGGGAGCTGAACCTACAACCTAGTGTTTTACAGTTCTGTGCTTTTACCCTCTGTACCATTTAGCCAGAACTATGTTTTTTCAATTCTTTCACCTTCTTCTTTATTACAGAGAGAAGTTACATAAAAACAAGATTACTGTCTGTTGGACTTTCTTAGCTTTGGCTGCTTGTCTACACATGACATAATACCCTGTTTATGACACAGAGAATAATGCATAGGCAGGTGTTATGATGGTTTTTTACACACCTGAGGTGAGTGATGGGCCATAAACCTCGAGAGCAAAGCTCGAGAGGTTTATGAGCTCATGGCTCATGGAGGATGTGTTAAAAAAAAAAAAAAAACCACCAGCATACACCTACTTATGCTTTATCTTTTATGATTATTGGTGTGAATTTTTTACAGCAAAAAAATAAATAAATGCATAGACGAACACGAAGGCGGCAGTTTAAAAGCTGTTTACTAAAAGCACGTTTTAACAGTCGCAAAGAGCCAAGTAATGTCTGTTTGGTCCAAACTGTACAAATAAGAATATGGCAACAGAAAAGTAAGAAAATCTGGGGTTTTAAATTAATAGACAGACTGGATATGAAGAGAATACTTGCTCTTCTGTTCATATTTTTTTGGTAGTTTGGTGTTACGGCTCAACAAAGTTCAAACTGCAATAAATAACTGTGATCTAAGCATAGAAAAAAAACCATTAAAAAATAACTTTGGTATAATGATCCTAATGTGTGTTAAGTCTTTCTATCATTTGTTTTTTTCTGTCCGTTTCTGATCCTGATCACCGTCATCTCAGCACTGAAAGGGGGCTTGTGACCGCAGTTTCCGGCTGCCAAGTTTGTGTACAGTGGAGCATGAGCTTTCAAAAGCAATAACAACTGGTTATTATGCATTTGCAGATTATTATGGCTTTTGAAACTACTCCAAAACAGTTGATAATGGGGGTCACCAGTAATTACATAGAGGATAATGTATGGTCCTCTATCAGTAACTGGTCTGTTAACCGTGCAGAGGTTGCCAGGGCGACCGTGTAAACCTTGAGAGCGAAGCTCGAGAGGTTTATGTTGCCATGGCAACCTCTAGACGGTTAACAGTAACCGGTTGCCGATAGAAGGACCATACATTGTTTTTTATAGTGTATGGTCCCAAGAAAAAGGGAAAACGGCTCACTTTTCGAAATGGAGTCACCGCCAGCCGTTCAGTCCTTTCCTTACCGCTGCATATCCATCGGTTCCCCGAGTGTTAAAAAAAAAAAATAGGCATTCTCGTTGTTAACCTATCGATGTGACGAGCATCATAGGTTAACAACACTACTACATCACAGCGATGAGATAACAACCTTAGAAAATGATGATTTCCTAAGGTTAACAGCGTTCTACCATACATTTTATCACAATTATCTCCACAGCAACAGAATGGGATGTCAAACACAACTGTGACTGCAGTAGACAAGCAGATGGAGCAAATAAGGCAGACATCTTGTTTCTATGCAAATGTCCTTAGTAATAAATAAGGGTGGCAATTACAAAAAAGGATAAAACAGAAGCTAAACTGTGTCTACATATTATGTTTTTCAGAGCTGTCCCAATAACATCAGGGACTCTAAAACCATGTCGTACTGCAAATAAACATTCAGCACTGACAGATGCTTGTTTTTTTTTTCTTCTTATATTACCATAAAATAAATCAGTTCTCAGACAAGGGATAGCACCTACTTGAAAAGTTCAGCTTGTGCCATCTGAACTTGCATGCCATAAAAAAAAGACAATTCAGAAGCTATAAGTTTGGCAAAATAAAAGTACAGTTACGTAAGTACTTACTCTAACAGTAGATCTTCGAGAGGAGCTCTTGCAGCAGGCAACACCTGACTGAAGCTGACAAGTGCCAGGACCACACGGAAAACTTCTAGCTCGCAGTCTATCACGAGGTACCGCCCCACCAATGTCAGTATGCTGATGTCCACCTATCCTATAAAGTGGGCAGTCCCCAGACCTACCTCAGTTCTCCTACTGGAGACCCTAGAGCAGGAAGCAAAAAGGAGAACTGAGGCAGTTCTTCAGAGCCGACAAAAAGCAGAAGGGATGCAAAGGAGAAGAAGCTATCGGGGAAGGAGGGAGGGAAAGCAGAGCCTGCTGCAAGAGCTGTTCTCAAAGATCTACTGTTACAGTAAGTTCTTACGTAACTGTACTATTTTACTTCGAGGGGGCTCTTGCAGCATGCAACACTAGCAGGACTGAGTCCCAAGCAGTACCAGAACTGACCACGAAGTCAGCCGGAAGGAGGCAGAGGGCAACAGCAGAAGGCTCAGGAAAGAAGGCCCTGAAGGACAGCGAATCCAAAATTGGCCCTGCGCCTAGAAGCAATGTCCAGACTGTAGTGTTGAATGAAAGAGTGGACAGAACTCCAAGTGGCAGCCTCACACATGTGCGCACTAGACACATTCTTGAAACAGGTGGTAGAGGTGGCCTTACCTCTTGTAGAGTGATATTTTACCACCCCAGGCAAGGGCTTGTTATACTGACGGCAGCAGTAAACAATGCAATCAGCCAACCACTTTGACAAGCACTGCTTCAAAACAGGTGCCCCTTCTCTCTTAGGGGCAAATTAAACAAACAACTGATCAGTTTTCCAAATAGTCTGGGTGCGGTTAATATAATACAGAAGCACCCGATGAACATCCAAAGTATGGAGCAAGGCCTCCCTCTGATTGGAATACTCAGGGAAATAAACTGGCAGGGGGATGGATTGATTTAAAGTAAACTCAGATACACCTTAGGCCAAAACTTTGCTCAAGGACAACCTGTCCTTGTGAAAAACTAAATAAGGCTCTTTACACATCAGAGCCTGAAGCTCAGAAATCCTCTAAGCTGAAGTAACAGCAACTGAAAATAACGCTTTCCATGACAGAAAGCGTAGCTTGCAACTCCACGATGGCTCAAAGGGAGGCAGAGTGAGCATTTTCAGCATGAAAAGAAGGTCCCATGGAGGGACAGGATCCCAGATGGGAGGCTTCAAATGCAGGATGCCCCTCAAGAATGTCCAGGATACCTCCAGCTAGGCAATAAATTTGCCCTCAACAGGTGCATGGTACAGAAAGGTGCACTTAAGAGAGGAGTACCCTAGGCCAGAGTCCAAAAGAGACAGCAGGTACTCCAAAACCAGATTCCCTGAACAGGTGAAGGGATCTAGGTGGTGAGCAGCGGCCCATAGGGAAAGGAGCTTCCACTTCAAGGTATAGATGGCTCTAGTGGAAGGTTTCCTAGCACCCACCAGGACATCACTGACCCTGGAAGAAACCCCAAAGCAGGTGATAGCCATGTCTGCAGGAGCCATACATATAAATGTAGAAAATGGAGGTCGGGATGAACCAGGGTGCCCTGTTCCTGGGACAGCAAGCCAGTGCACAGGGGAAAGGGTTCTGGAGTTTCCACTGCCAGCTGCTGAAGCAGGGGGAACCAAATCTGTTGCAGCCAGTAGGGAGCTATGACAATCATCTCTGCCCCCTCTGACTGAAGCTTGAGAAGAACCCTCTGCAGGAGCGGGAAGGGATACAGGAACCTCCCCTTCCAGGAAAGGGACAACGCGTCACGCCAGAAAACTCCAAGCCCTAGATCGAGCGAGCAGAAAAGTGGCAGTTTTGCACTGAGGAGAGATGCAAAAAGGTCCAGCTGTGGGCAACCCCACCTGTCGAAGAGATCCTTGACCACTGAGGACAGAAGTTCCCACTTGTGAGCCCTAGACTTGGACCAGCTTAGACTGTTGGCTAGGGCGTTTTGGTCACCTGGAACAGAACGGCTGAGAGTTCCAGGTCATGCTCAATGGCCCAGTACCAGACTCTCATTGCTTCATGACAAAGGATGTATGAGTGGGTACTCCCCTGCTTGTTGATGTAGTACATCACTGACATATTATCAATCTGCACTAGCAGCTGGCCGGGAAGAACGTGGGTCTGGAAAGCCTGCAGAGCATAAACAACTACCCGCATCTCCAGCACACTGATGTGGAGATGCTGCTCCATCTCGGACCAGGTCCCCTGGGTCTCGTGGCTGGCTAACTACGCACCCTAGCCCAGGCCCGAGGCCTCTGTGGTGAAGATCTGTTGAGAGGACACAGTTAAAAAGGGGACCCCTCACAGGAGATTGCCAGGGTTCTGCCACCACTACAAAGTCCTCCTCACTGAATCAGAGACCAGTACCGGCTGATACAAGTCATTGGTTCGTTGATCCCATTGGACCCGAAGTGTCCACTGAGGAACCCTCATATGCAGGTCAGCCAAGGGAAAGTACAGTTACGTAAGAACTTACCGTAACAGTAGATCTTCAAGAACAGCTCCTGCAGCAGGTTACACCATTAGGACTGAAGCCGGCAGGCGCCAGGACCCCTGAGATCTTTTCAGCTAGCTATCTCCAGCGGACCGAACGCCGGCCCGCCTCCGACGCCAGGCGTGGATAAGAGGGCGGTCCCGCAGAATCCCCAGTTCTCCCACCGAGATTCTCCCCGCCCAGAGGTATCAATAGCCGAGGAGACAGAGGATCCGCCGCGAAGGCAAAACGAGCACGAAAACAAACTCCCAGTAGGAAAGTAGGAAATTCCTTTCCAAGAAAAAACTGACCATACGTTGATCCAACCATAAGGATGAAAATGAATTCTGTTGTCTGAACTATCAGACTGGCTGGTCTAAATACGTACTATCCATTTCCCCTTACTCCTCTAACCTAGAGGGAGGCGTGAGTGAAGAACTCCTCCAAGGGAAGCAGTGGTGGGAAGGTACCTGCTGCAGAGCTGTTCTCGAGGTCTACTGTTACGGTAAGTTCTTACGTAACTGTACTATCTTCTACCGAGATACAGCTCTTGCAGCAGGTTACACCATTAGGACTGATTCCTGCCAGTAAGGCTTGATCCCTTCACACCGGAGGAGGAAAGAAAGAAGACTATGCTAAGGAGCAGCCACCAGCCTCAGTTCAGGACAGGAGGCCCTGTAGCACGGCCTGGCGGAACCAGCTTCACGCCTAGAGGCGTATATCCAGACTATAATGCCTGATAAAGGTATGCACAGAATTCCAAGTAGCTGCAGCGCAGATAGAAGAGGTTGACACATTTTTGAGAGCTGCAAAAGAGGTGGCTACGCCCCTGGTAGAATGTCCCCGGACGGGACCCGGGAGGGGCTTTTGCTTGGACTGGTAACAGTGAGAGATACATTGCACGAGCCAGCGGGATAAGGATTGCTTAGACACTGGCCGGCCTCTCATTCTCTGTGCAAAGGACACAAAAAGTTGCTCCGAAGTCCTGAAAGACTTAGTTCTATTGAGGTAATACTTCAGGCTGTGGTGAACATCAGCTTGTGGAGCAAAGCCTCTCCCTGTTGGAATAGTTCGAAGTAGACCGAAGGTCAATATCCTGATTTAAGGTCAGAGCCGAAACCACCTTAGGCAAAACTTAGGATTCGCTCTCAGAGACACTCTGTCTCGTGAAAACTAAATAAGGTCTCTTACACATCAGGGCATGAAGCTCAGAAATCCTTCTGGCTGAAGTAACTGCAACTAAAACAACGCTTCCAAGACAGAAAACGAGCTCGCATTCCGTGCGGCTGGTTCAAAGGGAGGGACGTAAGCTGCTCCAAACAAAAGGAGATCCCATGGAGGGATCGGGTTTTAATAGGAGGCCTAAGGTGCAGCACCCTCTCAGGAACTCCCGAGAAGCGTCTAGCTGAGCAATGGTGCACTGGCCCACCGCTGGTGATAAGTCGAAATAGCACAAAGGTGGACCTTGATAGAGAGAGGCAGCCTAGCGAAAGAGGGAAAGGAGGTAGTCCAAGACTGCCCCCACAGGACAACCTAAAGGGGAAAGATCACGAGCCCGTGACCAAAGGCAGAATCTGCGCCATTTTATGGAGTAAGTAGCTCGAGTAGCCGGCTTTTTGGCAGCATAGAGTACCTCTGCCACCTCGTGCGAGACCCTGTGTCGCATAATGGCTACGTCTCTAGGAGCCAGGCGTGCAGGTTCAGAGACCGCAGATCCGGATGCAATAAAGACCCTTGCTCCTGAGACAGAAGTTGAGAACTGCGCGGCAATGGGAGCGGAGGTTCTCGAGACAGCTGCGCCAGCAAAGGGAACCAGATCTGTCTGGGCCAAAATGGGGCCACCAGAATCACCCGCGCGTGCTCCTTGCGCAATTTGAGCAGAACTCTCTAGATCAACGGGAAAGGAGGAAAAGCATAGAGGAACCTGTTCTCCCAGGAGATGGACAACGCATCTCGCCAGAAAACTCCAGGCCCTGGATCTAGCGAGCAGAAATTGGGCAGTTTTGCGTTGGATGGGGATGCAAATAGGTCTAACTCTGGGGTTCCCCATCGAAGGAACAGGTCCTCTGCTACCTCCCTGAAGAAGTTCCCACCGTGGACTCTGGCCTGGGAGCCACCTGGTATGTCCGCAATCGTGTTGTCCACGCCGAACGTGTACCGCGACTCAGATTTGCGCCTGTCCGACACTCCAATCCCACACCTCATGGCCTCCCTGCAAAGGGATAAGAGTGTGCGCCCCTGCTTGTTGAGGTAATACATTACCGCCGTGTTGTCCGTCTGAAGCAGGATGGTACACGGCGGGATCACGGACTGGAAAGCTCGGAGAGCATAGAGAACCGCCCTCATCTCCAAAACATTGATGTGCAGATGAGCTTCCATCGGACTCCAAATGCCCTGAGACTTCACCCCATCTATATGAGCTCCCCACCCGAGACCTGAAGCGTCCGTGGTGAGTGTAATCTCTGGGGACGGCGCTGCAAACGGGACGCCCTTGGAGAGCGACCCAGGGACTAACCACCATTGCCAGTCCTGAACCACCCTTTTTGTGATTCTGACTGGATGCTGCAGATGGTCTTGCCTCTGATCCCACTGCGCCCTGAGCATCCACTGCGTGACGCGCATGTGGAGCCGCGCGAGAGGGACCGTAGGAATGGCCGCAGCCATGTGACCGAGCAGGCGAAGGACCATCCTGGCCGAAGTGGTCTGATTCGCCAACAGGTCCTTTATAAGTGACCTGATGCGCCCGCCTGTCGCCTGGGAGGAAGGCCTCCCTGGACCGTGTCCAGCACTGCGCCTATGAATTGCAGGTTCTGCGACGGTACCAAGACCGACTTCTCCTGGTTTATTAAGATCCCAAGCGATCTGAACAAGATCTGAGTGTCTCGGATCGCTTGCAGAAGCGCCTCCTTGAAGGCGGCCATGAAGAGCCAATCGTCAGGTACGGGAACATAGTGGCCCCTGCCTCCTTAGGGCAGCTGCCACGACTGCCATGCACTCGTGAAAACCTCGGAGCGGATGACAGCCCGAAAGGAGAGCTCGGAATTGAAAATGGTGGCCTGAGAGCTCGGGCGCAGGAACCTCTGATGCGCCTGAGCTATGGGGATGTGCAGGTAGGCGCCCTGTATATTTAGAGATGCTAAATAGGCGCCTTGTTTTAGCATGGGAATGAGACCCGGAGGGTCACCGCACGAAATCTTTTGTATACGACCGACTGATTGAGGTCGCTAGGTCCAGAATAGGACGGAGGTCCCCTGTCTTTTGGGAACCAGAAGAAGTGAGAATAATATCCCTTCCTCTCTGGTCCCCTGGGACAGATTGAATCGTCCCTTGTCCAAGAGAGCAATCACCTCTTGCCAAATCAAGTCGCGGTGCCCGGCCGAGTATCGGGAGCAGAGGAGGCCTTGAGGTGGGTTCTTGAATTCTAAAAAGTGGCCTTTGCTGACCACTGAAGAACCCACCTGTCGGTGGTTTTGCTTGCCAACCCGATAGGAAGCGGGCAATGCCACCCCCGACCGAAACGTCCCGTTGATCCTGAGGGCCGGGGGCCGGAAAGGAGTCATGCTGTGGCGGCTGAGGAGCCCGCCGGCTGGGCAGCCTTGGAAGGACGTTGACCTCTGCCAGCGGGCTGCTTCCCCTGGGATCTTCGGAAGCCAGAGCCCCTATGCTGTGTGGCGGAACAAGGCTGTTGCCTCTGAGTCCGCCCACGAAAGTGGCCTTGGTTCCTATGAAAGGAGCCAGGCCTCGGCCGGTACATCGCCTGGACTGTCCGGACCGCCTTTCCAGTCTCTTGCAGTTTGGTAATTATACGTTCTGACGGATTACCAAACACCACCTCACCTTCAAAGGCAGCGTCCAAAATGTTCTTCTGGACGTCTGGGGTGAAACCAGAGATACGGAGCCATGAGTGTCTCCGAAGGCACACGCCTGAAGCAGCTGCCCTGGCTGACGAGTCCGCAGAATCATATGCGGATCTGAGCACCTGGGTTCCCACGTCTGAACCCGTCCGGAAGAGCTGAAGCATCTCCTCCTCCTGCTCACCTTCTGGCGGCTTCTCAGCCGCCTCTAGCCCCTGTTCCCACAAAACGTTCTGGAACTGAACCATGTGGGTGAGATAGTTCAGGGACCTGATAGCGCAAGTCGCGGAAGCGTAAGTGCGCCTCCCCAGAGCGTCCAACTGTTTGGATTCTGGGTCCGGTGGCAGAGCACTCAAATGCTGCGGTCTCTGGGACCGATCATGAGAGGCAGTAATGACCAGGGAGTCAGCCAGAGGTTGTTGAGATAGGTACTGGTCCCCCTGGGGCCCTGTACAGCCCTATCCGCCTTCTTGGCACCGCTGGGAGGCCAGTGGGGCGCTTCACGCCTGGTGGCGTCCACAAAAGTGTCCACCAAGGGTGGCACCACCACAGCTTAGGTCGCTCTGCCAAGATATTTTGCCAGGCGTAGTCTTTCAGGGTCAAGTTCCTCTGCTTCCCAACCCATATTCTCCTGGATATGTCTAAGGATATCCATGAAGGATGGATCGTCCGGAGGAGACCTTGGAGTCTCACGTGGGTCCGGCGAGGGAAGCGAGACCGGAGATGGAGATCTACAAGAAACATAAGAAGATCCCGTAGCCTCCGACGACGGTGACCGACGTCGCCTCCTGGGCCTCTTGGGACTGGGTGACCCGGAGGATGACGATCTGGTCGGAGGTCTCATTCTAGAATGTCTGCCCCTGGGGGGAGTCACAGGCTCCCTGGGGACGGAATGGCCAGCCGACCTCACAGGTGAGGGTGGGGCCGGGGCCGAAACCACAGGAGGAGGAGGAGGTGGAGGAGGAGGAAGGACTGGGGGTACCACATCCTTCCTGATAGTAGCCCACCAGTAAGTAAACAGGTCCTTCACCTCGGCCAAGGACAGTCCCGACGTCGGCTCCGAGGACAAGGGCCGAGCGTCTGGTCCCGGCGACGGCACCACGGGGACCTCGGGCGGTGGCGAGGACCCTGAGGGGACTCGTGGTCGGAACGCCCGCCTGGACATCGGGCAAGGCCGAATCCTCCTCGATGGGGACTCCTGTCCGACCGGCGTCGGGCGCAGGAGTCCCCAGCTCAGGCATCGCGGCCGTCGTTCCCCCCACCGACGTCCGATGCGATGAAGAGGAACGCTGGCGTACGACCGACGGCGGTCTGGCCGACGCTGGATCCACCGGCTTCCTCAGCGGGGTGAGCTCGACGGTCTTCCGGGGGGGAAGAGAGGAAGACCGGACGTCGGGGCCCGAGGGGCGGGAGCCCGACTTGTGGTGGTGGTGGTGGCGTTCCCCCGACTTCGCCACGGCCTTTAGGGCAGAAGAGGATGATGACGGCCTGGCGGTAGAGGCCTGAGCAGGGTGTGCAGCGGGGGCCGCAGCCGGGAGCGACGAAGGTCTGGAGGGCGAGCGGTCCGAGCGAGACCCGGAGCTCCGGGACTCAGAGGCCTGAACCGCGACCGGGCAGGATCCCTGGACCTCCTCTTCTTTCCGCATGTCGCGCGCCGAATCTTCCTTGAGGCCATCGCTTCAAGTTTTCCTCTAGTAGAAAAGCTTGAAGGGCCTTCTGCCGTGGATTCTGAGTGCGGCTATTGAACCCCTGGCAGAGGGAGCAGGTTTGGCATCGTGGTCCGGCCTAGACACCTGACGACGACGCGAATGCGGGTCCTTAAACGGTATCTGTTTGCCGCGACGCACACTTAGAAGAATGCCCGGTCGAGAGGACATCAGACGCTGAACTTGATTGAAGAGAAGAAATCTCCACAGAAGAATCGAAAATTTCAAAAGAACCACGCGCCCGGCGTAACAGAGAACTACCGAGGTGACATGCACTGTCGACGGCGGGAAAGAACTGGGGATTCTGGCGGGACCGCCCCCTCTTATACCACGCCTGACGTCGGAGGCGGGCCGACGTTGGGGGCGGTCCCCGCTGGAGATAGCTAGCTAGAAAAGATCTCCGGGGTCCTGGCGCCTGCCGGCTTCAGTCCTAATGGTGTAACCTGCTGCAAGAGCTGTATCTCAAAGTAAGATCTGTGGCTACAGCAGCTGCCATATGCTCTAAAAGGTGGAGGAATGCTCTGGTCAGGATCGGTTGACTGGAGGAGACAAACCAGGACTGCTCTATCAAGCGTTCCACTCTGCCCACTGACAGAAAGGCTCTGACTTGCGAAGAGTCCAGTACTGCCCCTATATACTGGAGGCATTGGCATGGAGAAAAACAAGACTTTGGCAGACTGACTGTGATCCCTAAAGCCTGCAAAAGCTGAAAGGTGCATTCCAGGGTCTGCAGCAAAAGATTCCTGGAAGGGGCTGTCAGCAGCCAGTCGTCCAGGTAAGGAAACACATAAAAGCCTTGTCTCCTCAAAGCCACGTCCTCCACCGCTAGGGACTTGATAAAAATCTGAAGTGCTGAGGAAAGGCCAAAAGCGAGGCCCTGAACTGAAAGTGGTTCCCCTGGAAGCAGAAACAGAGGAAATGGCAGTGGGCCAGGAAAACCTGGATATGGAGATTGGCATCCTGCATTACCAGGGAGCAAAGCCAGTCACCCTGATGAAGGAAGGCTAACAACCCCTAACGAGTGACCATCCTGAAGTGCTTGTACTCTATGTACAAGTTCAGGTGGCTGAGGTCCATGACTGGCCTCAGATTTCCTATCTTCTTGGGGACAAGGAAGTAGTGGGAGTAAACCCCTTTCCTCTTTGAGCTGGGGGGGGGTTGCTCTGTTTTTTTGTGCAGGAGGACCTGAATCTTCTCTTGGATGAGGGAGATGTAGGTTGGAGGGTAGTGGGAGTGCAAGGGAGGGTCTTCTGGAGGAGGTTCCAGAAATTCTAGGGTGTGACCGCGCTCGATAAGCTGTAACACCCATTGGTCTGAGGTCAGTGCTCGCCACCCAATGAGGTAAAGGAAGAACTGACCCCTGACTGCCTCCCCCAAGGTTTCTTTTTTTTTTTTAAATTGTAATATTTTTAATTTTGTTATAACATAGTACAGTACAATGCAATACAGAGCAGCACAGTTTACGATACATAGACAGGCACACAGTGAGAGCCATTTTGTGAACAGCATTGTGACAAAACACATATATCCCCCAGTTCAACACCGGAGACTTCCCATACTTACATCTCCCTTCAGATAGCCTATGAGAAGGATGAATCATCTCACTTCAGAGGACCTCTCTATACCTCCAATGAGCTAGGCCCCAAATTGTGTATGTATGGGTATCATAATTGGTAAATCCCAACCAGGAATATAAACCGGGTCACAAACTCCTCCACTAGCTTCATGGTACAAAGTCTGAATGATGCTCTGATTGATATAGGGTCCATTTTCTCCATTGATTATCAAATCTATGAACTCGACAGTTCATTCTAGCTGAGACCCTCTCCAAATGATAAATTTCATAAGTCAGCTGTCTCCAGGACTCTACGGTCGGGACCCTGGGAGAAAGCCAGAGTCTAGTAACAACCTTTTTAGCTGCTAATATCAGTATTATCATCAGATAATAAAGATTGTTATTCAGTTTAACACCAGCAGGTGGCACTGCGGTTAAGCTAAAGGTGGGGGTGAGTAGTTGAGGGTGTTCAAATATACTTGTCAGTGCTGTTAGTATTTTCTTCCAGTATTCAAATAGGGAGGGACAGGACCACAGTATATGCTCATGTCCAGCCCTGACCTGACCGCATCCCCTCCAATAATTCTCACAATCCTGGCCCTTAAACTTTGCCGTAAATTCTGGAGTTCTGAAAAACCTAACCCGCAGTTTCCAGGCATATTCCATCCAGTAAGTATCTGAGGAGACTTC
Organism: Neoceratodus forsteri; assembly: GCA_016271365.2. NCBI lineage: Eukaryota > Metazoa > Chordata > Ceratodontiformes > Ceratodontidae > Neoceratodus > Neoceratodus forsteri. Next base: position 1,516,195,378 of record CM057452.1, on the reverse strand, counting down.
AGAGTATAGTAAAATATACTTACCCCACAAATCTGCATCGAGCTCTACACCTAGCTCCCCTCCCCCAGCACATCCTGATGTACGCCAAGGAGTACACATTATATACTCTCAGTGCTTGATACAGCTTGCTAATAATATGTTCCCACACATTCCCCCTAAGATAATCCATAATCATCTGAACTAAGCTAGAGGGCTTTTCAGCCACCCCCGATATGACTTCCTCAAATGGGAGAAGTTTGTTTTTCAGGACCATGTATGTGGAATATTGATTTACGGTGATTTTAGTTTGCTTGGAGATAGGAAAAAGAGTAGATGCCCATTGGGCCCATAATTTGGAAGGCAGAATATAGGTGGTAGGAATTCCACTGAGAGAATGGAAGAACAGAGAGGTAATGTCTCTCAGAGGTAGCAAGGAGGTAATGCCAGATTTGCGACCATTACTTAAGGAATTCAGCTGTAAAGGCCTGGAATTGTGTCAATGGAAGACATTTGGGGGGGTCTCCCACTATATAAAGAGGAAAGTCTTCCAGGCCATTCAGAGTCACCTCTATATCCTTCCAATACGCCGTATAGTTGGGAGTAGCGTGTAATAGGGCTATGCATAGCTGTGTCGCTTGGGCATATCTCCTTAAATTTGGGAGATTAAGCCCCCCCAGGCTCTGGAGAGTTGTAACGAGGAATATTTGACCCGAAGTGTGCTGCCCCCCCCAATAAACCAAGAGATCAGTTTGTCCCAGGTCTGAAAATGTGTGTTAGATGGGAAAAGTGGAATAGTTTGTAGGGAAAAAAGTATACGTGGTAGTATGTTCTGCTGTATAGTTTCAGCTCGACTGAGTATTCCCATAGGCAACTTAGCCCACCTCGATAGATCCAATGTGATCTGCTGGGTAAGAGGTTTGAAATTTACCAGTTCAAGGTGTAACATCTTGGATGGTATCTTAATACCCAAATACCTCATCTCAACTCTGTTCCAGTGGAACGGAAAGCCAGCCTTCAGCGTCCGAGAGGGTGTGAATGAATAGCTAAGCACTTCTGTTTTGGTGCTGTTTATTTTATAACCAGCTAACCCTCCAAACACCTCAAGCTACCCCCACACCGCCGGGACAGACATCTCAGGCGACGCGAGTGTCAGAACAACATCGTCAGCAAAGAGCGTACGCTTATGTGACCTCCCACCCAGTGAAATACCCTCAACCTCAGCCTGTACTCGTATATGAGCAGCCAAAGGCTCCAGATATAGGACGAAGAGTAGAGGGGACAGCGGGCATCCCTGCTGGGGTGCCCCTTGTTAATGGGAAAGGGGGGCACACTCACCATCAACTTTAAGATATGCCACAGGGTCCTGGTACATAGCTTTAATTTGAGAAATAAAATTTGTCCAGAATTACCAAGTGTCTCAGAGTGGCCCACAAAAAGGGCCACGAAACCCTATCAAGGCCGAGAAGGACTAATGGTATCTGTCTCTGACAGGCATAATCTATTAGCAGTAAGACACGTCTCACTGCATCTTGGCATTGGCGCTTCATGATGAAGCCCACCTGATCTCCATCTATTAGGTACGGGAGGAGAACATTCACCCTACGTGCCAATATAGGCATAAAAAGTTTATAATCGCAGTTCAATTTTGAAATTGGCCGATAGGATGCCACTAAGGACGGGTATTTGCCAGGTTTGGGAATGGCTATAATTTCAGCATACTCCCAAGAAGGTGGGGGGGGGATACCCCTCCTGAATCTCTACTAAAGCACTGGCTAAAACCGGAACCACCAACTGCCTAAATATTTTATATAAGTCATTGGGATAGCCATCTGGTCCTGGGGGTTTAGAAAGTTTGAGGTTTCATGGATCTCAGCCACTGTAATAGAACAAAGCAAACTTTTAGCATGGGCCTGAGATAACTTGGGCATGGGAGAGTTTTCTAGATAGGTGGCTATATGTTGGGGATGGGGGTGAGTATCTGCTATATATAAAGTTCTATAAAATAAAGCCATTGCCTGTCGTATTTCTGTGGGATGGGAAAGTAGGCGTCCAGTAATGGGGTCCCTTAATTTTGTTTAGTAACCATAGTCTGTGACTTTGCTCCCCTAAGGCACCTGGCCAGGTTTCTAGCCCCTCCCCCCTCCCCCCCCGGGAGGTCCACCTTCCTGGTGTTTGAGTTTTAGATACAATAATAGTTGTTCTATCTTTTGGTCTGTTAACCGTTGGATTTTTTGTTTGATAGTACGTAACTGAACTTGTACAGACACATCGCCCTGGAGGAGTTTGGTCTGGAGGGTCAATAATTCCACCTGTAATGTAGCTTGGAGAGCTTCCCTGGCTCTCTTTTGTGGGTAGAATATCTTACTAGTTCACCTGAAGTACCGTTTTAAGGGCATCCCATCTTATTGCATGGGAGAATTATGAGGAACTGTTATCCGACAGAATCTTTGGAACTGCCTCCTTAACTATCTTCATAAAATCTGGATCCTGAAGATGCATCAAATTCAGGCACCAGAATTAGTTTAGTCTAGGCTTATCTACCTCCAGTTTCAAATATAGGGGGGAGTGATCCGACAGAATTGAGGCCCCCACAGATATGTCTCGGATTGCCTCTATATGCTCAATAGAGGGAAAAAAATAATCTAGCCTAGAAGAGTATGAGACTTAGGGGAGTGGTAGATGTATACCCGTACTGATGGAAAAGAAATGGCGCCAAATGTCTACCAAACCCATTTTGGGAATAACAACCTTAGGGTAATTTTGCAGTGGCCTAACACTGTGTTTGGAAGTCAGGGATGTGTCCAGGGTAGTATTCAAGGTGACATTAACTCACTCAACTCTAGAATGGAATCTTGAATGAGTGCTGTATTCCTGTGTAAAAATGGCTGTTTTCCTGAGCAGTTAGAATATTTGGAACTAAAATGGTAACACTCAGACTTGGGAGTATAAATAACTAAAAATGTTTGCTCACAATAAAAAATTTTTTAAAATGAGGGGTCACACATGTTGGTAGCATTAACTTTTTTTTTTTTTTACAGAACATGTAACGATGAAAATTTACATTTTTTTTTTAAACTAAAAAAACACCTTAGAAGTGGCAAATGTCTGTTGTATGATGGTTTTTCATCACACCAACATCTGTGCATTACACTGCCATAGTTTAGAATATTTCTGAGCTGTTTTACATAATAAAACAGACCATAAACTAAGGCATGTGCCAACACATAATGCCAGTAAACCGACTGAATTCAGAAAAATGCTCTGCACAACTGCCCACATGATGCACAAACCACGATAACTGAAAAAGTATGCCTCCTAGCCCTTGGACACCTTACGGAAAATGTTCACGATAACAAGAGCTTTAAAATGATGGGTCACTCATGTTAGTGGCATTTGCAGATTTTTTTTTTTTTTTTACAGTTCCTGAAATGATAAAAAAAGAGCATTTCATTACATTTTGTTCCCAAATAAAAACCTCCATCATAAAAAGTACACCTCCTAGACCCCAGACACCAACATAATAATTGTCTGCATTTAAGAGACTCTTCAAATGATGGGTCACACACATTTCTAGCATTTACAGGTTTTTTTTACGGTACCTGAAATGGAGGAAAATCACATTTTTTACACTTTTTTTATCCCAAAAAAACTAAAACACAAAAGTACACCTCCTAGCTCCCAGACACCAGCATACTAATTTTTCACAATGAAAAGCGCTTTCAAATCAGGGATTACACATTTCAAGTAATGGAGAACAAAGGGCATTTTCTTCACTTTTTAACCCAAATTAAAACCTAAAAAATAGTAATTTACTCTGTTTAACTCAATGGTAACCCCCCCATCTTAAAGTCGGTATTCTGGTAGGTAGGAATGTTTCCTACCAACCTGCACTTTCCAATAACCTTATCCCTGATTGGTTGATCCAGAAAGTGAATAAGAAGTGCAGGATGCACATATGTACCCCAGGGATGAGATGAAGTGAACACCTGATGCACATATGCGCTATGGGGACTAGAGGAAGTTTCCTGATGACGCACATATGCGCTATGGGGCTGAGTGAGTTAAGATCACGCCCAACTATACACAGACCCTGCCTATGAGAAAGAAGATCGTTGAGAAATTTTTCAGCCACGTGCGGAGGGGAACACGGGGAGGAGATAAACAGATGCCACTGTGACCATCCTAGAATACAGTTTACCCACCACTATAGCATATCTGCCTTCTCTGTCTATGATTTCCTGCTGGAGTTGGAATTGCACTCCATAAGGGATCAATATTACAGTTCCCCTCCATCTACCTGAGGCATGTGAGGAAGCAACCACATGCTGAAACCCCTAGGTCTTGAATTTAATATGTTCTTTCTGGGGGAGGTGTGTTTCTTGCAATAGAATTACATCTGGCTCATCCTGTTTCAAAAGGTGTAAAAGCCGCTTCCTTTTAACCGGGTTGTGGACACCACTCACATTGAATGGACATAACTAGGGAATGATTAGCCATTTTAAGTCGTAGCTAATAGGCTGACCTGATACCACCATAGGTCTAAAGAGAGTCCCATACAACATACCTCCTCCCCGGTTCCCCTTATTAGCCCACCCTTGAGCCACCGGAGCCCCTACATCTTCCAACATTATAAAATATCCCAGAGTTATATTCTAAAATGGAGCTCCCAATAATTTATTTCCACCTCTCCCTTCCCCATTACCAGGGCCCCATCTGCAACCTTTAATAAAAGATACTGTACTGCATTATCCCAATAGTACTGTAATGAGGTAATTGCCAACAGGGCATAACCAAAACAAGAATAACTGACAAAAAAGTTCACTGAAGTGAGTCGTCGAACAAGGCATACTCCAGAAACATTTACACTAATGGAAACATAACTATGTACATAACAGGCTTCCAAGGTGGGGGAGACTATAGCCAGCCTCCCTATGATGTCTGGGGAAGCAAAAGTGAAATTATGCTCCAAACCAGATAGACGGGTAAATCCAGAGCACTCCAAGCCCCGAGCCCCCTGAGGACTGATCTGGCCCAAAATAAAACGGGGTAAAAAAAGAAAACAACACAGGAAGGGGAACAATTATCAGCACCCAGAGAAAATCCCCTAGGTCCACAAGGGATGCCATTTCTGTTCGTTCTACTCTCACTGTAAACCACGTTTTGGTAAATGCAAAAACCTGGATGAGGCATTAAAATAGAGATAAACTGTGTCCCGGTTAAAGGCACCCACAATAACTAAAACAATTAAATCTAGGCCTAATCATCATAGTCCCAAAGTTGTCAGAGGCTGTAATTATTATTTGGTATTTGAAATGCATAAGCTAGTAAACAATAATCATACAGTAGCCAACTACAATCCCCATTTCGTTACATCAACTGTCCACAGAATTGAGTGTCTGGCCATGACTCCCCTCTCCCACTGTCGACCAGGCAACACTAGTCCAGGACCAAAACCCCAGAATATCATACCATGCAGTGCCATATTGAGTTTTCTTAGTTTAGTCGAGATTCTGGCATCACGGCGGAGATCGTGTATACCGGGGTGGGGGGGGTGGCGGAGGAGGGAAGGCCTCCACAGGTTACCCCGACAAATGACAGTATTTAACCCAGACAGAGGATATTAGTACAAAATTGTTAGTCTAGAGTTTGGAGCACCACGGGGGCCCAGGCCAAAGGAAAACCCTTGCCCAACTGCCTCTATCCCCCCTCTCCTAAGACCCCATCCCCTTACCTGGATCACCCCCCAAAAAAATCTCAAGCAACAAACAGCCAGCTGCTTCAGGTATCCCTGGCATTGTTGTCCACACTACGAAACTCAGCCAGGCGCTGCTTCGGATCCTGAGTGGCATTCCCAGTGTCATCTCATTTGCGTTGCCTTGTATCTACTGTCTGCCATCTTGGAGGTTGGGCATTCGAGGCTGCAGGCGTGCGTGGGTGATCTGGAAAAGTCAAGCCCTGTTTGGAGTGTGTCTCATGAGCCTCCTCATCTGAGAAGCACTCCTGCTTCCCTGTTGATAAGGCCACTATTAATTTAGCCAGAGAGGGAGTGGTGAACTTTAGTCCTCGGGCCTTTAGAGTAGGCAACAGCGGGAGATGCACCCTGCGCAGCTTCATGGTTTTTAGTGCATAGTCATGGTCAACATAAAATCTCCGCTGTCCATGAAATATGTTTTGCTTGGGCTAGGCTGTCAAAAGAATCTGTTCTTTGGTCACACAGCTAGTGAAGTGGGCTATGAAAGATCGGGGGCTGGCCGAGGAAGAGATTGGCTTAGGAGCCAGGGCTCGATGAACTCGTTCAAAGTCCAGTGTTGTAACAGACGGGCGGTCCAGAGCAGTTTTAAGCAGGTTAGTCACAAAGTCTTTAATATTATTATCCTCAGCACCTTCAGCAATGCAATAAAGGTGTTTATTTTTGCACCTCGCTCAGTTTTCAGCATCCTCTTGTCAGGCTGAGAGTAGCTCTTGTTGCTCCTGGAGCCGCTGAACCAGGCCCTCCAGGTCGTCCACACAATTTTCATTAGGTGTAAGCTGTCCCTCTGTGTCGTCAGCCCACTGCTCTAACTGGACAATGACTCTCCGCACCTCACTGTACAGCTGCTTGGTATCAGCTCTAAAAGCACAGAGCTCATTATACATGGTATCTAGCTTGAGTTTTTGGTTTTTTGCTTTAGGGGTGTGGTAGGCCATACCAGAAGATTGATGCCAGGTGTCGCGGCTAATGGAGGCGCAGTGTCTGTATCGGAGGCCTCTGATTCCCATCGGCCATCATCCAGAGCAGGATCTGCAGTTTTTCGAACTAGCCTTGACTCATCCCCCTTGTTTCCCCTCTTATGCATTGTTGGGTCTGTTTTTATTTAAGAGAAATCCGCCAGAAGAGGTGGAAATGCTGAGATGGTAGATGGAGCAGTTATGCAGCCACTAACTTCGGGAGCGGAACTGGAACTCCCCCAACGTTTCTGCTGAAGGGGGGGTGGGTAAGGAGTCAGGCGGTGGATCCAGGGGTGGGCAGAGCGGCTGGGGATGCTATGGGAGCCCTAGGGGTAGCCCCTCCAGCAGGGGGAGTGTGTTCACTGCGCTTGAAGACGCTTTTCACCTGTTGGCCCTTGGCGGGCTGGCAAGAGGACTGATGAAGGGACTCATGCTGGGTGGTCAGAAGCTGAGATCAGTAGATGGAATGGACCAATCGGAAAGCTCTGCCTGATTCCTGGAGGAGGAAGATAATGTCCTGGGCATCTCTCCACAAATAGGACGGAACCTCTGAAAGGGGCATTAAGATGCTGGCTTGAACAACAGGTGCAAAGCCAGACCCCCGAAGCCATGAATAGCGGCAAAGGCAGATCCCCATCACCGCCCCACACCCGAAGGCATCAACAGTGTTGCATGCCGCCCTCAGGACATAGGTATCCACATCTGACCCAGATTTAAGGAGTTGGGCCAATTGTGTTTTGGTAGATTCCTCAGGGAGGGTTTGAACCAGATCCCTCGCTTGATCCCAGAGGGCTTTCTGGTACTGCAACATATGGGACAAATAGTTAACCGCCCTAATGGCCAGTATGGCAGAGGCATACATCCGCTTGCCACACAGATTTAGTTGTCTAGACTCCTTGTCAGGGGGGTGGGTGCTGAGATGTTTGGGCCTCTTTGTGCAGTCATGGACTGCGTACATGATCACAGAGTTCACCATGGGATGCTCACCAAGGAAGGGCTCGCCCACTGGCGCGTGATAAAGGCGGTCCACCTTATTGGGTAAGACTGGGGTGGAAGAAGGGTGGTTCCACGCCACCTTAGTAAAGTCTTCGTAAGAGTCAATTAAAGGAGGAACCACCACAGGGAGGGTCTCTGCCTTCTGGAGGTATATAGCCAGGTGATGGCATTCCAGGTCAAGCTCCACTGTTTCCCATCCCAAGAGGGACTGGATATGATGCTGATGTCAAGGAAAGAGGTGTCATCAGGAGGGCATTTAGAGGCCTCCCTGTGTTGATCCTGACCCTTAGAGGAGTCCCTGGAGCCCTCTGACAACTATGAAGAGGAGTCGTCTTCAGACTGATCACTGTCTGGGACTGGTGTCTGAGGGCGACACTGGTTCACACACTGGTCCAAGCTGCCCCCCCCCCACCCCGTGCATCCCCCAGAAGACCCTGTAGTACAAGTTTTGCTGGGTCCTGCCTGATCTCTATCCTGCGCAGGGGGGTCCCAGGGAGAACAAGTGGGAGAAGGCCTTTTGGGGTGCGTCCTTATTCTGCACGAATGACCACCATGCACTGAACAGGGCATTATAATCCACCGGTGGGGATGGATTATAATGAGGATAAGGATACTGAGGAGGAGGGTATGGATACTGAGGTGGAGAAGCCGGCGTGGGGTACCCTGGTGTAGGTCCACCAGGCACCAGCTGTGGGTCCCGAGGAGGACGGGCTGGTGACAGCTGTGGAGACAACAATGGAGAAGTCAACTGAGGCATTGGCAGGGCCGGCACCTTCTTAAGGGACGAAGGCTGGCATCGGTTCAGAGAAGTAACCAATGTCCACAGTGGCGAAGATGGTGCCTCTGGGGGAGAAGTACCACAAGGCAGGGGCAGAGGCACTGCCTGCAGGGAAGAGGAGGCGAACACTTGCTCCAGGTGATGCCTGGAAGGGCTAGTGCTGGGCCCCAGAGTCAGGGACCAATGAAGGCAACACCTTGGCTGGGGGCAAGTGGGCGAAGACCTGCCAACAGAGGTTGCAACCTCGGCCGAGCTGCCTGGCTGAGGACCCATGGGAGCAAAGGGCCTGAGTGTCGGGGCTGGGAGGCAGGGGACAAAGTCCACTGCCCCGAAGAGCCACCACCTGAAATGGAGATTAGGACAGGTGGCTGCACCACTGGCAGCCTGGAGGGTGTGAGCGCTGATGAGTAAGGAGGGGCCGACCTTCCCGGGAGGAAGACCCAGAAGTGGTAGCTGGTCTGTGCAGTGATTGTAAGCAAGAGGCTGACTGAGGACGGTCCTGGTGTATATTCTTCCCACTCGATTTCTTCTCCTTCTGGGAAAAAGGAGATGCCCCAGAAGACTGAGCCAGGGAAGTAGAAGAACTTTTGTCCTGAAGCTCTTTCTCCATCACAGTCGTCTGCTTGAGTAGGTCGCTTTCCAAGGTCTTCAAACGCTGTCTCCATGTGGCCTGGTTGAAGTCCTGACAGTGCTGCCAAGCCCCTGTGTCTTGGTTGGGGCCTAAGCAGAGAAGGCAGAAAGAGTGACGTCGTATCTGCTTGCCACAGGCACACTTCATTGGCTGGTTGGAAGATGAGGCTGGAGAAGAAGACATAAACCTGATGGAGAAAAACACTGAAAATTCGATGTTAAAACTACTGAAAAATAAAAATAAAATGTGGGTAAAATGTGAGAAAATGGCAGTCGACTGTAGCATGCGTCCTTGAAGGTCCAACATGTGTGGGTCGATGGCTGGAAAAGAACTGAGGTAGGTCTGGGGGACCGACCCCTTTGCAGGATAGGTGGACGTCACCGTGCTGATGTCAGCAGAAGTGGTCCCCCATGATAGACTGCTAGCTAGAAGTCTTCAGTGTGGTCCTGGCGGCTTCAGTCCTACCGGTGTTGCCTGCTGCAGAAGCCTGCTCTAAGTAAGATCCGATTGGTTTTCAAAAAAAAAAAAGTTAATTCTTCTGTCAGTTTTTTTTTTCCTGTCATCTAGCTGAGGTTAGTGACATTGTTTTCCGCCTATTCAGAGAATCGCAGGGAATACTTCAACTTTTACTGGGGGTGAAGTAACATTCTGTTATGTCAGGTTGCAGGATTATGAATCTGTATGTATGTACAGAAATAGCATCAGAAGCATTTGGTGTCAGTGGGGTTTAATACTAAGTTCTGTGTTAGGTGTGGCTGATAAATTTACAGTTTATTTTCCTCAGGGTAGCCCAACTGAGATGTTATGTAATCATATTCAGAGAGGTTCTGCTTATACCCAACTTTGCAGTCTTGGCTACTGAAGCACAAGAGAGTCAAGTGTCTTAACCAAGATTAAAGTGATTCTACTGGGATCTCTTGGCTCACAGCTTTAACCGCTGGGCTGCACAAGTGGGGTTTTGTATTAAACAGGACAGGAGTCCTGGGTGAAAGAGGAATGTCTTGGGTGATGATTATGCCACCCTCTAAAGATGTCTTCAGTACAACACTAAAGGAACCATTGTTGTAAACCTTGCTTCCTCCTCCACCACCATGTAAACATATTTTTAGTGTAGAGCACTTGTCAGTTATGCTTTGGGAAGACAGCATGTCGACGTTGTTGCAATGTCATGCCATATCAGGTCAGTTTTGCTTTTCGGCGCTGGGTGCTCCACAGCAGAATGGAGCAAAATACCAGCAGAGCTCCCAGGATCCCAAAGAACATCATCATGGGGAACTTACCCTGCAAAACATAACAAAATGTAAAAAAAAAAACATAATTACATCAAATAAAACTAAACTGTAATTGAATCAAACTTTTTTTCATGGCTGTTAACAGTGGAGTAAGTGAACTGTGTTTCTTGGAACCCCTAAACACGTCGTAAAGAACATTTTTGTAATTTAACTCAAACAAATACAGGCAATCCCTGTATTCAAACTAACATAAACACAGAACACCAGTCCAATCTGTGGTTGTGTAACTATAAATCAGATGAAAGGGGGTGACATTCCAATAAGGGAAGACAGGGCAGAGCAAAAAAGAGAGTAGGGGGGGTAAGGGGTAAACCAGAAAAGGGAGGACAACTGTACAAATTAGGGTCAGAAAAGATTTATCCACGTCTTGAATGTAAACGGTGGCCAATGTAAGGCCAGTCATTTACAGCTGGACAGATGGTGATGGTAAGAAAAGAACCAGGCTCTCAATACCACATCGGGAACAGTCTGTAAAAAATGATGGTCCCCAAAGATCAAAAGAAGAGACAAGGTGGGATGTCAGAGAAGCCAGTCCAGTGATGTGGGGATTGTGGGCTGGCCAGTCAACTGTATTTCTGTTGTATATTTACAATGAGAATTCAGTTATGTTTTGGGACACTGAACTAGTAACATCACAGGTTTGAGTCTGCCATAACTCACCAGTTCCCAGCTGGGATTAAACTTCTTCTAGTCAGACTAAAATAGTGTTGAGTAAGGCTCTTCTGTATGACCTCTTTTTCAAATGTGTTTATTTTTATCTTTATAGAAATATTGTATTTTAGTGTGCACAATCCTGTAACATATGTAACTATTGTGGAGTATTAAATGTTAATTTTATATGCTTCATGCTTTCTCTAAGTTATTCTGAGTATGGATAACTAGGAGTACACTGGCAAGTCTAAGATACATTTTCAGAGACAGGCTACAAAGCTACCATATCTAAAGTGAGGTGTCCTCAGCTGTGACAAAATAATGGAATTGTTTGTCCTTTTGGAAAGAGCATTATTCTGTGTGAGCAATAGCTCTAGTGGGATTTGGACCTAGAGATATCTTGAGTGAGAGTCTCGCTGAGTGGTGGCGGCATACCAAGGTAACCATTTCAGTCATCTGAAGGGTTATGAAAACTGGTAGCAGTGCAGACTGAGTTCTGGGAGAGAACCAGTCCATGACAGAGTGACTGTGGCCAAGAATATCACTGCCTATCCAAGCTAATAGAAATAAATTCACTTAAAATGTTAACAGCTTTTTCTTCCCATTGATAACTGACTGCCCTCAACCCCACAGACGACAGCCCAAGTCCCGACACAGGTCATATCAGTTGTAGCCAAGTTGGTGTGGGACCCCAGATACCAGGGAGAGCGAGCAACTGTCATCTGTTCATATGCTGGGCTTTTACCCTATGTTTTTATTCCTTTCTCCCTCCTTCCACGGGCAATGTAGCATGTCCATGTGTCTGCAGCATCCTTGCTGAAAAAGTGAAGGATGCTCACACCCATTCCACATCCTAGGGTCCACCACAAGGTGTTACTTCAGAAGTTGCAGTCCTGGCTGTGGACCACACAGTAGCAGAACAAGCCACCACTGGGCTGCTGGGAAGCCAATGCAAATACAACTTTTATACAAGTACATGTTAATAACAGAACATCTAAATACAATTCCACAATAATAGTCACTAAGAAACCAAGGGAAGGGAAAAAAAAACTACGTTCACCCCACATAATGGGCAGATCTTTCTATTGCCTAAGAAGCAAAACATTTCCTGTATCTTTTAGTTCTACCCAAGTTCTCTTCCCATCTCCTTAAACTATAGGATGGTGTAGATTTCAAGAGAGAATGCAAGACAAAAGCACTCCCCTCTAACAATTATTTCACTACTGATATTCCTTCTAATCACACTGTGCAGTCAACTGAGCATGCGCAGAGTATCTAGAAAGCCCAATGGCTAGAGCTTCAGCTCCTCCCCTGCAACTCATGCTCACCCTCTTCCAAGCCTCTAGATCTTGACCTGAACCCAAGAAATGTAATACCGTGACCAACTGGATAACAACGGAGGGCTAGCAACCAAAGGAGGCCAGGTGGGTTAGATTAACTGTAGAAGGACTACCAGTAGTGAAAAGTACAGTTATGTAAGAACTTACCATAACAATAATCTTCGAGAGGAGCTCTTGCAGCAGTAACAGCTTTAGGACTGAAGCTGGCAGGCACCAGGACCCCATGGAAAACTTCTAGCTAGCAGTCTATAGCGGGGGACTGCCTCTTGACGTTGGCCTACCCCTGGTGTTACGTATGGTATAAAAGGGGCGGTGCCCCAGCCCATCCTCAATTCTCCCACCAGAGAACCCAGCAAAAGGAGTAAAACTGGAGAACCGAAGAGGTTCCTCAAAAACGAGAAAAGACAAAGGTAACCATGATGGAGAAGCAGCTACCAAGCGGAAGGTGGGAGGGAAAATAGCACCTGCTGCAAGAGCTCCTCTCAAACATCTACTGTTACAATAAGTTCTTACGCAACTGTACTATCTTACTTTGAGGGGGCTCTTGCAGCAGGTAGCGCCTTAAGGACAGAGTCCCAAGCAGTAATGGAGAGGCTCTGGTGAGCTGGATGGAGGTAGAAGTCTCCTGAAGAAGTTTAGGAGAGGAGGCCTTGCAGGATTGCCAGTCCAAAGCCAGCTCTGCTTCTTGATACAATGTCCAAACTGTAGTACTTGACAAAGGTGTGGATATAACTCCAAGTAGCAGCTGCACAAATGTTAGGGGCTGACACGTTCCTCAAAGAGGTGAAAGAGGCAGCCATGCCTCTGGTAGAATGGCCTTTAACCGAGCCCATTAAAGGCTTGTTGTACTTGTTGTAGCAGAAAACAATGCAGTTAACCAACCATTTGGATAAACACTGCTTAGAAACAGGGGCCCCTTCCGTTCTGGGGGCAAAAGGCACAAACAACTGGTCTGACTTTCTAGTAGCTCAGGTGCACTCCAAGAAATAATGAGGCACCCGGTGAACATCCAGTGTATGAAGTAGTGCCTCCCCTTGGTTCAAGTACTCTGGGTAGTAGACAGGAAGCTGGATGTCTTGATTCAGTGTAAACTGACACCGCCTTGGGAAGAAACTTACGATTAGTCCTCAAGGACACCCTGTCCTTGTGGAAAACCAAATAAGGCTCTATACACATCAGAGCCTGGAGCTCGGAAATCCTTCAAGCAGAACTCACAGCAACTAAAAATAACGCTTTATACGACAGAAAGCCCGGCTCACAACTTGCAGCAGGTTTAAAGGGAGGCAAGGTAAACTTTTCCAAAACAAATAAAATACCCCATGGCAGGACTGAGTTCTTGATGGGAGGCTTCAAATGTAGAATGCCCAGTAGGAACATGTGGGGAAGATTTGTCTGGGCAAGAGTTTTGCCCTGAATAGGTGTATGGTAGGCAGAGATGGCAGACAGATGCACCTTTAGAGAAAAGTAGTTCAGACCTCTGTACAACAGAGAGAGAAAATACTCCAGTACTGAAATCACCGAACAGGTGAAAGGGTCCGAATGCCAAGCAGTGGCCCAGATGCCAAACCACTTCCATTTCATTGCATAAGGTGGCCCTGGCAGAAGGTTTCTTAGCGGCCACCAAAGACCTCTGCTACCCTGGGGAAAACCCCAAATCGGGATACAACTAGGTCAGCAGGAGCCACGCATGAAGATGCAGAGACTTGAGATCAGGATGGACCAGGGTTCCCTGCTCCTCGCAGGGGCAGGGAGATCGGAGGTTCTACTTTAAAGTTACTGAAGGAGTGGAAACCAAATCTGGCATGGCCAGAAGGGTGCCACTAGAATCATCTCTGCTTCCTCTGATTGCAGCTTGAGAAGAACTCTCTGCAGTAAAGGGAAGGGAGAGAAGGCATAAAGGAACCTCCCTGTCCTGGAGAGAGACAACTCATCTTGCCAGAAAACACCAGGCCCTGGATCTAGGGAGCAGAAACTGGGCAGTTTTGCGTTGGATGGGGAGGCAAACAGGTCCAATTCTGGACATCCCCATCTGGTAAAGAAGTCTCAGACCACTGAGGGAAGAAGTTTCCAATCGTGAGCCCTGGATCGAGACTGGCGTTAGACTGCTGGCCAGGGTGTTTTGTATGCCTGGTACATGGACTGCTGTCAAGTCCAGGTGATGATTCACTGTCCATGACCAGACTCTCATGGCCTCCCTGCAGAGGGGACAAGAAGGAGTTCCCCCACATTTGTTTATGTAAAAGACCACCGACACGTTGTCTGTCTGGATCAACAGACAGCCGGGCTGCAAGACTGTTCAGAAAGGCTGAAGAGCATACAGAATCGGCCACATCTCCAGGGCATTGATGTGGAAATGGAGTTTGTGTTGGGATCAGGTCCCTTGTGTCTGACGGTCTCCCAAGTGGGCTCCCCAGCCCTGGCCTGATGCATCTGTGGTCAGTATCTGACTGGGAGACTCCTTCCGCAGGCAACCCCCCCCTTGGAAAGATCGGAGGGGATTTAACCACAATGCTAGGACCTGTTGTACAGGGTTTGACACCAAGACAGGTTGCTCTAGGACGTCTGAATGCTGGTCCCACTGGACTCAGGTTCCACTGGACCACCCTCATGTAAAGCCAAGCCAGGGGGACAGTGGCAATGGCAGCTGCCATGTGTCCCCCAAGAATCTTAGGACAGACCTGGCTGGAACTTGTCAAGACGAGGAGACCTGCAGAGCGTTTGAAGGCATTTTACTCTGTCTGGAGGGAGGTGCCGTGTCCAAGATCACCCCTATGTACTGCAGCCTCTGACTTGGCCAAGGAGAGGACTTGGGGAGGTTTAAGGTACTCCCTAGGTCCTGAAACAGGGTGAAGGTGGCCTTCATGGTGTGGAGGAACTGGTCCCTGGTAGAAGCGGTCAACAACCATTCATCCAGGTAAGGGAAGACATAATGGCCCTGTCTCCTTAAGGCTGCAGCCACTACTGCAAGGCATCTGGTGAAAACTCTGGAGGCCAAGGACAGGCCAAAAGGCAGGGCCCGAAACTGGTAGTTGCTTCCCTGGAAGCGGAGGTGAAGGCACTTCCTGTGGGGTTGGAAAACCAGAATGTGGAGGTATGCATCCTGAATGTCCAGAGGGCATAACCAATCCCCTTGATGGAGGAGAGATAAAAGTCTGAGCAGAGTGACCATCCGGAACCATTTGTACTCTATGTACTGATTCAGGAGGCTGAGATCGAGGATAGGGCACAGGTCCCCGGTTTTCTTTGGCACCAGGAAGAAGTGGGAATAAACCCTTTCCCTCTTTGTGCCAGAGGAACTGGTTCCATGGCCTGCTTCTGCAGGAGGGCCTGAATCTCCTCTTTGATGAGGGTTATGTGAGCCTGAGGGTAATGGGAGGGGACAGGTGGGTTGTCTGGGGGCATTTCTGTGAATTCCAGAGTATGCCCCTTTTCCACCAGCTGAAGAACCCACTGGTCTGAGGTTATCTGGAGCCATCCTTCTATATACAAGGAACAAATGACCCCCTACTGCCTCCCCTAAGGCTTTGACCAGGGGATGGGGTTGGGCAATAAGTCAGACTGAGGAACTGGGGAGGAGTAGCGTGGCTTGGGAGGTCCTTGGAGCACGAAGAGCGGAAACTCCGGAAGCAGGGTTGGAAGCTTTACCGATCTGATAGTCTTTCTTGAGTCCTGCAGGCAAGTAATAATATTCTATGAGTCCTCACCAAACAGGACAGGACCCCTGAAAGGGGCATCCATGATTTTGGATTATACATTTGGCGCGAAGCCGGACATCCTCAACCATGAATATCAATGGATACAGACTGCGGGGGACACAGCCTTTCTTGCAGAGTCTACCATCTCATAAGAAGCTCTGAGGACAGGATTGCCAACATCCGATCCTGATTTTAGGATAGCCAACAGTTCTGCCCTACCAGGGCAGTCAGGATTAGCCCAAGCCATCTCCACAGCCTTGTCCCACAGGGCATTCTGGTACTGGACCATGTGGGCGAGGAAATTCTGCGACCATATAGCACATGTGGCCAAGGAATAAACCTTTTTGACCAACTGGTGAATTTGTTTGGAGTCTTTATTTGGAGGTTGAGAACTTAGGTGCCTAGGGCGCTTGGAGCAATTGTGGGCAGCTTTAATAACAACGGAGTCTGCATCTCAGTGCTTGCCATAAAAACGATCATCCCTTGGAGCACAATACAGCTGGTCTGACTATTTGGAGACTGCAGGCATTGAAAAGAGGCACTTCCAGGCCAACCAGTCGATGTCCTTGAAGGACTCTATAAGTGGCAGAACAACCATGGGTATAATGCCTTTCTTCCTGAGAAAGGAGGCTAGCTGACATCGCTCTGGATCCAGCTCCTGTGTCCCAGGCATTCAGCTGCTGGATGTGCCGCATGACATCCGTAAAAGTGGGATCTCGGGGAGACGAGGTGCCCTTAGTCCCCAGGCTCTGGAAAGTTGGAGTCTTCATGACCTAAAGAGGAGTAGGAGTACCTATCCGAATCCCTGGAATCTGGGGAGGGTGAAGGTGAGTAGGGATGCCTGTGCAGCATCCCTTTTGGCTGGAAGGTACCATCGCCATCAGGTGCCAGAGTTGTCCCCCTAGGTGGAGGAGTAGGTAGGTGAAACAGGTCCTTTTCAGGAGGAGGACCCTGAGGAGTAGGTTTGGAGGGCTCCTTAGGGGCTTGTCTTTAAAGTTGACCCAAGAGGCCATAAAAAGCTCATTCAAAGCTGGTGGAAGATTGAGTGGCGGGGCTGGTGTGTCCGGCATTGGTGGGGGGGTTGGCTTAGAGGGCCCCAGCATCTGGTCATCAGGTTGGGGTAACTCAGGCGTCAGTATAGGCCAATTTGGATTACCCAGTGTTGGTCCCTGAAGGACAGAGCCATCCATCGTCGGATGGTCTGGACCAGGCGTCAGGCCCTTGGGCGTCAACTGAGTGTGGGCATTGGGCCCGGCCAGCGACTGAGGTGCATTAGGAGACATCGGGGAAGCCAGCCTCAAAGGTACAGGTGTGGGCTGGTGCCAGACTGGTGACTCAGCCAGCGTCCACTGAGAAGGAGATGCCTGAACTAGGGAGCTGGCTCCCGAGTGGGACAGAGGCACCACTCTCAGGTAAGAAGTGATCGCATGTCCCAGGTGTCGCCTGTTGGGAGTCGGCCCCTGACATCGGGGAGGATATGGCAGACACCCTGGCCGGGAGGGCGACAGGCAAGGACCTGCTGCTGAAGATCCAGCGGCCGTGCCACCTGGCTTAGAATCTACAGGGGCTAAAGACCTAAGCTTCAAGGGCTGATAGGCGGGGGATGAAGTCCTGAGCCCCAAAAAACCCCCTCCCAAGACAGTAAGAAGGTTGGGAGGTTTGGACACTGGGAGCTCAGAGGGAGAAAGGGCTGCCACGATGGAAGGAGCAGACCCCAAGCCGGGGAGGCGGGGGGGGGGGGAAGAGACCCAGAAGCGGACCAGGGTTTCTCCCTATGCTTTTCCCGGTGTTTATGCTCGACACCCGACTTCTCTTTATGAGAAGAAGACAAAGCAGAGGCCCCAAAGGCCAGGGAAGAAGATTAACTTTTTTTGGTTAAGTTCCTTCTCCATACTGGTTAACTTTTTGGTATGCAAGAAGGCTTCAAGGGTCTTCTGGCGGTGAAGCCGAGTGCGCTGGTTGAAATCTAGGCAAGGCTGGCAGGTCTCTATGTTGTGGTCTGGGCCCAGGCAGAACAGGCAAGCTGAATGGCCATCCTTGTGGGGGATCTGCTTGCTCCAAGTACACTTCGATTGCCACCGATCGACTGAGGAGAATGGAGAAGACGACCTGCAAAAGATCCTGAAAAAACTGATTTTAGTGAAAAATAAAGTGCAGAAAGTGCAATTAAAGATGGCAGTCGACAGCAGAAGGCATCCGCAGGGGTCCAACTTGCGCAGGTCAACAGCGGGAAAAGAACTGATGATGGGCTGGGGACCACTCCTTTTATACCATACGTGACGGGCTGACGTCAGGCGGCAGCCACCCATTATGGACTGCTAGCTATAAGTTTTCCATGGGATCCTGGCGCCTGGTGGATTTTAGTCCGAAAGGTGTCACCTCCTGCAAGAGCCCCTTCAAAGTCAGATCAATAGTTACAGGTGAACAACTTTGTCTCAGAACTAACTGGATTCCTTCTATAAAGTCATTTTTTGTGCAGACTACTGGCAGTATATCTGCTGGATTGGGGTTATGCCCTTGACTCAGGTGAAAACTTTAAGATGAAGTTCCAAAAATAATATCTCTGCAAGCCTGGCGATCTAAGTTTTAATGGACCGTGAAAGTGTGTGGATGCCCAGGTGGCAGACCTGCAAAGCTCTCTGAGGGGGATACCCTTAGGAAATTTGATTGGGCAAAATGTAACAACATTCAATATAGGAAACTATTGATCTGGGAATTGTTTACTTGGCAGTAGATGGCCTCAGAACTGTTCAGCATGGGAAACAAGTAACTCTGTAATGATGCCCTGGAATTCCTCTATTCTCTAATGATATATATTTTTTTTAAGTTCTAGCCAAGAAAGGCACACTGAGCTGAAGCTGGTTTCCACATGTAACTATGGAGCACAAGGAGGTTAAGTGACTTGTTTGGGGTTTATACAGTATATGCAAGTGGTAGCTGTGGGATTCAAACCCAGACTTGCAGAGTCTCCAGGTTCACAGCTTGGTGCTCTAACCTATAAGTAATACTACCTCCCTGATATAACAGGAGGGCTTACCTGACATCAAGCCAATGTAGCTGCTTCTTGTAAGGGCTAGCAAGTAGCCTGGGAAAATACACCAGCAACTCCAAGAACTGGTTTAACTGGGGCTAAGAAATCACCTTAGGCAAAAATGTTTTACTGATACATAGAACAACCTTGTCCAGCCAACCAGGTGGCACTGAGGGTTGAGGCGCTGGACGCCACACCTCGCGCCATGCTGACAACCCAGGTTCGGGAATGAACCCGGGCTGCTAGGGGTCGGCAGGGGGGAGAAAGGATTGAGCATCCGAAGGACTGTTCTTCTCTCTTGGGGGGAAGGGGACTAGTCGTCCTGCTCACTGAGTGCCCTCTGGCGGTGGCTGGAGGGCAGCACATGTTGGGTGGCTTGAGCAGACGTTCTGATGTCGGGGGGGGGGGGGTTGCAAAAAAGGAAAAATGATCCTGGCAGGCTCAATGATGGTCCGCCGCTCCCAGAAGTGGTCCCAGGATTCTGGACTGGGTCTCTGGGAGTGGGGAGAAGTCGGCGGCCTCCTTCTGGCCCTGCCAAGGAGGGGGGCGGGGCAATCCGCAGGGGAACCACTGGGCCGCCTAGCACAGGAGCCGCAAGACTGGAGAAAGAGTCCTCCATTCGAGTAGTCAGAGCTACCTGCCAGGGCCCGCATAAAAGTGCTTACGGGGAAAAAAAAAAAAGAAGAACAGCCTTGTCCTTATGGAAGATTCTCATATGCTGGGTAGACTGATAGGCATGCAACTCACTGACCTTTCTGGCATAGGTAATGGCAATCAGAAGTGCCACTTTCCATGACAACAAGCCAAGGTCACACTTTGCCAGGGGCTCTAAAGGCTTCTTGATGAGCTAGGAAATGACCAGATTCCAGTGGGGGAGGCATAGCAAGAGATAAGAACATATGGTCAAGACCTTTGAAAGTCTCAAAGTTTATGACCACCCATTCCAAAGTCATGAACGGGAAAAACCCACTTTAGTTCCACATACTGAAATAGCAGTCAAGTGCACCTCCAATGAAGATGTGCAGAGACTCAACATGGACAAAGCCACAGAAGACTGAGAACAAAACCAAGTGGACATGCTATGGGTGCTGTTCCAAGCTCCCAGTACTATATCAGGAACCTCTTCCATTTAAAAGTCCCTTGGACCAAGTGAGAGTACTGCCTGAGATGAAGCTTCATCGGATGCTTAGTGCTGAGGCAGAATAGCTTCTGACGTCTGAATTGGCAAGGCCATGCCAGGGTTCTCATATCAATTGAGCCCTCTTGAGGTGTGCCTTTAGTAGAACCTTGTATACCAGGGAAAGGAGGGTCTGGAGGCAAGGAGGAGCTGAATCTCTACCCGACTGGCTTTCTGAGGACTTTATGCATGCATGCTTGCTCAGACGACTGCACAAGTGTGACAATGTAAAAGGAACCTACATAGTTGTAAATTATGCTCCTGGTATAGACCACCCCTAAACAGATTTTCACAGGTATCCATTTTCAGATTCACCAGAAAGGGAGAAAATTTTCGTTTTATGTAGTGCCTTTCACACAGACTTTATCCCAAAGCACTTTGCAATCCAAGACAGGGAGGGAAGAAAATGTTCCTGCCATTTTCAGTGCACAGGGAGACTGAGATTAAAGGGAGGGTAAGTCACATGCTCAGTGTCACACAGTAACTAAGTGGTGGTTGATGGATTCAAACCCTAGACTCCAGGTTCTCAGTTTTGCACTCCAACCACTAAGCCAAACTGCTTCTCTGATGGACACTGCCTGACACTGGTTTTTTGAATCATTTGTTTGTTTGTTTTTTAAATGCCACAAACTGACCAATTTTAATTTGTTTTACTAAAAAGTGTTAACAATTGTTAACCAATAAACTATGTAACCATAGAGGTGAAAGAGTACCAGGGGCTGTACCATAGTTTCTATCGCAACCAATTTCCCACACTCACTTGGAAGACAAGTGGAGAATCTCCTCCATCAGCCCGCATCATGGCACTGTAAGTCATCATGTGCTAGGAGTCAGGTGATCCTGGAAGGACTGCAGAGTGGGTTCCTGACTCAGGGCGTCACTGAGCCAACAAGAGCTGAAGCAATTCTTGATCTGGTGCTCATAAATGGGGAGCATGTACAGGAAATAATGGTCAGGGAGCCACTGGGTGGAAAGAGACCATTGCACAGTGTGTTTCCAGTTGGATATGGGCAGGGAAAGCATCCCGACTAAGACCAAAATCTTAGTTTTTAGGAGGGCGGACTTCAAGAAAATGGGCAAAGTGTTAAGCAACCATCTGGCAGCCATCACAGCAGATATGGGGGTGGAGCAAAGGTGGTCCATCATTAAGAAAGGAATACTAGTTGCCGCAGATGAGTGCGTTAGGTTCAGGGGAAAGAACACAAGGGCCTAAGTGCCCAGCTGGTTCAGTTCTGAGGTTGCCCAAGCAGTAAGGGAAGAGAGGTTGGCCTATAGAAAATTCAGGAAGGCCAATAGAAAGGTGGATAGGGAAAATGACCTAAAGTTGGCTAGTGAGTCAAGTAAGGAAGTCTGGAGAACAAAGGCACAGAATGAGCTGCAGATAGCTGAAGGAATTAAGAAGGGGGAGAAGGCTTTCTTTCGATATACGAGTGAGAAAAGGGACAAGAAGGAAGGGACTGTTAGGCTTAAGAAAGGGGTGGAGTGGGTGGAGGATAATGGGGGAAACACAGAGACACTAAATGAATACTTCTGTTCCATTTTCACTAGGGAGAAGGACGGACCAGTGCCTTCAGGAGGGAAGAGAGAAGCGGGGGGGGGGAGGAGGCGAACAGAGATGTAGTGATAGAGGAGGACAGAGTGAGGGAGGGGCTGCTGGCATTGAAGGTGGCAAATCACCAGGCCCCGGACAGAGTACATCCAAGGGTACCAAAGGAACTGGCTGAGGAGCTGGCAGGGCCACTGGCAGACCTATTTAATAGTTCACTAGAGTGAGGAGTAGTACTGCAGGATTAGAGAACAGCACATGTAGTGCCTCTCCACAAAAGCGGTCCCAAGGATGACCCAGGGAATTACAGATCAGTCAGTTTGACCTCTATTGTTGGCAAGCTCATGGAGACCATACAGAAGGAACATGGTCTTCAAGATACGAGGCAGCATGGGTTCATGGGGGGGAGATCGTGTCAAACAAATCTGATTGACTTTGTTGACTGTGTCACTAAGACAGTAGACAGGGGCCAAGCGATAGACATCCTCTATCTTGATTTCAGTAAGGCCTTTGACTATGTGCCCCACAAAAGGTTGATCAGGAAGTTGGTGGATCTCGGGATTGGGGAAAAGATGGCCAGATGGGTGGAAAACTGGCTGAGGGACAGAACCCAGAGGGTGGCTGTGGGGGAAGAGTTATCTGACACTAGAGAGGTAACCAGTGGGGTCGTGCAGGGCTTGGTGGTGGAGGCCAGTGTTGTTCAATGTCTTCATCAATGGCATTGGAGATGGCATTAAGGGCAAAATGTGCCTATTCGCGGATGACACCACGCTCTGTGGAAGAGTGGACACAGTTGAAGGGATACACGACCTACAAAAAGATCTGGAAAAGCTGGGGAAGTGGTCCAGGATCTGGCAGCTTGTCTTCAATGCCAAGAAATGCAAAGTTATGCATATTGGAGCCAAGAATCCCAGGACAGAGTACTACCTGGGTGGAGTCCGAGTATCTGCATCAGAGGAGAAGAACCTGGGAGTGATGATCACTAGTGACCTGAAACACTCCACACAGTGCAAGAAAGCAGCAGCAAAGGCAAACAAGATGCTGGGATGCATATCTAGGGAGATCAGTAGTAGGAGAGAGGAGGTTATACTGCTCTTGTACAGGTCACTGGTAAGGCTGCATCTAGAGTATGGAGTTCTGTATTGGTGCCCACACCTCAAAAAGGACATTAACCTGCTGGAGAAGGTCCAGATGAGGGCTACAAAGATGATAACAGGTCAGCAGGGTAAGGCATACGAGGAGAGATTGAGGGCACCGAACATGTACTCCCTGGAAGACAGGAGAGAGAAAAGGGACATGACTGGGACCTTCACGTACTTGAAAGGAATAAATAAGGTTGATAAGAAGAGTCTCTTTAATCTGAGTGGCAACCATAACATGAGGGGGCACAGTCTTAAGCTGGAGGGTGGGAGGTTTAGGAAGGAGGTCAGGAAGCACTTCTTCATAGAGAGGGTGGTGGACAATTGGAATACACTGCCAGAAGAGGTCATCTCGTTGAAGAGAGTGGGCAGCTTTAAGAGAGGCTGGGATAGGCATAGGGGGAAGGTAAGGATCATGGGTAGAGAGGATGGGAGGAGTGGGGAGGGAGGGCAGAAACATTAGCTCAAGCTGTGGACCATGCAATACGAGCAGACTTGATAGATCAAATGGCCTTCTTCAGCTGGCTTCTTTGTATGTTCGTATGTATGTTCGTATCAGCGTCAAGCACCACCTGGAACTTATTGTTGGCTGGGGCCACCTACGCTGTTGCACCTCATCAGTGCCTGTATAATGTGGGTGTCCCCACTGTGCCTCAGTTTCCTGCCGGAGATGAGCTCAAAGGATCACTGGGCCAGCAGGGACCAAAGCAACCAGGACCAAACCAGGCACAAACAAAAGAGGATATGGAATCCTGAGTAAAGATGCTGAAAGAGGCATCAGAGGAGAACCAGCTTTCGAGAGCAGACAGGAAAAATCACCCATCACCTGACAAGTGGGGAAGATGGGAGGGACAGCTGTGGCTCAATGGAGGAGATTCTAAGATCTACTGTTATGATAAGTAACTATTCTACCTTCTTCAAGGATATCCTCCTCCACTGAACCACACTGTGAAATGATTCCCAAACAGTACCAAGCACTGAGGCAGGATGGCAGGACCCAAGGATCCTGAGTAAGGAGACCTTGCAGAACAGTAAGACAAAAGTTAGCATGTCTACAAGAGAAAATGTCAAAACCGTTAATGTTTAGTAAATGTATAAACAGGTACAACGAGTGGCAGCAGCATATATGTCAGCAGTGGACATACTGTGAAAAAACAAGCCAATGAAGTAGTCAACCCACAGGTGGAGTGAGCACAGACAGTACCAGCAAGCTGCTCACCTTGCTTCTGGTAACAGTAATACAGCTGGCCAACTATTTTGATAGACCTTGCTTTAAAATGGGGAACCCACCATCCAGTGGAGCAAAAACCACAAACAGTTGTGGGGATATTCAGCAATCCTTACTGAAGTATAGGACACACTGTGAAAACAAGCCACTGAATAAACCACCTCACTGGTGGAGTGAGCATGGACAGGACCAGGAAGCTGCTTACTTTGCTTCCAGTAATGAAGTAATACAGCTGGCCAACTATTTGGATAGCCCTTGCTTTGAAATGGGTAAGCCCCCCAGCCGGGACCAAAAGCCTCACAGGAGTGGGGGTAGATGGAGAAATAGGGACCCCGTCTCTAGGTTGGAATGGACCAACCAGCAGAGCAGGGAGTGACGGAGTGAAGGAGTCACTTGTATAAGACACTCCAACTCATCGGAATGCTGTGCCCACTATGTCCCTCATGTGCAGACACACAGAGGGACAGTGAATATGGCAACCGCCATTAGGCTGATGAGCAGTAGCAGGCATCTGGCCTAAACAAAGTCACTGGAGAAGACCAGCTGAGCCTTGACCACCAGTGCCATACCATAATCTGAGGGCAGAAATGTCTAACCCAGCCTGGTGTCTGACAGCCCCTATGAAATGGAGGCACTGGCACGGAGTAAAGACCGACTTCAGCTCACTGATCAGGATACTCAACTGGTCAAACAGCTGTCAAGTCCAGAACAGTTCACAGACTATGACTTCCCACAATGGGGGCCGTCAGAAGCCAGCCGTCAATGTAGAGGAAGACACAGAGTCCCTCCCTGTGAAGGGTACCTGCCACCATGGCAAAGCACTTTGTAAAGTCACGCAGTGCAGAAGACATACCGAAGGGCAAGACAAGAAAACTGACAGTGGTAGCCCTGGAGCATGAAACAAAGACACTTCCGATGAGACTTGTGAATCTTGCCATGGAGGTATACTTCCTTCATATCCAGAGCAACCATCCAGTCCCCTTTTTGGTAAAAGGGGGGGAGGACGGACTGCAGAGAGAGACCATTCAAAACTTCTTGTATATTTCACCACATGGTGCAGCAATAAAATAAAACAGTATACAAGGAAATATCACATTCCACCCGTTTGAGTTCAACTACATGGTTCACTACATTACAATATACATGCATTGTGACCCATCTCTGAACCATAAAAAGGAAAAAAACTATTGTAACATTTACTGTGTTTCCAGATTCATAAATCTGAGCACTGCTGAAAACTTTTTATAGTTGATGAACGGATTTAGTCCTCGAGGATCTAGTATGGGCCTTAAATCCCCTGTCCAATTTGGTACCAAGACGTACCGGGAATAATAGCCCAGGTGTTTGTCTGAAACTGGGTCAGGCTCCACAGCCCTCTTGCAAAGGAGGGCTTGATCCTCCTCCTCCAGCAAGAGGGCAAGATGTCGTGGAGGGTACCTGTTTGGCAAAGGAGAGGGGGGATCACTGGAAGAACATAAAGGAGCTCTAGGGTGTGTCCTAGCAGAACTACGTCCAGGACCCAAGCATCAGTTGCACTCTCCCTCCACTTCTGTAAGAAGAGAGAGATTTGGCTTTCTGTCAGAACTTCCTGAAGAAAGGGAGGGGACTCAGAAAGTGTCAGGGGCAGTGGAGCTGCCAGTATTGGTATGACCTTTTGTAAGTCTAGCATGGGCACTGGGAGGCAAATTTGTGGCCTGAGACCTGGAAGGCTGAGGTTGCTGGGAAATATGTCCATGGCCTCTGTAACTGCCATGGGCTGGATGTGCAGAAGGCCTGTAAAAACAGCCCCTGCCCCTACCACAGGGCTTAGGGTTTAAAGTGTGTAGGAATCGCAGGGTCATCCCTCAGGACTGTAGATCCCGCGCAGCATTCTTCACATCTGATCCGAATTAGTTACTTTTCTCTGAACGGGACATTAAAGACCTACTGATGCCTCAAAGAAAACTTTGAGAAACATAATAATTAGATACAATTCAGCTTGCATTCCATACATATTTTATACATTTCCCTTCCCCATTATTTATCACTGAGAAAATGTGCATGAATACATGATCTTCATCCTTTAGAGTTCCCTTACAGTTCCATCTGCTTCTCTAGTTTACTGCAGACTTCAAGTCATAATACTCTGTTGTGACATCACAATCTGGTAACATGAGAGTAACTGTAATTTCAGAAGCAGTGCATTATGACCTCAGGTAGGGAGAAAGCAACTGTAATAAATGAACTCTTCAGGAGCAAAGATTTTGTTTTAATGCAGCTCACCTCAATAGTAAATGTGGAGGAGGAATACAGAACTAATGTGACATACAAGCAGAACTGTGACTGAATGTTATGTCTTGTTAAAGTTGTCTTGGTACAGTGCCTTCAGAAAGTATTCACCCCACACCCTTGGATTTTGTTGCGTTACTACCAGAATTTTTAATGCATTGAAATTACTTTTTCCCTTGATCTCACAGCATACCAACAATTTAAAGGGCAAAAAATATTTTATTGTGTAACAAAAATTTATGAAACATTAAAACTGAAATATCTTGTTTACTTAAGTATTCACCCCTGAGTCAATACTTCGTAGAAGCGCCTTTGGCAACAATTACAGCTGTGAGTCTTCTCGGGTATGTCTGTATCAGCTTTGCAGATCTGGATTTGGTGATTTTTGCCCATTCTTCCTTGCAGATTTGCTCAAGTTCTGTCAAGTTGGATGGGGAGTGTCGGTGAACCACAATCTTTGAGTCTTTCCACAGATTCTCAATGGGATTCAAGTCTGGGCTTTGGCTGGGCCACTCTAGGACATTCACCTTCTTGTTCTGAAGCCACTCCAGTGTTGCTTTGGCTATATGCTTGGGGTCGTTGTCCTGTTGGAACATAAATCTTCGCCCCAGTCCAAGGTCTATTGCAGACTGATGCAGGTTCTCCTCAAGGATGTGCCTGTATTTGGCTCCATTCATTGTTCCCTCTATCCTGACAAGTGCCCCAGTCCCTGCCACTGAAAAGCATCCCCATAATATGATGCTGCCACCACCATGCTTCATGGTAGGGATGGTGTTACACGGGTGATGAGCTGTGTTCAGTTTGCGCCAGGCATAGAGCTTTGCATTCAGGCCAAAGAGTTCAATTTTTGCTTCAGGTAGAAGACTTGGTTTGCTGGCCAAGGCACCTAGCTTCACCTGAGCTCTTTCCTTCTAAGACTGCTTGAAAGGCAGAGTAGAAAAACTTACCAGAGCAAGGGAGAAGGATTAAGACTTAGTTTGGCTAAGCAGATTTACTGTGTGGTGGTGTTTTATTTTTTACTCACAGGGATTGCTACTGTTTGTTGCTAACATTTCATTGCTTTATTTTTCTCTGATTCAAATTGTTGTTGCTGGTATACCTTCTTCTGCATTATTACAAGGTGTGCCTACAGGTGTGTGCTAACAGATTACTGCTGTAATCTTCTGATTCAAATTGTCTTTTGCAAGGTATATCTTCTGTTACTGCTTTATTTTTCTCTGAGCAAAGTGTTTCTACAGGGTATATCTTCTCTGAAATTACTGTATTACAGGTGGAGCTTACATTTTGTGACTTTTTATCATTGGGCTAAGCAAAATTACTGTTTGACACTGGTTTTATTTATTCTTGTTTGTTGAAAGGTTTGTTGTCTCAGAGGTGTTTCAGTCTCCTTCTCACATTGAAGGAGCTAATTGCTTTCCTCCCACAGCTCTTCCAAAGGATTAGGTGTGTATGTGGAGTGGAGCTGGCAAACTGTCAGTAATTTCCAACAGAAAGAAGGGTTAAAAGTCGTTAGTTGATATCTTGAGGTAGAAGACTTGGTTTGCTGGCCAAGGCACCTAGCTTCACCTGAGCTCTTTCCTTCTAAGACTGCTTGAAAGGCAGAGTAGAAAAACTTACCAGAGCAAGGGAGAAGGATTAAGACTTAGTTTGGCTAAGCAGATTTACTGTGTGGTGGTGTTTTTATTTTTTACTCACAGGGATTGCTACTGTTTGTTGCTAACATTTCATTGCTTTATTTTTTCTCTGATTCAAATTGTTGTTGCTGGTATACCTTCTTCTGCATTATTACAAGGTGTGCCTACAGGTGTGTGCTAACAGATTACTGCTGTAATCTTCTGATTCAAATTGTCTTTTGCAAGGTATATCTTCTGTTACTGCTTTATTTTCTCTGGAGCAAAGTGTTTCTTACAGGGTATATCTTCTCTGAAATTACTGTATTACAGGTGGAGCTTACATTTTGTGACTTTTTATCATTGGGCTAAGCAAAATTACTGTTTGACACTGGTTTTATTTTATTCTTGTTTGTTGAAAGGTTTGTTGTCTCAGAGGTGTTTCAGTCTCCTTCTCACATTGAAGGAGCTAATTGCTTTTCCTCCACAGCTCTTCCAAAGGATTAGGTGTGTATGTGGGGTGGAGCTGGCAAACTGTCAGTAATTTCCAACAGAAAGAAGGGTTAAAAAGTCAGGTTAGTTGATATCTTGGAGGTAGAAGACTTGGTTTGCTGGCCAAGGCACCTAGCTTCACCTGAGCTCTTTCCTTCTAAGACTGCTTGAAAGGCAGAGTAGAAAACTTACCAGAGCAAGGGAGAAGGATTAAGACTTAGTTTGGCTAGCAGATTTACTGTGTGGTGGTGTTTTATTTTTTACTCCACAGGATTGCTACTGTTTGTTGCTAACATTTCATTGCTTTATTTTCTCTGATTCAAATTGTTGTTAAGGTATACCTTCTTCTGCATTATTACAAGGTGTGCCTACAGGTGTGTGCTAACAGATTACTGCTGTAATCTTCTGATTCAAATTGTCTTTTGCAAGGTATATCTTCTGTTACTGCTTTATTTTCTCTGGAGCAAAGTGTTTCTTACAGGGTATATCTTCTCTGAAATTATTAGGTGGTGCTTTACAGGTTTTACAGTTTTATCTAACATTAGGATAAGCTTTCAGGGTTACTGCATTTGTTGTTGACTGATTGTTTCTGCTCTTACCTCCTTGTTCTTCGTCCGTGGTTCTTCTTTTTGGCAGGGGAAGGGCCCAGCCACCCACCCCATCCCCAACCACCCCACACTATACTCTTTATAGGGTACCACAGTTGTAACATTTCCTGTGGCAGAACAGGAAGGCTGATCAGTGGGGCCTCCACAAGGTGATCTCATTTACAGGGCACTAGTAATTTAACTTGTTATAACAAGTTAAACAAACACAATTAAACCATTACTTGCATTTTTTTTCCTTCTAATTACTCTGACTAGGTTACAAACCCAGCAACTTATTTGGAATGGATTTCATTAACTGCAGGTACTGTGGAACAATTTTCAGAAGGACAGTCTTACAGGATTTAGGAACTGTCCTACATGCTGGGCCTTGGAGATCTTAGGTCTCAGCTCCGGGCAGCATGGGCAGAGATTGCACCTCAAATTTCATATTGAAGAGGAAATACATTATAAGAACCACCCGCCATTTCCCCAGCATCCAACAGAAAACCTCGGCCCGCAGAGGGTAGTTGGTCCAGGAGGTTGGCAGGTGGTTAGGAGGAGCAAATCAGGTGCCCCATCACTCTCTGCTCTCCAACACATTACCTCCAAAACCATATAAACACTACAAACAGGTATCTGCCTCTATCTCTGAAATCAAATAAAGAGGCAGAAGACACTGCAGAGCAGGACACTGCGGCACAGGAGCTAGCACAACAATACTCACCCAAATCAAGAACCAAAACTAAACAAGCAGAAAGGAAACCAAAAACTTCTGATCATAGGAGACTCCATGATTCGGGAGTTGATACCCATCTCCAGCCAGGGTGATGGTCAGATGTCTCCCAGGTACATCAGCATGGAGAGACACTGACCGCATTGCTAAAATTGTTCACAAAGCAGGAGAAAACATTGATGTCCTAGTACACATAGAGACTAATGATCCTAGCCGGTCAGTTGTGCAGACCAAGGAACACCTGACTAGGCTGGGTGACAAACTATCATCTATTTCGTCTGGCATCTCCTTCTCTGAGATCCTGCCAGTCTGGGAGAAGGAGCAGATGGACGGAAGGTCAGAGAAGGGGAGATAGGGGAGCTAAACACGTGGCTCAAGGACTGTGCCAGGAAAAGGACACAGATTTGTAGGAACTGGCAACAGTTCTGGGAGCGAAAGTTCTTTAAATTTGATGGACTGCATCTGACTAAAGAGGAGTCAGTGCATTGGGGCAGAAGTTTGGCGTCTTTGCAGAATATTTAAACTAGCAAATGGGAGAGAGTGCAGCACCCCATTGTCGAATGGGAAGAACACCCCCCCCCTCAGCTAGTGGTCAAACAGGAATTCAGCGTGTTTGCCATTCATTTGCATCACCAGGTAAGAAAAAGGTTTGTCTCCCCATACGATGCACAGGGTAATGCCAAATCACCCAACAACTAACACACCAAAATCTGGCCAATGGAAAATCATGTAATAAAATGCTCGTAGCCTGGGAAATAAGATCCCAGACCTGCAGGCAATAATGTCAGAGGCTAAACTGGACATAGTAGCAATTAGTGAGACGTGGTTTACCAGTAACCACACTGGGAGACTTCAGTACCTGGCTATGTATTGTTCAGAAGAGACCGAGGTGCAAAAAGTGGGAGGGTGGCCCTGTATGCTAATGAAAATATCAAAGCTACAGAAATTCAGAATACACATAAGGAGCCAGAAGAACTGTGGGTCACCCTGGAAACAGGTAATGGGACAGCCATAAGAACTGGGGTTGTCTACAGGCCCCAGACCAGAGGGAGGACATAGACACATTACTGTTAGAAGATATACAAAACATGACAGCTAAAGGGAGGTTCTGATAATGGGAGACTTCAACATGCCAGATACAGATTGGTCAATACCAGCAGGAACATCTGCCAGAACTAGACTCATAGTGGATTCCCTGCAGGGGAGGGCCTCAAACAACTGGTACAGCAACCCACAAGAGACAGGGCTATCCTAGATCTAGTACTGACTAACAAAGAAGGGATCACAGATCTCCAGGTAGAAGGTCACCTGGGGCCAGTGACCATCACATGGTATGGTTCAATTTGGCTACTACATCTAAATCATCCCATTCCAAGCCAAAATATGGGACTTCAGAGGAGCTGACTTTGATAAGATGGCCAACTGAGTTAAGCTAGCTCTGGCAAAAGAAACATAGGTGAGGGGTACAGGCAAAGTGGGCAAGCATTAAGGATGCAATACTTGAAGCAACATCCCATTGTGTTAGACAGAAAAGGAAGTGCAAAGAAGAAGGAAACCACTTTGGTTCTCAAATACAGTAGCAGAAAAGGTCAGAGCCAAAAGGCTGGCCTTCAGGAAATACAAGGGAACACAGCGGGATGAAGATAGGGAGGCATACCAAACTGCCCTAAGGGAAGCAGGTAAGGCAGTAAGGCAGGCAAAGTCCCAAACTGAGGAAACACTAGCACTAACAGTAAAAGAAGGTGACAAGACTTTCTATAGATACATTAGTGAAAGGAGAAAGTCCAGAGGGGGTATTGCTAAGCTTAATGGAGAAAAGGGAGCATGTGAGGAGGAGGACCCTGTAAAGGCATCTATCCTAAATAGATACTTTTGCTCAGTATTTACTGAAGAGAAGGTAGGGCAGGGCCCACAGCTCAGCATCATGGACACAGGGGGAGGGAGGTGAGCACTACTCCCTTCACAAAAGAAAGGGTCCTACAAGAGCTTGCTAAGCTCAGGGTGGATAAGGCAATGGGACCTGATGGCATACATCCCAGGGTACTTAAGGAGCTAAAGGAGGAACTAGCAGAGCCATTAGCAGAATTGTTTAGTGAGTCTCTGAGCACAGGAGGAGGTCCCAGAAGACTGGAGAAAGGTTCATGTGATCCCACTCCACAAGAGTGGTAGCAGGGAGGAGGCGGGAACTACAGACCGGTCAGTCTTACCTCAGTAGTGAGCAAGATTATGGAGGCACCTTAAGGAAAGGATAGTGCAACACCTGGAATCCATAGGGCACAGGATCCAAGACAACATGGGTTTACAAAGGAAGGTCCTCTCAAACTAATCTCATAGATTTCTTTGACTGGGTAACCAGAGTGGTGGACCAAGGGGAGCAGTTGATGTCGCCTACCTTGACTTCAGCAAAGC
Organism: Neoceratodus forsteri; assembly: GCA_016271365.2. Lineage (NCBI taxonomy): Eukaryota > Metazoa > Chordata > Ceratodontiformes > Ceratodontidae > Neoceratodus > Neoceratodus forsteri. Next base: position 1,516,163,088 of record CM057452.1, on the reverse strand, counting down.
TTTTGACACTGTTCCACATAGAAGATTGATAAATAAGCTAGGTAGGCTCGGGTGGGTCAGAAGTTGGTCAACTGGGTGGCAAACTGGTTGACTGGCAGAAAACAGAGAGTGGTGGTAAATGGCATACAGTCAGAAGAGATGCAAGTCACAAGTGGGGTACCTCAGGGATCAGTCCTGGGGCCAGTCCTATTCAACATCTTCATTAGTGACCTTGCAGATGGACTAGAGGGTAAGGCTTGTCTGTTTGCAGATGACACCAAGATCTGCAACAGAGTAGATGATCCAGATGGGGTGGGCAGAATGAGAAGAGATCTGGATAAACTAGCAGAATGGTCAGAAGAGTGACAACTGGGATTTAATGCAAAGAAGTGCAAAATCATGCACATAGGGAAGAGAAACCCTGAAGCCACTTATAGGCTGGGAGGGGAGTTGCTAGCAGTCACAAAGGAAGAAAGAGACTTGGGCATCATCATCACTGATGACCTAAAATCATCCAAGCAGACCTCTAAAGCAGTAGGTAAGGCTAGGGGGTGTTAGGGTGTATTAGTAGGGGTATCACAAGTCGTAAGAGGGAGGTAATAATCCTCTGTACAAGACATTGGTTAGGCCCCATCTGGAGTACTGCGTGCAGTATTGAGGCCACACCTTCACAAGGACATTAACTAAATTGAGGCAGTCCAGAGAAGGGCAACCAAATGGTGCAGGGACTGCATCAGAAGACATATAAGGACAGATTAACGGAGCTCAATATGTATACCCTTGAGCAAAGGAGGGAGAGAGGTGATATGATCGAGACATTTAAACACCTTAAGGGCATAAACAAGGTGAAAGAGTCTAACATGTTTAAATATAAGAAAAATAGCAGGACAAGAGGACACAGCATGAGATTAGAGGGAGGCCGATTAAGGGGAATGTGAGAAATTCTTTTCACAGAAAGGGTGGTAGATGCATGGAATGGCTTACCACAAGAAGTGGTGGCTAGTGAATACAGTGCAGGGCTTCAAACAGGCATGGATAGGCATAAGGGAGCAATACAAATGACTATGAATAGATAGGTCACTGACAGAGCAAAGGCCGATGGTACATTTATAAGGTAGAAAAAGAAATGGGCAGACTGGATGGGCCTTGCGGTCCTTATCTGCCGTCAACTTCTATGTTTCTATGTTTCTATGTTTCATCAGACCAGAGAATCTTTTGCCACATGGTCTCAGAGTCTGCCACATGCCTTCTTGCAAACTCCAGGCATGCTATTATGTGGCCTTTTCTCAGGAGTGGCTTCCGTCTAGCCACTCTCCCATAGAGGCTACATCTGTGAAGTGCTGCAGAGATTGTTGTCCTCTGGATAGGTTCTCCCATCTCAGCCATGGAACTCTGTAGTTCTGTCAGGGTGGTCATTGGTCTTGTCACTTCCCTGACCAAGGTCCTTCTTGACCGGTTGCTCAGTTTGGGAGGATGGTCTGCTCTAGGAAGAGTCTGGGTGGTTCTGTAATCTTTCCATTTCCTGATGATGGACTTGACTGTGCTCCTGGGAACTTTCAACACCCTAGAAATGTTTTTATACCCCTCCCCAGATCTATGCCTCCTCACAATTCTATCACAGAGTTCTACGGACAGCTCCTTGGTCTTCATGGTAGAGTTTCTGCTCTGACATGCACTGTCAACAGTGGGACCTTATACAGACAGGTGTATTTCCTCTGAAATCATGTCAACCATTTGAACTGACCACAGGTGGACTCCATTCAAGTTTTAGAGTGATCTCACAAGGAATTTGGATGCACCTCAGCTCAGTTTGGAGTGTCATAGCAAAGGGGGGGTGAATACTTATCAAATCAAGACATTTCAGGTTTTTATTTTAAATTACATGTACAAAAAATTCCAGAAGTTTCATTCCACTTTGACATTATAGAGTAATTTGTGTAGATACGTGACAAAAAAATCCCATATAAATGTATTTTAATTTGAGTTTGCAACATCACAAAATGTGACAAAATTCAAGGGGGGTGAATACTTTCTGAAGGCACTGTAGGTGTCAGGTGCTCTTTAAGGACTGACTGCTGTATATCAGTGGCAAAGCCTGCCCCATGCAGCCAACAGTGGCAGCAGAGGAAAATACCAGAAGACTCAGCACAAGCAGTAGCATCCAAGGCCTTGTAAGCAGATCTGAGCACATGCTTTCCGGCTTCCAGGCCATGAGCAACCAGCTGTTGAGCCAGAGTCTTGTCAGAGCCATTCAACATCTTATCTTCCGGGGAGGCCATTGTCTTCCACAGGCAGCTTTAATGCCTGATCATGTATGCCTCATAGTTTGCCATCCTTAGTTCAAGGGAAGCAGAAGCAAAGGTTCTCTTCCACATCACGTCCAGTTTCCTCAACTCCTTATCAAGAGGAAAAGAACTCTTGTTTAAGAGCTTCTGATCTCTCATAAGCAGCCATTACGACTACCACGTCTGTCTCTGGCAGAGAGTAGTAGTAAGGCTTAGCTGTAGGGCCAGCATATTGTTTATCTGCCTTTCTAGGGACATAGAAACATAGATTTTGATGGCAGATAAGGACCGCTTGGCCCATCCAGTCTGCCCATTTTCCAGCAAGACAATGCCGGCAGCCAAAGTAGTATCTTCTAGAGTCAAGTTTACATTAGGGATAATGACAGCAGGGAAGGCAGACACCTCAGAGAACTCATAAAGGTTCTTCATGGTGGAATCCAGTGTCAATAACCTGCTCAACCTGAACAAGCCTGAGGACAGCATGGAATGAAGCTTCCTCATTGGGTGACCAAAGATGTTTTTACACTTTCTTCTGAGCAGGAAGACAGAGCAAAGCTAGAGCCTACTACATCTTGGACTTCCTCTTCTACACGTTCTGGATTATTTTACAGTTCATCATTGACCATCACTGGAAGAGGGATGATGGGATGAGGAGACAATGGAGGAGGAACCATCGACGGGTGCACCACTGACAGATGTGGTTTAGGGATAAGCACAATGGTGAGGACTGAGAACTACTGTGTCAATGACTAGGTCAATGGTGGCATCACCAATGGCGATCAATGGCATAAGGCACTGAAAAAGCTCTGACAGTTTGACATAGGAGCTGCACATTGATTGGCCCCAAAGGGGTCAACGCTGGTGGAACTGTCAATGGAACAGTGCCTAACAGCAGTATGGGCTGCAAATCCCCCAGCAGGGGAGGCGAGCCAGCGCCAGACCCTGACCTTGATGTCTGTGAGACCATTGGGGGAAGGATCTGAGGCCTTGGACCTGTCTTTATCAGAAGACTTGGCTCTTTTCAGAGAAGATCATGAACGGTCTGAAAAAGTGGTCCTATCTTTATGCTGTTTCTCCTTCTCTGAGTGGTGTTTTTTTTTTCTGCTGACTTCGAGGACTTGTTCTTTTTAGTCAAACAGGCACTGGATGCCATCAACTGCAGTGAGCGGTGGGTCATCAATGAAGCAGAAAGAGAGGCAGTTGATGACAGCGATGGAGCCTTTGACATAGCCTGTTTCTGCTCCATTTCATTTACAATTAGTAACTCTCTAAATCTTTCGTATATCTCATGGTGGCCTGATTACGGCCCTGGCAGACAGTACAGCCTTACTGTGGTCCTTGCCCAGGCAATGAATGCATATGGAGTGGTCATCGTGTTTGTAAATTTTAATGTTGTCACAACGGCAGTATCAGAACAGTGCTTCCTTGTCTTTTGGTGGCACCAGAAAAGTTTTAAGTCTCAGAATAACAAACTTGAGCAGCAGCAGCATTCACAAAACTTTCCAAAGTTTTATGGTATTCTTTAACAGTGGCAGACCGATGAACAGTTGAGGGCAGGAAAAAGAACTGATGCATGCTGGAGATGCCCACATATGCTGACGGGCTGTCCTCACCAGTAAACATTTCTGAAAGGTCCTGATGCCGACAGCCTACAACTCCATGATGTAGCTCAATAGAGAGAGCTGTCCTCGAAGAAGGTCTGCCTTTAGCTCCTGTATTTATTTATTTATTTAGTTTTTGTTTACCGGAAAAGGAAGAATAGACAATTCTGCCTATTTTCAACCTCGTCCCTGGGTACAGGGATACAGATGGAGGCCAACTTGTTGGTGGTATTTTTAGTGAATGGGGGAAATTGCCCTACTCTTTGCAGGGGGCGCTGCATACTTCCTGTTGCTAGTGTGGACATTCGGTAGAGAGGAAGAAATGGTGTCCCGGGTAAAGGATAATGCCTCTCTCCTCACCCAGGCAACTTCTGAGGTGATGGCGAGTGTTTCGAATGGTTCTAATGCGAACCCAAGTAAATTATGTGCACCAGAAAGCTTGATGAAAACAGACACAGTTACACGCGGTGAGATGTTGATACAGGCAGCACACGTGGTGAACCAGAAACCAGCCCACGGGAAAGATTTTGCCTCTAGAAGGGCATGCCTATTATTTTTACAAGAAATGGAAGAAAGAAACCAGGAACCAACAGAAAACAACCAAACACTAGGAAATGAGCAGATGGAGATAACCAGACCTTCTACAACCTCAGAAACTCCAAGGAGAAATCTAGCTACAAATGTCGCTTGAAGAGCACCAAGTAATGAAATTTAAATGCTAAAGTTGAAAGCATGTGCAAAATGAGGAAATGCAAAATCAGGTTCTCCAGGAGAATCAAAAGGGGCCGGGTGTATATCAAGTAAACCTGAGCAATACATAGCATCCAAAAGAAGGAGGGGGGCATGAATTGTATGGAGGTAGAAGGGAGCAATGCAAATTGGTAAACAGCTTGGAAAGAGATGTAGCAAGAGAAAGAGGAAATGTAAGTTGCAACAGCAGTAATGATTCCAAGACAGGGTGCATGCATTCCCTCACTCCCAATTTTGACGATAATGCCTCTGCCTCAGGGGTTAAAATTTCTGACGCTCTGGAAAAAGCAGGGTGGGTAAGGCCAGACAAAAATCAACCCTGGAAATCCCCAGAAAAAGCACCAGTAAGAGCTATAGAAGCCATACCGGAGACTGCGGATGGCTTGGATCTCCCTGCAGCCTTTAACCTGACACATGACAAATGCACAACAGGGGTCACGTCCTAATCAGAGCACCTATGCAGGACTATTTCATACTTCCCCTGAACAAGCAAAGGGACACAATGCTGTCTGCATAAGATATAGAGGAGGGTTAGAAACGTTCTCTGATTGAATCTATGTGGGGCAAAGTTAATTAAAGAAAGTTGGAATTTTCTACCAACAGAAATCTATGCCTTAATTCATACCTCTGGGGATTTGAACTTTGACCTCAACTTTAAAAAGGCAAGAAGTTTGGAATCCTTCTGGCAAAGATATCAACTAGTAAGACATACTCCTCTGTGGCCACTATTATTGCCATACCGCTATCAAAACTGGCTGTCAGGACTGTCACTGTGTTATTCAAAAAATGAGGGGGTAGCTGTGTCAGATATACTACTGGATGAAGTCCAAATGCACTGTACAGCCCCCCCCCCGACCCAATTATAGACTCAGAGCAACTCTGGGCAGGCGGGTGGAGTATAAAAGTCAGACTTCCACAAATGAACGGGACAAACCATCTACCTAGCTGCTTCTACCTAGGAAGAGATAGAGGCATTGTATTCTATGCAGGTCAACCAAAGTCTTGCTTTAGATGTGGTGCACAGACAAATCTAAACAGCACATGTGACAGAATGAAGTGCTCTCTATGTGGAGGAATTGGCCATTTAAGTATTAATTGTCCCAACCCAATGCACTGCAATCTCTGTGATGAACACACACATGGCTTTAAAAATTGCCTTCCATAATAATCCTCCACAAAATCAGGAAGACCAGGATGATGTGGTCACACGGGCCCAGCAGCAGTCAGCTACATAATCCTCTGCATTTTCAAGAACAGAAAAGGCTTGTGGACATACCAGTATATTCGAATAGAAATCTATCACAACCTAAGGACAATAATTTAACCCAATGGCAGGCATCTTCGGATACGTTAACATATCTACCAAGGATACCCACAGCAGCTAACCATGCTGCAGACGCAGTATCACGGAATCAGGCAACCTCGGAACATCCAATTGCAGAGGCAGTCACAGAGACAAAAACTACTCGAGGACTCACAACACAAGAACAAATACAGGACATGCACCCACCAGAAGAAACCCATGGAAACAACGGTTTTCCCAGAGGATCACAAGAAGTAAATCTGGCAGAAACACCTTAGGGGCCGAGTCCCCGGACGGGTCTTTAAAAACAAGAAATAGGTATGCTCCCTGGCCAAGAGGAAACAATGGGCAGACTGAGGAAGACTCAGACGCCTCCTCGATTGCATCCTCGCAAGCAGAACCTATGATTAACACCGATCTAGTCTCCAGCGACTAAGTCATCAAGCAAAAAAAAAAACAGTCCAAATTGAAATCCCCAGGACAGGCAGGCTCAAGATGATATTTAAACTCCTCTTCTTTCTAAACTATGGTGCAAAACTTCACTTGTGGTTCCCTTACCTGAATAGCATAAAAAAATACCAAAAAAGCACCACTTTCTCAATACTAAGGGACCTAAGGCTGGATGTGTATTTTCTGCAGGACACATGGTTACATTCAATAAAAGAAACCAATCAGGCTTTCAGGGAATGGTTTAGTGGCCCTTAGTGGAAGAAAACTGTGCCGGGGTAGGGACACTATTTAATATACAAAGCATAAAGGTTACCACATTAACAAACAGGGGAGGGTACTCATTTTAGATATAAGTTTTGATAATCACAAATGGAGCTTAATCAATATTTATAACATAGAAACATATACGGTAGAAACATAGATTTTGACGGCAGATAAGGACCGCTTGGCCCACCCAGTCTGCCCATTTCCCTACCTAATGGATAAGCTGCAGATCCTAGTTAACCAGCAGCCTACTTCTTCCTACCCCCACCCCCAAGAATTGCCTTATGACTGTCCAATGCATGCTTGAATTCCACCACTGTTTTTGACTCCACAACCTCCTCTGGAAGGCTGTTCCATGCATCCACAACCCTCTCGTGAAAAAATACTTCCTTAAAGTACCTCTGAGCCGCCCCCCTTCTATCTTCAAATTGTGCCCCCTTGTTCTTGCACACCTCTTTTTTTGAAAGATGCTACCCTCTTGGACTTTGTTGATTCCCTTGAGGTACTTGAAAGTTTCTATCATGTACCCCCTCTCACTCCTTTCCTCGAGGCTATACATATTTAGCTCCTTAGGTCTCTCTTCATATGTCTTCCAGTGCAGACCCTGCACCATTTTAGTTTCCCTCCTCTGGACAGCTCCCATCCTATGTCTTTGCGGAGATTGGGCTCTCAGGACTGCACGAGTACTCCAGATGGGGTCTCACCAACTGTCTGTACAGAGGGATAATAACTTCCTGTTTTCTACTGGTGATGCCTCTCCCATGCATCCCAGTATCCCCAGCCCTCCTTGCTGCCCTCTCACATTGCTTGCCCACCTTAGGTCATCTGATATGACTACCCCCAGGTCCCTTTCCATTTTTGTTGTTAGTATCTCACCCCCCATTGTGTACTCTTCCCTGGTTTTTGTTTCCAGGTGCATTACCTTGCACTTTAGCATTGAATCTAAGCTGCCATACATTTGACCATTCCTATAACTCTTGCCAAGACCCTTCTCATCCTTTCCACCCCACCTTGTGCATCAACTCTGTTGCAGATCTTTGTGTCATCTGCAAAGAGACATACTTTTCTTCCAGTCCCTCTGCAATGTCGCTTATAAAGACATTGAAGAGGACCGGTCCTAATACTGAACCCTGCAGTACCCCACTAGTAACCCCCCTTTCTTCAGAGTGGACTCCATTTACTATTACTCTCTGTGTCCTATTCTCCAGCCAATTCTTTACCCAGGCTGTCATCTTGGGACCCACTCCCAGGCTGGCTAACTTGTATATTAATCTTTTGTGTGGGACTGTGTCAAATGCCTTGCTAAAGTCTAGGTAGGCCATGTCCACAGCCCTCCCTGATCTACTATTTTGGTCACCCAGTCAAAGAAATCTATCAGATTTGTCTGACATGACCTTCCCGCTGTGAATCCATGCTGCCTTGGGTCCTGTGCCTCTCTGGCCTCTAGATACCAACAATTCTTTCCTTCAGAAATGATTCCATCATTTTCCCTACCACTGAGGTTAAACTAACAGGTCTGTAGTTTCCTGCTTCTGCCTTGCTCCACTTTTGTGAAGGGAATCATATCTGCCCTTCTCCAGTCCTCGGGTACCACCCCATCCTCCCATGATGTGTTAAAGAGGGTAGTCAGTGGTGTCACTAGTTCTACCCTTAGTTCTTTTAGAATTCTGGGATGAACTTCATCAGGCCCCATTGCTCTGTCCACCTTCAGTTTTAAAAGTTCTTTCAGAACCCTTTCTTCTGTAAATGGGCTGGTATCAACTTCTGTATCCAGAGTGTTTCTAGTGTTTGTTTTAGGTACCTCCCCACTTCCTTTGTAAATACTGAGCAAAATATTTGTTTAGTATCTCTGCCTTTTCACAGTCACCCTCTGCCCACCCTCCCTCCCTTTATTAAGCCTCACTAACCTCCCTTGGTCTTCCTTCGCTCCTGATGTACCTATAAAGGTTTTATCCCCCTTCTTAACTGAGTTGGCTCTTTTCCCGGTTTGGGCCTTTGCTGTTCTGACTGCCTTCCCAGCTTCCTTTTGCTTTAACTGATACAATTCTCTGTCCTGCTCCTTCTGTGATTCCTTGTACTTCCTGAATGCTTTCTTTTTCTCTTGAACCTTCACTGCCACTTCCTTTGAGAACCATAGTGGTTTCTTACATCGCTTCATTTTGTTTATTTGCTTCACACAAAGGCTTGTTACCTCTGTGATGGCAGTTTTTATTATTCCCCATTGTTCTTCCACCCCTCCTTCCTGCCCATTTGCTAGTGCATTCCTTAGGCACTTACCCATTTTGGCAAAGTCAGTCCTCCTAAAGTCCAGTACTTTTGCCTTTGTATGGCTTGACTCTATTGCTGTGTTTATTGTGAACCATACTGTTCGATGGTCGCTAGTTCCTAGATGGCTACCCACTTCTACATCTGTGATCCTCTCTTCATCTCCATTTGAGAGAACCAGGTCTAAGATTACACCCTCTCGAGTGGGCTCCAATACTAGTTGTCTAAGGCATGCCCCCTGTAGGGCACCTAGAACCCTCAAATTAAAACACAAAGTGGAAATCTTCAAAAATATCCAGCCCTATATATACACGTCTAAATCTATAATTTTTGGGGGGATTTCAACTGTGTCCTCTCATCTGATAAAACAGGGACTACTCAAAAATTATACAATGAGTCTCATTTTTATGCAGTATGTGTGCAACTGCTAGATTAACTCATTCTATCTGATGCCACCATTTTGGGTCAGGTTAAGCAATGAATGCTTCCGACGCCATATGGCACTAATGGGTAAATTGGGTTAAAAGACAGTGCTTCCTGTGGACTTACACCTCCAAGGCATACTTTTTACAAAGGGAGGTCATCTTCTAGAACAGGTTTTTTTCTTTCTATCTGAATGGATACCATGTCATAACAGCATGGTCACATCTATAGAAATAACAGACAACAGTTTATTGAAAATTCAGATGGGCCTTGCTCGAAGCAGGCCAAGTTTGTATCATCACTGGAAAATGAACGTCTCAATTTTAGAGAAAGAAAGCAGGTGGGTAGATTTAAAAGAGGCGATTGCTGATAAAATAACAGTTTTTGTTATATACAATAACCCTCTGAGATGGTGGCAGGAAACAAAACTGGGAATGAAAAATTATTGTAAAAGGGTGGCAAAAATGACAAATAAGCACAAATACATCCAGTATTTATAACACAGAAGACAACTTCAGAAATTAACCTGGCTTACGGCAGAATTTGGCCTGGATTATTATTCCTAAATTTCTAAAATAAAGAAGGAAATGTACAATGTTCAGTACAATAGAGCTAGCTATTTTTTTTTTTTTTTTAGATCAAAAATTCGGCATGTAAAGCACAAACGGTAAACCCATATGACAGTTGTAATCAAAGAGTGATAAAGAAATACATGGCATATTTACAAAATACATCAGGAGTCTTGGAAAAAAGAATAAGGAAACATTAAAAATTGTAACTATTCATACAAAAACCTTATTTGATCAGCAATCATCAGTATCTGTTACCCTGGATACTTTCCTTTCTGATTTAGATATCCCTTCTATACCAAAAAACGTTAAAAAAGAGATGACAAAACCCATTTCAGAAGACTAGGTAAGATCAGTGGTTGCCCATCTGAAGAACTATACTTCACCTAGCCCTGATGGTATTCCCAATGAGTTCTATAAAAAAATCTATATATCTCACAGTACCATATTTGGTGATCATATTTAATGAAATAATAGAAGACAGATGCCCTTTACCACCTGTCCTGGTGAACAGTTTATTAATAGACTTGCATAAAAAGAATTCAAAAATTATATTAACAACTGGAGACCTATAAGTTTAATCAACTCAGATTGGAAAATCTTAAGTAAAGTCCTATGTAACTGTTTGGCTCAAGCAGCCTGTTTAACTAATATTTCCAACCCAAACAAGTGCATTACCACACAGATCTATGATGGATAACTTAAATTTATTAAGAGAAGTTTATGATGCACCAACAGCGGGGGGAAATGTTATATGCTTGGATCAAACCAAAGCGTTTGACATGGATTCACATGAATACCTGTTTGAAGTATTAAATCATTATGGGATCCCTCCGAAATTTATTAATTGGGTAAAGAAAATTTATAAATATGCATCCCTTAGTCCAGTGGTTAATGGAACATTAGGCTCACATATACAAATCAAAAGAGGAGTAAGGCAAGGGTGGCCTTTGAGCCACTTGCTCACAATAGATCCATTACTGAGGAAATTAAATGCAGACCCAACAATAACACATATGCTTAGTCTAGCAGATATGTATTTTCTGTGTGTATTGGCCTATGCAGATGAGATCTGCTTATTAGTAGCAGATCACAGGTTAGGTGCCCAGGTGCGTAAAATAGTACAGGAATTTTCAAAAGTATCAGGATCTTCCCGACCCTAAACGAGCAAAAAAGTGTGGGTGCAGCTACTGCAATCCACAATGAGTTACAAGCTCATGACACAGAAGGAATTCACATTTAGGCAGAACCCTTACAAATTTTGGGAATCTCCTTTGGTGGGCCAGACCCGGCCACAAAAAACTGGATGGACAAAATGGACATAGCAGAAGAAAAGATTAATAGATGGAAGACATATCCAATGGCTAGGAAAAAAAATAATATATATGTTAAAAACATTTATTACACCCATATTCCTGACAATATGCTATATTTTTACCTTACCAGTTAGACTGAAGCCTAGACTATATAATCTTTTTTACCACCTTGTATGGGGTAGTAGGCTAAATCCGGTGAAACGGAATGTCACATCCTGGCCCACTAAAAAAGGGAGGCTTGAACGTGATTAACCCGGTCCTTTTTCTCTTTACAATATTTTTATATTCCAATATTCTTCCAATTGTATTAGGGAAACAGCAAACATGGGTTTCCAGTTTAAAAGCAAGAAGTTCCTTTTTCTTTCTAAAATGGGAAACTCTGAAATGGGGCCCCTTTAGGAATTTCCCTCCCAAAACGCCTCTTTATATGGTAGATTAAAAAAAAAAAGTGAAGGCATGGAAAATAACTATACATGAATGTACAATATATAACAGGAAAGGAATGTATGTATACATACTTAATACAGGCTTCTTAATAGCTCCATGCTTTTCACGTCCACAGGAAACATAGGAGAAATGTCTTGTAGATCAGCTAACAGAAGGGAGATTACCACAGAAGATGTGGAGCACTATATGGATGTGTTGTCATAAGTTAAATGTAAGAGGAAATAATTTTCATAAAATCAGTAGAAGAAATATACTGCCTAAGGGAAAGTTGTGTGACACAGGTAGAAACAACATCACACTTATTTTTTGAGTGCCCATATATAAAAGATTTTTGGGCACTCATATCCCAAACTTGGAATTGTCCAAAACTTGCAGATATGACTTACAATACTCTGGTGTATGGAAAATGTGAACAAGAGTGGAACATTTGTTATCCAGGTACTTTAGGAGTAGCATGTGCTATAATTGAATGGTGTATTTGGCAAGCCAGATGCCAATATATTTTACAACAGAAGTATGTATCCATTCTGGGTTTGATGGAAAAAGTTAATGAGGAAATATTAGTCGTGTACCTGCAAGGAAAAATCAGCTATGCCCCCCCCCCATTATTAGCAAACTGGTGGAGAGCTATGCCCATCCTTCTTTTTGAAGGCATGATTTAATTTTGAGAGGGAATGTGAGCGCTCAGAGCTCATAAAAGGGGGTGTGTACCCTAAGTTTTCCCATGACATCCTCTCGTAGAAAAATAGGCTTTCCAATCTCTAGTATTAAATGGTACAGGTTAAGGGAATAATAAGGGAGGGGGAAAATGTCTCCTTAAGTATGTAAGGGTCACCTTCACAAGTATAAAAAAATTTGTGTATGGAATTAGGTGAAATGTTCATATACAGTTATAAATGTGAATGGAGTATTAGGATAAGCGGATTTTATGAAATAATACTTGAGGAAAAAGGGAGTAAAGCTTCCTTTGTATTTATGAACAAGGGGTGTACTAATGAAAGAGTGATTATATGGGTGAATGCATTTCCAAGTATATTGATACGACTTGAGATAAAATAGGGTTCATGTGAATGAAGTGGCGAGGAAAAGGGGTCATCCTTTTATAGGAAGTATTGTTATATACAAAGTCTTAGACCTTGGGATATATAATTTAAAGAAGGAAATCATAAGGATGTATACTGGATTAGGTACGATGCTCACACAAAGTGTAAATGGATTAAATGGGTAGAATCTAGCAAGACAAGGCTGGTGTTACGTTAATGAAATGATACAGAGAGCATGTGTTAAACTAATGTGATTCCATTGTAATGTTGACTTTTTAGGAATGCTTTAAAATGATACCTATGAGGTAAAGTAATTAAACAGTTACTCAAAGCATGGGGGGATGAGGAAATGCATTACAAAGGAAAGAATAAGGATTACAATATGTGCTAGAAATGTAATTGTTTATGTCATATGTGATCCTGAAATATATTCTTTGTATGTTTACTTTCATATTTGTACAAATAAAAAATTCCCCTCTCTTTTCGAGAAGTACCATGGGATCTTTAACATCCACCTGAACTACCACCAGAACAAGCAGACGGGACCTCGATTTAATGTCTCATCCAAAAGATGGCACCTCAGGAGTGCAGCATCCCCCTCATGCTGCACTGCAGTGTCAGTATTGGGATGCAACCCAACTGCCTGGTGTGGGGACAGAACCCACAGCCTTCTGATCTTCCAGCCTCAGAGGTGAGTGTGCTACCTGCTGAGCCACTGACACTGCACTGTATGAACTGCAGACTCCTTGGGACCCTTCTTACAGTAGATGTCATCCTTTGCAGCAACTTTCCTGGTTGAAGCCCCTGTCCAAGGAAAAGCTTACAAGCTGGATGGACGTACAAACCTTCCTCAGAAACTGCTCAATGCACCTCCACAATGCGGCTCTGCCTTCACCAGGCCAAGGCTGAAATCCCAGGACTGTTACACTAATTCAGGTTTCCCCACATAGCAGTGCAGACCTTGCACTACCGTCCATCTTTTGGGCGAGGCACTAAACCAAGGTCATGTCTGCTTGTTCCGATGGTTGTTCAGGTGGATGTTAAAGATCCCATGGCACTTATCTAAAAGAGTAGGGGAATTTTATTAAAGAGATAAATTATCAACATATGAAAATACATTTCCCATACTATGTCAACATTATACTACATCTGCCTTTGTTTTACCACCTCAGGCTTATTTTATCTTATGCTTTCACATCATGTTTTTGTATATACATTTCAGTGATAACTATCCCTTCACCATACAAATAAAACAACCCCCTAAACCAATGTAATCCTTTCCAATATTCCTGAAATATTTCACTTTATCTTTTTATTCAAAGATTTTTTAGTAATACAAACAATGTTCCTAAAACAAGCAAAATGATGTAAATATAAGGTGCAATAATTATGATAAATAGTAAAAGTCTTACAAAAAGTGAATTTGTATTTCTCATAGGATGATCTGGTTTGATAAATATTTCTCAGTTATGACTCTCTCAGGTAAGTGTCCATAACTATCAATAAACCAAGGTGTATATCATAATAAGAGAGTATTAAGCTTGAGTCGGCTTAGGGTGTATATACTTAGATATATAATAACCTTCTTGCTGATTAAGGTTTAAGGAAGTACAACATAAATTTGTACAAAAAAGAATTACAATTACGTAGAGGCACAAAAAGGTACTTACAAGAAGAAAGAGAGATTTCTACATAGAGAGAGAGAGACAACATCAATTCTAGAGATTAATAATATAATAAAAACATGCTGTATATACTATTTGGTGATTCCTTAATTATCCATTAAGTATTTGCATTATTAAGATAATTGAAATAGTCCTACCAACATTTACTATATTCATTAAGTCAGTTATAGTCAGCATCGGTAATATGCTCCAAGGAAGCGCATTGCGAGAGATTTTTAAGGATGTCAGAGAGACTAGGGATGCTAGTAGTCCTCCATAACGTCAGTATAAGTCACAACTTGGAGAAAAAAGTAAGTTAAGCCACTTATATTGTGCTTGGGAAAGGCAGACATCGGGGAAGAGGGGATTCCTAGTAGAAATAATTTGGGATCAAAAGTGATGTTGTGACCAACCACTTCAGATGCAAATTGATGCCCTTTGGACCAAAGTTTACCTATGGGATCACAATACCACAGTATATGAAGTAAATCTCCATTAGGTTCATTGCAGCACCAACAGTTATTAGTGTTAAGCAAGCTCATACGGTGTACAACAGAGGGTGTTCTGTACCAGAGGTGAAAAATTTTGGTTTGAATAAGAGAGCTATGAGTGTCTCAAAATGTTTTGTGAATGTGCAGCCAGCACTTACGCCATTGTAAGTTCGATATGTCACAAGTGTTGAAGTTGGCTCCACTTTGTTTTTGCTTTCAGAGACTGATCCAGTAAAGTATCTCTGATATCCTTATAAATGATACTAGTTAGACTGGAGGCAGTACTGATCTATGAGGAAACACACTGGTCATTTAAATGTAGGTGTTGGAGAAGGGAGTTACAAGCAGTGCATAATTGTAAATATTTCCAAAAGTCTTGTTTTGGAAGTTCCCATCGAACACAGAGTTCACTGAAAGTTTCTAGGATAAGGGTATTTTTAACCAAAATATCACCAAAAAAAGATAAACCTCTGTTGTGCCATGTGTGCCAAAAAATAGGATGTTTCTTGAGAGATATTTTGTTTACCCCAAACAGGAGCATAAAAGAGGGGAGTTGAGTTAGATTTTAACTGCTTGTGGATTTGTTTCCAGTAGTATACAGAAGAGGAGATAGTAGGGTGCAGTCTTGGATTGGAGAGAAGAGTTATAAATAAAGGCAGTAGAGCATTTACCAGGGCTAAGGGAAGATTCCGTTTCTACCCATAATGGTGTTTTGCAAAACCATTTGGTAGTTTGAGTGGCACAAAAGGCCCATAAGTAAGCTATAAACCAAGGCACTCCAAAGCCCCCTTTAGACCAATGCGAACAAAGTTTTGTACAGCTAAACCTAGGAGTTTTCCCTTCCCATATAAAACTGCCAATACGTTTATCAAGTTTAACCTGAAATAATTCTTCTAGTAGTACTTTAGGTTCCCTTTCTTTGATTTCCCTTACTTCTGACTCTACCATTTTTTTACAAAACGGCAAATGCAGTGTGTAGTGTCCTTTTCCTGTAATACATATTAACAACGTACTTGCCAAATACTCCATTTTATACATGCAAGAAGCACACATATGGTGCTTTTACAACAATTAAACCATGTGTTGTATATCTCTCCCATTACTAAACTATTATATGTAACACTTTAAAATGTTCTCTCTTTCCATGTCTTTGCTATGCATTTCCAGAAGGTAGCAATACAGGTACAGTTAAAAACAAATGCTCCATTTTGTCCACCTCCTATCTACACTCAGGTTTCAGACAGCCTCTTTCTTCTAAACATTTATGCTTTGCATTACCCTTAATTTATTATGAGCACATAACCATACAGTGTTCCACATTTTATGTGGAATCCTGTTATCAATTAACTACTTCACAGTATCTACCTCCTTTATACCGAACTTGGTATCAAACACCGGAGTGAGATTAAAATGTTCACATTCCTTGTTTGTACAATTGCTTCCCTGAGTTGCCTTTCATAGTTTCTACTGATATTTGCCATACCTTAATTTTCAAGAAACAGTTCTGAATATATTGTATATTTAGGAAATCAGATCCCTTTATGCTTTCGAGTTTTTGTTGGTCTTGTACCGTTAAATAAGAACCACATGTCAATTTAAACAGTCTTAGCCCTGAACTTAGAGATGGAAAATAGAGCTCTGATGTTGAAACTAAAAAACACACAATAAAAAACACAATGGGATTAATCACACTAACACCACCCTCTTATATGCCGATATGTGTGATTTCTCTTTATAAGATTCAGGTAATTTCTCCACCGCATCTCTAACCAAGCATTTGTCAATGCTGAGAGTTCACGTTGGTATTGCTGTTGTACATGCCTCCCAAATTTTTTTGGGTATATACCTCCAGCAGGGAAGGTTAAGGTGAAAAGGTTAGCATTCAGGAAATAAAAGGAAACACAGAAGGAGCAGGACAGAGAACTTTATCAGTTAAAGCAGAAGGAGGCAGGGAAGGCAGTCAGAATAGCAAAGGCCCAAACCAAGGAAAAGATGGCCAATTCTGTTACAAAGGGGGATAAAACTTTTTTTTTTTACAGGAACATTAGGGAGTGAAGAAATACCAAGGGAGGGATACAGAGACTTAATAAAGGGGAGGAAATGTGGTTAGAGGGTGATAGTGAAAAAGCAGGAATACTGAACGAATATTTCTGCTCAGTTTTCACAATGGAAGAGGGGGGGAAGTACCTAAAACAAACAAGAGAAACACTCTGGATCGGGGGGTTGATACCAGTCCATTCACAGAAGAAAGGGTTTTGAAAGAACTCTTGAAACTGAAGGTGGACGAAGCAATGGGGCCTGATGGGATTCACCCCAGAATTCTAAAATATCTAAGGCTAGAACTAGTGACACCACTGTCTACTCTCTTTAACAAATCATGAGAGGATGGGGTGGTACCTGAGGACTGGAGGAGGGCGGATGTGATTCCACTTCACAAAGGCGGGAGCAGGGAAGAGGCAGGAAACTACAGACCAGTTAGTTTGACCTCAGTGGTAGGCAAAATGACGGAATCACTTCTTAAGGAAAGAACTGTTCAGTACCTAGAGGCCAGTGGGGCACAGGACCCAAGGCAGCATGGATTCACAGTAGGAAGGTTGTGTCAGACGAATCTAATAGATTTCTTTGACTGGGTAACCAAAGTAGTAGACCAGGGAGGGGCTGTGGATAAGGTCTACCAAGATTTTGGCAAGGCATTTGACACAGTCCCACACAGAATAATATACAAGTTAGCCAGCCTTGGAGTGGGTCCCAAGGTGATAGCCTAGATAAAAAAAATTGGCTGGACAACAGGACACAGAGGGTAATAGCAAACGGAGTCCACAGTGAAGAAAGGAGGGTAACTAGCGGGGTAATGCAGGGTTCAGTACTGGGACTGGTTCTCTTTAATGTCTTTATAAGTGACACTGGAGAGCACCTGGAAAGAAAAGTATGTCTCTTTGCAGATGACATACAGATCTGCAACAGGGTTGATACAGAAGGTGGGGTGGAAAAGATGAAAAGGGACTTGGCAAGGTTAAAGGAATGGTCAAATGTTTGGCAGCTCAGATTCAATGCAAAAAAGTGCAAGGTAATGCACCTGGGAAACAAAAACCCAAGGGAAGAGTACACAATGGGGGGTGAGATACTAACAACAACAAAAATTGAAAGGGACCTGGGAGTAATTATAGTAGATGACCTAAAGGTGGGCAAGCAATGTGAAAAGGCGGTAAGGAGGGCTGGGGGGATACTGGGATGCAGAGGGAAAGACATCAACAGTAGAAAACAGGAAGTTGTTATCCCTCTATACAGACAGTTGGTGAGACCCCATCTGGAGTACTGCGTGCAGTCCTGGAGACCACATCTCCGCAAAGACATAGACAAAGTGGAGGCTGTTCAGAGGAGGGCAACCAAAATGGTGCAGGGTCTGCACCAGAAGTCATATGAAGAGAAACTAAAGCAGCTTAATATGTATACTGTACCCTCGAGAAAAGGAGGGAGAGGGAGGACATGACAGAAACTTTCAAGTACCTCAAGGGAATCAACAAAGTCCAAGAGGGTAGCATCTTTCAGAAAAAGATGTGCAAGAACAAGGGGGCACAATTTGAAGATAGAGGGGGGATGGCTCAGAGGTAATGTTAGAAAATATTTTTTCATGGAGAGGGTTGTGGATGCATGGAACAGCCTTCCTGAGGAGGTTGTGGAGTCAAAAACAGTGGAAAAATTCAAGAATGCAAGGAACAGACATAAAGCAATTCTAGTGAGGGGTAGGAGGAAGTAAGCTGTTGGTGAACTAGAATCTGCAGCTTATCCATCAGGTAGGGAAATGGGCAGACTAGGTGGGCCAAGCAGTCCTTATCTGCCATCAAATTCTATGTTTCTATGTATGTTTCTATGTTGCATTTTAAGGGTGGGTGTTACAGTTGGAAACCCTAACACCCCAGGCATTTGTTGGTATTTTTGCTCCGAATTTTCAACATGGGCTTTTTGGGACCCCACCTCATGAACAGTGGCAGTATCATTTTGTTACTCAGTCCCAAAAAGTGATTTCACATGGTGAGTATGCCATTCGACGCCACAGGTGCGAAAACACATTCTGGGCAGGATGTGAAAAATGACAGCTGTACTGTTCATGAGGAGTTGTAAAGAAAGGGCAATGTTGAAAATCTGTGAAAATATGAAAAAGTGATAAAGTTACGAGTGTGTGTAGAAACTGCGCAACACACTCATCTTTTGGAATGCTTTCACCAAATTTTCAACATGGCCTTTTGGGGACCTTGCCTCATGAACAGTGGCACTGGAATTTTGTTAATCTGTCCCGAAAATTGGACCACACCATTCTGTGCCATAGGTGCAAAAACACATTTTGGGAAAGATACAAAAAAATGACAGCTGTACTGTTCATAAGGGGGTGTGAAAAAATGGCAATGTTGGAAATTTGGAGTGAAAATCTTAAAAACTGATGACATTACGAGCGTGCGTAGAAACTGTGCAATGAAGGCTCGTAACACAGTCATTTTTAGGAGTTTTTTCACCAAATTTACAATAAGGGCTTTCTGGGACCCCACCTCATCAACAGTGGCACTGTCGTTTCGTTAACTGGTTCCGAAAGGCGATTCCGCACAGTGACCGCTAAATCACCTTTCGGGACTGAGAAACAAAATGACAGTGACTGTGTTCATGAGGTGGGGCCACAAGAACCCCATGTTGAAAATCTGGGACCAAAACTCCCAAAAATGGCTGAGATATCAACCTAAATTGACCCCCCCATTCACTGCCATGAGCTTGAAAGAAGAGCTGCTCCACAGAGAGTCGCTCTGGAAGAAGGCCAGGAAAACCAAACAGTCTAACGACTGGTCAGCTTTCAGAGCTGTCAGAAACCGCTGCACAAGAATGGTTAGGGATGCAAAATCTAGTTACTACCAGTCCGAACTTAACTCTTCCTCTAACAGTACAACTGAATTCTGGAAAACCTTAAAGGAAATCCAAGGCCATAGTTCTGCTAGTCCATTCCCGCCAAAAATCTTTTCAGGCAACTCGGTTGTTACTGACAAGCAAGAAATCCTTGAACTCTTTAATAATCACTTTGCCACCACGGGCCTAGCATTTGATGACTCCCCCGCTTCTAGCCTACATGCACAACTATTTACTCCTAGCTCAACTTGCCCAGGCCCTGCCCCAACCTCGCCCCCTCCTCACACAACATTCTCCTCCTCCCCTGTCACAGTAAAGGAAGTTGAGGACCTTCTACTCCATCTGGATTGTAGGAAAATTGCTGGGGCAGACCTGATAGAGCCCTTCTTCCTCAAAACTTGGCTACTGCATTCTGTCGCCTGCAATCACCCATCTCTTCAACATGTCCCTTACCCAGGGCTCACTCCCGACCATCTGTAAAACTGCCCACGTTATTCCACTATTTAAATCTGGCAGCACCAGCAATCTTAATAACTACTGCCCCATCTCCTTACTCCCTACCCTCTCTAAGCTCCTGGAAAAAGTGGTTAATACCTAGCTTAGACAGCATATCAACAACTTGGACCTTCTAAACCCTGCTCAGTCTGGTTTCCAGCCCTACCATAGTACTATCTCAGTGTTTGCTAAGGTCACGAATTACTGGTTGAGAGCCTTGGATGCCAGAAGTTAAGTGTATGCTCTGTTTCTTGACCTTAGCAAAGCCTTCAACATGGTAGACCACTCCTTGATCCAGGTTGCTCTATGGAATATTGGCGTCCGTGACACAGCCCTAGAGTGGTTCTCTAACTACCTCTCTGATCAACACCAACATATCAAGGCTGGTGGGGTCTCTCCCCTCTAAAAACACTCTCTAGAAGAGTACCACAAGTGTCCATCTTGGGTCCTCTCGTTTGCCATTTACATAAATGAACTAGATGCTGGAGTCAAGTCAGCTGACAAACACCTCTTTTCAGATGACACTGTGTTGTATGTAGCCAGACCAACTCTGGAACTCGTGTGTAGTGACCTCCAAATAGAATTTAACCACTTACAGAACAATCTCCTTTACTCTAAACTTCTGTTAAATGCTAAGAAAACAAAGGCCATGACCTTCTCCCCTGTAGTAAACTCCTCCTACTCTAGCACGGTGGGGACAGACCCTCAAATCCACACCTTGCTCAGCGAATCGCTGGACTATGTAGATTCCTTCAAATATCTGGGGGTGTGGATTGACTCCAATCTTTCCTTCAAAGTCCATATTGAGGAACTCTCCTAAAAGCTTAAACAGAGGCTTGGGATCTTCTTCAGAATCAGGCATCTATTAATGCAGGAGGGGAGAACCAGGTTGGTTCAAACGTTCTTGGCTCTCATCGACTATGCAGACCTTCTGTACGGGCACCGCTTTAGTGTGGCCCTTGCCAAACTAGACACTCTGTACCACCGAGCGCTCAGGTTTATTACCAGTGCCCCCTACTCCACACACCACTGTACCCTCTACAACACTGTAGGCTGGGGCTCCCTTAGTCTTAGATGACAAAAGAACACCATGTTCTGGATCTATAGGGCCATCTCTAACAAGCTGCCTCAATATATTAAGGATTGCCTACCTTCCTGCATTCCTGGCAGCTACCTGCTGAGAAGCCAGACTCGTATCGCCCTTTACATACCCAGAGTTAGGACACACTTTGGTCGGGTGGCAATTAGTCACGCCTCACTAGTCCTCTGGAATACTGCTCAAAATTTACTGCAGTTCATTTCACCTGTACCATTAGCTGTCTTCAAAAATCTTATCCAATCATTTATTGAGTTCTGCAACTGCTTCCAGCACTGAATCTGACTCTCCCTCCTACTTGTCACCTTCCCCTACTAATGTCACCTTTTCACCCCCATACTCTCCCCCTTACCCTTAGGCCTACCGTGCCGACTAATGCAGCTATGACAATCCTGAAGGTATTACAATTAACGCCTCCACCCCCTCCTAACCTCTCCTCCCTCCACTATCCTTGGCGCATCCTGTGCCCTCAGTGCCCTTGCTTTATAGTCTTCTCCTAGGCCACGTAATGCTTTGCTGGTCTAGACCTCACCCAATATAATATTGTACTCTACTGTCCATCAGAGACCTGCCTTGCACAGAACTCGCACACAGCAGTATGCTGACTGACTGCCTTTGGTACCACGCCTGTAAACTATGCTGCCTTGTTCTGTTCTCAGTGTCAAATCTTACATTGCTATTTGTAAATTATTGTACACCACTGTGCCAAGCCACGCCATTCTCACTTGTAATGACTGTGCATACGCTGCTAATGTTGCTACGCCTATGCCAAACTGTTGTACTGTGACTAGTTGTTGTTGTTTAAACTACCAGGTCCATCTTGTAAATGAGCCCTGCTCAATGGTGTTCCACCTGGCTGAATAAAGATATTGATTATAGGACTTACCATCATTTCCTCAGCTTGCAGTCGGCTTTTGAAGAGTGCAGATGTGTTCCTGCCCCACTGAAGATTGCTGCTCTGGACTTCCAAAGGTAAGGGAGGGTGAGGGAGGGATGAGAGGAGATGGGGTGTGCAGAGGGAAGGGGGTCGTGGGAACAACAAGGACAGTTCTCTTTTTTTTTTAGGTTTAAAAAAAAAAAAAAAAAGACACCGTGGGTCTGTTTTCTTTACAGGAAACTATGAGTTCGGCACACTGGGTGGGCCCCAGTGTGCCAGAGTATTGGGAGGTGCATCCAACACCAGGAGTGGGCATCCCGGTGTCGGAAACACCACAGCAGTTTTGGTATACTGAGGTTGGCTCCCAGTGTGCCACATTATGGCGGGGAGATACAGGCTGACACAGGGATTGAGCAACCCGATGTCGGCGCGGGGTGTCTGCCAGCTACCGACAGTGCTTACAGTAAAGTGCCTTTTAGGCACTGAATACGGCCAGCCCATATGGAGTTTAGCCTGTGGGCCTACTCCACAGGTGGGAGAAAATTTAAAGTTGGAAACAGCGGAACGTGGAGAAGGCAGGTGAGGAAAGCACCTCCTCTTCCCAGCTAGCGCAACTGATCGCACTTAAGAGTAAAAGTGCCTTTGGGCACTGAATACTCCCAGCATGTATGGAGCTTAGGCTGTGGCCTGCTCCACACGGGTGGGAAAAACTTTAGAGCCAGAGACAGCGGGACGTGGAGGAGGCAGGTAAGGAAAGCCCCTCCTCCCACCTTTCAGGCAGGGACTGGTGGGGTAGTGAGGCAGAGACATCATGACGCCAACAGCTGTTTGACCTGCAGATGAAAGTAAAAAGCCGCTTCCTGAATGGTGCGGCCTTTTCTTTTCAAGTGCAGACCACTGCAGACAAAACAGTGTCAGGACCAGCCTGGCTGAGGATTTGTGCAATACTGTCGTGCCCCTAGCAGAGCACTCTGCATTGTACAGACAGAGCCACACCCCTCAAGGCCTACTATCCCAAGAAGTTCGCCATGCATGCGTGTACTCAAAAATGACTGTACAGCCTAGCCTCTTTGTCTTCTGGTGGAGGAATGACAAAGCTCACATATAAAATTACTGGAATTAGGAAGGTTTTAATCACATAAACTCTTTTTTTTTGTTTTTATTTACGGCTGCAGTAGGCGGAGCCTGCAGATATTTTGCATGTACAGAAAGAAGTGATGTCATGTTTTCTGTCCGTGGAACTGACTGAAGGCGTAAATAGTCTCCTCTGCCTTACCCTCCTCCAAGAAATGTTTCCCATCCTCAAATAAATACGCTTTCATGCTAGTCAACAGCTGCAGGGTACTATTTTCTTTCTTAAACGGGCAGTACAAGAACTGGAACCTGAGTAGTGGGAGGCAGCATTAGGGGTTTTTGGGGAGTAAGATCCACCCCCACCTCCACCCGAGAAGCTCCTAAAGATCCAACCCAACCTTTTTTTTTATTCATGTGGGAGGGGCATGAGATGAAACTGCACTTAGTTGAAAATGCAGTGTGTACTAAGCTTGTGTGGTTACTGAGTTTTGCTTCTCTGTTTTTAGAATAAGTTGAAGAGTGTCTTTTTACTTGATAAATGTTTGTAAAGGTGTAAATCGTATTTGCTAATGCAACTGTGAGTTACTTAACTGTTTTTTGTAGATTTGACTCCTGACTTCTTTTCATGACAGGCAGTTCATACTCCTGGAACAGACTTTGCCTTTGAAGCTCCTATAAAGTGATGCTTTTATGCTACTGTGTGGTTCCTCACTTTATAGGCCCTTCAATGGTAAAGCCTGCTCCTGCAGGAATGTTTACTGCCTGTCATAAACAGAAATCAGGAGTAAAATCTACTAAACACAGTTAAGCAAGTTAGCTTCAAAGTCAAAGCCTGTTTGTGCATGGAAAGATGTTACAGAAAGGAAGACATGCGGTTATTTCAAGTCTACAAGTTAAGCAACTATTTTTCTTTTAAGCAGCCTTGGCTCAGCTTACTTTCCTATCCTGATCACTCATTTTGATGAATAAATTCCGAGACATGTAAAGTCCCTCCTGCTGGGTTTATGGTGTTATTCACACCTGTTCTCCAACCTCACCCCCAACACCTTGCTTTGTATTTTGCATCAGCTGTAGCATTTCAGTGCGGCAAGAAGCGACAATGTATATTTTTTTTCTGGACTTGCAGTGTTAATTCAGCCGTCCCCAATCTGTATCCTTTCAAGAACTACTTTATGTGGTGTGCACACCAGCATGGTTATTTCACTTTTATTTACAGCTTTACACCTTTATCAGTTTTTAATTGTAATTTTTTCCCTTTGAATAACAAGGTTCAATACCTATAGCTTCTCAGTTTCTTTATTATGATTGCATTGATTTCTGAAGACTCCCCTTGTAAACAAGGTGCTAGACACAATTTGGTTTTCTTTGTATTTTTTGTGCGTGTAGTTTTATTAAGCTTGTAATCATAGAAACAAGGGTGCAAAGCACATATCTTACAAGTAATGACATATACAAAACACATCATATACACAGTAAAACCAATGAAAATATATACTGTTTCCTCCCAGTTCCTGGAAAATAAATGTTTTCACTAAACAAGTTACAGCTACTGAAAAATGCAAACACTAGAAATAACTGTGCAGTCTGACATCTTCATTTAAACCTCTTGGCTGCAAACTGTGACATTCATAAATCCAGTACAGTTCTCGCTGAAGCCATCTCATTCGCATGTCTCCTCTCAAACTGTCAAAATCATTTCTTCAATGTGGACTGTCAGGCATTCAAGTTGTTCTCAGATTAAATGTTACTTTTTATAAATATAGATTTAACAAGGCTGTCTTGTAAAGTACGGGTTCGTTTAAATGTTAATTGTGGTCATGCTGATATCACATTATTCAGACTTGGTTCAGTATCTAGAAATTTCCATTTTTTGGTTTTTATGATCCAAGTTATTTTATGATGCATGTATTTTATGAAAATCCTGGGGCGTCTCTTACTGTCGTGCACAGCTACTAAGTGCTCCAACTGTGATTAAAAAATGACAAGTGTAAAAATAAATTAACATTCATGTAGTCTACCAAGTACAGTAGATTGGTACAGGATCTGTAAAACAACTTGTAATGCACTGAAAGTAAACTCAAAAATAATTTTAAGTTCTTTTCACATCCAGTCATATAGTGGTATGAGAGAAACACAAAGATGTGAAACCCTGGAACCTCACCATTTGAATCAATAGGAAATGCACATTTCATGAAGCACAGTAAAAAAAAAAAAAAGATGCAACACAAAAATCATAAAAACATAGACTTTGACAGCAGATAAGGATCTTTTGGCCCACCTAGTCTGCCCATATCCATACCTACTGGATAAGCTGCAGATCCTAGTTAACCAACAGCCTATTTCTTCCTACTCCCCACAATAATTGCTTTATGTATGTCCCATGCATTCTTGAATTCCCCCACTAGTTTTGACCCCACAACCTACTCACAAAGGCTGTTCCATGCATCCACCACCCTCTCTGTGAAAAAAATACTTCTTCACATCACCCCTGAGCCACTCCCTATCTATTTTTAAATTGTGTCCCCTTGTTGTTGCAGATCTCTTTTTCTGAAAGATGCCACCCTCTTGGACTTTGTTGATTCCCTTGAGGTACTTAAAAGTTTCTATCATGTCTCCCCTCTCCCTTCTTTCCTCAAGGGTATACATATTAAGCTCCTTTAGTCTGTCCTCCTGTGACTTCTGTTGCAGACCCTGCACCATTTTAGTTGCCTTCCTCTGGACTGTCTCCATCCTGTCTATGTCCTTGCGGAGGTGCGGTCTCCAGAACTGGATGCAGTACACCAGATGGGGTCTCACAAAGTATCTGTACAGAGGGGTAACAACTTCCTGTTTTCTACTGGTGATGCCTCTCCCTATACATTCCAGCATCCCTTAGCCATCCCTACTGCCTTCTCACATTGCTTGCTAACCTTTAGGTCATCTGACATGATTACCCCAGGTCCCTTTCCATTTTTGTTGTTACTACCCCAATTGTGTACTCTTCCCCTGGGTATTTGTTTCCCAGGTGCATTACTTTTCACTTCTTTGCATTGAATCCAAGCTGCCATACTTCTGACCATGCCTCCAACCTTGCCAAGTCCCTTCTCATCCTTTCCACTTTCCCCTGTGTATCAACCCTGTTGCAGATCTTTGTGTCTGTAAAGAGGCATACTTTTCCTTCCAGTCCCTCGGCAACCATCGTGATGATGAGCTGAGGTATCTTTGCATGGTATGGTCAACCGCCACTTCACAGATGCAGTCCCTATTCTCTACAGTAAGATGGATTATCTTGTGTAATGAGTATAGAATACTAATTTTGTGATTGATATGAGTCAGTGTTTGTTCTATGCAACATCCCCTCTCCCCCCACACAAAAAAAGGATAATATAAAAATATTCCCAAGGTGACATATACATTGTCATATATTAAACAGCAGTAGCCTAATATCTGAAATTGGACTGATCCAAACTCTGTAATTCCTAGGTACAAGTCTGTGTATAACAGAAACTGGAATAAGTGTTGCTATGTAAAATAGGAGCACCCATGTGTTATCTGGGAAAAATGTATGTATTATCCTAAATATTTTTTTTGTTCTAATTGTGCATAGAATAAAGTGTCACAGTCCTGATGCCAATCACAAAAGTAGCAATCAGTAGTCCATAGATAAAATGTTGCATCTTAATGTAGAGAACAGGGACTGCATCTGCAGAACAGGGGTTAGCCATTCCATGCAAGTATAGGCCAAGCTGAGTCATGATGTTTGGTTTGATTGGCCTCAATATAAATAATGAAATGTGCATTCCTAACTGATTCTGATGGTGGGGTTCCAGGGTTCTGAATCAGTCCGTTTCTATCGCTACGAGTATATGATCGTTACACAAAACCTTTATTGCTTACCGTTCCTTCCATTAAAATCAACACCTCCATATCCTTTCCTAATAATGTGTCTGCCTTCCTTAGAACAGGAAATAAAACAAATCTTACTAGTTAAAAGGCATTGTGTTGTTTCGCCATGTATTCTTCACAATTCAACACAATCTCACTAACTTCACCATGCAGCCATGGTGGATCTGACCAGAATTTATTTGTTCAGACACTGGCCATTGACACCATTTAGCCACTTCTACTTCTGCTACTTCCAATCTTTTGTTCCAATTTAAAATAGAAAAGAGATGGGGAAATTCCCCAGTGTCCGAGTCAAATTCCACCCATTCATTAAAAACACAATCAACTGCCTGATCTGGTTCAGTATGTCCATTTGCATCCCCTATCCCTGCTAAAAATAGTCAGAATTACCCAGCCCACCTTTCCCGGACTGCAGCCACTTGCTTGCTTCGTCCATCCTCTCAAACAACCACCACAGCTAAGGAAATCAATTTGAAGTGAGTTACAGAGCTGATTTCGACCTCTGACTGCTGTGTGCTAAACTCAATTATGATGAAAAAAAATCAGCACGATTTGGAAATGTGATATAGTGTATCAAAATTTAATCATGACATCCCCAGTTGGGAATCACATTCACTCCCTTAACTAAAACTGGGATGCATTTTATACAGCCAGTAAGTAGACAACTTATTGATCTCTTTAGCAGTCATCAGCCACTTAAGGGCTGCCGTACTACCTAGTGGTTAGGGCGCAGAGCTGTGTACCCCGAGACCTGGGTTTGAATCTCGCCAATGCCACTTACTCAGTGCCACCTTGAGCAACTCACAACCCTACTAGGCTTAACTTTTTGCACACTCTCCACACTTAACTATCTGTGTTTCCCTCGATTTCTCTGAATCATATTTCAGCCCTGTGTACTCCTTATGGCTGCTGCACCAGTGATTGACAGTTCAGCAGTCTGGCTACCATTTGTACTTTTTCAGCTGTTCAACAATCCACCAAAGGAAGCAGTGGAAGGGGGCCCTACTGAGCAGCTTATGGGCAAGACGTGCTATTACACAGCTCTGCATATCTAAGCAACCTAAATTGTAAAAATTGCTCTTTCTAGCAAGAATCACAAAATAAAACTGACAGTATTGAATTGTCAAAAACTACCGGCATCGATGGACACCAAAAACTGCTATGGGTCACAATCAGAAGGCGAGTGGTAGCGGTACTAAACATTCCGTGGCTCCTACAGACCAGGCCGCATCCTCATCTATGACTATTGCTGGTGTGGCTCCCCCACGGAGGCCTCTGCAGGCTTCCATGCAGGCAATCGATCTGAAAGTTGAATAGATCTTGCAAAGATTTGTAGAACAAGATGCGAAGTTAGAGGCTATATCACAGACCGCAGAGTCAGTGGAAAGAAATGCCAATCAAGCTATCGCTGTAACTTCCAAAATAGTGCAAGAAAATGCACAGTTGAGATATCGATTAGAAGCGTTGGAAAACACGAATCGGACCTCGCATGTTTGCATCATCGGTCTCCCAGAAGGGACCGAAGAAACAGATCTACTGACCTTCTTACAAGCCTGGCTACCCAGAGCACTGAATTTACCTGGGGACAGTATCATAGATCAACTTACTAAAGCCTTTCGAATTATACCCAGAGCAGCTGGACCTCGTGGGGAAAATCCTACAGTGGTGCTACTCATTACTTCTAATTCCAGTATTAGAGACACTCTCTTACGGGCCACCAGAGCGGTGGAAGATCTTGCATATAATGGTGCCACAATTCATCTTTTTCCCTGATTTGTCTTTTCCACATGAGCCAGGCGCAAGAAATTTGATGCTGTCCGTGCTCGGCTGCAGGGCCTGGGAGTTACTCATTCTCTTCTCATGCCTGCATGGCTTCATATCCATTACGGAGGTCGCACCTACCAGTTTAGTGATCCAGTGGAGGCCAGGAAAAAGGCAAAAGCCATCGTTCATGAATTTAAAGCGGCTAAGGTGCAATAAGAGTCTGGGTCAGAAGAAGAAACCTGAACATTTTTTTTGGAACCTCCTCTAGTTTTGCACTTAAGTACTGAATGACTGCCAACTCTTTTTTTTTGCTGTAGTCTAATGATACCAGATGTCACTTTTTCTAAAAAGGGCTGTCAGTTAAAGAAAAGTTATTTCCATCTTACTTTCTCTTGCCTAAATAATTATTAATAATGGATATGTACACTGTTTAAATAGTACTCAACATATTAGGAGTACCTTTTTCTGGACTTGGGGACATATCAACACTGGATGCTGAGTCACTACCATTCGAAGGTACACATTTCTGACTTGTTCCCCATAAGCCATAGTAGGCTGTACCTTTCTGGACAATATCTAATTGTTTTTCTTTCTCTTTAGGTTTTCCCCCCACCTCCTAAAAAACAGACTGTATAGACTTTACATTCTGTTTACATTGGATGTATTATTGTAGCTTATAGCACGATGCACTGCAGGAGAGTAAACTGTATGTCACTGCTTTATGATAATGCAATAAAGTTTTAAAAGGAAGCAGTGGAAGTAGGACTTGTCAGATCTTTTTAATGCGATCTGAATCAGTTATCCATGGAGAATTAACACTGGGAGGTGCAAATGGCTCTGAGGTTTCCAATATTTCACTGTACTGAATGATTCAGCTGCTTGGATGGCTGCTAAAAAAAAATTGCTTTGTAGTGGAAGACTACCAAGTTCTGTTGTGAGATAAACAGCCACCGCCCTTTGGATAACATGTTATACCAAGGCCCCTTCTGTCCATCTCTGGTTACCATCCAGATCCCATGGCACTTACAGAAGAACAGTAAGGGAGTTTACTGGGTCTCATGGCCAACACTCCCTGTCAATAAAACAGGCTCATGTAACATGGCCCCTTGGACATTCTGGTAAATTATCAGCTCAATGTGCTTTTCCTGGTCAAAATACAAACATATCCTAGACAGCACAACATTTCTGCAACTGCTCAAGGCTTATAAAGCGCTCTGGGACACCGTGTGCATAAAAGGCAGTCTAAAGTTATGTACTTAGCGTAACTGTTTATTTTCCAGAATATCTTTGCCATTGATTTATCACCTACAGGTCTGGGCTAGAAGCACAAAGACCTTTTGCCAGGGGGCTAGCCATGGCTACTGGGCATGGTGCCTGCACACCCCCATGTGGTGCCATGCACCAGCCAATAACCATGATGGCTTCCTCACTAAGCACAGTTCTGTTCGTCAGGAGAAGAACAAAGTTGGGTAAAATAAGAGAGGGCTAAGAATTTTCCTAGCCCAAAGGGAAAGGACATCGAAAATATAAACTAACAAGAAGGTAAAATCTGACTACCAACCTTTGAATAAAGCAAAAAAGGGCATATTAGGTGGCCTCAAGAGGTAACAGAGTATGGAAACAGAGTCTCAGAGCACTAGCCAGACAGGAGGTGGATAATGATTTTAAAGGCAGCAGCCCTTAAAGCATGTGGTTTTGGCAAAAAAGCAAGAGGGGAAGCCCAGAATTGGGACCCCCTTAAAACTTGAGATGAAACAATGTACCAAATAAGAATAAATCATACAGACTCCAAGAAAAAACAAACCTCATGCTACCTAACGGAGGACTGACTGAAAAGCTAATCAAAATATGTTCCCTTTTTCCATTCAGGGAAACGATGAAAGAAATCTCAGGTGCATGTGGGGCTATAAGTCCAAACAGACCAAAGGAGTCGAGGTGTGTTCATTTCCCCAGGCTCCTCTTAGATTAGTGGGCTAACAGACCAGCTGGCACAAAAAAAAAGGACATACTGTACCAACCAAAAGGATAGTCTGGCACAGCCAGAAGAAAAACCATAAAAGAAAAGATCCTGCTTCTCCGGCAACAACAGGGTTGTACCCTGTATAAGAGCTAGTGTACCTGATCCAATCCAGTGCACAGCACTCTTCCACAGAGAGCGCAACTGCCAAGTAGAGTTGGATTGTGTAGTGCCCAGAAGCGCAGGGTGCATTTAGCCAGGGGCAATGTGAGGAAGTATTCAGGGGCAATGTGAGGAAGTATTTCACAGAGAGGGTAGTGGATGCAAGGAACAGCCTTCATGAGGAGGTTGTGGGGTCTAAAACTGTGGGAGAATTCAAGAATGCATGGGACAGACATAAGGCAATTCTTGCGGGGGGTAGGAAGAAATAGGCTGTTGGTTAACTAGGATCTGCGGCCTATCCTGTAGGTAGGGAAATGGGCAGACTAGATGGGCCAAGTGGTCATTATCTGCGGTCACTTGGATGACAGTGGGCTCAGGGAGGGTTAGAGCGGTCAGGCAGAGGCACATCCCAGATTCTATTCCACTCAAGAACTCATATGCCACACTGGCAAATAAGGACAACCAAATAGAGGTACCAGGAGAAGTGGAAGGAAAGGATGTGGAGGTTAGCCAAGGAGGTGACCTCAGCGGGGAAAGCAGTGGACCCCAGAGGAGGAGGAAGCAAATCCTGGTGGAGGACTCCATCATGAGAGGGATCCAGCTAGCAACACAAGAGGGGGAGGACAGGGAGGTAAGGTGCCTACCAGGTGCCACGGCATGGAGGGATGGAAGGAAGATCCTGGGGATCACTGGGAAGGCAAGACGGGAGGGTGAGCTGGATGTCATTATCCACCTAGGTACTAATGACCTGGCAAATGGGGAGCCAAAGAAGTTCAGGAAGAGTTTAGGAAATTGGGGAGGGTCTCAAGCAAGTAGCTACTTCTGTCACTTTCTCAGAAGTACTTCCTGCAGAGGCAAGGAGAGCATAGGAGTGCATGCACCAGGAACTTTAACTCATGGTTGAAGAACTGGTGCTGTGAGGAAGGGTTTGGATTCATTGGTGACTGGGGACCCACCTGGAGGGATGGAGGTTTGTTCAAGCCTGACGGCCTACATCCATCCTGGAGGGGAATCCAAGCACTCAATGATAAGTTTAAATGCTACATTGACAAGCATTTAAACTAGCAAAGGGGGGGGTGGCAGGCCAGCAAGGAGGGTACCTACTTGCTCACCCCCCACAGCTAGCAGTGGAACCAGTGAACCAGAGGTGTGGCTATCTCTGCAAAGCAGTGTGCAAAAGATGGAGATTAGTGCCCAAGAGGTGGATAGGCAGAAAAGGGGCAAAATTCAGCAGAAGGGCAGACAGCAAGGAAAACCAGGGATAAAGGACAACCAAGGAAGGGGCTGGAGTAGAACAGCGAAACAGTCTAGGGGAGGTCAAATCATGGAAAGCCATGTGTGCAAATGCCAGGAGCCTTAGCAACAAGATGAAAGATCTGGAGGCTGTCATGGTACAGTCAGACCTGGACATTGTGGCCATCACTGAAACCTGGTGTAATGATAACCACGACTGGGAGATGGCCATACCTGGCTACAACATATTCAGAAGAGACAGAGCAGGCAGGAAGGGAGGAGGAGTGGCACTGTATGTGAAAAATGACATAAGGGCCACAGAGATCCAGGAGGAACAAAATGGGAGAGAGATACTGTGGGTTAAGCTGGAAAGGAAAATGGGGACAGCCATCCGCACAGGTGTGGTCTACAGACCACCAGCCCAGAGGAAGAAACAGATAGGGAGTTGATGCTAGCCATCCAAAGGATGGCAGACAAGGTGAGGTAGTACTGGTTGGAGACTTCAATATTCCAGACGTGACTGGAGCATCCCAGCAGCAGCATCAACTAGGAGCAGATTTATCCTGACCTCTTCAGGGTGCCTTCTCAAGCAACTGGTCATGGAACCAACTCGGCAGAAGGCAATACTGGACCTTGTGCTCACAAACAGGGACAGTGTGATGGGGTAACAGTGGGGGAGCACCTGGGGAACAGTGACCACCAGTCATTGTGGTTTGAAATCACAGAAAGAGCAGAACCAAACCACACAAAAACACGTATCCTGGATTTTAGGGGGGCAGACTTTGGGAAAATGGGGAGATACTTGAAAGAGGCATTAAGAGGAATGGGACAGGAATCAGGGGTTGAGGAACAGTGGGCAGTATTTAAAATGGGGATTACAAGAACAACAGAATTATGCATTAAGCAGGTTAGCAAGAGGAAAAGGAAGGGGAGACCATTATGGTTTTCCAAAGAGGTAGCAAAGAAAGTGAAAGCCAAAAAGATTGCATTCAGGCAATACAAAAAGACACAGGCAGAAGGGGATAGGGAGAAGTACCAGGAGAAGCAAAGGGAGGCAGGGAGGTCAGTAAGGGAAGCCAAAGCTCAGACAGAAGAACACATTGCAAAATCAGTGGGTAGAGGGGACAAAACCTTTTACAGGTACATAAGTGAAAAAAGAAAGACAAAGGGAGGGATAGTGAGACTGAAGGGGGAGGATGGGGGCCGTGGAGGATGACAACAGTAAAGCTGACATATTGAACAGGTATTTCTGCTCAGTCTTTACTGAGGAAGAGGGGTAATGGGTCTGAAGGGAGTACAAGAGGTGAGAATGGTGCAGAATGGACACAGGTCCCTTTACACGAGAAAGGGTCCTGAAGGAACTGGAAGTAATAAGAGTTGATAAAGCAATGGGGCCAGATGGGGTGCACCCCAGGGTCCTTAAAGAACTAAGAGAGGTGGTGGCTGAACCTCTGGCTATCCTGTTTAGCTGATCACTGGAAACAGGGGAGGTACCCAAAGACTGGAGGACAGCAGATGTAGTCCCCTTATACAAAAGTGGGAACAAAGAGGAAGCAGGGAACTACAGACCAGTCAGACTCACCTCGGTAGTGGGGAAGATCATGGAAGCACTACTGAAGGAGAGATTGGTGGAACATCTGGTTGTCAATGGACTACAGGACCCAAGGCAGCATGGTTTCACCGGGGGAGGTCATGTCAGACTGTAAGAGAGAGCAAGCCGAATATCCATCTGCTCCCCCCCCCTTTTGGGTTTCCTTAATTCCAATGCTGCAGGACATTCAGAGAGACTCCAAGATGTACACTGTGTCCTGTTTTATGTTGTATGTTGTGTTTGTTGGGCTGGCCACCCACAATCTGTATTTATTTTTATGTCTTCTGTTGTGTGTGATCCCCCCTTTGTGTACATCATTGGATCTCCTTCATAACTCTAGCAGCCTTAAGTTATGGAAACTAAATGTGAAGCAGAAATGTATTTAAAAATAAAGAAAATGCTGGCTTGTAACTTCAAGTCTTCAATTAATTAGTTTAAAGCCTCTTTGGAAAGCAGGCATTGCGACAGTGCGGGCGTTTGCAGAAGTCTGCTCAAACGCTGCACTATCACAAGGATGGAAAAGGCTCTGGAAGCAGTCTTTAATTTAATAAGGGTGTCTGTCTGCATTATAGACAGAACAGACGAAAAGAAACAAAATACAAGTGAAGTAAAGCATTCCTTTTTATGGGAGATACAGAGAAGTCCAGACTGCTGCTGTTTAAATTCATTCTGAGCTCTGCCTTTGTTGTTCAGTTAGCAGTCTGTAGAAAACTGTTTAAACCGCCTGAAAAGTACTGGTTTGGGCACAATATTCCTATCGCTAGTGCTGCCATTTAATTAAAGTAAATTCTCCACAAGGCACAGAAGGGGTTCCCCCTTAAAAAGCACTACTGAAAGAGAGTATTGGTAATGTGAGTAAACTTTGTTTGTGTGCCTCTGCTTTTGCTGAAAACACTCACATTACCAACAACTCTAGGAAGAAATATGTTTAGCTGTACTAAAAGAATTAAGTAACGCTTGACTTACCTGTATAAGGCAACTTAAATTATACCAAGGTAGTTTCTTTTTAAAGTTTCTGTGTAGCCAAAATGTTGTTTCAGAAGCTCCCTGCTTCATTGTTCTCTTATGGACTGGCCACGCCCAGTTTCCCTGTTTTTATCCCTTACGTAAGAGGAACTTCCTTCTGTGAAAGTTAAAATATTGAGACAGCTCATAAAATTTGTTTTGAATGTCAAAATGTTTTTGGAATGTTACTTTATGTTTAAATAAAATAAGATATTTTATTTTGAGAAAGATTGAATGGATAAAATTCTAAAACTGGAGTAACGAGGTCACATGTCTGTAGAAACTGCTATATAAGCAGAACTACCTACGAAGCTAGCAGTGTAAGGGAGGGTGTGAATCTGTTAACACCCAGTCCTGATATGTAAACTATGGACTTTTTGGCTTGGTTTATTATTTTGTCGTTTCCAGTCCGCTCTAGGTAATACATTTTTAAGTTTATTCTGCTAATTTTTGTCCGAGCACTTTGTTTATCCCACACCATTTCACACAGACCAACCTCATTGAATTTTTTGACTGGGTGACTAGGGAGGTGGATCAGGGGAGGGCAGTGGACATGGCCTATCTGGACTTCAGCAAGGCCTTTGACACTGTGCCACATAGAAGACTATTACACAAACTGGGGAATATGGGTGTGGGCAGGACAGTAGTGTGGTGGGTAGGTAACTGGCTGGGTGGCAGGACACAGAGGTGGTGGTAAATGGCTGTCACTCCACAGAGGAAGAGTAACCAGTGGGGTACCACAGGGACTCGTGCTGGGACCGGTCCTATTCAACATCTTCATCAGTGACATTGCGCAGGACCTAGAAGGCAGAATTTCACTGTTCGCTGATGACACAAAGCTCTGTAACAGAGTAGACACACCAGAGGGTGTAGACAGAATGAGAAGGGACCTGCAGAAACTTGAAGAATGGTCAGGGGTTTGGCAGTTGAAATTCAATGCAAGGAAGTGCAAGATAATGCATATGGGGCACAAAAACCCTGGCACAATATATCAGTTGGGTGGGTGAGGATATAGCATGCACCAAGCAGGAAAGGGATCTTGGGGTTATCATCTCTGATGACCTCAAGGTAGGGAAACAGTGTGACAAGGCAGCAGGTAAAGCAAATAGGATGCTGGGATGTATAT
Organism: Neoceratodus forsteri; assembly: GCA_016271365.2. Taxonomy (NCBI): domain Eukaryota; kingdom Metazoa; phylum Chordata; order Ceratodontiformes; family Ceratodontidae; genus Neoceratodus; species Neoceratodus forsteri. Next base: position 1,516,127,083 of record CM057452.1, on the reverse strand, counting down.
GCATGGGCATCACCAGCAGGAAAAGGGAGGTCATAATTCTGCTATACAAGACACTAGTGAGGCCCCACCTGGAGTACAGTGTACAGTTCTGGAGACCATACCTACGTAAGGACACAGACAGGGTAGAGAAGGTTCAGAGAAGGGTAACAAAGATGGTGCATGGATTGCATCACAAGTCCTACGAAGACAGGTTGAAGGAACTGAACATGTACTCCCTGGAGGAGAGGAGGGAGAGAGGGGATATGATAGACACATACAAGTATCTAACAGGGAGGAACAGGTGCAGGAATACACTATTTTTAAGCGAAAAAGATGTTCCAGAACTAGAGGCATGGGATGAAGTTGGAGGAGGACAATATCAGAGAAACACGAGGAAGAATTTCTTCACAGAACGGGTGGTGGACAAGTGGAACACCCTGCCAGAGGAAGTGGTGGGAGCTGAAACAATCACGAGATTTAAGAATGCATGGGATAGACATAAAAGAATTCTGGAGGTCAGGGGTAAGGGGCAACAGACTTCTAGGAAAACATAAACTGAACTTACGGGCTCAAATGGGCAGACTGGGTGGGCCATAGCCCCTTATCTGCCGACACTTTCTATGTATCAATGTATCTATGTCAAAGTCTATGTTTCTATGTTTAGCAATTAATATGGATACACCACAAAAAAGGGGGGATAGCCCCAGGAAGAAAAAAGGACAAGAAAGGAAAACGACAATGGAAGCTTCCTTCTATCACTTTTTTTGGGGGGGATTGATATGAATGCCCCAAAACAAACCCTCTCACCCTACTTTTGAGTGGGGGTTGTTTTTTTTTTTGTTTGGAGTAGGAACCAGCAATGGGTCTCAAACCTTTTTTTTTAACAAAAAAAAAAACCACTCCACAGGGAGTCAAGTGAGGAGATGTCCACTATCAGAGCGAGCTGCTCAGAGGCCCTGGCTCTGCTTGAGTGAGTGATGGTGAATGGGGTTGGTAATCAATGGTGAAGATATTCTGTAAGATCAAAATACGTTAAGTATGGACTTCCGGTGATGTCATCGGACCTATGGCGGCTTAGCTCACTGGCTCCAACCCCAACGCGACTAAATCTAAAGCCATCGCCTCAAAAACTAATGCGTTCCCCAGCCAAAGCCACCAGAATGAAGGCAAATAAGGCGCTACATACTCCGGTGCAAAAACTGCGGGAATTGCTTCACGCAGATCAAGAGGATCCGGCAGAGACTCGACCCGGCAGAAGACGGCCTCCAAACTCCCATACAGCAAGAAACGGGCCTATCAAATGAGCTTGTGAAAACCATCATGCAAACAGCACAAACGGTCCAAAATACAGACCAGAAACTTACAGATCTTCGAGCGGAGCTGAGCACTGAGGATCACAGGACGGAGCAGTTGGAGCTGGCCTTCGCCCAAACATCAGAGCAGTCAGACAGACAAGATCGTTTGCTCCTATATCTGCTTGCTAGAGACAGGGAGCTGACTCAGAAGATAGATGATTTGAAAGGGAGATCCAGACGACAAAATGTAAGATTCTACGGAATCCCAGAAGGTGCAGAGGATAAGCACAGAGATACTGGAGCCTTTCTGAAAGAATTAATAAAAGAAATGTTAAAGCTCCCGGAAGATCTTGACCTCTCGATGGATCGCGCCCATCGCTCTTTAGCCCTGAAGCCCCGGGATCCCAATGTGCGACCGAGACCAATAATAGTATGTTTTACTTACTACCAAGCCAAGGAAGAGGTTTTGAGAAGTGCCTGCCAGCAAGGTCCGCTAACCTATCGGGGACAAAGAATCTCTCTAGACAATGATTACACCACAACAATACAAGAGGCCCGAAGGGTGCTTTGGCCTATAGTGAAAGTACTACGAGCTAAATCCATTAAGGACCAGGTCCTCTTTCCAGCATGACTGAAGATAGTCACAGATAAAGGAACAAAGATCTTTCCTGATCTATTTGCTGCCTCACAATACCTGGAATCAATATCAATACCGGTACCGGCTTTGTATAAAGAAAAGCTAGAGAAAGATTTGATGGCCTCGGCGTGGATGGTGGCCCAGAAGGAAGTAACCCTTCCTGGCTCCCTGAAGAGAGTTCCCGCTTCGAACCTACGATCGGACATTTCCTCGCTACTGCGGAAGTATAGCGATTTGGCCAAAGTAAATAAAAAAGCGCAGCACCTGAACGAGGACTTAAATTCTGCCCAATTGGAAGCAACAGGCTCCTGAGCAAACTGGGAGGTTAAGCAAGGAAACTGCGATCTTCCCTTTCTCTTTTCCTGGTCTTCGCCCTGGGCCTCCCCTCGGGGTCCCCCCCACCTCGAATACCGAAGTTTAACCCTGAGTTCAATGGACTTACACGGAACTGCTTGCATTATTTTGGACCTTGATCACTAGAAGAAAGGGTAAAAAAGAAAAGGGGGAATAACTTAAGAATGTGGAAGTGACTAGTTCTTGAAAGCATAAAGGATAGATGTAAAGACGAACAGAGTTGTCGGGGGAGGGGAGAAAGAGTCCTGTGATGTTCAGGGGAGGGAGATGGAGAGGGCCGGGGGACGGGGGGCTGGGTTCGGGCAGAAATGACTAAAGCTCTGCCTATTATCAGAGGAAGGTGACATTTAGGAGAACTGATTTATAAAGGTGGTTTGGAGTGAGCCAAAAACTAATGCAGGGTCAAAAAGGGTCCTCCTATAATTTTGAACCCAAGGCCTTGACTGGCTCCAGTGGGCAGAGAGCGATTCACTCGATCCTCAAATGCTGATGAGAATGCCTGACGGACCAGATCTGCTTTTCCTTAGCAATAGGTAAAGTGAATAGGCCCTCTAAAACAACGCGCAGTACCCCAAGACCCAGCAAATCTTTACTGCAGAACTGTAGCTGGCTCACTCATGGGGGGATAGCTGTTTGAATTTAAAACAAAGAAAAATGGCGGAAAAACTGTTATAAGGGAGACTAAAATAAAGAGTCGCGGGTGGGGGGGGAGGCAAGGGCATAGCCGCCTAGTGGAGAACTGCATTTATGATGCTAAGTCCTAAAAGAGGGATCTCCCTAGGACTAAAAGGGTTTCTCTTGATATTATTGAGTTCCCTTTTAACGGCACTAGAGGCTACAGCATGCAAGTTGGGATATACCCAGCTTAACCTAGGAAGTCAACAAAATCCAATCCTGTTAAGTGAGAATGGGAGTTACCCCACTTGTTCACTGCTGAAAAGTTAATAGTTTTATCTGGTTAATAAGAGTTGAATTTAAGCAACATGTTGTAAGTAATGGGTTGCAACGTTTATAAGTTCACTTATGTTATGTATTTGTTAACTCTTTGGGTAACAGTTTCACTAATTATTTAAAAGATATCAAGCATGATCCATTTAAAAAAGCAAAACAATTTAGAGTAGGATGGCAAAACATAACTAAGCCACATGAGTAAGCAACTCACTAGAATTCTGTCTTTCAACATAAATGGCTGTACAAGGCTTAAGCCCAATAAAAAGGAAAAGACTAATGAAATATATGGCACAACAAGATTGTGGGGTTAACTTCCTCCAGGATACACATCTCTCTCCATCAGAAGTAATGAAGCTGAGATCTAAGAGATTCCCCCAGGTGTCACCCTGCCAGAGGAAGTGGTGGGGGCTGAAACAATCACGGGATTTAAGAATGCATGGGATAGACATAAAGGAATTCTGGAAATCAGGGGTAAAGGGCAACAGACTTCTAGGAAAACAAACTGAACTTACAAGCTCAAATGGGCAGACTGGGTGGGCCATAGGCCCTTATCTGCCGACACAATCTATGTATCTATGTGTTCCACTCTTCGCTTCACAAAGGCAGAAAGAGGGGGGGTTGCAATTTTACTTGCGGCATCTCTCCCTTTTGAAGTGCAGGAGGTGGTGCAGGACTAGGGAGCCAGATATATCATAGTTACTGGAAGAGTACAGGATACCAGGGTCACCCTTGCAAATGTCTATGCACCTCCGGGGTCTCCGGTTTCGTTCTACTCTTCTTTAATTCAATTAATTGCTGAGAAGGTGGAGGGGGGCTTTGGTTTTAGGAGGAGACTGGAACCTGGTTTTTAATAGAGCGCTCGACACCACAACCCAAATTCCAACAGCAGATGCTAAAAAAGCCAGCTCTGTTAGAAAAATATTAGAGCAGAGTGGATTGAAAGATATCTGGAGAGAGAGAGATCCCATGACCAAAGAATACACCCGTTATTCTCCCAGGTTTAAAGTATTCTCCAGATTGGATATCTTTCTCACCTTTTCACAGTGTCTGACTGAGTTTGCCGAGATGTGGGTGGGGACATGTACAATGTCCGATCATAACCCAATATTTGTGGAAGTAGATTTCTCCCTCCCAAAAAAAAAAAAGACACACTGGAGATTGAACAGCTCCCTCCTTCAGGATAAGAATATAGTGCAAGAAATTAAGCAACACATTGCCAGAACCCTGCAGGAGAACAATAAAGGGGGGATCTCCCCACAAATAGTGTGGGACACGGTTAAAGCTACGACTAGGGGAAGGCTTATTGCCATCACATCGGCAAGAAAGAGGGAAAATAAGCAAAAACAGCAAGAACCCTTGCAACATATTAAACATCTGGAGGATGGTCAGAAGCTTAAAAGGGAAAAAAATAGAGATCAGGAATTTAAAACAAAAAAAGAAGGAGATGGAGGACCTACAAAAGGCAGAGATAGAGAAGTCCCTACATTTCTTGAAGCAGAGATTTTATGAGGGAGGTCCATGGGCAACAAAACTACTGGCCTTTAGATTGAGGAGACACCAGGCAAATTCAGCCATCACCAAAATAATACTACCAAATACAAATAAGACAGGCACCAAATTGACAGAGATTTCAGATGCTTTTGTTTCATACTTTAGCAAGCTTTATCAGGCCCCTGAAGAAACTTCTCCTGCAGACAGACTGGAGTTCCTCTCCTCCCTTTCTCTCCCCACCTTGACGGAGGAGGCGGGTCAATCCCTGACTAGACCAATCTCCCAATTGGAAATTATAAATGTAATTAAGCAACTAAAACCAGGTAAATGTCCTGGACCTGACGGGTTCAGTGCTGAATTCTATAAAACTTTTAAAAAAGAGGTGTCCCCTCTCCTACGAGAAGTATACTTAGCTGTTTGGGAGGACAGAATTCCCGGCCCACCCTCCTGGCAATATGCCACCATTTCCTTAATTCACAAAGAGAATAAAGACGCGGCTAAATGTGAATCATATAGGCCCATATCATTGCTTAATGTCGATTACAAAATACTAACCTCGATTGTAGCTTCTAGACTAAATGCACACTTGCCGGGTCTCCTTAACATGGACCAAACAGCTTTGTCTCTGGGCGACAAGCTGCAGATAGTGTGCACTCCATCATAGACACTATTGACTCAATACATCGAGCTCATACCCCAGCATGTCTTATGAGCCTTGACGTGGAGAAAGCCTTTGATAAATTCTCCTGGAGCTCCCTTTTTATGGTTCTAGAGACTATGGCTTTCCCTCGTTCATTTACAGAGGGTATAAAGGCTCTTTATACTAATCCACAAGCATACATTCGAGTGAATGGAAATTTGTCAGAAAGGTTTAGGCTAAGCAGGGGAACCAGGCAGGGCTGCCCTCTATCTCCACTGCTATTTGCATTATATATAGAGCCTCTGGCGGAGGCCATTCGCCAGAGACCATACGAGGCGTTGAGGTTGGGGGGGTGGAGAGGAGAGTCTCCCTATACGCGGATGATGTGCTCCTCACACTGGCAGCCCCGGAATCCTCCATTCCCGCAGTTTGGTCGATCTTGGAGGAATTTGGTAGGCACGCAGGATACTCTTTGAATAAATACAAAACAGAGGTACTCTGCTTCCACTATACTCCATCCCAGGAGACACTCAAAACTCAAAATGTTTCCTCTAAAGTGGGACTCAGAGGATGAAATATTTAGGAATGGTAATAACTAAACAAATTTATAGACTCTTTGAAGCTAATTATAAACCCCTGATAGACCAGATCAAAAAAGACTTTGAGAAGTGGACTCTAATCAATCTTCCAATGTACTCCAGAATCCACACAATCACAATGAACATCCTTCCCAGATTCCTTTATTTATTTCAATGTCTCCCTACATATGTAAGTAAATCCCAATTTCTGAAATGGAATAAGCTAATAACTAATTTTGTCTGGAAAGGCAAGAAGCCTAGGATTAATCTTAAGATACTCCAGGTACATAAGAAGGTAGGGGGCAGATCATTGCCAGATTTGGAAGACTATTATTTGGCTACTCAATTAAAGATGGCCCTGATCTGGTCCGCTCCGAATTTTAAGTCAAACTGGAAAACAACTGAAATAGGGGAAACAGAGGGGGCAGTTCCACTAGATGTAAGAGCCCTATTGCCCCAAAACAAGTTGGGCACAGCTCCACACCCACTTACGCCCGTCAGGAACACTATAGCAGCCACACATAGAATCTGGCAAAAATATAAGTTGAGGCGGTCTGTTTGGCCCTTGATTAGAATAGCTTGGACCCCGGATTTTCTCCCTGCAAAGCTAGATCACAGCTTTAGGCTATGGGAGAGACAAGGCCTAGTTTACCCAGATCAGTTATTGCAGGGTGAGCAAGTCCTAGATTTTGCCACACTTAAAGAAACTTATGGACTTGAGAAGACAGACCATTTCAGGGTTCTACAAATCAGAGCCTATATAAATTATTGTCAAAACCTGGACCATACATCATCTAAAGCGGCCCCTCTGCTAAACTGTATCCGAGAAATTCGGACAGGACGTACTCAGAAAGGTCTCATCTCAAATATATACAGGGCTTTATCACAAATGAAAAAAGACCCTTTAAATAAGATTAAGGCCAGGTGGAGGGAGGAAGGTGGAGTTGACATGGAGGAGGGAGACTGGCTTAGGGCTTTCCAAGCTACCACTAAGGCCACAAACTCACCCTACTGGCAAGAGTTTGAATGGAAAGTTAAAACTCGCTTTTTCCTCACTCCCTCTGCCCTACATAAAAGACACCCAGCGCAGACCCCAGAATGCTGGAGACAATGCAAAGAAAAGAAGGCGACACATATACATGTTTTTTGGGAATGCCCAAAGCTAAAGGATTATTGGGAGGGGATCTGTAATATCCTGGGGGAAGTTTTTTCATTAACACAAGCTTTGAGCTTTACAAATCTAATTTTAGGGTTCCCCCCAGGGTCTTGGTACCTCCGACGCCCTATATTTGTGGGCTATACTTATTGTGGCGGCACATAAAACCATAACCTGCTTATGGCAGAGACTGAGCCCACCAATGATACAGAGTTGGGTCGCCACAGTACAGGAGATTTCTGAAATGGAGGAGATAACCTACAAACTAAACCAAAAAATAGATTTATACATAAGGAGATGGACACAGTGGTTCTTGTGGAAGGATATACACCCAATAGTCCCCTCCTGATGTGATCTGAAATAATTAGAGGGGGTCGGGTTGAGAGAGTGGGGGGATGGGTCAAGGAGCCACGGGCCTAACAGGATCCCCTGTGGCCCTATGGAGACAAGAATATATTAGTGCAGCATACTCTGCATTGAAGGAATGGAAATGTTGAAAGACAAACCAGAAAAATTCTAAAATCTTGTATTGGAAAGAGACAATTTATTATAGTACCACAGAATAGTTATAATTTAACCTGATTGATTGAGAAGTCTGATGGAGATAAATGTATTTGTACCCATTTGATGTCAATAAACCTGAGTATATATAAAAAAAAAAATACATTAAGTATGTATCTTCCAAGAATCAATCTTTACCATTGATTCCCACTTATGGGTCAGAGTACCAAGTTTCCCTTTCTGTCTGATGGAGAAACTTGCTCACTTTGAGGTTAACAGATACCCTCTGCCCTCTGTGTGGGGGACAACACCTTAGGGCAGGTGCTTCTTACAGGTCTGGTGAGACCTGAGACTGTACACGGCTAGGTGAGGGTTCCTGTGGTACAGAAGCAGGAGAGTTCCCCAACAGTTCCTGCCTGACCCCAGCGGAGAAGAAATGAGCCCCTGGAAGTGTGAGTTAAGCACCTTATGCAGGGCCAAAGTTTCCTGTCAGGAGAGGCAAAGTCATGCCATCCGCCTAATGCAGACTGTGTTGTCCACTAGTCTGGAGGTCACCTCGTTGGCATCATAGGATTCTCTCACCTGGTGCTATGCTACCTCCAAGCCTCGGCTGGAAAGGTCAATGGTCTGCCTTACTGTCTCACTTGGTGACAGTGCAGCTAACAGATTGTGTACCTGCAACCACTGGCAATGCTTATAGGTCACCTGATGTGCAGAGATGCTTATGAGAATGCTTGCAAAGGTGAAAGCCTTTCTTGCAACAGCATCCAAGCAGTTGACTCTGCATCCGGTGGGGAGGGGGTGTTCAGTCACATACAAAGCTCCATGGCCCTAACGGAACCTGCAGTATTTATAAGCCCTAAAGTGGGGTGATGCCGTACCTGCGGACTCTGTAGGCACGCAATACGGCATGAGAAGCTCCATGAGGATAGCTGAACTGGAGAGGGAATGCCTCCACACTGCCCTAAATGCCTCCTTCATGGCCCTAGGCCAAGGAGGAATGACTACAATGTCGATGTTGAGAATTTTAAGAAGTCCCAATAGCAGGGATACCAGATCACGGCTTGTCTGGGCTTCTAGGATGAGCGCCTGGATTATCTCCACCAGGAATCACTGGTACAAGGTGTACTCAGTAGCAGTAGAAAGGTAGATAAAGGACTGACTGTCCTCACCAGAGGACGCCGATGGAGATGAGGCACCTCCGGACAGGGTCGATACTGGACAGAAGGGTCTGGACTGGGCCCTATCTGACTCCCTATACCAATCATCCAAGGCACCGACCAATGCCCACTGTTGTTACCACATTAGAGACCCCTCAAGCTCCATCAATGAGGGCATCCTTTCAGGATTCAATAAGACCCTTTTAGAAGGGGTTAAGACTCCCGGTCTCTGGGGCCTCATCCAGGGCTATGGAACTGCATAGGAGACCTCACCCGAAGGGAGGGCCTTGCAGAATTACCCGAAGGGTGTCCTCCTACCTCCGAGGAGTGAACCGATCAGTGCCTATGAGGGAACCCCCAGGTGAGAAAAGCATACCAATCATCTAAGGCACCGACCAATGCCCACTGTTGTTCCCACATTAGAGGCCCCAAAGGGTCCATCAAGGGCATCCTTTCTAGGATTCAACAAGGCCCTTTTAGAAGGGGGTTAAGACTCCAGGTCTCTGGGGCCTCATCCAGGGCTGTGGAACTGCATAAGAGGTCTCGCCCAAGGGGAGGGCCTTGCAGAATCACCCGAAGGGTGTCCTCCTACCTCCGAGGAGTGAACCGATCAGTGCCTATGAGGGAATCCCCAGGTGAGAAGAGCAGAGCCACACATGTCCAACAGCACGACCCTAGTCCTCACCAGTGGTGGTGATGTCCACTGACTCCAGAGAAAACTCCCATCTCCAGGATGCCATACAACCCAGAGTCAGTGCTGCCCCATGCACTGGGTTCAGAATCAGCGACAACCTTGGAGATAGGGTCATCCCCACAACCATGGCCCACACTGCTCTTGACACCATGCTCGTTGCAGACTTCGACATCTTGCCTGGAGACACCACCCTCCTAAGTGTTGTGAGCAACACCAGAGTGGGGGATGACCGCCAGGATGCTATTGTCTTCAGCACCTCACCCGGAACCAGACCCAGGACAAGCACCATGGCTGGAGCTGCCTCCCCCACCATGTCAAGTGACATCAATATTGGCAACAGTGCTGAAAACAGCTTTAGTGCTGGTCCCTCTCCTGACACCGCAGCGTCAGGAGCAGGCTCGGTATCATCCCCAGTGCCATGCGAATGGTGATGACAACAGCACCAGCCATGCTAGAGGATGACATTGAGATATCCACCAGTGTAGCCAGAGCTTAAACCTGCAGCCTCACCAGCGGGGACATCTGCTGCTCTGGGAAGGGACACTGTGAAGGGTTCACAGTCGACTGTCCAGAAGGCATCAACTGTCCAACAGATCCATCCACCGGAGTCTCTGATGCTTCAGCATGGTGAAATCAAGGAAAACTGTACATATAAATATACAAAGAAGCCAGCAGAAGAATGCCATTTGGTCCTATCTAGTCTGCTCATATTGCAGGTTCCACAGCTTGAGTTACTGTCCCTGCTCCCCTCCCTACTCCTTCCATACTCCCTATCCATGATCCTCACCTTCCTCCTATGCCTATCCCAGCCTCTCTTGGAGCTGACCAAGGTCTTCAATGAGACCACTTCTTCTGGTAGCACATTCCAAGTGTCCACCACCCTCTTTGTGAAGAAGTGCCTCCTGAGCTCCCTCCTACCCCCCCAGCTTAAGACTGTGCCCCCTCATGTTGTGGTTGCCACTCAGCTTAAGAGACCCTCTTTATCCTCCTTATTTATCCCTTTCAAGTACCCGAAGGCCCTAATCATGTCTCTCTCTAATCATGTCTCTCTCTCTCTCTCCTTAGTACATGTTCAGTGCCCTCAACCTTTCCTCATATGCCTTACCCTGCTGACCCACTATCATCAAGGGCCCAGGAGAAAGGCCTAACTGACCTGTTCTTGGAAAGACATGTGGAAGACCTGCCTCCGAAGGTGGTGATCAGATAACCCCACCTCAACATGTGGTTCTCGAGGGTATGGCAGTCCATAAAGAAGCAAGACGGACTTCACAGATTGGATGCTGGTCTGGAACAGCCACTGGTTTCCCACAAGGGTAACATCACATAATGGGCAGCTGTCAGACTTTCTTCAACAACTTGGCCTCTTTTAAGTTATCAGATTTTAGAACCGTCATAAAATAAACACACGCGACATTGCAAATAAAGAGAAAATCATGGTGACACAGACAGAATAAGTGATAAGGCGAATTGGGGTGCTGCACTCTCACGGTGTGTACTCAAAGAGGGGGAAGAGAACTGAGGTTAGTGAGGAAGCCAGCAATAGTTACTGGCTGGCATGCTCCACCATGTGGGGGGTACACAGGTGCCATGCCCAGTAGTAGTAGGCCCCATGGCAAAAGCTCTGATCCCGTGGGGTCCTACCTCCTCCAGTCCAGACCCATAAATGGGAAAAAACTCTGATGACTGATTCGTAGAAGTTCTAAAATTCCTTTCCTTCTTTTCTTCACTTTGAGTCCTGACCCTGATAATGATTAAAATACATGGGAATGTGAACTCACTCCAGTCTAGTTTCAGGGTCCCAGGCAGCAAACGAGATTTACAACTTTTAAGACACTGTCTGGGTCACATCTAGACCTCTAGTTGTGCACTCAGTACTCAGAGTGCAGACTTAAAGAACACAGCATTTAATTTCTTGTGATGGGTTCTGTGCTTCCCATCCCTGGTTTATGTCAGGAAACTGTTTGCCGAGGGAAATCTATAGGCTTTGGGAACCAGGAAAAGAGGCTATATGTGCCAGAGAACTAAAATGCCTGAACATTTCTAGAAACTAGAATGTGCTGATTTTTTTGCTGGGCTAGGACTTCAACTAATTCAGTAGCCCACTAGGACAAGTGGTAGTCTGAAGTTTACAATTTGTTAGCCCTGTGGGTGAATGTTTTAAGGGTATGGCTCTGTACTCAAGAGGCACCATGCCTGGAATTAGGTAGTATGTAAGGAAATGGAATACTGATCTAAAGTTCATACATTCCTTTCATTTCTCTCTTTAAAAGAATGTGTAGACCATGAGTCTTTAACATGTCAATGTGAGTTTTAGGTTCAGCTAATTAGCAACAAGCTCCTGGATATTTGTGCTTCAAAAATGGTTACTTGACAACTAACTGGCCTGCAGCAAAGACTTTAGTAAGGGCACAGTTAAAGTCAGAGGAATAGCTGACCATATTTGGATAGCTTCCCAATTACCTGTGAGCATTTACGAGGGGGAATGTTAATTGCCTAGTTCAGGAGGGATACAAGGGTATACTGTGGCCCAGAGGAGTAAGGCAGCCAGATTCTCAGAGAGAGGAGTGAGAGACAAGGGAGTTGCACCCATCTCAGAGTGTTGATACAAGACTCAAAGCAGAAAAGGGAAAAAAAAAGACTTGGGAGTCACAAAAAAAAAATCAGATTAATCTGGCATGACCTCCCTGACATACAAACCCGTTCTGCCTCTCGTCTTTCAGCCCATCTTCTTCGAGAAAGCTCACCAGTGTTTCCTTCAGGATAGTCTCCGTCAAGTTTCCCCAGTACCGAGGTTAGACTGTCTGGCCTGTAATTCCCTGGTTCATCCCTTGGATCACCTTTATGAGGAGGCACTACACGAGCAATTCTCCAGTCCCAGGGTACACTCCCAGACTCCACAGAGGTGTTAAACAGGTCTGCCAGCACCTCCACTAGTTCCCTTGGGACCCATGGATAAAAGCTGTCTGGCCCTAGGGACTGATCCACCTTCACGGCATTTAGGCCCTTATTCACCCAGTCTATCTCTATTATGCCATCCAAGACTCCCCCCTTCCATGCCCCCACACCCCTGCTTCCCTGTGGCAAAGTACTTTTTAAGCATCGCTGCTTTATTTTCACTTCCTTTTGCTCATCCCCCCTCCTTTTTTAATCTGACAATCTCACCCTTAATATCCCTTTTCTTCCTTACATAACTGAAGGCCTTCTCACCAGATTTTACTCCCTGTGCCATCCGTACTTCCTTTGCAGCCTTTGCCTCTCTCTAACCACCCTGCTCGCCACCCTTGATTTAACACAACAGGCCACCCTATCCTCCTCATAAGGAGTACATTTGTACTTCTGGAAGGCTGATTTCTTTTCCCTTACTGTATCTGCCACTTCTTTTCTGAACCAGTTGGGCTGTTTTTATCCTTAGATTTCTTACTTTTGATTTTGGCACACTCATTAGTGGTCTTCGTCAGTCCCTCCTTAATTATGGCCCATTTCTGTTCCACCTCTACGTCCTTTCTGACCCCAGCAAGGTGTCCTTCCAGAATTTCTCCCATCTTCTTAAAGTCAGCCTTTCTGATGTCCAAAACTCTCGTCTTTGTCCTGACCATCCTTCTGACCATGTCTAGGTGGAACCACACCACATGGTGGTCACTCCTTCTAAGTGGCACTTCCAACTTTACATCCTTGACATACTCACAGTTGGACAGGACTAGGTCCAGAACGGCCCTCTCCCTAGTAGCTCCATGACACCCTGTATCATGTGGCAGGCATCCAGCAGCAGTAGCTCCCTGGTGCTGGAGGTAGCCAGGGTTGCCCTATCCACCCAGGCAGACTGAAGTCCCCCATTAACACTACCTCCCATACCTTGTCTAGCTTCTGATCCCATAAGAGCAGTAACAGATTGTACCAGCACACATAACACTTCAGTCTTTCCACTAACCCCTTTACCAATGGTTTACTTATCCCCTCCTTCAGATATGGATCAGATATTTAGACCACTTGAAGGGAACATACCACAGCGGCAGTTTCCAGAAAAGCAGTACCTGGGACAAAGGATTTTAGAAAAAACAATATCTAGATTGTCTGATTTTTGAGCATCCCTCCAAACCATACATACCCTAAAGCCTCAATCCTAGAGCACAACATCATGGGTATGCAAATCCCTGTACAAGTCAGGCAGACTATGCTTCACTAGAACAGACACTGCCTTTTAAAGAGCAACTCTGAACTTTAGCACGTATTTAGATAAACATGATGTTTCAGCTATTACACTTTACTAGAGAATACTTTTTTTTTTTTCCCATTTTCAATGCTGCTTTCCGAGGTTTACTTCACATTCTGGTAATCTATCCAAAAAGTCTACATAAAAGCATTTGCCTCTCCCCAATTAACATCACAGTGCTTTTGTTTATAATATTCACCGTGATAACAGACGGTGTTGTCACAAACAGCAAGTGTGAGGTCAGCAGAAGAAAGGAAAATACTGTACATTCTGAAAGACTGTGAAATAAGTACTGCATTATCTGCAATATTTAGTGGGCACACACCAGGTAAAAGTTAAAAAAACTAAAACTAGAAAACAAAGTTAAACCATAGCTGATGTAAATCTAGTGGTTTTAGGCTTTTTATTACAGCAGAGAGTTGCTCTTTGAACAGGCTTGTACATCTGACCCAGCAGAGGCTGAGAATGGCGAACTACAGAAAAGTATTTCATCCTGCCGGTACTCCTTAGTGTAGTCAGTCACAGTTCTCAGGCAGGTACCAAGCCAAAACACCAAGACATTAGACAGTTCAAACTGCCAGAAACATTAAACTTGGTAAGATTCCCAATAAGCATTGTGTCAAAATCCAGAGACCCTATACACAGTCACAGCCTGGGGTAGCAGTCATTTTCAGTTTAAAGATGGTCCCTATATTGCAACCACCCCCCAATCTGCCATACAAAGCTCTGACTCAGCCATTGGGGAGGGGTCTCCCCACTGGCTTATTCACAATGCAAATGGATTCTGCCAGGTGATTATGCTCACACACAATGTGTCCAGCTGCAAAAATAAATGCTGCGGCAGTCATGGACCTTTGGTTATAGCACTGTGCCCAAAAGCTGTGGCATCAGGCACTACCACCAATGTTGTCCCCCACTCCTCCAACCCCATGCCTTAGGGCACGCATGTGGGCCAGTGAATATCCCGTGATGTCTGACCCTGGTGGCTTAGCGGTCCATTGAATGTCCAATACTGTAATCCACTTCCCTGGTGTCTCATGGACCCCCCCAAACCCTGTTTCTCTGCATGGCATGTATTGCTGCTGGCCTCTTACCGACATTGGTCCCATGTAACCACCTTAGTTGTATCTTTGTTCCTTGCGTATGCCTGCACAATCCTGTGGAGTTACTTTCACCTGTTCTACTGGGGAGCCACACTTTGCGGCATGCGGCAGTGGGCAAATTTACAGTTTCACCGCTGCTGAATTTTATGCCCCATGCCTCTGCATCTCTTCTAAACGTCATACCCCTGCACCTCCCAACATTTGTGCCCTCTGGTCCTACCACATCTTGCACCCCACAACGCTCCCAAATCTGGTACATTATATCCTTCACAAAATTTGTGCCCACAGCCTTAATTAAATTTGCACCCCATAAGCCTCCTGAAATTTGCTCCTCCATCCCTACCGAACTTTTAATTCATCCCTTCTGAAATTTGTACCCACACCCCTCTTGAAAACTGCAGCCCTCGCCCCTCCCAAAATCACACACCTATCCCAAAATATATACCTCATGCCCCTCCTGAAATGTGTGTCCACTCCCCTCCCACAATGTACGCCTCATGTCTCTCCCGAAATTAACATCTTGCACCCCTCTTGAAATTTGCACCCACCATCCTACTGACCCGCACCTCTCCCTTGCATTTATGACCCACTACCCTTCCCACATCCATTCCATAAATTATTCCTCCCAAAACTGCAAGCTTTTGGGTGAAGAATGGGGTGTCAATCTCGGGGGATTTAGGGGGTACCGATTTAGAAAGCATGTAGGACAAACTGTGGTGCAGCAGGGCAAAAGGCAGTGCAGCAGGACTTTTTCAATGGTGTAATGGGAGAAATGGTGATGTATTGTAGCATGGCTTCTACACAGTGCTGTGCAGGGAGAAATTATGTCACCACAGGATAAAATTGAGCAGGGGGATTTCTGTTACTGTAGGGCTTGGAAAACCCTACCACACCACTACAAAGTTCCTGATGCATCAGCATTCCCCCCTGCATTGTTAGGAGAGTCCTGCTGCACTATTTCTCATACTGCACTATGGCAGTTTTTTGTTGGAGCAGTGAATAATTCCATGTCCTGGCCAACATTTCCTCAGTAACCTTCTTATCTGCAGTTGTCTATAGCCATGTATGGATGTTGAACGCTTGTTGGCTACCGTGTCTGTCTGTATACAGTACTCGCACTCTTCTTATCTAACTACAAACCTCTTTGATATGTGATGTGAGTGAAGAATGCCAACAAAAAACAAAATCTAATTCTGTTCCATTCCCTAGTCAGACATGCCCAACCCAAGCAGCCTGCGACACTGACACGCTTGGACGGAAGCCTCTGGCCTCCACACCCCTTGAAACATCATATGGTACAGAGTTACGACAATAGAGGTGGAGACTACATAGGGGATGGGGTTATTTCTTGGAACAACAGATCATTCAAAAAAAAAAATAGAGAGAGCGACCTAACCAAGGCCTTACCTTTCGAAGGCACTTGTACCCATAAAAGCCATTTGTACACAGACACTGGAACATGCCTGGACCATCAGGTTGACATACAGCTCTCTCCGGACACAACGGGACTGCGGAACAAACAAAAATGAAAATCAAAGCCGAGTTTTAACAACACAAAATGAAAAAGAAAGCAGTGTGGTGAAACCAGTTTCTGCACAAAATTTAAAGCACCAGTGTTCGTTAGTTGGCAAACATTAATCACACGTTTTTTAGATAATGTATTCCTTACATTTTACATTCATCTTCAGTGTACCAGTAGAGAGTTAAACAAACAAACACCGAATTTAATGGCAGATAAGGACTGCTTGCCCATGTCTGCCTATTTTTGCCTGCATACTGCCCCCCCCCCCCCCGTGTCCCTCTTGGATTCCCTTGTGGTATCCCATACATACCTAAAGACCACCACTGTTTTCACCCCCACTATCACTGCTGAAAGACAGTTCCAGGCATCCACCACTCTTTCAGTGAAGAAGTACCTTCTCACATTTCTCCTGAATTTACCCCCTTCTAGTTTCTCAGCATGTCCCCTTATTCTCGTGCATCTTTTCCTCTAAAAAATACTCCTCTCCTGTACCTTATTTACCCCCGTGAGGTATTTATAGATCTCTGTCAAATCCCCCCCCCACTTCTCTCTTCCAGTGTGTACATATTGAGATCCTTCAGTCCGTCCTCTTCTGATGCAGACCCTACACCATTTTAGTTGCCCTCCTCTGAAGTGCCTCCACTCTGTCAACATCCTTCCTGAGATGTGGACTCGAGAACTAGATACTACTCCAGGTGGGGTCTCATCAGTGATCTATACAGTGGCAACACCACCTCCCTCTTTCTGCTGGTGATATCCCTCCCTATGCAACCCAACATCCCACTGGACCTACCCACTGCCCTGTCGCACTGCCTCACCACCTTGAAGTCATCAGATATTATTCCCAGATCTCGTTCCTGTTTGGTGACCAGTTTTAAAAGAGCATTCATTATTAGTTTTGTAATTAATGACTCAAGTCAATAAATATGACCATCACAAGCAAGATTCGATAATCTCTTGCACTGGGGTTACTTTTTCACTGTACATGCTAGATTCATGCACATGTGCTCACACATCTGCCCCCAAATACACTCTGGTCAGGTTGCACCCCTTATTCCACTCCTCCTGTCGATGTGCCCTTGACTGCCCTCCTCACATCCATCACTGTTCCCTTTACACCTCCCTCTCCCCTCACTAGAGGGCAGACACCTGACTGTGCCTCCCTCATCTCTAAATACAAGTTTGGGTCATTCTCCATCAACTCAGCTCCTTCTGTCTTCTCCCTTCCCTCCTCCTACCCCCTCAGAAACCCTGCCCACCCCCTTTCTATCCCCAAGACCTCAGTTGGCCAGGCTTTGCTGGCTCTGGTCTAGCTTCCCCCTCCTTCCATTCTACCGCCTCCCTGTCTGCTCTGAAATAATTTCTCCATGACTGCATCCTCTCCTACATCTGCTCCTGCATTTAATCTCCCTCCCTTTTTTCCACCTCTTTTTTTTTTTGTTTATGCACCTTTCCACGATGCAGCCCAGCCCTCCACTGACTTCCCCAGCCCTGACCCTGTCTTCCAAGGACCGCCCTCTCTCCCAATTTTCTGGCTTGCCCCCCTGTGGCGAGGTCTGTCGGGGGCACCACGCTGCCAGTGAGATGGATCCTGACTGGGCCCTTCACCCAAGCTTTCCCCATGGCTTAGTCCCTTCCCCGTGGTGTGTGTCTGATGGTGGGCGCCACCCAACAAATTAACTGATCCAGTGTGGGGAGAGGGTCCTGGATTCCAACATGGAGCCTGAGAGATGGTCGGCTTCATCGAGGCTGCACCTGGCCATTTTCCCTTTTCCTAAAGGGAGGGATGGACATGTAATGCCATCACAGATGCACCACAGATGCTTCCATGCATAGGCATCGACGGCCACTGTGCCTCCAACCCTGAGGTTACACTAGTTGCCCCGAGCCTTCACCACGGGTCATACTGTCATCGAAGCACAGGTCAGGAAGCATAGGAAAACCAGGAGCAGTTGTAGAAGTCACCAAAAATATTTATTTATACTAGAAGTAACATAAAAAAAAAAAATAAACATGCTCAGTATAACTATTTACAAAGGCAAAATAAAATAGAGAAGATCCTTCAGAGTTTTCCTTCAATCTCTATGCCCACTTTTGCATGCAATTGCAGCTCAGCTCTCTTACAAGTCCTTCCAACACCCATTCTTAATAAGCATCCTGTTTCTTCCAAAGTGTTCTTGTATGTTTCAGGCAGGTGCTACAAGGACACAGTGTGCATGAGCTGAGGCCCCTTTTCACAGCTCTTCTGCAAAAGGCTTAAAACTTGCACTCAGGTAGCCTCTTGAGTTTCCAATAGCTTTTGCAACCATCTCAAACTACAATTATATACATTTCAAAAATGAACACTATATAATTTCTAAACAAAGGGATTCCAGTATCAGTTACATTTCCACATAATGATTTGCATATATTTATATATCAGCAAATATGCAAGGGAGAAAAAGACAGGCAGCAAGGGAAGACTGAGACATAGCGAGAGGCAAAGAATTGCGAGATTGTCGGGGTGATCAAATCCTAGGTCTCATAGGAAAATTTGGTTACACAACTAGACAGACAAGGGACAGGAAAGGAATAGAACAGAACAGATCCCTGCATTCAAACTCTTTCCATAACAACTAGGACTGGGTCCTATTCCACCCTGTCATATACAACCCCCCAAGAGGGAACCTGTTTTATCAAACAGGTTTCCAAAATTTTCTATTATTCTCTACTAATATTTGCTGCTAACCTTCAGAAATTAAGCACATGTGCAGTATCTTTTTTCTGTAACAGTACAGCAAACAGTAAAGTTTAAATTCACATATTTCTTTTTCAACCTTCAGAACCCTCAATTCCTGATCCATAACTTGACAGAAAATCAGCATTGCTATTCTCTTTACCAGATGTGTGTATCACATTGAATTTAAATGGTTGTAGTGCCAGGTATCACCTTGTGATTCTGGAATTTTTATCTTTCATTTGGTTAAGCCAACAGAGAGGACTGTGATCTATTATAAGTACAAAGTCAGTTCCTAGTAACTAAAACTTGAGGGACTCCATGGCCCACTTTGCTGCTAAACATTCCTTTTCAATGGTGGAGTACCTTTTCTCTCTGTCATGCAACTTCCTACTTATGTACAGAATAGGATGTTATTTCCCATCAATATTTTGACTCAGAACTGCACCTAGGCCTACCTCTGATCTGTTTGTAACAAAAATGGTTTCTCAAAGTCTGGGCTCCTTAAAATGGGGGCTAAACATAATGCAGCCTTAATGGCTTGAAAAGCATCATCACACTCTGGGGTCCATTTCACATCATTTGGGCACCGTTTTTTCGTGAGTTCAGTGAGGGGAGTAGCTAGCTCAGCAAAGTTGGCAACAAATCTCCGATAATAACCAGTCAGCCCTAAAAATGACCGGACATGGTTCTTTGTTTTAGAGACAGGGCTGTTAGCTACAGCTTCTATCTTGGAAACCACTGGCTTGACTTTTCCATTTCCCAACACATAGCCCAAATATCTGGTTTCCTGCATGCCTAATGCACATTTAGTAAGATTAATAGGCAGACCTGCATTTTTGATAGTTTGGATAACTGCTCATAGGTGTTCCAGATGGTTTTTCCAGTCTGGACTGTACACCATGACATCATCCAGGTATGCAGCACAATAACCAGTGTGAGGTGATAATATTACATCCATGTACCTCTGGAATGTAGCTGGTGCACCATGTAAACCAAATGGCATGGTGGTGAACTGATAGAATCCAACAGGAGTGACAAATGCAGTTTTGTCTCTGGATTCTTTAGCTAAAGGTATTTGCCAGTAACCCTTGGTGAGATTGAGGGTAGTGATATACTTTGCACTCCCCAGTCTGTCCACCAAATCATCTATTCTGGGCATAGGATAACTGTCAAATTCTGACACTTGATTAAGTTTCCTAAAATCAAGGCAGATTGTAACACCACCTCCTTTTTTGTTTACAATTACCATGGGAGATGACCAAGCACTCCTAGACTCCTTTATGCTACCCAATTCTTTCATTTTTTGTATTTCCTTAACCACATCAGCTCTTAACCACTGCAGTAACCTGTACGTCTTTTGCCTAATAGGACGAACATTCCTTGGCACTGTCACATGCTTGACCCATTTTGCTCGGCCTGGTACCGTGGTAAAAGTACTGGTAAATGTCTTAAGCACATTATGAATTTCTGCAGTTTGTTCTGAGGTTAAGGAAACATTCACCTTTACAGAATCAGCATTTACAGTTTGTTCCAGTCTATCATAAGCTACATAAATATCTTCTTTATCAGTTTCTGGTAAACCTAGCAGTGCAGCTTTTGGCATTTTTTCAACCCATTTCTTGATGAGGTTAGCATTGTATTATCTTAGTAGGATTTTTCCTGTCAGGGGTCTCAATCTCGTAGTTAATGGTGCCAGTATGTCTAAGCACTCTATAAGGCCCTTGCCACTTCATTAACAGTTTATTTTCTATTGTGGGTAACAGTAGCAAAACATTTTCACCTGGCTCAAAAACTTTTTCTTTTACCCCATGGTCATAATATACCTTCTGCTGGTTTGGGGCCTCTTCCTGATTACTATGGGCAATTTCAACATATTTTGCCACCTTCTTTCTTAGGGCACACATATAATACATTACAGATTGTTTCTGAGTGGGGTGATCTTCCCACGTTTCTTTTATCGCATTTAGTGGCCGTTTTGGCTGCCTACAATACAGCATTTCAAATGGTGAAAACCCTGCAGATGCCTGTGGCACTTCTCTGTATGCAAAAAGTAGGTAAGGCAAGTATTGGTCCCAATCTTTCCCTTCCCCTTTTACAGACCTTTTTAACATGCGTTTTAGGGTTTGGTTAAAACACTCAACAAGACCATCTGTCTGAGGGTGATAGGGGGAGGTTCTTAAGGCAGTGATACCTAGTAGTCTGTACAGCTCCTTAAGTAGTACAGCACCAAAATTACTACCCTCATCAGTAATAATTTCTTTAGGTATGCCCACTCTGCTGAAAATTTTTGCAAGCTCTGCTGCCAGTTTTAAAGCTGTGACAGTACACATTGGAACTGCTTCTGGCTATCGAGTAGCATAGTCACATACTATCAGGATAAATCTGTTACCCTTTTTACTTTTGTCTAAAGGACCAACCACATCCATTGCAATTCTCTCAAAAGGCACATCTATCAAGAGTAGGGGCACCTTGTCTTTTCTAGTGACTGGGGCTACTTTCTGGAACTCGGCACATGAATTACAATAGGTAGCACCATCTTCATGAATTCCAGGCCAGTAAAATCTGTACAGCAATCTGGCAAGGATGTGATCCCTTCCTGAGTGACCAGCCATAGGACTATCACGTGCTATCTGCAACAACTCTGTTCTATACTTCTGTGGTATAACCAATTGTTCTGTCTGTTCCTCTGTCTGAGGTTTAACCCAAACTCTGTACAGTAACCCATTACATTTTTTAAACATTGGTCCACCTTATTTTGGTTTCACCCCCAGCTGCTTAAAATAACCCGGGAGAGAAACATCGTTAGCTTGTTCTGAAAGAAAATCAGAACCAGTTATCAATTTAGCTTCAGTATTTTCATATGTTGACTCCTTCTGTCCATCAGTCATTTGTTGCCAGTTTCTTCAGGCATTGTCTTTCTTTCCTGGATTTCTGGATCTTGGAGCTGTGCTCAAACAAGTCTGAATCAAAATCACTAAAAGGAAAAGTGTCCCCACCGTTTGAGATCTTCTTTGCCTGAGCTCTTGTTAACACTGCTGCCGAAACTGCAGGGTTCAGTTCCTCTGAGATTAACTCAGTAAATCTTGGAAAGTCATTTCCAATAATCATAGGTACAGGCATACCTCTCAACTGTCCCTGATTTTGCCTCAAAATTTTACTCTGTCCTTCCTATAAATTGTGTTTCCATGACCAAATAGCGGGGGTTATAAGCATAAAATAATGTCAAACATTAAAGTTACAGATTGTTCTTCCTCTGAAAATGCATTTTACACCAAGCCCTTTATTCTACCAGCTTATTGAGTATATATCTTCAATTTTGAAGAAGTGTCCCTGATTTTGGTCCTTTGTCCCTGATTTTTTTAAGCCTTGTCCCTGATTTATGAGGCAGGAGGTTGAGAGGTATGGGTACAGGTAATTTAGGTACTACCCCCACTTTCATTTGGTGAGACACATCCTTAATGGTAAGAGTCTCTTGGGTGGTGGGATAGTATTGAGTGTCCCCATGGATGCAGATGACACCAGTACCTGGTCCTTTTGCACAGTGTTTTCCCAGCACTTCAACATGCACTGAATCAATGAGTACCTTTACAGTCTTATCCCCCACCTTCACATCTGTGAAGTACTTGCCCCCAATTTGCCAAGGACAAATCTGCTCCAGTGTCACGCGTCTTACAGCAATTTCTTGCAATATGACCTGGCTTATTACAGTTATAGCAAATTATGTCTTTGGGCACAGATTTGTTACCCCCACCACAGGTCTTATCAGACTTGGAGTTTAAATGGGAAAAAGAGTGTCTTACCGGTGCTTGGCTGTTACCTTGCTGCTGTGGCGTCTGTCTGGGCATTTGGTAGTCCTCAGCCAAAGAAACAGCCTTTTCCCCACTTTCTGGTCAGTGTTCCTTTACCCAAAGCTGCACATCTGTAGGCAGGATGTTGATGAATTGCTCCCTTGCAAATTTGTCGATTTGTGGTACTGTTTTGCCCTCTGGTTGGAGCCATTTTATCAGGAGTTCTCTGAGTCGGGTGAAGGCTTCTCAAGGATTGTCGACTGAGTTGTACTTCAGAGATTGAAATCTCTGCCTGTAGGTCTCTCCTGAGACGTCATACCTTTTCAGGATTTCGCTTTTCATCAAGTCATAGTTCTCAGACTGTGCAGTGTCCATATTGCTGTAGGAAAGTTGGTCTTTACCTGTCAGGTAAGGTACCAGTCTGATAGTCCATTGCTGCTTTGGTCTTTGGCAGGCTGTGGCAACTCTTTCAAAAGTTGTCAGGTATGTTTCAATATCATCCGAGGGACACAACTTTGTAAGTTTAATGGCTTTTAAGTTGTTTGTGTTTTGTTGCTCATCTGGATGTGTGCCAGATCCTCTGCCTTTTGATAGCTTGCAAGGCACCCAGTCATCGCTGCTCCTGTCACTGCATCTCTTCTTTTCTTTGTGCTTCTAAACATTGAAGCTCCTTTTCTCTCTGCTTCTCCATCTCTTTTTGTTGTATAGCCCACCATTTGAAAAAGTTCATCAGGCTTTCAGGTTCTGTCATTGCCTGTTCTTTTTCCATAACTTGTGCTGGCTGTACAATCTCAGCTTGGACTTCTGTCTTTGCTAATTTGGCTGCCATTCTCCTGGTAACCACTCCTGGACTTGCTGCTGCAGAATCCATACCTTTCTCTATGCTTCCCTGGTACTAGGTCCAGTACCCATGCACAAAATTCCTGGCTTAGAGTATGCACGGCATAAACCTCACTTAGTCTGATGCCATCTGTCATCGAGGCACAGGTCAGGAAGTATAGAAAAACCAGGAGCAGTTGCAGAATTCATCAAAAATATTTGTACTAGGAGTAACATAAAAAAATAAACTTGCTCAGTATAACTATTTACAAAGACAAAATAAAATAGAGAAGATCCATCAGAATTTTCCTTCAATCTTTGTGTCCATCTTTGCAAGCAACTGCAGCTCAGCTCTCTTATAAGCAGGGACCCTGGTGTTCTGCGGCAGAATTTTCTGATTTCTGCGGCACGGCTCCTTGACTTCTTCGGCAGCATTTTCTGATTTCTTCGGCATGATTTTATTCATTTCTCTGGCAGAATGCAGTCCTGCCATTGGCTAAATATAATGTGACGTCATCAATGACATCATATTCTGAGCACAGAGGAGGGGCTTCAGGATAAACGAGGTGAGAAAGAAAGCCTGACACTATGGAACAACAATATATTTATATGAAAATTCACCAAAAACAATGAATTCTGCGGCACTATATATATTCTGCGGCATGATGCAAATTCTGCAGTAAATTCCGCAACCGCAGAACCGCAGAATTCCAGGGGCCTTGCTTATAAGTCCTTCCAACCCCCATTCTTAACAAGCATCCTGTTTCTTCCAAAGTGTTCTTGTGTGTTTCAGGCGGGTGCTGCAAGAATACAGTGTGCCTGAGTTGAGGCCCCTTTTCACAGCTCTTCTGCAAAAGGCTTAAAACTTGCACTCAGGTAACCTCCTGAGTTTCCAACAGCTTTTTGCAATCATCTCAAACTACAATTATATACATTTCAAAAGTTAACACTATATAATTTCTAAACAAAGGGATCCCAATATCAGTTACATTTCCACATAATGATTTGCAAATATTTTTATATCAGCAAATATGAAAGGGAGAAAAAGACCGAGAGATAGCGATAGGCAAAGAATTGTGAGACTGTCAGGGTGATCAAGTCAGAGGTCTCGCAGGAAAATATGGTTGCCCAACTAGACAGACAAAGGACAGGAAAGGAATAGAACAGATTGCTGCATTCAAACTCTTTCCAGAACAACTGGGACAGGGTCCTATTCCACCTTGTCACACATACCAGTTCCGAAAACTCATAGCCCTCTCTCCCAGAAGAGGACAGCAGTCCTCTGGACACTCACTTCTCCTCTCCCCTCCCCCAGCCAGCCCCTGGCAAACAGAGTGTCATCGAACCCAGGTCACCAGAGTGGCGTCAGGTGAGACATAGGTGTCTCTGCCTTCTGTGCCACTAGGCCATCCCTTCTTTAACCTAGTCCCAGTTCCTGCTGTCTGGCCTGTCCGTATCTCAGCTGTAATATTTTTTTCTCATTACTGACGTACCATCTGCTGATTTGTAAATTGCCTCCTCTGTGTATCTGTTCTAAATTTGTGCAGGTTAATCTTTTTATTCATTTCTCTTTTACTTTACCACTGTAGGGACTCCTGCTCCTTTTGCACATCTGTAAATAGTTGCTGCATGCCTATTCGTTATTGCTGTTTATTATTTGTATGTATTTTGTAGATTTACCTTTGTACAGACCTTTATGCTATACACACCTTTGTTCCACTACTTGTTGTTCTCCTGGGCCATACCCCCAGAACACATCCGGAAATGAGCTGCTTGTGGCTCAGTATGTCTTTATGGTGACAATGCTGAAATAAATATATATGGATGCTGCAATGGTGCCAGCATACATTTATGAAGGTAAACAGCACAGCAGCACATCAGGATGCCTACTTTTATTATGGTGGGCAGGATAAGAAAGAGGAACTTATTTCAGCCCAAGTGGCACAGTGGTAGCGCAACTGCTCACCACGCCAACAACCCGAGATCAGAAGCAGTCTTGGGTTGCTAGGGGTCAGTTGGAGGGGAGCGGTGCGAGTGTCCGCTAGACTTCTCTCCTTTCCTGGAGAGAAGGGTTGCTGACTCTGCTGTGAGACTGCTACAAAGTGGAGGCCCCATGGTAGGACGGGACAGGAGCGGCATAGTAGAAAGGGAGCTTCGCGACTTCCGTGGTCCATGCATGCCTCCACACGCACGCACCAACATGCATGCCCCAGCTATGAGAAGGACCATAAAATGGAAAAGGGGCTAGGGAAGGTTTCATGAAGTCGTGCCTACTCTCCTCTGGACTGCACCATCACCCCGCCACCAGAATCTGGTTATGTCTTCAGTGGGGAGTGGGGTACAGTTCTCGCTCTTTTGGCCCTGCCACAGGAGGCAATCCATATGGGACTCACCAGTGACTGAGGGAGATGAGTGACAGTCGGGGGACAAAGCTGATAGCTGCCTTTATGTAGTCCAAGGAGAAAAGGCACGTTTATAGCACAAGAAAAAAAAAAAAGAATTTGCAGGATAAATTCTAATACTTTAAAATATTGCAAATTTTACAGTATACAGTCAGGACTTAATAGGCCCTTCCTGTCTGTGTCCAGAACTAATAAATAAAACCTGCTGCCTAACCTAGTGGCACTGGAAGTGGCGTGTTATGTACCAAACGGGTAGACCCAGGTTCATATCTTAAGCTGGATTCCTCAACCCGCCCCAGCCCTGGAGTCCAGGGAGCACTGCACAGGCAGTACTCTCAGACCGGGGGGGGGGGGTGCTAGTCGCCATCTGCAAACAACTTCAGCATCCCCTGTGGTGAAGGACTAAGGACAGCATTGCAACGGCCAGTGACTAGGCAGTGTTTGCTACTGTTCACCATCTAGCACTACATGCAGATAGAGTGGTTGTCAGGTCCTTCACATCTTTTTTTTTATTAATAATGTTTATTGAATGTGTAATAATAAATCACATACAGTAAATACACACACACAAATACAACTTCCTACCACCATGTTCTGTGGCTGAAGTGGTGTGGGGGGGCAGAGTCTGACGAGTCATACTGAGCTGAAGGGGGCACAGCCATCAGCTTTGGACACTTTGGAATGGGCTCCTGCAGGAGGGGAAGCCGGCAAGGCTCCAGCACCCTTACCTTGGCCTTGCTGATGGTAGGCTTGATGGCCACCTCTGTTAGTACACTGGTGAAAGGATCCTTCACCCTGACCTTTACCAGGCAGAGACACAAGGATTTGACTGAAAGTCATTTTTGAGAAGTGAAGGCCTCCTAATGCCTCTTCCACATGGTGTCCAAAGTCTGGTGCCTCTACAAGTGGCATTCAGAACTGTTTGCTCACATCAGTTGCAAAGCTAGCCAGCCCAAGCCAAGAATACAGTCTAACACAAACAGCAGACACAGCTGCCCTGGCAGATGCATCTAAAACATCATATGCTGAGCATAGCAGATGTTTGCCCACCTCAGCTCCAGAAGTCAGATTTTTAAGTAATTCATTCTTGGGATTCTGCTTTTTGCACTGATTCCTGAGTTTACAGAAAAGCATTTTGTGCCTTGACTCCTCTACAAAGCTGGAAAAACAAAAAGACACTTGCAGGTTTTGAACTTTGTTATTCTGCTTTTTGCACTGATTCTTGAGTTTACAAAACAGTGTTTTATGCCTTGGCTCCTCTATAAAGCTGGAAGCCTAGAACTGTTTGTTTAAATCTCCTGGGGCATATAATTGAGAGCTGGAACATATCTGTGGTCATTAAAGCATGTCAGCTTGAGAGGAGGGGCAGGTAACCTACAAAATAACAAGTGCTACTAACGCGAGCGCGTTAGCGCCACTCGGAGTTAAAAAAAAAAAAAAAAAAGTCCAGAGTACAAACAGCTCACTTTTAATGTTATTTACTGGTGCTGTTTTGAAAATAATAGGGAATTTTAAAGAGTTGTAAACTGTTGTCTGAGGGGTGTTAATGTTTTTGCAGGGTAAAGAAGCAGATTCTAGATATTGAATTAGAAGTTTTCCAGCTGTTTTGGGGGAGTATAAAATAAAAAAACATTTATTTTCACTACACTGTTTTTATACGTCGTGATTTCAGAAATCAACTGCCTAGCCCATAATTCTGGACTTTGTTTATTGGGCTGACCTATCAAAAAATCCTTCTAGACTAAGGACTATGTGTAATTACTGAAAATCTAGTTGATTTGATTAAGTTTAAATCTAAATTAGAACGTTAAAAGAAAACTCAGTTTTTCCCCACAGTCGAGAGTCTGGTTACCGTAGATATTTAAACATATATAAAACACTACGTGCTACCTGTTGATATAGTAACACTCTGAAAATTTCTTTTTTTATATTTAGATTTATTTTAAATATTTTAAGATACCTTAGTCTCTGAGATTTAATTTTCGCGCCACAGTCGCACAAACCTTACGTCATCTGTGTCGCTGGTTCCATAAAGGCACTTCCTCTTTTTTTTTTAAAATACCAGCTTCATTTGGATCTCCGCTTGCTTCACGGTTGTGTGTTTTTTTCCTCTCCTGTCCACTGCCAGAATTATTTTACCATCGTATATTGATTCTAAGTTCCAAAGGTTGGGACCTGGTCGCTGCTTTTGGAAAAACTTTATCGCTAAACACATAAAAAATGCTGGATTCCTTTGCCTGATAATTTAAAGCAGTCAGTATTCATACTCTTAATAGCACAAGACCACAGGTTGCAGATAACCTTAAACACCTTCACATCGACATTTAACAGATGTTCCAAGTAAGATAAAGATTCTGTGGCAACCTAGTGTTAAATATCCTGTGATAACAGTCTTTATTAAAACATTAAGTGTATGAGTGACTGACATAAGTTTAGGCTCTCTAGATTGTGGTCTAGGCTCTAACCCTTACATTTTGATTACTGAAATACGCTTATTTTAACTTAATCAGAACCATTATATTGAGTTATAAAAATTCTTTAAAAAGTTTTGTTTGTTGATTCTAGTGTCAGACAGTCTTTGTCTGGAGTATCCACACCGTCAACAGCAATTGGTGACACTGGACTGTTTAACTTTCCCAACTCCTCATTTAGAAAAAAGAGAGTTGCAATTTGATTTTTTGGGAAAGAGAACTTTCTGATTACATATTGGGACTCTTCTGTTTGACTTCCTTCCAGGGAAGAGAACTTCTTGGCTATATATTGGGACCTCGGTATTTCACTGCATTCCAGTATTCCTAATATTGACTGTTTCAGACATGGACTAAGACCACCTTTTGTGACCCGTGTTTTTCATCCTGCCTCTTTTTTTCTTCCTAGGAATTGTTACATTTTATTTAACTGTTGTATATTATTTAAGATTTCAAGGTTTAAACATTTATTACTAGAAATATATTTATATTAGGAAAATATTAATTAGTAAAACCATGTATACACGAAGTGGCAAAGTGCTGAATAAAACATAATAGGTAGGGTAAACAAGAGGGTAACCGAGACTAAACAAAATGGTTGTGTGTTTACCCAAGATTTGGTTATCACGGCCTCTACTCCTAAAGAACCCCTGGAGCAATACATCAGTCCTTTCCTTCCTATTATGTAAAAGAGGAAACTGCATTTGACTATAGACCTTAGTGCTTGGAGCCAAATGGGATTCTAATTATTTTAAACAGAAAGCCAGTATAGAAAGGGCTCAAATCAAGATTTATCATTGGCTATACCTGACTAAACTGACCTCGAGTTACTTGAAAGTATCGAGTGTGGAGAAATGAAAATAGACATCTAACAACTAAATCTTATAATGGAGATTCTGTGATAGACTTGGAGGAAAATAATTTAAATCCCCAATTATATAAACCATTTAGTCAAAGGAAAATCACAGAATTCTTTTCAAAATCCCAAGAAACCTCAAAGGGCACTAACACTAGATAGCCAGATTCCAGTGAATCTTCCTGATAATCACCAAGTACTCATTTATTAAAAAGCCCTATTAAAGGACAAGAAATTTCACTTCACCCTACTTACATGGGTCTTTTAGTCCTTCTAAATCTATTAATAGCATAGATCACTATTTGGATTATTTAACAGACTCACAAATTTTGACTAACTCCACAGAAAAGTGTTTAATAAACTAGATAAAGAAGTTGAAGCAATTAAATTAGATCCTGAATTCTTAAGCAATGCCCAGATACAATCTCAATATACGATTAAAGCATTAACACATCCAGTGATGGCGAATATAGTTTTCCTTGAAGCATACAATGAATTAAAACATCACGAGAAAGATTGTCCGATTTCATAATAAATAAACTTAGACATTTCAGACAAAATTAATACTAAAGATAACAAGTGCTTTACTGAGAAGGAACAGGCCTCTTTTTCTTCAATTTACTATCCGAACTTTCCATTAAAGAAAAAAGTGGAAAAAAGAGATCACAGAAACCTGAGATAGAAAAAATCAAAATCAAATAAAATAAGGTGAAAAAACAATGTAAAAATAACACAAAAAAACAGGTTATAGCAGATAATGTAAATACAAATATTACAAACCAAGTAAAACAAGTAATGAGGACCACAAAAGCCAGGTTAAAGAAGATAAAATAGAAAGCTCCTTAGTTCTAATGGAACAATGCTCCTTGGGTAATAACTTTACAAAATATAGATTCAAATGTGATCTTTTGAGAATCTTAAATTGCAG
Organism: Neoceratodus forsteri; assembly: GCA_016271365.2. Classification (NCBI taxonomy): domain Eukaryota; kingdom Metazoa; phylum Chordata; order Ceratodontiformes; family Ceratodontidae; genus Neoceratodus; species Neoceratodus forsteri. The sequence continues at coordinate 1,516,096,832 of CM057452.1, read as the reverse complement.
AGCTTCTTTCTAAATCATAATCCAGAGTCCATTACTATTACAGGAAAGAGGTAGTTTTAAAATTGAAAATATTTATACAAAACCCTATGAAACAACCGACTCATTATCTTCCCTAATGTCCCATCTGCTTAAAGCAGAACTAGAACTTCCACAGGCAGCTTCCAACATAAAACTGGTCTATAGAGATCAATCGATAGATAATCAGCCAGTTTACATATTATTATCTGATATGGATACAGCTAAGAAAATTTGGGCTAAACAAACACATCTAAATAAATTTGATATTTTAATCTATTCTCCAGTTAATTGGTCTACTATATGGATGTTTGCTCATGGGAATAGGAATCTTCCAATAGGTCCTATGATTCATATTGAATCTATAACCTCAATATTAACACTGCTTAATTGGAATTTCGATAAAATACCAGATGTTTATCATCTCTCCCTATTTGGAATAGCAAGGTTTGAAGGAAACAACAGCCATAGATTACCCTCCCTTGTTAGAACTCTTCTTGAGTCATGTCTAGATATAGAAATAGCAAAAGCTGACTTGGGAGAGGTCAGGAGAGTCCATAAGGATAAAATAGATTCTCAAATTGACTTGCCAATAAAATCAGAAACTCTATACAGGAACTTATTACATAATGCGTACAAGTTGGATAGAATCCAAGTACTCTTAACTGATTTACAGTCGAAAGAAATTTCAAAAAGAATCACTACGGAAACTAATATCAAATCATGACTACCTAATAACTACCCCATTTTATCAACACGGATGAGTCTTTAACAAATAAAGACTTAACATCTTCTAAATTAGATAATTTTTGTCTTGAACATAGCAGGTATAGGGACAAATTATTGACCCTGATTGGAAAAAATGGTTTCCTAATATGAACTATTGCTGTTTCAGGAGACATGGGCATCCACAGAAATTCATTTAAATGGTTATTAAGCATTTAGTTTGTTAGCACAGAGGGAGAAAAGTTTGAAGGCCGAGTGGTGGGTTAACCACCTTTATAAAATTAGAGCTGGTATCAATGCAATTGATTATCTTGAGGTTAAAATGTCGCATTGATAAATATTGTCAAATGGGACTTGTTCACTTATATGACTGTGAATGTGTATGTTCCCCCCAACACTCCAAATACAACATATGGCGATCTTTGTTCAGAGCTCTCCTTGCTCATGGATACTTTGTATATTAAACATCACATAGATATAATATTAATAGGAGGTGATTTCAATGCTCGGATAGCTTCCTTTGATAATCTCCTAATGTTGCACTCCCATATATATATATATATAGGTGATTTAGAACAGAGGAAATCATTGGATGCCATTGTTAATTCAGCAGGCGTTAAATTTAAAGAATTCATAACTGAGAATAATTTACTAGTCCTTAATGGTAGGGGACCAGGAGATCTAGAGGGAGCATACACATACTTTTCTTCAGTTGGAAACAGTCTAATAGATTATGTATTAATCTCTCCTGAATCTTCTGATTTTGTACAGAATTTTCAAATAAATCTTAGAGAGAAAGTGATCATGCTGCACCCACTTGTCGATGATCACTTTAATGATAAAAAGGCCTCCTTTGAAAGATATTTATCCTGTTTCATTGGTCTCCATGGGGAAAGCTAAACTATCCTTAAAAATAACAAAATGAAGAATATTGAACATATCATTTTTCTACACCAATCTATTCTGAAGATGTTTTAAAAATGAAAATTTAACCTAAGTTACTATCAGAAACTTTGAGAATCTTTATCTAGAATTACTAGCTAAATATATGTATACGAGGATCAAACATCATCCTCTACAACATGGTTTGATTCCCAGTGCCAGTATCAAAAGAAGAATTTAGGTAAAATAATTAGGAACATCTTAAAATCCATCAAACCATACTAAAGTAAAATTAAATTATGCCCGGAAAGCATACAAAAAATTCTTAAAGATAAAAAAACATGAATTTACACAAAAAAGATGGGAATTTATCCATCAAACAATATTGAACAATGATAGTAGGGCCTTTTGGAGTATGGTTGCAAGAAAGGTTAAATTATATCAATCTACACTACCATCTTATATCCCCAAAGAAGCATGGGTTACCTATTATACAGCTTTATTAAACAAAAACATTTTACAAAGAGATCAAATAAATTCCTTACAATGGATATCTCTGCTTCCTTACTCGCCTATAATTTTCACTTCTGATGATGTTCAAATGGCAATCTTAAAATTAACAAACAATAAAGCTCCAGGCCCAGATAAAATCCCAGCCGAGATTTATAAAGAAAATCTCAATTTTGGATTCCTTTTACTCAACTTATTCAATATTTGTTTAAAGAATGTACAATACCATCGTCATGGCAAAAAACATAATACCTATTCATAAAAAGGTTCGATATACAAACCAAGTAATTACCAATAAGTTTACTAGACATTGCAGGAAAATATTCTCTCGTATATTGTTAAACAAACTACAAATCTGGATAGATACTAATAGCCCTCTTCCAAAATTTCAAGCTGGATTTCGGCATGGATTTTCCACAACAGATAATGCTTTTGTATTATTCCATCTCCTAGAGAAATACATATTATTTAGGAAAATGAGACTTTATGTTTTATTAGTTGATTTCTCCGCTGCATTCGATTCATTAATAAGACAGACTTTATGGGAAATTCTTAGGATTCGAGGCCTCCCTTCATCTTTACTCCTCCCTATGGTTTTACTTTATACTAATACTTATACGGCAGTGAGATTTGATCAAAGAGGAAATATCACAGAATATTTCCCAACCTCTAAAGGTATCAAACAGGGATGTTTACTAGCTCCCCTATTATTCAATATCTACACAGATACCTTATTAGATTATGACTTAAATGATCAGTGGGACTCTCCAAAAATAAAAGATCAATACATACACAACCTAGCATATGCAGATGATCTAATTCTACTATCACTGACCCCAAAGGACTATAATTAAAATTTAAATCTCCTGTGAATAAATGTAAAGAATTGGAATTGAGAATAAACCTAGACAAAACAAAAATAATGATCTTTGGAAATCGGTCATCAAAACCAAGGATTTTCTACAATGATGCCCCTATTGAAATAGTGACATTTTATACCTTGGTATAACATTACACTCTAGAAACTTCTGGGCACATCATATTAAGGAACAGATTAATAAGGCAAAGTATGCAGCAAAAGCACTGCAAAGATTTAACCTTAAATATGGAGGTTTTACAGTAATACCTGCTATTAAAGCAGGGGAGGCAAAAATTACCCCACTACTATTATGTAGAGCGGAAATCTGGGGATATAATCATTATCCACAACTGGAAACCCCTCTTTTATATTATTATAAATATATTTTACAAGTTCCCACTCCAATGGCTGGATCAATAGTTAGAACAGAATTAGGTAGATTACCTTTGATTTCCCTTATTAACCTAAGGATAGTCACATATTGGTTGAGATCAATAAATAATATAAATAATGTTATGCCATTGAACTGTATAATGGAAAAGGAATCCTGGCATAAAGAAGGTTTTACCTCTCTATGGTTAAAATCCTTTTTCAAATATTACACAGTATAGAGTCAACTCACCTATGGAATGATTGGCAAGCGTAAATAAAAATACACGAAAGCTATAAGGTTAATTTAAAAAAAAACAACTTTTTACAAAAGCCACACAAATTCAGATGAATCATGTAAGGAGCCAAAGACAAGCTTTGTGGTTTGCTCAAAACAAAATTGATTCCAACATGGAAGAATACTTACTTCCTTTATCACCATACATCGTAAAGCAATAACCTGACTTAGATTTGAGCTTATTACATCAAAATACATTTATTTTAATAAATTAAAATTAAATGAATCAACTCAGGATAAATGTCCTTGCAATAGAGGATTCACTGAATCGATAAAGCATGTATTAATTCAATGCTCTTTATTTAATTATATTCGTTTTAAATATTTGTGGAAAATTCTTAGTAAATATGCAAATTTAACATATGATGTGATATTCATATTGATGCACCCAATGACTGTTCAAGATGCAACACTGGTAGGGAATTTTATAACATCTGTAATAAGTGTTAAGAAAAAAGCATACCGAAAGTGGCTCAGAGATAAATGAATTGTTTTTTATACAATTTGAAGAATTTTAACCAGCATACTTTCTTATGAGAGTTATTCTAATGAGATATGGAGTCTGTTTAATCATATTTTTAATTGATTTCACATTTTGTATTTTTTAATTTAAAAATTGTAATGTCCAGAATTTTTTCTAATTTATTGGAAGAACAATAAACTTGACTTGAATTCATTCTTGGCAGTCCTTCCTAGAAGGGTCTCAGCTACAGCTCTGGCAACCTTCCAGAGGCTATTTTGATACTTAATCATGTGGACCTGACAGTTAGCAATACACAGGCCTAATGAGGCAGAGGCGTATGTCTGTCTGCCCTTTACACATCAAGCCTCCTGGGAGTCCTTATTAGGTGACAGGGTGCTCATATGCTTTGTGCCCTGGATCTATCATCGACAGCCATTATGACCAAAGAATCGGTTTCAAGCTGGTTGTCATGATAAGGCTTGGCAGCAGGAGCAGGGTAGTGCTTGTCAGCCTTCCTGGGTACAGCTGGTATGGTATTTGGCCTATACCATGCAGCAAATGTGGCATCCTCCAATGCAGGGGGACCTGGAGGGACAATGATGGGTGGAGTATATGGTACCTCCAGAAAATTAATCAAATTCTTGTTTATTTTTTTTCAATTTCTGTTTATACCACCATTCCCACTGACCCTTCCAAAGTCCTCATGCCCTGCAGGCATCTCCCGTCACTCACCTCCATGGAGCTCTGGGTATGCCTCCCAGGCAGTGTCAGGTCCCCCGAAATTCTTTGTTTCGTCAGATGGGTGCCATGATCCGGTGAGCCCAGGGAGGCGCCCGCTGGCAGTCATCATGGAGGTGCCAGGGTCATTTTCCCTGGTTTTCTCCCCTGCGGATGTTGCCTACATGGGCATCAATGCAAGCCCTCACGTGCCCATGCACACATCCGCCTGCCTCCTATCCGCTTGCCAGCTAAACTACCACCTGTGGTCACCCAGGTGGCAGTATTGCGGCAGAGGATGGAACCTTCCCTCCCCAGAAGAGGGGAGCATCCTTTGGGATGCTCAGTCCTCTTCCCCCCTGCTGGCCCCCTGATGACCCAAGCTCATTCCCAAACTCAGGTCGCCGGCGTCATGAGCAGTAGCGCTATCACTGCGCCACTGCTGCGCCAACAGAACGGCCATCAAATTATTTTTGGAGGAATCCTTTTCTTCCACAGCAAAGCCCATAGCATTTTGCATTTGCTGCATCACTGTTTGAAAGGTAGAATCTTCAGGAGATCTGAGTGTACACACTACAGAATCTTCACTACAGGAAGATACCGTGGAGCATAATGTTCTTCTCCATAACCATCCTCCCCTTCGTAATCCTCCTCCACTATGAAGTCTAGATTGTATTCTTTCTCATCATCATTGTCCCTGTCGACAATGGGAATGGAGATCTTGCTGGCAATGCCGGGGGGCCGCTGCTCAGGAGGTACCTGCTGTGTACCAGCCAATGATGTCAACAGGGCTGCTGATGTGGTGACCCTATAAATAACAGTACAGGCAGAATAGGCAAGCCTGGAAGTATGTGCCTTATCATATTTGAGAGCAACACCAGTACTACCTGTGTGTCGATGACGCTCTCCAAGGGCCATGACCGCTGGAGTCTACAACAGGCCTGGACCCATCCAGGATGGCAACGTACCAACTATTGAGGCAGCAGAGGTCGGAGCACCAGGACTGGCTGTATGGTGCTCAACTAGAAATACTGGAACACACAACAAAAAAAAAAAAACAGGAAGCCCCCATGAACGCAGATAAGCACCAGGACTACAAAATTTCATTCAAGTCCTTTTAATTTAAAATGCATAGTGCATACACACACAGTGAGCTTACAACTGGTGCCAAAAACCGCTCTCAACTAACGGTTCCTCTGGCAACTGCCAGGCATCATCAGAGTTAATCTAATTGGTAATACCGTAGTGCCTATCTATATATTGGTTCAAATAAATCATGTGACAATAGCATCCAATCACAGACAAGTTACAATGAATTTAAAAGCATCAATTACTTCCATTTAGTGTTCTTCTGGAAACCATAATAAAAATATTTTAAAGTGCTAATTAAGTGACATACTGTACATCATTCAAATATCACGGGGTGTGCACGACTGTCATTACTAGGGAACTTAAATAAAGGAATTCAACTACATTGTCCATTCTCAAAATATTTTTAGATGGACTTAATTACACATAGGTCCCTGATGACAGTGTGCCACAACCCAGGCACTACACTTTGTATGTAGTCATTTTCAGGAACAGTATTATAAGTACAGCGTAGAAAACAAATAATTTTTCTTACGTGTCAGTTCTAAATAATCGACATCTACATTTCTTCAGAAAAGCTGCCAGATATATATTTTCATTCATTCATATGTTTCTGGCTCTCAGATCATAGACACTAGTCAAATTGGTATTAAATGAGCAGACTCATCTAATGTCATAAAAATACAGATTACTCACCTGTAACAGGAGTTCTAGGAATGGTATATGTTGTTCATTCACACTTACTGGCAGGTTTCTTGCCGCTTTAAGTCTTGCTGGAAGGTCTTCAAGCTGGCTCCTCCCAACCACCCGGGTGATAAAACTCTCGGCTCTGCCCCATGACGCCAGATCTAGCCCGCTGGAAGCCAGGTTGTGCATCGAAGCTGGGGAGGTCAGGTGGGTTATGAGGATGAACAACATATACCATTCCTAGAACTCCTGTTACAGGTGAGTAACCTGTATTTCTAGGGACATGGATATGTTGTTCAATCTACACTTACTAGCAGACTCCTAGCACTTCTCCGGGAGGATGGAGGCAAGGCGTACATCCCCTACCTGGAAAATAAGGACTGGAGAACAGTGGTCCCAAAACCAGCATCCCGGTGTGACTCAAGGTTGTTGTGGTAGTGGGCAATGAAGGTGTGTGCTGACTTCCAGGTAGCAGCCCTGCAGAATTCCTGGATAGGGATGTCCAAGGAAGCAGCCACCGAAGCAGCGGTATGGCGGGTAGAATGAGCTCTTATCCCTTTGGGAGGCTCCATGCCCACCAACCTATAGCAGAGATCTATGCAAGAGGTGACCCACCTGCCTATCGTCCGCTTGGCTGCAGGTCTGCCAGGTGCGGCTTCAGCGTAGGTAACAAACAGCTGGCGAACCCCTCCCTGAACTTCAGCCATCCGCTCCTTATAATAAGAGAGCGTCTAGGGTCCAGAGTATGGAGCCTATATTCGGCCTCCGAGGTGTGATTGGGGTAGAACACCAGCAGAGTCAACACCTGGTTAAGGTGAAACTTCGACACCACCTTCGGAAGGAATTTCAGGTGGGGGCGAAGGACAACCTTGTCCCTGTGGAAGACTAGATAAGGAGACTCGATGGAAAGTGCCTGGAGCTCTCCCATCCTTCTGGCTGACATGACAGCCACCAAGAAGGCAGTCTTCCACGACAGGTGAGAGTTATCACACCTATGCATAGGTTCGAATGGCTTGCCCATGAGCTTAGCCAGTACCAGCAGTAGATCCCACGGAGGTGGAGGTTACGAACATACGAAATTTGCCAGCAGATAAAGGCCTAGAGGTCTATCAAGTCTGCTCGAATGTGCAGCTAGCACCCCTTATTCTGCAGTTGTCCTTCCCTTCCACCCTTCCTCTTCATTAACCCTCCCCCTTGTCCTGTCCCATCCTCGTTTGAAGCAGTCCGCTGTTGTACTGCATACCACTTCAGCAGGTAACGCATTCCACCCAGCCACCACCCTCTCTGTAAAAAAGAGTCTCCTCATCTCCCTCCTGAACATTCCTCGCTCCAGTCTCATATCATGGACCCTGGTGGCCCTCCCCTCCCTTACTTTGAACAGCCCCTCTGTACCCATCTTGTTTATTCCTTTCATGTATTTAAAGGTTTCAATCATGTCACCCCTGTCTCTCCTCTCCTCCAGTGAGTACATGTTCAACTCCTTCAACCTCCTCTCGTATGATAAGTCCCCCAGCCTCTTGATCACCTTTGTCGCTCTGCGCTGCACCCCCTCCAGTAACTTAATGTCCCTCTTCAGATACAGACGCCAGTACTGCACGCAGTACTCCAGGTGTGGTCTAACTAATGACCTATACAGTGGCAGAATCACCTCCTCCCTCCTCGAGGATATACCCCTTGCAATACAACCCAGCATTTTGTTGGTCTTTGTAGCTGCCTTCCTACATTGTGCCGAGTTGTTCATTGACCCTGTAATGAGCACACCCAGATCCTTCTCCTCTTCTGTCTGGGCTAGCTGCACTCCCCCTAGCTGGTAACTCCTCCTTGGGTTCTTCATCCCAAAATGCAGCACCTTGCACTTTTTGGCATTAAAGCCCAGTTGCCAGGTGTCTGACCAGATTTTAAGCTTTGCCAGATCATCCTGCAACCCCTGCCATCCCCTAGGTCATCCACCACGCGCCTACATTGGTATCATCAGCAAACAGACTGATCTTGCTCTTGATGTCCCATGATATGTCTGCAATGAATATCCCAAACAACACTGGTCCCAACACCGAGCCCTGTGGAACACCACTCGTCACTGCCCTTGGGTGAGAGCGCTCCCCACCCACCACCACCCTTTGTTGCCTTCCCTACAGCCTGTTTCCTACCCATCTCACCAGCTTCTCAGCCAGGTTCTCGCACCGGAGGGGATATGTGATCAAGGCCTTTGAAAAAGCACCCGACCACCTTCTCCTGCGCCACCGACTGCTTCCCGGCTCGTGCCCAGTAAACAGAGATGGCTGCCAGGTGCACCTTAAGGGTCATCGACCGAAGCCCTAGCTGGGAAAGGGACCACAGGTAGTCCAAGATACTAGCTAAGGAACAGGAAGAAGGGTCCAACCCCTTGTCCTGACACCAGATGGAGAATCTTTTCTATTTGATGGTGTAGCATTTTCTGGTCGACTCCTTATAGGATGCCTCAACAATGTTGAGGACCTCGTCGGAAAGATCCAAGGCCTGGAACTCTAGCCGCTCAGGAACCAGGCCGTCAGGTGCAGGGATAGAAGGTCCGGGTGGACAACCTTCCCCTGGTTGACTGAGATCAGTCCAGGAGGGCTGGAAGCCACCTCGGGAGCCTGGAGCTGAGGCTGAGGAGATCTGGATACCAGCACTGGCGGGGCCAGCCCGGGGCTACCAGAATCACCTGCACCTTGTCCCTCCTCGCCTTGAGAAGCACCTTGTGGATTAAGGGAAATGGGGGAAAGGCGTAGAAGAGGCCCGGGGTCCAAGGCCTTGAGAAGGCATCCCCCTGCAGTGAGCCCTGCTGAGGGGGGGCGGGCAAGAAACAGCCTCAGCTCCGCATTCTCCCTGGAGGCAAACGGGTCCACCTGAGGTGTGCCCCAGTGGGAGAACAGATCGTGTACTACCTCTGGCAGGAGAGACCACTCGTGAGATGCAACACCTATCCGCCTTAGGGCATCGGCCAGAGTGTTGGAAGCTCCTGCCACATGGATGGCTAGAAGATCCACCTCCAGTCTGCTCAGGAGAGATCAAATGCGGAGAGCTTCCTTGCACAGAGGCAAGGAGCGCGTCGCGCCCTGGCAGTTTAGGCAGTACATGGTCGTGGTGTTGTCCGTTTGGACCTGGACCACTTAACCCCGTACAACGGAGCGAAGGCGGTGAGGGGTAGTCGGACCGTTCAAAGCTCCAGCAGGTTGATGTGGCATCGAGACTGCTGAGGGGACCAGATGCCATGCGCTCTGAGCTCCCCCAGATGGGCACCCCAACCCAGAGAGGCGTCAGTCGTTAGAGTGACCGTCGGCTCTGGGCGGACAAACTGGATACCCTCCTGCAGATGAGCCGGAACAATCCACCACTGGAGAGTGTTCCCCATCTCCTGGGTCACTATCACTGGCTGGTCCAGAGGCCCAGAGCGCTGTGACCACTGGCGGGCCAGCCCCCATTGAAGGGGACGCATGTGCCAGCGGGCCCAACGGACCACGCTGGTGCAGGCAGCCATGAGGCCCAGGAAGTCCCGGGCAGGGCACAATTGCCCAACCAGAAATGATTGGGCAAAGGAGGAAAGAACCTCGGCCCTGTCCGCCGGGAGCCGTGCTCTGGCTCGAAGAGAGTCAAGCTCTGCCCCAATTAATTGAATCACCTGAGTTGGCACGAGTTCCGATTTTGCCTCGTTGATGAGGAGGCCAATCTGAGAGCAGACCTGGAGGGCCAGAGCCCTTGACCGCTCCACCTCCGGTCTGGAGGGGCTGCAATCAGCCAGTCGTCCAGATAAGGGTACACCCAGACCATATGGCACCACAGGAATGCTATCACCACTGCCATGCATTTGGTGAAGACCCTGGGAGCTGGAGAGAGGCCGAAGGGCATGGCCCGGAACTCGTAAAGGGACCCCTCCGCCCTGAAGTGGAGGAATCGCTGATGGGATAGACGGATTGGAATGTGAAAGAACGCGTCCTGGAGGTCCAGGGAACAGAACCACATGCCTCATTCCAAGGATGGAATGATCTGAGGCAGAGTGACCATCCTGAAGTTTCGAGACCTTAGGAACTTGTTCAGGTCGTGTAGGTCTAGAATGGGGTGCCAACCCCCCATCCGTTTTGGGACCAGGAAATACCTGGACACAAACCCTGGGTCTGGTGGAGGATCCGCCACCTCCCTGATCACCTCCTTCTGGAGGAGCAGGGCAATGTCGGCTTGATGAGCCAACAGAGAGGCTGCGGACCCTGTAGCCCTCCATGGGGCGACGGCTCGATAGGGTGGAACCTGCTCTAATTCCAGAAGCAGACCTCTTCCTACCACTTCCAGCACCCAGTGGTCCATGGTGATATCAGACCAGGCGGAAAGGAAGTGACGCAGCCGCCCCCCCCCACGGGGGGAACCCAAGGTGGAGCGACGAGGTTAGGGGTGACACCCCTCAACCTGTCACTGGGCAAGCTTGGAGGAAGGACCGGCCGAGGGGCCTCCTGGGCCTTTCCCTCTTGGCTTCCTGCTGGAGAAAGCTGCAGACTTGGCTTTGGGGTGCCAAGTGTGAGCCTGCTGGCCCTGATGCTGATGTTGCCGGGCCGGACGTGCCACAGGGGCTGAAGGCCAAAAGGGCTTACGCTGCTGCTGGCGGCCTTTGTCCTTCTGGGCAGGCATGACAGAGTCCAAGGTGGCGTTGGACTTCTCAATCCTCTGCAGATGACCCTCCACCCCGGGACAAAACAAGTCAGTTCCCAGGAAGGGAATATCTGCCAACTTGTGCTGGGTATCCGTTGTGAAAGTGGAGATCCGCAGCCAAGCTCTGTGGATCATGGCCATTGTGGCCGCTACTGACCGAGCAGAAGAGTCTCCAATGTCTAAGGCAGTTTGGAGCTGTTGCTTAGCGACCGCCCTTCCCTGATCCCGCACCTGCTTGACCGTAGTCTGGAGGTCAGCCGGGAGACGAGGAATCACCTCATCCAGGAAGCCCAAAAGTGCGTGGGAAAAGTGTGCCATCAGAACAGCCAAACTGGCCTGACGAAGGCCTAAGGAGGACACAGCATAGACTTTATGCCTGGAGTAGTCCGGTTTCTTGGACTCTTTATCGGGTGGCTTGTCCACATCCCGAGCGTTTCCGGAGCGCCGGAAAACAGTGTCGGTCACAAGCCCCTCCGCAGAATGGTGCTCCGAACATCCGGAGAGTGAACCAGTGGGAACGGCATACTTTCGGGCCATCCTGGCCGAAGGTGCCGGACAAGAAGCTGGCCGCTGCCATAACTCCAGAGCCGGGCCAACAATGGCTGGCTACTGGAAAGGCCTCGTGGGGAATCCTCGGTCCAGTATCTCCATGAGGGGATACTTGGTCTGCTTTGAAACTGATTCGAGCTTCATCCCAGTAGATTCTGAGATGAACCGAAGCATTGCCAGGAACGAGGATGGGCTCTCGTCCACCGATTGACCCCCAGTGGACTCCAGGTCGAGGGGCCTGGAGAACAGCGAGGAATCATCGTCAGACTCCGAGGAGTCTGCAAACAGCTGCTGAAGGCCTGAGCCACCCTCCACTTGCCTAGGCCGATCGGGAGTGAGGGTGACCGACAACTGATGGGGCAAACCCTGACCCGACCGAGAATCCTTGGTCGGTGCCCCAGTTTTAGGTTGTGGAGGCGGAGGTTCCACCACAGTGGGTGGCGCAGCTGGTTTCGGCCAAACAACTGGCTTCGGCTCCTCAATTACCACGAGGGGTTGTTTCGTCTGCTCTGGTGACAGCCACTTAATGGTCAGGGAAGGCGACGAAGCCAGCTTGTTCCTGGTCAAAAGGAGCTGCTGCCACATCAGATCCTTGCAGCGCTGACGCAATTTGCACCAGAATCTGTCCTCTGAAGAGGACGAAGACGAGGATGAGCAGCGCCGCTGCTTTCCTCGGTGCCGAGACCAAGACCACCGATGTCAGCAGGATTGGCTGGACCGAGAAGAGGTCCGAGACCGAGACCTTCAGTGTTTCCGAGGGTGGGTCTGAGAGGGAGTGGGGGAAACCCGTTCCTCCCTCGGTTCGGGGACCTTAACTGGGGACTCCGGCATAGGCAAGTCCTCGGTTTCCACCGGGGCAACCGGTGAAGAAGGGTTGTCGGCTTCTCCAGTCGACAACCTATCTGACGGGTTGAGAAAAATCTCAACTGCGTCAACGGGTGTCTCGGCCGGCTGACCTGACGGGGACACCATGAAGCCAGCGGCCCTAGCCGCAACCTCGACCAAAGTAGAGTGTCGACTATCCGGGGAAGGGGACCTCTCCCGCTCCCACGAACATCGACGGTGGGACTTACCCTTGGAGTCGTCCTTCTTGGACCGAGAGGAATGTCCCGAAGGGCTCTCTCCCATGGTGGAGAGGGACTGACAAAGCTCCTTGAACGAAGCCATGTAGGAGGAGCCCAAAGACAGCAGAATAAATGCCGCGGCCGAAGAAGTAGATGCAGCCTGGGCCGCCTCCTCCTTGAGGGCGATCATTTGTTCAAGCTGTTCAGCCGAGCCCGCAGCCACGGACACCGTCCAATGGGCCTCCTCCGACTTTACCAGAAGATAACGTTTCTCGGGGCGCCCAAGCTGTAATCTGGCAGTGCAATCCTCAAGAACCGTGGCCAAGAAGGACTTGCACGATTCGCAGGCCTGCAGATTGTGATCTAGCCCAAGGCAGTAAAATGCGTGGCGTACGGATCAGTCCGACATCATCTGTCCAGGCACCGCCAACCGAGTCGATTGTCCATCGTAGCCGCGAAGGAAGAAAGACCGAAGTCTAGTAAACTTTAATATAAGTTTCGGTTTAACTGAAGAGTTAGGATCCAGGCCTAAAACACAAGAGCGCAAAGGGGAGGAACCTGAGCTTCCAAGCGGTAAGGAAGATCTGGCGTCATGGGGTGGAGCCAAGAGTTTTATCACCCAGGTGGGTGGAAGGAGCCAGCATGAAGACCTTCCGGCAAGATTTAAAGTGGCAAGGAACCTGCCAGTAAGTGTGGATTGAACAACATATCCATGTCCCTAGAAGTATATATTTTTTTTTTTTTACTTTACACATATAGAATATTCAGGAATACAGTGTTTGTATTCTTCCTCAAACGTTTCGGACTTCAGTCCTTCATCAGTGAGAAACACTATAATAAAAAATATTTTTTGCATATTTAATATCTTAATAATCCTACTCATTCAAATTTCTCACTTTAGACAAGGTCATATTCCTCGCCATACACTTTTTCAGCATATTCTCTTTCTCTTAAGCAAGTCAATTACTCAGGTATTTTTTTGTCTGTAAAAATTAGCAAAAATGCCTTGAATAAATATCACTACTGTAATATCATTATCAAATAATCATCTCCCATATTGTTATTTAAATTAAATCTAGGAACATCCCTTTTCAGTTCCTGATATCTAGGACAGGCCTATAAACATTATTTCCACTAATAAATATCACTTATTCTGATCGCATACGTGTCTCGACTGACATTATTGTCGTTGAGAATCTTCACATCAACATATGAAATTTGCCAGCAGATAAAGGCCTAGATGTCTATCAAGTCTGCTCGAATGTGCAGCTAGCACCCCTTATTCTGCAGCTGCCCCTCCCTTCCACCCTTCACCTCCATTGACTCTCCCCCTTATCCTGTCCCATCCCTTTTTGAAGCAGTCCACTGTTCTACTGGATACTACTTCTGCAGGTAATGCATTCCACCCAGCTACCACCCTCTCTGTAAAAAAGTGTCTCCTCATCTCCCTCCTGAACCTTTCTCCCTCCAGTCTCATATCATGGCCCCTGGTGTCCCTCCTCTCCCTTACTTTGAACAGCCCCTGTGTACCTGCCTTGTTTATTCCTTTCATGTACTTAAAGGTTTCAATCATGTCCCCCCATCCCTCCTCTCCTCCAGCAAGTACATGTTCAACTCCCTCGTATAATAAGTCCCCCAGCCCCTTGATCATCGTTGTCACCCTGTGCTGCACCCCCTCCAGTAACTTAATGTTCTTCTTCAGATACGGGCACCAGTACTGCACACAGTACTCCAAGTGCGGTGTAACTAATGACCTATACTGTGGCAGAATCACCTCCTCCCTCCTAGAGGATATACCCCTTGCAATGCAACCCAGCATTTTGTTGGCCTTTGCAGCTGCCTTCCTACATTGTGCCGAGTTGTTCATTGACCCTGTAATGAGCACCCCCAGATCCTTCTCCTCCTCTGTCTGGGCTAGCTGCACTCCCCCCAAACTGGTAACTCCTCTTTGGGTTCTTTATCCTGAAATGCAGCACCTTACACTTTTTGGCATTAAACCCCAGTTGCCAGGTGTCTTACCAGGTTTCAAGCTTTGCCAGATCATCCTGCAACCCCTGCCATCCCCCTAGGTCATCCACCACCGTTCCCATCTTGGTATCATCAGCAAACAGACTGATTTTGCACTTAGCAAGGCATTTGACACAGTCCCACACAAAAGATTAACATACAAGTTGGCCAGCCTGGTAGTGGGTCCCAAGATGGTAACTTGGGTAAAAAATTGGCTGGAGAACAGGACACAGAGGGTAATAGTAAACGGAGTCCACTCTGAAGAAAAGGGGGTTACTAGTGGGGTACTGCAGGGTTCAGTACTAGGACCGGTCCTCTTTAATGTCTTTATAAGCAACATTGCAGAGAGACTGGAAGGAAAAGTATGTCTCTTTGCAGATGACACAAAGATCTGCAACAGTGTTGATACACAAGCTGGGGTGGAAAGGATGAGAAGAGACTTGGCAAGGTTGGAAGAATGGTCAAATGTATGGCAGCTTAGATTCAATGCTAAGAAGTGCAAAGTAATGTACCTGGGAAGCAAAAACCAAGGGGAAGAGTACACAAAGGGGGGGTGAGATGCTAACAACAACAAAAATGGAAAGGGACCTGGGGGTAGTCATATCAGATGACCTAAAGGTGAGCAAGCAATGTGAGAGGGCAGTAAGTAGGGCTGGTGGGATACTGGGATGCATAGGGAGAGGCATCACCAGTAGAAAACAGTAAGTAGTTATCCTTCTGTACAGACAGTTGGTGAGATCCCATCTGGAGTACTGCATGCAGTTCTGGAGACCCAATCTCTGCAAAGACATAGACAGGATGGAGGCAGTCCATAGGAGGGCAACTAAAATGGTGCAGGGTCTGCACCAGAAGACATATGAAGAGAGACTTAAGGATCTTAATATGTATAGCCTCGGTGGGGGCATGATTGAAACTTTCAAATACTTCAGGAGAATCAACAAAGTCCAAGAGGGTAGCATCTTTCAGAAAAAGAGGTGTGCAAGAACAAGGGGGCACAATTTGAAGCTAGAGGGGGGACGGCTCAGACACAATGAGAGGAAGTATTTTTTCATGGAGAGGGTTGTGGATGCATGCAACAGCTTTCCTGAGGAGGTTGTGGAGTCAAAAACAGTGGGGGAATTCAAGAATGCATGGGACAGTCATAAGGCAATTCTAGGGGTGGAGGTTAGAAGAAGCAGGTTGTTGGTTAGCTAGGATCTGCAACTTATCCATTAGGTAGGGAAATGGGCAGACTGGGTGGGCCAAGCAGTCCTAGTCTGCTGTCAAATTCTATGTTTTTATGTTTCTATGGTGTCCAATGATATGTCTGCAATGAATATCCCAAACAACACTGGTCCCAACATTGAGCCCTGCGGAACACCACTTGTCACTACCCTTGGGTGTGAGAGCTCCCCCCTCCAACACCAGCCTCTGTTGCTTTCCCTGAAGCCAGTTCCCTGCCAATCTCACCAGCTTTGCACCTGCCTCTGTGCCTTCTAACTCACTTCCCAGCCTCCCATGTGGCACAGAGTTGAATGCCTTACTGAAGTCCACATACAGGACATCCACTGCATGGTTCCTGTCCAGTTGCCTAGTTACCCAGTCAGAGAACTCCACCAGGTTGGTTTGGCAGGATCTGCCACATATGAAGCCATGCTGTCTGCTGTCCAGTAGTCCTCTAGCCTCTAGGAGAGTCACCAGCCTCTCCTTCAGGATAGTCTCCATCAGCTTACCCACAATGGATGTGAGGCTCACTGGTCTGTAGTTCCCCAGTTCATCCTTGGGGCCACTCTTGTGGAGGGGCACCACATGAGCCATCCTCCAGTCCTGAGGTACATATGGAGGAGCACTGACGGTTTGCTACGGTAAATACAGGTTACTCACCTGTAACAGGAGTTCTAGGAATGGTATATGTTGTTCATCCACACTCATTGGCAGGTATCCTTGCCGCTTTAAATCTTGCCGGAAGGTCTTCAAGCTTGCTCCTCCCACCCACCCGGGTGGTATAACTCTCGGCTCCGCCCCATAACGCCAGATCTGGCCCGCTGGAAGCTCAGGTTGTGCGTCGGCCGGGAGGTCGGTGGAAATGTGGATGAACAACATATACCATTCCTAGAACTCCTGTTACAGGTGAGTAACCTTATTTCTAGGACATGGATATGTTGTTCATCCACACTCATTGGCAGACTCCTAGCAGTTCTCCGGGAGGAGGAGGCAAGACGCACCCCATATACTTACTTGGGGAAGAGACTGGGAACCGAGGCCCCAAAACCAGCATCCCGGCGTGACTCAAGGTCGATGTGGTAGTGGGTAATGAAGGTGTTGCTGACTTCAGGTAGCAGCCCTGCAGATTTCCTGGATAAGGGCGTCCTGGAAGCAGCCACCGTTGCAGCAGTATGGCGGGTAGAATGAGCTCTTATCCTCTGGGAGGCTCCATGCCCGCCAACTTATAGCAGAGATCTATGCAGGAGGTTACCCACCTGCTTATCGTCCGCTTGGCTGCAGGTCTGCCAGATGCAGCTTCAGCGAGGTGACAAACAGCTGGCGAACCTCTCCCGACTTCAGCTGCAGCGCCTCCTTATAATAAGCCAGAGCTCTTCAGGGTCCAGAGTATGGAGCCTATATTCGGCCTCCGAGGTGTGATTGGGGTAGAACACCGGCAGAGTCAACACCTGGTTAAGGTGCAACTCCCACACCACCTTCGGAAGGAATTTCGGTGGGGAAGAGACAACCCTTGTCCCGGAAGACCAGGTAAGGAGACTCGGCGAGCGCCTGAGCTCTCCCATCCTTCTGGCTGACGGATAGCCACCAAGAAGGCGGTCCCCACGAGGTGAGAGAGAGCACACCTGTGCATAGGTTCGAATGGCTTGCCATGAGCTTTGCCAGTACCAGCAGTAGATCCACGGAGGTGGGGTTCCCGCACTGGAGGGAAATGTGATCAAGGCCTTTGAAAAAGCCAGACCACCTTCTCCTCGCCACCGACTGCTTCCCTGCCCGCGCCTCGGCAAGCAGAGATGGCTGCCAGGTGCACCCAGGGTCGTCGACCTAAGCCCTTGACTAGAAAGGGACCACAAATAGTCCAAGATGCTTGCCAAGGAACAGGAGGAAGGGTCCAAGCCCTTGCCCTGACACCAAATGGAAAACCTTTTCCATTTGAAGGCATAACATTTTCTGATCGACTCCTACGGGACGCCTCAACTACATTGAGGACCGCCGGAAGAGACCCAAGGCCTGGAACTCTAGCGGCTCAGGAACCAGGCCGTCAGGTGCAGGGATTGAAGGTCCGGATGGAACACCTTCCCTGATTGACTGAGAGCAGGTCCGGGCGAGCTGGAAGCTGCCGCGGAGTCCTGGAGCTGAGACTGAGGAGATCTGGGTACCAGAACTGCGAGGCCAGTCTGGGGCTATCAGAATCTCTGCCTTGTCCCTCCTCGCCTTGAGAAGCACCTTGTGGATCAAGGAAATGGGGAAAGGCATAAAGAGGCCCGGGGTCCATTGCCTCGAGAAGGCATCCCCTGCAGCGAGCCCTGCTGAGGCGGGCATGAAACAGACTCAGCTTCGCGTTCTCCCTGGAGGCAAACAGGTCCACCTGAGGTGTGCCCCAATGGGAGAACAGATGCTGTACTACCTCCGGCAGGAGAGACCACTCGTGGGATGCAGCCCCTATCCGGCTCAGGGCATCGGCCAGGGTGTTGGAGGCTCCTGCCACGTGAATGGCTAGAATCCGCCTCCAGGCTGCGCGGTGACCAAATGCGAGCTTCCTTGCATAGAAGCATGGAGCGCGTCCCGCCCTGGCGGTTTAGATAGTACATGGTCGTGGTATTGTCCGTCTGGACTCGGACCACTTGACCCCGGAGGAACGGAGCAAAGGCGGTGAGAGCTAGGCGGACCGCTCGGAGCTCCAGCAGGTTGATGTGGCATCGGGACTCACGCGGGGACCAGAGGCCATGAGCCCGGTGTTCCCCCAGATGGGCACCCCAACCCATCAGAGAGGCATCGGTCGATAGAGAGACCGTCGGCTCGGGGCGGACGAACGGGATGCCCTCCTGCAAATGATCTGGAATGGTCCACCACTGAGAGCGCTCCACATCCCCTGTGTCACCGCACAAGCTGGTCCAAGGGATCGCAGCTGCCAGGACCACTGGCTGGCCAGTCCCACTGAAGGGACGATGTTCCAGCGGCCCAACGACCACGCTGGTGCAGGCCGCCATGAGACCCAGGAGGCGCAGGGAAGTCCTGGGCAGGGCGCAATTGCCCAACCCAGAAATGATCGGGCAAAGGAGGAAAGAACCTCGGCCCTGTCCGCGGAGCCGCACTCTGGCCTCGAAGAGAGTCGAGCTGCGCCCGATGAATAGAATCACCTGCTTGGCTCGAGTTCCGACTTGGCCTCGTTGATAAGGAGGCCCAGTTGAGGACAGACCTGGAGGCCAGATCTCTGGACCACTCCGCCTCCTTCCTGGAGGGAGCTGCTATCAGCCAGTCGTCCAGGTAAGGGTACACCCGACCTCGGCGCCCTAGAGATATGCTGTCACCACTGCCATGCATTTGGTGAAGACCCTGGGAGCTGGAGACAAGCCGAAGGGCATGGCTTGGAACTCGAAGAGGATCCTTCCGCCGAGCGAAGGAATCTCTGTGAGACGGACGGATAGGGACGTGAAAAACGCGTCCTGCAAGTCCAGAGAGCAGAACCACGCCGCGTTCAAGGATGGTATTATCTGAGCCAGAGTGACCATCCTGAAGTTCGAGACCTTAGGAACTTGTTTGAGTCGTGTGGGTCAATGGGAAATGGGCCAGCCCCCGTCTGTTGGAACCAGGAAGTACCTGGACACAAACCCTGGGTCTGAAGGAGGGTCCACCGCCTCTCTTACCACCTCCTTCTGGAGGAGGACAGCGATATCGGCTCGACGAGCCGCCAGTGAGCTGGGGATCCCGAAGCCCCCGAGGCGGCAGCTCTGAAGGGAGTGGTGCCTGCTCGAATTCCAGAGCGAGGCCTCTTCCCACCACCTCAAGACCCACCTGTCCGTGGTAACAGCGGACCAAGGCGGAAACGGAAGTGCGGGCCGTCCCCCACCCAGGGGGACCCAAAGTGGTAGGTGATCGGGGATGGGGTGACACCCCTCAGCCCGTCCACTGGGCAGGCTTGGAGGAGGGACCGGCCGAGGGACCTCCTGGGCCCTTTCCTCCCTGCCTCCTGTTAGGGGAAGCCGGCTTGGTTTGGGATGCCAAGGCCGAGCCTGCTGGCCCTGGCGTTGCTGGGCGGGCGCGCCGAGGCAGAAGGACGAGAGCTTAGGCTGTGGTTTCTTGACCTTTGTCCTTCTGAGCGGAAGAGACAGAGTCCAAGGTGGCATGGACTCTCGATCCTCTGCGGTGACCTTCCACCCCAGGGCTGAAGGTCAGTCCCAAAGGAACATCCGTAACTTGTGCTGGTATCCAGTAAAAAGTGGATATCCTCAGCCAAGCCACATGACATAGCCACTGCGCACGCCACCGATCTAGCTACTAGGTCCTCTATATCCAAAGCTGTCTGGAGCTGCTGTTTGGTTACTGCCCTGGTCCCGGCACCTGCTTAACCTAGGGGTCTGCAGATCGGCGGGAAGATGAGGATGACCTCATCCAGGGAGCCCAACAGGGCATGAGAAAATGTGCCATGAGGGCGGCCGAACTGGCCTGGCTGAAGGCGAGAGAGGGCCTGGCGCGACTTTATCGCCCGACATAGTCCAATTTCTTGGACTCCTTGTCAGGAGGTTTGTCCACATCCCTGGGCGTTGCGGCGGGAACGACGCTGTCGATGCTCAACCCCTCAGCAGAGGGGTTCCAAAACCAGACAAGGAACCGGTGGGGACCGCATACTTCCTGGCCATCCTGGCCGAAGGCGCAGGGGCAGGAAGCAGGCGCTGCCAAAGCTCCAGTGCGGACCCACTATGGCCTCGCCACGGAAAGCCTCCGTCGGAGAATCCCTCGGTCCAGAATCTCCGTGAGGGATACCAGCCCGTTGGAAGCGGGTTGGAGCTCCATCCGGTAGACTCGAGATGAGCGAAGCAGTCTAGGAAGGCAGCGGGCTATCGGTCCATGTGACCTCACAGAGACTCCAAGTCCAGTCGCTTGGAGAAAAGGAGGAATCATCTTCGGACTCGGAAGAGTCCTCGAAGAGCTGCCTCTGCCTGAGCCACCTTCACCTGCCGAGGTCGGTCGGGAGTGAGGGTAACTGACAGCCGATGGGGTAGACCCTTGGCCCGACCGAGATCCTTGGTCGGAGCCCCAGTGGTGGCTGTGGGCGGAGGTTACGGAATCGGTGGAGCAGCTGGTTTTGGCGAACAACCGGCCTGGGTATAGGCTCCTCGGATAAGTCGGAGGTTGTGTCGGCCGTTCGCGTGACAACCACTTGATGGCGGGGAAAGGCGGCGGGGTGCGGCTTATTCCCGGCCAGGAGGAACTGTTGCAACATAAGGTCCTCGTGCCGTCGGCGTAATTTCGCGAAGCCTCCCTCATCCGAGGGAGGAGGAGGAGGACAAGGACAGCGGCGCGACGCTTGCAGCGTGCGGAGCCGAGACCGCCTGGCAGTTGGGATCGGCTGGACCGCCGAAGGGTCGAGACCGAGACCGAGGTCCCGAATTTCGAGGTCGATGCGGGAGGTGTCGGCGAACGGCACTCCCTTGACTCGGATAGTCCATCGAGGCTCCGAGAACGGAGGCACAAGCTGACCCACAGGATCTCAACTCCTCCCGGGGAACCGGGAGAGGGAATCTCGGCTGCTAAGCGACAGCCCATCCAATGGGCCGAAAAATCTCGACTTCATCGGTGGAGTCTCGGTCCAACTGACCTGGACGGGACACCGTGAGGCCAGTGGCGGGTAAGCGGTCGATCGGGTCGGACGGTCGACGCGCCGGGAGAGGGACCTTCCCGCCTCCCAAGAGCGGCCGACGAGGACTTACCCCTGTCCTCTTTTGGACCGAGAATAAGGTCCAGCAGGCATGAGCCCTTCTCCTTTAGTGGAGGGACAGACAAAGCTCATAAAAAGAAGCCGTGTAGGAAGAACCCAGAAGGCGGGATAAATGCGCTGACCCGAGGAAGATCGGCCACGCGCCTCCTCTTCGAGGCGACCATCCGCTCGAGCTGATCCGCCGGAGCCGCGCCCTTGACCACCGCCAACCGGGCCTCCTTGGACTTCACGGAGAAAGCGCTTCTCGGGACAGCCCAGTTAGCAATCGGAGCATACGGTCTTCAGGGACGTAGGCCGAAAGATGAGCACAAAGTCGCAAGCCTCATGGGTCGTGCTCAAGGCCCAAGCAGTAGACACACGCTGGAGTGTGGATCCGTCTCGAGACATCTTCTGCCCGCATGGGCATCTCCAAATCTGGGAGTCGATTTGTCCATCGCAGCCGCGAGGGATAGAAGACTGAAGTCTTTTTTGCAAAATTTATTTTTAAATCCGCAAACGGAGAAATAGGAACCAGTCACAAACGCAGAGCGTTAAGGAGGGAACCTGAGCTTCCAAGCGGTAAGGAAGATCTGGCGTCATGGGGCGGAGCCGAGAGTTATACCACCCGGGTGGGTGGAAGGAGCAAGCTTGAAGACCTTCCGGCAAGATTTAAAGCGGCAAGGATACCTGCCAATGAGTGTGGATGAACAACATATCCATGTCCCTAGAAATGTTAATTCACTGTGCACTGTCATTCCACATAGGGAAGGCCTTGAGGCCATGGAATTTTCTCTCAATATGAGAACTGAGGAACAAAGGGTGGAGCTACTCAAAATGTAAGAATATAGTAGAGGAGGGATCCAAGGTAGTCTACAGAAGATGTAAAATACTGCGAGACATGGTAGTGTCCAACATTTTGCCAGGCCCAGTACCTATCAGAGCTCACCTGTCTCTCCCTTCCCCTTGGTACACATAGGTGTGGTAGATGTATATATTGTAGCTATGTTTCACCAGGCCTCACGTTCCCCCATCCAAGAACAGGGAATGTGGTAAAAATAAAGCACTTTATCAATTGTGACACAAAAGGAGTTGTGTATTTGTTGAAGTGTAGCCGTGGTTCCTTTTACATAGGACGTACGACATGCAGCTTTAACACCAGACATGGGAAACACATTTGAGCATTATCCAGAGGGGATGATACCTACGCTATAGTTAAACATGTAAAAAACAAACCAGGAGAAGCCCACAATATTAAATGTGTGGGTACTGAAGTTACAACGCAGGATTGTGGGGGTGGGGGGTGAGAGTCTTGAGAAAAAAATAGTGAGAAGAGAAAGCTTTGGGATCTATGATCTGAGTGCCAGAAACATAGGAATAAATGAAAATATAGATCTGGCAGCTTTTCTAAAGAAATGTAGATGTTGATTATTTAGAACTGACACATAAGAAAAAGGGTTTGCTTTCCGCACTATATTTATAATTCTGTTGCTGAAAATGAGTACATACAAAGTGTAGTGCTTGGGTTGTGGCACACTGTCATCAGGGACCTATATGTAATTAAGTCCATCTAAAAATATTTTGAGAATGGACAATGTAGTTGAATTCCTTTATTTAAGTTCCCCAGTAATGACAGTAGTGTACACCCCATGATATTTGAATGATGTGTGTTACTTAATAAGCACTTTAAAATCTTTTTTATTATGGTTTCCAGAAGAACACTAAATGGAAGTAATTGATGCTTTTAAATTCACTGTAACGTGTCTGTGATTGGATGCTATTGTCACATGATTTATTTGAATCACTATATAGATATGCATTATCGTGTTACTAGTTAGATTGACTTTGATGATGCCTGGCAGTTGCCAGGGGAAACGTTAGTCGAGAGCGTTTTTTGCCACAAGTTTTAAGCTCACTGTGTGTGGGTGCACTATGCACTTTAAATTAAAAGAACTTGAATTAAATTTTGTTGTCCTGGTGCTTATCTGCGTTCATGGGTGCTTCCTATTTTTTTGTCGTATGTTCAATGTACCAACTGTAGTAGGTACGGTAGTGCCTAATCAAAGTCCCCACACCTTGGTGTCTGGTCGATGGTCCGGGGTTGGCATCACTGCCACTGGAGCGGACGATGACAATGCAGGCTGCAACAGCAACCTAGTCCTCGCCAGGGAAGCAGATCAGTCCTTATCCTTATGTTCTAATGACCTGTCTTTTTTGCAGTCTTTAGACTTTGAGGACCGCAAAACGGTCGATGGGCCTGGCATCGCCGCTTTCTGACCCAGTTTTTTTCCCATGGTTGCTAGAGTTTTATCTACAAACTTCTCCAGTGCCTTTTCTGCATTGCCGGGTTCCTTCACCGAAGCCCAAAAAATCTCAAGTCTTGATGTTGTGAGAGAGGCCTAAGCAGCAGACACACACTTCATGTGTGTCATCCTTATAATTCTTTTCTCCATGCTCGCAGTACCAGAACATCATCATTGGTTTCTGGAGCATGCAGAGGAGGCGGTATCAATAAAATATTACTGTTTACTTCAGAATAAAATAACAAACGACAACGGCTAGTTAGTCGGCATTTCCACAATAGGTCTGACGAGTGCAACTGATGACAGGAAAACTGAGGAGAGATGGGGCCTCCCATGTTTAAGTCAACAAGGACGCATGACATCGTCATTGGTGGCCCCCCGCTAGCAAAAGTTTCCATGTGGTCCAAGCGCTGATACAGGTATAGTTACAAAGGTGTGGCCTAAGGGAAGAGATATCCTCAAAGAAGATATAAAATTTGGGAAGGTTTTTTTTCAACAAAAGTTTGATTTCTAGTTAACGGTACCGCTCCATTAGAATGACCCCTAAACTTCTCAAAGTCTCTGAAATACTAATAAAATATATTTGGCTACATTACTGAGTTCAGTATCGAATTCAGTTCCATTTTGAAGGTGATAACATCTTCTTTTTAATTTCCCTGCCAAGCAGAGAATTCATGGTCTGCCAGGTCTTCCTAGGATCGCCTAAATCATTAAGCTTTTTGGATTTAAAACAAATCTATCTTAGTCATTCTGTTGATTTACATTTATTACGTAACCTCTTATAATCTTGTAGTGACACAGGGGCTTTTAAGGCCTTACATGTCTTCCACAATTTATCTCTTTCCTTCATGAGATTACTAAGTTCAGAGGCTACACATTTCTCTTTTTTTTTTTTGGTCCCTCATTCTCATTCGTCTCTATCAATAACTTCAACAAACAGCTTACAAAATCTTTTCAATGACCCATCAATATCACTGACTGTAGTCCAGGAAAGACCAAACAACCTCCCTAAATGAAGTCACCAGAACCTTCAGAATTAAGGCATTTAGGATTCCTTGTATTAATGTATAATGGCGGATTACCTAAACATTTGGCCATCCACTTACAGTAGATTGGGCAGTGGTCATTCATAGTGTCTGACAGAACTCCAGACTCAACAACCTTAGTAGTGGATGACTTGGAGGGAAGACAGATGTTGCAACAGGATCTGGCAAAACGGGAGGACTGGTCGGACACTTGGCAGCTGGGGTTCAATGCCAAGAAATTCAAGGTGCTACATTCGGAGCAAAAAAACGAAGGAGGAGGAACTACCAGCTAGGGGGGATTCAGCTAGCCAAAGCAGAGGAGGAGAATCATCTAGGGGTGATCATAACGGGAGCAATGAACAACTCAGCACAGTGTAGAAAGGCAGCTGCAAAGGCTAACATGATGCTGGGTTGTACTGCCAGAGGCATATCCTCCAGAGGGGGGTGATCCTGCTGTTATATAGGTCACTGGTTAGACCACACCTGAGTACTGCATGCAGTTTTGGTGTCTGTACCTGAGGAAGGACATTAGGTTACTGGAGGCGATGCAGCAGGTCAACAAAAAATCATCCAGGGGTTAGGGACTTGCCCTTTGAGAGTAGGCTGAAGGAGTTGAACATGTACTCCCTGGAGAGAGCAGGGATTGGGGGGGACATGACTGAAACCTTCAAGTACATGAAGGGAATAAATAAGGCAGGCACGGAGGGGCTTTTCCAGTTAAGGAGGGAGGGACACCCAAGGGCACAATCTGAAATTTGGGGGGTTCATGAGGAAATGAGGAGACTTTTTTGTTTGTTTGTTTTCAGAGAGGTAGTGACAGCGTGGCAGCACTACCAGAGGAAGAAGTATCCTGTAAGACAGTGGGCTGCTTCAATAGGGGATGGGACAGGGTAAGGGGGGGGAGAGGGAGGGGCAGCTGCAGTATAAGGGCTGCTAGCTGCACAATCAAGCAGACATGACAGACCAAAAGGCCTTTATCTGCTGACAAGTTCTTATGTTTGTATGTAATTTGTTTTTCAGATCCTAACAAGATGTCCACAGTCGTTAAATCACAGCCACTGTGACTTGAGAAAAGATGAAGATCTTAGGTTTTCTATTCAGAGGGAACACAGATCAAGGATGCCCCCTTCATCTCTGTCTGTCCTGCCTAAAAACAGAAAAACCCGGTAAAAATATTTCCTGCTCAGTTACCCTGTCACCTAGCCAAGTCTCAGAGTGCTATTAAAATTGTAGTTTATTTCAACCCATGCCTCTAGAGAATTCCATTTGGCAAGAAGGCTGTGAATATTCAGGTGAACAATTCTTAGAGTTGGAGATCGAGATAATTCAGTAGTAGCACTAGGGAAGGCTGCGAGAACTGACTCACCCAGTACATTACCTGGGCGAGGATGGACTGAAACAGAGGTTAATAATAGAAGGATCACTCATTTTCAAAATCTAATTTTGTTATAATAATCTCTCTTTTTTGTTACATGTTTTACATGTACATGGCTCCTCCCTGAACCACTAGGAATACAAATGTTCTTGTATCCTATGAAATTAGACAGTAACCCTTTTAAAAAAAAAAAAAACAGCCACACCATTCCAGTACCATTAAAAAAATAAGGGACTCATTATATTCTGTCTACATAAAATTAAGTCCATCATTATCTCTCCAAAATTTCACTTTCCCATATCCCATGTATTAAATGTAATCTTGGGACAATGTTGCTGTGTATTGCATAACAATACCAAAAAACTAAAAATCAGCAACTGATAAAGCATGTTTAAAATTAGTATAAGCCAATACTGGATTTGACAACCATCAGACTTATTCCACCACCAACAGAAACCATATAAAATTAATTACCAAACAACACAAACAGGATTTTGAAGTTTAAAGCTGTTCTATTAATGCTTATTAAAGTGATAAGATGGCTCTATCTTCTTTCCAACCTAAACCCCCACCTGGGAGCAACAGTTCACCACAATCAAATCAGTTAGCGAAACTCAACTGGTGAGGTTGTTACAATTTTGTGTTCGGTAAGAAGGGAGAACTAATTTGCAATAATAACTTAACCAGGCAGTATAAATGATCAGGAGCAGTATTAATACATTCTGCCAAAATCCTGATTATGCTTCAGTAACAAGTATTACTATTTTTTTTTTAATTGTGCCAGAGTGGCATTTGCAGCACTTGCATGAGTGTTGCATGTGTGGGCATCACACAAGTAGCGCAGGCTTTTGAAAAGCTTAGACCCACCCCTCATAATGCCCCTGGCCATTGGCTCGCCCCCAAGCACCCTGTATGCCACAGAGCCCACCCGGACAGTTGTTGGAGCAGGTAATACCTGCAAACGGCAGTTCAGTGAAATCAGGCTGCAGTCTCAGTGATGACTTTCTTGCTGCAGGTCAGATGTAAAGCAGCAGGTTGATGAAAAAAGTTGGAGGTCGTGCAGACTTTTGAAAAACTTAGCCCTGCCTCTCGTATCGCTCCTAACCACCAGCTCACCCCCAAGTGCCCTGCCTGCCATGAAGCCCACCTGGACAGCTGCTGGAGCAGCTAATACCTGCAAACAGCAGTTCAGTGAAATCAGGCTGCAGTCTCAGTGATGACTTTCTTGCTGCAGATAAGGTGTAAAGCAGCAGGCTGATGAAAGACTGGTTAGACAAAAGCAGCGTGTGGTAGCATTCTAAGTTGTGCTACATCAGTGACATCACTACTGCAGCACAGTAAACCTATTCCAGGCATTTATTTCCATGCAGAACATTCCGTCATACGCAATAATTGGTATTACATTCTGGATGAGCACATTCATGTTATTACAGATGTTAGGTTGGTGATAGGATCTGAACTACTGCCAATATGGACAGGCTCAGCACACTAATGCAGTTACATATGTTTCTCGTGGTACTAGATTCTGCACCACTTTCATTATGTACAGGATCAGAATACTAGTGCCGTTACAGATGTCACAGTCACTGCTGGTATCTGAACTTTCATCATTAAGTACAGGACCAGCACACCAGTGAAATTACAGATGTTACTGTTGGCAATCTGAACTGCTGTCACAGAAACATAGAATGTGATGGCAAAAACGGGCCGGTAGGCCCATCTAGCCTGCCCTATTTTCCCTGCCTACTGCTACTCCCTGGACCCTATTCCTTCACAGGTGTCCCACCCTCCTCCCTTTCCTCTACCTATTATGCCCATGTGCTAATCTCTTGTATGTTTGACGCTCCCCACTATCTTCGCCCCTGCCATCTCCAGTGGCAGGCTGTTCCAGGTGTCCATCACCTTTCTGTTAAAGTATTTCCTCACATCCCACTTAAATGTCCTCCCCTCAAGCTTCACAGTATGCCCCCATGTTCTGGTGCTCCTCTGTGAGGTACTTCTGAGTCTCAATCACCCCCCCGTCTTCTAATGAGTACATATCGTCTAGCTTCTATAACCTCTCTCACGTGGTTTCTTGCGCAACCCCCAAATCATTTTTTAGCCCTCCTCTTGACTGCTTCCACCTTGTGAATGTCCTTGCAGACACGCAGCCTCCAGAACTAGACACAATACTCCAGGTGGGATCTCACAAGCGAGCGATACAGTGGCAACACCACCTCTCTTCTGCTAGAAATCCCCCTCTCTATGCTAACCATCACCCGGCTAGTCTTGCCTACTGCCTTGTCACACTGCCCTGTCACCCTGAGATGAGATATGATTACTCCAAGGTCTCTTTTGCTTGGTAACTGTAAGTACCCCCCACCCCCAATCTTATACACAGTCCCCAGGTTTCCTCGCCCCAGTTGCATGACTTTGCACTTTTTAGTATTGAAACCCAGCTGCCACACCCTAGACCATTCCCCTGCATTCTGTCCACCCCTTCCTGGTGTCCTTTGCAGATTTTTGTGTCATCAACAGAGAGACATACCTTCCCCTCCAGTTCCTCAGCAATGCCACCTGACAATGAAGACAGGACTCTGTACCAATCTCTGTGGCACTTCGCTGGTCACTCTCCCATCTTCTAAGTGACTGCCATCTACCACCACCCTCTGCCTCCTGTCTTTCAACCCGTTACATATCCAGCTTACCACCTACTCCTCCACCTCCAGGTTGCTACGTTTCTCAATCAGCCTCCGTGGTACAGTGCGAAAGGCCTTACTAAAGTCTAAAAAGGCCATGTAAAGGCAAGGAAAGCTGCTGCACAGAATGTGGTGCTCTCAGTAAAAAGTATAAATCCACAAGCAACAAACTGTAGGCACACACTCACGTTGAGAAAGAACTGCATCAGAGTCCAGAATTATGCTAAACCTTTTTTTTTGGATAACATTTTTATTAAAAGATTTTTCAGATATAGCCACAAACAATCCACCACAAACTACAAATAACATATATGATAACAGGAATTTATGACTATATACAAGAATGGATCCTGTTTGCCAAAATAAAAAATAAAAATACAGAAAGAGAAAGGCAAAAGAGATTGACAGCAATCCATCTGTCTTAGTACCTCGTCAGACAAAGTAAAAACAAACATAAATCTGTGATGTTCCCCAAGCTACTAGTGAGGGGAACTAAATTTATTTCATACACTTCCCACATTGGAATCATAGATTATATCACAAACTCCCCATATCCACCACGTACAACTATCTCCAGATGTAACGGGATAAGAGAGAGGATCCAAGGATCCTTACACCTAGACACCAAGCAACCCTCCTCTAAGAATCTGGGCCTCGCCCACCGAGAGAGATGCCAGAAAAGGGTTCCAGGTTGTCAAAAACATCTCAGCTTTCGAAAGGCCCGGTGATGCAGAGGGTTGAGGCACTGGATGCCACACCTTGCACCACACCGGCGACCCAAGTTCAGGAACGGACTTGGGCGGCTGGGGAGTCGACGAGGCGGAGGGTGGATTGGCGTCCTAGGGACTACTTTCCTCCCTCTGGGGTGGGTTTCGAGGGATGCATCGGCGGCTTAGGCGCCCTGGTGATGACCGGGGGCAACACACGTCTTGGCGCGAAATAGGTGAACTCGGCAGATGCCTGCGTCATTGTGCTGTGTGTCACTGCACTGCCAGCTCTAAGGGGCTACTGGAGGAAAAATGGCTGGGCGCGACCGTGCAGCTTGATGGCCGTGCTCATGCCGTCCTGGAGGCCCAATGAGGAGTCATGTCAGTGGGGTCTGAGCCAGTTCCACAGTGGAGAGGTAGACGGAGATTGTACTGGATCCCTCGTGTATAGAGTGAGCCCAGATGTCCTCTGGGTCGGTGTGGGCGGGTGGCTGGACGCCCTCGTCGGTGCACCGCAGCGGGGTGCAAAAATAAGAGATATTATTTAAAAAAAAAAAAAATTCTCAGCTTTCCCCTTCATGATGTAGAACAATCTCTCCAGGGCAAGTACTTGTATGACCAGACGGCGCCACTGCTGTATAGTGGGCACAAGGCCTGACACCCAAGTATTTAAGATACATTGTCTGGCTAGAACTAAGAGGACCCAAACTCAATGAGGCAGGGCCCCCCCCCCTCCGACCCCTAGCCCTCTATCCCAAAAAGTAGGAGCACATGGTCCATATGAAGGTCCTTATTCAGCAGTATGCCTATTTTATAAGCAACGCCCTTCCAAAAAGCTCATAAGACAGTGTAGGACCAGAAATAATGTATGTAGGTGCCTAGCTCTTGTGAGCATCTGCCGCACATGGGGAAGATAGTTGGATTATATTTATGGACTATTAACGGTGGGCAGTATAGTCTATAAATAAATCTGTAGCATGACTCTTTGTATTTGTTACAGAGTAGTATGCTCTGGTGCGAGGACACCAGTTCCCAATCCTCAACTCCCAAGCTAAATATTTTTAATTCAGAAAATCAGCAACAGCAAATACAGCATATCACCACCAGCCCAGAGACAAAACGCAATGTTTCGCACAGGCGCACTGCACTTTGTCAAGAGATAGTAAATCACACTTAAATAGGTTTAAAACAGGCAAAACAAATTGCAATCATTATTTAATTTTTTTTTATTTTGTTTTTGATAACTGGGTAAGTGCACTAGACATAGAAATACAGGTTACTCACCTGTAACAGGAGTTCTAGGAATGGTATATGTTGTTCATCCACACTATCTGGCAGGTTCCTTGCAGCTTTAAATCTTGCCGGAAGGTCTTCAAGCTAGCTCCTCCCACCCACCCGGGTGGTAAAACTCTCGGCTCCGCCCCATGACGCCAGATCTGGCCCGCTGGAAGCTCAGGTTGTGCGTCAAGCCGAGTGGGTTCGTGTGGATGAACAACATATACCATTCCTAGAACTCCTGTTACAGGTGAGTAACCTGTATTTCTAGGGACATGGATATGTTGTTCATCCACACTATCTGGCAGACTCCTAGCAGTTCTCCGGGAGGAGGGAGGCAAGGCGCACACCCCCTAATACTTACTTGGGGAACAAAGATTGGAGAACCGAGGCCCCAAAACCAGCATCCCGGCGTGACTCAAGGTCGATGTGGTAGTCGGAAATAAAGGGGTGTGCTGACTTCCAGGTAGCAGCCCTGCAGATCTCCTGGATAGGGATATCCCTGGAAGCAGCCACCGATGCAGCAGTATGGCGGGTAGAATGAGCTCTTATCCCTCTGGGAGGCTCCATGCCCCCAACTCATAGCAGAGATTTATGCAGGAGGTGACCCATCTGCCTATCGTCCGCTTGGCTGCAGGTCTGCCAGAGTGCGGCTTCAAGCGTGGTGACAAACAGCTGGCGAACCTCTCCCAATTTCAGCCGTCGCTCCTTATAATAAGCGAGCGCCCTTCTAGGGTCCAGAGTATGGAGCCTATATTCGGCCTCCGAGGTGTGATTGGGGTAGAACACCGCCAGAGTCAATACCTGATTAAGGTGAAACTCCGACACCACCTTCGGAAGGAATTTCGGGTGGGGGCGTAGGACAACCTTGTCCCTGTGGAAGACCAGGTAAGGAGACTCGATGCTCAGCGCCTGGAGTTCTCCCATCCTTCTGGCTGACGTGATAGCCACCAAGAAGGCGGTCTTCCACGACAGGTGGGGAGACCACACCTGTGCATTGGTTCAATGGCTTGCCCATGAGCTTTGCCAGTACCAGCAGTAAATTCCACGAGGTGGGGGTTCCGCACTGAGGAAATGTGATCAAGGCCTTTGAAAAGTGCCCACCACTTTTCCTCGCCACTGACTGCTGACCGGCCCGCGCCGGTAAGCAGAAATGGCTGCCAGGTGCACCTTAAGGGTCGCCGCATCTAAGCCCTTGACCAGATAGGGACCATAGATAGTCCAAAATGCTCGCCACATGGACACCCAGAAAGGGTCCAACCCTTTTTCCCGACACCAAATGGAGAACCTCTTCCATTTGAAGGCATAGCATTTTCTGGTCGACTCCTTGCGGGACGCCTCAGCAGCGTTGAGGACCTCGTCGGAAAAGACCCAAGGCCTGGAACTCTAGCAGCTCAGGAACCAGGCCGTCAGGTGCAGGGATTGAAGGTCTGGATGGAACACCTTCCCTGATTGACTGAGAGCAGGTCCGGGCGAGCTGGAAGCTGCAGGAGTCCTGGAGCTGAGACTGAGGAGATCTGGGTACCAGAACTGGCGAGGCCAGTCTGGGGCTATCAGAATCACCTGTGCCTTGTCCCTCCTCGCTTCCAGCAGGACCCGTGAATCAGGAGACAGGGAAAGGCGTAAAGAGGCCGGGGTCCATGGCCTCGAGGGCATCCCCTGCAGCGAGCCCTGCTGAGGCGCGGCATGAAACAGCTCCAGCTTGGCGTTCTCCTGGAGGCAAACAGATCCACCAGAGGTGTGCCCAGCAGGAGAACAGGTTTTTACTATCTCCGGCAGGAGAGACCACTCATGCGATGCAGCCCCTATCCGGCTCAGGGCATCGGCCAGGGTGTTGGAAATCTGCCACATGAGATGGCCAGGAGATCCGCCTCCAGGCTGCGCACTAGTGACCAGATGCGGAGGCTTCCTTGCATAGAGGCAAGAGCGTCCCGCCCTGGCGGTTTAGATAGTACATGGTCGTGGTATTGTCCGTCTGGACTCGGACCACTTGACCCCGGAGAAACGGAGCAAAGGCGGTGAGAGCTAGGCGGACCGCACGGAGCTCCAGCAGGTTGATATGGCATCGGGACTCCCTCGGGGACCAGAGGCCGTGTGCTCGGTGTTCCCCCAGATGGGCACCCCAACCCATCAAAGAGGCGTCGGTCGATAGAGAGACCGTCGGCTCGGGGCGGACAAACAGGATACCCTCCTGCAGATGGGACGGAACGGTCCACCACTGGAGCGTTCCATCTCTGGGTCGTCCACATGCGCTGGTCAAAGGATGTAGCGCTGTGACCACTGGCGCCAGACCCCACTGGAGGCGCGTGTGCCAGCGTGCCCAACGGACTCACGCTGGTACAGGACCAACATAAGACCCAGGAGTCGCAGGAAGTCCGGGCAGAAGCGATTGCCCAACCAGAAATGATTGGGCAAGAGGTAGAACCTCGGCCCTGTCCGGGAGCCCGTGCTCTGGCTCGAGAGTCGAGCTCTCCCCGATGAAGGATATCACCTGCTTGTTTTCGAGTTCCGACTTGGCCTCGTTGCCAGGAGGCCCAGTTGAGATCAAACCGGAGGCCAGATTCCTGGACGCTCCACCTCCAACCTGGAGGGCTGCTATCAACCAATTGTCCAGGTAAGGTACACCCGGACCCCTCGGCGCCCGCAGGGAATGCTGTCACCGCTGCAATGCATTTGGTGAAGACCCTGGGAGCTGAAGAAGGCAAGGGCAAGGGCTCTGGAACTCAAGAGGATCCTCTGCTCTGGAAGCGGAGGAATCTCTGATGAGACGGACGGATAGGGACGTGAAAGAACGCGTCCTGGAAGTCCAGAGAACAGAACCACACACCGTGTTCCAGAGATGGTATTATCTGAGCCAGAGTGACCATTCTGAAGGTTCGAGACCTAGGAACTTGTTCAGGTCATGTAGGTCTAAGATGGGCGCAAGCCCCGTCGTTCGGGACCAGGAAGTACCTGGACCACGAACCCTGGTTCTGGTGGAGGGTCCTCTATCTCTTTTATCACCCCTTCTGAAGGAGGAGGCGATGTCGACTCGATGAGCCTGTAGAGATTCTGGGGACCCCAAAGCCCCCGCAGGCAGCGGCTCTGAAGGGTGGAGCCTGCTCGAATTCCAAGGCAGGCCTCTTCCACCACCTCAAAACCCACCTGTCCGTGGTAACAGCGGACCAGGCGGAAAGGAAGTGTCGGGCCGTCCCCACAGGGGAACCAGGGGACAGGTGGCAGGGGATGGGGTGACACCCTCAGCCCGTCACTTAGCAGGCTTGGAGGAAGGACCGGCCTGGGGACCACCAGGCCTTTTCCTCCTTGCTTCCTATTGGAGGAAGCTGATGGCTTGGGCTTGGAATACCAAGGTCTAGCCTGCTGGCCTGACGCTGTTGTTGGGCCGGGCGTGCAGGCGGGAGTAGAGGGCGAAAGGGCTTAGGCTGGGGCTTATGACCTTGTCCCTCTCTTGTGAGACCGAATCCAAGGTGGCATTGGATTTTTCGATCCTCTGAGGTGGCCTTCCACTCCAGGGCCGAACAGGTCTGTTCCCACGAAGGACGTCCGCAAGCTGTGCTGGGTATCCGGTAAAGGTGGATATTCAGCCACGCCTCACGACGCATGGCCGCCACAGCAGCCGCCACTGACCGGGATCATGAGTCTCCTATATCCAGAGCAGTCTGGAGCTGCTGCTTAGCTACTGCCTGCCCTGATCCCGCACCTGCTTGACCGTAGTCTGCAGGTCAGCGGGAAGATGAGGGACAGCCTCATCCAGGGAACCCAATAGGGCATGGGAGAAATGTGCCATGAGGACGGCCGAACTGGCCTGACGAAGGCCGAGAGAAGAGGCAGCATACACTTTCCGCCCCGAGTAGTCCAATTTCTTGGACTCTTTGTCGGGCGGTTTGTCCACGTCCCTGGCATTACCGGCACGCCAGAAAACACTGTCCGTGACCAGCCCTTCAGCCGAGGGGTGTTCAGAAAACCCGGACAGAGAGCCAGAAGGGACTGCATACTTCCTGGCCATCCTGGCCGAAGGCGCAGGACAGGAAGCCGGATGCTGCCAAAGTTCCAGGGCCGGCCGACAATGGCTTGGCCACTGGAAGAGCCTCCGTGGGAGAATCCTTGGTCCAGAATCTCGGTGAGGGATATCTGGCCCGTTTGGATACGGGTTCAAGCTTCATCCCAGTGGATTCTGAGATGAGCCTAAGAAGTCCCAGGAAGGACGAGGGCTATCGTCCACTGACTGCCCCCCAGAGGACTCCAAGTCAAAACGCTTGGAGAACAGGGAGGAGTCATCCGACTCCGACGAGTTGTCGAATAGCTGCCTGGAGCCTGAGCCACCCTCCACTTGCCGAGGCTTGTCAGGCGTGAGAGTGACCGACAGCCTACGGGGAAGGCCCTGGGCCAACCGCGACTCTTTCGTCGGTGCCCCAGCTGTCGGCTGAGGTGGAGGTGGTTCCACCACAATTGGTGGGGCAGCTGGAATAGTTCGGACAACTGGCCTGGAAACAGGCCCCTCGACCACTACCTGGTCCAGTGGCAACCACTTAATGGCCGGAGAAGAGGCCTGAGCCGGCTTATTGGCCAGAAAAAATTGTTGCCACATGAGGTCCTCGTGTTTTGGTAGCTTCGCGAAGCCTTCCCTCCTCAGTCGAGGAGGAAAAGAAGGAAAAGCGGCGGCGCGCTTGCGCGATGCCGAGACCGAGACCGTCTATGTCGACGGGAGCGGCTGGACCGCGAAGATGTCCGAGACCGAGAATCTCGGCTAGGCCGAGGTCGGTGAGGCGGGGAGCCGAGGATCGGCGATCCCCTCAGTTCGGTCGGCAAAACCGACGGCTCCTAAGTCACAGGTGCGGAAGAGCCGGCGATAACCTCAGCCTCACCGGGGAACGAGGGGAGGATCTCGGCTTCTCCAGCCGACAACCTCTCAGGTCGAGAAAATCTCGACCACGTCGGCGGGAGTCTCAGTCACCTGACCTGGCAGGGCACCGTGAGCCAGTGGCGAGCGAAAGTCGGACCAAGTCGATTGTCGACAAGGGAGGGGATCTTTCCCGCCTCCCAAGAGCGCCGACGATGAGACTTACCCTTAGACTTCTTCTCGACCGATGAAATGGACTCGAAAAGTAGGACCCGCACTTAGTTGAGAGGGTCAAGCAAACTCCTTAAGGAAGCTGAATGAGGTCCCGAGCGATAGAGGACAAGGCACGAGAAGAGGAAGCGCGCCTGAGCCGCCTGCTCTCAAGGCGACCAACCTCTCAGTTGTTCGGCGGATCTGACTGCCGGAAACCGTAGTCGGGCCTCTTTGGATTTGACCGAGGAAATCTTCTTTCGGGACGCCCCAGATGTAAGTGGGCAGCGCGGTCCTCGGGGCGTAGACCGAGAAGGAGGAACCTGGTCGCAAGCCTGCGGGTCGTGCTCCTGGCCAGAGGCAATAGCATGCGTGGAGTCGGGTCCGTCGAGACATCTTCTGCCCACAGGGACATCTCGAAATCGAAGTCGATTTGTCCATCGCAGCCAAGGAAGAAGACCGAGAAAAGTTATAAAAAAAAATTTTTTTTTTCTTTTCTAAACCGAAGGATTTAGGCCCAAAACTTAATCGCAGAGCGTTAAGGAGGGAACCTGAGCTTCCAAGCGGTAAGGAAGATCTGGTGTCATGAGGCAGAGCCGAGAGTTTTATCACCCGGGTGGGTGGGAGGAGCTAGCTTGAAGACCTTCCGGCAAGATTTAAAGCGGCAAGGAACCTGCCAGATAGTGTGGATGAACAACATATCCATGTCCCTAGAAATGCCTATTTTCACAACCTACCCTCCACCTTCAAGTACTCCATCAGTCTCTCCTTCAGCAGGGTCTCCATTAATTTCCCCACCACTGACGTGAGGCTGACTGGTCTGCAGTTACTAACCTCCTCTCTCCGGTTGCTCTTGTGCAAAGGGACCACATCATCCCTCCTACAAGTGCTCTGGAACTACCCCGGTCTCTAATGAGGTAATGAACAGCACTGCCAGAGGAGCTGCTAGCGCTGTACTCAGTTCTTTTAGTACCCTTGGGTGGATCCAGTCTGGCTCCATTACCTTGTTTCCTTTAGGGCCTCCAATCCCCCGTGAACTCTTTCTTCTGAAAATGGACTTTGGCCCTCCCCCCAACTGGTGCCCGCAGATGCATGCTGACCCATCCCTCCCACCCTCCACTGTGAAGACCAAGCAGAAGTACTCGTTTAAAATTTCTGCTTATTTATTGATCATCTTCTGCATAATATCACCTCGCTCTCCTGATCCTCACTATCCCTCCCCTTGCCTTCCTCTTTTCACTCACATACCTGAAGAATATCTTCTCCCCCTTTTTGACCTCTTGGGTGATCCTTTCATATATTTAATCCTTTGCTGTCTTCACCCTCCTCCCTTTGTTTATCCAGATATAACTCCATGTTCCCCTACGTCTGGGTCTCCTTGTACTTTGCAGAAATTGTTTTTCTCTCCCTTACTGCCTTAACCACCTCCTTAGAGAACCAAAATGGCCTCTTCCTCCTCTTACCCTTGCTTGTTTCCTTCAAACAGCTTGCTGCTGCCTTAGCTATTCCCTCCTTTATCATTCTCCATTGTGCCTCCACTCCCTCCATGGCCATCCCCCCCACTTCAAGGTATTCACTGAGGCAGTCTCCCATTTCTTTAAAACCTGCTCTCCTGAAGTCCAGGACTCTTGTCCTAGTGTGTTTTACCTCCTGACCAATCTATATGCCAAACCGCACTGTGCGATGATCGTTTGTACCCAGGGTGGTGCCCAATGTGACATCTGCAATGCTGTTCCTGTTAGTAAGCAACAAATGCAGCACTGCCCCATCTCTAGTGTGTTCTGTAACCACCTGCCTAAGAAATACCTGTCGTTATGTACAGTATTAGCAAACTAGGGCAATTACAAATCCTACTATTGGTGCTGATATCTGAATGACTGTCATTATGTACACAATATATACACTAATGTTATTACAGTTTTACTGTTGGTACTGCGATCTTAACTACTGTTGTTTCGTACATGATGTGTACACTAGTGCAACTACAGTGTTACTGTTGGTGCTGCAATCTTAACTACTGTTGTTCCATACATGATGTGTACACTAGTGCAACTACAGTGTTACTGTTGGTGCAGTGATCTGAACCACTGTCGTTCCATACATGATCTATATACTAGTGTAATTACAATGTTACTGTTGGTGCTGGTATCTGATTCACTGTCGTTCCGTACATGATTTGTACACTAGTGCAATTACAGTGTTACTGTTGGTGATGGGATCTGAACCCTGCCATTTATGTATAGCATCAGCACACTAGTGCAATCACAGATCTGAGTGTTACCACTGGGCTTGGAATTGCTGTCATTATGCACACGATCAGCACACCATCTTAATGGGAGCTCCACTATTACTTTGGCTCACTACACCTCACCCAAGTTTTGGCTTTTCATACCTAGCTGTCCTGTGATCTGGCAGATATTGATTTGATCCTTACATATCCTTTTGTTTGGAATGATGTCAACTTTTTCCCATGAAACGTTCCCTCCTGGACACTCGAACATTTCTGGTAATGTGCTGTTAAGTCAAGAAGACATGGGTTAGCAACTGTTGACCCTTTTTTTTTTTTTTTTATATTATTCATTTTTTCCTCCATTGTGGAGCGGGCCCAAATGACTGCCGGCACCCGAACCCCTGGACCAGGTCTGGCATATGCTATTGCGCTGACACACAGGCCCCGATGACATTAACAGAACACCCCCACCAGGGGCCCGTAACCGAGATCCAGGTGGCCACGCCTCTCGTGTCCAGGGACTCGGGACACGGCCATGAGCCGCTGTGGTCGCCCTCAATCTTCACCAATACTTGCCCTCAGAGCCGGA
The DNA here is from genome assembly GCA_016271365.2 of Neoceratodus forsteri. Taxonomy (NCBI): domain Eukaryota; kingdom Metazoa; phylum Chordata; order Ceratodontiformes; family Ceratodontidae; genus Neoceratodus; species Neoceratodus forsteri. The sequence goes on along the minus strand of CM057452.1, from coordinate 1,516,057,811 downwards.
CGGGTAATGATGTCTACTTCGTACCCCTTTGCAAACGAACGCCTGCCGTGTTCCTCCCCTTGAATGCATCGCTACTGACAGTGTGCCCAGCTCCAGTAGGCGCCACTGCAGTGCGCCACATAGCCCGTACCCACCCCAGAGGAAGGACAGCAGTTCTGGGATGCCCAATCCTTCCTCTACCCTGCCAGCCCCCAGTGCCCAGAGTCAGTTCCCAAACCCGGGTCGCCAGTGTGGCATACAGCGCCTCAACCCTAAGCGCCACCAGGCCAGCTAACTGTTAACCTTTTTAATCAGAATATACAGGAAAGCAGTTCTGAGCTGTTATGCCTAATGAGTCGAAGCAATTACATCTGAAAACTCAGTTGTCTCAAAGGTAGCACCTCAAGTTCCCAATAAAGAACATACAAACTTACCAGAATAAAACAGCTTCAAGAGACGCTCCTCTGTTAGGCCACACTTTTGCAACTACAAGTCGTCAGCGTCAGAACCACTCGGAAACTTTTTGCTAACTGAGGGCTGCCCACAATGATGTACAGCATGTATGCATATGTAATGTGGATGGCCCCATTACTCCTCAGTTCCCTGCCAGAGATTAGCCTCAGACGGACTGCAACCATGAAAAACCAGGAAATCAGACCAGCACCAGGCACACAGGGAGAGGCAGGAAGCTGGAGACGGGATGCATGGAGTAAAGCTTTATGCACTGCATCTCATGTAACCCACAGGATATACAATGGGGAAAGGAGGGAGGGTGTGGCATGGCCTAATGGAGGAGAAGATCTACTGTTATGGTAAGTTCTTACATAACTATTTTTTCAGGACATCTTTTATTAAGCCACACCTTTGGAATGAGCACAAAGCAACAGGGAGGACAGTACAGTCTGATGTACAATAGGGATAGAAGGCCTTGCAGTACAACAAGACGAAAACCAGCACATCTCCGAGAGACTATGCCCAGACTGTAATGTTTAGGGAAAGTGTGAATAGTGCTCCATATGGTTGCAGCACGTATGTCAGCAGCAAGGACATTTTTGAAATAAGCAAATATCCCTTGTGGAGTGACCACGAAGTTCCTTACTGTACTTTCGTACAACAGAACATAATACAGTACAATGTGCCAGCCATTTAGACAGGCTTTGTTTAGACACGGGAGCACCTGTTTTCCCAGGGCAAATGAGCCAAAAAGTTGAGAGGACTTCTTGCAGTCATTGGCATGACCAATACAGTATCTTAGTATTCTACGTACATCCAATGAAGCAACGCCTCACCCCGCTTGAAATGCTCGGGATACTATACAGAAAGGGGTATCATTTGATTCACTGTAAATTCAGACACAATCTTTGGTAGAAACTTAGAATTCATATGCAAACAGCCTGTCTTTGTGAAAAATCAAATAAGGAGTCTTGCCTGAAGCTCGGAAATCCTCACAGCAGATGTCATTGTGAGAAAAAAAAAAAACAGACTACTTACCTGCAACAGTAGTACTAGGAGTGGTGTGTGATGTATATCCACACTTCTGGCAGTGTTCATTTCCCTTCAAGGCTTGCTGGAACGTCTTCACGATGGTTCCTCCCACCCACCCAGGTGGTAACTCCATCAGCACCACTCCATGATGATGGATTTTACCCGCTGGAAGCAAGACCGATGTGCCACCTGCCAGGAGAGATCAGGGTGATGTACATCATATACCACTCCTAGAAAGTACAGCTATGTAAAAACTAACCGTAACAGTAGATCTTTGAGGAGAGTCTCTTGTAGTAGGCAATACTGTTGGGTATCCAGCAGAGGTCACTGTGGCACACGGCAGCTCTTCTAGCAGTTTTTCACCAGGGGCCGCCCACACATGACATCAACTTCCTGTTTCCTATATAACAGTGGGCGGCCCCTGGTATCTTCAGTTCCCCCGCCGGACTTAGCTCGGCGAGACCCGAGGGAAGCTTGAGTAAAAGGGCCCACCCAAGTCACTGGACCAGAATTTTGCTCTCTTAGAGAGGAGGAGATGGAGGGTTGGAACAAACCTGCAAGGGTACTCCTCAAAGATCTACTGTTACGGTGGTTTATGTAACTACCTCTTCCACATGGTGGTCTCTTGCAGTAGGTAATACTTTTGAGATGAATCCCAAGCAGTAATGCCCATATGGGAGGAGAGTTACGATAAAAGACCTTGTAGAACTGCACGGCCCGAAGGCCGCCCTACATCGTGAGGCAATATCCAGATTGTAATGCCTTGTGAATGTATGAATCGTGGACCAGGTAGTAGCATTGCAGATATCTGAAATGGAGGCTCCTTTAAAGCAAGCCACAGTGGTAACCATAGCTCTAGTGGAGTGGGCTTGGACAGGTCCAGGTAAAGGCTTGTTATATTTTTTTAACAAAATGTAATACAATTTGTCAACCAGTACGTTTAGGAACCGGGAGGCCATCGCGATCTGGGGCAAAAGAGCTGAACAGTTGAGACGTCTTTCTAATCGATTTTGTCCGATCAGTATAGTAGCGTAATATATGATGGACATCTAAAGTATGTAGTAGATGTTCATCCTGACTGGAGTAGTCAGGATAGTAGACCAGAAGCTCCAAGAACTGCTTTAAAGTATGTTCGGAGACTACTTTAGGAAGGAAAGGCTGGTACGAAGGACCACCCTGTCTTTGAGGAAAATTAAGTAAGGTTCCCTACACATAAGGACATGAAGCTCGGAAATAAGTCGAGCGGAAGCGACAGCCACCAGAAATAGGGTTTTCCATTAAAGAAAATAAAGTTCTCAAGTGGTTGCTGGTTCAAAAGGCTTAAGGGTCAATTTTTATACCATATACCATGGAGGAGTGTATCTTCTAATAGCAGCTTTAATATGTAATATTCCTTTCAAAAACATCTTAGCTAGGTGATGTTAGTACAGTAACCTGCCATCCAGAAGTTCATGAAAGCCGAGATGGCAGCCAAGTGGACTTTGATGGAAGAGTAACTTAAACCAGATTCAGATAGTGAGGTCAGGTAGTCCAGAACCTTCACTAGTGGACAAGAAAAGACAGAGGTTTTGGTTGTGGACCCGGGTCGCCAGATAGAGGGGTCGTCTGTTGGTACGCCCTCAGGAATTTTTCTTGGTGGTGTCTCACTTCCGACCTCCGAACAGGTGCGTAACCTGGGGGTTGTCTTGGATGACAGGCTGACACTGCAGTCACAGGTGTTGACGGTCGTCAGGACTTCCTTTTACCATCTTAGGAATATCGCCAGAGTTAGGCACCTGGTTCCATCTGACGACCTTCCAACATCGGTCCATGCCTTTGTGTCCTCGTGTCTGAACTATTGCAACTACCTTTACTTTGGGCTTTCAGGGGTTGAAATCCGCCTCCTGCAGCTAGTGCAGAACACAGCGGCCTGGGTTTTGACTGGCTCTAGTATGTCCTGTCATATTACCCTGATGCTGCGCGAGCTGCACTAGCTGCCTATACGGTGGCGGATCACCTTTAAAGTCGGTTTACTGACTTTCAAAGCCCTTCACAATCAGGGTCCGGCCTATCTGAAAGAAAGTACAGTTACGTAAGAACTTACCGTAACAGCAGATCTTCGAGAGGCTCTTGCAGTAGGTAATTACATAGGACTGGCGATCGGCAGGACCTCCAGGAAAAATTTCTAGCTAGCAGTCCTGGCGGTTCCCACATCAGGTGACCGGTGTCCGGAGGCATTGTCCGGTATAAAGGCGGTCCGGATGCCCGCCTTTCCAGTTCTTTCCGCCACAGGCCGGAAGCCCGGACGAGAGAAAGCAGATATTTCCTCAATGGAAAAGGGAGCTGAAAAAGCCTGGGGAATGGAGGCGGGAGGTATTACCTACTGCAGAGCCTCTCTCAAAGATCTACTGTTACGGTAAGTTTTACGTAACTGTACTATCTTACTTCAAGGGCTCTTGCAGGTAATTATACATATGACAGATTCCAAGCAGTCTGGAACAAAATAAAGGCACCGGAGGAGGTACTACTCCAAGAAGTAGCAAAAAAAACCTGCAATCCTCAAGAAAGGAGGCCTTGCAAGACCGCTAACCCCAAGCCTGCTCTACGGCAAGAGGCACTGTCCAAACTGTAATGTTTAGTGAAGGTATGGACGGAAGTCCAAGTGGCGGCAGCACAGATGTCTGCCGCAGACACGTTCTTGAAACAAGCTGCAGAGGCTGCTACTCCATGAGTGGAGTGACCTCTGACCTGACCCGGTAGGGTCTTGTTGTACTTGTCATAACAGAAAGTGATGCAATGAGCCAACCACTTTGAGAGGCATTGCTTGGAGACAGCATTGCCTTCCCTTTTGTGAGCAAAAGAGACAAACAACTGATCAGTCTTTCTGAGATCCTTCGTCCTATCGGTGTAGTATCTCAGAATCCTGTGGACATCCATGGTATGAAGCAAGTATTCTCCTTGGTTGGAGTACTACGTGAAAAAGGCAGATAATTCAATAGACTGATTTAAGGTAGATTCTGCTACCACCTTCGGGAGGAACTTAGGATTCGTACGAAGAGCGACTCGTCCTTTGTGAAAAATCAGATAAGGGATTTTGCACATAAGGGCCTGAAGCTCGGAAATCCTGCGAGCAGAAGTAATGGCCACCAAGAAGAGAGTCTTCCACGATAAAATCTTCTAGCCTGCGGAAGCCGCAGGCTCAAAGTGAGGAAGAGTAAGTTTCTTGAGGACAAAGTTTAAGTCCCAAGGAGAAGCTGGAGTCCGGACAGGGGGCCTGAGATGAAGGACCCCGCTGAGAAAAGTTTTAGATACCTCCAGTTGGGCAAATGCCTTGTCAGTGAAAGGGACATGGTAGGCTGAAATAGCTGCCATATGGACTTTCAAAGAAGAGTGACTGAGACCCAGGTCGAAAAGATGACGCATGTAATCAAGGAGAATGATCACAGGACAGGAAAAGGGCTCCACATTCCTGGACGCAGCCCAGATGGAAAATCTTTTCCATTTCATGGCGTAGGTGGACCTAGTCGAGGGTTTTCTAGCCTCCACCAGAATCTCAGCCACCTTAGGAGAAACGCCAAAGTGAGATTGGGCTAGGTCTGCAGGAGCCATGCATGAAGTTGATGGGACTTGAGTCCCGGATGGACCAGGGTCCCCTGATCCTGGGTCAGCAATCCTCAAGATAAAGGAAGAGGAAGAGGAGGAACCTCTGAGTATTGCTGTAGAAGCGAGAACCAGATTTGCCTGGGCCAGAAAGGAGCGATCAGAATCATTCTCACTCCTTCCAAAGCAAGTTTCTGCAGCACACGAGGGATCAGAGGAATTGGGGGAAAAGCATAGATGAATCTGTCCTTCCAGCTTAGAGATAGAGCGTTGCTCCAGAAAGCGTCTCGCTCTGGAGCGAGCAAGCAAAAGGTTGGAAGCTTTGCGTTTTGGGGAGAGGCGAACAGGTCTATCTGAGGAGTCCCCCAAATCTGGAAGATGCTTTTTAGAACTTTTTTGTCCAGTTCCCATTCGTGTGGTAGAGCCGACGAGCGACTTAGCCTCTCTGTCAGGACATTGTCGACTCCCGGAACATGGACTGCCATGAGGTGAAGTTTGTGAAGCGTTGCCCATTCCCAAACCCTCATGGCTTCCCTGCAAAGCGGGTAGGACCAAGTCCCTCCCTGCTTGTTGATGTACCACACCACGCACATGTTGTCCGTTTGGACAGCTAGGTGACGGGGAAGGATGTATTGGTGAAGGGCCTGGAGAGCATACAGCACTGCTCGAAGCTTGAGCACGTTGATGTGGAGAACTAACTCCGATTTTGACCATAGGCCCTGGGTTCGGTGAGGACCCAGATGGGCTCCCCAACCTTTGCCTGAAGTGTCCGTGGTCAGAGTCTGATAGGGGGGAGGATGAAAAAAGGGGACCCCCCCGGAATAGGTTCTCCCGAGCCATCCACCATTGCAAGTCTCTTACCATCGGCGAGGAGATCAGAACCAGATGATCTAGGTCATCTACTCGTTGATCCCACTGAGAGCGGAGAGTCCACTGAGAGATTCTCATGTGGAGGCACACACGCGGAACTGTCGGGATGGCCGCCACCATAAGCCCCAGTAGATGGAGCACCAACCTCACCGGAACCCTCCTGTATCCCGATAGAAGGGAAATCTGGGACTGGAGGGAGGCCCCCCTGTCCGGAGGCAGGAATGCCCTGCACAATGTCGTATCGAGGATTGCCCCGATGAACTGGAGTCTCTGAGAAGGATCCAGGTGAGACTTGGAATGGTTGATGGTGATACCCAGGCCAGTGAAAACCTGCTGGGTGAAGGAGAGGAAATGCAGGAGTTCCTCCCTGGACGGAGCTGCCAGGAGCCAGTCGTCCAGGTAGGGAAAAGCCTGAACCCCAAAGCACGCAGGTGGCCGATAACACCGCCAAGCATTTGGTAAAGACTGGGAGCCAAGGAAAGACCAAAAGGAGTGCCCGAATTGGTAGTGGTCCCCTGGACGCAAAACCTGAGGTACTTTCGGTGCGAGGGTGAATGGGATGTGCAGGCACGCATCCTGCATATCCAGTGCACAAAGCCATTGGCCCGGCCGAAGCAGGGCAAGAGGGTTTGAAGGGAGAGCATCCTGAACCTCTTGTATTCCACATATAGGTTCAGGGAGCTGAGATCGAGAATGGGTCTGAGATCTCCCGTCTTCTTTGGTACAAGGAAGAAATGGGAATAGTAACCCGTCCCGTGGAGGTGAGGGGGGTTCTATAGCCTGTTCAAGGAGAGCAGAATTTCTTCCCTGACCAAAGGAAGATGGTCCCTTGAGTAGGAGGAGTTCAGAGGGGTGATGTGAGGTTTTTCTGCAGAAACTCTATGGAGTGCCCCTCTGCTATGATCTGAAGCACCCATGAACTGATGTTATCCTCCCAACCCGGAAGGTGGAGGGAGAACCTCCCTCCTACCGGTTCCTCCGGGGCATCCGGAGGCGGCGGGAGAGGGAAGGAGTCAGGTGGTGTGAGGCAGCGCCACAGCTGGGGCACCCGTTGCTTTTATGGGCGGCGGGGCCCTGGCAGCTGTGGGGGCCTGACGTTTAGTGGCCCACCTTCCCTAAGGTTTCGCTTGAGGCTGGCTGCGTCTGCGAAAGGGACGGAGCTGTGGGGGATGGGAACAGTACATTGAATCAACAGATTTAAGGGCCGTCCCCTTCTCCTGCAAGTCAGTGATGATGTCCTTGACATCAATGCTGAAAAGCACAGAACCCCTGAAAGGTGCTTCTTGAATTGCTGACTGCACCAGACCTGACACACGGAGCCATGCATGACGCCGAAGGCTTACGGCGAACGCAGAGCTCCGTCCTGTGGTGTCCACTGCATCGTAGGTCGTCCTCAGAATATGACGACTGGCCAAACGAGCAGAACGGACCAGGTCAGCTAACTCCTGCTTGACTTGGGAGTCAGGCAAGGAGTCAATCTTAGATTCCGCCTGGGTAAGGACAGCCTTCTGGTAATCCCCCATATGTGCTACATAATTTAGGGCCCAGTGTGGAAGAAGCATAGATCTTCCTTCCGTACTGATCCAGAAGGCGGGATTCCCTATCCGGGGGGGGAACGAGCTCAAATGTTTCGGGTGTGCTGACCGGCCGTGAGTGGCACTAATCACAACCGAGTCTGCACGGGGGTGAGAGACTAAGAAGTCTACACCCTCCGGAGCCTGGTATAGCCTGTTGGACTTCCGAGGAAGTGGGGCTAAAGCCGATGGTTGTTTCCAAATAGTGGAAACAAGGTGGGCATGAGGCTCGATCCAGGGTGGCACTAGAGTAGGAGCCGTAAGGGGCAAGTCCAGATGTTCGGCGAGTTTAACCCGCTGAGGATCTGGCTCTAAGAAACGCCACTGATGGACTTCCTGGATCTTCTTGAGCAACTCCGTGAAGGAAGGATCCTCCAGAGGGGACTTCAGAGGAGTCCTCGGCCGGGGCTTGGACGAAGAGCTCGGCTTGTCGTCTTTCTCAGAACACCCATCGGAGGTCTCTGAGGAGTCCGAGAGAGAAGAAGAAGAAGAGTTCGAAGCACAGTAAGACTCCCTGACTCATCTAGGGGGAGGAACGGGTTCCTTGGAGGGGATCCCCGAACGTGTGTCCTGCCCCTCTCTGGATCCCGAGGGCAAAGCCCGGGAAACCGGAGGCGGAAAGGGAGCGTTCCATCTGGGGCGTACAGGAGCCAGGGGTGGCACCGTCGCCGTAAGGCGGCTCTCGACTTCCTTGGTGAGCTGAGCCTTGGCCTCAGCCCACCAGGAGGCCAGAGTCTCCTGGAGATCCACCGGCGGCCTAGGGGACGGTGGAGGAGAAGGAGGGGGATAGTTACACGGATTAAATCCGTAAGGAGAGTATCCATAATCCAGCTGCGGGAATACCGGAGCAGGGTACTGCGGCGTCAGTGGAGTTGGCGCCAGGTACTGCGCGCAGGATACTGTGGACCTGGGAACACCGGCGACGGATAGGACGGCGGATACCCAAGCACCGGAGGAGCTGCCGGAGCAGACGGCCCAGCCGGGAACTCCACGGGTGGATCAACCATGACAGGCCCGTGGGGTGGAGGGCCCGAGAGGAGAGGAATATCCCCAGCCGGCATCGGAGGGGCCAGTGTCGGAACCGCGCCGGTGAGGCCGGTGTCGCGCCGGAGCCAGCGCCAGGGGAGCCGACGCCATCCGGCTCTGTAGGAAGGGGGATCGGACGGCAGCCCAGGATCCCGCGCCTTCTGGGGACGGAGAGAGAAAACCCGGATCGGGCAGCGGGGACCGGCTCTCGTGACGGCAGCGAAGGCTGCGGGAACCTGGCACGACAGACGGCGAGGGTCCGCCGTAGGCTCCGAGGCCTGGCGAGGTCAGAGGAGCCGACGGGTGACTTAGGGGCAGAGTCCGCGCGGACGCCAGAGGAGCCGCGTCCGAGCTGGGGTCCCTCGCCGGAGACAGGCCGAGGATGAGAAGAGGCCCGGCCCATGGGGACATCAGCAGGCGCGCCGCTCAAGGGTCGGTCGCCTTAGCGGTTTCTTCCGGCGGACGCCGGAGGAGCCGACGCCTGGCTTATGGGAGGCGCCAAGAGCCAGCAGGCCGTAAGCGTGCGCGCGTACTGGGGGCTGGGCCTCCTTTAGCCCGGAGGCACCCGGCGGGCTCGAACGCGAATCTGACGGGCAGGCCGACGCCTCCTCCAAAGCCTTGGAGGCTGCCGTTGGGCGATCCCCCAGAGGGGACGATACCTTACCCGCGACTCCGGCCGGAGTCGCGGAGGAGGAGGCCTTCTCCCGGTGCCTTTCCTTGTCCTGCTTCTTGTGCCCTTCAGGGGAGGTTGACGCCTGCCGAAGTTTCTTCAACTCCTTCTCCATCGCGGACATCTTCTTCTTGAGGAGATGGGCTTCGAGAGACTGCTGGCGTTGTCTGTGGGTGGCTGCGTTGAAATGAAGGCAGTGCGGACACCTGTCGACCACGTGGTCAGGGCCTAAACAGAAAAGGCAGAGGGAGTGACCGTCTTTGTGAGGCAGTTGGGCGCCGCACGAGTCGCACTTATTTTTTGAAGGGGACGACATATAATGACGTTCACCCGATGATAGAAAATACAAAATACAAAATACTGGAACTTTTCGGAAAAATGACGAAGTAACAGGACTGAGCGATAGGAACTTCACTGCGAGGCACTGCACGAGCTGACGGTGGGAAAGAATTGGAAGGCGGGCGTCCGGGAACGCCCCTTTATACCGACGTCGTCTGATGCCGGTCACCTGACGGGGGCGGTCCCGCCAGGGACTGCTAGCTAGAAATTTTTCCTGTGGGCTCCAGCCGCCGACCGGTGTCAGTCCTATATGTAATTACCTACTGCAAGAGCCCTCTCGAAGTAAGATCTTCTGGTTCCCTACTGCCCCGGTCGATTGCTCTGCTCAGCCGACAAGGGGTTGCTGGAGATTCCAAGAGTGAATCTTAAACCATCTGGCTGCAGGGCATTTTCTTATGCTGTGCCCACCCTCTGGAATTCTCTACCTCACTGGTTATGGGAGTGCACTTCCATGGAGGAATTTAAGAGGGGTATGAAAACCCATCTTTGGCAAATGGCCTTTATAGAAAACTGAATGTTTTTGAACTTGATGGTTTTATCTATGTTTAATACCTGATTTTAATATTTGCTCTTGTAGTGTTTTAAGCTGTACAGTGTTTTGAAAAATGAAAAGCGCTATATAAATAAAATTATTATTATTAAGAGTAGGGGTCCAAAGATCGAGAGGCTGACCATATGGAAAAGAGTTTCCGTTTGGAATTGTATGTTGCTCTTGTTGCTGGCTTAAGGGAGGCCAAGAGAATATTGGCAACAGGAGAGGACACTTGTAATCTAGTTATGAAAGCGTCCTCAGGAGCAAACGTGAAGGTGTAAAGCCTTCAGGTTGAGATGTAGGACAGACCCTTGAACGGGGTGCCATACAGACAGCTGTAGGAGCAGGGGAAATCACGGCTGGCGAGGCCACAGTGAGGCTATGAGCATCATTGTGGCTGGTTCTAGGTGTAGTTTCAGTAAAGTCCATTGCAGGAGAGGGACGGGGGGAGCATATAAGAAGAGACTTGTCCAAGGTTGGGACAGGGCATCTATACACTGTCCCTTTTTGTTCGGGATAATGGGAAAAACTACCTGGGAAGATGGTAATTCACTGGGGAGGCAAACAGATCCAGCTGTGAAGTGCCCCATAGGTTGAAGATTTCTTGAATCACTTGCTCATGAAGTGTCCATTCGTCAGTTATGGACTGGCGACTCAGCCAGTCAGCTAACTGGTTGTAATGTCCCGGTGGACAGCTGTTCGTGTCAGTTGTTGCCGGATGGCTTTTTGCCAGACTGCATGGGTCTCCATGCAGGGTGTGAGATTTTGTACCCCCTTGCTTGTTGAGCTAGAACACTACTGAAGTGTTGTCTGATTGGATCAGTAGCAATCCTGGCGCGAGGTAGGGCCGGAACGCCTGAAGGGCTAGACGGACCGCTTTTATCTCTAGGAGACTGATGGGGAGAAGTGGGCCACCAACCTTGGGTCTGATAAGGAACGAACTGTGCGCCCCATCCCTGTAGAGAGGCATCTGTGGTCAACGTTTGCATAGGTTGGGGGGGGCAGATTCTGATTGTTCCCCATGTCAGGGTTGACTTCAAAGAGGGAGTGACCTTGATTTTGTCTTTGAACTGTCCTGTTTTTTGGGACCATTGATTCTGGAAGGGTCCACTGGACAGGTCTCATGAGGAGATGGGCGAATGCCACCATAGGGATTCTGATATTCATAGCACCTGAGGAAAATAACTTTTTCCCCAGATAGTCAATTCTTCGGGATTCCTTATCCGGGGTAAGGAGCTCATGTGCTTGGGTTTTTTGGTACGGTCATGAGCGGCAGTAACGACCACAGAATCTGCCTCTGGAATACTAGACAGAAAGTGGTGGTCCAGAGGAGCCTGATATAGACGATCTGCTTTGCGGGGAACAGCTGTAATAGCTGAAGGCTAATGCCAAGCAGCCAATATGGCATTCTGGTAAGTTGGTATTAGTGGGGGAACCACTAAAACGGGCTCCTCGGGTAATTCAAGGTATTCTGCCATACCCTTACGTTGCTTGTCATATTCAGTAGTCGAGAATCCCATGACCTTTTGTATTTGAGCCATCATCTCACTAAAGGGCGGGTCATCTGGGGGAGAGGCTTCGGAAGGTATAGGCAGATCCTCATCCAGAGAAGAGATTTCCGAATAGGGAGATACAGGATTGGGAAAATCCAGATCTTGGAACTTTTCATCCTCAAGATCACCGGAGAAATCAGACGGTAATTCTTGGTCATTTGAGAAATAGTCCTCTATGAAAGAAGGAGGAGACCACGGGTTGCATGGTATCCCTGTCACTATGGAATCTTTTAGGCGGAGGAGATCGGGAAGGATCACCCAGCTCTTCGGCATGCAAGACATGTCATACTACATTGGTGATATCTCTTTCTTCAGAAGAAGGGGGGTAAGAAAGGAGGGTGTTGGGACACAAGTGGGTAATAGAGGGGAATGGGATGAGCAGTATGAGTAGGTCTTGCCCTGGGTGGTGAAGACCAGGGTCCTGATCTCTGTCTGCATGACCCCTATAGGAAGGCATCTGTGAAGGTGGAGGGGCAGTCAATAGGGCATAAGCCACAGGTTTCCCCTGAGGAATGCAGGGTCTCGTTGACGAGCCCGCAGGAGAAAAGGAGTTATTTTCCCTTAAATTGTCAGATGCCGTCGACGGGAGAGGAGCCCCATCGACAGAGCAGCTTTATATTTAGCTGCATTTAAAGCGCTGGAAAGTGTCATCGATGAGAGGGGTATAAGCCTCCGTCAATGGAGCAGTCACAGTTTGAACTGCATTTAAAGCACTGGAAAGCGCCATCGACGAGAGGGTATGAGCCCCCATTGACGAAGAAGTGTTTAGAGGATGCCCTGTTGATGGAGGGACACCTGAAACGATGGCCATCGACGGGTGACAAGGCAGGAAGTGTGAGGAGGGTTTCTCCTTCTTCTTTTTCTGCCAGGAACAAGAACCAATAGAGGGGGAGCCCTAGGTACAAGCCCCCTGGTTCTCCAAGAGAGACATTTTCTGCTCCATCAAAAGGATGTTGAATTTCAAGCAACCATCATTAATGAGTTGCCTGATTAAATTCCTGACATAAACTGCAGAAATTGGTGTTGTGTATGGGTCCCAGACACCTTACACAAAGTGTGTGGCTGTCAAAGCGGTATATCTTCCTACCGCAACGGCAGGAACAAAATTAAAAACAGGTTACTCACCTGTAACAGTAGTTCTAGGAGTGGTATATGTTGTTCATCAACACTGTTTGGCATGTCCTTTCCCTTTAAGAATCTTGCCAGAAGGTCTTTAAGCTGGCTCCTCCCACCTACCCAGGTGGTATATGCCTCTGCACCACCCCTTGACACCAGATCTTGCTCGCTGGAAGCTTAGGTTGTGCGTTGAAGCTGGGGAGGTCGGGTGGGTTCGTGTGGATGAACAACATATACCACTCCTAGAAGTACTGCTACAGGTGAGTAACCTGTTTTTCTAGGATCGTGGATATGTTGTTCTATCCACACTGTTTGGCAGACTCCAAGCAGTTCTCTGGGAGGATGGAGGCAAGGCGCACACCCCCTCGATACTTACTTGGGGAACAGAGACTGGAGAACTGAGGCCCCAAACCTAGCATCCCAGCATGACTCTAGGTCGATGTGGCAGTGGGTAATGAAGGTGTTTGCCATCTTCCAGGTAGCAGCCCTGCAGATTTCCTGGATAGGGATGACCCTGGAAGCAGCCACTGACACAGCAGAATGGCGGATGGAATGAGCTCTCATCCCTCTGGTAGGCTCCTTGCCCGCCAACCGGTAGCAGAGATCAATGCAGGGTGTTATCCACCTGCCAATCATCTGCTTTGCTGCAGGTCTGCCAGGTGCGGCTTCAGCATAGGTGACAAACAGCTGGCGAACCTCTCCCTGAACTTCAGCCGTCTGCACCTTATAGTAAGAAAGTGCTCATCTCAGGTCCAGGGTATGGACAGGGTAGAACACCAGCAGAGTCAACACCTGGTTAAGGCGAAACTCCGACACCATCTTTGAAAGGAACTTCGGGTGGGGGCACAGGACAACCTTTGTCCATGTGGAAGACCAGATAGGGAGACTCAACAGAGAGCACCTGTAGTTCCCTAGTCCTTCTGGCTGACGTGATAGCCACCAAGAATGTGGTCTTCCACGACAGATGTGACACCTCACACCTGTGCATCAGTTTGAATGGCTTGCCCATGAGCTTTTCCAGTACCAGCAGTAGATCCCGCAGTGGTGGTAGTTCATGCACCGGAGGGGAACTATGGTCGAGGACCTTTAAAGAAACACCAGACCACCTCCTCCTGTGCCACCATCTGCTGACCGGCCCGCGCTTGGTAAGCAGAGATGGCTGTCAGGTGCACCGTCAGGGTCGTGGACTAAAGACCTCCTTTGGACAAGGACCAATAGTAGTCGAGGATACTGGCCACTGGATAGAACAAAGGGTCTAAACCCTTGCCCTGACACCAAATGGAAAATCTTTTCCACCTGAAGGCATAGCACCTCTTGATCGACTCCTTTCTGGATGCTTCCATGAGTGTGAGTACATCCTCAGAGAGACCCAAAGCCTGGAACTCTAGCCACTCAGGAACCAGGCTGTCAGGTGCAGGGATTGAAGGTTTGGATGAAATACCTTCCCCTGATCGAATGATATCAGGTCTGGGCGTGCTGGAAGATGCCTCAGAGGCTTGGAGCTAAGGCTGAGGAGATCTGGATACCACAGCAGGCGAGGCCAGTCTGGGGCTACCAGGATCACCTGTGCCTTGTCCCTCCTGACCTTGAGGATCACCTTGTGAACCAAGGGAAGTGGAGGAAAGGCATAGAAGAGGCCTGGGGTCCACGGCCTCAAGAAGGCATCCCCTGCAGCGAGCCCTGCTGGGGGTGGTGGGCATGAAACAGCCTCAGCTTTGCGTTCTCCCTGGAGGCAAATGGATCCACCTGAGGTTTGCCTCAGTGGGAGAACAGGCTGTGTGCCACCTCTGGATGGAGAGACCACTCGTGGGACATCTCACCCACTCAGCTGAGAGCATCCTCCACTTGGTTTGAGGCTCCTGCAATATAGATGGCTAGGAGATCTGCCTCCAGTTGGCTCATAAGGGTCCAGATGCGGAGTGCTTCCCTGCACAGAGCCCATGAGTGCATGCCACCCTACTTGTTAAGATAGTACATGGTCGTGGTATTGTCCGTCTGGACTTGCACCACTTGACCCTGAAGGAGCAGAGCGAATGCGGACAGTGCCAGTCTGACTGCTCTGAGCTCCAGCAGGTTGATATGACATCGGGATTCCTCGAGGGTCCAGAGCCCATGGACTCTGATTCCCCATGTGGGCACCCCAGCCCGTGAGAGATGCATTGGTCGTGAGAACGACTGTTGGCTCGGAACGGACAAACAGGATCCCTTCCTGCAAATGTGCTAGGACGATCCACCACTGGAGAGCATCCCACATCTTCTGGGTCACCGTGACCAGCTGATCGAAATGACCAAGTCACTGGGTCCACTGGCTGGCCAGCTCCCATTGAAGGAGTCGCATATGCCACCGGGCCCATCGAACCACGGTGGTGCAGGCTGCAATGTACCCCAGAAGGCATAGAAAGTCCAGTGCAGGGTGCAAGTGCCCAACCAGAAATGATTGGGCAAAGGAGGAGAGAACCTCCGCCCTGTCCGTCAGGAGCCGGGCTCTGGCTCGGCAAGAGTCGAGTTCCACCCCGATGAAGCATATCACCCGCGAAGGTACAAGTTCCAACTTGGCCTCGTTGACCAGGAGACCAAGATCGATGCAGGTCTGGAGGGTCAGATCCCTGGACCTCTCCACCTCCTGTTTGGAGGAACCTGCTAAGAGCCAGTCGTCGAGACAGGGGTACATCCTGACTCCTCAACGCCAAAGATGGGCCGCCACCACTGCAGTGCATTTGGTGAAGACCGGGGGATGACAGGCCAAACGGCAAAGCTCGGAACTCAAAGAGGGCTCCCTCTGCTCGAAAGCAGAGGAACCTTTAGTGAGATGGACTGATCGGGACGTGAAATAATGCGTCCTGGAGATCCAGAGAGCAAAACCACATGTTCTGCTTGAGGGATGGTATGATCTGGGACAGAGTTACCATCCTGAATGTGCGGGACCTAAGAAATTGGTTCAGGTCATGCAGATCTAGAATGGGGCACCAGCCCCCGATCTGCTTCGGGACCAGGAAGTACCTAGAAATGAACTCTGGGTTGAAAGGGGCGTCTGCAACTTTGGCCACCACCTCCTTGTGGAAGAGTTGGGCGATGTCGTCTCGGACAGCCAACTGATTGTGTACGGCCACCATTTCCTCCCATGGGGCTCGGTGGGTACTGCTTGAACTCCAGAGACAGTCCCTAGCCGACCACTTCTAGAACCCACCTGTCCGTGTTAACAGCGGACCAGGTGGAAAGGAAGTGGCGGAGCCGGCGCCCCCCACAGGAGGACCGAGAACTTGCATGGCCACCCCCATCCCGTCACTGGGCAGGCTTGGAGGAAGAGGGTCCAGTTTGTGGACCACCTGAACCCCGTCCTCCAGGTGTACAGGCCACCGGGGGCCCGGACATGAGACAAGGGCGCCAAGGTTGAGCCTGCTGCTGATGCGCTGCTTGGCCACAGGGGCAGAATGCTGAAAAGGCTTCTTATTCTGCTTTTTGGAACCCTGGTGACGTTGGACTTTTCGATGCGTTGGAGGTGACCGTCCATACCTGGGCTGAAGAGGTCGGTACCCAGGAAAGGGACGTCCATTAGCTTGTGTCGAGTGTCCGCCATGAAGGTGGAGACCCCAAGAGTCCCCAAGGTCCAAATCTGTCTGGAGTTACCCCCTTTGCAACAGCCCGACCTTGGTCACGGACCTGCTTGACCGTGGTCTGGAGGTCTGCTGGAAGGTGAGATAGAACCTCTTCAAAAGAACCTAGGAGGGCATGAGAGAAGTGCTCCATGATGATGGCTGAGCCTGAGCTTGCCTGATGGAAGGCCCAGTGAAGAGGTGGCATAGACTTTCCGGGCAGAATGGTCCAGTTTTCTGGACTCTTTGTCCAGGGGTCTACTGGTGTCTCCCGATTTACCCAAGTGCCTGAACACAGATTCGGTCACCAATCCCTCGGCAGAGGGGTGCTCCGTGGCTCCGGAAAGGGACCCGATGGGCATAG
The DNA here is from genome assembly GCA_016271365.2 of Neoceratodus forsteri. Taxonomy (NCBI): domain Eukaryota; kingdom Metazoa; phylum Chordata; order Ceratodontiformes; family Ceratodontidae; genus Neoceratodus; species Neoceratodus forsteri. The sequence goes on along the minus strand of CM057452.1, from coordinate 1,516,041,131 downwards.
CATATTTACGGGCCATACGGGTTGAAGGCGCATGGCAGGAGTCAGGGTGCTGCCACAGCTACAAGGCCAGACCGACAATGACCTCAGCCACTGGGAAAGCATCCATCGGGGAATCCCCCCTTTTAAGAATGTCGGTGAGGGGATATTTGGCCTATTTCTGAACGGGTTCTAGCAGCATCCCCATAGATTCGGAGATGAGACAGTGGATGTCCATAAAGGAAGAGGGACCTTCCTCCGTTGAAAGACTACCAACAGATTCCTCGTTCAGGGGACGGGAATGTAGGTCAGAGTCCTTGGACTTAGAGGAGTTCAGATAAATTGGCCTGCCACCAGAGTCTCTTTCTACCCGCCTAGGACGGTCAGGAGTGAGGGTGATGGAAAGCCTACATGGAAGGCCCAGAACAGGCCGAGACTCCTTAGCAGGAACCCCCAAAGGGGGCTGTCTGGGTGATGGCTCCACCAGGATCGGTGGAGAGGTCAATTTTGGCCAAACTGGAATGGTCTTGACTGGCTCCGAAGGTGGAGGAATGGTGTGGACCGGCTCCCGAGGAGTTGGCCTAGGGGGAGACAGCCAAGTGATGGCTGGGGTCGAAGCCGGGGCCGACTTCTGGACGGACATAATCAGCTGCTGCCACATTAAATCCTTGTAGCATCAACGGATTTTCTGACAAAGCCTCTCCTCATCTGAGGAGGATGAGGAAGAATGGCAGTGGCGCCACTTTTTAGAGCGCTTGCACACCTTCTTCGGCCTATCGGTCGAAGGGGTCCAAGACCTCAATCTGGATTGTCGGGGGGAACTGACAGGGTCATTCAGAAGGAGCCGGGGAGGACCGTGGCTCTTCCTGGTCAGGGATCAGGTCCCCAAGGGGATTCCAAGCAGGCTGGGTCTCCTACTCAGTGACGGGCAGGACTGGGGTCCTGAATAAGGAGTTGTCAACCTCATCAAGCGACAACAGGTCGACTGGGTTGAGAATAATCTCAACCGGATCGTCATCCTGCATCTGAGCCGGCTGGCCTGACGGGGGTACCTAGAAGCCAGCTGCCAAGGCTGCAACCTCGACCGAAGTCGAGACAGGTGATTCCTGGGACCGAGATCTCTCACAATCCCAAGAACGACATCAGTGAGATGAAGTGTCCCTCGATTCCTTGTCCTTTTTACGGGACCAAAAGACGTGCACCCGAGGGCCCCTCGCCCTTGGTGGGAAGGGATTGGCACAACTCCCAAAAGGAACCAGAGAAAGTGGAGCCCAAACTGAGCAGGACAAAGAATGACATCGAGGACCGATCCATGGCCCAAACCACTTCTTCCTTGAATGTCTTCATCCGTTTGAGCTGCTCAGTGGACCCTGCAGCTGCGGAGAACACCCATCGGGCTTCCTTAGATTTGACCAGTGGATTCTGTTTCTCAGGTCTGCCCAGTTGAAGGAGTGAGACACGACCATCTAAGACATTCTGGTGAAAAGCGCGACACATTTCACAGGCCTGGGTGTCATGGCCGACACCTAAGCAGTACACGCACAAGGCATGCGGGTCGGTGAGAGACATCTTTTGCCCACACAGGCAGCAGCGGAAACCGGGTGAGGATTTATCCTCCATCGTGGTCGATATCGCAAAGCAATTTGCAGAAACTCTAATGAGTCGAAGTTTAGGTAAATCCATGGATTTAAGCACCAGGTCCTACAATAACGTGTTAGCAGTAAGGAGGGAACCTGAATCTTCCAGCGGAAAGGAAGATCTGGCATCAAGGGGCAGAGCCAAAGCATATACCACCCAGATGGGTGGGAGGAGCCAGCTTAAAGACCTTCCGGCAAGATTCTTAAAGAGAAAGGACATGCCAAACAGTGTGGATAGAACAACATATCCACGATCCTAGAATGCTTGTTTTGTTGAAGAATCTGTAGACATTCATCTTAGTTCCAAATTTCTCATCGATGACAGCTACACAGAAGTTGCACTAGCTGCTGCGCGAGCTGAAGACGGCGGGAAAATGAATTGAGGATACCAGGGACTGCCCACTCTTACATAGGAAACAGGAAGCTGATGTCATGTGTGGGTGGTCCCTGGTGAAAAACTGCTAGAAAAGCTGCCGTGCGCCACAGCGACATCTGCTGGATACCCAAAAGTATCACCTACTGCAAGAGACCACTCCGTGGAAGATCTACTGTTACAGGTGAGTAACCTCTTTTTCTAGAGACGTGGATACGATGTACAATCCACACTTCTGGCAGACTCTTAGCAGTTCTCCAGGAGAAGTGGGAAAAGCGCACACATCCTATTTAAGAAACAGAGATTGGAGAACTGAGGCCCCAAATCCAGCATCCCGGCGTGACTCATGGTCGATGTGGTAGTGGGAAATGAGGGTGTGTGCTGACCTCCAGGAAGCAGCCCTGCAGATTTCCTGGATAGGGACATCCCTGGAAGCAGGAGTATGATGGGTGGAATGAGCCCTTAGCCCTATGGGAGGGCTCCCAACCAGTCAACCTAGAGCAGAGATCGATGCAGGATACAATCCACCCACCAACCGTCCATTTAGCTGCCAGTCTGCCAGGTGCAGCTTCAGTGTAGTTGACAAATAGCTGGTGAACCTCTCCCCGAACTCCAGCCGTGTGCTCCTTGTAATAGGCAAGCGTTTGCCGCAGGTCCAAAGTATGGGATCTATGCTCAGCCTCCGAAGTGTGGTTGGTGAAGTACACCGGGAGATTGGTCACCTAGTTAAGGTGAAACTCAGACACAGCCTTCAGGAGGAACTTCGGTTTGGGGCAAAGGACAACCTTGTCCCTGTGGAAGACCAGGTAAGGAGACTCCATTGAGAGTGCCTGGAGCTCACTTATCCTTCTGGCTGACATGACAGCCACCAGAAAGTCAGTCATCCATGACAGGTAAGACATGTCACACCTGTGCATTGGTTTGAATGGCTTGCCCATGTGCTTTGCCAACATCAGCAACAAGTCCCAAGGTGGTGGTGGTTCACACACCAGAGGGGAAATGTGATCAAAGCCTTTGAAAAAATGCCAGATCACCTTCCCCTGTGCCAATGGCATACCAGCCTACGTCCCGTATGCAGAGATGGCTGCCAGGTGAACCTTAAGGGTCATCCGAAAGCCCTACTAAGAGAGGAACCAAAGGTAGTCGAGAATGCTAGCTACCAGGCAAGACAGGGGTTAAGCCCCTTGTCCTGGCACCAAATGGAGAACCTCTTCCATTTAAAGGGATTGCATTTCCGGGTCAGCTCCTTCCAAGAAGCCTCGACCATGGTGAGGACATCATCGCAGAGACCCAAAGCCTGGAACTCTAGCCACTCAAGAACCAGGCTGTCAGGTGCAGGGACTGAAAGTCCAGATGAAGTACCTTCCCCTGACTGCAAGAGAGCAGGTCTGAGTGGAGAGGAAGACACCAAGAAGGCCTGCTGCTGAGGAAATCAGGTTACCAGAACTGACTGGGCCAGTCTGGAGCCACCAGGATCATCCGTGCCTTGTCCCTCCTGGCTTTGATCAGCACTTTTCGGATCAGAAGAAATGAAGGGAAGGCATACAGGAGGCCCGGGTCCAGGGCCTAAGAGAAGGCATACCCTTGAAGCGTTCCCTGCTGAGGGGGGTGGGCACAATACAGCCTCAACTTTGCATTTTCCCTAGAGTCCACCAGAGGGGTGCCCCAGCGGGAGAACAGGCTGTGTACTGCTTCTGGATGGAAAGACCACTCATGAGACACCTCGCCCACACAACTGAGGGCATCTGCCAGTTGGTTCGAGACAACGGCCACATGGATGGCCAGGAGCTCAGCATCCAGGCTGTGCACAAAGGTCCAGATGCAGAGAGCTTCCCTGTACAGAGGAAGGGAGTGTCTCCAGCCCAGTTTGTTGAGGTAGTACATGGTCATGGTGTTGTCCATCTAGACCTGAACGACCAGACCCCAAATGTGTGGAGCAAAGGCTGTCAGTGCCAGCCAAACTGCCCAAAGCTCCAGCAGGTTGATATGGCATCAGGACTCCTCAGGGGGTCCAAAATCTGAGGACTCTGTGGTCCCCCAGGTGGGCACCCCAGCCCATCAGGAGCACATCAGTTATGATGGTGACCATCGGCTCTGGAAGGACAAATAGGATCTCTTCCTGCAGATGTTCCTGGAGTAATCACCATTGGAGAGCGTCCCACATCAACTGGGTCACAGTGACCGGCTGGTCGAAGTGGCCCTGATGCTAAGACCAATGACAGGCAAGCTCCCATTGCAGAGAGCATATTCTCCACAGGCCCAACAGACCACACTGGTGCATGCCGCCATGTATCTCAGGAGGTGCAGGAAGTCTCGATCAAGGCACAACTGCCCAACCCGAAATGATCGGGCAAAGGAGGAGAAAGCCTCCACCCGGTCCACCGAAAGTAGAGCCCTGGCTCTGCAAGAGTCGAGTTCCGCCCCCGATGAAGTGCACTGCCTGTGAAGGTATGAGTTCTCACTTGGCCTTATGACCATGAGGGTCTGGAGGGCCAGGTCCCTAGACCACTTGACCTCCTCTCTGGAGGGACCTGCTATACGTCAGTCATCCAGGTATGGGTATACCTGGATCCCTCTGTGCCTCAGGCAGGCTGCTACCACTGCAATGCATTTGATGAAGACCCTGGGAGCCGAGGACAGGCTGAAGGGCATGGCCTGGAACTCAGAGAACCTCCTCTGCACAAAACTGCAGGAACTGGTGCTGGGATGGATGGATTGGGACATGGAAGAACACGTCTTGAAGATCCAGAGAGCAAAACCACATGTGCTGCTCCAAAAATGGTTTGATCTCAGACAGAGTGATCATCCTGAAAGCACGCGACCAAAGGAATTTGTTCAGATTGTGCAGATCTAAGATGGAGTGCCAGCCCCCCGCCCCATCTATTTTGGCACCAGGAAGTAACTGGAGACAAACCCTGGGTGTACTGCGGGGTCCGAGACAGAAGCCACTACCTCCTTTTGGAGGAGCTGAGAAATGTCTTCCAAAAGGGCTGATGCATGTCGGTGGACACCATGTCCTCACAAGGGGCATGGGCTCAGCAAGGCAGGTAAGCTTCAGACTCTAGAGGCACACTCTGACTGACCATCACGAGGACCCACCTGTCCGTGGTGATGGAGAAAAGAAAGTGGCAGAGCCAGCCCCCCATGAGAGGACCCAGGGGAGTCAGGATGGGGATGGGGAAGGCACCCCATTTCGTCACTGGGCAGGCTTGGAGGCAGAGGAGGAACTGGCTGAGGAAGCAGCAGAACCTCGACCTCCTGGTTTCCGGACAACAGAAGCAACCGACTTCGGCCAGGGGTGCCAAGCCTGGGCCTGCTGCCCAGCTAGGGGCTGGGATGGCTTGGCCACAGAAGCAGAGAGAGGCTGAAAGGGCTTTTTCCTTTGGACCTTACAGCCCTTGGGATCCCTCTGGGCAGAAGTAACAGAGTCCAGGGTAGCACTGGACTTTTCAATGTGAGTGAGGTGTCCTTCCATCCCCCCAGCTCAAACAAGTCGGTGCCAAGAAGAGGACATCTGCCAACTTGTGCTGGGGTATCTGCCATGAAGATTGAGACCCTCAGCCAAGCCCTGCGGTGCATGGCCACTGCAGTAACCACAGACCGGGTGCAGAAGTTGCTGATGTCCATGGCTGCCTGGAGCTGCTGCTTGGCCCTGGTCCCGGACCTGCTTGACCGTGGTCTGCAAGTCAGCCAGCAGCTGGGAAAGCACCTCATCAAGGGTGCCTAAGAGGGCATGAGCAATGTGGGCCATTGAAAGGGCCGAACTCGATTGCCAAAGGAAGAGGCCACATAGACCTTCTTGACCATATGATCCACTTTCTTGGATTCCTTGTCGGAAGACTTATCCACATCACCGACATTGCCGGAATGCCATAAGACTAAGTCGGCCACCAGACCCCCAGGATGTCTGGTGAAACCCGAAAGGGAACTGGTAGGTACCACATACTTATAGGCCATCTGTGCCAACGGTGCAGGGCAAGAGGCAGGATTCTGCCAAAGCTCCACAGCAGGGCTAAGAATGGCCTCAGTGGCCAGGAAGTCACTCCAGTCGAGAATCTCGGTCAAGGAGCACTTAGCCCGTTTCTGGACTGGCTCCATCTGAAGACCCGTAGATTTTGAGATTAAGCGGAGTAGGCCCACGAAAGAAGTGGGACAATGCTCCATGGACAAATCCTCTCCCAACTCGGTGTCCACTGGATGGGAGTGTCGGGAGGAGCCCTCAGACTCCGAGAATTCATTGAATAATGGTTGAACGCCAGAGTACCTGCTGACCCTACGGGGTCTGTCAGAAGTGACAGTGACCGACAGCCGATGAGGAAGCCCAGGAGCAGTACAGGCATCCTAAGGAGGTGGGCCGTCCTTCGGCTGCTTAGGCAGAGGCTCCACCTGGATGGGCTGGGATAGTCCAAGCCGGAGTAGGCTGAGGCCTTGGTGGCAGGAGCCAAGTGATAGCCAGGGTGGGGGCTGACACTGGCTTAATCCCAGTAAACATGAGCTAATGCCACATGAACTCCTCATAACGCCAGCGCATTTTGCGGCACAGCCTCTCCTCATCCAAGGAGAAAGAAGAGGAGAAGTAGCAGCAGTACCACTTGCCTGAATGCTAAGAGTGGGAATGCTGATGCCGATGTTGGCTGCTCAACTCAGGGCTTCGGGATACAGACCTCGACCATCAGGGATGCCAATGGTGGGTCTCAGAGGGAGCCTGCGAAAAGATTCTCCTGGATTACCGGATCCCAAGGGGTATGGACGAGATCAGCAGGCTGGTCCGACCCACCCTGAGAGGTGACAGGCAGGACCAGAGTCCTAGAGAGGGAGGTATTGGCTCCATCTGGTGACAACGCGTGGACCAGGTCAAGAAAAATCTTGACAGGCTGGTCAATGGGCGTCTCTACCAACTGGCCAGACAGGGAGACCATGGAGCCAAATGCCTAGGCCAAAGGACTGACCGTAGTCAAAACCTCCAGAGAAGTGCAGGAATCTGAGGCCCGAGAGTGCTCGTGATCCAACAACTGATGGCGATACTTCTTTGTAGCCTCCTTCTTCGAAGGTTTGGATTTTGTGCCCTTAGAGGGGCCCTGTCCCAAGGTGGGAAGGGACTGGCACAAATCGCAAAATGCCCCTGTGAAGGTGGCACCAAAGGAAAGCAGCACAATGGCTGAAGCCGAAGAGGCATGCTTTGTGGCCTGAGCCACAACCTCTTCAAAAGCTGCAAGTTCTTCAGCGGACCCTGCAGCTGCAGAGACCACCCGACAAAGAGTCTTTCAAGTGAACGGAAGGATCCCGTTCATCTGGGTGCCCTCAGAGAAGCTGAACGTGTCAGTCTTCTAAAGTTGAAGGATGTAAAGTGCAACAGAGGCCACACTCCTGGGGATCGTGGCCGTGGCGTAGGCAGTAGATGCACGTGGTAAATGTTTGTAAATGTTTATTTCTATAAGGTGCCCTTCCAAAGCTCAGAGCGCCTTTACAATATCCTTCATACAATATTAAAAACCACAATTATAAATAACATTATATTCAAGACAAAATCCAACATAATTCATGTCACTAAAAATGCTTGATTAAAAAGGAAGGTCTTTAGAGCCTTTTTAAAGCTCTCCACAGTCAGTGGTGTGCGGGTCTGTCTAGGACATCATCTGCCCATGCTCACACTTCTTAAATCCTGGTGCCGTCTTCGAGTTGTCCATGTTGGAGGCTGTAGAAATCGAGAATTTTGCAAAATTTGCAAAAGGTTTGAATGCAAAGAGCCTACTCAGTGCGGACAGTGGCAAGGAGAAAACCTTCTTCCACTGGGAAGGTCTTTTTTTTTTGTTACTTTCTTATTTACACCTCCTCTCCTCGGCTCTGGTCTTCTCAGGAGCACCAAGGAGTCATCCACCTACGGTCCGCTCCTACCTGGACAGTTCTCCATCACCCATGTAGCCTCAGTTTACCCCCTGGGCAAGGACGAGTTGGGTCCCAACACCCCGATATCTTCAGTAATGTCAGTCGGGAGGGTGCCAGGAGGGCGGACACAAACCAAGGGCAAGCTCTGGTGCTCCATCTCCGCTGGAGCCGAAGGGTACTTTTCCCAGGGAGTGGCTAGTGCCCTGACGTCAAAGCGTTGGTACCGACACCTGCCACTCCCGACTCCTTCTCACATTTCAGCGCTTGCTGTGTCTCCAGCTTCCGCCAGGAGGCCAAGCGCCGGTGAGAACCCGTCCTCCCAGGAGAGGAGAGCTGTCCTCCGGATGCTCGATCCTCTCCTCCCCAACCCCAGCAACCAGGGCTCGCTCCCAAACCCAGGTTGCCGGCGTGGTGCGAGGTGTGGCATCCAGCGCCTCAACCCTCAGTGCCGCCGGGCCTCGGAAAGGAAAATCCGTCATCATGGGGCGGTGCCGAGGGAGTTATCACCCGGGTGGGTGGGAGGAGCCAGCCTGAAGACATTCTGGCAAGCCTTAAAGGGAAAGGAACACTGCCAGAAGTATGGCTAGTACATCATATCCATGTCCCTAAAAGAAAAAATTACTCACCTTAGTAATTGTTTTTCTTCTAATGGAGTCTTGCTATATTATGACTTCTTGCAGTTAGCCACAGCACTTGAACTGCCCCAGAGAGGAAAGAGTTAACTCCATAATGAATGGAGTTCTCAGCGCGAGCGCTTTACTGAAAGCTCTATCTGGCTAGTTTCAAACTGAAACTGTCAGATCTTTACGGAGCCAACACTCACTAAAAGTCTGTGTGGAACGCACTTACGCTAGCCAAATGGCTACCTACTAGTAACAACAACTACAATAACAACAACAAATATCACCCCTGACAAGCACTACTAGACCCCCTCCCCCAAAGACTCAAGTCCAGGAGGGGCCAACACACAAATCAATAACAGTAGTACCTAATTTCCCCAATCCTAAAAGAAAAGAGGGGGAAAAAACACCTATAATGGCATGACACAGTGCTTGCAACTAATTTGCCCACACCCTACCCAAGTAGAAGTTCTGAGAGGGCAGGTTGGGGGGGTGGTCATAATATAGCAAGACTCCATTAGAAGAAAACAATTACTAAGGTGAGTAATTTTTCTTCAAACAACATGAAGTCTTGCTATATTATGACTTCTTGCAGATTACACAGCAGTACCTCCATGGAGGAGGGCCAGAACCTACTTAGGGAATAGGCTCTGAAGCACGGCTGTGCCAAACTGAGCATCTCTCCTGGCCTGGATATCCAGGGAGTAATGCTTGGTGAAAGTGTGAACTGTTTTCCAGGTTGCAGCTTGACAGATTTACAAAATAGGAATATCTCTAGCAGCCGCTAGAGATGCAGCTGTACCCTGGTAGAATGGGCCTCAATCCTGAGGGGGTTCTCTACCAGTTTTGGTAGCAAAATTGGATACAAGAGACAATCCACCTGGCAATTGTCCTCTTATTGGCAGGTTTTCCTTTGCCGACCTCACCATAGGTGAGAAAGAGTTGGTGGGATTCGAACTTGTGACCCTTGGTGCGTTCCAGATAATAACTCAATGCCCTCTTAACATCCAAACTGTGCAATCTCCTTTCACCAGAGGAAGAGTGCTCAGTGAAAAATACTGGAAGGGAGATGGATTGGTTAAGATGGAAATCCGAAACCACTTTAGGTAAAAACTTTCTGTTAATCCTGAGGACTACCTTATCCCTGTGAAAAGAAATAAAATCATTTTCTACTGAAAGACTTGTAACTCACTTATCGTCTAGCAGAAGTGATGGCCACTTAAAAATACAGTTTTCCAAGTTAAGAACTTAAGGTCTGCAAGACAGGGTTCAAAGGGGTTGCATTAACTGAGCAATGCAAACATTAAGGTCCCAGGCAGGGCTGGGTCCCTAAAAGGAGGGTTAGTATGAAGTAACCCCTTAAAAACTTGGAAAACACAGGGTGAGAAGAAAGGGAGAAGCTTTCCTGCTGAGATAAAAGCAGAGACAGCTGCCAAGTGGACTCTTAAGGTAGCTGGCTTGAGGCCCAAAGAATTAAGATGGACCATGTAGTCCAGCAAAGTGGGCAAATCAGCAGATTCTGGGACAATATGCTTATCAGAACACCAGATGGAAAACCTTTTCCACTTGGAATTATAAGTGGCTCTAGTGGAAGGCCTCCTAGAGGCCTTTAAAATATCAAGGACACCTTGAGAAAGGTGTAAATCAGCAAATTCTAACTCTTCAAGAGCCAAGCCTTGAGGTTGAGGGATTTGAGGTTCGGATACCATACTCTCCCCTGGGCACAGGTCAGCAGATTGTGAATCCTGGGAAGGCACAGGGGAAGGTGGACTGTCAGTGATAGCAGGAGTGGGTACCAGGGTTGCCTGGCCCAGTCTGGTGCAATCAGAATCACTTTGCAAGGTTGGGATCTGATTTTTACTAACACCTTGAAAAGAAGAGGGAAGGCATACAGGAACTTCCCTTCCCAATCCAACAGAAGGGCATCCAGGGGGACTGAGCCCATCACTGGGGGCCTGCAGCAGAACAGTGGAAGTTGGTGGTTGTCTGGGGCTGCAAAAATCTATCTGAGGGTGCCCATCTGGCAAGACTGTTCTCAGCACTTTCGGGATTCAGGGACCATTCGTGATGGCCCTGAGAAATCCTACTGAGGGCATCCGCTGAGACATTGTCCTTCCTGGCAGATGAACTGCTATTAGAGAAGTGTTCAGGGAGTAGGCCAGAGACCACAACTTCATTGCCTCGGTGCACAGGGCCGACGACCGAGTGCCCCCTTGCTTGTTGATGTACCACATTGTTGTGGTACTGTCTGTTCTGACCTGGACTACTTTGTTCTGGACAGATGCAGAAAAAGCTTGAAGAGCTAAAAGGACAGCTCTGAGTTCCAGCAAGTTGATGTGGAGCAGAGATTCCTGAGGGGACCACACTCCCTGTGTGGAGAAGTCGCCAGTGTGCTCCCACCCCAGGAGGAGGCATCCGTAGTGAGGGTGAGGGGTGGGAAATAGGAATGAAGGGACCCCTGTCTTAAATTGCTCTGATCCTCCCACCACTGAAGAGCTAGGATCAGAGTTCGGTCACAGGAACCAGTTTGGCAGGGGTCCCTCCTTTGGGACCAATAGGCCCTCAAATGAAACTGAATGTCTCTCATCTGGAATCTTGCTCCCTGCACTACAGCTGTGGAGGCAGCCATGTGCCCTAGAAGCTGCAAAAGTGTCTTGCTGGTGAGAGACCTGCAGGGTGAAAAAGGAGGCCAGGGCGATCAACTTCTCTACCCTTTCCAGGGGAGGAAGGCCCTGCCAACTTTATTTCAATTCGCACCTATGAAAGTAAGTACCTGGACTGGTTCTAGAACTGACTTTGGTAGGTTTAGCAGGAATCCCAGGGAGGTGAGAAGCTGCTGGGTGACTTGCAAGTGGGATTTCACCTGTTCTGGAGACTGTCCAGCAATGAGCCAGTCGTCCAGGTAGGGAAAAACAGCAACCTTGCCTTCTTAAATGAGCCAATGCCACTGCAGCTAGACATTTTGTGAATACCCTTGGAGCAGAGGTAAGACCGAAGGGCATTGCCCTGAACTGGTAATGGCCTGAGGGCAGTTCGAACCTGAGGTACTTGCGGTGAGAAGGCCTGATTAATACATGAAAATAAGCATCCTTGAGGTCCAGGGAGGCTAACCAGTCCCCTGGCCTCAGTGAGGGCAAAATCATTGCCAAAGTTAACATTTTGAACTTTGGTTTCAAAAGGTGTTTGTTCAAATACCTTAAGTCTAGGATGGGCCGCATTTCTCCTGTCTTTTTTGGTGTAAGGAAGTATCTGGAGTACAGACCCTTGCCCTGGTGAAAGGGAGGAACCCTTTCCACTGCTTTGCACTTTAACAGGGTAGAGACCTCGGCCTCCAGGGCAAGGGCCTCTAGGGGCTTGCAGGTGGAAAGTGCCTGGCCCTCATCTTTGGAAAATGTTTGAAGCTGAGAACCAGACCCTGAACACCACTTCCAGAACCCATTTGTCGAGGTTACGGACACCCAGTTCTGGCTCAAGCAAGCCAATCTGCCCCCTACTGGTACAGGAGAATCGGCCCTGAGCACCCCATCAGAGTGCCTGCTTGGCAGATGCCTTAGGCTGAGGGGTGGGGGACGGCTTGCCTGCGCCCAGTCTGCCTCTGCCTCTGAAAAAAACCCTCTGAGCATAAGCAGAGGAAGCTTGGGATTCATAAAAAGGCCTGTGGAAAGGCCTGCCCCTGCCTCTGGGCGTGCGCCTATGTGGAGTGGCATGCCACTCCTTGGCCTGGGCACTTTTGTAGGTAGTTCTGTATTCATCCATCTTTTTCATATAGTTATCTGTCTGCTCCCCAAACAGAGAATTTCCTACCACAGGAAAATCCATAGCTTCTGACTGAGTGTCCTAGGACAGATTAGTGCACCTGAGCCATGCCAACTCCCACGAAAGCTACAGAAGTGGCCATGGCCCTAGAGGAAACATCATTAACATCAACAGCAGCATGAAATTGAACTTAGAGGCTTCAATGCCATCAGCAGCCACCTGTTCCAATTCACTAGCCAGCTGGCCATGGGCCTGCTTGGCTAACTGCATAACTGTATCCCATCTAGATTTCTGATATCTAGCTACATAAGCCATATCATTTGCCTGCCTGAGTCCCAAAGAGGCTGCCATATACTGCTTTTTGCCATGGCATCAATCTTCCTAGAATCTTTATCAGGAGGATGTGAAGCCAGGGATATTGTCTTGTCACAGGCTGCAGCCTGTACCACTCCTACATGACTACACTGCTCAGAAGGAAGTCTGTATCAGGGCCTGATAAGGCATACCTCCTGTCCATCTTTTTATCGACAGGAGGCAGAGAATTTGGATTTTTTAAAATTTTCATTGTTTGCTTCCTAAATGACTTATGCAAAGGAATAGACAATCTCCTAGACTCTGGAATATCCATCATCTCAACATAATCAGGCTCCTCTTGCTCATCCACAGCCTCTTCTAAGGGAAGCTGGAGGGTTTCAGCAACTTTCTTATAAAAAATAAAATGAGATGGGGACTCAGACAGCATAGGAGGAGATTCCAATGGTCTGTCTGGAGGGATGTCCGGTTCAATAGGCACATCAGACCCTCCCAGCCACATACATACTGCTCATAATCCTCCTCCCCCTCCTGTGGTTCATAAAATTCTTCAACATCATACTCCTGAACCACTGGGACGGACGAACCAACCTTTTACCAGCTAGTGGTGGTTCGGACGGTCCCTAGATAATAGACTGGACAATTTGTATGGCTTTGCTATCTCTGCAGCAGTTGGAGAGGCAATTTTGTACTCCAGACCTGCTGATTTTTGAACTTTTACGAGGCTGGTTCCTCAGAACCAGCTTTTCTTTTGCCTGAGGAAGTCTCGCCCTGGTCAGAGGGCACTCCCTCTGGTCCAGTGGGCACTGGACCGGGCTGGCCATCCGGGTCAGCGGACTTATTGGCCTCTCGTTCCCTGAGCCTGCCCAATCTTTTTTCCAGGGTGGCTGCAGGAAAATTCTTGCAAATCTGGCAGTCTGACTGGAGTTGGTCAAACCCCAGACAATAAACACATGTGGTGTGTGGGTCAGCCTTGGCAAAGGCTTCCCCACAAGCATCACAGTGTTGAAACCCAGTGGGCCCGGTTTTCTTTTGGGTTTCTCAGACATAATGCCAGCCTAACAAAACTTGCCCTTTTAATGGCAGTGCCAGGCAAGACACCCTATCGGTTCCTAACCATATCACGGTATTTGAAAAACAAATTAAAAGTTCGCTTTTTTAGAACCGATAAGAACGGGAACCGCACTCTAAATGTCCATACAATACTTTAAAATGTCTTTTAACTCAAACCGATCGGTTCAAAACCGAACCGATAAACATATTTTCCATACAGACTAAAGACCTCATGCTTACGGTTTACCAGATGAGCTGAACCGAGGCAGCGATTAATCATCTTTTCGGTTTATTTAAACCGAGAATTACTGTTTAACCGATATGAACTGAGCTGAAGGAGAGATCTCCGGAGCGACTGTTCAGTGAGGCGGAGTAAAGAATCTGACAGTTTCAGTTTGAAACTAGCCAGATAGAGCTTTCAGTAAAGCGCTCGCGCTGAGAACTCCATTCATTATGGAGTTAACTCTTTCCTCTCCGGGGCAGTTCAAGTGCTGTGGCTAACTTCAAGAAGTCATAATATAGCAAGATTTCATGTTGTTTGAACAATGTTTTCCATGACAGGAAATGCAAGCTACAACTTGTGGCAGGCTCAAAAGGGGCCAATATCAATTCCTTTACAATGAAATTCAAGTCCCAAGGCGGGACTGGATTATGGATAGAAGGTTTCATATGAAGACTACCTCTCAGAAACATATGAGACAATTCTAATTGGGCAATCATACAACCAGCAATAGGGGCATGAAAAGCTGATACAGCAGTCAAATACACCTTAATAGCTGAAAACTGCAGGCCAGAGTCAGACAGGGCAAGCAATTATTCCAATACAGTATTCACAGGATGTGTAAAAGGGTCCATATTCCAGAAAGCAGACCACAAAGTGAAGCACTTCCATTTCAGGGAATAAGTATGTCTTAGTAGAAGACTTCCTAGCCACAAGCAGAACATCAGCAACCTTGGTGGATACTCCAAAATGTGCCATGGATGTGTTATCAAGAGCCAAGCATGCAGGACTTCAGGCCTGGAAGAACCAGAGACCCCTTGCCCTGTGACAACAGACCCTGACACAAAGGTAGAGGGACAAGCGGCTCCAATGCCAGATGCTGAAGGAGTGAAACTGTATCTGATGAAGCCAGAATGGAGCAGTGAGGATGAGAGTAGTATTCTCCACCTGCAACTTGAGCAGAACCCTCTGTATCAGAGGAATGGGAGAAATGCAAATAATTTCCCTTTCCAGGAGATGGACAATACGTCTTACCAAAAAATCTCCAGGACCTGGGGTGAGCAAGCAGAAATGTGGCACTTCTACATTGCTTGGGAACGCAAAAATGTCCTGCGCTGGATGACTCCATCTTACGAAGAGGTTGTTTACCACAGAGGACAGCAGTGCCTGTTCATGAACCATCAACTGGTACCTGCTTAACCTATCTGCCAAAACGTTTTGGAGGCCTTGGAGAAACACGGCCGACAGCTGAAGACCATGAAACAGACCCTGGTACTATACTATCATTGCTTCATTGCATAGGGGATAGGAAGGAGTACCCCCTTGTTTGTTGATGTAATGCATTACACTGACACTGTCTGTCTGGATTAGCATAGGACTGGGGCATGGATGATTCTGAAAAGTCTGGAGGCTATTCAGGACAGCCTGCATTTCCAGAACATTAATGTGCAGCTTGGCCTCCACTTTGGTCCAAGCCCCTGCATCTGGTAAGGGCAGAGATGCTCACCCTAGCCACAGCCCAAGGCATCCATGGTGAGGATCTATACAGGGGCTGGTACAAGAAATGGAACACCCCTCAGTAGGTTTTTGCGATCCATCCACCATAACAATGCAGAAGAGAAGTGACGAGAATCATTTGGTCCAGCTCATCCGTCTGCTGATCCCACTGGACACTGAGCATCCACTAAGGTATCCTCAGAGGAAGGTGTGCCAATGGCACAGTCACAATAGCTGCAAACAAGAGGCTCAGGAGACATAACATTGTTCGTGCAGAGACACAACGGTTCCTGTATATCAAGTATGCCTGAGTAATCAAAGTGTCTGCCCTGTCCTGTGGCAGGAAACCAGATCCCGCCTCTGTGCCCAAGGATGTCCCTACTTACTGTAGTCTGTGGCACGGAGTCAACACAGACTTTGGCACATTTACTGTGACCCTCAAGTCGTCAAACAACTTAAGTGTCCGAGACAGGGTATGCAGCAGAGCTTCCCTGGAGCTGATTTTCAGGAACCAGTCATCCAAAAAAGGGAAAACATACAGGCCCTCGTTGGGAAGGGCTGCTGCAACAACTTCCAAGTATGTGGGAAATTCCCGTGGCGCATAAGACAAGCCAAAGGGCAATACCCTGAACTGATAAGTGTATGCTCTCCAATATAAAGTGGAGGTACTGTCTGTGGAATTTCCTGTTCTTCTCCTTCGCAAGGGACAAAGAGCCTGGAGGATAAAAGGAAGGAGACAGAGGATGATGTGGAGAGGCTAGTAACAGATCAAGCGCATGCCCCCTTGTGGGCAGAGGGTGACAGTGAAAAGGCAGAGATACTGTATAAATACTTTTGCTCAGTATTCACAAAAGAAGAGGAGAGGGACGTGCCTAAACCAAACAATAGAAGCACTTTGGATAGGGGGGTTGATACCAGTCCATTCACAGAGGAAAGGGTCCTGATGGGATTCACCCCAGAATTCTAAAAGATCTAAGTGGAGAACTAGTGTCACCACTGACTACCCCTTTTAACAAATCACAGAAGGATGGTGTGGTACCGGAGGACTGGAGGAAGGTGGATATGATTCCCCTTCGTAAAAGGGGGAGCAAAGCAGAGGCAGTAAACTACAGACCTGTTAGTTTGACCTCAGTGGTAGTGAAAATGATGGAATCACTTCTGAAAGAAAGAACTGTCGACTGTCCACCGGCGCAGCGGTTGGATTTCTGCTTGCGACGCCAGAGACCTGGATTGGGAAGCGGACCTGGATGGTGGAGGGCCGGCCGGGGAGAAGGATTAAGTGTCCCCAGGACTGCTTCTCTGGTGGGAGGGTTTGGGGTGTCACCGGTGCTTGGGGACCCGTGGCGGAGGCCAGGGGTCACCACAACAGCCAGAGACAGCAAGGAACCAAGGGGGCGGGACGGATGCTGGCGTCACTACACGTTCCAACCCCCCGCTAATGGGGGAAAAAAAATCAGCCTGCCCACTGCCTCCATGATGCCCGCTCCTTGGCTGCGATCGGCTCCCAGGCCAACTCCCACCCTATCCCATTGACCGTGGCACTCTTCAAGAGAGGGTCAGGTGCCACAGCCCCGCCCTGGGGGGTAAGTCAGGGGGTCCCTGGAGGGCGGCCGATATGGGGAAGCTGCAGCAAGAAGGGGTCCATGACCAGGTGGACAACCGACAGTGAAGGAGGGCACAAAAAGACAATCTCAAAAAAAAAAAAAAGAATTATTGAGTACCTAGAGGTCAGTGGGGCACAGGACCAAGGCAGCATGGATGCACAGCGGGAAGGTCATGTCAGACGAATCTAACAGATTTCTTTGACTGGGTGACCAAAGTAGTACACCAGGGAGGGGCAGTGGACATGATCTACCAGACCTTAGCAAGGCATTTAACATAGTCCCACCCAAAAGATTAATAAACAAGTTAGCCAGCCTGGGAGTGGGTCCCAAGGTGGTAGCCTGGGTTAGAAACAGGCTGGACAACAGGACACAGTGGATAACAGTAAACATAGTGCACTCCAAAGAAAGGGGTTTACTAGCGGGGTACTGCAGAGTTCAGTATATTGCAGAGGGACTGGAAGGAAAAGTATGCCTCTTTGCAGATGACACAAAGATCTGCAACAGGGTTGTTGATGCACAAAGAGAGGGGGTGGAAAGGATGAGAAAGGACTTGGCAAGGTTGGAGGAATGGTCAAATGTATGGCAGCTTAGATTCACTGCAAAGAAGTGCAAAGTAATGCACCTGGGAAACAAAAACCCAGGGGAAGAGTACACAGTGAGGGGGGTACTAAAAGCAACAAAAATGGAAAGGGATCTGGGGGGAGTCAAATCAGACAACCTAAAGGTAGGCAGGCTATGCGAGAAGGCAGTAAGGAGGGACAGGGGATACTGGGATGCACAGGGAGAGGCATGGCCAATAGAAAACAGGAAGTTGTCATCCCCTGTACAGACAGTTGGTGAGACCCCATCTGGAGTACTGCATGCAGTTCTGGAGACCTCATCTCTGCAAGGACATAGACAGGATGGAAGCAGTCCAGAAGAAGGGAACTAAAATGGTGCATGGTCTGCACCAGAAACCATACGAAGAGAGACTAAAGAAGCTTAATATGTATATCCTCGAAGAAAGGAGGGAGAGGAGGGACATGACAGAAACATTCAAGTACCTCAAGGGAATCAGCAAAGTCCAAGAGGGGAAGTATATTTCAGAAAAAGAGATGTGCAAGAACAAGGGAGCACACTTTGAAGACAGAAAGGGGGCGGCTCAGGGGCAACATGAGAAAGTATTTTTTTTCACAGAGAGGGTGGTGGACACATGGAACGGCCTTCCTGAGGAGGTTGTGGGGTCAAAAACAGTGGAGGAATTCAAGAATGCATGGGACAGACATAACGCAATTATAATGGGGGGGGGTAGGAGGAAATGATCTGTTGGTTAACTAGAATCTGCAGCTTATCAATTATAGGTAGGGAAATAAGCAGACTGGGTGGTCCAAGCAGTCCTTATCTGCTGTTAAAGTCTCTGTTTCTATCTCCTGCCACTGTTTCAAAAGCAGGGAGATCCTTCCACCACACTCACTCACTCACCCCTGGAGTTAACAGCTGAGGCAGGAGGAGAGATGGAAGAGAACCAGGTGGAACCGGGTGGGTGGGGGGCAGCAGGGCCATCACAACAGATTCCTGTGGGTGCTTTGCATGGGCACCAGGGAGGAGGGACCACCACCACCTCTACCACGGCCATGCTGACAGTACCTCGGACAGCAGGCTTACAAGGGGCACTACCACGTCCTCTAGCAAGACTGGGATACAGAGAACTTCACAGACCTTAAGAGTCATTTTAGACGTCTGAAAGCCAAGTCGAGCTCCTTCAGCATCATAGCCAAAGAATTTTGACCCTTTAAAGGCAGCATACAAAACTGCCTGCTGCACATCAGTGGAAAAGCCAGCAACTCTGAGCCATGAATACCTTCTAAAGCAAAGGCCAGAAGTTGCAGCCTTGACAGAAGCATCAGAGACATCATAAGCGAAGCATAGCAAATGTTTGCCAACTTCAGCACCAGCAGATAATATTTGAAGCAAATCATTCTTGGCAGAGCCATCCATCAGGCAATGCCTGGGCAGCAGTATGATCAGCTCTCCAAAAGCTCTTCTGATATCTGATCACATAGGCCTGGTAGTTTGTAGTCCTAAGGCCCAGTGATGCAGAGGCATCAGTATGCCTGTCCATCATATTCAGCCTCCTAGATGCCTCATCAGGAGGCAAAATATTCCTATCTCTAGGAGCTCTAGACCAATCATGAGCAGCCATGTTGATCAGTCAGATTCAGGCTGGTCAGAATAATAAGGCTTAGCAGATGGTGCAGGATACCATTTATCAGCCTTTCTAGGAACTGCAGGCAGTGAGTTTGATCTGTACCATGCAGCAAAAGCAGCATCCTACAGTGCAGGATTATATAGGTGGAATGATAATGGATGAGGAACAGGGCACCTCCAAAAATTCCATGAGATTCTGTTTAGTGGAATTTTCCTCTTCCACTGTAAAGCCCATGGCAGACTGCATTTTCTGCATCATGGCTTGAAAAGCTGGGTCTTCAAGAGGAGACCTAATAATAATAATAAAACTATTTTTATGGAGCCTTTCCAAAACCAAGGCGCCGAACACAATTTAAAAAGACAGACATATTACACACATTACAGCAGCTTAGTTAATATACAAACATCTAAACAAACTTCTAAAATTAAAATAAATACAACCAATCAGTAGCTGAAAGCTTGGTGACGTGGTAGTGGGTGATGAATGTGTGTACTGACTTCCAGGTAGCAGCCCTGCAGATTTCCTGGATAGGAACATCCCTAGAAGCAGCCACCGAAGCAGCGGTATGGTGGGTAGAAAGAGCTCTTATCCCTCTGGGAGGCTCCATGCCCGCCAACCTATGGCAGAGATTTATGCAGGAGGTGACCCACCTGCCTATCGTCCGCTTGGCTGCAGGTCTGCCAGGAGTGGCTTCAGCGTAGGTGACAAACAGCTGGCGAACCTCTCCCGAACTTCAGCCGTCCACTCCTTGTAATAAACGAGCGCTCCTCTAGGGTCCAAAGTATGAAGCCTATATTCGGCCTCCGAGGTGTGATTGGGGTAGAACACCAGCAGAGTCAACACCTGGTTAAGGTGAAACTCTGACACCACCTTCGGAAGGAATTTCAGGTGGGGGCGCAGGACAACCTTGTCCCTGTGGAAGACCAGATAAGGAGACTCGATGGAAAGTACCTGGAACTCTCCCATCCTTCTGGCTGATGTGATAGCCACCAAGAAGGCGGTCTTCCACGACAGGTGAGAGATGTCACACCTGTGCATCAGTTCGAATGGCCTGCCCATGAGCTTAGCCAATACCAGCAGTAGATTCTACGGAGGTGGAGGTTCTCACACCGGAGGAGATATGTGATTAAGGCCTTTGAAAAAGTGCCAGACCACCTTCTCCTGCGCCACCGACTGCTTCCCGCGGTCCACACCCGGTAAACAGAGATGGCTGCCAGGTGCACCTTAAGAGTCGTCGACCAAAGCCCTAGCTGAGAAAGGGACCACAGGTAGTCCAGAATGCTTGCCAAGGAACAGGAGTAAGGGTCCAGGCCCTTGCCCTGACACCAAATGGAGAATCTCTTCCATTTGAAGGCATAGCATTTTCTGGTCGACTCCTTATGGGATGCCTCAACGACGTTGAGGACTCGTCGGAAAGACCCAAGGCCTGGAACTCTAGCCGCTCAGGAACCAGGCCGTCAGGTGCAGGGACTGAAGGTCTGGATGGAATACGTTCCCCTGATTGACTGAGATCAGGCCCGGGCAGGCTGGGAGCCGCCTAGGGAGCCTAGAGCTGAGACTGAGGAGATCTGGATAGCAGAACTGGCGGGGCCAGTCTGGGGCTACCAGAATCATCTGCGCCTTGTCCCTCCTCGCCTTGAGAAGCACCTTGTGGATCAAGGGAAATGGGGGAAAAGGTGTAGAAGAGGCCCGGGGTCCACGGCCTCGAGAAGGCATCCCCCTGCAGCGAGCCCTGCTGAGGGGGGCACGCATGAAACAGTCTCAGCTTCGCATTCTCCCTGG
This sequence comes from Neoceratodus forsteri, assembly GCA_016271365.2. Lineage (NCBI taxonomy): Eukaryota > Metazoa > Chordata > Ceratodontiformes > Ceratodontidae > Neoceratodus > Neoceratodus forsteri. The sequence goes on along the minus strand of CM057452.1, from coordinate 1,516,020,227 downwards.
AGGCAAACAGGTCTGCCTGATGCATGCCCCAGTGGGAGAAGAGATCTTGTACTACCTCCGGCAGGAGAGACCACTCGTGAGACGCAGGCCCTATCCGGCTTAGGGCATCGGCCAGGGTGTTGGAGGCTCCTGCCACGTGAATGGCGAGGAGATCCGCCTCCAGGCTGCGCACGAGAGACCAAATGCAGAGAGCTTCCCTGCACAGAGGCATGGAGCACGTCCCCGCCCTGGCGGTTTAGGTAGTACATGGTCGTGGTATTGACCGTCTGGAACTGAACCACTTGACCCCATAGAAATGGAGCGAAGGCGGTGAGGGCTAGACGAACCGCTCGAAGTTCCAGCAGGTTGATGTGGCACTGGGACTCCCGAGGGGACCAGAGGCCATGCGCTCTGTGCTCCCCCAGATGGGCACCCCAACCCATCAGAGAGGCATCAGTCGATAGAGAGACCGTCGGATCGGGGCGGACAAACGGGATGCCCTCCTGCAGATGTGCTGGAACGGTCCACCACTGGAGAGCGTTCCACATCCCCTGGGTCACTGTCACTAGCTGATCCAGCGGATCGAAGTGCTGTGACCATTGGCTGGCCAGTCCCCACTGAAGGGGACGCATGTACCAGCGGGCCCAACAGACCACGCTGGTGCAGGCCGCCATGAGGCCCAGGAGGCGCAGGAAGTCCCGGGCAGGGCACGATTGCCAAACCTGAAATGACTGGGCAAAGGAGGAAAGAACCTCGGCCCTGTCCGCTGAGAGCCGTGCTCTGGCTCGAAGAGAGTCGAGCTCTGCCCCGATGAAATGTACCACCTGCTTTGGCATGAGTTCCGACTTGGCCTCGTTGATGAGGAGGCCAATCTGAGAGCAGACCTGGAAGGCCAGATCTCTGGACCGCTCCACCTCCGCTCTGGAGGGGGCTGCAATCAGCCAGTCGTCCAGGTAGGGGTACACCCAGACCTTCGGCGCCGCACGAATGCTGTCACCACTGCCATGCATTTGGTGAAGACCCTGGGAGCTAGGGAGAGGCCGAAGGGCATGGCCCAGAACTCGTAAAGGGATCCCTCCACTCTGAAGCAGAGGAATCTCTGATGGGACGGACGGATTGGGACATGAAAGAACGTGTCCTGAAGGTCCAGGGAACAGAACCACATGCCTTGTTCCAAGGATGGGATTATCTGAGCCAGAGTGACCATCCTGAAGGTCCGAGACCTTAGGAACCAGTTCAGGTCGTGCAGGTCGAGAATGGGGCGCCAGCCCCCTGTCCGTTTTGAGACCAGGAAATACCTGGACACAAACCCCGGGTCTGGAGAAGGATCCACCACCTTTCTGATCACCTCTTTTTTGAGGAGCAGGGCAATATCGGCTCGGCAGGCCAACAGCGAGGCTGTGGACCCCGTGGACCCCCCCGAGGGGCGACTGCTCGGAAAGGTGGGGCCTGCTCGAACTCCAGATGCAGGCCCTTTCCCACCACCTCCAACACCCTGCGGTCCGTGGTGATAGTGGACCAGGCGGAAAGGAAGTGGCGGAGCCGTCCCCCCACGGGGGGCACCCAGGGAGGAGTGACGAGGCAGAGGGCGACATCCCCTCAACCCGTCACTGGGCAGGCTTGGAGGAGGGACCGGCCGAGGGACCTCCTGGGCCTTTACCTCCCTGCTTCCTGTTAGAGGAAGCCGCGGGCTTGGGTTTGGGATGTCAAGCTCGAGCCTGCTGGCCCTGGTGCTGGTGCTGTTGGGCTGGACGTGCCCCAGGCGCAGAAGGACTAAAGGACTTGTGCTGCTGCTGTCGGCGGCCTATGTCCTTCTGGGCAGAAGTGACAGAGTCCAGAGTGGCATTGGACTTCTCGATCCGCTGGAGGTGACCTTCCACTCCAGGGCCGAAGAGTTCGGTCCCCAAGAAGGGGACTTCCGCCAATTTGTGCTGGGTATCCGCCGTGAAGGTGGATATCCTCAGCCATGCTCTGCGGCGCATGGCCACGGCGGCCGCAACCGATCTGGCACAGGAGTCTCCTATGTCCAAAGCTGTTTGGAGCTGCTGCTTCGACACTGCCCTAGTCCCGAACCTGCCGGACTGTGGTCTGCAGGTCGGCCGGGAGATGAGCGATCACCTCATCCAGGGAGCCCATGAGGGTGTGGGAGAAGTGTGCCATCAGCACGGCCAAGCTGGCCTGGCGGAGGCCAAGGGAGGACGCAGCGTACTCCTTGCGCCCGGCATAGTCCAGCTTTTAGGACTCCTTGTCGGGGGGCTTGTCCACGTCCCTAGCGTTCCCGGAACACCGGAAAATGCTGTCGGTGACCAACCTCTCAGCAGAGTGGTGTTACGAAAACCCGGGCAAAGAGCCAGTAGGGACCGCATACTTCCTGGTCATCCTGGCCGATGGTGCAGGGCAGGAAGCAGGCCGCTGCCAAAGCTCCAAGGCTGGGCCAACAATGGCCTCAGCCACCGGAAAGGCCTCCGTGGGTGAATCCCCTTGGTCCAGTATCTCCGTCAGGATACTAGCCCGTTGTATCTCGGGCTCGAGCTGCATCCGGTGGACTCCGAGATGAGCGCAAGCAAACCCATGAGGGACGATGGGCTTTCATCCAATGACTGGCCCCCAGAGGACTCCACGTCAACTGGCCTGGAGAACAGGAAGGAGTCATCATCAGACTCCGAGGAGTCCGCGAAGAGCTGCCATGGGCCTGAGCCACCCTCCACCTGCCGAGGACGGTCGGGAGTGAGGGTGACCGACAACCTGTGGGGCAGGCCTCGACCCGACCGAGAGTCCTTGGTCGGCGCTCCCGATTTCAGTTGTGGAGGAGGAGGTTCCACCACAATCGGTGGGGCAGCAGGTTTCGGCCGAACAACCGGCCTAGGCTTGGGCAGCTCGACTGCAGCGAGGGGTTGTTTCGGCTGCTCAGGTGACAGCCACTTGATGGCTGGGGAAGGCGATGGCATCGACTTGCTCCCGGACAAAAGTAACTGCTGCCACATCAGGTCCTCGTAGCGCCGACGCAATCTGTGCCGAAGCCTCTCCTCTTCCGAGGAGAAAGACAAGGATGAGCGGCAGCGCAGCTTACCTCGGTGCCGAGACAGAGACTGCCGATATCGATGGGATCGGTTGGACCGAGAAGAAGTCCGAGACAGAGACCGAGATCCTCGATGTTTCGAGGGCGGGTCAAGGCGGTGGGCGCCGCTCTTCCCTCGGCTCGGACATGTAACGGGGACTGCTGTACCGGGGTGCCGGCCAGATCCTCGGTCTCCACCGGGGGAACCGGTGAAGGAGGGTTGTCGGCTTCACCAGTCGACAACCCGTCCGACGGTTCGAGAAAAATCTCGACCGCGTTGACGGGAGTCTCGGCCAGCTGGCCTGATGGGGACGCCGTGAAGCCGGCAGCCTTAGCCGCAACCTCGACCGAAGTCGACAGTCAGCTGCCCGGGGAAGGAGACCTCTCCCACTCCCACAAATGCCGACAACGGGACTTACCCTTAGAATCCTTCTTTTTGGACAGAGAGGAATGTCCCGATGGCCCCTCTCCCTTTGTGGGAAGGGATTGGCAAAGCTCCTTGAATGAAGCTGAATACAAGGTACTCAAAGAGAGTGGGATAAATGCCACAACTGAGGAGGAGGAAGATGCGGCCTGGGCCGCCTCCTCCTTGAGGACGATCATCTGCTCGAGCTGCTCAGCCGAGCCAGCCGCCGCGGTAACTGCCCAACAGGCCTCCTTTCACTTAACCGGCGGGTAGCGCTTCTCAGGGCGCCCTAGCTTTAACCGGGCAGCTCAGTCCTCCAGGATGTTGGCAGAGAACGAACAGCACGACTCGCAGGCCTGCGGGTCATGTTCTAGGCCGAGACAGTAGACGCACGTGGAGTGCAGGTCTGTCCTGGACATCTTCTGCCCACAAGGGCACCGCCGAAAACCAGGAGTCGATTTGTCCATCGCAGCCGCGAGAGAGAAAGATGACCCAAGTCTTGAAAATTTTAAAATGAGTTTCGGGCGAACCGAAGAATTAGGATCCAGTCTATCACGCAGAGCGTTAAGGAGGGAACCTCAGCTTCCAAGCGGTAAGGAAGATCTGGAGTCATGGGGTGGAGCCAAGAGTTTTAGCACCCGGGTGGGTGGGAGGAGCCAGCTTGAAGACCTTCCGGCAAGATTTAAAGCGGCAAGGAACCTGCCAGACAGTGTGGATGAACAACATATCTATGTCCCTAGAAAAGGCTATTTTGACTTTGGCAGCATACAGAGATGATGAGAGGAAGCTAAATAAAAGGAAAATAACAAACGTCAACAGCTTCATTGATGGCGTTTCCTTCAGCAGGTCCAACAAAGAAGACTGATGGCAGGAGAAAGAAATGAGAAGTAATGAAGCCACCCACATTATACATGCATAGACACTGCACGTCATTGTGGGCAGCCTCTGGCTAGCAAAACGTTTCCAAGTGGTCCTGATGCTGACTGCTTTTAATTCCAAAGGTGCAGCCTAATGGAGGAGATATCCTCGATGAAGATCTACAGTAGTCAGTAATCCCAACCAAGCACTTTTGGCTGCTCTCAAACTGAATAATTTCTGCCTGGAAATAAAACTTTGTGGTGATCAACTTAGATAAATGAGGTATAAATCCAGGCTTGACTTTCAATTTGAATTTTATTTAGAAAAGGCTGTACCTGGCCACTGATGCAAAGTTCATTTTCAATCTGGTTGAGTTGAGTTCTATTTGAACACTTGCAGCTATAAAGATGATGAAACATTTTTTTCAAGTTACTACTTTCTTTAACTTCACTTTGGTTAAATTTTTTGCTTGGTGCCTTATTTATCTGGAACCATTTTCAGTCATGTTGGCTTGGAAGGTGGGGGATATGACAGACACATACTAGCAAGTACTATCCTCATGGCTCCCTGACCTAGAGTACAGAGGCAATATGTGAGGAGTCTGGTTTCTACAATGTCCAGAAAACACATTTCCGGACGTAGTGTCAGCCCTTCTCTCTGGTCTAGGGGCAGACAGATGGAAGCAAACATCATCAGGGAAGGGACCCACAGAAACCTCCAACGAACACTTAATTGACCTCCCAAGCTGAGGCTTGACCTCTGGGGCTCCTCTGGCACACAGCACGGCAATCAGAGCTGCAAATGAAGGGGTTGGTAGAACTCGGCACAGACTAGGCAAAACATACAAATCAGGGATGGCAAACAAACCAGGATCCTATTTATTTGTTCTTTGGGAGGTCATGTTTCAGATGGTAAAAGTTCCTTTCAGCAATGGTTGTATTCTAGTTGGCAGTATCTTTTTTACCTCTTCACCAGCTAATGACATTTCAGAATTCACTGTGTTGGATGCAACCCTGGTGGGGTATGAACCAGCAATAAATGTCTCTTTCTAGAGGTCCACAGCCCAGGCAGCAATGGTGTTGACCACCTTGGGCAGTAATCAGCCTATCTTCCCAACTGCCTCCAAATATGGCAATTGAACAAAGTCCCAGTGCTTCTGATGTGCAGCACTATTTACCATTTTGACACATAGCTACAGAAGAAAACACTGTCTGCTCACAGAGTTTCTGTACTTGTCACATCCACAACCACTTTGCTCATTAAATTCCCACCTTCACTCACAGAAGGTACAATATACGTGCCACAGTAGGCAACTGATAGAGGCTCTGGGCAATCCCAACCCAGGGGAGACAAATATTCCTAAACACTGCCAGGAAGTTTAAGAATAAATCAGTCTCTGGTCCTCACTTTGGGGGTGGAGGGCACTGCTGGATGCCACACACAGTTCATCTCAGCCCTCTCCCTTCTATTTTTCTTTCAGCAAGGCACTTGCTTTTCTCATTTTTCTCCTGCTAGAGAGGGGTAGCCCCCCTCCGAGGGTCTTGTACCCACAGCAGCCACCACAAGTAAGTACTTTTACACAACGCCGGGCTTTATAGAGAACTTTCAGAACATGCCTCCCACCAAGTGACAATCACCAGTCTGTGCCTTTCAGCTCATACCACAGACTCCTCCCTCTTGGCAGGTCTGACCAGCTGACCCAGTCCTCCAAGGGCATAGAGAATGCAGAGGGAGAATGTGTAAAGGCAGAGATACTAAACAAATATTTTTGCTCAGTATTTACAAAGGAAGAGGGGGAGGTACATAAAACAAACAGTAGTAACACTCTGGATACAGAAGTTGATACCAGCCCATTTACAGAAGAAAGGGTTCTGAAAGAACTCTTAAAACTGAAGGTGGACAAAGCAATGGGGCCTGATGGGATTCATCCCAGAATTCTAAAAGAACTAAGGGTAGAACTAGTGACACCACTGACTACCCTCTTTAACAAATCATGGGAGGATGGGGTGGTACCGAGGACTGGAGGAGGGCAGATGTGATTCCCTTCACAAAAGTGGGAGCAAGGCAGAAGCAGGAAACTATAGACCTGTTAGTTTAACCTCAGTGATAGGAAAATGATGGAATCACTTCTAAAGGAAAGAATTGTCGGCGTATCTAGAGGCCAGAAGGGCACAGGACCCTAGGCAGCATGGATTCACAGCGGGAAGGTCATGCCAGGCGAATCTGATAGATTTCTTTGACTGGGTGACCAAAGTAGTAGATCAGGGAGGGGCTGTGGACATGGCCTACCTAGACTTTAGCAAGGCATTTGACACAGTCCACACAAAGATTAATATATAAGTTAGCCAGCCTGGAGTGGGTCCCAAGATGACAGCCTGGGTAAAGTGGCTGGAGAATAGGACACAGAGGTAATATAAATGAGTCCACTCAGAAGAAAGGAGGGTTACTAGCGGGGTACGCAGGAGTTCATATTAGGACCAGTCCTCTTCAATGTCTTTATAGCGACATTGCAGAAGGACTGGAAGGAAAAATATGTCTCTTTGCAGATGACACTAAGATCTGCAACAGAGTTGATGCACAAGGTGGGGTGGAAAGGATGAGAAGGGACTTGAAGTTAGAGGAATGGTCAAATGTATGGCAGCTTAGATTCAATGCTAAGAAGTGCAAGGTAATGCACCTGGGAAACAAAAACCCAGGGGAAGAGTACACAATGGGGGGTGAGATACTAACAACAACAAAAATGGAAAGGGACCTGGGGGTAGTCATATCAGATGACCTAAAGGTGGGCAAGCAATGTGAGAAGGCAGCAAGGAGGGCTGGGGGGATACTGGGATGCATAGGGAGAGGCATCACCAGTAGAAAACAGGAAGTTATTATCCCTCTGTACAGACAGCTGGTGAGACCCCATCTGAAGTACTGTGTGCAGTTCTGGAGACCCAATCTCCGCAAAGACATAGACAGGATGGAAGCTGTCCAGAGGAGGGCAACTAAAATGGTGCAGGGTCTGCACGGAAGACATATGAAGAGAGACTTAAGGAGCTTAATATGTATAGCCTTGAGGAAAGGAGGGACATGATAGAAACTTTCAAGTACCTCAAGGGAATCAACAAAGTCCAAGAGGGTAGCATCTTTCAAAAAGAGTGTGCAAGAACAAGAGGGCACAATTTGAAGATAAGAGGCGGCTCAGAGGTAATTTAAGGAGTATTTTTCACAGAGAGGTTGTGGATGCATGGAATGGCCTTCCGGAGGAAGGTTGTGAGTCAAAATCAGTGGTGGAATTCAAGCATGCATGGGATAGTCATAAGGCAATTCTGGGGGTGGGGGTAGGAAGAAGTAGGCTGCTGGTTAACTAGGATCTGCAGCTTATCCAGTAGGTAGGGAAATGGGCAGACTGGGTGGGCCAAGCGGTCCTTATCTGCCGTCAAATTCTATGTTTCTATGTTTAAACACTCTTAAAGGTGTGTAGCAACGGGGGTGGGGGGGCACTCTACAATAGGATAAAAAAAACTCCCTCAAGCACTCACATTTTTATGAAGTTTAAAACTTCATAAAAATATGATTGCTTAAGAGGGATTTTTTTCCTACTTTTGAGGATATGACACACGCTCTCATCATACCCACAGTACTGACTCACAATGTGCACCTCAACAATGGGGGATTCTCAGTCTTCTACATCCTTTCATCCTAGGGGTGATTTATTCCACTACTTCACCCTGATCTGCCTCCCCACCGCATCCATAATTTGTTGTAAACAAATGTACGTACTTATACTTACAACAGGATGCTTGGAATGCAGCTCCCTCCAGGGCCTACCTACATGTCATCACGGACTATATGCATCTGTAACTATATTTATAAAACAGGATGGAAAAATCCAGTAATCAAAGTTGCTGAGAACTGTCATGTGGAGTCCAGTTATTTCAGTAGATCATTCATTGTTTTATATTATTTTCGAGCACAGCACCACCCTCCAAGTTGTCCGGACATACAGAACTATAAAGACTTCTTGGATGGTTGAAGGCACTCAGCTTCACTGTATGCATCATGACATATCCATGGTGTCCATACTGTATATATTTCAGCATGACTGGACACCTCGCTGACTGATATTGCATGCATATTACATAGTCGATGTTTATCACTGCAAGGTAATTTCAGAAGTCTGCAGTTCCCTCACAGTACAGTACATATCTGTGCTGAAAAGCTGCTTGCCTCTTAAGGAAGCATAAAGGACCAACTGCTGACCATCGGTTGCAAAGCTATCTACCCGCACCCACGAGTGCTAGCAAATGCCAGAAGCAGACGCACGAGTCGCAGCATCAGAGGCATCACAAGCAGAATGTAAGATGTGCTTACCAACCTCCAAATCATGGGCAACAGTCTGTTAGACTTCTGTTTCAGTTGGTCCATCAGGCAGCTTGTCTGCTATGGTATCCATAGACTTCCACGGGCTATTCTGATATTTTACCATACAAGGCTGGTAGCTGGCAAGCCTGAGGCCAAGGGATCAAGAAGTATATGTGCTCTTGCCTGTCACATCCAGCTTTCTTGATTCCTTGTCAGAAGGAAGAGAGCTCCTGTGTCTTGGAGGATTAGACCGGTCATGGACAGCCATGATGACCACTGAAACGGTCTCCAGCTGCAAAGCATAATAAGGCTTGGCAGCAGGAGCAGGATATTGTTTATCCGCCTTAATGAGACACAGCGGGCAGAGTATTGACCCAATGCCAAGCAGCCATAGTGACATCCTCCAAAGCTGAATGGATAGGAGGAACAGAGACCGTAGGCAAGGATAGAACCTCCAGAAATTCACAGATGATGTTCTTAGAGCAGACCTCCCCCTCAGCAGTAAATCCAAGAGTGGACCGAACCTGGCTGAGAAAAACCTGAAAAGATGCATTTTCAGGAGGAGACCTAGGTGTATACTTTATCCTCACTACAGAAGGATAATGGGGAACTAGAGAACACCACATTGGGGGGAGGGGCAGACCTTCCTCTTCCTCTTCATATTTCTCCTCCATTAAATCAGAATTGTATTCCAGTTCCTCCTCCTTGTTGACCAGAGTATACAGCGGGACAACAGCAGGAGAGGAAAGTCGTGGAGGAGGCAACATCAATGGCACAGGCGTAGACAGAGGAATCCCATGGGCCATGACCTGGTTTTGATACCAAATTAGGAACTGTGGTCATCAATCGACCAGGCAATGTCAATGGGGTTAGCATCAACAGCAGAGACTGAACAGATACTGTGAAAAGAGCACAAACTTTGTCTGAAACAGCAACCTTGCAACAATGGGCAGAAAAGGGGTCGTCAATGACTGAACCATCAATGAGACAGATGACTCACCTATAAGTGGAATACAGCTAGTGCCAGACCAAAACCTTGGTGTCTGTGAGACAGTCTGGGGACAGCAGACCCCTGAGGACTTAGCCCGAGTCCTGTCTTTCTCAGGAGACTTACCTCTGTCTGTCAGATTTCTAGACATGGCAGGAGAGGCATCCTTTTCTCAATGCTGTTGTCTGCCAGCGTGGCAGTGTTTCTCCATTGACTTTGCCAACTTCTCTTTAGATTTTTTTTTTTTTTTTTTTTTTTTTTGATTCAGTCCACAGCGTCATCGACAGCAGGGAGTGGCAGGTTGATGGCAAGCTGGAGTCACAAGTAACAGGTGAAGTTGGCAATATACTTTGCTGTTTGTCCTCCATTGCCTTGATTTTTAAATGGTTTCCAAGACCTTTTATCAACATCTCCATGTAGCCTGGTTAAAACCCTGGCATATGGTACAGGCCTTGGAGTCACGTGCAAGGCCTAAGCATCGAACACACTCAATGTGAGCATCATCTTTTTATATCTTCATTGTACCGCAGTGACAGTAATGGAACAACAGTTTCTTGTCTTTCTTCTGCAGCATATATTTTACAATAGTTTAAATAAAAAAATAAAAAATGAAAGAAGCAGTAGCTTTAAACAATACTTGCGAATTTTGACAGCGTTCTTCACCAGCAATGGACCAAAGAGCGGCTGTCGGAGGGAGAAAGAACTAAGGCATGTTAGGGTCACCCACATTACATAGGTGCCGATGACAAATGCTGACGTAGATGGCCACAGCTAGCAAAGGTTTTCGGGTGGTCCTGATGCAGACGGCTTACCGTTCCATGATGTGGCTTAATGGAGGAAGATCCCTCATTACACCTGAACATTGTTGACCAATTCCCTCCAGTGACCCATAAATATATCTGTAGGTCTTTTTCATATCCCCCCACTCCCTTTTTGCCTGCAGAGAGCACATGTTTAGGCTACTCAGACATTCCTCATACAACTTTCCTTGCCTGTCGCACACCATTTCAGTGACTCTTCTATGCACCGTTTACAAGCCGTCTCTGTCTTTCCTGAGGTGGGGTGTCCAAAACTGTGCACAGTATGCCTGATAAGACCTCACCTGGGATCTGTACAGTAGCAGGATCACCTCCAGCCTCCTGCAGGTGATGCCTCTACCTATATAGCAAGGAAACCGGTTTACCTTTGCATATGCCCTGTTGTGCTGGACTGAACGCTTGAGACCCCTCTCCTCAGTAGTCACAGAAAATGCTGGCAGAAAGACTATTGTTCCATCCAGTCTGCCCTATTTTACCAAATCCTACATTGGGACATAATGTCTAGTCAGTTATTGCTCTCATTTCCCCTTGCCCCCAGTCCTACTGCTTTCCACCGTGTAACTATTAAGCCTTTTACTTGGTCCAAGCCATGTCTGAAACCGTTAATGGTTCTTGCACCCATGACCTCTTCTGGTAGACTATTCCACAGTGCAACCACTCTCTGTAAAATAAAACTTTCTCATATCCTTCCTAAATCTCTCCCCTGCCAGCTTCCACTCATGTCCCATGTTCTTGATTCACCAGTGCTATGAAATATTTCCTTGCTCATTCTTTTTAGGAACTTGAAAGTCTTTATCACCCCTTTTTGGTCTCCAGTGAGTACATATTCAGGGCCTTCGCTAATCCTAGCAGGATCTGCCCCGATGGCCCTGAATCATTTTGGTTACCCCAAACTACACTGTCTCTAGCCTGCCTTTGTCTTTTCTTAGGTGGGGGCTCCAGAACTAGGCACAATATTCCAGATGTGGCCTCACCCGTGATCTATAGAGAAGCAGTATATATATATATCACCTCCTCCCTCCTGCTGTCAACCCCTTCCTATATACCTCAACATCCTGGCTGCCTTGCTGTATTTCGTTACTATGACTAGATTAGTTTTAGCAAGTTGCTTATGATGACTTCTAGGATCCCTATCCTCAGTGTTAATGTCCAACTTAACCCCTCCCATCCAATATTCTATCGTGGGGTTCTTGTTCCCTATGTCACCATGCACATCATGACACTGAATTTCCATTGCCAAACTTTGTACCACTCTCTAATCTTTGCAGGTCCCTCTGCTTTCCTTACTGTCTACCCTGCCACAGAGCTTAATGTCATCTGTGAAGAGACCAATCTTGCCTTGTATTCCTTCTCCTATGTCAGTGATGAACATAATGAAAAGGAGTGGTCCCAGGGCAAAATTCTTTGACACCCCACTCATGACCACCCTTTCCCATGACTTGACCCGGTCTACCACCACCCTCTGCCGTCTCCAACCCCAGTCAGTTTCACACCCATGTAATAAGATCCCTCGCTGTTCTCAGACCCTCTAACTTCTCCAGCAACCTTCTGTGCAACAGAGCCAAATGCCTTGCTGAAGTTGAAGCAGAGAAAATGCACTCCTTGTCCCTTATCCACTGCCTTAGTTACCAGTCAAAAAAAACAATCGGGTTGATCTGACATGACCTCCCTGCAGTGAACCTGTGCTACTTAATATACTTGATCCCATTTCTCGCCAGGCAGACCACTAGGTCCTCTTTGACTAGTGTTGCAATTAGTTTGCCTACTATGCAGGTAAAACTACTGGATCTGTAGTTCGCTGGTTGCGATCACCCTCGGGTGCATGCTATCTGACCCTGAAGCCTTATCTATTTTCAGGGCTGCTAACCCTTTTGTGACCCTTTCTCCCATAATTACCACCTTCCCCATTTCTGGGCTCCCTCTTGAAGCAGACTTTAGTCCTGGGAGCCTGGAGGAGGGCTGATGTAGTCCCACTCCTCAAAAAATGGAAACAGAGAGGAGGCTGGAAATTACAGGCCTGTCAGCCTGACTTCAGTAGCGGGCAAAGTAATTGAATCACTACTGAAGGAAAGGGTTGGGGAATACCTTGTTTCCAATCATCTTCAGGATCCGAGGCAACACAGGTTCACGGGGGGGGGGGGTCTTGCCAGACAAACCTGATCTTGTTCTTTGACTGGGTAACCAAGGAAGTGGATCAGGGAGCAGCGGTTCACATAGCCTACCTGGACTAAAGTAAGGCCTTCGACACCATTCCACATAGAAGGCTGGTGAGCAAGCAGAGAAGCCTGAGAGTGGGTCCCAAAGTAGTAAGATGGCTAGAGAGCTGACTGGACAACAGGAGTCAGAGGGTGGTGGTAAATGGCATCCACTCTGGAGAGGGCAAAGTGACCAGTGGAGTACCACAAGGATCAGTACTAAGCCCAGTACTCTTCAATGTCTTTATAAACGACATTGCAGAAGGACTGGAAGGGAAAGTATGCCTGTTTGCGGATGACACAAATCTGCTACAGAGCAGACACACGGAGGGGGGCGGGATTCTAAAGAATGAGAGAAGATCTAAAAAAGCTGGAAGAATGGCCATGTGTTTGGCAGCTGGGATTTAATGCAAAAAGTGGAAAATCATGCACTTGCAGCACAGAAACCCAGGAGCAATGTATCAGCTGGGAGGAGAAGTACTAGCAGTCACAAAACAGGAAAGTGACCTGGGGGAGTGATTTCTGATGACCTGCAGGTAGCTAAACAGTGTGACAAAGCAGTGGAAAAGGCCTGTGGGATGCTTGGATGCACAGGAAGGGGTATCACCAGCAGAAACAGGGAGGTAATAAGAAAAAATTACTCACCTTAGTAATGTTGTTTCTTCTAATGGAGTCTTGCTATATTATGACAATTGCAGTTTGTCCCACCATTAGAACTGCTCCGGAGGTGAAAGAGTTAACTCCCATTCTAAGAATGGAACTTGGAGCGCGAGCTCGGTTAGAGAAGCTCTGTCTGGGTTATTTCAAACCCAAACTGTCAGATCTTTTCGAGCAAAACTCACTAAGGTCTGTGTGGAAGCTGTAACCTACACTAGCCAACTGACTACCTGACTATTAACACATATTCCTGGTCCCAACACAAAGACTCAAGTCAGGGGACCAGAAGTAGTAATATAATATAAGCTAAAATAAAAACACCACACCCCAAAACCCCAAGAAGGGGTGGAAAACATATAATGGGCATAACTACGCCGACACTAGGCTGCCCAACTTATACCCAAGTAGAAGTTCTGAGAGGGGCAGGTTGGGGAGGTCATAATATAGCAAGACTCCATTAGAAGAAACAACATTACTAAGGTGAGTAATTTTTCTTCAAACAACATGAAGTCCTGCTATATTATGACAATTGCAGACTACACAGCAGTACCTCCATGGAGGAGGGACAGAACCCACTTAGGAATAGGCCTGAAGCACAGCTGTGCTAAACTGAAGATCTCTCCTGGCCTGGACGCCCAGGAGTAATGCTTGGTGAAAGTGTACCGTTTTCCAGGTAGCTGCTTGACATATCTCTAAGATATGGATGTCTCTGGCAGCAGCTAGAGACGCGGCTGTACCTCTGGTAGAATGAGCCCTCAGGCCAGAGGGGGGAACTTTCCCCAGTTTCTGATAACAAAATTGGATATAAGAGACAATCCACCTGGCAATTGATCTGTTACTGGCAGGTCTTCCTTTTCCGACCTCACCATAAGTGAGAAAAAGTTGGAGGGATTCGAACCTGTGACCCTTGGTACGTTCTATATAGTAACTTAAGGCCCTCTTAACATCTAAACTGTGCAATCTCCTCTCGCCAGAGGAGGAATGTTCAGTAAAAAACACTGGAAGGGAGACAGATTGATTAAGATGGAAATCTGAAACCACCTTAGGCAAAAACTTCCAGTTAGTCCTGAGGACTACCTTATCCCTGTGGAAAGAAATAAAGTCAGTTTCTACTGACAAGGCTTGCAATTCACTTATGCGCCTGGCAGAAGTGATAGCCACTAGGAAAACAGTTTTCCAAGTTAAGTACTTAAGCTCTGCAGAAGACAGAGGTTCAAAAGGGGGTTGCATTAACTGGGCAATGCAAACATTAAGGTCCCAGGCAGGGGCCGGATCCCTAAAAGGTGGATTAGTAAGAAGTAATCCTTTGAAAAACTTGGAAAATACAGGGTGAGCGGAAAGAGAGGAGGGCTTTCCTGCTGACACAAAAGCAGAGACAGCTGCCAAATGTACTTTCAGGGTAGCTGGTCTCAGGCCCAAAGAATTAAGATGGACCATATAGTCCAAAACAATGGGCAAATCAGCAGATTCTGGGGAAATATGTTTCCCAGAACACCAAATGGAAAACCTTTTCCACTTAGAATTATAAGTAGCCCTAGTGGAAGGCTTCCTAGAAGCCTTTAGGATTTCAAGAACATCCTGAGAAAGGTGTAGGTCAGCAATTCTAACTCCTCAAGAGCCAGGCCTTGAGGTTGAGGGATTTGAGGTTCGGATACCAAACTCTCCCTGGGCACAGATTAACAGGTTGTGATTCCTGGGAGACAAAGGGAAGATGGACTGCTAGGGACAGAAGGAGTGGGTACCAGGGCTGCCTGGCCCAATCTGGGGCAATCAGAATCACCCTGCAAGGCTGGGATCTGATTTGACTACACCTTGAATAGGAGAGGAAGGGGAAGGCATAAAGAAACTTCCCTTCCTATCTCTGAGAAAGGCATCCAGGGGACTGAGCCCAACACTGGGGCCTGCAACAGAACAGTGGAAGTTGGTGATTGTCTGGGGCTGCAAAAGATCTATCTGAGGGTGCCCCATCTGGCAAAACTATCCCCAGTACTTGAGGATCCAGAGACCATTAGTGATGGCCCTGGGAAATCCTGCTGAGAGCATCTGCTAGGACATTGTCCTTTCCTGGAAGGTGAACTGCTATGAGGAAGTGTTCGGGAATAGGCCAGAGACCACAACTTCATTGCCTCGGTGCACAAGGCCGAAGACCGAGTGCCCCCTGCTTGTTGATGTACCACATTGTTGTGGTGTTGTCTGTTCTGACTTGTACCACTTTGTTCTGAACAGGCGCAGAAAACTCTGAAGTGCTAAAAGACAGCTCTGAGTTCCAGCAAATTGATGTGGAGCAGAGATTCCTGAGGACCACACTCCCTGAGTGGAGGTAGCCATGTGGGCTCCCACCCAAGAGGGAAGCATCCGTAGTGAGGGTCAAGGAGTGAGACAGAGGAATGAAGGGACCCCCAGTCTTAAATTGCTCTGATCCTGCCACCACTGGAGGCCTGGATCAGGGTTGGGTCACTGGGATCAACTTGGAAGGGGGTCTCTTCTCTGAGACCAAAAGGCTCTCAAGTGAAACTGAATGTCCCTCATCGAAATCTTGCTCCTTGCACTACAGCTGTGGGCGCAGCCATGTGCCCCAGGAGCTGCAAAAGTGTCTTGCTGGTCAAGAGACCTGCAGAGTGAAGGAGGAGGCCAGAGCCCCAAGTTCCTTACCTCTCTAAGGGTAGGAAGGCTCTGGCCTGCTTTGTCAATTCTGCACCTATGAAGGTGAGCACCTGAACTGGTTCCAGAACTGACTTTGGAAGATTGAGCAAGAAGCCCAGGGAGGTGAGCAGCTGCTGGGTAACTTGCAGGTGAGATTTTACCTGTTCTGGGGACTGGCCTACAATGAGCCAGTCGTCCAGATAGGGAAAGACAGCAATCCTTTGCCTTCTTAAATGAGCAACTGCTACTGCCAGACATTTTGTGAATACCCTTGGGGCAGAGGTGAGGCTGAAGGGCATTGCTCTGAACTGGTAGTGACCTGAGGGTAGTTCGAATCTGAGGTACTTTCGGTGGGAGCTTCTGATTGGACGTGAAAATAGGCATCCTTGAGGTCCAGGGAGGCTAGCCAGTCCCCTGGCCTTAGAGAGGGTAAAATCATTGCCAGAGTTACCATTCTGAACTTTGGTTTCAAAAGGTGTTTGTTCAGATATCTCAGGTCTAAAATGGTCCGCCATTCTCCTGTCTTTTTTGGGGTAAGGAAATATCTGGAGTACAGACCCTTGCCCTGGTGTAGGGGAGAAACCCTTTCTACAGCTCTGAGAGCCAGGAGGGTTGAGACTTCTGTTTCTAAAGTAAAGGTCTCTAAAGAGTTTGCAGGTGGGAAAGATTTGATTCTCATCTTTGGGAACCTTTTGAAGCTGAGAACCAGACCCTGGCTTACTACTTCCAGGACCCACTTGTCTGAAGTTAGAGACACCCAGTTCTGAACAAGTAAGCCAACCTGCCCCCTACAGGTAAGAGGAGAATCGGCCCTGGGCACCCCATCAGGGTGTCTGTTTGGCAGGTGCTTTAGGCTGAGGGGTGGGAGCAGGCCTGCCCACACCCGTCTGCCTCTCCCTCTGAAGAACCCCCTCTGAGCATAAGCAGAGGAGGCCTGGGTTTGGTAAAAGGCCTGTGAAAAGGCCTACCTCTACCCGGAGGTCTGCCTCTGAGGTGACTTGCAGCTCCTTAGCCTGAGCACTCTTATAGGTAGTCCTATATTCATCCATTTTCTTCATATAATTCTGTCTGCTCCCAAACAGAGAATTTCCAACCACAGGAAAATCCATAGCCTTAGTCTGGGTATCCTGTGACAAGCTAGTACACCTGAGCCAGGCCAACCTCTGAAAGCTACAGGCGTAGCCATGACTCTAGAGGATACATCATTAAAATCCACAGCAGCATGAAACTGCCTTAGATGCCTCAATGCCATCAGCAGCCACCTGTTCCAGCTCATTAGCAAGCTGGCCAGAGGCCTGTTTGGCCAAAGCCATGACAGTGTCCCATCTAGATTTTTGATACCTTGCTACATAAGCCATGTAATTTGCTTGCCTGAGTCCCAAGGACGCTGCCATGTATTGTTTTTTAGCCATGGCAACAATCTTCCTGGAATCCTTGTCAGGAGGATGTGAAGCCAAGGGAATATTAGCTTTATCACAGGCTGCAGCCTGAACCACACCAACGTGACTGCATTGCTGTGAAAGGAATTCCGTATCAGGACCTGACAGAGTGTACCTCCTGTCCATCTTTTTGTCCACAGGAGGCACAGAATTAGGAGTTTTTAAAATTTGTATTGCTTGTTTCCTAAATGATTTATGCAAGGGAATAGACAACCTCCTAGACTCTGGAATATCCATCATTTCTACAAAATCAGGTTCCTCTTGCTCATCCACAGCTTCCTCCAATGGGAGCTGGAGGGTTTCAGCAACTTTTTTGTAAAACATAAAGTGAGAGGGACTCAGAAAGTGAAGGGGGAGATTCAAAAGGTCTGTCTGGGGAGATGTCCGGTTCAATGGGCACACCCAGACCCTCCAAGTCACATTCATACTGTTCATAATCATCCTCCCCCTCCTCTGGTTCATAAAACTCTTCAACATCATATTCCTGAACCGGTGGAACTGACCGAACCGACCTTTTACCAGACAGTGGCGGTTCGGACAGAACCCGAGAAAGTGACTGGACAATCTGAATAGCTCTTGCTATCTCTGCAGCAGTTGGAGAAGGAATTTTGGGCTCCACACCTGCTGATTTTCTTGTTTTCTTTACTGGAACTGGCCCCTCCGAGCCAGCTTTACGTTTGCCCGAGGAAGTCTCGCCCTGGTCAGAGGGCACTCCCTCCGGTTCGGTTGGCACCGAACCGGGCTGGCCATCCGGGTCAGCGGACTTTTTGGCCTCTCGTTCCCTGAGCCTGCCAACTCTCTTATCCAGGGTGGCTGCAGGGAAATTTTTACAAATCTGGCAGTCTGAATTGAGGTGGTCAAACCCCAGATAATATACACATGTGGTGTGTGGGTCAGCCTTGGCAAAGACTTCTCCACAGACATCACAGTGTTGAAACCCAGTGGGCCCGGTTTTTCTTTTGGGTTTCTCAGACATAATGCCAGCCTAACAAAAAACTTGCCCTTTTAAACGGCAGTGCCAGGCAAGACACCCTTATCGGTTCCTAACCGTGTCACGGGTCTTGGAAAAACGTAATGAAATCCGTTTTTAGAACCGATAAGAACTGGGAACCGCACTCTAAAACCTTTCAATTTCAAGTTTTAAAACAAGCTGATCGGTTCAAAGCCAGACCAATAACATTACAAGTTCCACACGAAAATAAACTGTAATTACTTACGATACCAGAGCGGAGCTTGAACCGATCGGTTTTGCGGTTAAAATAATAATATTCTCAGTTAATTTGAACCGAGAAAACACTGTTTAAACCGAGAAATGAACCGAGCAGTAGGAGAAATCTCCGGAGCGACTGTTCAGTGAGGCAGAGTAAAGAATCTGACAGTTTGGGTTTGAAATAACCCAGACAGAGCTTCTCTAACCGAGCTCGCGGTCCAAGTTCCACTCTTAGAATGGGAGTTAACTCTTTCACCTCTGGAGCAGATCTAATGGTGGGACAAACTGCAATTGTCATAATATAGCAAGACTTCATGTTGTTTGAATACCCTTGTATAGGTCACTAGTGAGACCCCTCCACCTAGAGTACGATGTCCAGTTCTGGAGGCCTCACCTCTGAAAGAACATAAGGTAGAGGTGATACAAATGAGGGCAACCAAAATGGTGCAGGGCCTACATCAGAAGCCATACGAATAAAGACTTAAGAAATTAAATATGTGCTCCCTGAAAGAAAAGGGGACTATGATAAAAACATTCAAATACCTCGCAGGCATAAACAAGGTATAGGAAGGGAACATTTTCCAGAGAAAAAAGATGCTCGAGGACAAGGGGTCACACTATGAAGCTGTTGGGGGGGGGGGGGGCTGAGAGAAAATGTGAGGAAGTACTTTTTCAAGAAAAGGGTGGTGGATGCTTGGAACAGCCTCCCAGCGGAGGTGATGGGGGCTAAAATGGTTACAAGATTCAAGAAAGCATGGGATAGACACAAGGAGATCTTAGAAGTAAAGCAAATGGGGTTGCAAATTGGAGACAGAGTAGAGTCTGTGGTAGCACTGTAGGTAGGGAAAATAGGCCAGACTAGATGGGCCAAGAGGTCCTTATCTGCCGACAATGTCTGTTTCAGGCAAGGGCCCCCTATCCTCCACTGTGAATAGAGAGCAAAAACAATCATTAAGAACCACTGCTTTCTGCTCCTCCTCTCGTCACCCTAATATTTCCCTGTCTTATCTTTTTTTCCATAATGCATCCAAATCATGGTTTTGCCCCTTCATCCCCTCTACAATATGCAGTTCTGTGTCTGCTTTTGCATCCCCAACTGCTCCTTGACCTACTTCATCCTTAACTGGTAAGCACTCCATTCCTTATCTCTGTTTCTCTTTGTATCAAACAGGCCCTTTTTTTAGTCCTCACTGCCTCACTGACCTTCTTCGACAACTAGACTGGTCTCTTGTGCCTGTCACTCTTGGAAACTGTTCTCAAGCATGACTTTGTTGCCTCTAGAATGGACCCTTTTATTACTCCACCTCTCCTCTGCCCTGGTTTCATCTGCTCCCCTCAGCTTATCCGTGACTAGTTCCCTCATTTGATCAAAGTCTGCTCTTATGCAATCCAGAGCCACGGCCTTTAAAGAGAGTATACTTGTACCCAGGGCCAGTTTAAACCATATGGTGTTATGGTTACTGGACCTCAGTGGCTCCCTTACAGTCTGGTTAACACGACACCCTTTATCCAATGCTCCATTTTAGGGTTATTTTCAATATGC
Source organism: Neoceratodus forsteri (assembly GCA_016271365.2). Taxonomy (NCBI): domain Eukaryota; kingdom Metazoa; phylum Chordata; order Ceratodontiformes; family Ceratodontidae; genus Neoceratodus; species Neoceratodus forsteri. Next base: position 1,516,000,086 of record CM057452.1, on the reverse strand, counting down.
AAGAACTTGCATTTCTTTGCACTGAATTTGAATTGCCAGTCCCGGACCACTTCTCCAGCTTTGCCATATCGCTCCTCAGTGCCCAGATTTCCTCCTCTTTGTCAACCCTGTAACATAGGTTCATATAATCTGTGAACAGGTCAGTCTCTAAATTTCCACTCATATGTCACAGACAAATACAGTGAAGATTACTGGTGCAAGCACCCACCCTCAGAGGTATCTCACTTGTCACCCATATGACCTCCAAGTGACTCCTGTTCACCACAACTGTCTGTGTCCTATCACTCAACCAATTCCCAATCCATTTTACTTGAGCCTGGGAGTGGGGACAGTTTTTTCCACTTTTTCACCAGCCTCTCATGCAGTGCTGAGTCAAAGGCCTTACTAAAATCCGAGTACAGGACATCTACAGCATGACCCCTATCGATTGCCTGGGTTATCGTACTGAAAAAGTCGATTAGATTTGTTTTCATGGTCCCCCCTTACAAAGTTATCCCGTCTCCTGTCTTGCAGTCCTTTACTCTTGAGGAATTCCACCATCCACCACTTTATGATCATCTCAAACAGCTTCCTCTACTATGGCGGGCAAAACGACCTGGCCTGTAGTTACCCGGATCTCCTTATCCCCTCACTTGTACAGTGGAATTCCATGCACCTTCCTCCAGTCCCTCGTAACTAGAGCCCTTGCAGAAAGGACTTTAACTGTGTGCTGTACAAATCTGAACTTGGCGCGCTCTGTTCCTTACAACCTATCAGGACTATATCTCTTGAGGAATTCTGCAAGTGGCCCATCCGTGTCATGGTCCATTCGTGTGAAGGACCTAAGTGCAAAGGACAAGGTAGCCGTCTGCCCCGAGTCTGCCACAGTCAGTCGGTAGGCAGCAGGTTTGCCAGCCACTGTGTTTCTCTTACCTCCTTACGCCCTCCTCCAGCTGTTCATGTAAGATCACATATTGTGCAGTTAAAAGCTTCTGTTTATGATATTGTGCCTTAATCTTCTAATTCAGTTACAGGTCTGTATTCAGCTTTAATCTGTTCATTCTTTCCTCACTGCACATACAGTCCAACCCAGTTTATCCGACCCCCCATTTACCGAACCTCTCTAACGAACTGGCAACTTGTCCCCCAATGTTCCCATTGAAATTGATGGATGCTGTTCTCACCTACTTAATGAGTGATCGCAGCTCCCTGCATTCACAATGGGAATGATCAACAGCTTAGCTTAGACAGTAAACAGCTTTGTTTCACAAGATTTTGTAAGGTCATCTGTATGCGGCTCTGGAATCAGGGACTGGTGCTGCTGAAAAGAGACAAGTGGAATAAGAGAATGGAGTTGTATTGTACAGCAGAAACCCCCAATTATTCTAAACTTTGTCAGTGATTCTTTGTCGTTTTCCGTTGCCCATTTTTCTCTGCTTTTAAAAAAATTTGGTTCTTGCATTCCGTTCGCTGTCCGCATCTCTCTGTGTCTGACCGCATTTCTCTTTGTACTGTACTTCCTCAGCAGCACCAGTCTCTGATGCTACAGTTGAGATTCCACTGTCCACAGTCCACCTTCTCCTTCACTCCAAGGACACTATTTCCACAGAGTAAGTCAGAATCTGCCAGCTTTTCTAATGTCAGTAATCTGACAGTGCAGGTTCATTATCGACTTATGCTGTACTGTGCCTGTAATTTTCTGTGCATCTCTGGTGCCACCTACTGCCCTAAAATTGAAACTTCAGTACCTTTTAAAAATGCAGTACTGTAGAGGAGCAGTACAGTACAGCTAGGGCACCAGTCCAGTTTGGCAGACAGCGAGTCTCTCATAGTCACCTCTCGATTATCCGACGTCCCGTTTATCTGAACCGATTGGATGTCTCCCAGGCGGTTCGGATAAACGGGATTTGACTGTAATTCAATTTTGCACTGCTTAACTTTGTGACCGGAAATATGACTTCTTATCATTCCTTACCGTTTGCTACCTGCAGTTTCAGCTTTAATTCAGCTTTAGTCTGCTCAATCATTCCTCACTGCACGTAATTCAGTATAGCACTGTTTAACTGAGTGACTCGAAATGTGATTAGTTGTTGCTCCTTATTGTGCGCTACCTGCAATTTCCTAGCTCCCCCTGCTCTTACTCGACTTCCTACTTGCTTGTTCCCACCCGAACCCCGTGCCTGCTTACCCTCCTTCCCCTCTCTCTTGGCTACCTTCACTGTTCCTTCTTACTTATTGTCATTGCACTAATCTCCCTATATTGGGTCCCCCATCTTTCTATCACCGCACCCCTCCTTCCCTTCTCCCTGTACCACTTTCACTCTTCCTTCCTCTCCCTCTTACTTACCGTCAACTGCAATAACTCCCTATACTGGGTCCCCCTATCTTTCTTTCTCTGTGCTACTCCAACCTTTGCTAACACAACCTCCTGCCCTCTGGCTGCTTTCACTCCTCCTCCTTCTCCTTCCCCTCCTCAGTGTCAATTGCACTGACTCCCTATATTGGGTCCCCTTATCTTTCCATCACTGTGCTACTCTCACCCAGCTCCCATACTGCCTGCCCCATCCCTTGCTCCTTGCATATCCCTCCCCTTCCTCCTCTCCACTCCCTGCTCTACTCTCTCATCCTCTTCCCCCACCTTACCTGGCTAAGCCCATGTTTCCCCCTATAGTTGGTCTCTTTGATTCTCTCCCTATTCCAGTCAGCTGTACTCCCCCTTCTCAGCTCCACCACTACTCCTCCTTGTAATGCCTTTTCACTCCGACTCCCTTCTCTGTGTAAAGCTCTCCTCTCTCCCCTCACTCCTATTTATTATCAAGTTCTGATCTCATGGCCTTCAGTCTTTCTAATATGTTTCCTTTCACCCTTTCTCTCCTTCCCCTCTACCATTATTCCCTCTCCTCCACCCTCCTTCTCCCTCCCCCCCTTGCCTTCCCTCTCTCTCCCATTCGCCCTGGCTCCCTGGTTGCTCCCTCCTCCCTTTCTCTTGCCTCCATTTTGAAACTCTTAGATGTTTTTTCTCTCCTACCCCCTTACCCTCCCTCCCCCTCAACTGCTGCGTAAATGCATCCCTGACTCAGTTAAGATCCTTATAATGCTGCTGCTGCTAGTGGCAGGTGATACGGAGTCCAGTCCCAGACCTGCTCACTCCCCTCCCACTTGTCTCCCCCTAAAGGGTTGAGAGTGGCTCACATCAATATTCGTAACCTCCTCCCAAAGATACTTCTACTGCAAACTCTCATGGTTAAGCTTCAACCTGATGTGTTAATCTCGGAGTCTTTGCTATTCCCCAAGATTCTGGATACCGCTGTCACCATCCCTGGGTACTCTCTCACCCGGCAGGATCATGCTAACTGGAGTGGTGGTGTTGCCATCTACCATCCAGTCTGCTCCTGTACTCTCTTAACACCTTCCCCACTGCATATGAACTACTGTTGTTCAAACTCTCCCTCACTTTCTCTGTCCCTATCTTTATGACTGGTGTCTACTGCTGCCCTGTCCTGTCCCCCTCATCAGTCGGTGAGCTCCTTACCACCATCTCTACTGTTGAATTACTCAACCATGGGGACTTTAATATAAATAAGCTCTCCCCCTCTCAAACTAAACTCTGTCAAAACATAAAGTTCCTTAATCTAATTCAACTGGTCTCCTACCCAAACTGTCACAGTTATAAATCCCTAAATCACTCCTTACTCATAGAATCATAGAAGCTTGACGGCAGAAAAAGACCATACCGGCCCATCTAGTCTGCCACCCCCCCACACACCTCCCCCTCCCTGCCAGCCCCCGCATTCCCCCCAGTACTCAGCCCCATATGCTTGTCCCATGCCCTCTTGAATTCTTCCACTGATTTAGCCCCTACCACTCCGTCTGGTAGTCTGTTCCAGGGCTCCACCACCCTCTCGGTGAAGAAATGCCCTCACACATTGCCCCTGTATCTTTTTCCTTGCAGTCTGAGGCTGTGCCCTCTAGTTTTGACCCCCTCCTTCCTCTTACGTAAACACTCTTCTCCCACTTTACTGAGCCCCTTTACATGTTTAAAAGTTTCAATCATGTCTCCCCTTTCCCTCCTTGTCTCCAGCGTGTACAGATCCAGCTCCTTGCACCATTGCTCGTATGACTTTCCCTGCATATCCTGCACCATCTTGGTTGCCTTTCTCTGAACCCTTCTCCAACGCATCTATATCCTTGTGGAGATGTGGCCTCCAGAACTGAACCCCATACTCCAGGTGCGGCCTCACCATGGCTTTGTAAAGGGCCATTATTACCTCCTTCTTTCTGCTAGTAATGCCCCTGCCCATGCATGTCAACATTCCATTGGCCTTTCCCACTGACCGGCTACATTGGATTCCTACCTTAAGGTTCGAGGAGACTATGATCCCCAGATCCCTCTCCTGTTCTGTTACTTTAGTTTCCTCTCCACCTAGGGTGTACACTACTCTTCTGTTCCTACTCCCCAAGTGCATCACAGTGCACTTCTTGACATTAAATTTCAGCTGCCATGTCCCAGACCATTTTTCAAGTGTCTAAGTCCTCCCTCATGTCCTCCACCCCCCCCCCACAGGGGTGTCCATCCTATTGCATATTTTCGTATCATCAGCAAATAGGCACACCCTCCCCCTCAAACCCTCAGCAATATCACTGATGCAGATGTTGAAGAGAAGTTGACTCAAAACTGACCCCTGTGGCACTCTACTCTTCATCCTTGCCACCCTGGAGTGCACAAGGGAGGTAGCAAGGAGGTGAAGGGAACTACCAACCTGTCAGCCTCACGTCAGTGGTGGGGAAGGTAATGGAGGCATTAATCAAGGAGAGGGTGGTGGATTACTTGGAGGAGAGTGGCATGGTTTCATGAAGGGGAAGTCTTGCCAGACAAACCTAATTCAGTTCTTTGACTGGGTGACTCAGGTGATCGACCGAGGGGGGTGGTGGACGTGATGCATCTGGACTTCAGTAAGGCCTTTGACACTGTCCCCATAGGAGGCTGGTGAGCAAGATGGAAAGCCTGGGGTTGGGTGGGGAAAAATAACAAGCTGGGTGGAGACCTGGCTGTCAGGAGGAACTCAGAGGGTGGTGCTCAATGGGGTGCACTCCGGGATGGTGAGGGTGAAGAGTGGAGTGCCACAGGGGTCAGTTTTGAGTCAACCTCCTCCCCTTGCATAGGTGGCCTGTATACCACCCCCAGTCGCAAGGATTCTCCCGTCCTTCTGCCTAGTATTACCCACAGTAGCTCAGTCTCCCCGTCCTCCTCTTGTCCTTCAGTTACACTTATGCCTTCCCTAAAGTATAAAGCAACTCCTCCCCCTTCTTACCCTCACTATCCCTTCTGAACAGTCTGTAACCTGCGATAGTAGTTTCTCAGGTGTGCAGCTCAGTTCACCAGGTCTCACTTATAGCTGCTGTATCTAGTCCTTTGTCCCCCATGATGGCCTCCAAGTCCACCATCTTATTTGCTAAACTCCTGGCACTGGCTGCTAAGCCCTTCCACAAGGTTCCCTCTCCATCCCCCTCCCAATCTCTATTCTCCCTCATGCCCAGTATTTTTTTTTTTTGTAGGGTTCTCCTCCAAGTATCCGCTCTAGTCACGGCCCCGAGCCTCCACCATCTGTCTCTGCCATGATCCCCCGGTCACCCCCGGCTTTCCCCCGGAGGGTGGGGCCGTGGAACTGGTCCCCTATCCAGCCCGCGGAACCAATATCTGGTTGGGGGATCCGGCTACAGAGGCTTATTGAAGCTCGGGGAGAGCTTCATAGAGGAGGAGACACCCTTGAGTTTTCTTGTTCTGCCCCATTGAAGAGCTGGACGTGCAGTGACATCAGCGCACTAACGTGCAGACATCCGCCGGCTCTCCCCCCAGTGTTAATGCCCACAGCATGCTGAACACCCAGCCTCCGCTGGGTGTCACTGCAGCGCGGTGCACATCCCTCACCCACCCCGAAGGAAGGAGAGCTGTCATAGGATGCTCATTCCTTCCTTCTCCCTGCCAGCCCCCGGAGGCCCGAGTCCGTTCCCGAACCCAGGTCGCCAGCGTGGCACGAGGTGTGGTGTCCAGCGCCTCAACCCTCAGCACCACCGGGCCGGCATGCCCAGTATTTTAGCACTATCCTGGGGGGGGCGGGGGCTGGTAGCCCCCCATTTCTCCTGCCTTGCAGAGCAGATTTTTTAATTTAGTTTAAATTCTATGTGTTTTTTATGAACTCTCCTAATTTGCTTTTTAGCACTGCCACACCCTCCCTATTCAGGTGCAGTCTGTCTGGAACAAATAGGCTCTCATCCCCCCATGTGGATCCCCAGTCCCCTACTAACCCATACCCCATTTGCTTGCACCACCCCACCAGCCACTCACTGAACTCTTTAATCCTCAACCTCCTATCAGTACTTGCCATTGATACTGGCAACACCACATAGAAAGTCACTGATTTGAACCCCAGACTGCTGCAGTATCTAGCAAGTGCTCTAAATCTTGCCTGCACCTCCAACAAGCTTTTTCCCACCAGGTCATTTGTTCCCAGGTGGAAGATCAGGTGTGTTTTCTCATCCTGCTGTTTTCCCCTTGAGGGGACATAGTGAATGACCTCTGCCGCCCTCATGCCTGGCAGACACTCAACCTATACTGTGCTACTCTTGCCCTCCCACCCCCCATCTAATTCCTTTTATTATAGAGTCCCCAACAAGTACGACCCTGTTCTCCATCACCTTCTGTTTACATTTCCCTTCTATCCTTCTCCCAACCACTTCCATTACATTTCCCATCCTATCCTCACTATCCCTTTTGCCCGTTTCATCTCCTGGTGTATGGTTTTCCCCCTGCGCTCCCTTAGCTCCATGCTCCCTGCAGGCGTTTACTGCTAGGCTGCCTGCCTCTGCCCCACCATCCAGAAGCTTTTTCCTTCCCCTCTAATTTGTCCCAAGCCCTGCCTTGCTTGAATTCCCCAGAGAACTTTCCCCTTTCCCAGTCCCGCCTAGCCCTAGCCCTTTTGAACCTGAGCTCCCTGCCTCCCCCCCTCTTTTGGCTTTGCCCTTTCTGGGTGTGCTCACCCCTGTGCCTCTATCCCTATGTTTACTCTCCTCCTTGTTCTTTTCTGAAAGGGCATTCCTTTTCCAATTTTCCTTCATCTTCCTTCGTGCCTGCTTCTCCTATGTCCCCTGGAGACTCCTCAACTCCACTTTCCTGATTTTCTCCCCCATTAGTGCCCCTAGTGGAGCATATCTGTTTTTCTGCTCCAAGCCCACTGACTGTATCCACCTGGCTGGGGCTCCACTCCTTGCTTCCTCTTCCCTTGCCCTCTGTGCGAGCTTTGGACCTTTATACTTAACCTTCTGCCATTCCCTCTGGTTACCCTTGTGTCCTTTGCATCCTCTATCTGGGATTCCTGTAGCCTCACTAGAACTATCCTCTACCCCTCCTACCCTGCTTCCATACACCTTGTTTTCCTCCACTCCCCATGGCATCGTCCCCTGCCTATTTCTGTATTTGCTCCTTGACCCCTTATAACTCCCATTTAAACCGTTCCTTGTACCTCCACAGCTCCCCCTCTAATCTCTATTGTACCTCCTGCCCTGCATACTACTCTTCTCTCTTTCCCAGTTTAGCGTCCATATCAGCCATCTCACCTTCTCCCTCAGCAGCACAAGCTGCCTAAATACTGTTCAACCCCCCACTTTCCCAACTAAATCCAGTACCACGGCCAACCCACAACCAGAGCACCCCACCATCCTCCCAAAGATGCCTCCAGGCATTGTAGCCTGGGGACCATGCCTCGGACCTGCCCCCACCCTGCTCTACTGACCCCTCCAATTTGTACGCCCCTCCATTTTCCCTATGGCTCATCACAAGCTTTAGTTTTCAGGCCCTAGTGTGAAAATTCTCCCCACTTGAAATATCAGTTTCCAGCCCCTGTGACTTTAGATTCCAGACCCTGAAACTCCTTCGGCTAGGATTTCAGGCCCCGAAGTAACTTCCGAGTTCTATGTACTGCAGAACCAAACAACCAGTACCCTAAAAACACAGTGCTTTGAGCTTTTTAGATCCCAGACCCTTATAAACAGTGCCCTAAAAACATAGTACTTGAGCTTTAGATTTCAGAAATTCTCACGATTTTTCCTGGTTTCACAGAACCATAGAAGCCCCATAAATGTCACAGGACCATATTTTTTGATCATTATGAGCACCAAAGAAGTTTCAATTATACCACTGCACCACAGTTCTGCTCCAAGAACGCCACATTACCTTAGTTCTGAAGTTTTGAGCAGTCCCCAAAAATATGCCCAGTACCTTTGCACAGCAGAAATTTAGCTCTGGAAGAATTCCAAAGTGTCACAGCTCCTTTGCAGATGTTTCCATGCCACCTGCTAGCAACGGAAATTACCCTTTCCCAGCCCAACTGTCTGCCACTTTTTGTTGTTTTCCTTCTTAGTTACGGTTTACTTTACAGCTCTGTACTGTCAATAGACTTTAGTGGTATAATGTATCAAGATTAACGTCAGGGTGTGGTGTGTGGCCGTGTTGTGTACTGAAATATGTGTACTGTACTGGGTTCCTACCTCTAACCCCCGCCGTATCACAAATGCTGCACCCTTAGTGACCATTATATGGTCTATTGTGTGCACAAAATACATTGTCGCAAAGCCCCTCCCAAACTTCTCCACATCAGATTCTTCAGGTCAATGGACTTTGCCTCCCTCCATGCAGACTTGGCTGTAACTGATTGATCGCCCATCTCTTCCACCAGTACCATCAATTCTGCCCTTCACTATTATAATACCAAATTCCTGTCAATCTGGGATTTGCATGCCCTCCCTCAGGAAAACAAGGATCCAATGTTCCCACCTCCCTTGGATCTCAGTAGAAAGGCTCATAAGTATTCTGGTTCCTCTACTGACTTACTCAAGTACCAAGCCCTTTGCAATGCCAGTACCAGAGCCACTAGGCTTGCCATGGCTGAGTACTATGCCACCAACTTACAGAATAACATTAATCACCCCTCCAAGTTCTGGCAGGTCATCCACGCCCTCTTCTCCACCCCCAACCCCCCCCAAACAAACCTAGTCCTCTTCCCCGGTCCTTAAAGTGGGTGATGTTACTATTTCTGACCCTCTCACTGTAACCTCAGAGTTCAACTCATTCTTCACCTCCTGTGCCTCCTCCCTTCTCTCCTCCCTCCCCCATTCCACCACCCTGTCTCTCCCCTTCTCCTTCTCTGCTATCACTCCTGCTGACACCTCAAGGCTCTCTTGGCTCTTAACCCTCTTAAGAGCAGGAGCCCTATGGGTTTGACCCCAGACTCCTCCATCTCTCCGCCCCTGCCACTGCTTTACCAATTACCTCCCTTCTCAACCTCTCTTTTTCCCATGCCTCTGTCCCTGACTCTTGAAAGCAGGCCACTGCAATATCCCTTCCCAAAGGAGGTGATCCTCCTGCCCTGGTAACTATCACTCCATCTCCCTGCTTCCCACATTAGCCAACTTCAAGAACACCTTGTGCTGTCTAAACTCTACCCCTTCCTTGATTCTTCCTTTTTCTTTACCCCTTTTGTGTCTGGTTTTCGCAAATCCCACTCCATCTCCCCATCCCTTGTCTGGCTTACTGACTCAGTTCTCACTGGCATGGATCAGGGCCTTATCACAGCCGTCATTTCTGTCGACTTGGCCAAAGACTTCGACACAGTAGCCTACCCCCTTCTCCTTGACAAACTTACAGCAGCAGGGCTACTAATTGGCTCTGTTCCTATCCCGAAGGCAGAACTCAATCTGTTAGAACTGGAGACTTCTTATCACCCCCACTCCCTATCAGCATTGGTGTCACCCAAGGGTCCAATCTTGGCGTAATACTCTTTTCAGTCTTCCTGAACGACCTCCCCACTGCCTGCTCCTCTGTATCCATCCATATTTACACAGACAATACAGTACTATTTGCCTCTGGTTTCTACCCCTTGGATCTGATGACCAGGCTTCAGCTGGACTTCAACAATGTTCAACACTGGTTATGGTCACAGCTGCTATCCCTCAATGCCAAAAAAAGGTTTAATTGACCTTTGCCACTAGGCAGAAGCTCACTAGGCTTACCGCCTTCCCCACCTTCCACACCTTAGATGGGACCACAATCAATGATGTTCCCCAATTTAAGTACCTCGGTGTCTGGCTGGACCGGAACCATGACTTTTCAGGACATGTCGATGCCATCTATAAAAAACTTCACCATAAACTCAATGCATTATACAGGGATAGAGGCACCATTCCTCCTCTGACTCATTGTCCTGACAATGATTCTCCCCATTTTCGACTATGGTGACATTGTCTACAGTGCTGCTCCTAAGACCACCCTAGCCAGACTCTGCATGACAACTCTGGAAAACTGGCTGGTACCCTGTTTTTTTTGTGTGTTTTTTTTAACTTTCAACGCATGTAGTTTTCAATAAAATGCTGTCAGGCTTTTGCACTATAAAATGATTCTGCTGTGACTTTTTATGGGTTGGGTGTGTCTAGTTTTTGGTTCTCCATCGATGACACTTTAGTGTTGCACTACTATCTGTTCTGAGCGCCTTTCAACAAAAATTGATCCTTGAACTATGGGCTGAGGTGACGGGTGAAAATACCATTAATGGGTTCAAGCATGGCTAGGACAGAGCACGGGGTGTAACAGTTACTCAGGGAGTAGCAGTCAGGCAGGGAGCAAGGTGTTGGCAAGGGTACAAACCCATCCAGACAACAGGTCACAGGGTAGGATAAGGCAAAACAGGGCAGACTATATAGACTGATGGTCTTCCGCCAATATTGTCTATGTTTCTGTTCTGGTGACTCCTCTGTGGACCAGAAAGATCTAGTTCCCAATGTTTTTAGACATAACAGTGGAAAGTACAGTTACGTAAGAACTTACCGTAACAGTAGATCTTCGAGAGAGGCTCTTGCAGTAGGTAATTACATATAGGACTGACGTCGGCAGGCGGCAGGACCCCACGGAAAAATTTCTAGCTAGCAGTCCCTGGTGAGGACCGCCCCCACGGCAGGTGACCGCGCTGCCTATTATCGCATAAAGGGGCGTCCCAGACGCCCGCCTTCCAGTTCTTTCCCGCCACAGGCCCAGGCGAGAGAGAAGCACATATTTCCCTCAATGGAAAAGGAGCTGAAAAAGCCTAGGGGGATGGAGGGTGGGAAGGTATTATCTACTGCAAGAGCCTCTCTCGAAGATCTACTGTTACGGTAAGTTCTTACGTAACTGTACTATCTTACTTCGAGAGGGCTCTTGCAGTAGGTAATTACATATAGGACAGAATCCCAAGCAGTCTGGAACAAATGAAAGGCACCGGGAGGAGGAACTACTCCAAGAAGTAGCAAACAACCTTGTAAACCTCAACATAGGAGGCCCTGCAAGACCGCTAACCCAAAGCCTGCTCTACGGTGAGAGGCAATGTCCAAACTGTAATGTTTAGTAAATGTATGGATGGAAGTCCAAGTGGCGGCAGCACAGATGTCTGCCGCAGACACATTCTTATAACAAGCCGCAGAGGCTGCTACTCCTCGAGCAGTGGCGCCTCTGACTTGACCCGGTAGGGTCTTGTTGTACTTGTCATAACAGAAAGTGATGCAATGAGCCAACCACATCGATAGGCATTGCTTGGAGACAGCATTGCCTTCCCTTTTGTGAGCAAAAGAGACGAACAACTGATCAGTCTTTCTGAGATCCTTCGTCCTATCAGTGTAGTATCTCAGAATCCTGTGGACATCCATGGTATGAAGCAAGTATTCTCCATGGTTGGAGTACTGCGTGAAAAAGGCAGGTAATTCAATAGACTGATTTAAGGTAGACTCCGCTACCACTTTGGGGAGAAACTTAGGATTCGTGCGAAGAGCTACTCTTTCTTTATGAAAAATCAGATAAGAGATTTTACACATAAGGGCCTGGAGCTCTGAAATTCTGCGAGTAGAAGTAATGGCCACCAAGAAGAGCGTCTTCCACGATAAGAACTTCAAGTCTGCAGAAGCCGCAGGCTCAAAAGGAGGAAGGGTAAGTTTCTTGAGGACAAAGTTCAAGTCCCAGGGGGGAGCTGGAGTCCAAACGGGGTCTGAGATAAAGGACCCCTCTGAGAAAAGTCTTGGATACCTCCAATTGGGCAAAAGCCTTATCAGCGAAAGGTACATGGTAGGCTGAAATAGCCGCCATGTGGACTTTCAAAGAGGAGTGACTGAGACCCAGGTCGAAAAGATGACGCAGATAATCAAGCAGAATGGCCACAGGACAGGAGAAAGGCTCCACGTTCCTGGAGGCAGCCCAGATGGAAAATCTTTTCCATTTCATGGCGTAGGTGGACCTAGTGGAGGGTTTTAGCCTCCACCAGAATCTCGGCCACCTTAGGAGAGACGCAAAGCGAGATTGGGCTAGGTCTGCAGGAGCCATGCATGAGTTGAAGGGACTTGAGTCCCGGATGGACCAGGGTCCCCTGATCCTGGGTCAGCAATCCTCGAGATAAAGGCAGAGGAAGAGGAGGAACCTCTGAGTATTGCTGTAGAAGAGAGAACCAAATTTGCCTGGGCCAGAAAGGAGCGATCAGAATCATTCTCGCTCCTTCCAATGCCAGTTTCTGCAGCACACGAGGGACCAGAGGAATTGGGGGAAAAGCATAGATGAATCTGTCCTTCCAGTTTAGAGACAGAGCGTCACTCCAGAAAGCGCCTCGCTCTGGAGTGAGCGAGCAAAAAATTGGAAGCTTTGCATTTTGGGAGGAGGCGAACAGGTCTATCTGTGGAGTCCCCCAAGCCTGGAAGATGCTTTTTAGAACTCTTTGGTCTAGTTCCCACTTGTGTGGCAGAGCCGAAGAATGACTTAGCTTGTCTGCCAGGACATTGTCGACTCCCGGAACATGGATCGCCGTGAGGTGAAGGTTGTGAAGAGTTGCCCATTCCCAAACCCTCATCGCTTCCCTGCATAGCGGGCAGGACAGAGTCCCTCCCTGCTTGTTGATGTACCACACCACGCACAGGTTGTCTGTTTGGATGGCTAGGTGACCGGGAAGATGTATTGGTGAAGGGCCTGGAGAGCATACAGTACTGCTCGAAGTTCGAGCACATTGATGTGGAGAGCTAACTCCAATTCTGACCATAAGCCCTGGGTTCGGTGAGGACCCAGATGGGCTCCCCAACCTTCTCCTGATGCATCCATGGTCAGAGTCTGAGTGGGGGGAAGATGAAAAAAAGGGGACCCCCCCCAGAATAGGTTCTCTCGAACCATCCACCATTGCAAGTTTCTTATCATCGGCGAGGAGATCAGTACCGGAGGATCTAGGTCGTCTACCAGTTGATCCCACTGAGAGCGGAGAGTCCGCTGAGAGATCCTCATGTGGAGGCGCACGCACGGAACCGTCGGGATGGCAGCCGCCATAAGCCCCAAGAGACAGAGTACCGACCTCTGGAACCCTCCTGCGTTCGATGGGAGGGAAATCTGGGACTGGAGGGAGGCCCCTCTGTCTGGAGGCAGGAAGACCCTGCAGATTGTCGTATCGAGGATTGCCCCGATGAACTGGAGTCTCTGGGAAGGGTCCAGGTGAGACTTGGAATGGTTGATGGTGATACCCAGGCCAGTGAAAACCTGCTGGGTGAGGGAGAGAAAATGCAGGTGCTACTCCCTGGACAGGGCCGCCAGGAGCCAGTCGTCCAGGTAGGGAAAAACCTGAACTCCCAAAGTAGGCAGGTGGGCGCTACCACCGCCAGGCATTTGGTAAAGACTCGGGGCAGGAAAGACCAAAAGGGAGTGCCGGAATTGGTAGTGGTCCCCTGGAATGCAAACCTGAGGTATTTCTGCGCTAAGGCAATGGGGATGTGCAGTACGCATCCTGCATGTCCAGTGCACAAAGCCATTGGCCCGGCCAAGCAGGGGCAAGAGGGTTTGGGAGCATCCTGAACCTCTTGTATTCCACATATAGGTTCAGGAGCTGAGATCGAGAATGGGTCTGAGATCTCCGTCTTCTTTGGTACAAGGAAGAAATGGGAATAGTAACCCATCCCGTGAAGGTGAGGGGGACGGTTCTATGGGCTCTGCCATGAGGAGAGCAGAAATTTCTTCCTTGACCAAAGGAAGATGGTCCCTGGTGAAGAGGAGTTCAGAGGGGGGCGTGAGGGAGTTTCTGCAGAAACTCTATGGAGTGCCCTTGCAATGATCTGAAGCACCCATGAATCCGATGTTATCCTCTCCCAACCCGGAAGGTGGAGGGAGAATCTCCCTCCTACCGGTTCCTCCGGCGTCGGAGGCGGTGGGAGAGGGAAGGAGTCAGGTGGTGTGAGGCAGCGCCGCAGCTGGGGCACCCGCTGCTTTTTTGGGTGGCGGGAGCCTGGCAGCTGTGGGGGCCCGACGTTTTGTGGCCCGCCTTCCCTGAGGTTTCGCTTGAGGCCGGCTGCGTCTGCGAAAGGGACGGCGCTGCAGGGGATGGGGATGGTACATTGAATCAACAGATTTAAGGGCCGTCCCCTTCTCCTGCAAGTCAGTGATGATGTCCTTGACATCACCACTGAAAAGCACAGAACCCCTGAAAGGTGCTTCTTGGATTGCTGACTGCACCTCCGGGACCAGACCTGACACGCGGAGCCATGCGTGATGCCGAAGACTTACGGCGACTGCAGCGCTCCGTCCTGTGGTGTCCACTGCGTCATAGATCGTCCTCAGAATGTGATGACTGGCCGAACGAGCAGAACGGACCAGGTCGGCTAACTCCTGCTTGACTTGGGAGTCGGGCAAGGAGTCAATCTTGGATTCTGCCTGGGTAAGGACAGCCTTCTGGTAATCCCCTATATGTACTACATAATTTAGGGCCCTAATCCCCAGTGTGGAAGAAGCATAGATCTTCCTTCCATACTGATCCAGAAGGCGAGATTCCTTATCCAGGGGAGACGAGCTCAAATGTTTCGGGTGTGCTGACCGGCCGTGAGCGGCGCTAATCACAACTGAGTCTGCACGGGGGTGAGAGTCTAAAAAGTCTACACCCTCCGGAGCCTGGTATAGCCCGTTAGACTTCCAAGCAAGTGGGGCTAAAGCCGACGGTTGTTTCCAAACGGTGGAAACAAGGTGGGCATGAGGCTCGATCCAGGGTGGCACTAAAGTAGGGGCCGTAAGGGGCAGGTCGAGATGTTCAGTGAGTTTGACCCGCTGAGGATCTGGCTCTAAGGAACGCCACTGATGGAATTCCTGGATCTTCCTGAGCAACTCCATGAAGGAAGGATCCTCCGGAGGGGACTTCGGAGGAGTCCTCGGCCAGGGCTTGGATGGAGAGCGAGGCTCGTCGTCTTTCTCGGAACAACCATCGGAGGAATCCGAGGAGTCCGAGAGAGAAGAAGAAGAAGAGGAATTTGAAGCAGAGTAAGACTCCCTAGCTTGTCTAGGGGGAGGAACGGGTTCCTTAGGAGGGATCCCTGGACGCGTGTCCTGCCCCTCTCTGGATCCCGAGGGCAGAGCCTGGGAATCCGGAGGCGGAGAGGGAGTGTGCCGTCTGGGGCGTACAGGGGCCGGGGGTGGCACTGTTGCCGTAAGACGGCTCTCGACTTCCTTGGTGAGCTGAGCCTTGGCCTCAGCCCACCAGGAGGCCAGTCTCCTGGAGATCCACCGGCGGCCTAGGGGGCAGTGGAGGGGGGGGGATAGTTGTATGGATGAAATCCGTAAGGAGGGTATCCATAACCCGGCTGCGGGAATACCGGAGGTAGGTATTGCGGCATCGGGTACTGCAGCGTCGGTGGAGTCGGCGCCGGGTCCTGCGGCCCAGGATACTGTGGACCCGGGTAAGCCGGCGTCGGATAAGACGGTGGATACTCAGGTACTGGAGGAGCTGCCGGAGCAGACGGCCCAGTAGGGAACTCCACGGGCGGATCGACCATGATAGGCCCGTGGGGTGGAGGACCCGATGGGAGAGGAATATCCCCCGCCGGCGTCGGAACCGGCGTTGGCGGGGCCGGTGTCGGGGCCGGTGATCGCGGAGCCGGGCGTCTGGGCCGGTATCGCGGAGCCGACGTCTGGGAGCCAAGGCCAGATCCGCTCTGTAGGAAGGGGATCAGACAGCGGACCAGCATCCCAGCCTCTCCTAGGGACGGAGGGAAAAGTCCCCGGGTCAGGCAGGGGATTCGCTCCTGGACGACAGCGAAGGCTGCGGAGCCTGGGACGACAGACGGAGCAGGGTCTGGTCGAGGCCCGAGGTCCGCATACGCCGGAGTAGCCGTCGGAGGAGCCGACAACCGGCTTATGGGAGGCGCCCGCACCAGTAGGCCGCAGGCCTGCAACGGTACTGGGGCTGAAGCCTCCTTTGCCCGGAGGCACCAGGCGGGCTCGGCGCGAACCCCGGCGGGCGGCGCCTCCTCAAAGCCTTGGAGGCTGCCGTGGGCGATCCCCCGGAGGGGGTGTTACCTTGGCCGCAGCTCCGGCCGGAGTCGTGGAGGAGGAGGCCTTCTCCCGGTATCTTTCTTTGTCCCGCTTCCTGTGTCCTTCAGGGGAGGTCAACGCCTGCCGAAGCTTCTTCAACTCCTTCTCCATTGCGGACATCTTCTTTTTGAGGAGATGGGCTTCAAGAGACTGCTGGCGTCGTCTGCGGGTGGCCGCGTTGAACTGTAGGCAGTGCGGACACTTGTCGACTGCGTGGTCGGGGCCTAAACAGAAAAGGCAGAGGGAGAGACCGTCCTTGTGAGGCAGTTGGGCGCCGCACGAGTCGCACTTATTTTTTGAAGGGGACAACATATACCGACGTTCACCTGACGAAGAAAATGCAAAATGCTGATACTTTTCGGAAAAAAATGACGAAGCAACAGGACTGAGCTTTATGAACTTCACTGCGAGCGCTGCACGGAGAGCTGGCGGAAAGAACTGGAAGGCGGGCATCCTGGGACCGCCCTTTATCACAAGCGTCGACTGATGCCAGTAACCTGACATGGGCGGTCCGCCAGGGACTGCTAGCTAGAAATTTTTTCCCAGGTCCTGCCGCCCGCCGACGCCAGTCCCAGGTGTACTCACTCTTCTGCAAGAGCCCTCCTGGCAAGATCTGCCTCGCTGTCCCTTAGCTTCAATCAGTTATCACAGTCTCAGGGCCATTTGTTGTACCCGGACCTTCAATCCTTGCAGCTGCACACTTTGCTCCAAAATACATAGAGCTGGCACTGTTTTGTGTGTCTCCTGAGGTTTGGTCTGTCTTGCTACCTGGAAACCATCAAACAGCCACACCTACATTGTTGACCCCCCCATATCTGACTGTTCACCTGGACAGGCGAGCTCTTAGGAGATATTCGTAAGTTTCTGCCTAAGTTGGTGTCTAAATTCACTTTAAAATCAGTCCATCAACTTGCCTATTTTCTTTCTGAACCCACAGAATGGGGGCGGAGGGTGCTCCTGTACTCCCTGGATGGCCACAGGCACTCCTCTTTTATCTAGACTACACAAAGTATATTTGGCTGTCCCTTCAGCTGTTTGTGTCATTAGCCCCACATATGCTGGGCAAGCTGGTATTCAAGTAGCACGTCTCCAGGTGTTTATCTGCATGCATTTCACTGTTACCAGAAGGCTGACAAACAGCTTCCTGTTATAATTATGGGACCTACAGTGCCACTAGCGGCATGGGGGCCTCCATGGCTTGTTTCAGGTCAACTGAGCTGATGGGCATTATTTAATTAGTAGCTGCGTAGTCTGAACTCAATTTGTGTTCTGCTTCAGAAGCGGAACTACATGGGAGGTGGGGGCAGGCACCCACTATGGTACCCCTCTGACTGTGGAGCGGCATGCCTCTGAGACAGTGGAAGACAAACAGGAGAAGCTGCAGCACCCTATCACTTTTTTTGCTAAGGGTTCTCAACTGGTGAGGCATTAAGCTCCCTCGGGGGAGGTGCAGACAGATGCCCCAGGTACAAAGCCAGAAAATGCTTAAATATTCAGCACTGCTGTGGAGATATGCATTGCGTTGTTTGTGCAGTCTGAGCCAATTGCTAACTGCTCCCTTGCTCCCCTCTGTAAATGGCAAATGTGTTGCGTCACTAGGTGTTGCGAACCAATGGCAGCACAGGAAGAAAACTGGCCAGTTAGTGGCTGTTCATGTCAGCCAATCGCATGCAGGGAAAGCCAGCATGCTTCTAGAAATAAAAAGAGCACTTCCCGTCGCTCACCCTCTCTAGGCCGAACTGACCCAAACGAGCATGCCAAACTGAGAGGACTGCACAGAGTTGACCACGAGGCTACACCGAAGCAACTGCCCCTCCAAGCTCTGCTTGCTGCTGTTCGCCACTGTGCACCTGCCAGACCCCGGCTAACTATGTTTTTTGACGAAATTTTCCAGACTGAGAGACCCCCACTGACTAACCTTTACCTGTGGACTTCCCCACCAATGCACTGGACCTCTGTTGACATGGCTCATCATCTCATCGGAGTGCCATCATCACACAGACAGCTGCAATAAAGGACCAACCACACCAACGCTGCTAACGAGAGAAGAAACAGCCAACTGGTAAGGCTTCAAAATAAAAAATAAATAACTAAAATGCAGCTGTAATCACAGCCTTCTAGTTGTGGGTTTACAGTGCATGTGGCTTGTGCGTGTGTGATTTAAGCCAAAATGTGCCACTGCCATTTAAAAAGTGTGTGTGTAGTATTGCAACCATCAGACAGGGTTGGGGTGGGGAGAGCAATGCTGAGAGCAGAGTGTAAAATTTTTAGACTCACAACAGAAAATGCACATTTTGTCTCAAATCTACACCTCTACCACCACCACTGCCACCTCCTTGTCACATTCGGGGGGTTCTGGTCTACCTTGGAAGCGTATGGAGTCCTGCTGGTGTGGCTTGGGAAGCAAAAGGCCTTCTGATGTGGCTTTGAGGGCGATATGAAATGAAGGGCCTGCTGGTCTGACTTGAGGAGTGCTCAAGACAGACCAGCAGGCCCTTCACTGCAAGTCCCGATCAACCCATCTCCCAAGGCCCTCTGCTTCAAAAACTGGGGGGTTGAAATGGCAGTTGTATGGGATTGGGGGGTCAAGACTTAAAGATTATGTTTGACAGGGTTAAAATGTCTGTAGCATTTTTGTGATTGGGAAGTTTAAGAGTTCAGTGTGTGTGTGTGTGTGTGTGTGTGTGTGTGTGTGTGAGAGAGTGTGTATTAGGGAGGGGATTGCAGAGCTGACTGCAGAGTGTAAACATTTTAGCTTAGCAATAGAAACTGCACATTTTGTCTTGTATCCACCTCCTAGTCATGTGGGGAGGTTTCTGGTCTGGCTTGGGGGGAGCAGGCTGTGCTGGGAGGGGGAATTGGTCAGGTGTAGCAGCAGAGCTGCATGTGTCATGGGAATGAGCTGGCCGTGTGTGTGGGGGGAGAATGGGAGGAGAGCTGACCATGTGTGTGCGTGGGAGCTGGCTGCATAGGGGTGGGTTGAGCTGGACGTGTGTATAAGGGAACAGATGGAAGTAGATGTGTGTGAAGGGGCGATTGTGTATGCATGGGGGGGGGCTTGGCTGTGCAAGTAGCTGATCATTAGAAAGGGAAGCACGCTATGTGGGTGGGGGCACCTTGTGGGGGAGCTGGCTATTTGCATGGTTTTGCTGAGCTGAAGGCTAAAAAAGGGACTTACTGAACACATAGCTGTGCTTGTCATTTGGGGAGGTGGGCATATAGAAGGGTAACATTTTGTTGGTGTTGCTGAACAGGGTGGGGTGGGTGTGTGTGTTTATGCTTTTGGCCATACTGCATTTCCAAATTATCACTTGCTGCCAAGTAGAGCCCTCAGCTCCCAAACCTGGCTCTGACACTGGTCATCTTATGACCTTAATCACGTTGTTACCATTTCAACCTACCCTCTAGTAGCACCAATTCTTCCTCTTGTTCGAAGGTGAAAAAGATAATGTGAAGTGATACCAATATTAAAGAAAAAGTTTTAAAAATATTTTTAATTTGTTTAAACAGTCATGTAATTTTATTTGATACTAAAAAATAATGACAATATAGTCTCCAGATACAAAAAAATAGTACCAACACTATGTATGTCTTTTTTTTTCTTTTTTTGCTGTGCCACAACTAAAAAAACATGTATTGATAATATACTGGAAAAACAGGTTCAAATATTAAGGATCAACAGAGCTAATTCTTAATGTCTGAAACTCCAGACTTCATTTAAACAAAATTAGATTTCAGGTCCTAACTTTTCCAAAGTTAGACCTTTCAAAAGATCATTTCTTTAAAATGCGATAACTTTGGAACAGTTAGAAACAATTTTTTTATGAAAGCTTGGAGTCAGCTTAGTTGATATATCAATACGATATTGCTACAGCAACAATATATTGATATAAAAAAACATAAAATGGCTCACAAAATGTTTAAAGTCCTAAGATTCTAACAACCTTTCACTTTTTGAATAGATAGGCAGCGACACAGGAGAACTGTATTCTTCGGATATATACATGTTGATCAGACTCCCAGCTTTCATTTAAACAAACATGAGTTTCTAGAAATAATTTAAATGTTACTGCTTTAAAAATATAATTTCAAACATCACAAAATATCATAAAAGATTATTTTTGGAAATAGTTGGAAGGTACTAGTGGTTGTTCGGTCTAAGAATAAACCCATTCATTGCTAGTTCATCTGTTGCACTGTCTATAGTGATCACTTACATGTACTGAAGAGCAACAAGTCCTCGGAAAATGGACGTGGGTACATTCTGAAGAGGATTGTCCGTAAAATCTCTGGAAAACAAATAAAAATTAACCAATTACATTACACCCTGGCTATATCTGAAAGGTTTGCATGATACAGCTAAGAAGCAGAAACAGTAGCATTCACTCGCCTAACAAATAAGCAACAGTCTCTTTCGATCTTCCCATTCACAAATGACTCAAGAGGACATAAAACCTTTTTGCAGGTTTCTTTCAATCCATAAATAAGTGAAGCTGCAAAACTGCAAAAGACTACGTTCAAACAAAATGTATCATGATTCCCAGCGCCTATGGTGCCTACAGTTCCCTTTTTTGTGTGTATCACATACACACTTCTTCAGAAGTGATACATTAATAGAAACAGAGCCTTTTCATAGTCCCAAGGCTACAACATGCACACAAGTGACAGCTACCCATAATGTGACAATGCAAAAAGTGAACAAGTAAGCATTAAGCCACAATGAAGGTGGCAACTAATGGGGAATTAATGCATGGTTGGGATCGTTGTGGTCCGAGGCCGAAGGTCGAGTGCCTACAACGGCCCAACCATGTATTACTTCCCCATTAGATGCCACCTTCATCGTGGCTTAATGCACTTGTAAAATTGCAAGTGCTAAGTGGGTAATGTTACAAGTGATTGTCATGAGGGATATTAATGGACAGCAGGTTACAGCACTCTTCAACAGAATACTGAATGCTATTCTAATGTGTACTTCTGTATAACTCTGCATGTGTAATGGGGTGCATGCACGCTGGAAAATCACTATCTATTTATATTGTGCCAGCTCATTTATGTACATTTCTAACTTCTGTAGAGAAAGACGTTACCGACACATCTGATGGAACAAAGTCTCTTATTCTCGTATCTGTATGGCTGTTTTCACTCTTTTTGTTCTGTTCAATTTGTGGTGGAGTAGTGCATTCTGGGGATATCATGAATATTTGCATATCTGTCCTTTTACTTGATTTTTAATGTTGAGCTATGCAAATATTATTTATACCCAGAATGCAGTTGTGCTTACGAAGCAAAACAGCTATCGGTGAGACACTAACAGTAGTCACAGCATGGTTGTTGACCTACCTCTCCAGAGACTGTGTGCAGTAACTGAGTTCTGTCTTACTTTATTGGACAGCACACAATGCTTTTCATGCCGTGAACGGTTCGCTCTCCACTGCAGCCCATCACCTTTAACCCTTTCTGTTGTTCGCGCCACCTATTGGTCAGATTTGGAGGATTCAGATATTCACAGTGCCTTGCTTTTCGGTGTCTGTGCCTCGCTCCACCTATTGGTCGGAATCACCCCACACTTCAGAATACTAAATTTCATCTGAGAGAAGCAGTGAGTTTTGAAGCACGTTCACGATCTCATGCGGCCATTAATGCTTACTTAATACCCGCTTGACTTCATACCACAGGTTGTCTTTCAGCCAATCTCATTATTGTACTGTACTATAGCTTTCATTGCCATGTTACAAGTGAAATGAAACACATATTATTACACATGCCATATTATACCAGTGCTGGATGCCTATTACCTTCAAAAAGAAGATCCTACTATTATAATATGGATCAAAGAAAGAGGCACTTGCATAAATTGCATAAAAGCTGTTTATGCGATCAGTTCTCACAAATAAACAGAACATTCATTATTGTTTGCGTTTTCAGTCAAAACATAGTGACTGTGATTCAATTTCATAATGGCGGTGCATAATAAGAATATAAAGTATGTAACTGCATGTCATGTATGTTTATTTTTTTATTAACCAGGAAAGGATAACTAGGTAATAATACCTACTTCATTTTTAAAAACTTCTCTATTCAGAATTTTGCAACGTATGCACAACTGACCTCTGATACAATCAGATACAGCCATCACAGAGGCTTACATCTTCTGTTATACAGTATAGAAACTCAGAATTTGTTGGCAGAAAAAGAACGCTTAGCCCACCCAGTCTGTTCAGATGTTCCCTACCTAATCTGTCTCCACAGACACCTACTCGTCCCTGACGACCCTCCCTCCACCCTGCCTATTTACTAATATTCCCCTATGTCTATCCCATGCATGCTTGAAGCCCCCCACTGTTTTCGCCTCCATCACTGCTGTAGGCAGTATGTTCTAGGCATCTACCACCCTTTCAGTGAAGAAGTATTTCCTCATCTCTCTCAAATCCCTCCCACTCCGCTTCATCACATGCCCCTTGGTACTGGTGCTCTATTTTCCTTTGAAAGATGCTCCCCTCCTGCATCCTGTTAACCCCTGTGAGGTCCATGTAGGTCTCCACCATGTCCCCTTTTGTTACTCTCTCTTCCAGGGTGTACATGCTGAGATCCCTCAGTCTCTCCTCATATGACTTCTTGTGCGACCCCTGTACCATTTTATTTGCCCTCCTCTGGGATGACTCCACCCTATGTATGTTCTTTCTGAGGTGTGACCACTAAAACTGGACACAGTACTCCAGGTGGGGTCTTACCAGTGAGTGATACAGTGGCAAGACCAGCTCCCTCCTACTGCTGGAGATGCCCCTTCCCTAGGCACTGCATCACCCAATTAGCCCTACCCACTGCTTTACCACACTGCCCTGTCATGTTGTGGTTATCAGTCAAGATAACTTCAAGGTCCCTTTCCCACCTTGTGACCATCACTACACCACCCACCCACTCTCTACTCAGTTCCTAGGTTCCAATGCCCTAGGTGCATGATTTTGCACTTTTTGGCACTGAACCCAACTGCCATAATCTTGACCACTCCTCAAGTTTTCCAAGAAAGATCCCTGTGCATTCTCTCCACACCCTGCTGAGTGTCCACCCCATTTCAGATTTTATATCATCTGCAAAAACCATACCTTCCCTTCCAGCTCTTTTATAATGTCACTTACGAAATCACTGAAGAGGACCGGTTCTAGTACTGAGCCCCGCAGCACCTCACTGGTCACTCTCCCATCATTACATTGCCATTAATCAACACCCTCTGTCACCTACCCATTAACCAGTTTCTAACCCAATTCACCACTGTGGATCCCACCCCTTAGGCTGCTCAATTTCTTAAATCAGTCCCCTGTGTGACAAAATGTCAGAGGCTTTGCTAATGTCCAATCAGGCCATATCCACTGCCCACCCCTGATCTACTGTTCTGGTCACCCAGTCAAAGAAATCAATCAGATTCATCTGCCATGACCTTCCCTGCCATGAATCCATGCTGTCAGTGGCCTTGCAGCTGGATTCTAGATACTCTACCAGTCTTTCCTTTAGAAGGGTTTCCATTAATTTCCCCAACACTGAAGTGAGACTGACTCACCTATTGTTGCTAGCCTACTCCTTGCTGACGCCCTTATGCAGAGGACTGTCTGCTCTTCTCCAGTCTTCGAGACCTTTGCCTGTTTCCAGAGAAATGCTGAATAAGGCTATCAGTGGAGCAGACAGCATCTCCGACCCCCACTCCCCTTAGTACCTTTGGGTGTATGCCATGCAGATCCATTGCTTTGCCTACCTTTGGAGCTGCAAATCCATTCAGGACTTTTCCCTCTGGAAATGAACCTGTATCCATACACTCCCCTGCCCCCAGGTGATGACTGAGCAGAAGTACTTGTTCAGGATGGCAGTTTTTTTCCTCGGGACTCTTTTCTAAAGTTTATTATGCTTTCAACTGCAAAGAATTCATAGTACAACAAGCAAACAATACAATAATATACAACAAACAAATAACACCAAGTATGAAGAAACAATTAGGGGGATCTAGGAACAGTGGGGGAGAATCAGGTGTAAGGGGTGGGTATATCGTAGCAGTTATAGAAACATGGTACACAGAGAACCATAACTGGGATGTTAACATACCAGGGTACACAACCTATAGGAGAGACAGGGAGGGCAGAAGGGGGGAGTAGCTCTCTATGTAGGGGAAGGGATAAAAGCAACTGAACAAAAGAGTAAACAGGGAGAAGAGGAGGCACCGTGGGTCACCTTAGAGACTGGAAATGGCACCACAATCCGCACAGGGATTGTATACAGACCCCCATGTCAGGGGGAGGGAATGGACAAGGATATGACAGAAGGCATACTTTGGATGGCAGAGAAAGGGGAGATACTGTTGATGGGGGACCTTAATATGCCAGATGTTAACTGGAGCACGTTTGCTGCAGCCACATCCAAAAGCAGGGCCATTCTTGATGCCTTTCAGGTGGCATGCCTCAGACAGCTAGTTTGGAACCTACTCGTGAGGGAGCAATCTTAGACCTCGTGCTCTGAAATGGAGACAGTGAGAGGATCGCAGATCTAGAAGTGGGTAGTCATTTGAGAACAAGTGACCACCAAACAGTGTGGTTCACGATAAACACAGCTACAGAGTTAAGCCATACAAAAGCGAGGGTTCTGGACTTCAGGAGGGCTGACTTTGGCAAGATGGTAGAGTGCCTTAGAAAAGCACTAGCAAACAGGCTAGAAGGAGAGGTGGAGCGACAATGGGGAAATATCAAAACTGCCATCACAGAGGCAACAAGCCTTTGTGTGAAGCAAATAAACAAATCAAAATGAAAGAAAAAAACCACTATGGTTCTCAAAAGAAGTGGCGGTAAGGGTTAGGGAGAAAAAGACATCATTTTATTTATTTTCTTTTTTTTTATTTAGCTTTTGTTGACCAGGTAAGTGCACTAGACAAATCCTGCCTATTTTCAGGCACGACCCGGGGGAGGGGGAAACAGATGAATGCCAACTGACCTTGAACCAGATTAAACTGCTGTGCCTTTTAGTGCCTGTAGTGCCGTTTAGAACGTATAAGGAAACACAGAAGGAGCAGGACAGAGAACTGTACCAGTTAAGGCAGAAGGAAGCAGGGAGAGTAGTTAGAATAGCAAAGGCACAAACTAAGGAAAAGATAGCCAACTCGGTTAAGAAGGGGGATAAAACCTTTTATAGGTATATCAGGGAGTGTAGAAAGACAAAGGGAGGGATAGTGAGACTGAAAAGAATGGATGGTGGGTGGGCAGAGAGTGACAATGAAAAAGCAGGGATACCGAATGAATACTTCTGTTCAGTATTCACAAAAGAGGAAGTGGGGAGGTGCCTAATCCAATTAGCAGAAGCACTCTGGGGGTCATCCCAGTCCTTTCACAGAAGAAAGTGTTCTGAAAGAACTCCTAAAACTGAAGGTGGACAAAGCAATGGGGCCAGATGGAATTCACACCCAGAATTCTAAAAGAATTAAGCAGGAAACTAGTGACACCACTGACTACCCTTTTTAACAAATCATGGGAGGATGGTGTGGTACCTGAGGACTGGAAGAAGGCTGATGTGATTCCCCTTCACAAAAGTGAGAGCAAGACAGAGGCAGGAAACTACAGACCTGTCAGTTTGACCTCAGTGGTAGGGAAAGTGATGGAATCACTTCTGAAGGATAAAACTGTTGAGTACCTAGAGGCCAGTGGGGCATAGGACCAAGGCAGCATGGGTTCACAGCGGGAAGGTCATATCAGATAAATCTAATTGATTTCTTTGACTGGGTGACCAAAGTAGTAGACCAGGAAGGGGCTGTGGACATGGCCTACCTAGACTTTAGCAACGCATTTGACACAGTCCCACACAAAAGATTAGTAGTCAAATTAACCAGCCTTGGAGTGGGTCCCAGGGTGGTAGCCTGGGTAAAACATTGGCTGAACAACAGGACACAGATGGTAACTGTAAATGGAGTCCACTCTGAAGAAAGAGGGGTTACTAGTGGGGTACCACAGAGTTCAGTATTGGGTCCAGTCCTTTTTAATGTCTTTAAAAGTGACATTGCAGAGGGACTGGAAGGAAAAGTATGCCTCTTTGTAGATGACACAAAGATCTGCAACAGGGTTGAATCACAAGGAGGCATGGAAAGGATGAGAAGGGACTTGGCAAGGTTGGAGGAATGGTCAGAAGTATGGTAGCTTGGATTCAATGCAAAGAAGTGCAAAGTAATGCACCTGGGAAACAAAAACGCAGGGAGAGATTACACAGTGCCCCCCCATTGTAGGGGGTAGTAACAACAAAAATGGAAAGAGACCTGAGGTAATCATATCAGATGACCTTAAGGTTGGCAAGCAATGTGAGAAGGTGGTAGGAGGGCTGGGGGATACTGGGATGTATAGGGAGAGGCATCACTAGCAGAAAACATGAAGTTGTTACCCTCTGTACAGACAGTTGGTGAGACCCCATCTGGAGTACTATGTCCAGTTCTGGAGACCCCATCTCTGCAAGGACACAGGATGGAGGCAGTCCAGAGGAGGGCAACTAAAATGGTGCAGGGTCTGCAAGAGAAGCCATACGAGGAGAGGCTAAAGGAGCTTAATATGTATACCCTTGAGGAAAGGAAGGAGAGGGGAGACATGACAGAAACATTTAAGTACCTCAGTGGAATCAACAAAGTCCAAGAGGGTAGCAACTTTCAGAAAAAGAGATGTATAAGAACAAGGGGACACAATTTGAAGATAGAGGGGGGACGGCTCAGGGGCAATGTGAGGAAGTATTTTTTCACAGAGATGGTGGTGGACGCATGGAACAACCTTCCTGAGGAGGTTGTGAGGTCTAAAACTGTGGGAGAATTCAAGAGTGCATGGGACAGACATAAGGCAATTTTTGTGGGGGTAGGAAGAAACAGTCTGTTGGTTAAATAGGATCTGCAGCTTATCCTCTAGGTAGGGAAATGGGCAGGCTAGGTGGGCCAAGTGGTCTTTATCTGCAGTCAAAGTCTATGTTTCTATAAGAAATAAAATGGGGGGGGGGAGAGAAGAGTAACAGCAGCCATATTGTGTTCTCTTCCTTTACCAGTACAATTCATTGTTAGCTTCACTCAGTTGGGCAACTGTTCAGCTAATCAATTTATTACTATCTATTTTCACCACCCAAGTATTGGATTCAGGCATGAATTAATGAATACAGTGATAGTGCACCTGTCTGGGAGTAAGGGTGTCTCATACTGTAAGTCTAACTGGACTATCTGCTCTAGAACTGCTTTTCCCTCAATTTGTCTAAAGTGGGAGAAAATGGGTATCCATCTGGTTTTGGCCTTTTCTACCTTATTTCTTAGTCCTGCAGTCATCCACTTCATCCACAATATGGTTTTACATTTATCTAACTCACTGACCACTTGTTAGGGGAGCCTACAGCCATCTCTGTGTGAGCCTCAGAGGCTCCGGCTATCAGGATCAGGAATAAGTAGTGTTACCCAGAAGAGTTTTCACCTCCTAGGGGCACAACCCATAGCAGGCGACCCACTGTAGGTGCTTTAGTTGCAGGGTGTAGTAAGAGTACTACCTATATCATCTCCCACTTCTACACAGAATTGCTGTAATCTGGGACGACTCCAAAATGTGTGTGTATGGGTAAGCATGTTGGTAACAGTTCCTCCAGCACTTATCCAATGCATTGGCCCAAAAATGTGCTGTAATAGTCAGGGTTCTAAAAGGGTGACTCAGCACTTTCTACCTGCGCGCGTTCCATGCATTAGATGCTGTGGTTTTGGCTGCTAGTTCCCAGAATTTGTCCCATTCCTTCTCTGACTCCAACTACCACTGGCTTGTATTTTTAAACGGGTATTAAGAGTAGGCTTATCATAGTGCCTGTAACCGGCAGACTAGGTGAGGATGGTCTTCATCCACTCAAAAGAAGCCCACTACCTGCTTTTAATCACTCCACTGCTGTCGCAAAATGGATTTTTGGTGTTCTGTTGTTAAACGGTGTCTCAGTTGCAGGTAACAAGGTCTCTCTGCTGAAGGTGGTATTCCACTTGTACCTGCCTGAATGCTTTAACATGATCTGCTTCAAGGGCTTGCCCTAGCCATATGAATCCCGCATTTTCCCACCTACTGAACGCGGGATCCTCTCAACCTGACTGAAAACCTTCTGCTGTTAACACAAAAACAAAGATGCTGTCAGCAGATAAGGGCCTATGGCCAAACCAGTCTGCCCATTTGAGCTTGTAAGATCACTAAGTTTTTCTAGAAGTCTGCTGCCCCTTGCCCTTTACCTCCAGGATTCCCTTATGTCTATCCCATGCATTTTTAAATCTCGTGATTGTTTCAACCCCCACTACTTCCTCAGGCAGGGTGTTCCACTTGTCCACCACCCTTTCTGTGAAGAAATTCTTCCTCACATTTCCTCTAAATTGCCCTCCCTCCAACTTCATCCCATGCCCTCTAGTCCTGGAACATCTTTTTCGCTGGAAAACAGTGTTTTCCTGCACCCTGTTCCTCCCCGTAAGGTACTTGTATGTCTCTATTATATCCCCTCTCTCCCTTCTCGCCTCCAGGGATTACATATTCAAGTCCTTCAGCCTGTCCTCATAGGACTTGTGATGCAATCTCTGTACCATCTTTGTTGCCCTCCTCTGAACCTTTTCCACCCTATGTCCTTTCGTAGGTAGGGTCTCCAGAACTGTACACTGTACTCCAGGTGGGGCATCACTAGTGTCTTGTTTAGTGGAATTATGACGTCCCTTTTCCTGCTAGTGATGCCCCTACCTATGCATCCCAGCATCCTATTTGCTTTACCTGCTGCCTTGTCACACTGTTTCCCTACCTTGAGGTCATCACAGATGATGACTCCAGGGTCCCTTTCCTGCTTGGTGCATTCTATATCCTCACCCCCCAAAATGATATGTTGTTCCAGGGTTTTGTGCCCCATTTGAATTATTTTGCACTTTTTGTATTACATTTCAACATCCTTTCCCATATATTATCCTCCATTTCATCATTGCCAATTCACTCTATTTTCCATGCTGCCCCAACGGGCGTCTCCCCCCACCCCAGTGAGTAGAACAGAAGCTCGTCAATTAAGATGCAGTGCCTATTTATTCACCTTTCCCTGCATTTCCACATATACCAACAAGGGACGTGGTTCTGTCAATATTGCCTGGAGATTACTGTGAATACCTGGGAAAGGATACAAACTGTGAATACCTGAAAAGGTTCACATTTCTCAGTGGAAATTCCCATTTAAGTTGGTCAACAGTTTTAATTCTGCCCCCTTGTGTGAATTCGGCAAACTGATATAGTCCCATCTCTCTCCTGCTGAAGAATTCTGCATCTATCTGCAGTGGTATAAATTCAGAGTACCTAAACTGTATGAATCTAGTTATGTTATAGTCCTAAATTTCTTTTAATTAGCCTCCAATTTGCACACATCTGCCTCACACATGGACTGTCACAATGCTTAAATGATCCACTGTCTTGAATAAAATCAAGAGAGTGTTTTTTATGGGTTACTAAAAAAGATCAACACTAGTACAGAGTAAACACTACAGGTTCAGGGACTCAAGGCCATTACAGTTCAGGATATCAGTAAAATCAGTTCAAAATGTGGTCAAACTCGGTATGATAAACCTATAAGTCCCAAATCTATTATAAAGGAGAAAAAAATACAGACGAATGAAAGCAAAAGATATTGCACTCTCACCACACAATAATTACACTAAAAACAATTTGCTGTCTTCTTCTCCTCAAAGGAATAAAAAAAAACAAAACGAGAGGGCTCTCAGCCCATAAGGAAATGGCAGAATATATAAACAGGTGGTCTGTGCTCAGTTAATATTAAACCCTGCACACAAGCGTATCCTACATATCACTGTGTAAGGGGAAGGCAAGTCTGAATACTTATTAATTTCAAGTTCACGAACTGAGTAGTGTGTCTTATCACACTGATCCATAGAGAGCCTTTATCCCCACAGTAACAATAAACGTGTAGGCTGTATCACTCGATAACACTAATGTACAAACACAGGAACGTCTAAGAAACAAGCAAGTCCTGCTATATGGCAGTCCAGCAAGATAAACACACTGTAGTTCAAGTCAGCTGTCAAGCACAGCATAGTCTGGTAGTAGGCACCCGAAAGAGAGGCAATACAGAACAGAAACAAGCTTAGGTGGACCAGGACAGCAAAAGTCAACCAGAGTCCCAGTCTTGCTCGGAGGAACCTCCACTGATGACAGCCTGCCCAAATAGGATCCTGCAACCGCTGATTCTGTAAAGATGTGCCTTTAGCTTGCTAGGTGTCTGGAAGGTGAGCTGGGGAAACAAACTGTACCATAATTCCCTTCTCCAGGAACAAATTCTTAGGCTGCTATAATTGCATCTTTCTGTCCAGAGTTTGAAAAGAAAGGTCAGGAAAGAACGCGAGCTTGCTGCTCTTCCATACAATACCCAATGGGTTCTGGCAGCTTGCAATAGTGGTACTGTAGCCTCCGGCGTTGACAATGTGGCAACTGCAGTTAGCGGACAATCCGTCTAGCCTTCCTGAGGCCTTGGACATGTTGAAATCACAAAGGCTTTTAGGATCTTAAGCCCCGACATCACAGGGCAGTAACACGAAGTCCTTAAAAATAAGCCTTCCCAAAGTGGCTACCAATTCAGAGCAAGTAGCCAGTCAGGGAGCGAAGCCCGCAATGTAGAGATCTGATTGCCATGCCACATTCTCCAGAGACTTGAGTTTGGCCTGCAGGAAGCAAATGTCTTTGATCATAGTCGCATTTACTTCTCTTTGCCATTCCAGTGACTATTACAGTTCCCCAGTTGCCTGCTTATTTCCACCAATCCACTCCTCAGTGTCACCAAGTTTCATTTCCACAGCAGCCAATCTTTTATTCTTGTTCTGCCCTGTGGCCTGGATCTTCTGTAGCACAGCTAAGCATTGTATCATCTGAGGCTCACTGACGCCATCAGAGGTTTAATAGGTCCAAGCCCACGTTGCTTCTCTTTTCTATTTCCAGTCAGACACACTCTGTACCCTGCTGTTTGTATTCCAACCATAGTAACAATTCTGCCATCATGTAGTAACCTTTCAGTTCCAGAAGGCCCAACCCCCCCTTTCAGTTTGGGTAGCTGCAGCATATACTCTGGGACACATCTTTCCTAAACAAACTTATGTAAATCTTTCTGAATTTTCTTCAAATCTGATCTAGGAATCCTAAGTGGCAAAGTCTGATAAAGGAATAAAAACCCTTGAAGAACATACATCATGTCATATCAACCATACTCAGCAGGGACGGGAAGAAGTTCCCATCTCTTTAAATCAGTCCGTGTTTCCGGGATTAACTTACCATAGTTCGATATATAAATTACTGAGGGCAAAGGAATCTAATTTGCATAGTTATTTCATGGATGAAAGTTCTCGGTTCTGATGTCAAAGTCCATTAATTAGCACCACCTCCATTTTACCTACATTTACCTTAAAGCCAGAAACTTTCCCACAGACTGCCAAGAGTCTATTCAAGACTGGAAAACTAACCACAGGGTAACAAAGATAAAGTATCATATTGTCTGTGAATAAAGATATTCGGTTGTCCACCCCTCCAAGTGTACCCTACAAGTCTTGATCAGTTCTCGCATTTTGCCCATTTTCCACCTCGACCGTGGTGGTGGTGGGTTGGGGGACGACAACAGATGCAAACTGATATATTAAGTCAGGTTAAACTGTTTGTGGTATTGTAATACAAGGGGGACATTTTACCTGGACACTGGGAAAATTCCCCATGGGATCTTTAACACCCACCTGAACATACACCAGAACAGGTAGACGGAATCTTGGTCTAATGTCTCATTTGAAACAAATGTAATGCCTTTAACCTAAGACCCTGTCATACTACTCTCGAAAAAGCTGTAACGTTTTCAAAACGTTACAGACTGTTAAACGTTACAGTGTGTCCACATTGCCAGTGCCAGTTGTGATGATGGTTTGAAAACGTTACATCCTGTCCACATTGATGTGTGTATAGTGTGTGGTCACAACCCATTAATAGTAGAGCACATCCCATGGTGCACCTGCTGATGACAGCTGCGAAGAGAGACACCCTCCCATAATCCTATGCTGCTGTCGTCGTACACAGTGTACACATAGCGTGGTAGAACACGGCATGTTGTCCAACAGCAATATGTGCCCTTTGGCTGTTGTGGCGATATTATGGTATTATGCAGCTGAAGGTGAGGAACAGAAGACAGAGGAGGGCTACGCTCCAACGTGCGGCATGCAGGCATGCTGTTATGCACCAACATGTGCTTAGAACTGCGTCCCTGCTGCATGCCAGAGTCAGGTATGTGGTGCGTCACTAGTACATGTCAACATATGTACTTCTGCTACCCTTTGAATGCATGCTGCGTGATTCCAGCACACGCAATGCAGCCATGAAGCACACCCATTTCCACCCCACCAATGCTCCATGTTGTCATGAGCCCCACAGTGCCCCCATATAGCAATGTGAGCATGCATGCATACTGCCCAAGGCAAAAGAGCAACACAGTTCGGCATCACATGACTGTCTTTATTCCAACACTGCCATGGCTTCTGGTGACAGTATCACATGAAAAACAAAGTTAGGCAACAGCATGTTCATGCAGCAGACTTTGTGCATTACTGCGGTACCCCAAATAACCTGAAAAACAAGCACTGTTCTGCATCAAAACTCTGTGCAGTACTGTATCTCAATACATATTGAACACTGTAAAGGCAATATAAACAGTGCAATAGTGAATTGTACACCAAAAAGGAAACAAAAACATCAGTACTGCGTCATTAGCATCAGTAGAGCTTTCTGCACCTATAGGTTGTGATCTGAACATCTGAGATAAGCTGCTAACACCTCTTGTTTACCACCATACAGGTTGGCGGCAGTAGGTAATGGATGGCAGTGTTCAAGACAAAGGAAACAGAATATGAGGCGATACTCGGAGTGTCTAGCAGCAAAACCATCCTCTTAACCCTCCTAAGCCAGAGGGCAGAAACCAGTGGACGTCAGGAAATACACAGGACAAAGACACTGTCATGTGAACAAGACATTCAATACTCTATGTTATTCTACAATTTGAGAATCAGTGACCACCAATAAAGAGCCTTACTCCTGTAGCACTCTCTTTGTTGTCATTTGTCAGGTTTGGGTTACTGTTTCCGTGACCCATTACAACATATCACAGTAACAATCGCAAGTTGTGCTATAAACCATTCATTAGTATGGTTCTCATGTGTCGTAACTCCTGACATTACATGATGAAAATAAGCCACAGACCAATGTATAACAACTTGTTAGTATCAAAGTAGTGATGTGTGCCAACTTGAGCACATCATACTGTGGCATCACAAAATAGGCACTGTTGTCACTTGGTTATCACCAGTGGTGTTACCATATGAAGAAAGAAACACAACAATGTACATAAGAAAACATTATAGTGGGAACAGGCACAATCAGTAAGACAAATTGTATGGGGGTCTGTCGTCTGCCAGACACGTATAAACCATGGTCCCTCAACCGATAGCAGGTTACCCTCACAACATGTGACATGACATAAAATGGGGTACATACTTTTTATAATGTCAAGGCAACAATGGGTGTCGCATGTTACTACCAGCGGAACACACTTGGCAGCAGACATCTGCAGAGGTCATATGGCATCATTCTGTGGTCCACTGAAACTCGTCACTGTACAGGTCCTGTATGAAGCTCGTCATGCTTGTTGTGGGGGTCACTGGGGTAACAGAGTGCTGCCCTGTGGCACCATGCAGCAGGGGATGAGGAGAGGTGTGCAGACCGGCAGAGGCAGTTGTGCCACTTGTAGAGAACTGCTGTTCCATGCCTACACTACATGGTGCTGCCTGAGATGAGGTTGGCAGGGTGGCAGAGGCAGTGGCGCCACCTGTCACCTGTGAACACACCTACCTGTTGAGGGGTTGCACGGCTGTGAGATGCAATCATGGCTGGGTGTTGCATACTGGTGGTAGCTGGCAGTGGCATGCTACCTGTTTGCCTGATGTCAGGAGTGGAATGCCGAAACATGGCACTGGTGGACACACCAGTAGGATTCCCTGTGGCTATCGGCATGGTGGGAAACCCAAAGGTGTTGGGCATTCTGGGGAACAATGTGGCAGAGGTGGAAGTGGCGGTGTCATCTCCGCTATCATTGGTATTTGGCAAGATGGTATTACCTGTACATTGTGGTGCAGCAGTTGGAGGTGACTGCTGGAACTGTATGGCTAGCAACTGAAACATATGAGTAAAGAATTGTTGATTCTGTTCTGCCTCCTGCTTCCTTAAACACTCTTCCAATTCCCTCTCTTCTCTTACCCGATCCCTCTCCAACTCCAAAAACTCCTTATGGTGCTCCTGCAACATTTTTCGTGTTGGTTCTAGCACCGCCCTGAGTAATTCTGCCATTCTTGCTGTTTTAGTTTTTTTCTTCTATAGGTTAACCAGAGGTTCCTGTTCACTTCGCTGCTTCGCAGGTCTGCCCCTTCCAACAGTGGAGGCATCACTTGAGGTTCCTGGTGTCTCATCCTGCACAGCTGATGACACTGAGGATGCCTCCACTGTGTCGGTGTCCACAGATGTCCCTTCCCCTGGGTCTTGCTCTGTGACAGCAGAACCCACCTATCATCATTGTACACATGCATACACCTCACCCGCACACTCCATTTCCTACCCCATCCCCACACCTATGCCCCCCCCCAACCAGTAGACCTACATACACCTAAGCAGCCACCGGCATGTTGTAATGCCATGGGCCACATCCACAACCGCTATTCACACATGCACCCAAGCACACCTGTGCTATCGCCTATTGCTTAACTGCGCCTATCACCATTCACCACATGCCCAAGCAACACCTCCACCAGCATGCCATGATAGTCCCCCCAAATCCCAGCCAACACATAGATGAAGCGCATATTGCACGTACCTGTGTCAGGGTTCTCATGTTGATCACCGTCATCACCCTGAGGTTGGCACGGGTCCCCGGTGGCATCATCCTCAGACTCCAGTTGTAAGATGTCTACTTGAGAGCTCTCTAGGATGAAATGTGGTTCAGAGGTTGGTCGTGTACCAAGTATGTTATCTAACTGGTTGTAAAAGGGGCACACCATACATGCACCTCCCCCCCACCGCCGAGTGTCTGCTGCTGTCCTTGGTTTTGTGGTAACGCACCTTCATTTGCTTGATTTTATCGCGGCACTGCTTTGCCGTCCTCTCCACGCCATTCTTAAACAGATAGTCTGATATATTTTGCTAAACCTCTGTGTTACACCTGGCACTGGCTAGCTCTGTCTGCACCAACTCCTGTGACTAGAACTCCACCAACAATTTAGTGGCCTCGTCTGTCCAGGTGGCACCACGGTCAGCCATAGTTCTTGCTGGCACAAGGCACGAGGTAGGTGGTGGCGTAATGCTGTGGACACCACTGACAAGGATACAGGATGTGCAACTGACAACACAGTCACAAGCAGTTCTTAGAGGACAGGTTCACGACGCAGTGGTGCAGGGGTGGAGTGCTCTGACAAATATGTTTTCTGAGAGCATGTCTGACACCTAGGCACGAGCATACAACAGCAGTTGTCACCTGACATTTGGAGGGGTACTTCCCACCTCTGGCACACAGGACTATGATGGCAGTCGGTCACCTGAAATGTAGCTCTTGCAGTCCATTACCCCTACAGCACTGACCCACTGTTCTCCTGAGGCACCATCACAACACAGTAGTTCAAGCCCCTTCAAAACTGCTTTCAGTGTTCCCCACTGCTCCACTTTCCACTTTTTTGCCATAGGTCTTTTTGCACCTGATGCAGTGCTGCACAAGCACTCGGGAGCTCAAAGTATATATTTGGTACTGGCACAGCTCCGCTGGTAGTTGTACCGCTATATGGGTGTCCGGTTCACTCATGCTCCACACTGCCCTCTGTTTACTTCCTGATTTTCTCCGACCTTCCAGCTTGCATTACGTCATGCAATGCATGTAGGTATAGTGGGACACTGGAGGCTGCACGGTGGAGCGTTTAGACATATGCTGATAATGTTACAGGACTGAAACCGCTACAGAAACTGTTGTTGAAACCACCTCACAACACGTTTCTGTAACTGTTACAAAAACGCCTTCTGTAATGTTACAGAGGGTCCAAACCGTTACTGTAATGGTTTGCGTTTACACTGGTAATGTTACAGAGGGGTTTATTTGGTGTAGTGTGGACAGGGCCTTAGTGAGCATCTCATTAGAGATCACAAGACAAAACAGGTGGCTACAAATGCCAATAACGGGGCCAAAACCAAATTCAATAGTACTCATAAAATGTTTTATAGGTCGGCACCTCATTAGAGATGGTGGTATTGAAAAATCTTGGACTGATGGAGGAGACGTAACGCAGATTAAAAAAAAAAATGTACTGGATTTTTCAATTGGGAGCATTAGAAAAGCCTGGTATAAATAATCACTTTGAATAGACCCCTTTTTTTTGCTGTAACTGAATGTAAAAGGTCAGTTTTTACTGCTTGTTAGGATACTTCAGGACAGTAAATTAGCAGCTGTTTCCATTACTGCTAGCTAGTCTGTATTATAACTTTTATACCTTTTCCCCCTTTTCATCTCTCCCCCAAGTGATTCTTGCCCCCCCGATCATCTCCTTCACCATTTTGGTTCCCTGTCCCTTCCACATTTTAATTCTTTAAGGACAGAGACCGTTCTGATTAATTCATTGGCTTTGTATATCCGGAATTAAGAATAAAGGACTGTGACTAAGCTACCCCAATATCCTGCATTTACTAATAACGAGATCTGGTACATTACATATACAGTACTTGAATTAGCGATCTATTTTATTTTACAGGTCCTGGAAATCCAAAATTGACCTGTGAAGGGAACAGCATTCTTCTGAGTTCCAACAGAGACTTACCCTTTTTGCTTACATTTTCAGGCTTAAAGCTCCTGATTTTGTAGAAAATTTTCAACATGGATCCAGATGTCTCTACCCCTAAACTGACTAAAAGAAAGAACGTAAACATAAGCAAGAAAAAGAGGGCAAATCTAATTTCTCTCATTTGGGTGCCTTGAGTCTGGGGAAATGAGACAGGGTCAGGCCGCTAGACTGATACTAATGGGCAATGGATTGGGAGGCTTTGGGGGTGCACCCGCTGCTGAATCTACTGGTACCAGCACCAAAGCAAACAAAACTTTACAATCTCCCTCTGCTGGAAAAAGTGATTTTACTACATTTGCTCAAAACAAGTCAATAACAGAGACAGGAAGCTAATCAAAATCACCTGTGAAATCTGACATTACAATGTTACCAGCCCCAAGTGCCGGCATCCTTGCAACTGAACTGCATCTTCAATAAAATACTAAGTCTCCAACTGACATCAAATAAATCCAAACATTTGACAATGTATTTTAATCTGTATATTCCAGAACAATAAACTTTATAGCACATTTTCTAAAGCTGAAAAAACTGTTAATGCTGTCAAGTCAAAAGCGATCAGTAATGCTAAAATGTTAGAGGAACTTGTGAAAGAACATAATAAGCTCAAACAAAAAACAGAGACAAATACTGCGTTAGCTACTTCCTTGATGAGAGGTTTGAAAACTATTTCCCAAAAACTAGATCTCAAAAATACAGACTTTCAAACTTGGGATTCACTGGTTTGCCAATGCTCGAAACTCCTACACTCAACACCTGGGACTTAGTAAAAGACTTTTGGATAAGCAAACTGAAATTCATAGACACATATGTATCTAATTTTATTAAGGCAAATTTCAGGCCTCGCAGTCACAAGAATCATGGCGGAAACAAAAGTTACATATTCACCATAATTCTTGATCTTCTTGGACAAGTCTTCACCACTTATTCATACTTCAGGATTATAAGCCAGAGGTGCTGGAACCCTGGGGGAGCCAAAAATCTTCAGTAGGGCCAGCGCTGAGGTAGAAGGACCATGCATGCGCAGCACCGTGAGGCTGGCTCGCGCCTGTGTAGGCTACCAGGGCTCGAATTTAGCAGTATTCCAGTACATATTGGGTACCAAAAATCATACCAGAGTACCAAAATTTGAGCCTTAGTACCCTGCCGAAAATACCATTCCCCCCTGCTGTTGACATGTAGTGCTAGCTCCTGTGCGATAGGTGGCGATGTTCCTACTTTAAAGGAGCAAAATTTTGACTAAAAAAAAAAAAACACGCTTCTTGCTCTGTGAATGCAGCTATGTGAGCTGCTTTATGTGTACACTACAGACAGTGGGATTTTCCTCTTTTTTTTTTTTTTATAAATATCAGGGCTGTAATTGGTCAACCCCATGTGCCTTCAGTGAAGCGGTGTGCCTGTATAGGAGAAAGCAAGTGACCCACGATGGTTTGCAGGCTGCTGCAAGTTTGCTTCTGTAAGAACACATTGCCTAAATGTTTTATCTAGCAAGCAGTATTAGACATTGTGTAAAAATTCAGAACTCCTTGCAGTTGATGAGGGTGATATGGTGGACAATGCATCATCTCAAGCTCTGGGCTAGTCGCATGGGGAAAAGCTTGTGGGCCAGCTGTTGCTACAATAATTGTAATGGGGAGTCCTCAAGTCATTCTGACCTGTTCAGCTGATGTTGTACGAAGTCCGGAGTCACCGTGAGTCTGTTGGCTACATATCAATGGATCTAAGGTATTCCCCTTGCCTCCGGTTGTGACTTGGGGTTCAGTGAAAAATTGACAGAGCAGATTTGGTAACTTTTATTTATCCATTTTCTGGTTGCTTTAACTGCTCATTTCTAGAAGTCTTGTGGGAGTGGGGTTATGTTGCTGCATTTGCTGGGTTGGGCTTTCTGGTCTGCAGATTGTGACCCTGTGCTTGTATTGCAAGTAATTCGGTAAGGGCCATGGGGGGAGATCAGTTAGTGTGAAGTCTCACTGCGAATGGAGGACAGGTTTACTGAGTGGAGCTGGATTTGCACTGGGTAAAAAATGCAGGTCGGGTATGTTGCTCGTTGCATGACTGATGGAATGCAGGGAAGGTGGCTGGCTGAGCCTGAAGGTCAGATGCTGCCGGTGGGGCCCTGGTACTTTCGGGATTGAAGTGGACTCGCTGATCCTGCTTCTAGAGGTCAAGAGATCTGCAACAAAGCAAAGGACTTTCTGGTCTGTTTACCCAAGTTGTGCAAAGACAGTTTGTGCTGAGGGTATTTTTGTTTTGAAGTCAGTCAGTCTGGACTGTAAGTTACTCGGGACAGGACTCAGGGTTCTGGTGGCAGGTTGCATCTGTCTAGCTGGTATGGGCGGCTCGGTCCGTTTTTGTTTGGAGGCCCAATGGATCTGTATTTGGTGCACTACTTGACAATTTTTAATGGTTTGAAAGGGTAAAGTTAACAGCAGTTATATTTGGAATGTCAGTGTATTTAATTTTGCTGACCTGAACTTGCAAGGCAGCTAGGGAGGGGACGTGCAGTCATTGGTTGAATTTGTACAGCCTGTAGAGCATGCCTAAGATGCCAGACTCACCTACTGCCCGGTGTCCGTGGGAGGGGGAGGAGGGGTTGGCTGCATTTTACTAGTGCAGGTTGGGAGGTCTTTCCATCTAAGCACCCGCTGGTCACGATTTATTAGTTGGGGTGGGGTGAGGGGAACTGTAATTAAATTGTGTGAAGGGTCGTGGGGGGGGGGGTGCAACTTTTGCCTGAATCCCTTTCCCTAGCCATGGTATCCACCTGCTTATCCAGACCAGGACAGAACATATGTTGCTGCTGAGCCTAAGTTACGTGCATGTGACTGTACTCACATTGTCAAGGGAGGCTGCTAGTGACCAGCTTGTGGGGACCTGCAGTGTGCTCGGCTGTGTGTAACTACTTGAGCACTTTTTTTTTCTCAAGTATTCTAGCTTTAAAAAAACATAAAACCCCATTGAATTTCGGTGGAATACCAGATTTCCAGGTGGGATACCAAAATTCTGCATCTGGTGTTCCGCCAAGAATACCCCTTTTTTTTTCCTTATATTCTACCCCTGGCTACCTAGGTGTTGATCCTCCAACCACCTCAGTATTTTTTTTTTTTTTTTTTTTTTACAGAGAAGGTGCAGCATAAAGTAAGTCAAGAAATACCTAACCCAGCAAGGGTATAAGATAGCCCGAGTGACCCATATAAGAGGGTCAATTTAAACAATGTCTTCATAGCCCAAACCAAATGAGGGAGTGAAGACCAGACACAGATTGAGTGAGCTCGGGGAATAGTGGGTGGGCATGTGAATACATGGTGAAGACTTGTCCAAGAAATACAATTTCGGGGGCAAGATGGCGGCGGTGCCGTGATCTCTGAGCGTTGTTACGCTGCTCCCGGGTAATCCGTATAATTCTGTCTTAAGTATTCTAAGTT
The DNA here is from genome assembly GCA_016271365.2 of Neoceratodus forsteri. NCBI lineage: Eukaryota > Metazoa > Chordata > Ceratodontiformes > Ceratodontidae > Neoceratodus > Neoceratodus forsteri. The sequence goes on along the minus strand of CM057452.1, from coordinate 1,515,959,357 downwards.
TTTGCACGTTTGTAGCTATTTTTATACCTCTAGTTATTCTTCCGTTTAATTTTCCGTTTTTTGCGGTCAAAGTTTCCGTTTTGGGTCCCCTTTTTTCGCAGTGCTGGCTGTTATCCGGGATAGCGTCGGTGCTTTTGTGGAGGACTATCCTTCTGGATTAAGGGACTGGCTTTTTGGGCAGCGGAGCGGAGGACTGGAGCCGTGGAGTTCGATTGTCTCGACTGTTGATTGGGCCTGTGGTGTTCATGTGTCCCTGAGGATTGTGAAGCTCGAGAAGGGACTTCCTTTAGTGGTGTTTGGATCCGTGCTGAGCCTTTTCATTTTTGGAGGAAAAGAGAGTTTGGGGCTAGTAGCTCCTGGCCTCTTCGCAGGCCCCCTGTCCGTGTTTCTGGGCTGCCCTTTGGACACCTGTCCTCTGGAAGGTGGTGGGCTGGGGGCTGCGGCTATTTGGCGGCAGGCCTCTTGGCTCTTCTGACCCGCTCCGGATCAGCTGGAGAGCTGACCAGGAGGCGGTAAGGTCCGTTGAGAGGCGGGTTGTTCCTAGGGTAAGTCCCTGGTATCGGCAGAGGCTCCTTTGGGTCCTTTTCTCCGTGGTTCTAACTTTGAAAGCCTATCCTAAAAGAAGATCTTTATTACGCTGCTGCCGTTAAATCCTTCCAGAGGTGGAGTTGATTCCGTGGGGCTCTAGAAGAAAGAGACAGTTTGAGCTGTAATTCATCATGGTGGTGAGAGCCCATGAGGGATTGTAAATTTTACTGTACTCTGTTTTCTCATTAACTGTCCATGACCTGCTGACCTCAGTACACTGTTTTGGACAATTTTTCTGCCTGTTTTGATTCCCCCCTGGGTGGTGAGAGCTCCTTGCAGGGTCCGAATTGGGGGGGGGGAGCCCTCTTTGCCTTTTTGGGTTTTGTTTTAATTTTAATTTGCTTTGCTGGCTATTGGAAGCCTGGAGTGAGAGTCCATGGTTCTATATTTGGACATCTTTTGCGGTGGAAGGTGGGAGCTCCACTGTCTCAAATTGACTTTTTAATACTTATTTGAACCGGTTATTATTGTTAAGTAATTATTATTGTTATTGTATGTTTATTTAGATATTTTGATAGTATAGTTTAATTTATGTCAAGTTGATTTGTGTTTTCAATTTTTAGTATTTTATTTTAATTTTATTGGGATTTCTTGGGAGTTTAGAGATCATTGTTTTGGCCTGATGTCTGTGGATGACGCTAGATATTGTTATTCCACCCCCATCATGCACTATTCATCCGCCGCTCTTCATGCCCTCCGCCCTTTCTTTGCCCTCCCTTTGCTTTTTCCCCCGTTTACCAATGCTGTAGGGCGTTGGGAACTGCGTGTGGTGGGATTCGGAGGGGCGGGGGGAGTGAACAGCGGGGGATGGTTGAGGGGATGCTCGCGTTCGAGTGGTTAAGTCCAGAAGACGCCCTGGGGCGAAATGGAGTGCTGAACATGGTCCTTCCTGTTTGGTCCCCATACCCAAGGGCACCACCACTTTTGTAAATGGTGGGCAGGTGGTCGGGGCTTCCCAGGAGTCCTATCCAACTCGGGCGGTGTTGTGCAATGCCAGGTCCGTTGTGAACAAGACTGCCATTGTAGCGGACTTGGTAGGCACGGGCGGACCTAACTTGCATCACCGAAACCTGGCTGGATAGTAATGTTGCCCCAGTTCTTGAGGCAGCAATTCCGCTGGTATTCGGTGATTCACTGCCCGAGATTGGATCGCAGGGGTCGGGGGGGGTTGCGGTCTGTTTCAAGACCGAATTGGACCTCGCTAGTGTTCCAGTGGAGGAGACCAGATCCTTTGAATGTGTCGTGGTGGCAGGTGGGGGATATAGAATAGCGCTCGTCTATCGTCCACCCGGTGACGAGAAACTATTTCTAAAGGAAGTGGCGGACTTCGTCGTCGACCTGGTATTTGAATCGCCCAGGTTGATGGTGCTGGGTGATTTTAATGCCTGGATCGATGACGAACTCTTGCAATTTGGTCAGCACTTCCTCCAATTGATGTGTTCATTGGGTCTCTCACAGGTGGTTACCTCTGCCACTCATAAACATGGCCATTCACTCGATCTGGTCTTCCTGCTGGGGTTGGAGGCCTCCATGTAGGGGTGGAACCAGTCGGATGGTCTGACCACCACACTGTGAGGTTCAATTTTGCACCCCTCGTGAGACCTACTCCTAGTGGAGATGGTGGTCGCCAGCTTTACAGGATGTTACCCCCACCGGTCTAAGTTATGTTCTTGACCTATCAGAATTTCCTGGGTTGAGCTTAAATCCTGAAGTGATGGTGCAAGCCTATAATAAAGCTGTCACCTCCGCTGGATTTAATTGTTCCCCACCTGTAAGGGCTCTCTTCCTTCACCTCTCGATCCCCTGGTTTGATCGGGATCTGAGGGAGTTGCGGAGATTAGTCGCAGGTTGCAGAGATGTTGGCGGAAGTCTGGCTTACATGCCGACCATCTTAGACTCTAGAGCATTATAAACTCTATCAGTCAGCAATCACTCATAAGAAGGCAGTGTTCCTGTCCGAGAATTGCTGCTGCTCAGAATCGACCAGCCCAGCTCTTTTCGAGTCGTAGACAGGCTGTGCAACCCAGCCTGTCTGCAGGTTCACGAGCCTTTCACAGATGCAGTGTGTGGAGCTTGCTCGATTCTTTGCAGATAAGGTGGCCGCATCAGGGCCGAGATTTGCGCCGCCCTCCATGGGAGTTGTGGTGGTCCAGCCTACGGTCACAAGCACACTGCTCACCTGGAGTTCCTTCAAAAGGCCTGAAATCGAGGATGTTATGAGGATTGTCCAGGGTATGCGTACCACAAACTGTAGTTTAGACCCGGGTCCCACAGGCCTGATCATGGGCTGTGGGGAGGTTATCTTCCCGGTTCTAGCTAGGATAGTCTGGTGCTCCCTAGACACTGGTGAATATCCCCGCTCCCTGAAGAAAGCGGTGGTGACACCAATGTTGAAAAAGGCATCTTTGGACCCCGACTCCCTAGCAAACTACAGACCATCTCGAACCTCCCCTTTGTTGGGAAGGTAATCGAGAAAGTGGTGGCAGCCCAGCTGGACAACCATCTTACCATCCATAACATCTACGATCCTCTTCAATCAGGCTTTCGAAAGAGGCACAGCACTGAGACTGCGCTGGTTCGGGTCCTCAATGATCTCCTGATGGTGAGAGACCAGAAAAAATGGTCCATTTTGGTCCTTCTGGATTTGTCAGCAGCATTTGACACCGTAGACCATGGGGTGTTGCCTGAGTGCCTGAGATGCATCTGTGGGTTGTCGGGCTTGGTGCACAGATGGTTTACTTCCTTCCTCACAGGTAGAACTCAGAGGGTGGTATCGGGAATTTTTTCCTCCGATCCTACTGCTCTGACCTGTGGGGTGCCTCAGGGCTCTGTGCTGTCCCCCATGTTGTTTGCGGTGTACATGCTTCCCCTCGGAGACATTGTAAGACGATATGGGCTGGAGTTTCATTGTTATGCTGATGATACCCAGCTCTATCTGTCCTTTGTGCCTGACCAGAATAGAGCACTCTCAGTGTTTAACAACTGTCTCAGTGAGATCCAGGATTGGATGAGGTCCAGTTGGTTGAAGCTGAACTCCGGGAAGACGGAGGTGTTGGTTGTGGATCCTGGCCGCCGGATTGAGGGGTTGGGGGCACTTCAAACCTCTGGTTTATTCCTGGGGATGCGGCGCTCCCAACCTCTGAATGGGTACGAGACCTGGGGGTAATCCTTGACGATCAGCTGACATTGCGTGCGCAAGTGTCGGCGGTTGTTAAGGTATCCTTTTACCATTTTAGGAACATCGCCAGGATCAAGCACCTTGTTCCATCCGGCCCCTACCCACGCTGATCCACGCCTTTGTGACCTCAAGGCCTGACTACTGCAACTCCTTTACTTTGGGCTGCCTGGGGTTGATATCCGCCGCTTGCAGCTAGTGCAGAACTCGGCAGCCCAGTTGTTAATGGGGACTTCCCGTTCCTCTCATATTACAGCGGTGCTCTGAGATCTGCACTGCCTGCCAATTCAGTGGCGGATCATCTTTAAAGTCGGACTTCTGACACATAAAACCCTACACGGGTTGGGCCCTGATTACCTGAAAGAGCTTCTGGTGCCTTACCTACCGATGCGACCACTCCGCTCAGCCAACGAGGGGTTGCTAGAGATCCCTAGGGTAACTTTAAAATCTTCCGGCGCCCAAGCTTTTATGTTCGTGGCGCGACTCTCTGGAATTCTCTACCACGTTGGATTAGAGAGTGCATGACGGTGGAGGGTTTTAAAAAGGGCCTAAAGTCTTTTTTATGGAGTAAGGCATTTGCAGATAACTTGGATGCCGATTAATTGCTCTGTAGTTAACTCAGTTTTTAATATGTTTTAGTATGTTTTATCCTGTATTTTATTGTAATGCGCCTTGGTTTTAAGAAAGGCGCAGATAAATTAAGCTTATTATTATTATTAAGAAGATCAACAATTACAGCGAGTACGTAATTTTCGTATCTTCCTGGACTTAAAGTCTTCACCATTTCATAATTCTGTGTTAAAGTACCAAACTAAAACCAAATCCCCTGAGGAAGGTGGCAGGAGACATAGCTCACTCAGGACAGAAGTTCATTAAGGATTGTCCTGCCAAAGGAAGCATGCAGCCTGGCATGGAAATCCAGAGCGTAGTGCTTTACAGAAACTGAGCTCCAAGTAGCTGTTTTGCAAATGTCATCAAAAGGAACAGAGCAGATCTCCGCTAAGGATGCAGCAACCGCTCTGGTACAGTGGGCGTGCACTTGGCACTCCAACTTTACCTGCGTTATGGAATAACAATGGCAAAGGCATGCCACTATCCAAGCAAAGATGCATTTGATAGACAATGGCTTACCCAGCTGGGCCGCGCTGCAGGACACAAATAGTTGTTTGGCCTGATGGGTATCCCTGGCTATATCGATACAGAACCATAGGCTCTTTCAACATCCAGGGAATGAAGGGTGCGCTCCCCTTCATTTTGAAAGTTAGCAAAATAAGTAGGAAGAACCAGAGGCTGGTTGAGGTGGAAATCTGAAAGCACTTTGGGTAGGAACTTAGGGTGAGGACGGAGAACCACATTGTCTTTATGAAAGACTTTATACGGAGCGTCCAGGACCAATGCATGTATTTCAGAGACCCTACGAGCTGAAGTGATGGGCACCAGGAAGGCAGTTTTCCAGGTCAGAAACTTCAGATCACTTGTGGTTAGAGGCTCAAAGGGTTTACAAGTGAGCATGTCTAGCATGAGGTTAATGTCCCAGGGAGCAACCGGCTTTCTAACTGGGGGCTTCATATGAAGAATACCTTTAATGCATCTCTGCGTAGCTCAGTTGGTAGCACATCCACCTCTGGACCAGAAGGTTGTGGGTTCTCGTCCCATACTGGGATTGGACTTGCACCTAAAAATTGCTGGCATCCGAGTGCAGTATTGGGGGGTGCTATACTGCTGGGGTGTGCCGTCCTTCGGATGAGACGTTAAACCGAGGTCCCTTCTGCCCATCCTGGTGTTGTCCTGGTGGGTGTCCAGGTGGAAGTAAAAGAACCCAGGGTACTCTTCGCAAAAGAGCAGGGAACATTCTCGGTGTCCTGGCCAACATCCCCCTTCCCATAAACCGGTCATGCAATTATTCAAGCTGTGTGTGGGTGATGATGTGCAATATGGCCGCCACCACACATTCAGTCACTTCACTACCAATCTAGCATTGCTTGTAAAGTGCTTTGGGATACTGTGTATGAAAAGCACTATATAAATGTTGATTCTTCTTAAGAAATCTCTTGGCCAGTGGCAATTGAGCCAGTGTTATGTTTTGGATTGGCTCATGATAGGCAGAAAGTGCACAGTGATGCACCTTTACAGATGAGTACTGCAGTCCCACATCTGAAAGGTCTAGCAGGTACTCCAATACTTTTTCTGGAAGACAATGAAATGGGTCCAAGAAGACCGTCACACACCACTCTGAGAAACGCTTCCATTTAGCCGTGTAAGTCATCCTGGTTGAAGGTTTACGAGCAGCCAGGAGGATCTGTGAGATTCTCTGAGACACTTTAAACCTGCCAACTTCTATCTCCTCAGGAGCCAGGCGTGGAGATGAAGGGAGTGCAGGTTGGGGTGGACCAGGGGTCTCTGTGTCAGTAAGTCCGCTCAAAGACGCAATTGTCTTGGGGGGACCTCTGACACCTTGTTGATCAAAGGAAACCTGATCTGTCAAGGCCAGTATGGTGCAATTAGAATCATCTTATCCCTGTGTGCCTCCAGTCTGAGCAGCACCATCTGAATTAGCGGAAGAGGAGGAAATGCGTACAGAAAACACCTTGTCCACCACAGCCTGAATGCATTCTGACAGAAAATGCCAGGTTCTGGATTTATGGAGCAGAATAGAGGCAGTTTTGCGCTGAGTGGGGACACCAAAAGGTCCAGGTCTGGACTACCCTACTCGTTGAAGAGTGACTGCACCATGTCTGGTGCAAGGGACTACTCATGAGGATCTGCTTCTGTCCTGCTGAGGTGGTCCGCCAGATTGTTCTGAGCTCCTGGCAGGTAAACTGCCTCAATCAGGACATCCTGGTTGAGGCACTACTCCCATAGAAACATAGACTTTGACTGCAGATAAAGATCGCTTGGCCCACCCAGTCTGCCCATTTCCCTACCTAGTGTATAAGCTGCAGATCCTCCTACCTCCCACTATAATTACCTTATGTCTGTCCCACGCATTCTTAAATTCCCCCATTGTTTTTGACCCGTTGACCTCCTCAGGAAGGCCATTCCATGTGTGCACCACCCTCTCTGTGAAAAAATACTTCCTCACATTGCCCCTGAGTCGTCCCCCCTCTATCTTCAAATTGTACCCCCTTGTTCTTGCACATCTCTTTTTCTGAAAGATGCTACCCTCTTGGACTTTGTTGATTCCCTTGAGGTACCTGAAAGTTTCTATCATGTCCTCCCTCTCCCTCCTCTCCTCAAGGGTACACATATTAAGCTCTTTTAGTCTATTCATATGGCTTCTGGTGCGGACCCTGCACCATTTTAGTGGCCCCCCTCTGGCTTGCCTCCATCCTGTCTATGTCCTTGCGGAGATGGGGTCTCACCAACTGTCTGTACAGAGGGATAACAACTTCTTGTTTTCTACTGGTGATGCTTCTCCCTATACATCCCAGTATCCCCCCAGCCTTCCTTACTGCCTTTTCACATTGCTTGCCTATCTTTAGGTCATCTGATATGACTACTCCCAGGTCCCTTTCCATTTTTGTTGTCATACACTTCAACTGTGTACTCTTCCTTTGGGTTTTTGTTTCCCAGATGCATTACTTTGCACCTCTTTGCACTGAATCTAAGCTGCCATACATTTGACCATTCATCCAACCTTGCCAAGTCCCTTAGCATACTCTCCACCCCCTCCCAACCACTCCGGGTAAATAACCCTGTTGCAGATCTTTGTGTCACCTGCAAAGAGGCATACTTTTCCTTCAAGTCCCTCCACAATGTCACCTATAAAGACATTAAAGAGGACCGGTCCCAGTGCTGAACCCACCGAGTACCCCACTCATGCTTCCCCTTTCTACAATTGGTTTCGTTTACTATTACCCTCTGCGTCCTGTTGTCCAGCCAATTTTTTACCCAGGTTATCTTTTGTGTGGGACTATGTCAAAACCCTTGATGAAGTCTAGGTAGGCCATGTCCAGAGCCCCTCCCTGGTCTACTACTTTGGTCACCCAGTCAAAGAAATCTATTAGATTCGTCTGACATGACCTTCCCTCCATGAAGCCATGCTGCCTTGGGTCCTGTGCCCTGCTGGCCTCTAGGTACTCAACAATTCTTTCTTTCAGAAGTGTTGCCATCATTTTCCCTACCACTGAGGTCAAACGAACAGGTCTGTAGTTTTCTGCCTCTGCCTTGCTCCCACTTTTGTGAAGGGAAATCACATCTGCTCTCCTCCAGTCCTCAGGCACCATACCATCCTCCCATGATTTGTTAAAAGGGGGTAGTCAGTGGTGCCACTAGTTTTCCCATTAGTTCTTTTAGAATTCCGGGGTGAATCCCATCAGGCCCCATTGCTTTGTCCACCTTCAGTTTTAAGAGTTCTTTCAGGACCCTTTCTTCTGTGAATGGACTGGTATTGACCCCCCATCCAGTGTGCTTCTATTATTTGGTTTAGGTACCTACCCCATCTCTTCTTTTGTAAATATTGAACAGAAGTATTCATTCAATATCTCTGCTTTGTCACTGTCACCCTCTGCCCACCGCCCCCTCCCCTTTATTAAGCCTCACTATCCCTCCCTTGGTCTTTCTTCGCTCCCTAATGTACCTATAAAAGGTTTTATCCCCCTTCTTAACCAAGTTTATCTTTTCCTTGGTTTGGGCCTTTGCTATTCTGACTGCCTTCCCCACTTCCTTCTGCGTTAACTGGTACAGTCCTCTGTCCCGCTCCTTCTGTGTTTCCTTATACTTCCTGAATGCTATCTTTTTCTCTCTAACCTTTCCCGCCACCTCTTTTGAGAACCATAGTGTTTTTTTCCTTTGTTTTGTTTATTTACTTCACACAAAGGCTTGTTGCCTCTGTGATGGCAGCTTTGATTTTTTTTTCCCATTGTTCCTCCACCCCACCTTCTTGCCAGTTTGCTAGTGCTTTTCTGAGGCACTCCCCCATTTTGCCAAAGTCAGCCCTCCTAAAGTCCAATACCCTCACCTTTGTGTGACTAGACTCTACGGCTGTGTTTATCATGAACCACACTGTTTGGTGGTTGCTTGTTCCCAGATGGCTACCAACTTCTAAATCTGAGATCCTGTCTCCATCCCCATTTGAGAGTACCAGGTCTAAGACTGCTCCCTCCTGGGTGAATTCCAACACTAACTGTCCGAGGCACGCCCCCTGTAGGGCATCGAGAACTACCTTGCTCTTGGATGTGGCTGCCGCAAAGGTGCTCCAATTAACATCTGGCATATTCAGGTCCCCCATCAACAATATCTCCACCTTTTCTGCCATTCTAAGGATGCCTTCCATCATTTATCAAAAACTAAATAAATAAAATAACATTTCCTTGTCCATTTCCTCCCGCTGAGATGAGGGTCTGTATACAACCCCTGTACGGATTGTGGTGCCATCTCCTGTCTACAGGATGACCCACAGTGCCTCCTCTCCTCCTTGTTTCCCCTTTAGTTCTGTTGCTTTGATCCCTTCCCTTACGTAGAGACCTACTCCTCCTCCTCCTCCTCTTTTACCCTCCATGTCCCTCCTGTAGATTGTGTACCCTGGTATGCTGACATCCCAGTAAGGGTTCTCTGTGTACCATGTTCCTGTGACTGCCACGATATCCAGGTGTCCCTCTTCCATCAAGGCCACTAATTCAGGGAGCTTGTTACCCAGACTACGTGCATTGGTACTCATCGCCCTCCATTTTTTGATAGCCTTACCCCTTTTTAGCCCCATTCCTGTCCTTACTGTCTTTGCCTTTTCCTCCACTGACCCCTGTCCTGCTCCCAATCAACTTCTGTACCATAGTGTTTACCTCACTAGCTGCCCTGTTTTGTGGGGGGCAGGCAAGGTCAAAGTTATGGGACAGATTTGCCGGGGGGAAGCTAAATTGGTAGCCTTCTTGGACATGCTGCTGGTACCTAGAACCAGCACAGCTAATAAGAACAGGACTGAGGAATTTAATGGGTGTCTGACAGACTGGTGTAGGAGGAGGGATTCGGTTATATGGCGAACTGGGAGAGAACCTGTCATGATATAGCCCTCCATACACATGATAGGTTGCATTTAAGAAGGAGAAGGAGAACCAGGGTGCTCAGGGACCAGTTTGGGACTATATAAGCAGTAGCTAAATTTAAACTGAAGGGGGGGGCAACAAAGGACACAGAATCTAGGGTTTCCTGAAGCAGGGGTTAGGTAGGCCCTCCCTGGGTAAAACACACAGGGGGTTAAAAAGGGGGGAGGATGGGGAAAGTGAAAGGATCTTAGGGTGAGGGAAAGCAAGTGAGTAAAGCATTTGGGGAAGGAGGGAGGGGTAGAGAGCCAAGCAGAGTAGGATAGCGGCCCCGGGCCAAGAAAGGACAGCATGAAACAGGGGAGGTGAATGCTAGTGTCCTTCAACATCACAAATCTTGGAAACAAAATGGCTGACCTACAGGCCATGATGACAGAGGGGAAGGTAGATATTGTTGTGGTCACCAAGACCTGGGCTATCCCGAACCATGACTGCAACCTCTCCAATCCAGGGTATACCCTCTACAGAGGGGATGGGGAGGAGAAGGAAAGGCGGGGTGACGCTGTACGTCAGGGAGGGCATTACTGCTACAAGGAAGGCTATGGAGAAGGGGGATTACAGGCACTGTGAGTGCAGATTCAAACATTTGTAGGAAAGAACTGAGACAGGGTGTGGTTTATAGATGCCACATCAGGATGTCATTAAGGACAGGGAGATGGGTATCATGATCAGGATGGCAGCAGAGAGGGGTGAAGTGGTGGTAATGGGGGACTTCAACTTGCCTAAGATTGACTGTTGTGTCCCATCTCCCACCTTTAACAGGAGCCAACTGTTCCTGGACACAGTCCAGAATGAGTTCCTGGTTCAGGAGGGGGGTATGAACTGACAAGGAAGGGAGCCATCCTGGACCTCATATTATCAAATAATTATCATGTTAGGGACTTCAGGGTGGAAAAGCCCCTGGGAGGCAGCGATCACCATACGGTGTGGTTCCATGGTGATATGAGATAGGAATCACTAAGCACTTTGACACGAGTACTGGAATTTTAAAAAGGTAAACCTCGTCAAAATAAACAGAATATTACAAGGGTGCCTAGCTAGCCTTAGGGAAGATATGGAAGAGAACAAAAAGTGGAATGTGATTAGGGAAGGGATCACAGCAGCCACGTGAAACCTGCCTTAAGCAGAAAGGGAAGAAATCCAAAGCTAGAAGTCCCATCTGGTTCACTAGGGAACTGGGCAAGACAGTGAGGGAGAAGCAAGCCACATATAGGAAGTGTAAGAAGTCCCGTAAGAAGGAAGATGAGACAGTTTACTTGGAAAAAGCCCAAGGGGCTAGTAGGTCGGTCAGGCAGACAAAGGCTACGAAGGAACTGCAAACTGCTGAAGGGACTAAGGAAGGGAAAAAGTTATATTAATGATAAGAGAGCTGCGAAGGAAGGCACAGTCAAATTAAAAAGAGGGGTTGGAGGGCAGATAAGTGAAGGCATAGGTGTTGAATACTTTTGCTTGGTCTTTACCAAGGAAAAGGATGGACCAGTGCTGCAGGGAAAGGGGAGTGGACAAGAGGAGGAGAGTAAGGTTGAAGACAGGATCACAGAAGACCGGGTTTGGAAGGGACTCACATCCCTCCAGGTGAATAAATCCCCAGGTCCGGATGGTATGCACCCCAGGGTGCCGAGAGAATTGGTGGTGAAACTAGGCGGTCCACTGAAGGATCTGCTCAACAGATCATTAGTTAGATACAAGAGTGGTACCGCCCAGTGATGAAAGTGAACAGGAACGCACAGGAACAGAGTTCCTGTACCTTTTTTGCAGCAGGAACGGAGTTTCTGTATTTCTTCCCACTGATATTAGAACTGAAATTCTTTAAATAGCAATATACTGGTCATTTCTGGGCTTGTGATTTGAAATAGGGGGTTTCCATGACAAAATTTGACTTGTACAATAATATAATCGTCCTAGATAAATTGGATCTGCTAGTACCATACACACAGATGTGTCTGGATTGAAAGAGCTATCTTTCAGATGGAGGATTTTCATTCTGCATTTCATATTTTCTAATGTCTGAGTTCCTGTACTTCTTGTCTACCACTTTCACCACTGGTACCGCCTGAGTGGAGAACCGCACATGTGGTACCGCTGCACAAGAGTGAGCCTAGGAAATTACAGACCAGTCAGCCTAACCTCCATAGCAAGTAAAATAAAGACAACCATTCTGAAAGAAAGCCGGGTTGAGTTCCTTGAGGTAAACGGTCTCCAAGATGAGAGAAAATATGGGTTTGTGGTAGGGAGGTCCTGTCAGACCAACCTGATTGACCTTTCTGACAGGCTGATGATGATGGTGGACAAAGGGCAGGAAGCAGAAATACTGTACTTAGATTTCAGCATGGCTTTCAACTTGGTTCCCCACAGGACGTAGATCAAGAAGTTGGAGGACCTAGGGATGGGAAACAAACTGACCCAGTGGGTGGAAAACTGGCTCAGTGGAAGGTCTCAAAAAGTGGTTTGGGGAGGGGCTCTCGGGTACAAGGGAGGTTACCAAGGTGGTCCCACAAGGGCTGTATGTTCGTATGCATGTTCCTAGTGATACCGTGTCCTCAGATAAGTATCTGAAACTTTAATTTTTTTTAAAGGGGAACAGTCAGTACTAAAAGCCCCACATCCAACAGTAGGACTGGTCCCATTTGCATTGTGTGCGCAAAAAAAAAAAATTGTTTACTCACTGTACTACTGCAATATAGTGGATTGTATCAGGCTGATTCTGCTTATTCCCAAGTCTGCTGCACATGCTACAACTTTCATAAGCTCAGATCAGATGTCTGCCAGTCCCGCTGCTCTCCTGAGGCTAAGTACAGTACTCAGTGACTATACATACCCCTGGGAGGACAGCCAGTTCAGGAAATGAAAGATGAGAGCTTTTAAATACTCTAACATGCATTACAGCAGGCTATTGAATCTCCCACTGCTGAAGCTCAGCTCTGACAACAGCTGCAGAGCTATCATTGTAAGAGTCAGCAGAATCAGCCTGATACAATCTACTATAAAGCAGAATATATTAAGTCAAAATAAATGTTTTTGCACACAAACTGTAAATTGGGACCAGCCACACGCTACAGTGTGTAGTTACTAGTGCTGACCATTTCCCTTTAAATAGTCAATGGACTGAAAGATGGTTTTATGCGTTTCCTGGATTTGAGATTTACAGTTAATATGTTTTCTTAGAATTATTCTTTCTTGATTCTCTCATGTGGTTTCCCATATTCTGTTCTGTGCATGAAAGAATAAGTGATACAACTGAGCATATAACTAACATACGAGCAAGCCAGCAGAAGAAGGACATTTGGTCTATCAAGTCTGCTCATATTGCAGGGTCCACAGCTTGCGCTAATGTCCCTGCCCTCCCTCCCCACTCCTTCCATCCTCCCTACCTATGATCCTTACTTTCCTCCATGCCTATCCCAGCCTCTCTTAAAGCTGCCCACTGTTTTCAACGAGTTGACCTCTTCCGACAGTGCATTCCAAGTGTCCACCACCCTCTCTGTGAGGAAGTGCTTCCTGACCTCCTAAACCTCCCACCCTCCAGCTTAAGACTGTGCCCCCAGTGTTATGGTTTCCACTCAGCTTGAAGAGACTCTCCTTATCAACCTTATTTATCCTTTCAAGTACTTGAAGGTCCCAATCATGTCCCCTCTCTCTCTCTCCTGTCTTCCAGGGAGTACATGTTCAGTGCCCTCAACCTCTCCTTGTATGCCTTACCCTGCTGACCCACTATCATCTTTGTAGCCCTCCTCTGGGCCTTCTCCAGCATGTTAATGTCCTTTTTGAGGTGTGGGCACCAATACTGAACTCCATACTCTAGATGCGGCCTTACCAGTGACCTGTACAAGGGCAGTATAACCTCCTCTCTCCTACTACTGATCCCCCTAGCTATGCATCACAGTATCTTGTTTGCCTTTGCTGCTGCTTTCTTGCACTGTGTGGAGTGCTTCCGGTCACTAGTGATCATCAATCCCATGTCCTTCTCCTCCTCTGATGCAGATACTCAGACGCCACCCAGGTAGTACTCTGTCCTGGGATTCTTGGCTCCACTTATGTTCAATATATTGAAATACTGCCTTTATTGTAACCTTGAATTTCATGTCTACTTTCTCTGTACCCTGTACTACCAGACAGTATTGTACTGTTTCTGTCTCCCAGGTCGCCCCTGAAAAAGGGACCTTCGGGGCTCAGTGGGCCTACCCGGTCAACAAAATTCAATAAATAAATAAATATGCATAACTCTGCATTTCTTAGCATTGAAGCCAAGCTGCCAGATCCTGGACCACCTCTCCAGTTTTTCCAGATCTTCCTGTAGGTCCTGTATCCCTTCAGCTGTGCCCACTCTCCCACAGAGCTAGGTGTCATTCGCGAATAGGCACATTTTGCCCTTAATGCCATCCCCGATGTCACTGATGAAGACACTGAACAACACCGGCCCCAGCAGGGAGCCCTGTGGGACTCCACTGGTTACCTCTCTAGTACCAGATAACTCTCCCCCCACAACCACCCTCCTGAGTTCTGTCCCTCAGCCAGTTTTCCACCCATCTAGCCATCTTTTCCCCAAACCCAAGATCCACCAACTTCCTGATCAACATTTTGTGGGGCACAGAGTCAAAAGGCCTTGCTGAAATCAAGACAGAGAATGTCTACCACTTGGCCCCCCCGTCTACTGTCTTAGTGACAAAGTCAAAGAAGTCAAGCAGATTTGTTTGACACGATCTCCCACCCCCCCCATGAACCCATGCTGCCTCGCATCCTGGAGACCGTGCTCCTCTAAATATTCCACCAACCTTTCCTTTGTATGGTCTCCATGAGCTTGCCCACAATGGAGGTCAGACTGACTGGTCTGCAATTCCCTGGGTCATCCTCAGGACTGCTTTTGTGGAGGGGCACTACATGTGCTGTTCTCCAGTCCTGAGGTACCATGCCTGACTCTAGTGACCTATTAAATAGGTCTGCCAGTGGCTCTGCCAGCTCCTCAGCCAGTTCCTTTAGTACCCTTGTATGTACTCTGTCTGGGCCTGGTGATTTGTCCACCTTCAATGCCAGCAGCCCCTCCATCACTCTATCCTTCTCTATTACTACATCTGTGTTCCCCTCCCTTCCTGCTCCTCTTTTCCCTCCTGAAGGCACTGGTCCATCCTTCTCCCTGGTGAAGACGGAACAGAAGTTTTCATTTAATATCTCTGCTTTTCCCCATTATCCTCCACCCACGTTACCCCTTTCTTAAGCCTAACAATCCCTTCCTTCTCGTCCCTTTTCTCACTTATATAGCGAAAGAAAGCCTTCTCCCCTTTCTTAATTCCTTCAGCGCCTTTGCTTGCCAGACTTCCTTACTTGCCTCACTAGCCAACCTTAGGTAATTTTTCCCTATCTACCTCTCTTTTGGTCTTCCTGAATTTTCTATAGGCCAACCTCTTTTCCCTTACTGCTTGGGCAACCCCAAAACTGAACCAGCTGGGCGCTTTTGCCTTTGTGATTTTTACCCCGGAGCCTAACGCACTCATCTGTGGCAATCAGTACTCCTTCCTTAATGATGGACCACCTTTTTGTTCCACCCCCATATCTGCTTTGATGCCTGCCAGATGGCTCCTTGGCACTTTGCCCATTTTCCTGAAGTCCGCCCTCCTGAAATCCAAGATTTTGGTCCTAGTCAGGATGCTTCCCCTGCCCATATCCAACTGGAATCACACTGTGCAATGGTCATTTCCACTCAGTGGCTCACTGACCATTATTTCCTGTACATGCTCCCCATTTTTGAGCACCAGATCAAGAACTGCCTCAGCTCTTGTTGGTTCAGTGACGCCTACACCCTCTACAACTCCTAGTACATGTTGTAGAGGGTATACTCCAGTCCACCTTGGGCAGGTTGAAGTCCCCCACAATTATCACCTCTCCTTTCCCTGCAGCTTCCAATATTTGTGAGCTCAGTTTCCTGTCCCTCTCCTCATCCTGCTTGGGTAGTCTGTAACCCACCCCCAACTTCACCTTTCTCCCTCTATTGGACCTTAATTGAACCCATAATACCTCCACCTTCCCTTCCTCTGACTCCTCCCTCGTGCAAGTTATTCCCACCCTGATATAAACTGCCACCCCTCCCCCTTCCCAACTACCCTGTCCCTCCTGTATAGGTTATATCCAGGGATCGCAAGGTCCCCAGTCATGGTGTGATGCTGCCCAAGTCTCGGTTACTGCAGCTATGTCCACCCTCCTCTCTGCTAATAGTGCCAGCAGGTCATCCATCTTGTTTCCAAGACTCCATGCATTCAGAGACACCACCCTCCACCTAGAATCTGACTTTTCTTCTCTTCCCTCGATTCTTCTATTCACATTTATTCCCTCTGTGTGCAACCCTCCATGTACCCTTGTTATGTGTTCCTCTCCCCCTTCACCCTTTACAAACTGTGTTCTTGCCCCTTCCACCTCCTCCCTCCAGATCTCTTCCATCACTATGGGGGGGGGTTCACTTACCTCCTCCTCTCGGATACTGTGGGCCTGCACGCCCGCTGGCCCCTCCCCCTCAGTAGTTTAAATTAAGTGTAGTGGTTATGTATTCCCCAGTACCCCCCTCCCCAGAGTACCCTCCAACCCTCCTTACTAAGGGCGTAGTCTATCTGATGAAAAGAGTGCTTTGTTTGATCAGGTCTCCTCCCAGTCCCCAATACAGGTAAACATCCTCCCTGCATCATTTCCTCAGCCAGTCATTAAAATCCTCTACTCTTCTTTTCCTGGCTGTGCTGGCCCTTGGTACTGGTATCACCTCTGAGAAGGCCAGCAAACTTCCTTCCTCCCTGCAGAGCTTCCCTAACTCCTGAACTTACTTTGCACTACCTCAACCTCCTCCCCAGCTAGGTTGTTGGTTTCCAAATGTATAACTAAATTACATTTTCCTACAACCTCCCTTACTATTTCCCTTATTCTTGGGCCCACCTTCCCTGCTGTCATCTGTGGCATACAAACCACCCTCCTGCTTGCATTTGGGTCCCCTTTCCTTCCCCAGTGAATACCCCCAATTATGGAGTCCCCTATGATTGCTACCCTTCCATCCCCTGCATCCGTGCTCCCCATCCTTCCTTTCTTTCTTACCTTTGGTACTAGCTGCTTCCCCACCTAACTGCTCCCTCTGTACCCTAGTGAACTTATCTCCACATCCACAATTTATCCCCTTAACTGTTTTCCCATCTCCCAATCTACCCCTTCTGATTATCTGCATCTGCTTTCAGTTTTCCCTCCCCTCTTCCTTTCCTCTCCCTCCTCCCCCCATTCTCTACTCCATTTTGCCTCCCTCCTCTTCCCTGCCCACCCTGATTAGTTCCCTCTCCTATCCCCTGTACTCCTACTCTCAGCTCTGGTTCAACCTGACATACTACCTCACCTCCTGCTGTCCCTTCCCTCCTTCCAGACAGTGGTGCAAATCTATTCAATAAAGGCACCCCTTTAGAATTTCCTACCCCGATGCTACTCTCACATTCCCACCCCTTCCCCTAACCACTTGCCATTCCTCCACCCTGGGCTCCCTAGTCCTCTAAGGAAGAGATATTCCTGTATACTGGGTGCTCGTCCCCACTCCCATCCCCTACCTGATGCCCTCACTCCCCTGAGCATCACCCCTCTGCCTTTCTCTCCACTGCTCTGCTCTTCTGACTTCCAACACCATCCTCCCCAGCTCCCATCTGAGCAGCCTTATTTCAGCAATTAGCTGCTCCATGCTCTTACACACAGGACATCCCCCTTTACTCCACAACACCCCCAGATAGACTGCTGCCCCACAGCTATTGCAGTTTACCACTCTCCTGCTTCCCATACAAGCATCTATTCCCCCACATCCTCCCAGCACAGCTTCTCATAGCCTCAAGTTATACATAACTATACAATTCAAAAATATATCCCTATATATCTGCTTTATTTGTATATTAACGACATAATATATAGATTCTAAATTGATAAAGAAAGTGAATTACTGGAACGGTATTTACTCTAAGCTGTTTTAAGAAGAAACCAAATTGTGTTCCCTCCCATAAAATGTAAACTCTCCTGTGGTGGGAAGATAACTGTGACAAACTTGCCCTTTGGGCTGCACTAGCTTCTGGAGTAGTTTGGTCTGACTCACTTCTCTGCTGCCACCACCTGGTTATACCAGGAAAATACCTCTGTCCTGCTCAGGGACTTGGAAGGTCAAACACAGTAATATTTGGTAGAGTACACTTCAGATGGTAGACTTTAAACACAGAATTCTCACCTTGCCTGAAGAAATAGCACATTTACCTTTGCAATAAAGATGCTCAGCCACTGGTTCTATAAAAATAGATTCTTTACTACTAAATGCTATCTATATTACAAACAGGATATGTACGGGAACCAAAAAGATATGCACATTTGCATGAGAAGAAAATAACTCAGTTTGAACAGACAGTTTAGTTATAGAATAAGCTCACAGCCCAGTCTCCCACTAGGATCGATATCTACCTGCCAGCTAACTTTAAAGAAAACATTCACTAAGATTGCTCTTTCCTCCGTCAGATGAGCTAGCTACATAACAGGGCCTTCTATCCTCTGGGATCACTCACCAACACAGATCCCGGGTCCTCCTCAAAGGCCACTGTAAGTCGGAGACAGCGAGTTGTGGTTCAACTCTTCTATTTATGTGCTTAGGGCAGTAGGCTGAGCCCTCTCCCTAGAGTGACAGCCCTCTTCAGTATTCCCCACCTACATTAGTGCATGTGTGCGCATCTCTACACCTGCCAGGTCTAACCTGCCCTTTTCTCACCTTGCGACATCCTCACTCACAGCTTTATTACCCTGTTGACATCCTAGCTGCTCAGGATGCCTCTGTGGCAAAAGCCACACTCTCACACCAGGCAGCTGTTTTTCCCCTGAGGTTTCCAAGGACAGTTGCTGGGACACGTGATCTGCACTCCATTTCATTTGCCCTATGCTATTCCACACAAAGTTTACATGAAAAATAGCAGACACAATAATAATTACAGAAACAAAAAGGGAGATTACATTATATGGTCACATTCACGTCACAATAACCCACATATATCTATGAATTTTCAATTTTTGGATCTCCCTCCTCCTCTTTTTCACTCACAAGACTTCTTCCTGTGCTAAATAATTCTGTTTTTTTATATCTATATAGATTATGCTTTGTATTAGTTCATGACACATAAAAAAGTCATGTTTCATGTCCTGCTTGATAGAAATCATTTAAAGGACTAAACAGAATCACAACCGCTACACAAAATATATAAACAGGTACTTACTTGTATCACCTGATTTTTTTATAATTCTAGCAACAATGTTTGTTTAAACAGCTTTTATGCCAGTTATACAACTGCCCTTGCTTTGCTCCATATAATAATAGCAGGATCTTCTTTTTGAGGGTAACATAAGAGTATATACAGCACTGTTATAATATTGTACATGTAATATGTTTTAAACTGCACTTGTTTACTCTTTGCATTGACACTTTATGGACAACTCTTACAGTTAGTTAAAACTTTATTTTTTGATAGGATATGAATTTTAGGCCTGAAGGACCTATTTACAAGGTTGTCCTGTACATGCATAAAAAAAAACATTGGTTCCGTACATACATACATACAAATACAAATCCAAGTTCTAGATCACATAACATCTCACCAGTAAATATACAATGGTTTATGGAAGAGTACAGAGATGTTATCTCCTTTACACTAGATAAGAGGTCATAAATGTTACAATTCAATCTAAATGCAAGTGTAAACTTCTGACCAGGTCACACTAACCGCTGTTACAAAAGAGCTTAGCTTAGTCAGACTTCTCGTTGAAGGGGAAATTTCATTCAACAGGCTTGCAGCATTATATTGCAAGGTCATGTGACCACATCTGTTTCTAATTCTTGGAACTGTTAAACCTCTATGTGCCACATCCCTAAGATGATAAACCTTCTCATGTACCAACAATAGATTACCCTTAATTAGCCAGTTTTTCACTTTGAATACTAAATACAGCCATTGTTTTTTAAGTCATAATGCCAAACTGTCCCACTTCAACCAGTGATGCATTGTACAATGGTGAGCTGAAACAGTAACAGTTTAAAACAAATCTGGCCAGCCGATTATAAGCAAGGTTTATTTTATCCAATAATTTCTGGTTGGCAAACCCATAGACTAAGTTTCTGTACTCCAGGACTGGTAAAATGAATAGGTGCACACTTTGCAGCCTTAGAACTATAAAAGCTCCTCCAACTGATGGAATTGCTGGGTTTTACTCAGCATGTTTGGGCTGCCACACATGTGCGGGGGGGGGCACACCCGCTGCGCACTGTGTTCATTGCTGGCATAGTGGCCACCAATTCACAGATTGAAAATGTGGTTTAGTCAGACCACTATGTTATTTCTTTTGGGCTGATGGCCCCCAGAAGTTTGAAGGCTCAATTCTGGTGTGTCCTGGGAAACTGTGTACATCTCTGGTGTTTTTGCTGCTTCCACTAGGAGCACCACTGAAGCAGTGGAGTTTTTTTTTTTATAACATCCTGTTTTCTGCTGATACCCTAGTGCCAGTCCGTTGCCACCGTTCACATAGGAGGAGGAAGAGTGCACCTTGGTTTAATGATGTTCTCCATTCTCTTAGAGGGAATGATCAGAGGTTAGAGCGCAAGTGGAGGAAGTCCAGCCTGGAGTCCAATAGTCTTGTACTGGTGACTCACTACAGAGAATATTAAGAGGTGATGATGATTACTGCTAGATGATTTTTCTTCTCAGGCATCATCGCAGTGGAGAGAAACAGACCCACCACCCTCTTCAGAGCAGTGGATGGTATTCACCACCCGAGTCTCTCTCCCAGGATTTGAGAGAGATTTAAGAGAGGTCTGGCAGGTTAGTAAATTTCTTTTCAGCCAAGATTGCAGAATATATGGGCTGAGATGTCCTCCATGGTGAGTTATCACAATTCCAGTGGTTGGATGTGGGACACTGTGAAAACTCAGATTGTTTGGGATAAGTTTTGCATGTCTGATTTGTTAGAGATTCAACAGGTGCTCTCCAATCCATTTCCCACATCTCTAATGAAGACTGGAGTGGTAATAACTGGTTCAGAGTTGTCAAAACCATCAGTGCCTCTCTGAGCAAGGGTGCGTTTCCCATTGCCTTGAAAGAGGCAGTGGTGCAACCACTCCAAAAAAAAGATTTATGATGATTTCACGAGTTTCAGACATATCTCTAACTTGCCCTTTTTGGAACCAAGATATCGGGAAAGTGGTGGCGGAGCAGCTAATAGAGCATCTGGGGAAGTCTTTCATCTATGAACTATTCCAAGCTGGTTTCCATTCTCGGCAGAGTACTGAGAGGGTCCTGGTAAGGGTTTTGAATGATCTACTTCTTACGAGGAACCATGGAGAAGTTTCTTTCCTGGTCCTTTTGGATTTGTCATTTGCATGTGACACTGTTAAACATGAGGAGCTGGTTGAACACAGGAGAAGGATTGCTGGGGCGGTAGAAACTACCATATGTTGGAGTGGTTCCGACTGTTCCTAAACAATCACTATCAGTCACTGACTTTAAGGAAATTTCAGTCTATTCCCTGTCACTGACTGTGGCATCCCTCAGGGTTTCATTCTGTCTCCCCTTCTGTTCACAGCGTTTTTGCTTCCACTTGGAGATATGATCCAAAAGTATAGTCTAGGTTTTCATTGCTATGCTGATAATACCCATCTGTATCTTTCATTTAAATACAGACAGGACTCCTCTGTAGCTGTGCTTGAGAATGCTCTACCGGAGGTCAGTTGGTGGATGGCTCATGGCAAGGTGAAGCTAAATCCTGGCAAAACCAAGTTGCTACTGGTGGGATCAGGTCGACTTTGGTCATCCATTTTGGAGAGCCTGGATCTCCCTGTTTTGAGGATGATACACTCTAGGCTAGGCAAGTGGTTCACAATCTAGGGGTCACTCTTGACCAAGAGCTGTCATTTGTGCCACAAGTGTCAGCAGTGGTCAGGAATGGTTTCTATCATTTAAAGAACATACCATGACTGTGCCCCTACCTTGATCAAGATAATCTATTAACACCAGTGCAGTTTTCGTCTTCTCTCGCCTCAACTACCGCAATGCCTTCTACCAGAGCCTTTCAGTGAGTTAAATCCACCATCTCCAGCTGGTGCAGAATGCAGCAACCAGACCTGTCACCTCAGAAGCACATCACTCCAACACTGTGCTCCGTGCAATGGCTTCCTGGTAGATGACGAATTGGCTTTAAGATCCTTTTTATTATCTTTAAGGCACTCAATGGACTGAGACCCCAGTACCTTGGAGAATTTCTTGTAACTCAGATATCTGTGAGTTACACTCTACTGCCACTGGCCAGTTAGTCATTCAAAACCTATTTTTTTTTTTTTTTACCATAGAATATCTTCATCCTCCTGCCGCCCTTTTCGCACCCCCAGGCCGGTCTGATGCGGTGTGGCGATCAGTGCTTCAGTGCCACGATAGCGTCATTCAAAATCTGAATTAGAAAAGTTAATGGCATGCGGCGCGGGTTTGGGAATGGACTCGGGTCATCGGGAGCCAGCACAGGCGGGGAGGGTGAGCAGGACTGAGCAGCCGGAAGGCAGCTCTCCTCTACTGGGGGTGGTTGCTGCCCCCCCGTAGCCCTGCCGCCACCAGGTGGTGGTCAGCGTAGGCGGCGGGGGCGACACATCAAGAGGGTGCCTCGGGACACAGTGGGCGCATGCCTCCACATGCGCATATGCGTCTGAGGTAGGGATGGAAATGGGGGAGAAAAAACGAAAAAGCACCAAAAAGTACATATGAAAAGGAAAAAAAAAAAATAGAAAAGTCGATGGCAGAAGGAGATCAAAGGTCCATCAAGTCTGCCAAGTAATTCCCAACACCTTTTCTTATCCCAGGACCTAGCCTCCCGCTAAATGCCACCCCCCCCCAGTCTATTCCCCTTGGATTTTAATTCACTGTTCGTATCACAGCCCAGTCCAAATGCTGTCACCATCTTGGACCACACCACCTTCACAGGCAGCGTATTCCAAGGCTCTACCACCCTTTCCAAGAAATAATGTTTCCTGGGTTCCCTTTAGAATCCCCCCGCCCGCAGCTTCCATTTGTGCCCTCTAGCATTTTAACTGGAAACTTACAAATATACGAAAATTGCCAGTAGCAAAAGGCCATCATGGTCTATTTAGGCTGCTCAAGACTGCAGCTAGCTCCCTATTCAGCAGCTGCCCCACCAACCCTTACCTCCCTTTACCTTCCCCTTTGCCCTGTCCAACCCCCACTTGAAGCATTCCACTGAGTTACATGACACCACCTCAGCTGGTAGTGCGTTCCACTTTGCCACCACCCTGTCTGTAAAGAAATGCCTCCTCACCTCCCTCCTGAATTTACCCACTCCAATCCTATGTCATGACCCCTAATGTCTCTCCCCACCCTCCTCCTGAATAGACCCTGTGTGTGTTTTGGTTATCCCTTTCATGTATTTGAAGGTCTCAATCATGTCCCCCCTGTCCCTCCTCTCCTCCAGTGTGTACATGTTTAACTCCCTTAGTCTGATCTCATATGGCAATTCCCCCAGGCCCCGAATCATCTTCGCTGCCCTATGCTGAACTCCCTCCAGCAGCCTAATGTCCTTTTATAAGTACAGGCGCCAGTACTGCATGCAGTATTCCAGGTGAGGTCTAACCAACGATCTGTATAACACATAGAATAACCTCCCTTCTTCTCAAGGCAATGCCCCTTGCAATGCACCCCAGCATTTTGTCAGCCATTGCTGCTGCCTTTCTGCATTGTGTGGAATTGTTCATTGCTCCCGTGATGAGCACCCCCAGATCCTTCTCCTCTTCTGTTACCTCCAGCAGCACTGCCCCTCCCCCCCACCCCGATGGTAGCTTCGCCTCGGATGTTTTGTTCCGAAGTGCAGCACCTTGCACTTTTTTTTGCGTTGAACCCCAGCTGCCATCTGTCAGATCATACTGTACCTACAGCCTTGCCAGACCCTCCTGTAGCCCCCACCACCCCCCGTCGTCCACCACCGCTCCCATCTTCGTGTCATCCGCAAACAGGCTGACTTGCTGCTGATGCCATCTGAAATGTCTGCAATAAATATGCCAGACAGCACTGGGTCCAACACCGACCCCTGTGGAACACCACTTGTCATAGGCTTAGGGGCCAAGTATTCCCCACCTACCACCACCCTCTGCTGCCTATCTTTTAGCCAGTTCTCCACCCACCCCACCAGTTTTGCTCCCACTCCTGTAGCTTGCTTCCAAGTCTCCCATGCGGTACTGAATCAAAGGCCTTAATGAAGTCTTGGTGCAGGACATCCACCAAATGGCCCCAGTCAATTTGCCTAATCACCCAGTCATAGTATTCCACCAGGTTGGTCTGGCATGACCTTGATGAAGCCATGCTGCCTCCCATCCTGCACCCCCTTTACCTCCAGTAGTGCCACTAGCCTCTCTTTTAGGATTGTCTCCATTAGCTTCCCCACTATGGACGTTAGACTTACTGGCCTATAGTCCCCTGGTTCATCCTTGGGTCCACTCTTGTGGAGGGGAACCATGTGAGCCAGTCTAGTCCTGCGGTATGCATCCTTTGTCTACAGATGAATTAATAAGTCTGCCAAGGGTCCTGACAGGACCTCTGCCAGCTCCTTCAGCACTCTCGGATGTACTCCATCCGTTCCCCGTGCCTTGTCTACCCTCAATGCCCTTAACCCCTCCAGCACCTTCCCCACTGTGATTTCTCCATCCGCCACCCCCCCATCTGTTTCTATCCTCCCTCCTACTATGAGTAGTGGCCCCTCCTTGCCTTTCATAAAGACTTAACAGAAGTAGGTGTGAGCACTTCTGTCTTTTCACCCCCCTCTTCCACTCATCCCCCTCCTTCTTAATTGTTACAATTTGGTCCTTACAGCTTCTTTTCTCCCTGATGTACCTAAATAAGTCTTTCTCCCCTTTTCTTATGGCCTGTGCCAACCTGAGTCCCCTTGCTGCCTTGGCTGCTGTTACCCCTCTGGTCACTTCCTTTGCTTCTTTCAGATATTCCTCCCCATCCTCCTCCCTCCCCGATTTTCTGTATCTCCTGTAAGCTACCCTTTTCCTCCTCACCCTGTCAAGCACCCCTTTACTTATCCAGCTGGGTTTCTTTCCCCTAGCCTTTTTAGTCTGGGCCCTACCGCAAGTTTCTGTTGCCTCCACTATCCCATCTTATCAGTTCTCATCTTTGTTGTGTTCATACCCGTTTGAATTTTGCACAGGAACCCCTGTACCACTTTCTTCATCATCTTAAAGTTGGTATTCCTGAAATCCAGCACCCTTGTGTCAGATGCCCCCCTCTCTTTAGCCATCTGTAATTGGAACCATATTGTCCGGTGGTCACTCCCCCCCAGTGGTACCTTCAACCTTACATCCCTCACCCACTCCCCGTTTGCCAGTATGAGGTCAAGTGCGTTCCTTTACCAACTTCACTAGAAAGCTTATCTGGAAGGTATCCAGCATTACCTGCTCCCTTCTGTTTTTTGTGGTAGGTGTGTCCTACTCCACCCCCAGCAGGCTGAAGTCCCCTGCTATCACCACCACCCCCTTTCCCGCAGTTCTTCCTGATATGATCTGCCAGTACCCTGTCCATTCCTTCAGATTGAGAGGGTGGCCTGTGCACCACCCCCAGTCTTGATGATCTATTTTTGGGATCCTGTAGTTGCACCCACAGTGCGTCTGTGTCTCTCTCGTTTCCCTCATCCCTTACACATTTTAAACCCTCCTTTACATACAGCATCACCCCCTTCCCCTTTTCCCTATCCTTCCGGTGTAATCTGTACCCCAGAACCATCAAGTCCCAGTCGTGAATTTGTCGAACAGCCCAGGGTAGGGCACCCCATTTACTCCTTTAGTGAACTTGAAGGTTTCTATCATGTCATCAAGTGGAGGGAGGTGCTGCACTCCTGAGATGCCATCTTCTGGATGAAACATTAAACCCAGGTCCCATCTGCTTGTTTTGGTGGTAGTTCAGGTGGATGTTAAAGATCCCACGGCACTTCTTGAAAAGAGCAGGGGAATTTCCCCGGTGTCCTGGCCAAATTTCCCCCATTTCCTAAAAATATTACCAACAGCTTAATCTGGTTCAATGTCAGTTGGCATCCATCTGTATCCCCCCCCCCCCCGGGTCGAGGCAGAAAATAGGCAGAATTGTCTAGTCCTCCTTTCCCGGTCAACAAAAACAAAATAAATAAAATGTCCCCCCTCTCCCTCCTAGTCTCCAGTGAGAACATGTTCAATGCCTCAAAGCGTCCCTCGTATGACAGCCATTGTAGGCTCTGAATGGTCTCCAGTCTGTTTATGTCCTTCTTTAGGTGTGAGCTCCTGGACACAGTACTCCAGGTGGGGCCTCATAAGGGACCTATACAGCAGCAGTATCGCCTCCATACTCCTGCTGCCAAATCCTCTCCCAATGCATCCCAACATTTTGTTGGCCTTGCTGTAAGCTGTGGTGCACTGTCTGGTCTGCTTAAGGATGTCACAGTTGATAATGCCTAAGTCCCTCTCTCCTGAGAAGCACAGAGTCAGACCCCATTAAGCCAGTTTGCAGTCTTTGGGTTCTTTTTACCCAAAAAAGTACAGTTGCGTAAGAACTTACCGCAACAGTAGATCTTTAAGAGTATCTCTTGCAGCAGGTCATAACACATGGGATTACAGACGCAGGCATCATTTCTCAGTAGTCAACCCTGGGACCTCCCCCCAAGCACTACCATGTGGAGTTTTACCTGGCAGGTATAAAAGGGGGAAGTTCCAGCTACTCCTCAGTTCTTTTCTATCCTGGCAAACGAATGTGAAAACATATCAAAGGCATATCAATGGGAACCGAGGAGGGAATTCAAGGCAGCAGCACATGGAGTCATAAAAGACAGTAGCAAGGAACCCTTCTGAAGCAACAGCAAGGGAGAAGGAGGGTGGAGCTGCATGACCTGCTGCAAGAGATACAGTCGTGGCCAAAAATATTGGTGCCCTTGCACTTTTTCTAATAACACACAATTTCCTCTAAACATAAGTTGAAATCAACAACAGTACAGTATTTGGTCTCCACAATTCTTTATTTCTCTGTTAATATTACAGAACCTTTGTTTTTGATTCAGAATTTAATATATCCTTTTAAATCAGAAAATGAAAAGAAATGGCATTGACAAAATTATTGACACCCTAGACTTAATATTTGGTAGCACAGCCTTTGGTCAAAATAACTGCAATCAACCGCTTCCTATAGCCATGGATGAGCTTCCTGCACCTCTCGACTGGCAGTTTGGCCCACTCTTCTTGTGCAAACTGCTCCAGTTCTCCCAGATTTGAAGGGTGCCTTCACCCAACTGCTGTTTTCATATCTCCACAGGTTTTCAATGGGATTTAGAGCCGGACTCATTGCTGGCTACTTCAGAACAGTCCAGCATCTTGTCTTGAACCATTCCTGGGTGCTTTTTGAAGTGTGTTTTGGGTCATTGTCCTGCTGGAAGACCCATGACCTTTGACGGAGACCCAGCTTTTGGACACTGGGTTCAACATTGCGCTCCAAAATCGCCTGGTAATCTCCAGATTTCATGATGCCATGCACACGTTCAAGGCACCCAGTGCCAGAGGCAGCACAGCAACCCCAAAACATCACTGGACCTCCTCCATGTTTGACTGTAGGGAAGGTGTTCTTTTCTTTGAAGGCTTCATTTTGTTTTCTGTAAACATAGAGATGATGTGCTTTACCAAAAAGCTCCAATTTGGTCTCATCTGTCCACAGGACATTCTCCCAGATGGATTTTGGCTTGTTCAGGTGTGTTTTGGCAAACCCCAATTGGGCTTTCTTATGTCTCTCTCTCAGCAGTGGGGTCCTCCTGGGCCTCCTACCATATAACCCCCTTTCATTGAGTTGGCGACGGATGGTGCGAGTTGAAACTGTCGTACCTTGTGTCTGAAGGTCAGCTTGAATCTGTTTGGCAGTTGATCGATGTGCTTTCTCCACCATTCGAACAATCCTGCGCTGCAATCTTCGATCAAGTTTTCTCTTGCGGCCACGTCCAGGGAGGTTGGCTACAGTGCCATGGGCCTTAAACATCCTGATAACATTACGTACGGTGGAAACAGGAACATCAAGGTCTCTGGAGATTGATTTGTAGCCTTGAGATTGTCCATGCTTGGCTATAATCTTCTGTCTGACCTCCTCAGACAATTCTCTGGCTGTCTTTCTTTCTTTTCTCCATGCTCACTGCGGTACACACAGTGACACAAAACAGGAGAATGAGTCCTTTTCTCTATTCAAACTGGTTGAATGAGTGATTTTTATATTGCAGGCACCTGCAACTCACCACCGGTGAGTTCAATTCCAAAGTGAAAGAGAATCACCTGCTTGAAATCTAATTATTTCTAATTACTTCTAAAAGGTGCCAATAATTTTGTCCGGGCCATTTTAAGATTTCTGTGTGGAATAAGCTAAGACTTAGTAAATTTTTCCGCTTTTTGTGTTTTATTCCACTGCAACCAAAGAAATACACATGTGGATACCAAAATATTTTTTAATTTCAACAATTTTCTGGAAGGAATGGTGCATTATTAGTAAAAAACTGCAAGGGCGCCAATATTTTTGGCCACAACTGTACTCTCGAAGATCTACTGTTACGGTAAGTTCTTACGCAACCGTACTATCTTCTTCAAGGCAATCTCTTGCAGCAGGTCATAATACATGGGAAGATTCACAAGCAGTTATTATACCCAGCGGGAGGAGAAGTGAATCAGTAGGATTTAGGACAGGAAGCCTTGTAGGATGGCCCATACAAAAATGGTCCACTTCTTAGAAGCAATGTCTAGCCTATAATGCTTGGTGAAGGTATGTATAATAGACCACGTGGCTGCTTCGCAAATATCCAAGGCAGAAAACACCCTAGAAGCACGCCGTAGAGGCAGTCATGCCTCTAGTAGAATGGGGGTTCACAACTCCTGAGAGATGTTTTCCGTATTTTGCATAAACGTAATGCAGTTGGCTAACCATATGGACCAGCACTGCTTTGAAACACGAACACCCTGGTTTCCAGGGGCAAAAGAAACAAAAGGTTGCTCAGTTTTTCACAACTGTGAGGTGCGGGGAAGGTAAATGCTCAATGTTCTATAGACATCAAGAGTATGAAGCAGGGCTTCCCCTGGGTTCGTAGGCTCTGCAAAGTACACTGGTAACTGAATGGTCTGATTTAAAGTAAATTCAGAAACAAACTTTTGATAAAAACAACGGGTCCATGCGTAAAGAAACCCAGTCATTATGAAATTGTAGGTATGGAGATTTGTACAGTAGTGAGTGCAACTCTGAGACATGTCTGCCAGACGTAATGGCAACTAAAAACAGTTTTCCAAGAAAGATAACGGAGGCCGCTGGATTCGGCAGTCTCAAATGGACTCGTAGTCAACTTTTCAAGCACAAAACTCAAATTCCACACAGGGACTGGATCCCGGACAGAGGGATACAGATGCACAATTCCTTTTAAAAAGGTTTGAATCAAAGGGAACTGGGACAAAGGTATGTTGTCCACAGGTAAATGAAATGTGGCAATGGCCGAAAGGTGGACTTTCAGAGAAGAATATTTCAGTCCACCCTCTGATAAGGAGAGCAAATAGTCTAAGATGCGTGGAGGAGAACACTCATAAGGATTTAAGTCCAGTGCAGATGCCCAACTAAAGAAGCATTTCTACTTCATGGAATAAGAAGACTGCGTAGACAGTTTTCTAGCAGCCTGGAGAACTTCCACCACCTTTGGGGACACCCTGAAGAGTGAGAGGACTACATTCTCAGGAACCAGGTGTGTAGGTAGAAAGAGCAAAGGTCTGGGTGTAGCAGGAAGCCTTGTGCCTGGGACAACAAAGCCCGACAAATTGGTAAAGGTATGGGATCCGGTTCCGAGAGTTGTAGAAGTAGAGGAAACCAAATCTGTTGTGGCCAGAATTGCACTATGAGAATCACAGACGCCCCGTCCTGGACCAGTATGAGTAGTACTCTCTGAATGAGCAGAAAGGGTGGGAAGGCATACAGAAATCTTCCTGTCCAGGAAAGAGATGATGCGTCCCACCACACAGTTCCATGACCTCACACGAGAGAGCAGCAAAGTGGCAGTTTTGACGAGAGGCAAATAGGTCCAACTCTGGTCAGCCCCACAGGTGGAAGATGTCATTTAGAACATCGGATAAGATTTACCACTCATGGGCCTGGGCAGTGGATCTGCTCAGGAGATCTGCCAGGGTGTTGCACACCCCTGGGATGTGAACTGCCAGAAGATGAATGTTTTTCTGGATCGCCCAAAACCACGCTCTCATTAATTCTCTGCAGAGAGGGTAGAAATGGGTGCCACCTTATTTGTTTAGGTAGTGAACTACTTAGAACTGTCTGATTGCACCTGAAGGCAACCTGGGGGGAGGTCAGTCTTGAACACCTGTAAGGCATAGAGAACAGCCCTCAGTTCCAAGACACTGATGTGGAGGTGGGCCTTCACTGGAATCCAAGATCCTTGGAACCCGATGTGCAAGAGATGAGTACCCGGCCCCGTCAAGGAGGTGTCTGTAGTCAGAATGTGACTTGTGACAGAAGAACGGAAAGGCATGCCTCGCATCAAGTTGTCTTTGGACTTCCACCATTGTAGAGCTCGAAGAGCCGGGGAAGACATCAGGACCGGGGCTTTGAAATTGTCCTCCTTCTGGTCCCACTGGACTTTGAGGGACCACTGAAGGACTCTCATATGTAACCTGGCATTGGGTACAGTCGGTATCATGGCCGCCAAAATGTCCCAAGAGGTGGAGGTAGTCTTGTGCCGAGACTATCCTGCTGGACTCCAATCTGCGTGCCAAAGCAATCAGGGCATCCACCTGAGCTATGGGCAGATACGCCCTCCCCACAGAGGTGTCTAACATGGCACAGATATATTGGAGGCCTTGTGTAGGGTTAATTTTGGATTCTGGATAGTTTACCACAATCCCCACCTGGGTGAACAATTGCAGGGTTCGAGAAAGTGTGAGTAACAGCTGTTGACTGGAGGACGCTTTCAGAAGCCAGTCATCCAGGTAGGGTAAGATATAGAGGCCATCCCTGTGGAGGGCTGCTGCGACCACCATCGGGCATTTTGTAAATACTCTCGGGGCCGAGGAAAGGCTGAAAGGGAGGGCTCTGAACTGGTAATGATGACCCTGAAACGTGAAACAGAGAAACAATCTGTGGGCTGGGTGCATTATGATATGGAGGTATGCATCCTTCACATCCAGAAAGCAGAGACAATCTCCTGTGTTCAGCAAAGGGAGAAATGTCAGAAGAGACACCATGCACAACTTTTGGTAAGTGATACAGAGGCTGAGGAACCTCAGATCTAAAATGGGTCATAAATCCCCCATCCATTTGGGAACCAGGAAAAAGTAGGAGTAAAATCCCGCACCATTCTGAGGAAGGGGAACTGGTTTGATGGCCTTCTTTGACAGCAAAGCATCTATCTCGGTCCATAAGAACAATGCTTGGTATGGGGACTAGTGAGAGACCCTAGGTGGCAGAGGAAGAGGTATCGCCACAAATTCCAGTGTGTCCTGTTGTGATCAATTGCAGGAGCCAAGGGTCAGAGGAAATAGCTTGCCAACCTTGCAAGTGCAGGGAAAAGCTGCCCCCAATGGCCATGGGTAGGGTCTCTAGGCCCACGACCGGAGGACCTTCAGGAGGAAGGTTGACCCTGCTGGGGGGGCAACAGGGATGTAATGGGGTTTCTTAGCATTCTAGGACCTGGCAATTGTAACTGAGGTTTTCTCTTACTGGCAGGTGGTCTCTGATTCGTGGGACAGCCCCTGTAGGGGCGGCCCCTCGAGGAGCCTCTGAAGGCTGTTTTGACTTTTTCAACGGTACAGGGTTCATACTGATTGAAGGGTATGACCAGAGTCTTGCAAGTCTTTTAATATGTCTTGAGTCTGTGGACCGAACAGCTGAACCCCTTTAAAAGGAGTATTCAGGATAGACTGCTGTACATCCTATGAAAATCCTGACACCCTGAGCCAGGCGTGTTTGTCTGAGACATACTCCTGCAGAGGACGTACGAGCTCTAATGTCAACGGCACCTTAAGTGGCCCTTAGCAGGTGGTGGCATACAGCTGCCGCAGTAAACATTTTGACCATCAGCTCTTCCTGGACAGAACTCACCAGGAGGGATTGTTCTGTCTCCTGGGAGGCCTTCAGGATTTCCTCCCGATATTTCAGGAGGTGTCTCATATAATTATATATATATGTAGAAATATGGTGGCTAAGGAAAAAAAACATTTTCCGATAATATCCAATTTCTTGGATTCCGTATCTGGGGGCTGAGCACTCATGTCTTGAGGCCTAGAGGACCCATCATGTGCGGCATTGATCATCACTGAGTATGCCTGAGGAGGAGGCATGAAACAGAATTTATCAGGCTCCAATAGATCACCCCTATCAGCCATACGTGGATTGGAGGGAATCTTGCAAGGTTGCTTCCATGCAGCCATGATAGCCTCTTCAAAGGCGTCCACCAAGGGGGGAGGGGCGGACGACCATACTAGGGCATTCTGGCACACCCAAGTACTGAGCCAATTTCTTCCTAGAAGCATCCTGCTCAGTACCTTGAAATCCAAACATTTTAGGTGGATCATAACGTTTGAAAACGATGGGTCATCTGGTGGAGAACAAGGAACCTCCAGGGTAGGTTCCCCCTGAATACAGGAGGCGGCAGAGGAGGATGGAGGAATTCTCCTGGTCCATG
Source organism: Neoceratodus forsteri (assembly GCA_016271365.2). NCBI lineage: Eukaryota > Metazoa > Chordata > Ceratodontiformes > Ceratodontidae > Neoceratodus > Neoceratodus forsteri. Next base: position 1,515,926,819 of record CM057452.1, on the reverse strand, counting down.
CTGTCTTCGTCCTCCAGGTCAGCCAGATCCGAATCCTGCAGGAAAGGGTCCTCCATGTCCATGTCCTGAGTGTATACACCCAGGGAGACAAGGGAAGAGCCGGCCTCTCGCTGGGCCGAAGGAGGCCAAGAGAGAGCAGAGACCACAACTGGGCCCTCTTTAGGGGGGCTCGGGGTCTGAGTCAGGTCTAGGATAGTATTCAATAGAGCCTGGACATCAATAATGGCAATCTGCCCAGTGGAAGTAGCCGGCGCAGACTGGACAGAGCAAATTGGAACCACTGACGGAATAAGATTAGGCAGTGGAAGCAAACAGGGAGCAGTCAACAAGGGGTGTGTAAATGACCCCAGGATCATTGAAGAAGGTGCCAGCATTAAGCCATGTGAGGCAAGGCCGGTCGTCAACGATGGGATTGTCGACGGGCCTGAAGCCCCTGCCATCAACGACAGAATCATCGACAGACTGTAAGGAATCATCAACGACAACAGGATCGTTGACAAGCCTAAAGCAATCGTGACGGATGATGGCCAGACAACACTGAAGGGGGAGGAAGCTGCAGAATAACCCCAGAGCCCACTGTTGATGGAGGAGCCACTGACAGGGGAAAGATAGGAGCCCACAATCTCTGATGGTGTAGAGGATGATGTGACAGGGGCAACCTTCTCCATACTCACTTTTTGTGAAGTCTTCTTTGATGACAAGGGAGTGGTAGAAACATGCTTAGCCTTTGATGAATGTTTCTTACCAGAACCCTGTGTTGTCGACGTGGAGGGTTCCCCCATAAAGCAGTGGGACCCTGAAGAGGACATCGAAGATTCTCCGGTTCTGTAGCATTGCTGCTGCTCCAGGAGGGCAACCTTCTGCTCCAAGAAGAACTCAAGGAGCTGCTGAAGCCTTCGAAGTTTTGTGGCCTTGTTGAACTTATTGCAGAAGATACACTCCCTGGAGTTGTGTTCTGGACCAAGGCAGTGAACCCAGACTTCGTGGAGGTCTTTCTTAGCAATTCTGTGGCTACAGGAACACTTTCAGAATAAGGGATCTGAAGACATTAGTGTATAAACTTTTAAGTAAATTTTTGTCGGTAGTCAACAGGAAAGCAGAGCTCCAAAGGAGGACTTGTTGCATGCAGGATGGGGATGAAAAGAACTGAGGAGTAGCTGGGACCTCCACTTTTATACCTGCCAGGTTAAACACCACATGGGTAGTGCTGGGGGGAGGTCCCAGGGTCGACTGCTGAGAAGTCATCCAGAGGAAAGGACGCCTGTGAAGGACAAGAGTAGCTCTCCGAACCCCTCTAGCTGCTGGAGGTCTGCCTCTGAGCAAGTAACTGGTCTACTGAGAAATATAGGATATTCTTGTCTCGGAACAGGACAATCAGGAGCTTAAAGGGCACACAAACAGAAAGTAAGGAGAGAGAGAAAAAAAAAACAGAGGAAAGAGTAAGGATTGCAAACAGTTAAGGGGCCAGAAATAAGACATGATTGGAGTGGTGCAGTGCAGTGGCTGTGGAGCAACAGTCTTCGGGGAGGCGTTCTGGAGGATGCGGTGTTGTCCCATCTGCAGGCACCTCTCTGGGCTGAGGGAGGTTGCTCATCTACAGGCTGAGTTGGCCCAGGTTGTGGGACCTCCTCTTCCATCCAGGGACCACCAGTGCCTCTGCCGTTGCCTCAGAGGTTGCCAAGAAAGAGGGCGGTTGGACCACAGTGGGCTCAGGGAGGGTGAGGGTGGTGGAACAGAGGCCATCCCTCCAGTTGTACCTCTCCACAAATTCCTATGCCATTCTGGCAAAGTGTGGTTCCTCTACTGGAGGCACCCACAGTGGAGACCAAGGAGGATGCTGGGAACCTCCACAAAGGAGACCCACAGGAGGGTGGCAGGGGACCCTGCAGGGGAAGGAAACAACTCCTGGTGGGGGACTCCATTGTTAGGAAGGTAGAACTGGGGGAGGAAGGGGAGAGGGAGGTAAGGTGCCTGCCTGGCGCCATGGCTTGGAGGGACAGGGAGCGAATCCTCAGGATTGCTGGAGCAGCTGCACAGGAGGGAGCTGGATGTCATTGTCCACCAAGGGACAAATGACCTGGCTAAGGAGGATAAGTGCAGGAAGAGTTTATGGAATTGGGAGGGCCTTAGTCAAGTAACATGCACGTAACCTTCTCAGAGGTGCTGCCCATCTATGGCATAGGAGGCTAGGGTGTTCCGCACCATGGGATTCAATCAGTGGTTGAAAAACTGGTGTGGAGCTCAGGGATTTGGCTTCATTGAGGACTGGGGGTCCACCTGGAGTGATGCAGGCCTATATTGGCATGATGGGCTGCATCTGTCCGGGAGGGGAACCAGGATCCTAGGTGATAGGTTTAAATGCTTCATTGGCAAGCTTTTAAACTAGCCAAGGGGGGAGGCCCTGGAAAGGAGCAGGGAAATCCTAGCCCCCCCCAAATAATCACGGTAGTAAGTGCGGCAAACACCAACATAGAGGTGTCGATAGGGAGAACGGCAGGGGTAAATGGAGAAAGTGACAAAGGCAAGAAGGACAGGGATGGGGCAAAAGGGAGTAAGGCCATCAGGAAGTGGAGGATAATGAGTACCAATGCCCGTAGTCTGGGCAACAAGCTCCCTGAGCTGGTGGCCTTGATGGAAGAGGGATGCCTGGATATCGTAGCAGTCACAGAAACATGGTACAGAGAGAACCATGACTGGGATGTTAACATACCAGGGTACATAACCTACAGGAGAGACAGGCAGGGGAGAAGAGGGGGAGGAGTAGCTCTCTATGTAAAGGAAGGGATAAAAGCAACTGAACAAAAGAGTAAACAGGGAGGAGAGGAGGCACCAGGGTCACCTTGGAGACTGGAAAGGCACCACAATCCGCATAGGGTTGTGTACAGACCCCCATGTCAGGGGAGGGAATGGACAAGGATATGATAGAAGGCATTCTTAGAATGGCAGAGAAAGGGAGATACTGTTGATGGGAGACCTGAATATGCCAGATGTTAACTGAAGCACATTTGCTGCAGCCACATCCAAGAGCAGGGCCATTCTTGATGCCCTACAGGTGGCAGGCATTAGACAGCTAGTTTCAGAACCCACTGCGTGAGGGAGCAATCTTAGACCTCGTGCTCTCAAGCGGGGCAGTGAGAGAGAACTCTGATCTAGAAGTGGGTTGCCATCTGGGGACAAGTGACCATCAAACAGTGTGGTTCACATTAAACTCAGCTACAGAGTCAAGCCATACAAAAGTGAGGGTACTGGACTTTAGGAGGGCTGACTTTGGCAAGATGGGAGAGTGCCTCAGAAAAGCACTGCCAAACAGGCTAGAAGAGTGTTGGAGCAACAATGGGGAATCATCAAAACTGCCATCACAGAGGCAACAAGCCTTTGTGTGAAGCAAATAAACAAATCAAAGCGAAAGAAAAAGCCACTATGGTTCTCAAAAGAGGTGGCTGTGAAAGTCAGGAAAAAAGATAGCATTCCGAAGTATAAGGAAACACAGAAGGAGCAGGACAGAGAGCTGTACCAGTTAAGGCAGAAGGAAGCAGGGAGGGAAGTCAGAATAGCAAAGGCTCAAACTGAGGAAAAGATCGCCAACTCAGTTAAGAAGGGGGATAAAACCTTTTATAGGTACATCAGCGAGCGTAGAAAGACAAAGGGAGGGATAGTGAGGCTGAATAGAATGAACGGTGGGTGGGCAGAGGGGGCAGTGAAAAAGCAGGGATACTGAATGAATATTTCTGCTCAGTATTCACAAAAGAGGAGGGGGAAGTGCCTAATCCAATTAACAGAAGCACTCTTGATAGGGGGGTCGATCCCAGTCCTTTCACAGAAGAAAGGGTTCTGCAAGAACTCCTAAAACTGAAGGTGGACAAAGCAATGGGTCTGATGGAATTCACCCCAGAATTCTAAAAGAATTAAGGGAGGAACTAGTGAAACCACTGGCTACTCTTTTTAATAAATCATGGGAGGATGGTGTGGTACCCGAGGACTGGAGGAAGGCGGATGTGATTCCCCTTCACAAAAGTGGGACCAAGACAGAGGCAGGAAACTACAGACCTGTCAGTCTGACCTCTGTGGTAGGGAAAGTGATGGAGTCACTTCTGAAGGAAAGAATAGTTGAGTACCTAGAGGCCAGTGGAGCACAGGACCCAAGGCAGCATGGGTTCTCAGCGGGAAGGTCATGTCAGGCGAATCTAATAGATTTCTTTGACTGGGTGACCAAAGTAGTAGACCAGGAGGGCTGTGGACATGGCCTACCTAGACTTTAGCAAGGCATTTGACACAGTCCCACACAAAGATTAATAGTCAAATTAACCAGCCTGGGAGTGAGTCCCAGGGTGGTAGCCTCGAAAACACTGGCTGCACAACAGGACACAGAAGGTAATTGTAAATGGAGTCCACTCTGAAGAAAAGGGGGTTACTAGTGGGGTACCGCAGGGTTCAGTTGGGTCCAGTCCTTTTAATGTTTTCATCAGTGACATTGCAGAGGGACTGGAAGGAAAAGTATGCCTTTTGCAGATGACATAAAGATCTGCAACAGGGTTGATACACAGGAGGCGTGGAAAGGATGAAAAGGGACTTGGCAAGGTTGGAGGAATGGTCAGAATACGGCAGCTAGGATTCAATGCAAAGAAGTGCAAAATAATGCACCTGGGAAACAAGAACCCAGGGGAAGAATACACAATGGGTGGGGAGGTAGTAACAACAACAAAAAGGAAAGGGACCTGGGGGTAATCATATCAGATGACCTTAAGGTTAGCAATCAATGTGAGAAGGCAGTAGGGAGGGCTGGGGGTATACTGGGATGTATAGGGAGAGGCATCAGCAGCAGAAAACAGGAAGTTGTTATCCCTCTGTACAGACAGTTGGTGCGACCCCATCTGGAGTACTGTGTCCAGTTCTGGAGACCTCATCTCCGCAAGAAAATAGACAGGATAGAGGTAGTCCAGAGGAGGGCAACTAAAATGGTGCAGGGTCTGCAAGAGAAGCCGTATGAGGAGAGACTAAAGGAGCTTAATATGCATACCCTTGAGGAAAGAAGGAAGAGGGGGGACATGATAGAAACTTTTAAGTACCTCAGTGGAATCAACAAAGTCCAAGAGGGTAGCATCTTTCAGAAAAAGAGACTTACAAGAACAAGGAGACACAATTTAAAGATAGAAGGAGGGCGGTTCAGGGGCAATGTGAGGAAGTATTATTTCACAGAGAGGGTAGTGGATGCATGGAACAGGCTTCCTGAGGAGGTTGTGGGGTCTAAAACTGTGGGAGATTTCAAGAATGCATGGGACAGACATAAGGCAATTCTTGTGGGGGGTAGGAAGAAATAGGCTGTTGGTTAACTAGGATCTGCGGCCTATCCTGTAGGTAGGGAAATGGGCAGACTAGATGGGCCTAGCGGTCCTTATCTGCCATCAAAGTCTATGTTTCTATGTTTCTGTGCTGTAATCCCATGTGTTATAACCTCCTGCAGGAGATTACCTAGAGGAAAATCACCACTTAACACTTCTTGGCGTTAAATTTTAGCTGTCAGATGCTAGACCATTTGAAGATTCACAACCACTTCCTCGTTGTCCACACTACCACCTACAAAGAAGCAAAGAAGTTGACGGCAGATAAGGCTGCAAGCTCATCCAGTCTGCCCATTGTTCCTACCTTATTAATGTGCCATAGGCCTGTACTCTATCAATGGTCTATCTATTCATACTCATCTTTATTGCTCCCTTATGCCTATCCCATGCCTGTCTGAAACCCTGCACTGTATTCATATCCACCACTTCCTGAGGTAGGCCGTTCCATGCATCCACCACCCTTTCTGGAAAAAGAACTTCCTCACATTCCCCTTTAATCGGCCTCCCTCTAATCCCATGCTGTGTCCTCTTGTCCTGCTATTTTTTTTTTTATACTGAAACATGTTGGACTCTTTCACCTTGTTAATGCCCTTAAGATCTTTGAATGTTTCGATCATATCACCTCTCTTCCCTCCTTTGCTCTAGGGTATACATATTGAGCTCCGTTAATCTGTCCTCATATGTTTTCTGATGCAGTCCCTGCATCATTTTGGTTGCCCTTCTCTGGACTGCTTCCATTATGTTAATGTCCTTGTGCAGGTGCGGCCTTCCAGTACTGCACGCAGTACTCCAGATGGGGCCTAACCAGTGTCTTGTAAAGAGGGATTATTACCTCCCTCTCACAACTTGTGACACCCCTACTAATATACCCCAACATCCCTCTAGCCTTACCTACTGCTTTAGTGGTCTGCTTGGATGATTTCAGATCATCTGTGATAATGATGCCCAAGTCTCTTTCTTCCCTTGTGATTGCCAGCAACTCCCCTCCCAACCTAAAGGTGGCTTCAGGGTTTCTCTTCACTATGTGCATGATCTTGCACTTCTTTGCGTTAAACCCCAGTTGCTACCCTTCAAACCATTTTGCCAGTTTATCCAGATCTCTTCTCATTCTGCCCACCCCATCTGGATTATCTGCTCTGTTGCAGATCTTGGTGTCATCTGCAAACAGACAAACCTTACCCTCCAGTCCATCTGCAATGTCACGGACGAAGATATTGAAGAGGACAGGCCCCAGGACGGATCCCTGAGGTACCCCACTTGTGACTTACATCTCTTCTGACTGTATACCGTTTACCACCACTTTCTGTTTTCTGCCTGCCAACCAGTTTGCCACCCAGTTGACCAACTTCTGACCCGCCCTGAGCCTACCCATCTTATTAATCAATATTCTATGTGGAACAGTATCGGAAGCTTTGGTCTACCCCTCTGGTTACCCAGTCAAAGAAATCTATGAGATTAGTTTGACAGGACCTTCCTGTTGTAAACCCATGCTGTCTTGGATCCAGTGCTCCTATGGATTCCAGGTGTTCAACTATCATTTCCTTAAGGAGTGCCTCCATAATATTGCCCACTACTGAGGTAAGACTGACTGGTCTATAGTTCCCTGCCTCCTCCTTGCTACCACTCTTGTGGAGCTGGATCACATAAGCCCTTCTCCAGTCTTCTGGGACCTCTCCTGTGCTCAGAGACTCACTAAACAGTTCTGATAATGGCTCTGCTAGTTCCACCCTTAACTTAGCTCCTTTAGTACTCTGGGATGTATGCCATCAGGTCCCATTGCCTTGTCCACCCTGAGCTTATCAAGCTCTTGTAGGACCCTTTCCTTTATGAAGGGACTAGTGCACACCTCCTCCCTGTGTCCATGGTGTTGAGCTGTGGGCCCTGCCCTACCTTCTCCTCAGTAAATACTGAGCAGAGGTATCTATTTAGGATAGATGCTTTTACATGGTCCTCCTCCTCACACGCCCCCTTATCCCCTTTGATCTTAGCAATACCCCTCTGGACTTTCTCCTTTCACTAATGTAGCTATAGAAAGTCTTTTCACCTTCTTTTACTGTTCGTGCTAGTGTTTCCTCAGTTTGGGCCTTTCCTGCTTCCCTTAGGGAAGTTTGGTATGCCTCCCTATCTTCATCCCGCTGCATTTTCTTATATTTCCTTAAGGCCAGCCTTTTGGCTGTGACCTTTTCTGCTACTGTTCTTGACAGCCAAAGTGGTTTCCTTCTCCTTTTGCTCTTGTTTTTCTCTCTAACACAATGGGATGTTGCTTCATGTATTGCTCCTCTGAAGTCCCATACTTTTGCCTTGGAATGGGATGATTTAGTTCTAGTGGCCAAAATGAACCATACCATGTGATGGTCACTCGACCCCAGGTGACCTTCTACCTGTTCTGTGATCTGTGATCTGTGATCCTTTCCCTGTTAGTCAGTATTAGATCTAGAATAGCCCTGTCTCTTGTGGGTTGTTCTACCAGTTGTTTGAGGCCCTTCCCCTGCAGGGAATCCACTGTGTGTCTAATTCTGGCAGATGTTCCTGCTGGTACTGACCAATCTGTATCTGGCATGTTGAAGTCTCCCATTATCAGAACCTCCAATTTAGCAGTCATGTTTTGTATATCTCCTAACGGTAATGTGTCTACATCCTCCCACTGGTCTGGAGGCCTGCAGACAACCCCAGTGCGTGTGGCAGTCCTACTTCCAGGGTGACCCACAGTTCTTCTGGCTCCTTATATGTATTCCGAATTTCTGTAGCTTTGATATTTTCATTGACATAAAGGCCACTGACCCCCCTTGGAACCTCGGTCTCTTCTGAATAGTACATAGTTGGGTACTGGTGAACCATGTCTCGCTAATGGCTACTATGTCCAGTTTAGCCTCTATCATTGTTGCCTGCAGGTCTGGGATCTTGTTTCCCAGACTGCGAGCATTTGTGTACATGATTTTCCATTGGCCAGATTTTGGTGCGTTAGTTGTTGGGCAAGGTCTGACATTTCCCCTGTGTGTCGTATGGGGAGCCGGACCTTCTTCCTTACCTGGTGGTGCAAATTAACTACAAACATGCTGAACTCCTGCTTAATCACTAGCTAAGGGGGGAGGGGTGTTCTTTCCGTTCGACGTATCTGGTGCTGCACCCCTCTCCCCATTTTCTAGTTTAAATATTCTGCAAAGACTTAAAACTTCTGCCCCGCCAATGCACTGACTCCCTCCTTAATTAGGTGCAGCCCATCGAATTTAAAAGAACTTTCATTCCCAAAACTGTTGCCAGTTACCTACAAATTTATGTCCTTTTTCCTGGCACCAGCTCTTGAGCCACATGTTTAGCTCCCCGATCTTCCCTTCTCCGACCTTCCATCCATCTGCCCCCCTCTCCCAGACTGGCAGAATCTCAGAGAAGGAGATGCCGGATGAAATGGATGGTAGTTTGTCACCCAGCCTGGTCAGGTGTTCCTTGGTCTCCACAACTGACCGGCTGGCAAGATCATTAGTCCCAATGTGTACCAGGACATTGATGTTTTCTACTGCTTTCTGCACAATTTTAGCAATGCGGTTAGTGTCTCTCCATGCTGATGTACCTGGGAGACATCTGACCATTACCCCCGCTGGGAGGTAGGCATCAACTCCCCGAATCATGGAGTCTCCTATGATCAGAAGTGTTTTGGATTTCCTTTTTGCTTTTTTTGTTTTGGTCCCTAACTTGGTATCATCTGTGAAGTGGGAAATCTTGCCCTGAATACCTACCCCAGTGTCACTGATGAACGCGTTAAACAGTACCAGACCCAAGACAGAGCCCTGCGGTACACCACTAGTGACCTCTCCCTCATCCGATTTCTCCCCATTGACGACCACTCTCTGCTTTCTGTCCTTAAGCCAGTTACCTTCGCACCTAACAACGCTCTTTGCAGTGCCTGGCTCCTCCAACTTTTTCGGCAGGCGAGTGTGCGGTACCAAGTCAAAGGCCTTGCTGAAGTCAAAGCAGAGTTCTACTGGATGCCACTGTCCAACTCCCTAGTCACCCAGTCGAAAAACGTAATCAGGTTCGTTTGACATGATCTACCTGCTACAAACCTGTGTTTCCTGTTATCCACATATTCTACCAGATCCAGTTTAATCAAGGTTTCCATTTGCTTTCCCACTACCGAAGTGAGGCTAACCGGTCTGTAGTTACCAGCCTCCTCCATGCTTCCACCCTTGTGTACAGGTGCCACATCAGCTCTGCTCCAGTCCTCTGGCACGACTCCCACCAGAAGCGAATGGTTAAACAAAGTCTCCATTTTCAAAAGCAGACCACAGACATGACTGTTTAGACAAGCAATTGCAGGAGTTTGAAACAGCCATGCTATCTGCACTGATTATTACGAGTTGAAGATTCTGGAATTACTGTCTGCTTATTATCTTACCATGTTTTTTAGTTGACTATTTTGTTATGATTTGTAAAGTGCCTTCGTTTTTAGAAAGGCATTTAAATAAAAATTATCCACCTACTATTTATCTAAAATGGCTCAGTTTCTCTTAAGTGTGTCCTCTCTTAAGAGGCGCATGCCTCATATGCGCAAAATGTCGTGTGTAGGCGCCATAAGTGCTGGGACAAATGACCTATTCCGTTTGCACGTAGCATTTTTCACTTTTGTAACTTTGCTAATTTCTGGATTAAAAGGAACCTGCAATAAGAATTGGTAACCTGTCGAGTCTTTTGTAGATAAGAAGGCAGAAAGACATTGTTGTTAATTTGCTAGGACGACAAGTAAGTGCTGCTATCATCTGCTTTGTGTAGCTGGAGCCAGGGTCACTGGAAAACTGCGGAAAAAGTTACCCAAAATTGTGGAGATTTTTTGCAAAAATTACGAGAAAACTGCGGAGTTGTACTATACACCCAGAGTGTGCTCCACAATAAATCTTTTCCTGTTTTCTGCAGCATATATTAGTATAAACTGCTGAATAAATACACTGCCACGTGAATATGTTTTAAACATGAAAGAATGCTTGTGTTCCTAAAATGAATACTAAATTGATCGATACACTGCCTATCTTCCAAAATTTATAACACCTGCCTCATACCATGCTAAATAGATTCTATTTAGTGAGCCACAGCACATCAATATTAAATTTATATATATAATAAATGCATTAGTTTCCCAAGACTCTGACCCAAGTGAAAGATAAACAATGCTATTTACTCAGTGGGCAAATAATATAGGTTACTCACCGGTAACAGGAGTTCTAGGAGTGGTATATGTTGTTCATCCACACTGTCTGGCAGGTTCCTTGCCGCTTTAAATCTTGCCAGAAGGTCTTCAAGCTGGCTCCTCCCACCCATCCGGGTGGTAAAACCCTCGGCTCCGCCCCATGATGCCAGATCTAGCCCGCTGGAAGCCAGGTTGCGCGTCGAAGCCGGGGAGGTCGGGTGGTGGTGTGGATGAACAACATATAACCATTCCTAGAACTCCTGTTACAGGTGAGTAACCTCTATTTCTAGGGACATGGATATGTTGTTCATCTACACTGTCTGGCAGACTCTAGCAGTTCTCTGGGAGGAGGGAGGCAAGGTGCACACCTCACTTAGGAATAGAGACTGAGAACCGAGGCCCCAAAACCAGCATCCCAGCGTGACTCAAGGTCGATGTGGTAATGGGTGATGAAGGTGTGTGCTGACTTCCCAGGTAGCAGCCCTGCAGATTTCCTGGATAGGGACGTCCCTGGAAGCAGCCACCGATGCAGCAATATGGCGGGTAGAATGAGCTCTTATCCCACTGGGAGGCTCCATGCCTGCCAACTTATAGCAGAGATCTATGCAGGAGGTGACCCACCTGCCTACCGTCCGATTGGCTGCAGGTCTGCCAGGTGCGGCTTCAGCGTAGGTGACAAACAGCTGGCGAACCTGTCCCTGAATTTCAGCCGTGCGCTCCTTATAGTAAGCGAACGCCCTTCTAGGGTCCAAAGTATGGAGCCTATATTCGGCCTCCGAGGTGTGATTGGGGTAGAACACCGGCAGAGTCAACACCTGGTTAAGGTGAAACTCCGACACCACCTTCGGAAGGAATTTCGGGTGGGGGCGCAGGACAACCTTGTCCCTGTGGAAGACCAGGTAAGGAGACTCGATGCAGAGCGCCTGGAGCTCTCCCATCCTTCTGGCTGACGTGATAGCCACCAAGAAGGCGGTCTTCCACGACAGGTGAGAGAGTTCACACCTGTGCATTGGTTCGAATGGCTTGCCCATGAGCTTTGCCAGTACCAGCAGTAGATCCCACAGAGGTGGAGGTTCTCCACCGGAGGAAATGTGATCAAGGCCTTTGAAAAGCGCCAGACCACCTTCTCCTGCGCTGACCGACTGCTTCCCGGCCCACGCCCGGTAAGCAGAGATGGCTGCCAGGTGCACCTTAAGGGTCGTCGACCTAAGCCCTTGCTGAGAAAGGGACCAAAGGTAGTCCAATATGCTCGCCAAGGAACAGGAGGAAGGGTCCAGGCCCTTGCCCTGACGCCAAATGGAAAATCTTTTCCATTTAAAGGCATAGCATTTTCTGGTCGACTCCTTATGGGATGCCCCAACGACGCTGAGGACCTCGTAGGAAAGACCCAAGGCCTGGAACTCTAGCAGCTCAGGAACCAGGCCGTCAGGTGCAGGGATTGAAGGTCCGGATGGAGAACCTTCCCCTTGTCAACTGAGAGCAGGTCCGGTCGGGCTAGAAGCCGCCTCAGGAGCCTGGAGCAAAGGCTGAGGAGATCTGGGTACCAGAACTGGCGGGGCCAGTCTGGGGCTACCAGAATCACCTGTGCCTTGTCGCTCTCTTCACCTTGAGAAGCACCTTGTGGATCAAGGGAAATGGAGGGAAGGCGTAGAAGAGACCTAGGGTCCACGGCCTCGAGAAGGCATCCCCCAGCAGCGAGCCCTGCTGAGGGGGGCGGGCATGAAACAGCCTCAGCTTTGCGCTCTCCAATGGGAGAACAGATCTTGTACTACCTCCGGCAGGAGAGACCATTCATGAGATGCAGCGCCTATCCAGCTCAGGGCATCGGCCAGACTGTTGGAGGCTCCTGCCACAAGGATGGCTAGGAGATCTGCCTCCAGGCTGATCACGAGAGACCAAATGCGGACAGCCTCCTTGCACAGAGGCAAGGAGTGCATCCCGCCCTGTCGGTTGAGACAGTACATGTTCGTGGTGTTGTCCATCTGGACCTGAACCACCTGACCCTGTACAAACGGAGCAAAGGCAGTGAGGGCTAGTCGCACCGCTCTAAGCTCCAGCAGGTTGATGTGGCATCGAGACTCCTGAGGGGACCAGAGGCCGTGGGCTCTGAGCTCCCCCAGATGGGCACCCCAATCCATCAGAGAGGCATCGGTCGTTAGAGTGACCGTTGGCTCGAGGCGGACGAACGGGATACCCTCCTGCAGATGAGCTGGGGTGAGCCACCACTGCAGGCCATCCCACATCTCCTGGGTCATTGTCACCGGCTGGTCCAGAGGACCGGAGTGCTGTGACCACTGGCTGGCCAGCCCGCATTGCAGGGGACGCATATGCCAGCGGGCCCAATGGACCACGCTGGTGCAGGCCGCCATGAGGCCCAGGAGGCGCAGGAAGTCCCGGGGCAGGGCGCAATTGCCCAACCAGAAATGATTGGGCAAAGGAGGAAAGGATCTCGACCCTGTCCGCCGGGAGCCGGGCTCTGGCTCGAAGAGAGTCAAGCTCTGCCCCAATGAACTGAATTACCTGCAATGGCACGAGTTCCGATTTGGCCTCGTTGATGAGGAGGCCAATCTGAGAGCACACCTGGAGGGTCAGATTCCTGGACCACTTCACCTCCAACCTGGAGGGGGCTGCAATCAGCCAGTCGTCCAGGTAAGGGTACACCCGGAGCCCTCGGCACCGCAGGAATGCTGTCACCACTGCCATGCATTTGATGAAGACCCTGGGAGCTGGGGAGAGGCCAAAGGGCATGGCCCGGAACTCGTAAAAGAGATCCCTCTGCTCTGAAGCAGAGGAATCGCTGATGAGACAGACGGATTGGGACGTGAAAGAAAGCGTCCTGAAGGTCCAGAGAACAGAACCACACGCTTGGTTCCAAGGATGGATGATCTGAGCCAGAGTGACCATCCTGTAGGTGCGAGGCCTTAGGAACTTGTTCAGGTCATGTAGGTCGAGAATGGGGCGCCAGCCCCCCGTCCATTTTTGGGACCAGGAAGTACCTGGACACAAACCCTGGGTCTGAAGGGGGGTCCGCCACCTTGCTGATCACCTCCTTCTGGAGGAGCAAGGCAATGTCGGCTCGACGAGCCGACAGAGAGGCTGCGGAACCCATCGCCCGCTCGATAGGGAGGGGACTGCTCGAATTCCAGAGGCAGACCCCTGCCGACCACTTCTAGCACCCAGCGGTCTGTGGTGATAGCGGACCAGGCGGAAAAGAAGTGGTGGAGCTGTCCTCCCACGGTGGGAACCCGGGGAGCAGTGACGAGGTTAGGGGTGACACCTCTCAACCCATCACTGGGCAGGCTTGGAGGAAGGGCCCGCTGAGGGACCTACTGGACCCTTGCCTCCAGGCTCCCTACTAGAGGAAGTGGCAGACTTGGCCTTAGGGCACCAAGTGTGAGCCTGCTGGCCCTGATGCTGGTGTTGCTGGGCCAGACATGCCGCAGGAGCAGAAGGGCGAAAGGGCTTACGCTGCTGCTGGAGGCCTTTGTTCTTCTGGGCAGACGTGCCCAGGAAGGAAAAGTCTGCCAGCTTGTGCTGGGTGTCCGCCGTGAAGGTGGAGATCCGCAGCCAAGCTCTGCGGTGCATGGCCACTGCGGCCGCTACTGATCGGGAACAAGAGTCACCAATGTTCAATGAAGTCTGGAGCTGTTCTTTAGCCACTGCCCTTCCCTGATCCCGGACCTGCTTGACTGTCGTCTGAAGGTCAGCTGGGAGATAAGGAATCACCTCATCCAGGGAGCCCATAAGGGTGTGTGAGAAATGTGCCATCAGAACGGCTGAGCTAGCCTGACGAAGGCCTAGGGAGGAAGCAGCGTAAACCTTCTGCCCCGAGTAATCCAACTTTTTGGATTCCTTATCGGGCAGTTTGTCCACATCCCGAGCGGTCCTGGAACGCTGGAAAACGTTATCGGTCACTAACCCCTCTGCAGAGGGGTGCTCCGAGAAGCCAGAGAGTGAACCGGTGGGGACCGCGTACTTGCGAGCCATCCTGGCCGAAGGCGCAGGACAAGATGCTGGTCGCTGCCACAACTCCAGGGCCCTGCCAACAATGGCTTTGGCCACCGGAAAGGCCTCCGTAGGGGAATCCCCTCGGTCCAGTATCTCCATAAGGGGATACTTGGCCCGTTTTTGAACAGGTTCGAGCTGCATCACAGCAGACTGAGATGAGTCGAAGCATACCCAAAAACGAGGATGGGCCCTCGTCCACCGACTGGCCCCCTGCAGACTCCAGGTCAAGTGGCCTGGAGAACAAGGAATAGTCGTCGTCAGACTCCAAGGAGTCTGCAAACAGCTGCCGAGCGCCTGAGCCACCCTCCTCCTGCCGAGGTCAATTTGGAGTGATGGTGACCAACCTCTTATGGGGCAAGCCCTGACCCGGTCGAGAATCCTTGGTCGGAGCCCCAGTCTTCAGTTGTGGAGGCGGAGGCTCCACCACAATGGGTGGAGCAGCTGGTTTTGGCCGAACAACCGGCGCTGGGGTCGGTTCCTCAACTACCACAAGGGGTTGTTTCGGCTGCTCAGGTGACAGCCACTTAATGGCCGGAGAAGGTGACGGAGTCGGCTTGTTACAGGTCAATAAAAGTTGCTGCCACATCAAGTCCTCGTAACGCCAACGCAACTTGCGCCGGAACCTATCCTCCGAAGAGGACGAAGAAGAAGAGCGGCGATGCCGCTTTCCATGGTGCTGAGACCGAGACCGCCAACGTCGGTGGGACCGGCTAGACCTGGAAGAGGACCGAGACTGAGACCGAGACCTTCGGGGATTCCGAGGGTGGGTCAGAGAGGGAATGTGGGAAACCCGCCCTTCCCTCGGTGCAGGGACCTTAACCGGGGACTTCAGCATAGGAGCACAGGCAAGTCCTCGGTAACCACTGGAAGAACCGGTGAAGAAGGGTTGTCTGCTTCTCCAGTTGACAAACCGTCCGACAGGTCGAGAAAAATCTCGACTGCGTCGACAGATGTTTCAGCCGGCTGACCTGATAGGGACATCGTGAAGCCAGCAGCCGCAGCCGCAACCTCGACCCAGTCGAGAGTCGACGGTCCGCTGAAGGGATCTTCCCACTCCCACGAACGCCGACGGTGGGACTTACCTTTAGAATCATTTTTCCTGGACCGACTGGTATGTCCCGATGGCCCTTCTCCCTTAGTGGAGAGGGACTGACAAAGCTCCTTAAAAGAAGCAGTGTAGGAGGAGCCCAAGGAGAGCGCGATAAATGCCGCGGCCGAGGAGGAAGAAGCAGCAGCCTGGGCTGCCTCCTCCTCGAGGGCGATCAACTGCTCCAACTGCTCCACGGAGCCCGCCACCGCGGACACCGCCCAACGGGCCTCCTTAGACTTGACTGGCGGGTACAGTTTTTCAGGGCGCCCGAGAAGTAGTCTGGCAGCGCGGTCCTCCAAGACCGAAGCCGAAAAAGACTTGCACACTTCACAGGCCTGTGAATCGTGGCCAAGCCCCAGGCAGTAGATGCACGTGGAGTGCGGATCGGTCCGGGACGTCTTCTTCCCACACAGGCACCAACAGAAGCCGGGAGTCGATTTGTCCATCGCAGCCGCAAGGGAAGACGAAGACCTCAGTCTTGTAAATTTTAAAATTAGTTTCGGGAAACCTGAAGAGTGTGGATCCAGGCCTAAAACGCAGAACGCTAAGGAGGGAACCTGAGCTTCCAAGCGGTAAGGAAGATCTGGCGTCATGGGGCGGAACTGAGGGTTTTACCACCCAGGTGGGTGGGAGGAGCCAGCTTGAAGACCTTCCGGCAAGATTTAAAGCAGCAAGGAACCTGCCAAACAGTGTGGATTGAACAACATATCCACGTCCCTAGAAACACTGTTTATTTTTCACTTACCAACATCACAATCAACTTGACTGACAGCCCATTCTGCTAATCCTACAATTAATCTGTCCTCAATTGTCACACACAACACAGACATTGTATACATTTATAAAATGGGTAGGAAAAATTGTCTGCTGATTTGTTGGATCCCATCACATGACCATGCGTGTATCAGAGCACGACCACACACTTGCACTTTTACCCCCCTAAAAAACAATTTTGCCATTTTATAAGATAGATAACCCACTCTACAGTGTGCGGTCGCACTCTGATATACACACGCCTTGGGTGGTTAATGCACTCGGCCTCGTGCATATATCAGAGCGCGACCGCACACCTAAGAGTGGGTTATCTTTTACATAACATACAGTGGCTATGTTCAAATATGCCAGTAATTTCCATTTGTGAGGTAGTGCAACTTTCATAACTCACCCGTAGGTTTGCCACTCGTGCGTTATAGTCCTGCCCTGTCACTCATGGAAATAAATGGCATATTTGAACACATTATATGTCCTCTATGTATATTTTATCTGTGCATTTGCACCCGGGCCGTGCCTGAAAAAAGGCTTCCACTGCCAATGTACTTACCCGTTCAACAAAGTTAAATAGATCCATAATCAACAAATTTTGTCCATTTCTAGATGTAGAATAACGAAGCCTCATCAACAGCTGTTTACAGCACTCTGTCAATTATTCACCCACTTGGGTGCAAGAAAAAATAAGCAGATAGAGTGGTGGATAATCGAGTTTTAGAAGAAAAAAATTATGTTAAAATGTTTAAAGTTCACAATTTGCACTGTAGGTACTGTACAATATTTTTAAAATCACATATTGAGGGAGTCACGTGATGCAGTGCTCTTGCTAGCTGCACTCTCTATGAGCTCTGCCTAAACCCTGTCCATATATACATTCTTTTGGTCACCGGTGGTATATCGGCGTTTACAAAGGCAATATCCACTGATTGGAAGCATCAGAGAAGCTGGTGGGGACACAGATGGAAGAAGAAATGCCAAAAGCGGCAGCTAAACACACCCCTCCAGCAACCCCCGAAAAGGCCTCGAAGAAGCCTCGGGCCTCGCCGTTACAACCAGCCCAGCCTACCTATCATGGCAGTGAAGGGGAGGAACTGTTAACTGCGGCAAAGTTTCTCGAAGAATTTAGACCATTTAAAGCAGAAAGGGTTGAAATGGCTACCGAAATTAAAAATATCACCTCCACCCTGGAAGACCTGAACAGGAAAATATCAAACAATGAGGCACAGGTCAGGTCGTTGGAAAATCGTGCTGACAAGATCGATCCTGAGATTGTCAAATTGAATCAACGCATTGCCAGTCTAGATTTGAAAGTTGAAGATCTCGAGGGCAGAAGTCGAAGGAACAACGTGGTGGTGATCGGCCTGCCTGAAAGGGAAGAAGGAAATGACCCGATGAAGTTTTTCCAAAAATTTGTCGAGAGAATTGCAGGCCCTTCACCCTATGGTCACTGCTACAATATTGAAAGGGCGCACCGAGCCCTCCGTCCTATGCCGCTGCAAGGGGCGCCTCCTCGTATCTTCATGGCCAAATTCTTAAACTATCAAGAGAGGCAGATCTTCCTACAGAAAGTCAGGGAAACTAAAGTCCTGCAATGGGAGGGGTAAACCTAAGGATTACCCAGGACCTGCCACTATCGGTATGGCAGCGAAGAGCAGCCTTTCATCCCCTCGTCTCGAAGATTATTGCAGCGGGTATTAAATTTAAAATGGCATATCCCGCTGTGCTGCATGTCTATATCTTGGAGTCATGGAAAAAGTTTGAAGATCCTGATAAGGCCTCAACGGCACTTCAGCTCACACTACCTACCCTTTTTAAAGCCAAGTAAGGGTTCAGCTTCCCTGGGCATATTTGTTTCCCATGGCAGTTGAAAAAACTTTGAGAGCTTTTCCCAGTAATATGTTTGATTGGTCAGATGGCCTATAAAGATGAGATAGGCTGCGCTACTAACGTGGAACTGAAAGACCATATGCCTAATCTCCCGGTGATCCCCCCGGACAATAGAGATTCTCCTAATGCGGGCATTTGTCTGTGCAAAGGCAACCTCTTCATAGCCACCTAATTTGGTATTTACCTGAATCTCCTATGCATTTCGACAGGGACCTAGCTTCATCGTAGTAATCCAAGGCATCTAAGTCCCTCACTGGTTGGTCCAGGGATCTGGAATGGTCACCTCCAATCTATTCATGGCAGATACATGTTTGCTGGTGGAACAGTTTTGAGGACTCTGGGAGTTTCCAGGGGAGATTTGCAAACACGAAGTAACGGCAGCTCCTAATATGTCAAAATGCGAATCGTAGAGTCTGTTGGTGCCACAACTGACTGCAGTGTATTGCCTAGACTATGCTTTCCGCAAGAAGGGATTCATGAGTGGAACTGATAGGGGGAGACCGATGCTGTTTTTGGATCGGACACCGGAGCCTTGCCTTAACGTTATACTGTACCCGGGGGGACATCAGGAATATGTGTCTGTTATTAAAAAGGATGTTTTTTAGAATCTAATGCAGATTATTGTAGGTTAAGAAAATTAGTACCTGGTTGCTCTCGAGGCTCAGGTTGGCTTGACATTGTCTTGGGTTCTTTGGGGAAGGGACGTTGGGGCTAATCACTCCCCCTTTTAGGGATATATTAACAAATGTTAGATTATTACGGTTTAAGGATATGTAGATAGGAAATACATTATTGCTGGATGTTTCTCTACGCAGGGAAAACCCAAAGTTGGGCATTATTCTAACTGAAGGAATGGACGGGGGGGGGCAGGGAGGGACAGCATACAGTGATGCGAGCTGCCATCATGGACCGTGAAAATGAGGGAGGAGGGAGGATAGTAGGGGGCTGAGACTAAGAGGGAAATATATTACTTATGGGTGTTGCTTGGTTGGGAAAAATAGAGGGGTGGGAGCACAAGTCTCCAAGATTGGCGACAGAGAGCACCGGATAGGTAGGAGCAGACCATTGTTTGAGTTTGACATGCAGGATAATGGTGTCGTGTGGGACGATTAAATTTGTAAGCTGGAACATAAAGGGAGCACGACAGAAAGCCAAACAGTATAGTATATTGAAGCACCTAGAGGTGGTAAAAGCAGATATAGCGTTCTTACAAGAGACGCATTGCTTCAAACGGAATGTAACTCCATGAGGCGTTTACAAATGGGGACAGTTTTTTCTTCACAAGGTAGCACGCAAAGCCGAGGTTTTATGGTGCTTATGCATAGGTCCGTCCCCTTTGCCCCTCTTCAGGTTATTCAGGACGATGAGGGTAGATACATTCTTATCAGGGGTAGGCTACAAAATACGGAAATTCTCCTTGGTTCTGTTTATGGTCCCAACACTGAATCCCAAAGGTTTTTTGTTAAACTCCTGGAAGCCTTGACTCCATTTGTACAGATCCCCATGATTCTAGGAGGCGACTTAAACCTTGTTTTAGACCCTTTAATGGAGAGAACCAGAAAAATTATTTTGGCCTTCTCACCGGCCCAGCGGGCCTTGGGAGAATTGTTGGACCAGCTCGGTCTAGTGGACGTCTGGAGAATTGTTCACCCAAAGGCTAGGGAATACACGTTCACTTCTCAAGTTCACGTTACAGCATCCCGTATAGATTACATATTACTCTCTCGTACTCTCCTTCCTGGAGTGCTAGACACTGAAATTATGCCAGGACCCCTTCTGACCATGCAGCGGTGGTGGTGTCAATTTCCTTCTCTTCTCTTCCTAAGAAGGGCAGTAGGTGGAGGATAAACAACCAGATACTGCGTAACCCCAAAACAGTAGAGTTTATTTCAACACAAATAGAAGAATTTATAGCTAATAATCTGAAAGATATTATCAGTCCTGATATGGTATGGGGAGCGTTCAAAGCTTTCATGAGAGGTATACCAATTGGACAGGCAACCAAAAGGAAAAGGGAGAGGGTGCAAATCCTGTCCGAATTGCTGAACCGAATAAGAAGTAGAGAAACTAAATTGACTCCACAGTCTTCAGAAGACGAGAAACTTGAGCTTGTTAAACTGAGAGACCTTTATTTAAAATTGCTTGGGGAACAAGCGGAGTTGGCGTTAATCAAGATTAGGCTAACTATCTTGATCAGGAGAAAGGTGGTAGGCTCCTCGCCAGACGTAATCAAACAGTTGAATCCTCTCCGATAATCCTAGGATTCAATCCAAGGTAGATGGCCAAGTGAAAACCATGCCTGGGGAGATAGCGCAGGAATTCAGATATTACTTTAAATCCCTGTATAGTAAAATGGAGAACCCCCCCACTGAGATGGAGATACTCACCTTCTTAGAAGGATTGGATCTCCCCTCGTTGACTGAATCCCAACAAACGCAGTTGACTGATATCACCCAAAATGAGATTGAATTGATTATTCAGAGTCTCCCGTTAGATAACACACCGGGGCCAGATGGGTTCTCGTCAAATTTTTATAAAAAGTTTTCCAAACAATTATCCCCTTTACTCCTTATGTTATTTAGACACATTCTAAGTCATCAAACGTGGGACCAATCATTGTTTGAAGCACTTTTTGTTTTAATACCAAAGCAAGACAAACCCCCTGAACAACCAGCTAGTTATAGGCCTATTTCCCTGCTTAACTACGATGTAAAAATTTTAGCTAAATTGCTGGCGGAACGTATAAGTCAGGTATTACCCGGCCTTATTGGCCCAGAACAGGTCGGTTTTATGAAGGACAGCTCCTCCGCTGATCACCTTAGAACCCTGGCCCATGCCTTCTCGGTGTCCGAAGGAAGTAGTTCCGCTATGGCTCTGCTGTCTTTGGATGCCGAGAAGACTTTTGATAGGGTCCATTGGGGGTTTCTGTTAACCACAATGGGGAAGTTTGGGTTTCCAGATCCATTCTTAAAATGGATAGGCTCCCTTTATTCAAACCCTACAGCAAGAGTTAGTTGCAATGGGGCCACCTCGGACCCCTTTAATCTTTATGTAGGTACTAGACAGGGTTGCCCTTTGTCCCCTCTCCTTTTTAATATATACCTGGAACCCCTCATCGGAGCAATAGTGCATAAACAAGAAATAAATGGTATTAGAATTCTTGACTATATTGTGAAAATAACAGCATATGCGGATGACCTTTTGGTATAGGTTTCCAACCCGAGGACGTCTATTCCGGCTCTTCTGGAAGTTATTCGGGAATACAGTAGATTGGCCAACTACAGACTAAATTTAGATAAATCTGTGGTATTTCCCCTTAATAAAAATCTTTTTCGGCAGGAAATCACTGAATTTGGCTTGACCTGGAAATCAGATTCCATAAAATACCTCGGTCTTAGCCTAACAAGGAATAGGACTAAGATACGTCAGTTAAATCTGGATCCCCTGGTGCATACCATTGAACTGGATTTGGAAAGATGGGCAAGGCTTCCAATTTCATTATGGGGGAGGGTTAATTTAGTTAAAATGAATGTCTTTCCCCAGTTGTTTTACCCTCTTAGCATGTTGAATATCTGGATACCACTTTCCTGGTTTAGAAAACTCCATAGTATTATAGCTAACTTCGTGTGGGGTTACAAGAAATCTCGAATGGCCTACCATAGGTTGGCTGCACCCAAATCACTGGGAGGGTTAAGACTGCCACATTTTGCCCTTTATTTCTGGGCCATGCTTTGCAAATACCTGAGGTGGGTGAAGGGTATGGAAGTTTCAACACAACAATCGTATACACCTTTTATGGTTACAAATTGAGCTGGCCCTCATTCAGAAACAAGGGTTGAAGCCTGAGGCCCTGCTCTATCTTACTCCGAAACTCCCTCCCTCCCCTGCTACGTAGCTCCCCAATTGGGATTTCGGTGAGAACTCACATGCAGCTTTGTGGCTTCCTCAAATATGACTATATCAGGGATTGGGTGCAGCCTATTTGGGGTAATCCGCATTTTCTAACTGATAATAAAATTCTCAACCCCACGTGGTTGGCCCTGCCTAGTGCATGTTGTTTGAAAGAATTTCTTACGCCTGATGGCGAAGTACTCTCCTCCTCTGAGATCCTGAATAAATTTGAGATGTCCACCACGGCAGTTTTTAAAGTATATCAGCTCCGACATCTTCTGCTCAGTAAGATGGGTACGAGGGCAATTCAGAGTCCGAAAGTGGACTTCTATGATGCATTGGGACCGTTGGCGGGCCTATCACATGCAATTTCCAAAGTATACACAGTATTATTTGAATGGGCTTACTCCCAAAATCCGGTTCAAGGCTCATATTGGGCCTCAATGTTTCCTAATGTGGAACTTAATTGGAAGGCTCTATGGCTGAACTGTCACAGATTTCTTCTACAAGATCGGTTAAGATTGATGCAGTTCAAAATTCTCCATAATATTTACTATTCCCTGCAAAAGTTGGCTAGATTAAAAATAATCACAGAATCTACATGTAACAGGTGCCAAGCTGGGGTTGGGGATTTGATGCATATTTTCTGGAATTGTCCAAAGATAACCCCATTGTGGACAGAGATTAAAAACAGAATGAATCCAATGTTGGGACTGGGGGACCTTTTTACTCCTGAAATATGCTTGTTGGGAGATGTTTCTCATATTCCCGTCAGGAGTAGGAGGTTCCACATGGTTTTGATTGGGGCCACTCTTAAGAAAATTGTCCTCAGACACTGGAAGGACTCTGTCGTGATCAGCTACACAGAATGGCTGGAGGAATTGCTCGCCAGTTTGAGGGTTAAGAGAATGATAGCTATCCTCCAGAATAAGCTTCCTAGGTTCGATAGGATCTGGGGTCCCTTTTATACTATTTATTCACTATAGAAGCTCATAGTTTACCTGCTGATTGTTGGTATGCAATCTCGTTAGACTTGTGCTGGGGTTGCAAAGTGGTGGGAAGGGGAAGGGAGCGGTTGGGGGGTCTTTAGGGGGATGTTACAAGGAATGCATTAATCTACATGTTAACATAGGTATGTATGTACTTGATGTTACTGGATTTAATCTCTGTAACTAAAAATGGAATAAAAACTTAATGGAAAAAAAAAAAATCACATATTGAAACATTAAAATGATACCAATATATTTTCACTGCATCCTACAGTAGTCAGGGTACCTTGTAATTAACCTCTGTTTTACTCTGGCTGCAATGAGTTTGTTTAGTTAAAGATAAATGCTTAGATACATTTTATGTGTTTTATAAGCTTGTTTTCAGACTTTGGTCAGGTTTTTACTGCAGTCTTTGCATGTGAGTATGTATGCTGTTCACTGTTTAGAGCAGGATCATGGTCGTCAACTAGCCTCTTCAAGTTTATAATCAACAGGGTCGCCCAAAATCATCAGATGTTTGAATCAAAACTAGTTTGACTGAAAGTAATGAAAAACCTGCCCTACCACTTACAAAAAAAACTTCATAGCTAGCGCCCCATTTAGGTGAATGGGATAATTTGCACCTCATTATTTATTTATTCCAGGAAGGGCACACTGAGCAACAAGCTGATCGTCTCAAGGTGCGTCCCCTGGGGTAGAGGGGACAGGGGACAGGAAGCACAAATAAACATATATACAGCCAAAACAGAGTACAATTTATACAATAAATGCATAGTAATGTAGCAAACCATGGCTACAAGTAGTAGTAATAATGAAAATAAAAATCCAGAAGCAAATGGTTTGATACCTTTTAATGGACCAACATAGGTATTACAAAAAAGAAAACAGTTTTCTTTTTGTTACATCCATGTTAGTCCATTAAAAAGGTATCAAACCATTTGCTTCTGGATCTGTTCTTACAAGAACCAGTACGGCAACTAATCTATTTCTGCATGTAAAAATAAATAAGTGCAGCATGGAACAAATTTATATTGTGGAAGCACAGAGGAACTGGCAGGAGTTAACTTGTGGAGTACAGGCTGATACTTAGTAAACTAAACATAGTTCAGCTGGTAGGAAGAACAGAGAAAGTAAGTAACGATAGTTAGCAAGAAAGGGGTGGGGGTAATTGGTAGGACATAGATTAGGAAGGAAATAGGAGGGGACGAAAGAGGAACAGGAGGGATTGGGCACAGGTACAACTGACCGAGAAGAAGTTGTGTATGGCAGAAGAAATGGAGTAGGGCGAGGAAGAATGACAATCTAATGGGGACGTGCATTCCAAAGTTTAGGGAAGTGGTAGGAGAAGGATGCTTGGCCAACAGAGGTCAACCAATGAGGGATTATCATTTGGCGGGAGTCATAGGATCTAAGGGAATGAGCAGGTGGCGGGAGGATGGATAGTGAGTAAGTGAGATGGGGGGGAGCACATACCAAACCAACCTTTAGACACAAATTTAGCACAATGAAGGTGTCTACAATTTTCTAAGGAGGACAAGGCCAGTGTGCGGTAGAGACTGCAGCGATTGGGGGGCAAGAGCAAAGTGACAGGAGTTAAAAAGGGTGTCCAATCTGGTTAGGGAAGACTTGGAAGCAGCACTATAGACCACATCGCAGTAGTCAAAAATAGGTACGATCATCTTCTGGACAAGTTCATGCCTTGCCGATAGCA
Source organism: Neoceratodus forsteri (assembly GCA_016271365.2). Lineage (NCBI taxonomy): Eukaryota > Metazoa > Chordata > Ceratodontiformes > Ceratodontidae > Neoceratodus > Neoceratodus forsteri. The sequence goes on along the minus strand of CM057452.1, from coordinate 1,515,901,957 downwards.
GATGGCCGCTCTGGCTCCTGTATAATGTGCTAAGCTTGGGACGTAGCTTTTCCAGGATGGCGTCCACATCACCAGAAAAGCTGAGGTGCTGATCAAGCCACCCCACGATACCTAAAGGAATTGGTGTCCTCAAGGACTGTCCCATCAAGGGTGTCGAAGTGGGGGCAGAGAGGGGAGCCTAGAGAGCCTCTGCCTAGTGCCAAAGGTCATAGAGACTGTCTTCTTGGCATTGAGGAAGAGTTGATGGGAGCAAAACCAGTGCTGAACTTTGTTGAAGTCATGCTGAAGTCTGGCTGCTACATCATTAAGTGACTGACCTGAGGTAAAGAGGACCATATCGACTGCCTTTTCTCCCACCTATTGTTTCAGTCTCTATGGCAACAAGTTTTTTGATAGAATGCTTCAACACAAATCCAGCTTGGACAGTGGATTCTGAAACCAAACCAAACAAGGGTTTAAATGAAAGCAGTGTCATATAAAACCCGTCCCCACCTTGTTTTGCATTGTTTTGGCCAAACCCAAGTCTGCATGCAAAACTGTCAATATATTTGAGTCTTTTATTGAAAATGTTAATACTTTTAACACAATTCGAAGTAAAAACACAAAGATTGCAAGTAATTATGAAACGTCAGTTTTTAAGGACAATGGTGAAAATTGCAGCTTCCACAATAAAACTGTGGGTGCAATTTTCCAGTGCCCCTGGTTATAGCTTTGTACAGATGTTCACTTTAGAGCAGCCCTTTTTAGCATTTTTGCAAGCTTATTTGAAAAAGTCAATACTATGGGTAAATATGCTTTATTTTAGGGGGAAGCCACATTATTTTCTGGTACTTACTGTTAGGAACTGAAAAACTGCCTGCTTTCGGCAACAAGCACCTTCAGGAAGACTCGAGATCCAGAACATGTGTTTTATTTATTTCCCTTTAATAAGCAGGTGTCTTCTAGAATCTGTTTCTAGTGTACTTAAAATTACTATCTTCCAGGTTTCTGACTTTTCCCATTATAACTGTTTTAAATATTTCACACCGACAAGCATATGTTTCAGGCTGGCCCATTGATGCAGCGGTAGTGGTACAGCTCGTCATGCCAGTGAACCAGGTTTGGGTGGCAGTCGAGAATGTTGTGGGCAGTTTGGGGAAGGAGGAGGGAGGATCACTGCCTCTGCTGCAATACTGTCATCTGGGTGACCATGGATGGCAGTGCAGCAGAGGTAAACTGAGGGAGGGGAGGACGCTGACCGGAGCTCTGTGGCCACACTTGGCATGGGCATGTGTATAATGTGCTAACATCCTCAGGGGAGGAAACAAGTCTGAAATGCCCCAACTTAAACAGGATGATTGGGCGCACTCAGGCCTTGGCCCAGACACCCTACCTAAGGCAGAAAATCACACCTCAGCTGGAAGAGCCAGCCTGCAGCATCCTGCCTAGAGGGCAAGCCCAAGAGGTTACATCAAGGGGTAAGTGCCGAATGGTGGCAGCACTGAAGAGAGCGGGGCAGAAAATATAAATTTAAAAAAGTACACATTTCATTGTCTGTTTCAAAAACGACAAACTGCCCCAACTGGCTGCTGTATTTTCTAACATCAGACTTGGTTGAATGTCATGGTAAACATAATGATGTCATAACAAGTGTTATATTAAGTCAGGAAATCCCAACGGTAGCTTGTTATAGAGACTTCATGGAAACACTGTCAAAAATGATCTGCCTAGTCAACTGCAACAAGAGTTCCAAGAAGAACTACAGCACTAACCTCCAGACCTTCTTCAGATACAGTAGCGAGAGGAAAAAGACAAGAAATGGGATCTATAGGCTCAAGAAGGAAGGAGGAGAAAGGGTGGAGAATGACCTAGAAAAGGCAGAGATACTGAACAAGTATTTTTGCTCAGTATTCACCAGGGAAGGGGAGTGTGAGGGACCGAGACTCATTAAGAGGGGTATTTAGTGGAGGGAGGTAGACATCAGCCCATTCACGGTGGACAGTCCTAGAAGAATTTTGGGGGAAAAAAAAATCAGATAAGGTAATGGGGCCAGGTGGGATCCTCCCCAGAGTACTAAAGGAACTCAGGGAAGTGTTGGCGGAACCACTGGCTGCCCTTTTCAACACATCACTAGAAACGAGGGGAGGTACCTGAGGACTGAAGGAGGGCAGATGTGGTCCCTCTCCACAAGAGTGGAAGCAGAGAGGAGGCAGGCAATTACAGGCCTGTAAGCCTGACATCAGTAGTGGGGAATCTAATGGAGTCCTTACTTAAGGAAAGGACTGTGAAGTTTCTAGAGGATAGCAGGGCTCAGGATCTAAGGCAGCATGGATTCTCAGTGGGAAGGTCATGTCAGATGAATTTTATACATTTTCTTTTACTGGGTAACCACAGTGGTAGATCAGGGAGAGGCAGTGGATGTGGCCCACCTGGTTTTCAGCAAGGCCTTTGACACTGTCCCACACCGGAGACTGCTAAATAAACTGGGGAGCCTGGGAGTGGGTCCTACGGTGGTAAAGTGGGTTGGGAACTGAATCAGGGAGGGGCATAACAAACAGGAGGAAAGAGGTGGTGATGTCACTGTATAGATCACTGGTGAGGTCTCAGCTGGAGTACTGTGTTCAGTTCTGGAGACATCTCTGGAAGGATACTGACAAAACAGAGGCAGTCCAGAGAAGACAACAAAGATGGTACATGGATTGCACCAGAAGTCCAACGAGAAAAGACTTAAGGACCGTAACACCTATTCACTGGAGGAAAGAGGGGAGAAGGGAAGATATGATACGACAATTTCAAGTACCTTAGGGGAATAAACAGGGTATAGGCGAAAAGCATACAGTAGTTCAGAGAGAACTCTGCACAAGAACGAGGGGGCATGATATGAGGCTGAAGGGTGGAAGACTCAGGGGTAATGTTAGGAAGTACTTTTTCATTGAAAGGGTGGTGAAGCCATGGGACAGTCTTCCAGCAGAAGTGGTGGGGGCGAAAACAATACAGGGGTTCAAAAGTACATGGGATAGACATGAGAGTACCCTGGAGATGTGCAGAGCAGGACAGCCGCATATCAAATAGGATCGGGGCTGCAGCAGTCAGTAGGGAAAGGGGCAAATTAGGTGGGCCAAATGGTCCTTATCTGGCGACAGATTCTGTTTCCAGCATGTCTATACTAACCTGCTGGAAAAAAAAGAAGCCCCTACTGGGCACCATACTTCTGGGTTCGGACAACAACAGATTTTGCTGATTTTCCTTTGAGGTGATATTTACATAAAGATTATTGCATTCTCCCCAGGGCAACAAGTCTTGTGAGAATGGGAAACAGCAAATAGAAATGGCGTGTGTGTGTGTGTGTGTGTGTGTGTGTGTGTGTGTGTGTGTGTGTATATATATATATTTTATTATTTAAAGTGTATTAACTTTTTGTGAAGCATTATAGGTAGATTCATTGTTACATATACAGGCAAAGTACAATGATTAAGACAGACAAAAATATAATGTAATGCTGTTGGTTAAGCACTGAAAACAAATAAAGCAAGGTCCCTTGTCTGTTTGTACTCAGGCAGTCCTGTTTATATGTAGTTTCTTCACCAAATACCATCATCTTACGGAACACTATCTGGACAATGCTCCATCAACCATAACAACCACTTATTCCAGAAGTTGGCAGAGGTTTTCATTTTAAGATTTATCCCCGCTGTCGGCTTTTCCATTTGGTAAATTTGTTGTATGGTGCCTTCCCATCCTCTCTCTCTCAACAGGGGCAGATTTTTGATGACCTTCTTTGTTGCCGTTAATATAATGGCTAGGAGGGACCTGAATATGTTTGTTTCGAATATGGTCACGCAAATGCAGTAAATGCAGCAAGATGGCGGTTGCAAATGCAGCAAATGCAGCAAGATGGCTGTTGAGGGCGTGAGGGTGCCCACCTCTTGGAATGGCTCTTGACTTGCCCTTTCTATAGCCTACTAGCAGAGAAGCAGCACCGGACAGCTTGAAACAATATGTGTATGGGTGGTGCACGCCTCTCCACACGTCCTCCAACATGCTGTGCCCCGTATCCAGTCATATGTCCCTGTTATTTGTGGGGTCCTGAAGCAGCGAATGACACTTCCATCCATACTCCCACCACACATGTGAGGCTGTAATCTTGTGTTGGTAAGGCAAGGCGAACTTTATTTATAGCGCGCCCAATCCCAGAGACTGAGCGCTTTACATAAAACAGTAGCAGAGGTAGAGTAAAAAATCTAAACCATAAAATATAACCAACTAATAAAAGTTCAAATCAGGTAAATCAAATTTCAAACACTTACAATTGTGTCAGATATCTTAAGTAGCATCGCCCGGGAAGGCCAGGGCAAAAAGATGTGCTTTTAAGCCTCTTTTAAAGGCCTCGACTGATGTAGTATACATTGTACTCCATTTGGAGTTGGTCACTGTTATTCCTAATTCTGCATGCCACCAATCTTGAGTTTTCTTTACTTCAGTTCCCTCTTTGTTATGTATACCTCTGTAAGTTGGTGAGATGACATGATCAGGGATCCCATGTTCCTGGACCTCTAATATTACCTGAACAAGAAGCTGTGCATCTTCTTTTGCCCAGTACAGACCAAATTCCTCCCTTAGACAGGGCCTCACTTGCAGATATCTAAAATGATCAGAGGGTCCAAGGTGAAATCTTTGCTGTAGGGCTGGAAAGGTTTGGAATACACCTTTGTCATAATACTGATAGCTGTGAATAAGTCCTAGTTGTTGCCAATGCTTTACGGTGGGATCTAGTCTAGCCGGAGGGAAATGTGGGTCAGAGATTATCATTTCTAAATAGCAGCCGGAAGATGTGAGATCTGGCAAATGGAGTAGGTCCTGCCAGTTAGTCAAGATGGGGGTTGTATAATCCAAATCTATTCCTTGTACTTGTTCTACAGTACAGGGGATGGATCGAATTAGTAGGGCAAAGATTTGGTTGTAGTAACACATTGCTCTATCATAGATTTGGTTAGCCTAGTCTACTAGTTCTATTTCTTTCAAGTGTAGCATAGAGGTGGTATCGAGCCACTGAAGTGCATGTGAGAACAGGGCTGCCTGGCAACAGTCCCTTAACCTAAGTAAGGCCAAGCCACCCTTCTGCTTGGAAAGTTGTAATATTTTATATGCAATTCTCAGTTTCCCTCCTGCCCATAAAAATCTGGCTGTTTGTCCCAGCTATCGAAAAGTGCTTTCAACGGTAACGGATATTCTGAAACACTACAGAAATCAGGGAAGGACATTCATTCTGATGATGTCTATTTTTTGTATTAAGGGGATCGGCAGGTGCCACCATCTCTATAGATCTGCTTGTATGCTGCCTCTCAAAGGATCATAATTAACCTTGTAAAGGGTGGAACAGTCCAGGGGGAGCACAATACCCAGATATCTAACCATCATGCAGTCCCAGCAAAAGGGAAAGCCAATTCTTATATATTGGGGGTGGGGTTGTACTCGGTGCTGAATCTGTTTGCGAGCAGAGGGGAAGTTAAACACACTCTGACAGCATACAGCAGATGACAGGACACAATACTGTCTACTCTTATAATATAAAAAAATGATTTTAGTACCAGGTTATGCTCTCTTCAGGAGGGATAGGGAGGGCAAAAAAAAGGGGGGGGGGCTGTATGTCAGGGAAGGCATAAAAGCAAATGCAGTACAGAGTAGACAGGGAGAGGCTGGGGCATGGTGGATCACCCTTTAGCCAGGCAATGGCTCAGCAATTCGCACAGGGGTGATCTACAGGCCTCCAGCTCAAGGGAAGGAGGTGGATAGGGTGCTAGTGGAAGAAATGCATGAGATGGCAACAAAAGGGGAGGTACTGCTGTTGGGCGTTTTTTTTTTTTCTTTTTTCAATTCTTTTTTTCTCACCCATCTGACTGGAACTCTCTCGGGCTACCCCACTCGCCAGACCGTGGTACCACCTGCTGTGTCATCTTCAAGGACATCGCAACTCCCAGAGGACGAGGGGGGGGGCTACAACCCTGGGGAGATCATAGGGGCAGTGACAGGGAGACCAGCATTAGGCGTGTGGCGGCGGCACTGGAGGAGCCGTCGCCTATCTGGTGGATGGGGGCATTTTCCCGTTACATTCCCTCAACCCTCCTTTCCCCTGTGCATGGTGCATGCCCCCAACTTCACAGCGCATGGCAACCCTATCAGTGTTGGGCCACGCTGCGAATGTGCTGCCCAACACTCTGTAGCACCCTCCGGTCTCCTCCAGAGTGCGCCGGAAAGCCATCCCGCGAACCCTCCCCAGGACAGGAGAGCAGCCCAGTGGGTGCTCAATCCAATCCTGCCCCTGCTGACCCCTGGTGCCAGAACTCGCTCCTGAACCCATGAGCAGACTAGGTGGGCCAAGCGGTCCTTATCTGCCGTCAAATTCTATGTTTCTATGTCTAACCCGGGTCACCAGCGTGGTGCAAGATGTGGCGTCCAGCACCTCAACCCCCAGCGCTACCGGGCCGGCCCGCTGTTGGGTGATTTTAATATGCCAGACGTGGATTGGACCATCCTGGCGGCAGCCTCAGCCAGAAGCCAAGAAATGTTGGACTCCCTGCAAGGGGCAGGCCTCAGGCAGCTAGAGGTAGAGCCCACCAAGGACAGGGTGATTCTGGACCTAGTGCCAACCAATGGAGACAAGACCACAGAAGTCCGGGTGGAAGGTCACCTGAGGTCCAGCAACCACCAGTATGTTTTAACATGGGTACAGAGTCACAGTCAAGCCACACAAAGGCAAAGGTCTTTGATTTCAGGAAGGTGGACTATGCTAGGATGGGGATATGTATCAAAGAAGCCATGGCAGGGGGCCGGCCTGTCGGCACAGCGGCTGGATTTCCGTCTGCGACACTGGCGACCCAGGTTCAGGAGTGGACCCAGGCTGCTGGAGGGCTCGCCGGGTAGGAGAAGGTTGGAGTGTCCAACTACAGCTCAACTTCTTTGGGGGGAGGGAGGGGACACAGCCCATCATATGCTGACTCCTGGTGGAGGCCGGGGGGTACAGCAGCACGTCAGCGCCCTGGGCTTGACTGTCCTCAGACGTGGTTTGGAAAGTTCCAGGGCAGACGCAGGGGGAGGACGCTGCAGACTTCAGCGCTTGTGCCTGACATCAGGGCAATCTCAACGTCCATAACAAAATGGGAAAATGCTCTCCGGAGTCGGGAGGATGGAGTGCCGAGCTGGGTCCCAATCTGCCGCCTGCCCAGCTGTCTTGGGGGCCTGATGAGACTTGAAGGTTTGGGGTTAGCCCACCCCGACCCTGCATGGGGCGCAAAACCGCAGTGAAATGGGGACCCTGAGCAGTCAGGTGAAGGCGATGGTAGGGACAGGCTTAATTGGTACCTCCTAACGATGCAACGCCAGACCGGGGAGATAAACTGCACTGAAAAAAAGAAGCCCTGGTAAGGGGCAGTGGCACACCTAAAGGAGCCACAGTGGAGGTGACAAACCAGTGCATTAGGCTGAAAAAAGACAAGAGAAGGAAGAAACCACTATGGTTCTCAAAAGATGTAGCAGAGAAAATAAGGACCAAAAGGATGGCTTTCAGAAAAGACAGGGAGACACGGAAGGAAGAGGATAGAGTGGTGTACCTAAACTGTCTGAGAGAAGCAGGAAAAGCTATTAGGAGTGCAAAAGTGCAAACAGAGGCAAGATTCTTGGACCGCTCCTCTTTAGCCTGTTCCTTAACTTCCTCCCAGATATCTGCCAGGAGAAAATAATCTTATACGCTGATGATGCTGTAATTCTCTCTTCCCACAAGGATCCAAACTCCCTACGAAAAAGCCTGCAACTTGCTTTCTCTAGTGTTGAAAGGTGGTTCCTGGATAGTAAACTTGTGCTAAACCACAATAAAACAAAAGCCATGCTCTTCTCAATCACCAAAACAAAAACAGGCATACTCCACTCACCATACAAACCTCTGCGGAATTACACTGGACCAAGTAAATACTTTCAAATACCTTGGCATCACTTTTGACCAAGGGCTCACCTTTGCAACCCACATTGACAACACTGCGAAAACAGTGAACCAACGCTTTGGAATACTATTCCGAACTGCAATTTCTAAATCAAGCGGCATTGAGAATAGCTATACAGAGTTCCATAATCTCAATCATTGACTATGGCCTTATTATTTATGGCTCAGCTACCTCCACTGCTCTAAGGCGATCTCAATCACTCTAAATAAGGCCTGCCGTGCTCCTCACGGGGCTCAAAGACTGACTCACACATGTGATCTGTACTATGAATCAGGCTGGTTGAACCTATCAAATCGTCTTATTTATCTTACCTGCACAATGGCAAAAAAATCTATCTTGGGACTGACTCCATTATGTATTCAAAACCTACTCCGACTGAATCCTGGCTCACGACCCTCCACCAGATCTAAACGCCAACCTTTCCTGGTTCCGAGATGCCGGACTGCACAGGGACAAAGATCTTTCACATACAGGGCCCCGACATGGTTCAATGCGCTTAGTCCACCTACTCTATCCTCAACCTCGCTTGAAGCTTTCAAATCCATGCTCTATGCCCACCTCACCACCACTAGCACCTGTGATTGCACTAGATAAAGACTACTACTCCTCTTGTCCATCCTCACATCTGAGGCCTCTTCCTCCCTGACTAATGAACCCTCTGGTACCTCTACTACTTCCTGTCTCCCACCCAAACTCCACTCCCCTTTTTTCCTGTCCTCTCACTTCCCCTCTCCACCACCTTTCCCTCTCTCTAGCCTCCTTTGGCGCCTAATGATCACCCTTCCCCTGGAAGTTTCCTTAACCCTCGAAATTGTCTACTCGCTGGAACCTGTTATAGCTTGTTTTTCTAATGAAACTTAAAAACGTTACTGCCTTAAACTGTTAATAGCAAATTTATGATGTAACTTTCCTGTCTGGTTTTACCTATAATGTGTATCGTGCCTTGTTAAATGTTCTTTGTGACGTGGAACCTTTGTAAAAGAGCCCTGGCTCAAAGGTATTAATTCCTAGACTAATAAACTAAACTTAACTAAGATTAGCACAGATGATGAAGAAAGGGGACAAAACATTCCATAGGTACATTAGTGAAAGAAGGAAGTCCAGGGGTGGGATTGTAAGGCTCAGAGGGGATGAAGAGAGACCTGGAAAAGGCGTCAGTATTAAATAAATACTTCTGTTCAGCATTCACTGAAGAAGGGACGGGACAAGGACCACAGCTGGTCATCAGATACAAAGTGGGAAGGGAGGTAAACACCAGTCCATTTACAGAAGAGAGTCCTAGAGGAGCTCATGAAACTGAGGATGGACAAGGCAAGGGGACCAGATGGCATACATCCCAGGATATTAAAGGAACTAAGAATGGAGCTAGTAGTGCCACTGGTAGCCATGTTCAGTGAGTCGCTCAATGCAAGAGTGGATCCAGAGGACTAGAGGAGGGCACAGATAGTCCCTCTTCACAAAACTGAAAGCAGGGAGGAGGCAGAAAACTATAGACCAGACAGCCTCACCTCAACAGTGGAAGATTATGGAGGCACTGCTTAAGGAAAGGACTGTGGAACACTTGAAATCCAGTGGAGCACAGGATCAGAGACAGCATGGATGACTTCCGGTGACGTCACCGACCTGGATGCAAGAGTAAAACCTAGCTCTGCTGATCCTGGGCTAAAAACAGACTCTCTCACAAATAAAATGCAAAATAATCAAAAAAAAATATCAGGGAGAGCCACAGCATTGAATGGGAGGCAAAAAAAACAATGTATGCACCCCCAGAAGCAAGGATTCGGCAGGATTCTCTTGTCCTTCATTAAGCTCTGCAGAGATTCAACCAGACATGGCAGCTCCAAATGGGGCCTCCTCTCAACAACCCAGCATTGCTACCATTCTAGCAGAGTTGCAAGAATTCAGGACTGAGGTTCGTACTTTCCGGTTAGAATTAACTACTGAGTGACTTCCGGCGACGTCACTACTGCAATGACAGCATAAACCTGTCGGCTCCTGAACCTCCCTGAACAAAAACTCCTTAATACAGCGGTTTTCAGGAAAAAAAAATGACAGAAATTGCAAGGAGATTTGTTTAAAATGCCAAAGAAGCGAGGGCTCACAGGCCTCCGCTTCATCCCGCCGTGGCACAGCAAAAGTCAAACAAATACCCTTAAACTACTATGCAGAGGCAGAAGACCCTAGTACTCATGGAGCTACGAGACTTCCGCAAAGAAATGCACTAGACAGTTACTGCCCTACGAACAGATATCACCAAAGTTGAAAACAGGCAAGAGGTGCTTGAGATAGAGGCCACGAAGGTAGACTGCAAGGTTAACAGCGCGGAACGCGTGATTGTACAATTGCATCAGGAAATCCAGGGGCTGCAAACTACAGCAGAGGATGCAGAAAGTCACAGTAGACAAAACAACATTCGCATCTTGGGAGTTCCAGAGGGAGTGGAGAGTCCCGATAAGTTAAAATTTGTCAGACAGCTCCTCCGAGATGCAGTTTAGCTTCCTGAACCACTGACACTTGAGCTGGAAAGAGCACATCATACCCTAGGCCCAAAACCTGCACAGGGAGCCCGCCCTCGTACTATCCTGGTGCAGTTCCTCCGCTTCCAAGAAAAGGAAACTCTACTACATGCGGCTTGGAAGCAGGGGGAGGCACTTTTTCAGAAACAGCACACATACCTCGAAAATGACTATGCCCCAGAAATAATGAATCGGAGAAAGCAATACATTCCTGTTATACGTGCTCTCAAGATGGCAGGGATTCGATTTTGCACTCCCTACCCCGATAAAATAGTAATACACTTCCCAGAAGGGTCCCAGACTTACGAGACAGCGCTGGAGGCCACAACCGAGCTCAAAATCAGGAACTTCAAAGTGCAGCAGGGCCCTACAAATCAGAAGCTATCCCTGGCCTCTAAATTATCGCAGAGGGTCTAGAATGCAGGGGATAGGGAGGCACGCATACGGCAGGGGCAGGAAGCAATTAAACAAATAGCCAACTCCCTTCGCCAGCAACCAAAGATATCCACTTACACTGATGCACCCCCCACGAAGATAAACAGCGGAGGATCGCCGCGTTGAAGTTTACAGGACTGATCACAGTACGGGGGTTGGGGACTGAAAAGTCACCAACATAAGAGGGATGCCAGACCAATCCAAGAGGGACAGCATCTACCCAGGAATCTGAATAAAGAACTCCAGGGACATACCATCGAAACATTAAATATACAGATAAGACCCAGTCCACTAAAAATTTTTCTTTTCCATTTCCTTACTAACAAAGTTTAAACTAAGGGGTAGGGATGGAACATTCTCTGCTGACGGTGGTGCTGGCATCCTCGCAACCCCCCCCCCCCCCAAACTAACAATCTCCCTCTCAGCAACAATCCTCTCAGTAAGTTTCTTTCTTAGGCCTAGATCTGCGGGCTATCATCCTACCCTATCAGAGATGATGAGGGAGACGGCCTGTACTACTGTACTATCCTAACCCGACTGGGACTGCGGCCTGTATTTGCTGCTTACTAACCACTGACCGGGGGGGGGGAGATGTGAGGCTACTCTGATTACTAACAATAGTAATTTAAGTTAAACCAATATGAGCGTAGTGGGGGAGGAGGCATTAAGCCGCTAGTACATAAATAACTGTATTAGGCAGCGCTAGGCAAGGACTGATGCACGGTCTCCTCCTCTCCACCTCCTTCCCCTTCCATCAAGCTGCAATTCCCACACCCTACTGCCTGTACCCTACATTCTAGAAGGAAATGGGATTTGATCCCAACGGGAAGATTACAGGTCGAGATCAGCCAAAGTGTTGCCCACTCCGCCTAATTCCCAAAATCTAAACCCTTCTCTAACACTCGAAGACTACCACTGGGGAGGAACGGGATTGCAAATGACGTCCCAAAACCCATTCTCTTTGACACTAAGAGGTGTCAGTTGCTCTCAATACATACGGAAGCTCAGGTGAGTGTCGTGGACATATGGCCACTGTGATGGAAGTTTCTTTTCCCGATGGCTGACCAGACTGGTTGTGTTGGCTCAGTTGGCCCAAATATTTCTCTGGTCCCATCAAAGCTGGGAGCTCCACTCCCATCAAATTTTTTCTAATGGTCACAGGGTTAATGACCAGGTTTACCTGCTAGTTGAATTACAACAAATTACCTGCCAAATGGCACAGGCTCTATACAAGGCAAAGTCTACAACCCAGATGAGGTTTTCAGATAGTCGCAGGTTCCTATTAATAAGGACAGGACTTTCGGTTTTGATTATACTATTAGATGAAGAAAAACTGAATTCTTGAAATATTTTAGAAATGAATAATCAACAAACAACAGTATACTCACTGAATGTTAATGGTTTGGAGAGTCCCATAAAGCGGTCTAGGGTTATTACCCACCTGAAAAGAACTACAGCAGAGGTGGGGTAAACAGGAAACTCATATGACTCAAACAGAGCATGGAAAACTAAAGGGAAGGGTTTTTTCTCAGGTGTTCTCCTCAGTAAAGGGCTACGGAGGAAGGAGGTGAGGTGTTACCATCCTAATTTCAACTCATACCTCATTTAGACTAGTAAGAGAATGGGCAGATCCAGAGGGGAGACTAATAATTTCGCAGGGATGGTTGCAGGATCAAGAGGTGACACCAGCGAACATTTATCTCCCTCCAGCGGCAAATACCCCAGCTATTAAATACCTCCTTGACAAAGTAATTGAAATTACCAAGGGGACCCTGCTTCTGGCGGGTGATTTTAACATAGCTCCCACCTCATCCCTGGATACCACAAGCGCACAGAGAGGCAAACAACCCGCTTCTCACAAATTCTTCAAACGATTTGGCCAGGAGGTAGGTTGGCTGGATGTATGGCGGTCTGTGCACCCAGGTGTTAGGGGCTATACGTATTATTCAGCAGTTCATGGCACCTATACATGCATAGACCATTGTTACACACAAAAGGAAAACTTAGATAAGTTGATAGATGCTAAAGTCGGTATCATAGCACATGTAGACCATGCACCAGTGGAAACCACTTGGTGCTGGAGGGTGGAGAAGCGCCGCACTAGATAGAGGTTTAAACCCTACACATCTCAAGAGTGAACCCTTCCGGGAGTTCCTCAGAGCGAAAATAGAAGAGGTACTGGGGGATAAAGCACACCCGGATAGTACAGTGGTAATTAGATGGGACACCCTGAAAGCGGTCCTTAGGGGCCACCTAATAAAGCACACGGCCCGCCTTAACAAGGTACGTCTAGAGAAGCAACGACAACTGGAACAAACACTGTAGTTCCTCCAGATGGCACACCAACAAGGCGACACCTCAGTTCAAGGCCACCTTATGCAAACAGAGAGTTGGATGATATATGCACCCAACAGACCGAAATAGCATTAGCCTTTTTAAAGCAGAAATATGGTGAGACAGGCCCCAGAGCCACCTGCCTATCAGCATACTGACTTTGTGGGCAACATAAGGCGTCCACAATTGCAGTCATTAAGGAACCCACAGGTCAACATCTAACTAAACTGAAAGATATTACCCAAGCCTTTACACAATATTTCAAAGAACTCTATACACTGGAACAACCCCCAGATCCTAAACAAATTAATGCCTTTCTGGGCAAGCTAAACCTCCCTAAGCTAGATGAAGACCAACAGACTTCACTTATAACCCCTATCACTCCCCCAGAATTAGCTGCAGTGATAGCTCGATCAAAAACACTGAAAGCCCCTGGACCAGATGGATATGGGGCAGAATTCTATAAAATCATTTCCCAATCCATATGCCCCTTTCTCTTGGATGACCTAAATGAGGTGATGCAGGGCAGTGCCCCCCCAAGTTGGGCATTTGCGACTATTTCTCTTATATCCAAACCCGGAAAGGACCCCATACAGTGCAACTCGTACAGGCCCATTTCAGTGCTTAATGCAGATTACAAATATTTTACATCTATATTAGCCCGAAGACTTGATGCAGTCTTACCGACCCTGATCAACCTGGATCAGAAAGGATTTGTGAGTGCTAGATCTATGACAGACAATACTCGTAGGACCCTACACCTGGTTCAAGAGATGCAGTCCAACAGAGCACCAAGTACCCTTCTCAGCCTAGACCCTGAGAAGGCGTTCAACTGAGTGTCCTGGCCCTTTCTCTTCTCCACCATACACAAGATGCGCTTCCCCCCATACTTTATAGACACCATCCATACCCTTTACTCCTCTCCACAGGCATGCGATAAGGTGTCTGGGCATCACTCTGACTACTTCCCCTTGAGGAGGGGCATGAGGCAGGGATGCCCCCTGTCCCCCTGACCGTTTGCCAGATTCATTGAACCAATGGCGCAAGCTGTACAAGTGGCTCCGGGGATCACGAGTATGAGGGTGTTGGGCAAAGAACACCAAATTGCCTTATACGCAGATGATGTCCTTCTCTTTCTCTCTAACCCCATACAGTCTGTCCCGGCAATGCTTGGCTTACTTGAGGAATATGGGTCCTGTTCGGGATATAAGCTCAACACAAGCAAAACTGATGCCCTAGTCTTTCACTTCAACCCTCCAGGGTGGTTTAGGAAGAGATACCCATTCAGATGGAAACTAGACAAATTAAAATATTTGGGCATTTACTTGACCCACAAATCAGAAGACACAGTGCATCACAATTATGACCCATTTCTGAAACAGATGAAACACGACCTGGAGAGATGGGACCTTCTCCCTCTAAACTTGATCCAAAGGGTGGAGGAGATAAGGATGGCTGTGCTCCCAAGGGCCCTTTACCTTTTTCAAAATGTCCCTGTTAACCTCCCAATAAAGATGTTTCGCAAGTGGAACATGGTGATTTCTAAATTCATATGGTCTGGCAGACACCCTAGAGTTAAATTAAAAACCCTTACACTACCCAGAGCACAAGGAGGCCTGGCACTCCCTAACTTTAAACTATACAACTGGGCCTCTCACATAGCATTTATAATACAACGAGGTTCAACTACCACAGTGGTCCAGTGGAGGGAGATAGAGGAAGACATCTTGTCTACCCCAGAATAGGAACAAGCACTATTCCATCGAACCCCTTCCCCACACATACATTGTAACATAAACCCATGGATCCACCACCAAATACACACCTGGCACACTATACAGAAAGCTCTACAACTCTCCCCTTACTTAGCCTAATTAACCCCAATAAGCCTGCTAGAAAACTTTCACCCCAATCGGTTCGACCACACCTTTAGGGAATGGAGACGCCTACATCTTGACAACCTAACACAGTTCCTCAGGGGCCAGCAGTTTAAAACATTCGGGGATGTACAGCGGGAATCTGGGCTAAGACACACAGACTTATTTAGATACCTGCAGATAAGGCATTATTTTAATTCCCTCCCAGCGGGAGTACATAACCCAGAGGGATATCCACACTTAATGAGGCTGCTACTGCAAGTGTATCGAACCACTCACTTACCACATGCCATCTCGATCATATACAAATCACTGGTGGAGACCTCGGAGGAAAATACATACTTAACTAAGGAGAGGTGGAACTCAGAGATGGGACTCCACCTCACCAATGAGACATGGGATGCCATTTGTCATTCCACCTCTAAGCTGACCTGCTCCCATGACTGGTGGCCTTTCTCCTGGCAGCTCCTAATTAGAGTCTTCTGTACTCCCGCCATCACATCACATTTTAGTAGAACTGCATCGGCAGCATGCTGGCACCTCTGCGGAGAGACAACTGCACATCATACACGTGTTTTGGCTATGCCCTAAACTGCAACCATTTAAAAAGACCCTCTGGAGGGAGCTGGAGGAAATCTGGGGCCCTGGGATCCCCTGGACAGGAGAATTATTTCTCTTACATATCTCCCCCCCGCGACCTAAGGGGCTCCCATAATGCCCCCTTGCTGGGAATATTGCTTTGCGCTGCAAAAAAAGCAATAACAAAGTGTTGGCTCACCAGCATGGTTCCCTCAAAAGAATCCTGGAGAACTACAGTGAATGGTATTTACAGAGCAGAGAAGATCACAAACTCCCTGAATGACAGAGCAGAAGTGTGCTCAGTGAAATGGAATAGGTGGCTCATTTATGCCATGTCCACGGATTCGGCCTTTGTACCCTAGAGTAGAATGGCATAGCGTAGGAGTCCCCCCTATTACCATTTACCTATGCTGCTGGGGGTGGTATCACTAGCAAAGGAGGCACACACACAAATCCTGGGCAGCTAGACAGAGGAGGGAATGGAGGAATAGCAGGTGTTTTCTTGAAAAGATCAAGCGGAAGAAACGAAAAACTTCAGGGAAAAAACAAATGCATGATGCTAATATAATGTAAATGAATACAATATTTATTAACTTCTCACTGATTGTCTAACAGTACGGAATCTCCATCTCTTTGATGATGATATAATATCCAGTGTATACTCCTGTCAACCTGAGCTAAACTGTTTTCTTTTTATGATGGAAGGAACTATGACTATGTAAAGTTGGAAAAATCTAATAAAAATTATATTTTCAAAAAAAAGAATTAACTACAGAAATCAGTAAACTTACATCTCGTGTTACTGAGGTTGAAGCACAACATACTGAATTAGATGACAGGACTGACAGGCTGGAACCCATGGTAGTGCACTTGCTAGATGAACAGCATGCTTTAAAAGAGAAATGTGAGGATTTGGAAAACAGATTGCACAGGAATAATTTGAGAATACATGGGATTCCGGAGAACGAGGAAGGGAGAGATATTTTAAAATTTGCGGAGGAGCTCCTCCGCGACTCTCTGCAATTAGACCCAGTTTTTAAATTCGACAGAGTGAGTCCATAGGGCTCTATCACCAAAACCAGCTCAGCCAGACAGACGACCTCACTCCATCATAATGACGTTTTTAAACTATATTACTAAACAAACTATCCTTACCAGAGCCTGGAGAATGAGGGATACTAAGTATAAAGGAAAGCACATTTTAACGATTACTCCACATCTATTTTAGCCAAGCGCAGGGCCTACGCTCCAATACTCCATCTTTTAAAGCATCAATAACTAAAATTTGCTACTCCACACCCTGCTCGACTAGTCATCATGTTTCCAGATGGCCCCCAAACCTTTGAGACACCAGACGAAGCAACGGAAGCTCTTCAACTCAGGGGCCTGGTTCAATCCACCCAGGAAGACTCCTCACTTAGGAAAACTCAGCAAGGCCTTCGCGATGCTGTTTGGGACACTACTAGGGATCTGGGTTCCAGAAAGAGACAGAGTCAAGCAACCCTAGAGGATGTTTAAAACTTTTACAAAGATTTCAATGACCTGCACCGGAGTGAGTGGCGAGAGAGGTTCTGCAGAGACCTGAAAACTGGTAACTTGCCGCGGAGGTGACTCTGTATTCAGGGACTACACAATGCAACTCAGAGAAGTCTGTCTGGGGTGGGGACATTGGAAAATGGAAATCCTGCTTGTATTCCCAAACCTACAGATGGGAAAAAGGTTAGTGAATCAGAAGGATGTTTCTGAATTTCCCTTGGATTATCTCTACCCCCCACCCCCAAAGCTTGCTGATGGTCCTCCCACAGTTATTGTTTAATTATACCATAGCCCAGGAAAGGCAGCATGACTTAATGCATTTGTTGCAATGCTACATGCCCATCTGACCATTACAGGGTCAGAAATCCATCCCTAAACGGTCAACGTATCCATAAGGCCTTACTGGAGATGAGGCACACAGGGACCATTTCCTGGGGGTCTCTGTTCCTCATTTTTATTTCCAGTGTGGCCTGCTGCACCGCTAGGTACCAGGAAAATAGTGGTGCTGGGGGCCCTTGCCGTTGCCTTGACACGCCCCCCAGGGTGCATACATCTGCCCCTTTAAAGAAGAGATATCTGTCCTCTCCTTACCTTGGGAGCCGCTTAAATTTTCTGCCAGGTTCAGAGTCCTGCTACAGCAGGTACAATTTGCTGGTACAAAAAAGTTGATGCCCTGTTGGCATTTGGTTAATTTGGCAGTCCTAAAAGTACTGAGCGTCATGTAGAACATTAAAATGCAACAGGCCTGCACATGTTTAGTTGTTATAGGCCTAGTGCCGAATTTTTTAGATCCTTGTGTAGTTTTAAACACTCTGACAGTGTTATGGTGTTTGAATAGAGCAACAGGCAGACATTATAATTTGCTTATATCAGTGACAGTACATAAAGCAATTAAATACAATATTATTGAGCATCAGGGTGAAAAGGCATAAGTACGGTAGGAAGGGGATATACTGTACTTTTAACACGCAGGAAATATGCATACAAGGACTGATCAGAAGTAGATATGGCTAAGTCAACTTTGATTTTATCTTTAAATGTGAATGGGATTGGGATTGGTAATCAGGTAAAGCGCTCTCGATTATTTCAATTATTCAGAAAAGAGAGACTGGGGCTTATTATGCTGCAGGAAACCCACATGTCCTCAGACGAACATAAAAAATTTCAGAGGTGTGGGTATTCTGTAGTAACTGAATCGTCCTATAGGGGTGATGATTCTACTCTCCCAGGAGGTGAAATTAGTGATGGGCAAGCTGTACTCAAGACCCGTTATCCTGGCATCTGTCTATTTGCCACCTGGGTCAGGGAAGCTCTTAGCAGTGAAATTCTTTGTGGATTTAATGTCCCTCACAGAGGGACAATTGCTGCTGGGGGAGACTTGAACATCACTTTAAATCCCTCTTTGGATGCTGATACCCATCTAGCCCATAGATCAAACGCTCTCCAAAAATACACAAAACAAACCATCACTTCTCTGGGCTTGGTGGACACCTGGAGACACTTTTTTCCTAAGACAAAAGAATACACCCACTGGGCCCCTCACGTGGGAAGTGGGGCTCAACTGGACTACTTTATAACCGTGGTCGGGCATTTAGACTCCATTTGTGATGTATGGCATGGGATCACCTTCTTATCAGATCATGCTCCCTTATATCTCAGGGTAGACTTAAAATATTACTATTATAGCTGATCTTGTTGGATCAACTGATCTGGCTTGCACCACTGAGACCTGGCTGGATGAAAATCCAGGCCCTATATTGGCCTCGGCAACTCCAGCTGGGTTCTCGGTGATGCACTGTCCAAGGCTGGATCGTAGGGATGGGGTGTGACCATTATGTTTAAGACTGAGCTGGGCCTTGTGGATGTGCCATTGGGAAATACCAGATCCTTTGAATATATCCTGGGAGAGGGTGTAGGCTGAGGGATTCTCCTCATCCACCGTCCACCAGGTGATGGTGGAGAATTCCTGCAGGAGATAGCAGACTTCATAGTCAACATGGTGTTGAGGTCCCCCAGATTGATAGTTCTGGGGGACTTCAATGTCTGGGTCGACGATGAACTCTTGCACTTTGGTCAAAATCTCCTCCAGCTGATGATGACGCTGAGCCTAACACAGGTGGTTACCTCCTCGACCCATGTAGGGGGTCATTCACTGGACCTGATCTTTCTTCTGGGTATGGAGATCGCTGATTTGGGGGTGGAGCCAGTCAGCTGGTCTGACCATCACACCATAAGGTTCAGTTTCAGGGTGCCCCCCCCAAATAGGTCTGCCCCTAAGGAGATGGTTCAGTACCGCCCTTTACGGGGTATTAACACCAGTGACCTAACGCCGGTACTGGATCTATCGGGCTTGTCGGGTGAATGCATGAGTCCAGATGATCTTGTACTAGCCTATAACAAGGCTGTGGGAGATGCTCTGGAAAAGATTGCTCTTTTTCGTCTACGGCCTCTCACCCTTCGTTCAAGGAGCCCTTGGTTTGATGGCTCTTTGAAGGACTTAAGGCGAGTTGGCCGAAGGCTGGAGAGAGCCTGGCGGACGTCCGGCCATGATGCTGACAGGTTTAGGTTGATGGCACATTGTGATGGCTATCAATCAGAAATCACCCGTAAGAAGGCAGAATTCCTGTCAAGGGAGATTTCTGCTGCACAGAATCGACCGGCTCAGCTTTTCCAGACTGTAGACAGACTGTGCAATCCAATCTGTCTCCAGCCCAGAGAAGCTTTTTCTCAGCTGAGATGTGAGGAGTTCACTCGGTTTTTTGCAGATAAGGTTGCAAGCATCAGGTCTGGCATCGGTCCGACCTCCCCTATGAAGGATTGCAGTGGTCGACAGGAAGTGGCATGCACTCGGTCTGTCTAGTCAGATTTTTGCAGGCTAAAGTTTACTGGCATTGTGAAGATCATCCAAACATTGCAACCAACTAGTTGTAGTTTGGATCCGGGTCATACACCTCTTTTAGTGGGATGTGTAGAAGTTATCTGCCAGATCCTTGCTGACATTATCTGGAAGTCTTTGGAGAGGGGGGTCTTTCCTGACCCCCTCAAGGAGGCAGTCGTTTGACCACTCCTTAAAAAACCCTCCTTGGATCCAGACTGTCTAGCCAACTACCGGCCTATCTCTAACCTGCCATTTGTTGGCAAGGTTATTGAAAAGGCGGTTGCATTGCAGTTGGATTATCATCTTACAACTCACAATGTCTATGATACTCTCCAGTCTGGTTTTAGGAAGAAGCATAGCTCGGAGACTGCCCTTGTCCAGGTACTGAATGACCTCCTAATGGCTAGAGATCAAAAGGCATGTACCATTCTGGTCCTTCTTGATCTCTCTGCTGCATTTGACACTGTAGACCATGGTGTGCTGTTGGAGCGCCTGCGTTTTATTTGTGAGCTGTCTGGTACAGTCCTCAAATGGTTTCATTCTTACCTCACGGACAGGTTTCAGAGAGTTGCCACTGGAATATATTCCTCTGGCGCTCACTCCCTGCCTTGTGGGGTACCGCAGGGTTCCATTCTAGCCCCCATGTTTGCAGTGTATATGCTGCCATTTGGAGATATCATCAGGCGATACAGTCTGGGTTTTCACTGCTATGCAGATGATACTCAGCTGTATTTGTCCTTTCTGCCCGGACAGGATGATGTGCTCTCCGTGCCAAATAACTGCCTTGCTGAGATCAGACTTTGGATGAGTTCCAGCTAGCTGAGACTGAATCCGGATAAGACTGAGGTGCTGGTAGTGGGCCCAGGTCGTCCAGGGGCGGGTTTGGGAGCTGGACAACCATCAGGCTTATTACTTGGTGGTATGACGCTCTCTACCTCCGATCAGGTGCGTAATGTGGGCGTTTATTTTTGATGACGGTCTGACCCTAAAATCTCAGGTGTCAGCTGTTGTCAAATCCTCTTTTTACCATCTGAGGAACATCGCCCAGGTGAAACACCTGGTTCCTCCAGGTGATCTTCCAACATTGGTCCATGCCTTTGTCACTACCTGTCTTGATTACTGCAATTCTCTCTACCTACAGCTACCTGGGGTTGATATCCACTGCCTGCAGCTGGTGCAGAACTTGGCGGTCAGGCTTCTGACTGGGACTTTTAGAACCAGTCATATTACACCTGTGCTCCGCGAACTGCACTAGCTGCCTATTTGGTGGCGGATCACCTTTAAGGTTGGCCTACTAACCTTTAAAGCCCTACATGATCAGGGACCCAGCTACCTGAAAGATCTCCCGATACCCTACTGCGCCCTCCGTCCTCTCCGTTCCGCCAACGAAGGATTGCTGGAGATTCCCAGGGTTCAATTAAAGACATCAGGATCCCGTGCTTTCGCTTTTTCAGCGCCAACCCTGTGGAATTCTCTACCTCGTTGGCTGAGAGAATTCCCAACTGTCAATAGATTTAAAATGGAGTTAAAGACATATTTATTTAGTTTAGCTTTTCCTAGTTACGGATGATATGTTTTAATGTCTGTTTTAAAATCTTATTTTTATGTATATGGTTTTTATGTACAGCGCCTTGGTTTTGAAAGGCGCTATAAAAATAAAGATGATTTGATTTGACTTAGGGGTGCAATATAAGCAAACCAACTGGCGCCTGAACCTTGCTCATCTTTGGCACCCAGAGTTCCTTGAAGTGGTCCAGGACGCTGTACCTAGAATTAGACAACAAAATACGCAACATGCAGTTGCCCCCACAATTCTGTGGGATACTTTACAAGTAGTATTAAGAGGAGAGATCATACAATTTTCTGTCATTAAAATACGGCAGAAGGAAGAAAACACAAAGACCTGCAGGAGGAGCTATTACATTTACAGCACTGGCCAGATCAAAAAGACCCCACAATACGACAACGATTAAGAATTATTAAACAAAAGCTACAAAAAATAGTAGACCAATCGGTACAACAAAAACTATGTTATCTAAAGTTAAGACATCATAAGGGGGGACCCAAGGCCTCCAGAAATTTAGCAAGAAAATTGAGAGAACAGAGAACCACAGTGGACATAATCAGCATGGTAGATCCTAAAACGGGGAGATCAGCAAAAAGACCCCAGAAAATTAGACTTATTCTACAGCGGTTTTACCATGAGTTGTACACTAAAGAAAACGAAATTCCCCTAGGCAACATCAAATCATATTTACAGAGTTTACCAATACCACGAATCAGCCCACTACAGCCTGAAGCCTTGCTGGCGCCAATCAAAGAGGGAGAACTACTACAAGTACTAAAAAAAAAGCTCAGACCCTGAAGGCACTAGGTCCAGATGGTTACCCCTCTGAATTTTATAACAAATTCAAAAAGCTACTACTACCCATATTACTCCCGGCCTTACATGCAGTCCAGGAGAGAGACACCCCCCCCCACCCACATGGCAATATGCCACCATATCAGCCATACTTAAACCCCATAAAGATGTTAAACACCCCTCCTCATTTCGCCCCATTTCAATACTAAATTATGATTACAAAATGTTCATGTCAGCCATGGCCTCTAGAATAGACCATTTACTATCCGGCTATTATTGACCCTGATCAAGTGGGCTTTACTAAGGGCAGACAGGCCTACGATGCCACAAAGTGTGCACATTTCTTAGTAGATTATGTCATAGAAAGACAAATCCTCTTGTGCTACTGGGGTTAGATGCTGAAAAGGCATTTGACCAGGTCAGCTGGTCTTTTTTATGGCAGACTCTGGAGCACTTTGGATTCCCGGAACAACTTATAAAACAATTACAAAATATTTATGCCTCCCCTAAAGCAAATGTTAAGGTGGATGGGGCACTTTCAGATGCATTCCAGTTCTCTAGGGGCACCCACCAGGGATGCCCAATGTCCCCATGTTGTTTGCTCTATATCTCGAACCCCTGGCCATTGCCATCAGAGCTTCTCGGGACATAGAGGGCCTTCCATTGGGAGGTCGCCTGCACAAGATATCACTATTTGCGGACGATATTGTGCTGGCTGTTACAGAGCCTGAACAATCCATCCCAGAGGTATGGAAACAGCTACAAACTTTTGGTAAGCTACCAGGATATAAAATGAACAAATCAAAAACTGAGGTATTGACATACAATTACCTCCATCCCTCCCACTTCAAAAAAGACTTCCCCTTTAAGTGGCACATACAAGAGATGAGATACTTGGGAATAAAGCTAACAAGAAACCCCATTCATGCAGAGCTCTCAAATCTAGAACCTTTAACCTTAAAATTGAGGGAAGATCTATCTCGTTGATAACATCTCCCCCTAAGCTTTTTTGAGTAGGATGGATACAATTAAGCAGAATGTATTTCCCCGCATATTGTTCTTTCTTCAGACACTGCCCTTCACCCTGGCTAAAACATATTTCCAGGCATGGGACAGAATGATATCCCGCTTTATCTGGAGCAGAAAGTGTCCCAGAATTAGATATTCTGTTCTGCAACTGGCCAGAGAGAGAGGTGGCCTTTACTTCCCTGACCTAAAAAAGTATGTGATGGCAGCACAGTTAAGGGTAGTCCTACACTGGCTACATAAACAGTATGATGTACAATGGAAACAATTAGAAGTAGCCTGGGGAGACCTATACAACACTCAGGAGCTTAGTCTGGGGTAGAGTTCACAGCGATAAGTCAGTGTGTGTGCAGAGAGGGCAAAACGGCATATGCTGTTATAACATGTGCTCCATTTATGGAGGGATCCTTTGTTAGCATTAAGGTATACCTGTGAGCAGTATGTAAGGGACGGAAGGAGGAAACCTTGAGCAATAGCAAGCCGGGCAGCATCATTCAGGGAGGACCTAATTCTATAGGCAATACCCAGTTTGGAGTTAACTGCCTTGCAAGTAGCTGTGAGGAGGAGGTTAAACTCCAGAGAGGGGTCAAGTGTGACTACTAGGTACCTAAAGGAGTTAGATACCAACGGGGAGCCATCAAGACATAGTACTGAAAGATCCAGAGCACAGGATTTGATTCTAGAGTGGGAGCCAAAAAGCATAGCCAAGGTCCCTAGAATTCTGCGGCTGCAGAACTTGCAATCTACCGCAGAACTTCTGCGGTGCCTCAAAATTCACTCTTCTTGTTGATTTTTTTATTAATATTTCTGTTTTTCCATAGAATCTGGTTCCCTTCCCCTCTTTTTACATCCTAAAGCCCCATATGCTCAGAATGTGATGGTATCATTGCTATAACATCATACATTAGCCAATGAAATGGCTGCAATCTGCAACAGAAATGAGCAGTCACTTATCTACCACAGCTCCCACTGCCAGAGACAGTGGCACAGCACATCATGCATGGTGATATTTGCTCAACCTGCACTACAGCCTAATACAATTTTCAGTCTTACATTATTGCATTAGGGTCAACTTAAACAAAACCTTGTCAATAGCACAGACCTGTTAAGTCCATACCTCACTTTGTACAAACCTATTTGTGCCTTTAAGGTACAGAGATGCCATCTAAAATGAACTGGTAAAATGAATTTAACTGTCATTTTTAAGAAAAAAATATGCCCAGAAAAGTGGAATATAATAATGTGTAGACCTGCTGAAAGAATAGACCTGTTAAATAATTACACTATATGCATTTTTGCCAGGGTTATTGATTACATATTGTCATTGGTTGCTAGAATCACCTAAAAGTTATGGAGAAATGTTGTGTGCAGGAACAGCTGTTAGGCCAGTGGGTTACATGCTGTGTTTCTGTGCCGGCAACTCAGGTTCAGAGATTAGCTCTGGGAGCTGGCTGGGCAGCACAAGGATTGATGGAACACATCATTGCTCGGAGCCTGGGAAGGTATGGTACAGTGTTCTGTCACATGGTGGACACATTGTGCTGGTCTGGAGAGCTCTATCTCACAATCGGTTCACATGCATGTCATGGTCTGATGGTGTTACGCAGTGTGTCAGGGAAAGCAGGTTGACATCAAAAATGAGTTTAGCAATAACTCCTCTATTCCATTTCTAATGGGACCTGTATGAATGAGGATGCAAGGTCATGGAAATTAAAAATATATATATATATATACATATATACACACACACACACACACACACACACACACACACACATGCAGTATCTCTGTCTCTCTAACCACACACACACACATTTGTATGTATGTTACAGATTACATATAAATATAAATATATAAGTGATACACAGTGAGAACCTCATGAGTGGTGTAAAAAGCACATACAAATATATAAGTGACAGACAGTGGAAACCTCATTAGTGGGATAGATAGCATGCATATAGAAATACCTTATTTGTCACATAAGATCCCCTCTGCATATGTCATTTGTTTAACAGGCTAGGACCTCAAGGGAGAGACATTTTGATTTTTTAGGCATAAAATTATTTTTATAATTCTGTTATTTTTTGAACTAGTGTTACTGTGCTTTCCACCATCCTGATTGCTATAAAAACTGCCATGAAAGTGAAGTCAGGATGACAAGCTGTCACTGTGATGTGGTAGTTTGTTAGTGCCACAGAACTTCCGCAGAAATTACAAACCACCGCCGCAGAAGTTCTGCAGCAAATGGTAGTCTTGCCGCAGAACTTGGTCCCACTGTACCGCAGAAAAGTAGGGGCCCTGAGCATAGCCACAGTTTTCTTAGCATTAAGTATGAGTTTGTTTTGTAGAAGCCAGACTTGTAAGCAGTCAAAGTCAGCCTGAAGATTCGCCTTTACTGATGTGGGGTCTTTACCACTAGCGAGAAGCACCATGTCATCGGCATAAAGGATCAGCGAGGAGAGACAGGGAAGTGAGGGCAGGTTGTTAATAAAGAGAGAGAGAAAAGGAGAGGGCCAAGTACAGATCCCTGGGGAACTCCAACAGAGGTTAAGGAGGGGTCAGAGACAGCAGTGCAATTTGAACAAATTGTCTCCTCCCAGTGAGGTAGCTATCAAACCAGGAGATGGCTGACTGGGAAAAACCCAGAACGGACAGTTTGGAGAGTAGAAGGGGTGATTCACAAGATCAAAAGCCTTACTGAGGTCAATATTTATTTGTTTGCTTTTGGTAACCGGGTGGGTGCACTAGGCACGACCCGGGAGAAATACAGTTTGAAATACATGAGTACATATGTGACCCAATACATGGAAAAAGTTACACAGTTAGGAGGGATTTCACAAACATTCAAACTTAGGTGAAAGATGGCCCCGTGAGCAGGCCCTTATCCATCGCTGTTAGGACTTCATTAGATACCGGAAGTAGTGCAGTTGTGGTGCTGTGCCCCGTTCAGAATCCATGTTGAGCAGGGGATAAAAGGTTGTGAAGGTGCAGATATTCTGAGACCTGGGTGGCAACAGCCTTCTCAAGTAGTTTATTTAAGGTAGAGAGAATGGCAATCGGTCTGTAGTTAGCCATTTTTTTGGTGTCCCCTTTTTTGTGTACAGGGACAACTCTAGCAGTTTTCCACAGTGTTGGCACTGTCTAGGTTAGTATAGATAGGTTAAAAATTCTTGCAATAGGGGCAGCAAGAGCTGGAGCTGCCATTTTGATGAAATAGGGCAGTAATCCATCTGGACCAGCAGATCCATGAGGGGAGATAGATTTAAGAAGAAGCAGCACCTCAGTAGTGAAGAGTGATCTGAGCAGAAAAGAGGATCCTGAAGGATGGTGGATATCAGGTGGGGTGCAGGGGACTGGTTAAATTTTGCAAGGTATTCAGAGAGATCAAAATATTACGCATTCAGGACATTTGCAATCGTAGGTAGATTGTTACAGTTGGCGTCATTTAGCATCATTTCGGTTATGGCCGTCTTGGGCCTTTGGCCTATGAAATTTTTGATGTGGTTCCAAAAATTCTGGGAGTCACCCACTGAAGATTGGAGAAGCTTAAGGCAATAGTTCCTTTTTGCCCTCTGAATATCTTTTTGCAGGCATTCCTCATTTTCCTATAATTAGCCCCGTCATCTGTCCATTGTGATTTCTTGGCCAGGGCCCAGGCCTTATACCTTCTTCTCATAGTCTGAAGGAGGTCTTTATGTAGCCATCTGTTTGCAGAGCCCCTAAGACGCATTTTTTTCAATGGGACGTGCAGATCCTGTAGGACTAGTAGCTGAGAGTTTAGGTAGTCAAGTGCTGTATTTACATCCTCAGTGATATAGATAGGCAACCAGTCGATGTTATTAATATCATCAAGGAGTGCACTTGAATTCAGTTTAGAATCCGAAACTGAATAATTCTGGGCGGGGGATGGGGGCAGTGACCATTCCAAATGCAGAAGGTAGGTAGGTGATCACTGATAGAATCAGAAAAGCTGCCTACAGCAATCATTTTATTTGCTCTGTTTGTGGCTATCCAGTCCAGGAGAGATTGATGCTCACTACTTGCCGAGAGGCGAGTGGGGCTAGTAATCAGCTGTGATAGGTGAAGTCGGGCGACAGCCTCCGTGTACAAACCACAGTGGGTACCTGATAGGTCAAGGTTGAAGTCACCCATTAATATTACTTTAGAGTAGAGAGATAGACCAAGAGCCCATTTAGGTCAGGGAGTGCTCCCTTTGATCCGAGTGAGCTGCAGCGTCTGCTTCAATAAATTACACTTAGCAGACAGGATTTTATTTAAAAACTAACAGGCTGCAACAACAGTTGTCTTTAGTGAAATTAACCAACCAGGATTTAGTTACAAATTTGCAGGCTGCAGCGACTGTAATATCAGCTACAAAAACCACACAGTCTCTCAGCAGAGCGTCCAGGATGAGCAGGAAAAAGGCACCAAGATTTAAACTAATGCAGTTCTCTCTCTCTCTCTCTCTCTCTCTCTCTCGTACCATCCGATGGCCAGCTGGGGAGCTTTGGATCGGGTGTGCAGAGAGGGAAACCTGGAGAGGGCTTATTTCAGCTTAGCCCTCACGACCCTTCCGATGGCCAGCTGGGGAGCTTCGGACCGGGTGTGCAGCTCGGGAAACCTAGGGAGGGCTACTTTCAGCTTAGCCCTCTCGACCCTTCCGTTGGCCAGCTGGGGAGCTTCGGACCGGGCATCACTAGACTGTGGTTTACAAATAAAATACCCACTAAAAAAGCCTGGATTGTTTTGTCAAGGGAGATATATGCCCATGAGAGACTCTCAGCCAAGATGATGGACAAAGTTAAGAAATTTGATGTACAATGGCAAAAGTGGATATCATACCAACTAAATCATTATGATGATTTTGTATCTTAAGCTATGTACTTAACATGTAATTTTGCTCTTCTTTTGCACTGAAAAGATACTCGGGATATGATCTGTGATGCTCCTTGAATTTTAATGGGAATAAAATCTGGGAGGGAAAGGGAAGGGCCCACCTTGCTATGCCTGATTTGATTTGAATGGATCACAGACTGAACTTAGAATGAGTAATTATGATTCTCTGGATACTGAAGTAATAAGAAGATATTAATTTATTTTCCCTTAATATGACTACTACAAGTATACATGTAATGTATTGTGATGTTATCAACTAGTATTCATAGGTGATGTGTTGCTGCCTGTAAAATTGTTGCATTTATAAATTCAATAAAAAGACAATTAAAAAAAAAAAACTAAAAAAAGAGTCAGCATGGATTCACAGCAGGAAAGGTCATGTCAAACAATATGACAGATTTGACAGGGTGATGAAGGTGGTGGATTGGGGGAGCAGTACATGCCGCCTACCTCAATTTCAGCAA
The DNA here is from genome assembly GCA_016271365.2 of Neoceratodus forsteri. Taxonomy (NCBI): domain Eukaryota; kingdom Metazoa; phylum Chordata; order Ceratodontiformes; family Ceratodontidae; genus Neoceratodus; species Neoceratodus forsteri. Next base: position 1,515,873,081 of record CM057452.1, on the reverse strand, counting down.
GGCCTTCAACACTGTTCCACATAAAAGGCTGTTAAAAAAGTTGGGTAGCCAGGGTGTAGGCCACAAGGTGGTGAACTGGGTTAGAAACTGGTTAGAGGACAGGAAGCAGAGGGTGGTGGTAAATGACATCCAATCTGTGGCAAGGAGGGTGACCAGTGGGGTACCTAAACGATCAGTCCTGGGGCTTCATTAAAGAACGTCTTCATTAGTGACACTGCAGAAGGGCTGGAAGGGAAAGTTTGCATGTTTGCAGGTGACAGCAAGATCTGCAACAGGGTAGACACTCCAGATGGGGTGCAGATAATAAGGAGGGTCCCAGGAAAGCTGGAAAAATGGTCAGAAGAGTGGCAACTGAGGTTCAATGCAAAGAAGTGCAAAATCATGTACCTGGGGTACAGAAACCCTGCAAAGAGCTACAGGATTGGGGGGGGGGGTTGCTTACGGTCACCAGGGAAGAAAGGGATTTGGGGATTATAATCTAAGGTGACCTGAAGGTGGCCAAGCAGAGTACCAAGGCAGTAGGAAGAGCTAGTGGCATGTTGGGGGTGTAAAGAAGGGGTATCACTAGCAGAAGGGAGGTGGTGATACCACTGCGCAAAATATTGGTGAGGCCTCATCTGGAATACTGTGTGCAGTTCTGGAGGTCGCACCTTGAAAAGGATGTAGACAGGGTGGAGGCAGTTCACAGAAGGGCGACTAAGATGGTGCAGGGCTTACACCAGAAGACATATGAGGAGACTGAAAGACCTCAATATGTATACACCTGGAAAGGAGGGAACGAGGAGATATGATAGAAACCTTTACGAATCTTAAAGACATAAACAAGGTGCAGGTGGGTGACATCTTTCAGTATAGGAGAGGTACAAGAACGAGGGGACATGATATGAGATTCGAGGGGGGCAGGATAAGAGGAAATGTAAGGAAGTTATTTTTCATGGAAAGGGTGGTGGATGCATGGAATAACCTACCCCAGGAGGTGGTGGAAGCGAGCACAGTGGGGGGATTTAAACATGCACGGGATAGGCATAAGAGAACCCTAGAGTTAGGAAGGAGAGGCTAAAACCGATGTCCAAGTAGGGTTAGCGGCCATTGATTCAGGTAAAGTATAAGGGCAGACTGGACAGGCCTAGCGGTCCTTTTCTGCTGTCAAATTCTATGTTTCTATGTAGTAGTGCATATGCTGGGACAAAAATGGAGGTCTGGCGGACCATTTCCTGAAGCACATAATTTATTTATTTATTGAAATGTTTCACCAGGAAGGCAAATTGAACAAGTCGCTCGTCTCTTGGTGTGACCTGGGGGTACAATTGGAATGAGACATTAAACATTCAAGTTACAAGATCAACATTAACATACAGCTGTAAGAAAAATAGGTTATTGGATAGGGAAACCTAGGGAGGGCTTCTAAGATACTGAGTACATAACATGTAGAAAGAGTGGACAATAACAAGTGCCAGGTTAACAAAGTAAACAAGTGCTTACGTGAAAGAGAAGGGGGGAAAGGGAGTGAGGGGTGAGGTGTGGGGAGCGAGAGGGGGAGGAGTCGTGTCCCTGGAGACTCCTTCAGGATGCAAGAAACCCTGCAAGGGAACTGGGGGACCAGAGAGAAGGGATAGGACAGTGTCCCAGACAGACCCCTTTAAGATGGTGGGGGAAGGGAGTAGATGAGAGATACAAGCCCCTTGGGGATTAGGATAGGGACCCATGGAGAGCATTCGGGGTCCTTTACATTCTGTGAGAGATCAAGGGAGGCCTGTAAGGGGAAGCAGTTAGGGGGCTAGAGATTTGGGGTGGTGTGCACAGGGTAAAATGAAGGTGAGGGAGGGAGAGGAAGGAAATCAGGGAGGGACAAGGTAGGTGCAAGGAAATTATTGAGAGCAGAGCTGATGCAGTAGGCAGAGGATGAGTGCCAGATTTGAGGGGGGGTGGGAATTGCACATTTTTCGAAGGCAGTGAGAGTAACCAGATTGGCCAATTTGGGTGAATCTGCAGGGGACAACTAGGGTACAGGAGTCGGTTGATCTAAGGGAATGGGAGGGTGGGGGTGTTATAAAGGAGGAAGTGAGGTAGGAAGGGAGCTTATCCACCCATAGTAAAGTAAGTAAAACATTTTTATTCATAAAGAATTTATGAAAAGGGACAATATTCTACTGAGCAAAGCTCATTTCTAAAGAGGTCCCTATATCGCTAAATAATAATTACGTAAGAACTTACCTTGACAGTAGATCTTCAAGGGGATCTCAGTCATCAGGTAACACCATAGGAACCTTTGCTGTCAGTGAAGAGCAATCCACATGGAAGATTTTCAGCAGTACAACTGGGGCCGCCCATGCTATGGATATCCACAGATGTCAGCAACCCTATGTAGGCAGAGGTGGCCCCACTCCCTCCTTAGTTCTTTCCCTCCGGAGATGAAGGGAGCAAGGCTCATGACCTGGGGAACCAAGGAGAGACTGAGAGACCTGGCTCTAGATAAAGGTGATGGAATACAGCAGATAGCCAGGTCTGGAACAGGAGCCTTAAGAAGGGGGATGGTGGAAGGAAAATTATACCTGATAACAGATTCCCTCAAAGATCTACTGTGACCGTTAAGTTCTTATGTAACTGTTCTATCTTCCTCGGGGGTATCTCAGTCATCAGGTAACATCGTAGGAATGAGTGTCATGCAGTGACAAGTACAAACCTTGTCTGGGAGGCTGGATCTCCGTAAACTTAACCCTTAGGCTGCCAGAAGATTTAGAACGTATAGGTTTTTAGGATGTGTATACACATCAGCAACACAGCAAGGGTTAAGACAGGAGTCATTGCAACACAGCCCTGCCAAAACCTGCATGGGCTCTTGAGGCAATGTCCAGACTGTAATGTTTGGTGAAAGTGTGGACTATACTCCAGGTGGCAGCTGCACAAATGTCAGCGGCTGAGACCACTTTGAAACAAGCCACCGAAGTGCCATGCCTCTGGTGGAGTGAGCTTTGACAGCACCAGGCAATTCTTTGCTATACTACTTGTAGCAGAACACAATGCAATTTGGCAACCATTTGGATAAACATTGCTTAGAAACTGAAGCGCCCTCTCTACCTGGGGCGAAAGAAACAAAAGTCAGATTTTTTTATTTCACTGCAGGAGTCTGAATCTAGGATCCTCAGTGCTACGTGTATTAATGTAATTTTGTATTGCAAGTGTGTCTGTGTTTTACTGGTTTTAGAACCTCCTTGAAGCCCTGCTTTCAGAAGCAGGAAGAGGGGTGAGTAGTCCATTTTTCTGAAGAAACTACCACCCGTTTTAATGACCGAATTTTTAACTCTGGGCATTATTACCTGTGATAGAAAGCCAGGGCCACGCATGAGTGGTCTTCACTTGTTAAAAAATAAACAATTTTAAGTGTAGGGAGCTGCTTTGCAGAGCATGACCCTTGGTGAGCACTTCCGGGTCAGCTCCTGCATTAAAAGCCAGACCTGCTGCGAGCAGGGCGAGCGTGTTGACGCGCACAAAGAAACGCGCATTTGGTTGCATGTCTTGCGGGGCTAGCATGGGTAGCATATGGATAAATAGTGAAGTGGACCTGGGACAGTATATGTAAGGTAAGCATACTGTAATATACTCATCTGAGTGAATACAAGACTTGTCTGTGATCTGTGATAACTTGAACCTTGGGCTTAAACTGAAGGTGGCTATTATATATTGAATTTAAATCCTAGAGTCAACACAAATGATATGGCAACTACCATCAGGACCCTTGAAGGGGAAACTGGCATCAAACGTGTTTGGTGCCACATGTACCAGTTAATAAAACAAGTAGATAATACAGCACCCTTTACTTGTACTAAGTGTCAACAAAATAAAGAACTGTCCTTAGAAATCAGTCTTTTCAACAGCAGACTATTAGCACTTTAAAACAGCCAAAAAGAAATGGCTAGCAGGTTACAGGCCTCCTCTGGTGATGCAGTGACTAATTCTAAATGAGGCATAACTGTTAAAGAAGCTACTAAAGCAACAGTAACAGTCCTGGATAAAGTTAACGATAATTTAATGACCGAAGTGTTGCCATCAACCACAGCTGATAAGTACACAAGTACCACCCAAACTAATCCAATAAATAACAAAAGGAATAGGGAGAAAGAAACTGTGGATGTCAGCGATGAAGAATGGTATAAAGTACAAATTTCAAAAACATCAAAAAGGGGGCGTACAGCAAATCATTTTCAAATACCCTTACTTAACCATTCTGACCCACTACTTTCTTCAGAGGAAAATAAACAGTTTCCCTCAACTTAACTCATGAGAAGCAGTCAACCCAGATCTCAAATAAAGTAGTACAAATTAAAGGCAACACTACTAAACCTCTGGCGTTGGAAAGAGTACAAATATTAACCACAACTACAAATAGCTCAGAAATCTCAAATAGTAGTATGATACCTAGTCAACCTTTAATAACTCAGGAGACAGCCGGCCTTGTGGCACTGAGGGTTGAGGAACTGGATGCCATGGCAACCTGGGATCGGGAACCAACTCTGGTCATTTGGGGGATCAGCCAGGGAAGTAAGGACTGAGCATCTAGGAGGACTGCTCTCCTTCCTCGGGGGCGCTTGTGCTGCATGCATCAGCACAAGAGGGATCGAGACGTCCCCAGTGCTGTAGCTGCCTCAGGGGATGGAGACAGCTGCTGTGCCCACGCGCAGGGCGCCGTGAAAAAATGGAGGAAAATACAGGACCCAGCAGGACCCATGATGGCCCCAAAGGGCCAGAGGACATACCTCCGAGGGGGGTCATAGCTCCTGCCGGGTCCACGGAGGTGGTAAATAATGCTGTGATAATAAAAATAACTCTGGAGACGGAGGTAGCTGGGAATATGACTGAAATTGAACTAGGAATACCAAATGTTAATAGGGAAGTCCTAGTTCTCGGTGACACCATTATAAAACACCTGAACCGGGCCATTTGCAATGTAGACAAATCTACCAGGACTCTATCCAGCTTCAGCGGTACCAGATTATCTGACATAATGGGAATGATGAGCAATATTCTGCATAACTCCACTGAAAATCCATTAGTCATCATACATGCAGGTGCAAATAATATATTCCATGAACCATTAAACAAAATAAAACAGGATTATGTTTTGTTAACTAACAAACAAATTGACCATGGCTGTGAGATTGCTATAACTGAAATACTTCCCATTCTGGAAGCAACCAGCCTTAAACCCCAAACAATTAAAAGACATAAATAAATGGTTGAGGAACAAGATATATACTGTATTACTCATCGGGAAGAACTTTCAAACAGGTCTGGACTCTTCTGTTGGGATGACTTGCATCTCAGTAGAAGGGGCAGCTGACTTCTTGGTAAACATATTGGCAGTTTAATTCACAAACATTTAAACTGATTAATAAGGGGGATAGGCATGGTACAACATCCTCTGTAGATGCAGGATTAACAGAAAGTATAGATAATATTACAAACAACTTATTAACTACTGACCACATAGGCAACAGAGTAACTACTACTACATGCTAGAAGTTTAAGATCAAAAATTGACAAACTTGCCTATACACTCAAAAGCAATAACATAGTTATTTGTGGTATAACCGAGACCTGGTTCAAGGACAGGGACTGGAATATTGAAATACCTGGGTATCACTTAATACATAAAAACGGCAAAAAAGGAGGGGCAGTGGTATTGCCCTATAAATAGAGGACAAATTACAAGGCTTGTGAAATTAAAAACACCTCATTTATTGACAATTAAATCATTTGGGTACAAATTATACTCCCACTAAAAACACTAACCATTGGTTTAGTTTATCGCTCACCCAGTTTACAAGCAGAAGAGAGGAATAACTTATCATAAAAAGAATACAAAAATATTGCGGGGGACACCATACTCATGGGTGATTTCAACTTCCCAACCATTAACTGGACTACCCTAAAAGGAACAAACTCCTTAGAAAATAGATTAATTGATATTACAATACTACATAACCTGGATTAACTTGTAAGACAATCAACCAGGGGAAACAATGTACTCAATTTAATATTCACGAACACTGAGGAAACAATTCATAACATAAAAGTACTGCCTCTACTTGGCGACAGCGACCACATAAGAGTTTGAATGTAAGATTTATTCAAACCAATACCAAGAGAAAGACAGTAATAAAGGACTATCACAAAGCAGATTATCACAATATGAAAGAATACCTTAGGAATTGGAATTGGGAACAAGATCTTATAAACCAAGACTTGGAGACTGTGTGGAATAAGTTCAATAATCAGATTAACTATTGTATAGACAACTTGGTTCCCATAAGAAATAAATACAGAAACAATCGTAGAGTCCCGCCTTGCACAGCACCTGCAGGGGAGGTGGAAGTGTAAGGCAGAAAACACAGGTCTAGGAGTGGAAAGAGGGCTGGAGGGTTTAACCACTGCCATTTTAATGACTTCTGACAGCACTCTCAGACGCTCCATACGTAACGAAAGTTGTGGCACAGTGATGCTGGGTTTGGAAAGTTGCGGTTCACTCAAAGAAGGCAATTACCGAAGGGTATAGCTAAGGCCCTGTTTTTTCTGCGATTCTGCAGCCGCAGAGAGTGCCACAGAAATTAATGTAAAATGTGGAATAGTTTTCCCTGACTCTTCAGTGTAAATCAAGTAAAATTATTACAGGGATCTTATAAACCATGGCAAACTATTCTATGGTTTATATTAAATTCCATAGAATGCTTTTCGGAATTCCACAGAACTGAAAAAGAAAATTCTGAGAAGCATTTTGGAACAGTCTCTGCCCATTAATCTGTCCGATAGTGGCTCATCTTAAAAATGAAAAGAGGCAACAGAGCCAGCAGCCGATGAAACCAGACGCTCTAGAGTAAGCTCTTGGAGTAGAGGTACACCTTCCCTCAAAATTTACTTTTATTGGCTTCTAACATGAAATAAAACAGCATTATCATGTTCTTTGAGGAAAGAGGAACAGTGTGATCTGAAAATCATTGAAAACTCATGGGAAAGCCACGACAGACAGGGGTGCAGGACCCTGGGAAAACCAGGTGAAGCAGGCTGACAGACCCTGCAAAAGCGAGCAGGCAGAGCCACATGACGGATCAAGAAGGAGAACCAACTAATGGAGCTCTCATGCAGACACTCCGAGACCTAGATAAGAAAATGGACAACCTAAGTAACAGGTCTGCTGCCATGGGCACTAAAAATGGAGAAAGTCTCTTTCACAGCAAACACAGCAACTGAAACGGCAAGCAGTACAGTGCTGGCAGTAACTGGGATATTGGCAGAAAATAAACTGCTCCAGTTGTGACTACAGCACATTGAAAACGAAGTCCATATGGCAAATTCGAAGATTTTCGGCATCCCTGAGACACTAGAAGATGACATCATCATCAGTTTTGTTATCAACCTGTTTAAGTCTGGACTGGAGTTCGATCTTAACAGGCAAATTTTGAAAGTATACCAAATCACTCCAAGAAGGAGAAACATTTCAGCTGAACAGCCATGGAAAACTCTAGCAGTAACACAAAGTCCCCATATTACAGACACTATTCTGTTTGCAGCCAAGAACAAGGGGCAACATCTTTCAGAATCTGGGACGCGATACTATGGTTTCCCTGATGTTAGCTACATGACCTGCCAAAAGCCCAAGGCCTCTGATGCAGTTTGGGCTGGCTTGTGCGCCTTGGGGGTTGTTCACACTTTACAGTTTCCAAACAGACTCAGAATTTCCTATGCTGGTAAGACTTTTGTATATTCTGATATGGTGGAGTCTTGGGTGGGGGGGGGATCTGTTCTTACCAGCATACTGAAGGCAACTCAGATGAACAGGATTGAAGGGTGGCTCATGCCAGCAGTTTAAAAATTATCAGTAAAAGAGAGAGAGAGAGAGAGAGAGACTCACGAGACCTATTGCTGTTGCTTTATTAGGGTTCTTAATGCAGAGAGAGGCACTGTCGTTATCAAGTATGGGATGTGAGATTGCAGCTATCACTAATTAAAAAAACATTTCCAATTTGGTTAACCTCCGGGAGCAGCTTCTTGATAGGGGAGTAAATTCTGATGTAAGATGGGTGACACCATGAGGCTTGGCAGGCTACATACTCGCAAGTAGCCAATCGTGCCGCAGCATCTAAATGCCTTTGTGCCACAATTAGCTAACACAGAGTTTCCATCTGATCAGTCTTTACCATTGTTTAAAAATGTTTGCTTCATCTAGATAATGGTGTTCTGTACAGATCTGAGAAAGAGGTGATCATCATCAAAGGGCCGGCTTAAGAGTTGCTGCAAACATCATTTAATATTATCATTTTTTCTCTTTCTGCATGGACGTTAATGCTGAACACGGCAGTGTTTTTCAGTGTGCTTATAGCACAAGGACATTATTATCAGAATTTCCCCATTTCAGAGTGTAGTCCATGGTAACTGCTGTGATGGCACATTTAGCAACACCTTAAAGCAGGTGTATAATAATTTTGTTTATGTATAGAAGCATAGAATGTGTCAGCAGACCAGAAGACCATCTAGTCTGCCCTGTTTTCCCTAACACTACACCCTAAGTCACAGATGTCCCTCCCTTTTCCCCTATCTCTATTTATTATACCCATGTATAATAAATAAATGTACCAATGTATAATATAATAAATAATATTATACCCATGTGCCTATCCCATGAATGCATTATACTCCCCATGGTCTTCGTCCCCACCATGTATGTTCCTCACAAGAGTCACAACAGATGAAAAGTGTGAAAATCCTAAATACATGACAGCTTGTGCAAGTGATTTCTGTATTGCAGCGAAGTGTTAAGTTTCATTGTATGCTGATACTTTGAAAAGCAATAAAAATCAATAAAAAAAAAAAAAAAGGTAAATCCAACCCCCTGCCCAGCTCAACCCCACCTCCCTACCCAGAGTCAACTTATCTGAAGTAAAGCAGTACATGTACTTATGTTTCAAGTCCCATGCTGTGCAGCAATCCTCACCTTTCTAATTTTACCGCTGGACCCAAATTTAATTTTTTTTGTCCCAGAAGTGCTTTGCATGCAGCCATACAAAGAACTACTGGAAGCAGAAATTGGCATGCTGGCCTGGTGGTAAAACCAGAACAGTCTGGGTAACTGTGCAGCATGAGAGCTGATGAAAATATTGCTACTTCAAATATGGTGACCCGGGGGGCTCTCAGGCTGGGGTGAGGAGGGTGATGGGGCCCAGATGGATGGAGTGTGTTTTTTGCTTTCTAATGCTGCATGTATAAGAATTCAGGATAGAATCAACAGACAACCAGCCCTGGTTCACGAGTCCCAGCCCCAAAAGAAACATTTTCCCTTAACTGGATGCTGAAGGGTGGGGTCCCTGTCTGCTACCAAAGCCCCCAACTGCCACCACAGAACTTCTGCAGAAATAGGAAACAAATGCTGCAGAAGTTCTGTGGCAATAGAGGAACTAGCCACAGAACATGGAGCCAAAGTTCCACAGAGAAATTGGGACAATTGCTATAACTTATTTGGAAAAAAACAGGGCAATATCACCTTAGCAATGCACTGCAACATCAGCACTAGATTTGAGCCCAAATCCCCAGTGTAAGACTTGAACTTATGACCTTCTGGCTCAAAGCACAGCAAGTAACCAGTAAGCCACAACAATACCACTAAAGGGACAGAGTTTCTCTGCAGTGCACTCCAACAATGGCACTCAACAGGCAAAGCTAAAGACATGCAGGCAGGGATTAGCACATCCTTACTGCCCACTAACACAGCCCAAACACTGTTGTGCTGGATTTTTATACATCACATTGCTTTACGTACATGATTGCAGCAGTGCTGGCCGTTTGAAGCTCAGTGCTGATCTCAGTTAGTGAGCAGTTCCCAAGGTCCAACCTGCAGAAGAGAGAGAGAGAGAGAAACACAAGTCATACACAGGAATGTAACTTCATCATAGTTAAGCTTTGGGAAAAAGTATTTACCTTCATGAAAGACAGCCAGCCTGGCAGCGCAGTGGTCAAGCTACCATTCGCTACATCGGGAACCAGGGTTCAAGAATGGACAGGGGTTGCTCGAGGGCTGGACAGAGGAGGGTGGATAAAGCGTCCCAAGGACAGCTCTCCTCTCTTGGGAAGGAGGAACAATGTATCCTGCTACCTGCCTGCCACCTAGAGGAAGCCAAGTGTCAGCACAGGGAGAACATGCAGAGTGGGCCTGCCCTCAGACACAGATACCTCCGCATGCACAATGCATTACTGCATAACAGGCAGCCTTTGGGGAGAAAGCACCAGGATGAAAAACTCCTGACCACTGCAGGGTGATGTCCAGTCCTCCACAGGTCCCACACCACTGACCAGACACCTCATCCAGGCAATCTTGATAGTTTTCTGGTGGGGTTGGGCCAGCCCTGAAGGTCCCATCATGGGGGAGAAATCCACAGGGGCACTCAATGCAGTGTGCAGTGAGAGGCAAACCCTGGGAAGGTAGATGACAGGACTGGGAAGAACGGATTAGAAGGGGGCCTACTGGGGGCATGAGGATAGAGAATGGGATAAGCAGAAAAAAAAAAACTTCCATGAAACCGGAAAGGGTGCTTTTGTGCACAGGATCTGCGAGAAAGAATTTGTATATTCGGTCACACAAGACACTAGTAACAATACACATTAGCATGAAAAAAAATAGGTTTTCCTTTATGAAATGTGGAGTGCCTTCTTTATGAGCATTCACATTTTAGTATGTGATATCACTGAAGTTAAAGAAACTGTCGATATAATGAGCAAGCAAGCTGAACAAATGCAATGGAGGCATCAGAAATTCCTGTATTTGTATCACTGGTAATATTTAACACAGTCATGAGTGAACCACTGCCAAGGAAGCCTTATTATATTGTTTTGTAAAAATAGAGAAATCAGATATTTTTAAAAAGAACCAAAATTCAGGGTATACATGACTACCATGAAACAGTTTGTAATATATGGATACTGAAAATACAATAAAATTATCTACAAAATATCCCACAATACAGTAGCAAAAATCCTGTAATACCATCATTGAAGTCCCGTAATACTATCGTTCCAAGCTCTGAACAGTAGTATTACGAAACCAAGAGAAAAAGGGCAAGCCAGTAAATTCCTCGTGCTGACCGGGAACAAGCTTTTACTGTAACTGTCACGTACAGTAAAAGCCAAATCGCTCAAAAAAATGGCTCTCTTAGAAGAATGTACAACAACTGACGACAGAATTCAGTTTGTAAAAAATCAAGAGAACATCAACACCATTTAAAACAAACTCTGGCCAGAGCCGATAGGGCTGCAGGTGAAGAATGTGGGGTAAAAATACTGAAAAATATCAAAGTTGTGAACCTGTGTTTGCAAAATGTAATGAAGTCTCATTAATTTGTTGTTTTGTAATATTTTTACTCCAAATGTTCAACATAGCCTTTTTTTACCCTGCCTCATGAAGAAGGACAAAGATTCGTGCAGGGACTGCGAAATCAACATCCGGATAACAAACACACATTTTGGGCAGGAGTTGAAAAATGACAGCAGTCACAGCCATGAGGTGCTGTATAGAAATCGCTATGTTGAAAATTTAGGGTAAAAATATTCAATATTACCAAAGTTATAAGCCTGCATTTGCAAAATTTAACATAGGCACATAACTTTCTGGCTTTTTTAAATTTTTATACCAAATTTTAAGCTTAGCCTTCTTATGACCCCACCTCATGAACAACGGCAGATACAATTTTCAGCTCCTGCCCAAAAGACAATTTTAGGCAGGGACTACAAAATCACCTTTTGAGATGCAAAAACTCATTTTGGCCAGGATTTGAAAAATAACAGCTGTCACACTCATAAGGCGATGTAATGATATGGCTATGTGGTGAATTTGGGGGAACAGTATGGAAAATTACCAAAGTTATAAAGTTGTGTTCGCAAAATTGTATATATGTTCATAACTTTTTTAAATATTTTTATGCCAAATTTCCAACATAGTCTTCTTATGACCCCACATCATGAACAAGGGCAGAGAAAAGTTTCAACTCCTGCCCAAAAGGTGATTTTCTGCAGGGACAGCAAAATCACCTTTCGGGACAGATCTGCCTAATGATATTGCAATTGTTCATTAGGTGGGGTCCCAAAGAAGGCATGTTGAAAATTTGAGGCAAAAATGGCCAAGTTATCTACAACAGGCTGGTAGTTTGATTCTGTCTAATTTTTACAAGAGAAAACAGACTTCCCACCATACTGGTATTACCACCCAAAAACATGTTTGTTTACTTTCCTTGATCAACATCCACTGCAACTGTCCTGGATTTGGGAACACCTCCACAACAGACTGTCCACTCATTATGTATTTGGAGGAGAGAAGATTATTGCATACAAGTGACTGCACAGTTTGGGGGTGTTTCTAATATTTGGAAGTATGCAAGAAAAGCAGATGAAGGATTTGAAGCAAAAAAGTCTGGGAATAATTACACTATTATGCATTTCAGTTCTACTTTATAAAAAAGCTGAGAAAATAACAGTGACATCAATTAATTTTAGAGAATCATAAAATGTGGGTTTTAAACAACAAACAATTTGATGTAGATAGGGTTGACAGTGTCCCTTCAAGGGTCTCAATGAGAAATGGAAGATCCACCCTGGTCTGTGATAGATCATCCTCACAGATCACACAACCCATGTTTGAATTGCCTATTTGATTTTTCCATGAAACATAGCTTTACAAATGAAGTTTTCTAAAATGTTCACTTAGATACACACTGCCATCATACGAATTAGTAATTGGAGTACAGACAAAGGATAAGACTTTTCTCAAAATGTTTTCCTGTGTGAGACAGATAGATAGATTTTATTTATTAAAAAAGTGCCCATTTCAAGGGACTCTGGACGCTGTACAGTAAAACAAACTATATATATATATATATATATATATATATACAACATATATACACACACATATAATATATATATATATATATATATATATATATATATATATATATATATATATATATACACACACACACACACACACACACACCAATTCAGCTGGGGCCAGTTTAAAATTCATCTATCGATCCCTTTAAAATAACAATCAATCAATAAAAGTTTGCTGGAACAAATAGGTTTTTAAAGGCTTCTACCGTGGGAGCCTCCTTTAAATAAGCAGGAAAGGAGTTCCACAGGGTAGGCGTCGCCACCGAGAACGCCGTGTCCCCAGAATGCCGCAACCTAACCCTGGGAACTCCAAGGAGGCCTCCCCCAGCAGAACGGAGTGCCCAGGGTGGACTGTAGGGGACAAGGAGATTTTGCAGCTAGACAGGCCCCCTTTCGTTCAGGGTCTTGTAGGTCAGGAGCCCTACCTTGAAGACAATCCTCCACCTGACCGGCAGCCAGTGAAGTCCGCGGAGGATCGGGGTGATATGCTCACACTGTCTCACCCGTCAGTCTTGCCTCTGCGTTCTGCACCAGCTGTAGCCTGTGGAGGTTGCCTCCAGATTACCCTAGGTACAGGGAATTACAGTAGTTCAGCCTGGAAGTGACAAAAGCATGCACCAGCGTAGTCAGGTCCTCAGGCGGGATCAGGGCTCGGATTCGGTCGATATTCTGGAGATGGTAAAATCCACTCCTGACGACGGCTGACACCTGAGCATCAAACGTCAGACCATCGTCCAGGATCACGCCCAAATCCTTCACCTCTCTAGACTGGGCAAGGGGAACACCCCCTAACACTACGCCAGGGGGTAACCCCTCATCCCCCACCCGATGACCTGGATCCATGACCAGTACCTCTGTCTTGTCTGGGTTAAGTTTAAGCCAGATTTGAGTCATCCACGACTGGATCTCATCGAGGCAGCTGTTAAATACAGAGGCTGACACTTGGGTATCGGGAGCACAGGACAAGTACAGCTGGGTATCATCTGCATAGCAGTGAAAATCCAGCCTGTACCACGTGATAATGTCCCCAAATGGCAGCATGTATATTGTGAACAACAAGGGCGACAAGACCAAACCCTGCGGAACCCCACAGCACAGAGGCTTCAGGTTAGATGAGGCTAACCCCATCATCACCCTTTGCACTCTGCCTGTCAGGTATGACCTGAACCAGTTGATGACATTACTGGACAGGCCACACCAGAACCACAGGCGGTCAAGTAGCATCTCATGGTTCATGGTGTCAAATGCCGCAGAGAGGTCCAGAAGGACCAAGATGGTACCTCATGGTGCTACTTGTAGGTCATACACAATCTTTTGAGTACATGGCTGTTCAAGGTGGTGTGGGTGCAGGTTTCAGGGTCCTTGTGCTCTATCACCCCACTAGTGTAGATAGGGACTTCTTATGGGAGATCGAGGAGCTTGTCGCTGGCCTGGTGTTGGAATCTCCCAGATGGTTGATTCTGGGGGACTTCAATGCCTGGATTGATGGCGGGCTCTTGAGTTTTGGGAATGATCTTCTGGGGAGCATGGGGGCCCTGGGCCTGTCACAGAATGTATGCACTTGTGTAGTCACACACTGGATTTGTTTTTTCTTTAGGGTTAGATGTGAGTGACCTCAGTGTTGATCCTGTATTTTGGTCAGATCATAGCACCATGAGGTTCACGCTTAGGGGCGCCGCCCTAGATGTTCCCGCCCCTGTGGAGGTGGTCCAGTACTGCTCATTAAGAGGAGTTTCCTCTATGGGACTATCAGCGGTGCTGGACCTATTGAGTGTTGGGGCAGCTTGTGCAGTTGGAACAGAGGAAGCGGTGGCAGCCTATAATGGGGCTGTTGCTGCGGCCTTCGATTCCGTCACACCCCTTCGTGTCCGTCCCTTGTCTACTTGCCTGAGACGACCTTGGTATGATGAGGCTCTCCGGTGTTTAAAGACGAAGGGACGGAGGTTAGAGAGGTTCTGGAGGAGATCTGGCTTGCTGGAGGACAAATTGGCCCTGACTATCGGTGTAATTTCCCATAAGAAGGCGGAATATTTGTCTAGAGATTGCTTCGGCGAGGAATAGACCGGCTCAGCTTTTCCGCATGGTAGACAGGCTTTCACATCCTGCCTGTCTCTGTGTCGGGGGAGCAGGTTCTAGCACTAGGTCCGAGGAGCTGTCTCTCTTCTTCACCGACAAGGTGTCCTCTGTCAGGGATGAGGTTTCCTCGAGTACCTCTCGAAGGGGATGCAGGGTCCGGCCTGAAATGTGTCGAAACACTCCTCTTGTCTGGGATGAGTTTGAGCTAGTTGGGGTGGAGGAGGTGGCAGAAATAATCTTGAAGCTGCAGCGAACCCAATGTGATCTGGACCCAGGTCCGACATGACATTTGGTTGGATGTTTGGACCTGATTGGATCTGTGGTTGCTGAGGTCATCTGGAGTTTCTTGAGGAGTGGGGTCTTCCCATTGGCCTTGAAAAAGGCCTTGGTTAGATCCCTTCTGGAGAAACCCTCTTTGGACCCGGACCTCCTCAGCAACTACAGGCCAGTCTCAAACCTCCCATTTTTAGGGAAGGTTATTGAGAAGGTGGTGGCCGTACAGCTCGAGAGACATCTCGTCTCTTCCTCCACCTGTGAGTCTTTCCAGTCTGGGTTCCGCGTGGGGCATAGTACAGAGACTGCCCTGATGAGGATGCTTAATGATCTCCTGATGGCGAGGGACAGGAGAGACTTTAGGACAGATTTAAAACAAATGGCCACCTCCCCCCCCCCACAAATCCTCCCTCGGGTTGTGTATCACAGTGTACCCGGCTGGCACCACCACCTCCTCCAAAATGGGGGCGGCATTTTCATCCAGCTACGTTTCCGTGATACAAGCCAGGTTGACCGAGGATATCAAGTCCGCCATTATGGCAGTCTTGTTCCTCATCGACCTGGCATTGTGCAACACAACCTGAGTAGTAAGAGGTCACACAGCCGGACCAGCCAGCTGTCCACAACACAAAGCATTTGGGTATGGGAACTAAGCATGGCAGCCCCCTCTCAAGTTCCCATTTTGCCCCAGGGCATCTCCTTGGCCTCACCACCCGAATCCCGACACCCTGGCAGTCACTTGGGTGCCACCACCCCCAGACCCCCCCCCCCAAAGCTATTCCCAAGGCTCTACACCTACAGTAGGCCTCAGCCAGGAGTGTTGGGAGCTCAAAGGGATGGACGCCATGGAGGCAGTCCCCCGAGTAGCTGCGCCTTACGGGTCTCTGTCCCAGACACATTTTCACTACTAAAAACCACTGTACAAAATAAAAATAACCCCGAAATACCAATCACGCAACCAATATAATTCTAATATCCAAATTAATACAAATACCAAATAACAAACCTTCAACTCCCACCCACTACAAAACGATTTTGGCTCACTCAATCACACACCTTTCACACATCCTAAAAACACACACCCCACTCACCCACTCAACTAAATTATACAAATTATTACAATACCACAAAAAATAATTATAAATAAATAAGTAAATAATCCTCAGAACAGGACACAGAACAATTCGCAGAACTAAAATTTATCCTTCACAATTCCAATCCAGTCAATATGAAGCATTAAACTTGACCATTGTTTGTCCAAGTTTAATTTGGTGAAGCTCACATTTTTTCTGTCCAACTTAAAACAAATACTGGGGAGCTCTCACCTCCACAGCCCGAACAGCATGTATCAAGAGGCTCTCACCCTCTCAAATCCCCAATGTTTTTATATATCACTGTACTTGAAAAATTAATGCATATCCAAAAAGTCTCCAGGTCTTTAAGTCCAGACACCAGGACTTTACTCAGAGGAACCAGCATCAGTAGCTAACCAAAAAACAGAGATGAACTCAAAGAAGGTTCTCACATAGTCCGGGAAACAGTCCACTGCGCCCACAGATCTTTTCTCTACAGTCCTTCACTTCTCGCCTGGTTCTGACTGGCCTAGACCCCCACAACAGTCCAGGGACTTCCCCGTGAAAGCCGCCACCCTCTGGCAGCCGCCCCACCGGTTCCTTCTGTTTAACATAGAACTTCCTCCGGTGTCCACCTCTACGGATACCCCCCGGACACCTGCAGGAATCAGGCACAGGCCCTACCAGACAATTCTTCAGCTCCTCTTCAGGAGGGAGGGATAAGACCTGAAACTGCAGACCTCCAATTTTCTCCTTCCTGTGTCAACCCCAGTCCCTTCGTGCAGTGCTACCTCCAGTCCCCCAGACCACCTACTCTGCTCGTTCCTTGTTCCTCCTTCTACCGTGGCACCGCTCCACCAGTACCACCAACCATCTCTCTCCTCCCAGCAGCAGCAGCGGCAGCCCCGAGGCCAAACCGTGCATCGCTGCAGACACTGCCCACACAAGTCACAGTCACTGGGTACTCAAGGAACAGGTAACCTGTTTTCAATTAAAAGATGGAATTTCAGCCTGAAGCCTGTTCAAAACATCGCTCCACGCTTAGTTCAGTTAATCTAACAAACTCAAAATTGGACCGGCTCTTCTATATTCTCAGTCCCTCCGAGGGTCCTTTACACTAAAAGGGAACTAAAATATAAAACAAACAATTTACGCTAAAAGGCGCAATCTATACGCTCAAAACCAAAAATTCAAAAACAATCCACTCCTGAACTCACAGCTGGCCCAGCATGGCCACCATGATGGTTTTAGTTAATAACATGAGGACAAGTCAAGTAGTTCTTGGACTTGCCTTTCTTGCCCCTCAGTATCCAGCTTGAGGAATATGGTTCTTCTGATCCTTCTTCCTCCTCTGTTGTCCTGTCGTCTGTTTTGCCTTTTTTCTTTTGTATTTTTTTGTTTTGATCTTTCCCACTGGTGGTGGTGGTTATTTCTGTTAGAGGGATTCTGCTACCACTGTCTTCTTCACTTGACACAACCATAGATAGTGACATCTATTTTTGGATCTTTCCCCTCTGTTGCGCATTTCATATGACTAAATCCTACTGTGTCAATAAAATGTTCTCCTTCTACTTAGCCGCACATATTCGGTCGACTCGGCAGTCTCAGTAGGTTAGCAGATCAGTCATGCGACCTGCTCTCCAGTATGCATTTCATGAAGTGTAATGAATTCCACCCCCCCACAAACCAAATACTTCACAGTGAAGACTATGCAAATTCTGCATAGGTTTTTACTTCATTATAAAAACTATGTGTAACAACTCTCTCCTGCCAGTAGAGCGTGAGAGCTTATTTACTTGAGTGCCAGACCAAGCAGTTTACTGATTGGCGAAGTCTCTGATTGCCAGTAGGTGGATATAGACTGCCAGTTATTGGGCACTGGCAGATGTATATCAAAATGGCATAAGGATAGGTGGGCACAAGTGTGCACGCTTGCCTCAGGTTGCTTGCCATGCCACCTGAGTATGCAGGGACCCCTCACTAGTAGCAGCTCTCTGTAGATCCAGTGTACATGAGACCAACAGAACTCACTGTCTGGTCATCCAGTAGCCTCCAGGAACAGACACCAGGACAGCAGAGAAGACGCTGGGATTATGGAGTCTGAGGCCATTTAGTGTACATCACTATTAATTGTGTGGGAGTGCAAGGAATCAAGTGGAGGCAAGGAGTATCCTAAGGAGCGTCCCCTCAAGGGACATTCGTGGCTTCCTTGCAGCACATGACAGATCTCACCAAAGCAAGTGTAACCCTTCGGGAGGTGATATCAGTCATGCTCCTGTTTTTAAGAGAAACAAACTGCCAGCAATTCTGAAGATGGTGAGTGTTCAGGTGACAGATGTTCAGCTGCTGATGCAGGCAGGAGATATGCTTTCTTTTCATTCGGGGATTCCCATGCTTGAATGAGGGTCAGTGAAGCTGCCTCCTCTGGCACAGAATCTGGGGAGACTGCCAACTGTTGTCAGACAGCAGGCTGAGCTGGGCACTACCTTACTGCTGTCCAGGACACTGCCCAGTGGGAGTAACAGTCTGGTAGGGGTGGTGCACACAGAGATGTGGTGGCCCTTAACCAGTCAGTTCTGAGTGAAAGTCCCTACAGCAGTGCTGCCTCCTGCACACCAGCTAACTTGATGCCAACGAGTCACTGTATGAGTGAAAATGTGTGTAACCCAAAGTGATTAGCAAGATTGGAGAGAAGTAAATTCAGAGTGCAGCTCTGCTCCCCACCCCACAGTATTGGAAATGGGCAAGGGGATCCAGTACTCTTCTGTTCTAGGACAACAGTGATATAAACAAACCAGGTGGCAGCCAGAGGCATTCTTTCATACAAACAAAATCGTGTAGTCTTCTATACGAATGAGACAGCCACACTGATTGTTGTTGAAGTCTGGCACAGTTTTAACGGCTGTTTTTATTGCACAGGTATAAGCAAACATTTACGCTGGGGGAGGTAGATTATACTTTGCACTACCAGTAGGCATGCTCTGAGAAATGCCTCCTATCTCTCCTTGAAGGTACGTAAGGCCAGTTCTCGTTTTGGCTGTGCAGCCATTAGCCACGTGCTGCCTTTAACGTGGAATAAACTGCAAAAAACCCTAAAACTAAACTATGTCGTTAGCTTAGCAACGTTCAAAACACTATACTCCTATCATGTCACAGAACCCTGTGTCTGCCATTCCTGAACACAGACCCCCATTTTCTGGAGCCCACTATCCACCTCACTGCAGCCTTCCCTAATTACTGGTCCAGCCACTGCCTGGCCCTCTCTCTCTCGCCACCTTTTCCCCTTCCTTGTCTCTCTCCTCCTCTTTCCTTCCCCAACCTGCTCCAGCACTGTACTTGCTTCGCTCATGCCCTGCCCTCTGTTATTCTTCCTACTAGAAGACCACATATCATAATCTGCACTGTGCCCCTACTCTTTAATCACTGCCCCTTCCCTCTTCCTCCCCCGCTCTCCCTCCCCCGTCCCTCCCCTACCCCTTGCAAGCCTTCTATGTGATCTTGTGGCTCCAGTCAGCTCACCTTCCCCTTATGACCCATGCACTTGCACCATAGTTGTGGAAGCCATCTGCAACACTGGTTATTTGGACAGTTGTTTGGCTGTACAATTATTTATATCGACTCCTGCTCTCGCCCCTGCTGTCTTGCTAGTATATTGTAATTGTTGTGTATCTCTTTGTTTTCCTTGTGTCACAATATTGATGTACTCTCTGCTTGACTCTATATATGTTCATTCAACTTGTATCACATATTCCTATAGCTGTTTATATCCATACAGTTTATGCCATTGTTTTGTAACTATTGTGTATTATCCTTTACTCTGTATTTGTTATATCCAGGTTCGCCTTGCTTAACGGTGACCACCTGGTTAAATAAAGCTTTTGACTGACTGATACTTAACATGGGCAGAATCACAGAGAGGGTTAAAGGAAAAGTGTGCAGAACCTGTAAATCCTTATTCCTAACAGAAGCTGTTTTTAAGTACTGGTTTCAATTCTGTTATTGTTCTACCTATACTGGTCTTTTAGTTCCCCCAGTGGATGTTTCTGATTTATACCCTGGTGGTAGATAACGTTTTAGAACTATATGATGCAGTTTATATCTCACTCGGCTGCAGAGTTCTATAGTAGAACCCAGATGTTTTGTGACAGCAATACAACAGTTTAGCAAGGACATCAACTACATCACAGATTTCTAAAATGGTCCTTGCCACCAGTGTGCAACTCAGAAAGACCCAAATGAGACAACTACAAAAAAAACTGTATATACAGACAGAACAATAACATAATTTAAACCAGTATTTAAAAATGTACTTCTGCTGAGAAAAAACTGCTTACAGGTTCAGTTCAGTTCTCCTTTGACATACCATTTTGGTAGAGTTCCCCAGGATGAGGGACATTTCTCCTTCCCTCTGCTTGACTCTCAGATTTGAAAAAGGACTAAGTGCAGCAATACTGATTTCTGTACATTAGGTAATTTCCTTTCATTTCTATGTATTCAGGAAAAGCATGAGTTAAAGATTATCTATTTTCCTGTTAAGCAAACATGCCCCATTGCTTGGTCCAAGCACCATGCTATCTTTGTTATTTTTTAATGGAAGATCCCGATTCTAACACAGGGCATGATTTAGCCTACTACTGCCCATTCAAACTGTCTAGACGAGGGGCTAGTTAGGAATTGTTGGAGTTTTTTTCCCTTCATAAAGTGAGCCTGAAAATTGACCTTGGATTCCCACACCAGTGTACCATTTTCTTTTTTGTGTATTTATTTCTGTTCTTAGGGGAGTGCACTGCAGAAAAGAATGTTGTTGCCATCCCTGTATGCTGCAACATGAACAGAGAAACAAGTAAACACACACACACACACAAACAAACGAAAATGGAGCACTGCATGGCACACAAATCCAGAGGCCATTTCTGGGCTCAGTCTACTACCAAAGTAACAAACAAAAAAACCCAGAACAGTCCTAGTCACTCAACTTACTGGCCATGCATTGCAATTTCAGGGCACTACTAGGCAAAATGGTGTCCCTTTTACAAACAGGACCCTTAAGGTCTGGCCCCAAAAATTAACACAGATAAAAGTAAAATTCAAATCTAACTTAGTAAAATGTTTTCTTAAATTAACATAAAACCTGTAATGTCAGTCACTCACTGAAAAAGCAGTTCATATATCTCACACACACACACACCTGATGTATGTAATAGATAACCCACTCTGAGGTGTGCGGTCACGCTCCGATATACACACACGTCTTTGTGTGCGTTGTTCTGCACGAGGCCGAGTGCATCAACCACCCAAGGCGTGCATATTTCGGAGTGTGACTGCACATATGAGTGGGTTATCTATCTTATAAAATGGCAAAACTGTTTTGGAGGGGGGTAAAAGTGCAGGTGTGCGGTCACGCTCTGATATAAGCACGGTCATGTAATGCTCATTCTCCAATAAATTCCAAGCAATTTCCCTACCCATTTTATAAGTGTGAGATATATATTTGTTACACAGACACACCAGGAATGGGGGTAAAAATGACGAGATTAAAACATATCTTAGCTAGTGACATCTGTAACACGAACATATGAAAAAAAATGTGTTATTGCTATCACAGTGGAATACTGAAGCAGAAAGCAGCTTTACACAATTCTGATGACAGCACAATGCCTAGGTGCTGCAGCGAAGCCAGCTATTAAAACTGAGAAACAGCAAAATCTTCAAAGAAACTACAGATTTAAAAGTTATTACTTGTAAACTACTGTTGTGTATATTGAATATACAACAATCTGACTCAAAATAGGCAATTTAGCATCACTTGTGAGTGGACAGGACTTTCATACCTCACTAATGGCTCTGCCACTCATGAGTTATAGCCCTGCCCTCTTACAGTTGAAGATGTTGCATATTTTGAGTCAGCCCATTGCATATCCCATAAATATATATTTTTTTTATATAATCATTTTCTTGTGACAAGGATGAACTAAACAAAGAAACAGACTTTGATGGCAGATAAGGACCACTTGGCCCACCCAGTCTGCCCATTTCCCTACCTACTGGATAAGCTGCAGATTCTAGTTAACCAACAGCCTACTTCCTGCCACCCCCACTACAATTGCTTTGTGTCTGTCCCATGCATGTTTGAATTCCCCCACTATTTTAGCCCCAATTAGCCCCAACAACCTCCCCAGGAAGGCAGTTCCACGCATCCACGACTCTCTGTGTGAAAAAAGATTTCCTCACATTACCCCTGAGCCGTCTCCCCTCTATCTTTAAATTGTGTCCCCTTGTTCTTACACATCTCTTTTTCTGAAAGATGCCACCCTCCTGGACTTTGCTGATTCCTTTGAGGTACTTTAACGTTTCTATCATGTCCCCCCGTCCCTCCTTTCATCAAGGGTATACATATTAAGCTCCCTCAGTCTCTCTTCATATGATATCTGATGCAGACCCTGCACCATTTCATTTGCCCTCCTCTGGACTGCTTCCATCCTGTCTATGTCCTTGCATAGATGAGGTCTCCAAAACTGCACACGGTACTCCAGATGGGGTCTCAGCAACTGTCTGTACAGAGGGATAACCACTTCCCTTTTTATACTTGTGATGCCCCTTCCTATGCATCCCAGTATCCCCCTGGCTCTCCTCACTGCCTTCTCACATTGCTTACCCACCTTTAGATCATCCGATATGACTACCCCCAAGTCCCGTTCCATTTTTGTTGTTGTTAGTACCTCCCCTGCTATTGTGTACTCTTCTCCTGGGTTTTTGTTTCCCAGCTGCATTACTTTGCACTTCTTTGCACTGAATCTAAGTTGCCACATGTCTGACCATTCCTCCAACCTTGCCAAGTCCTTTCTCATCCTTTCTACCCCGCCTTGTGTATCAACTCTGTTACAGATCTCTGTATCATCTGCAAAGAGGCATACCTTTCCCTCCAGACCCTCTCCAATGTCACCTATAAAGATGTTAAAGAGGACTGGACCCAGTACTGAGCCCTGAGGTACTCCACTAGTGACCCTGCTTTCTTCGGAATGTGTGCCACTCACTATTACCTTCTGTGTCCTGTTGTGCAGCCAGTTTGCAACCCAGGCTACCACCCTGGGACCCACTCCCAAGCTGGCTAACTTGATTAATAATCTTTTGTACGGGACTGTGTCAAATGCCTTGCTAAAGTCTAGGTTGGCCATATCCATAGCCCCTCCCTGGTCTATTACTTTGGTCACCCAGTCAAAGAAATCTATTAGATTCAGTCTGACATGACCTTCCTGCTGTAAATCCATGCTGCTTTGGGTCCTGTGCCCGCTGGCCTCTAGGTACTCAACAATTCTTTCTTTCAGAAGTGATTCCATCATTTTCCTACCACTGAGGTCAAACTAACAGGTCTGTAGTTTCCTGCTTCTGCCTTGCTCCCACTTTTGTGAAGAGGAATCACATCTGCCTCCTCCAGTCCTCAGGTACCACCCATCCTCCCATGATTTGTTAAAAAGTGTGGTCAGTGGTGTCACTAGGTCCTCCCTTAGTTCTTTTAGGATTCTGGGGTGAATCCCATCAGGCCCCATTGCTTCGTCCACCTTGAGTTTTAGGAGTTCTTTCAGAACACTTTCTTCCTTCTGTAAATGGACTGGTGTCAACCCCCCTACCCAGAGTGCTTCTATTGTCGGGTTTAGGTAACTCCTCCTCATCTTCTTTTGTGAATACTGAACAAAAGTATTCATTCAGTATCTCTGCCTCAGTCGGTTGTTCTCCGAATCCCCAAGTTTGTCTGCTCTGTCTCAGAGGCAGAGCAGGTTTGGTCTAGGTCTTGTAGCAGTGGGACTGCTGTAGGCTAGCAAGGTTAGGTGTGGTAATTATATACTAGGTTAGGTAAGGAGGCTTTAAATTTTACATACAGAAAGGAAAAATCTAAAGAAAATCCTTATTTTCTTCTTTAAATAGTTTGATTTAGTCTTCAGTAAGTTCAGTTGATGTTGTTCACACATTACTTTCTACCCCCAGTCTGGCTGTCTAATGGTCTCACAGGGGCGCGGGCACACACACACACCCAGCTTACACCACTGTTAGTTTTTTTGGGGAGAACAACAAATATATATATATTTTTTTAATATATCAGTTATCAGTCAGGTCACTGACCTCTGCTCTCAGCCGCAGGGAGGGTAAGCATGGTCGCTCACACCTCTTTATTTTACCACAAACAGTAGTCTAGATATATAATTATTATTAATAGAAAATATGCTTAAGTTTTCTTTAATTTTTCTGCAGTTTTATTTTTTACTTGTTCACAAGATTGTCTTGTCTGCCTGCCCTACCAGGCAAGCATAGTAGTCTCACAAGTTAGTTCACACAATCTACCACTTCCCCCTCTTCAGAAAGAAAGTTTTTTTCTTTCTTCTTTAAGAACTGTCTCTTTTTCTATTTTTATTTGCATTAACTTCACATGCCCTTCCCCAGTCAGTTGGCTGGCCAGTTGAGTCCACACAGACAACACAAACACAGCCCCTTGAATTCAGTATGTACTGCTTTTGCTTCACCCATCTTTTTTTTCTCTAAGCTAACTCTATATATATATATTTTATATTTTCTGGCAGAATCGTCGGATTATTTGACTGGATTGAGACAGATTTGTTCTCTCCAGAACAAACGTCTTTGGGTATTGCTCCTTTTTAAAAACATACGATCTCTCATATCTCCCCCGACTTCAGATGATCCTCAATCTACTGCTCACTTGGCACTCCCAGCCCTCAGACCAGGCAGTAGTCCCGATTTTAATTACATTATTTTTTTAAATTCTCTCTCCAGGCACTGTGCTGGTCTGCGCAGCCAAACAAGATTAATATTTAGATGGTGATGGTGTAACAAGTGGCCCCAAATACACACAGTGTGATTGTGAGGAGGCACTGCTGCAAAATGCCGCTGCAAGTCTTTCAGAGTGTCAGTAGCGAAATGGTGCCTCTTTCAACGTGCGCAAGCTAGTGACACGCTGAGCTCTGCCCCCAAGCACAATGGCCAATAGCTAGGACTGACAGGCACTCTACCATAGCCTGTCAGTCTGGCTGTGTTGAACCAGTGCGATCACGTTCTTCACCCCGTGTCTGCTCATGCCCGATCTCAGTGCCCAACTGCAGTGTCAAGTTGGGGCCTGGGGGGGTGCGTGGTAGCGCATTCTATAGTGCAGGACTGCGCCAGGGCAGGCTAGCAGCCTGCCACATGTGACCGCAGCAAGGCAAATCAGGTGACCTGTCCCAGTCTAGCTTGGCTCCATCGGGACCCAGGAAGGACATCTAGCGGCCAATGATGGAAAAGCAGGTTTAAACCTGCAGTTTGGTAGTCCATGGGACAAGCACAACTCAGGCATCCACTTGTCCCCACTTAAAAAGTGGCTGTCCCGGACATCTGGCTATGGGATTTGTCAAGCCCTAACTCAGACTTAGAACAGACGCCCCCCGCAGCTTAGCTCACCATTTGAGTCACAGGGCTGGCTGCGAGGGCACCACTGATGGCATGGTGGGTGGGTGCGGGGAGGTGATGCAGGATCAACCAGAAACAGACTAAAGGTTAAAAAAAAACCAACAAAAAACTAAGTAACTAAAAAAATTCAGTTATGTCCGTTTTGCTTAATCAGGACCTCTGCATCCCACAGCATTACGGTGGGGTAGATGAAAATTCCCCTTTAAACACACAGAATGTTGGTTAAAAAAGGGATGTAACAGAATGTACAGAACTGGCAGATACCCATATAGGTTTCCCACAACCTCATACGTCTCACACTGAAATCTATGGATCATTACACAAACCATATGCCATTGTACAAAAGCATCTAGATTCAGACGAATCCTAAACCATGGAAGAGCACTTTACGTGGCCTCCAATAAACACACAACTACAGACATACAGTTGAATATATAGAACAATATTCTCCAAACAAGCAGATGGCTCCAGGGAGAGACCCCACTGAACATTGAAGACAACAGGAAAGGAAATTACGGTAAGTGAAATATGATGGAATTTCTCCTGTCACATCTTTGCCCCTCTGCTGCTCTGACCACAAAAAACAGTAAAGAACTGGGAGGACAACTAAAGGACTTTTTGTATCACCAGTGACTTTGCCTTTGTCTCATTAATTACTTTGCCTTTCCCTGACCTTAGGGGAATGCATACTCCTTTCTGCACACTTTATCAGGTGGAATACCCAACTTAGAAGAAACCAAGCATCTGTAGTCCTCCAGTCTCCTAGTCAAGATACTATTACGGAGCTACTGGTGACATCTACCTACCAAAAAGACAAACATACATCGAAAATGCGTAGGGTCCCAACACCCTGGTTTTCTGATCGACATGACAAAAACAAATTTAAACACTTGAACAGAGGCCACTGAGATTAACCTCTCCTCGATCAACTTGGTCCAAGACCCCTACTTCTGGAGACTCCTCCTGACCAGGGGGACCAGGCTGCTGACTATATGCATAGGTAAGATAATCAAGACTTACACAAGGACACAGTCTTCTTTGCCACTCTGAAGCTATCAGGGGAGACCTCCACCTGACCCCTGAATCCTCAACTGATGCAGGACAACAGAAAGAAACACAAGCACAGATGGTGAAAATCCACTGCCAGGTAGACATTTACTGCCTCCTCCCACAGAGCCGCGAAAGTGGCTGAAGAACCTCATCACCTGAAAAATCTCCTATGGTCATACAGTCCGACTTGCTGTAGCCAAACCTCCTGCATTGCAGGCCAAAATACACCTATAACTAAGGACTGCCCACACTGGAGTTTACATAGTTACAGCCTTGAGTGATCGTATGACATTCTGTTCTCCTGCTGTGAAACGTACCACTAGGCAATGACCATGTGCTAGCCACTGAAACTCCCTTGACACTCCCGTGAGCAGGCTGCGATTCCCGAGCGTGCAAGACTGAAGAATGCCCCAATGTTAGTGCTGTCATTACTTACATTTGCCATGCTTGACTGATCTGGTCTACAAAATGCAAGGTATTCATACTAAATACACTTTTCTGATCAAAACATTGATCTGGATACACAAATGCTGCTGGACCTGGACCAGATGGAAAAAAGAAAAAATTTTTTTTTTTTTTTTTTTTTTTTTTAAACAGCAGCCCCCAACAGCCAAATATCTGTCAATGGAACACATCAACGTAGAAGAGGTTTCAAGGTGAGTCTCCCTGAAACTATCTGGGAATTCTTCTAGCATCTCCCCCACAGCAAGACTGGTCTAGACAACTAAATTAAAGTCTGGAAAACCTCTATATCAGGGGCCACACTGACAGAAGTCCGTCCTAAAGGCATCTTATGTAGACACTGGTCCGTGGCACCAGTTTCCTTTGTTGCCATCAGGGGATGAAATAACCACCTGTCTGCCTGTCCCAGACACCAGTTTTCCTTAGGGACAGTTTGTTTCACTTCTCTGCCTATCCCTGGGACAGGTACCAAATGAAAAAGCATTAGGACCCAGAAAACACTGCCACGTATAAGGTTGGGCTATAGATGTCCCAACACCATTGTGTCACATGTTAAGGGCTGTCTTTTCAACCCAAAGTCCCATGATGCGCTCTTCTGTGTGGTCAGCGGTTTTGTCAAGCAGCAGTACCATAATTCTTGATCTTCTTGGACGAAGTCTCCACCACTCATTCACACCAATGGGACCCCCACAAGAGGCACCAGGACTCCACAAGAGGCACCAGGACTCCACAAGAGCCAAATATCTTCAGGAGAGCCAATGCTGGGATAGGACCGTGCATGCGCGGCACTGTAATGCTAGCTCACACCATATTGGCTATCTCGGCAACAACCCTCCAACCACCTCAGTACCATTTCGACTGAGGAGGTGCAGCATAAACTAATTAAAGAAAACCTAACCCTAACTTCTGGGCACACGAAGGCCCGGATGACCCATGTAAGAAGGGTCAATTCAACAATGTATTCACAGCCCGAACAAGGAAGTGAAGACCAAAACAGAACAAATGAGCTCGAGGTATGGTGGGTGGGCGTGTGAATGAGTGGTGGAGACTCTGTCCAAGAAGATCAAGAATTACGGCAAGTAAGTAATTTCCATATCTTCCTGGACTGAAAGTCTCCACCACTCATTCACACTAATGGGAGAGTACCAAGCTGAAAATCAAACCCCAAGTAGGGCAGTAGGAGACAGAGTTCACGCAGGACAGAAGTCCATAAGGACTGTCCTGCCAAAGAAAGTGAACTGTCTGGCATGGACATCCAGAACATAGCGCTTTTACAAAAGGTATGCACTAAGCTCTAACGCCGCCTTGCAGAAGTCTGCAACAAATACATTATGAATCCCTGCTAGGAAAGCTGCAACCACTCCGGTAGAGTGGTGTGAACCCGGCCTACCAACTTGACCTGTGCCATGGATTGGTAGTGTCGAAGACGTGCAACTAACCAAGCCGAAATACATCTCGCTAACATGTCACTCTGTCCTGTCCCTATGGGACATTAAGGCTAAATCCAGGCCACAAAACAAAAGCCAAATAATGACCGTTTATAAAATGGGGTATAAACAACAACTGACCAAATCGAATAACTTCACTGGTTAAACCACACGGCAGTGACCTGACCATTATTTACTCAGAAACTGCACAGTTTATAACATTCAACATGCAGAAACTGCAGGTGAAGGAATGGCAACTCCACTTATGTGATAACTACAGTCCATCTGAAAATGGGAACAACCACCATGAGCATAATGGACCAGAACTGATGTTTTGCCACAGACACAGAGGCCTTCTCCTTAGAGCTGCTGGTAACAAGTTAGTTGCCTGTTTAAATATCCCATCTAATTACGAAGTCACCCAATACACATTAATATTTAAAGTGCTAGTGTATGTTTTAACATTTCTTTATTCGCCATTAGTGCCTATACAGTGTACATATTATCAGTGTTCCCCATATCCATTGAAAACATTCTATGTTGGCTCCGTGGCACCACGCGATAGGGGATCGTCTGTCACGCAAGCGACCCGGGTTCGCGCCCAAACCCGGAGCGTCAGGAGTGGAGGTCGGCAGGGAGAGCTCAAGAGTGTCCTTAGGACGCTCTCCTCCCAGAGTGAGGGTCATGGAGGCATTGCCCTTTGGTGGCTCCTCGTGGTCGGTTTCGGCCTTGCGCTTTGCGGCCTGGGTGATCACGTGCCACATGCACAGGATAAGAGGACACCGCAGCATGCCTTCCAAGGGGGCAGGGAAACCAGAGAAAGGAAAATGGCCACCCATGCCAGTCGGATGACAGTGGCCCGCCTCCTCTGGCTGCAAGGCCGGGAAGCCCCCCCACAAGTCGACCCATATCGCCCGCCCAAGATGCGATGGGGTGCCAAGGGCACCCCGATCTTCCCTCTCAGATACCTCCCCATGGGCAGGGGGGCCCCCCCAAGGATGACGGGATATGCCGGGGCAGACAGACGGCAGATCAGGGGAGCGGTGGAGGGTGAGGACTTGCCCGCCCGAAGGAGTGGGAGGACGGGTTGGATGGAAGGGGGTATAGACAGAACTTGCCAAAACAAAAAAAAAAAAAAGAAAACATTCTATATATAACACTAGAGCTGATTATTCCATTTGATAGTTAACAAATGATTAAAAGGTGAGTGGCAGAAATTACGAAAAGTTTTAGATTAATGTGCCAAATGCGGGCAGTTGTATTTGTGTGGCACGTAGTGCCTTGGATTAGTGGGGTACCAGGTGCATCTGTTCTACCTGGTTCTTGCCTACTGAACCACATTTAAAGTCACAGTGACAACTTATTAAAGAGTAGGTATTCACTTGTTTGTTGCTGCTGCCTTTAATGTTTTGTCTGCTGTTAATAAAAGCACAATGTCAAATAATTGTTTCTAATCTGTTATTCAACTGGTTATGTCTCAGTAGGCATAGGGTACATGTCACCTATCGGTGGGAATGACGATCCTAGAAGACTCCAAAAAAAAAGTTTGTTCTCCTAGACAGTTTGCAAGCCTGAGTCTGTGTGATGTCAGACTCAGAAAACAGACGAGCTGCACAAGGTATCTCCGTTTGTGGCTGTGCTGCTTAGTAGGAGCACTGAGAACGCACACATCCCCCCTGTGTGAATGAGTGACAGACCGGCATCACTCACACATGCACTGCTAGGCAGTGTGAATCTTTCAGAGGAACAATCACTCTGTGGCTGCATTACAAAACACAGCTCTCTCCGAGGTGTGACTGAAAGTGCCCACTGCCACTTTCTGACCCTGTACAAGTTATGGTTAAAAAGACAAGGGACTAAAAATTATTTGTGTGTGTGTGTATACGTGTCTTTGTTTTTAAAAGCTGTACTGTCGGGTGATAGGCTTATGTGACAGGATATTACTACCGCTAGGGATGCTCAGTTTGTCAAATTGTCAGTTTTGTAGTTGAAGCTGTGTTATAACTTGTACCACAGCAGTGTGCTACTGTAATATAAATTATTAGCTTAGCTCAGGGAGTGGTGTGAGGCCAGAGGGTATGGGTTGATGGGGGATTGGGGGGAGACCTCGGATGATAAGGAGCTGTATGCTAGAGATAGATTCCATCTCAATTTGGAGGGGAGGGGAATCCTTAAGTTGAAAATAGAGGGGTTCATTGGTGAAAAGTGGGGTTTAAACTTGTGAAGGGGGGAGGGATGGGAGAAAAGGCTGTCAAGGGGGTGCCGATAAAGGAGGGACTCTGTCTCCACCCCCCTGGGGAGCTGGAGGATTGCGGGAAAAGGCTGACTGATAAAGTGCAGACCAGGTGAAAACAGAATCCCCATGGGAACACGAGCAGGGGAAATGAAAGTATAGGGAAAGGGTGGAAGGTAGTCCTGCTAAATGCCAGGAGCTTGGGAAATAAAATGCCTGAGCTCCAGGCGATGTTAACTGAGGGAGCAGTGGATGTGGCAGCGGTCACTGAGACCTGGGCCACTGCAGGACACAACTGGGACCTAAACCTGGAGGGTTACACTATGTTCAGGAAGGATAGGGGAGAGGGAAGGGGAGGAGGGGTAGCAATGATAGTCAAAAACTGCATTGGCATAGGGGGAGTAGAGGAGGCGGAGGCGATTTGGGTCACCTTGATAACAAGGGGGGGCAAGAAGGTAAAAATAGGAGTGGTGTATAGACCCCCTGCCCTGGCGGAGAAGCTGGAGGACAGTCTGGTGGCAGATGTTGGGAGACACTGCAGACTGGGCAGAGGAACAGTAGTGGTGTTGGGGGACTTAAACATGCCAGGAACAGACTGGGAGACTATGACATCTTCTGTGACCAGGGAACAGAGGTTGTTGGATGTCTTTCAAGATGCGTTCCTAACTCAGCAGGTGGGGGAACCGACCAGGGAGCCGCGGGTACTGGATGTGGTCCTGGCAGACAGTGACCAGATTAGGGGCCTGGAGGTAAGGGACCCGTTGGCAGGGAGTGACCATGCCACGGTCTGGTTCTGCCTGGACCTAGGAGGGCTAGAAGGCTGCACAAAGACGGAGGTAACTGACTTCAGGGGAACGGATTTTAAGGAAATGGGAAGGATCCTTAAGGAGCATCTGGATGTGATTGGGTCAGACACGGACGCTGATAGTAGGTGGGAAATCATCAGGAGAGGGGTGCAAGATGCTACCAGCACCTGTGCAAGAGTAAGACGAAATGCGTAGGGGCCCGAAAACCCCTGCTGGTGGACCAGGGAGGTCCAGGAGGTGGTGCGGGGAAAGAAGGCAGCCTATAGGCAATTCAAGTGCTCAAGGAGTGAAAGGGATCGAGGGGAGTATGAGCTGATGGCTAGAAGGGCCACTAGGGTGGTGAAGGCGGCTAAGGCAAGGAAGGAGCAGAACCTGGCCAGGGAAATTAGGAGAGGGAACAAGGGGTTCTTTAGATACACTGGGGAAAAACGAAGGGTGAAGGGGCAGATTAGCAGGATTAAATCAGGGGAGAGATGGGCACAAGACCCGGGGGAGCAGGCTGAGGTACTAAATGAGTACTTCACCTCAGTTTTCTACCAAGGAAAATGGGGTGCTGCATCATACATGGGAGAAGACAGTGATACTGAGGAGGGGACCCTACCGATCAGCGGGTCTGGGGAGAGGGGAGGGCTAAGCAGGAGAAGAGGTACTGAAGTGGAAATCAGCAGAGAGTGGAGGGGCCCCAGCTCCCTTAAGACGGGAGAAAGCACCAGGGCTGGATAAATTACATCCCAGAGTGCTGAAGGAACTTGCGGATGTCCTGGCAAAACCCCTGGCGGAGCTTTTCACCATCTCTCTGAGGACAGGGTGGGTGCCCCAGGACTGGAAGGTGGCGCATATAGTGTCTATCCACAAGGGGGGATCAAGGGAGGTGGCAGGGAACTACAGGCCTGTCAGCCTGACATCGGTGGTGGGCAAGGTGATGGAGGGCATTGTCAAGGAGAGGCTAGGGGGACCTGGAAAGAGTTGGGGTGCCTGGACGATGGAGCAGCATGGATTACGTCCGGGGAAATGATGTCAGACAAACCTTGTGGAGTTCTATGACTGGGTGACAAGTGCCTTGGACCTGGGTAGACCAGTGGACGTCCTCTTTCTAGACTTCAGCACGGCATTTGACTCTGTTCCTCACATGGGCCTGTTGGATAAGCTGGGAGAAATGGGGGTGGGGAACCAGATGATCAGATGGATAGGCAATTGGCTCCAGGACCGGACCCAGAGGGTCATAGTTGGCGGGATAGTCTCATCCCCAAAGAGGGTCATTAGTGGGGTGCCACAGGGATTAGTCCTTGGGCCTCTCCTGTTCAACACCTACGTCTCTGACATAAGGAAAGGAATCAGGAGTGAGGAGTCTCTTTGCAGATGACTCAAAACTGGGGATGGTGGTGGATGGGGAGGAGGGGAGGGTGGCCCTACAGGGGGACCTGGAGGCTCTGGAAAGATGGTCTAGAAAGTGGAAGCTGAGGTTCAATGCAGGGAAATGCAAGGTACTCCACCTGGGGACCAGAAACCCGGGCCAAGTGTACACCCTGGGGAAATGCTACAAGTCTCGATGGCTGAGAGGGACCTGGGGGTGGTGGTGGATGTCAAGATGAACAACTCGGAGACTTGTAGGAGGGCAGCAGCCAAGGCCAACAGGATGCTGGGATGCATCGCTAGGGGGATCACCTCCAGAAGGAGGGAAGTGATACTCCTCTGTATAACTGCTTGGTGAGGTCACACCTTGAGTACTGCGTGCAGTTTGGAGGCCACACTTAAAGAGGGACATTAAACTCCTGGAGAGGGTCCAGAGGAGGCAACCAAAATGATTTGGGGCTTGGGGGACAGGACCTATGAGGAGAGGCTCGAAGAGCTAAATATGTACACATTGGAAGAGAGAAGGGACCGGGGGACATGATAGAGGTCTTCAAGTACATGAAGATGGTAAATAGGGGAGGAACAGTCAGGGTGCTTCGAAGGAAGGAGGAGGGGGCCACTATAGGGCATGGGTGGAAGCTGGAGGGGGGAAGATTCAGGGGAGAAAGGAGGAGGTGCTACTTCACTGAGAGGGTGGTGGAGCCATGGAATGCACTGCCTAGGGGGCTGGTGGAGGCAGAGACGGTGGAGGGGTTCAAGAGTGGCTGGGACAGGAACATGGGAAGGGTTCTGGAAGCAAAATCCAATGCAGCAAGAATATCCGGAACTGGGAAGGGAGAAGCCAGAGAAGGCGAGGGGGGCAGCAAGGTCAGCACCCAGGGTGGGGGCTGACCAAACGAGCAGACTCGAAAGACCGTTAGGCCTATTCTGCTGGCATTTTAGTATGTTAGTATGTTAGCTTGCCAGTCCTGCTTTTCAAATGTTCACAATTATGATCACTTATAAAGATGCAGGCAGTCAGGGTACACTGTGCAAGCTAGCATATTGTGATATAATGAAATAAAATGCAATCCTACTAACAGTATAGTTGCCTTAATTGCATTATGTTGTTTTCTTTGATTTAAAGTTTAATACTCTGGATGCAAATCGATTACTTTTCAGAGACTGTAATAGTATATTTCTAAATTCCTCCACAAGTATAGTTTATAAAAGCCTTTGCTTGTTGGCTATCGATTGGATAACCCCACACAAACCGTCTACCCACTAAACTTTTCTATATCCACCAAAAAATACACTTAGTTTTAGAACCCATCCTTTACGTTCAAGTATGGAAAACACACTAGCCTCCCAGTGGACAGACAAATCAGAAAGCCTGCTAGGTCAGCGCTGACAGCAAGCATCTATACAAACATCTTCCCAAAGCCCTGAAAGTTGGAATTCTCCATAGCTTGGGGACCAGAAGCTGTTTGCATTGAACAAAGTTAGTCTGTGGAAAAGCCTGTGTGGTGGTGGTTCTTACGGGAGGGGTAGGGAGCCAGGGTGAAGGGGTCATGGAGCTTTTGGCCCCTGCACACTGGTCTACATAACAATCACAAATTCGGAAAGCATGTGCTGATCACACGTTCCTTCTTAAAAATGCTTTGTTGCAGCAGTAGACTGTTCTTTACATTCAAAAGCAATATTTTCTAAGACGAACACGTGCACTGACTGTTTCATTATGATTAAATAGTTATCAAATCCGATAAAAAAATCAAGTTAAATCCGCTTTTGTTCCTTGTGCCATTTTCTAATTTCATTATCCGCACTGACATGACAGATCTATAAGGATGCAGCGTATACTGTGCATGGCAGCTAAATTTGTTTTTATGGTTGCATAACTAAAATGATAAAATTTATTTCTACATAGGTGTTTGTTGCAATTACCCGATATATTTTTATCCAGCATCATGATTTGCAGTTTACAAAGATTTCAGTGATTTTTACCATGCTGTAAGTCTATAAAAACATAAAATAGCCCGTTTGTCAAGACAAATCGTACGCACTGAAAGAATTCGGCTCAGCTATTGTTTTTCAAAATTGTACCAGAGTGCAAACTGCTCAAATAGTTGAAGTAATTTATGGCATTCGCACATCAATAAAGCAAATTTCTACGGTATGTTAAATAAATACAAAACGGAACAGTAACCGATTTCAATAGGGTTTGTATAAAATGCAAGTTGCAACTCCAGTTGGTAATAAACTCCTGGTGAGGGGTAAAAATTCACTAAAATTCACTAAATATTATTCACTAAAAATACCACCAACGGCTTAATCTGGTTCAAGGTCAGTTGGCATTCATCTGTTTCCCCCTCCCCCGGGTCGTGCCTGAAAATAGGCAGGATTTGTCTAGTGCACTTACCCGGTCAACAAAAGCTAAATAAATAAAATAAAATAAAAAAAAAATAAAAACGTTTCTGCAACAATAGGATGCAATTAATTATGCCAATTGATTTGGGCAGATATAGCAGCTTTTCCTTTTTTCTTCTTCTGGTGGGGAAGGAATGCCCTGAGGTTGGATCACATGATATTGTCTTCACGTCACTTTTGTAAAACTTTTTTGTTTTTTAGTCTAGCTTTTGCTCTAGATAAAGGTAACGTGCTTATGTTACTGACTCATATTTTTGAAAAAGTCGATCAAAGGACTGGTTTCCATTCCAGTTGTTCTTGATTCACAGCATAAAGGGGGACTACAATGTGATCTTTGCAGAAAGGGGCATTCAGGCTATAGCAGGGTTTGCACTGCATAGCTTAGTATCAGGTAGTTTATAAAACATGTCAATGCTGGGGGGGGGGGTGTAAGCACATCTTTTACGCACAAAGAGATATTGAAAACCACCTGTAGGAGCTGACTGAATACCCTGTAAATTATAGTTTAAATTGTGACATGACATGACAAGACAGTGAGCTGTGTGGCAGAAAAATGCAAGTCTCTGTCATAATGTCACCAAATGAATAAATACAATTAAACAAAACAGCACAAAACACAGACATTGTGCTGTCAGTATTGCAGAAAGCTTCACACAGATTTAGCCATCCTCTTACAACATCTGCTCCAGACTGCAGCTGGTGCACGGCTCACAGTACGGCACAACAGACTCATCAACAACACAGTTTAAGATGACAAAAAATGATGGTGTTCGCCATAATGTCATCTTTTACATATATGACAGACTTGTCATGTAAAGGACTCCAGACCTAACAACATGAGAAACAGACACCGATACACTAGCACTCTAACAGTACAGCAGAGCTGGACTTGCCAAGTTCTGAACTCTCAGCGCAGGGCTGGCAGAGTCCTAGAAATGTTGCAATTGGTTGAGCCCTCCGATTTTAGAGACAGCTGTACTTCTGCGGTGGGGGCTGGGAGCAGCACTGAAGGCCCTCAGTAACTGACAAGATGACATCTGCTGACCACTTCACAGACTGACACAGCATGAGGGCGCTCTGACATAAAGTGGTGGGTGGGTCCTCAAACAGAAAATAATTTTGGCTGCCATCAGTGACAAGACGTTCAGGACATTCTTGAAAATGACACTTGTCTCAGTGAACTTATCCTGCACTTAACCTTGAATAAAGACAGCCTTCCACGGGGCCACCCACGTCAGTGGGTCTGTACCACAAGTGGCTCCCCCCATCACTTCCCATGAATATGTGATTGTGGAGAAACTTCCAATCCCCCTGCCCCAAGAAATGGTCACCACCATGAGGAAGGTCACCTACAGGGTGTGGGGAGAGCTGGCAATGGCCTGCACCATAACAAGCCAGGTAGATTGTCAATGCCCAAACTAGTGTTCACCTGATGAAAGACGTGTAGGTTACTGGGAGACCAGGGGGTTTGAAAATAAAAAGATATTGTATTTTTGTTTGGCTATGGTCTAAGACAGATTAAAACAAACTGCTGTCAATTAGCTATGTAAGGTAGCAGTCTAAGTGTTCAGAATAAGAAAACTTAGAAATTAAGCACTACCCCACCGTTTCCTGTGCACATTAAACAGGTTGTGGATGGATAGTACAGTAAACACATTTTTTGTCAGGTGCATGTCACGAAGCTGGGACTGACAACCACAGCAACATACCCATGCACACTTAAACATGTTGACATATAGTATTTGCAGACATATATTGAAAATTATTTAAAAAAATTAGTCCTCAGTTTTCATTTCTAGAAGTACTCACATATAAATTGTCAGCTCATGTTCAAATACTATTGCTGATGTTTACATTTTTGGTTGCATTTAAGCGCACATTTGTCAATTTACAATTGCGTGCTCCAGTACCTTGGTCCAATTATATCAAGGCAGCAAAAAAGAAGTGCTTAAATACAGCAAAGCAAAGTGATGCCTGATTTGCATTAAAAAAAGGAAAAAAATCAATTTTAGGGCATTGTATAGTGAATCCTATAATGATAATTGCACAATTCTTGCACAGAAAGCAAAAACTGTTTTTGCAAGACATTCAATTGCCTTTGCCATTTGCTGTTGCAAATGAATTAACAGGGGATCAAGGATTCTCAAGCTATTGCCAAGAAAGTTAGGAGTTAAAGTGATTAACTGACAATTTACAGTACTGAGAATAGTAGCTCATATCGCTGCAGTACTTTCAAGGTTACTTTCAAATTCAGCAAGGAATGGCTACGAATAATTTATGAATCACAGGTCAACAAGTAATCATAGAACACAAACGTGAGACCAATGCTGCACCTAACGTAGAAAGTCAGCAGAAATAAAGAACGGCAACAGCAGCTTTCTTTTCAGTAGCTTCCAAGGTTAGATGCAAACATTCCTAGTTTAAAACTGTTAAAAGCTGTTCAACGTATGGCAGCTTCTATTTCTGTTCCTTATAGAGTAAGTTCCCTGCCAAATCCTGGGCTAACTTTGTGCAGCTTGCATTTACAAGTTTCAAGAAACATTGCAACAATAGTGATGACGTTGGAATTTTTTTAGCACTCATTACAAAGAAGGAAAGTGCAGAGTCAGGACAAAGCTAGAAGTACCTACATGTTTTGCAAGAAACTTTCTTATCAATCATCAAGGTCTTCGGCCTTTCTCTGTGTGTTTCAATTTAACAAAGAAGGAGAATGTCACAAACAGCAAACGGGTACAGAGTCGAAATACAGTACTTAAACAACAAACAAATACGGTGGGGGAGGACTACAACATCCCATACTGTGCTGAAATCTCATCCGATCCCCACAGAGAGAAGCTGTGGTCCTGCACCATGCAGCCTGCTGCTTTCGCCCCCACAAGTGACCGCCAGGACTTAACCAGGTACGGACTTTGTGCTCAAAGCACCGAGTAAGCCGTTGGAGGAAAAAAGGCAGCTGAATTTTGGCGCCTTTTCTCCGTTTGGCTTCTTGCTAGAAGAGTAGTCTGAAAAGGCTGCTTTTTGAATCAGAACCCTGCTACCCTAATTCGAATCTGAGAGGATTTCTCCCTCATAAGCCTTGCACTGCACTGCTCTGGAGAGGATTTTTTGAACTTTTAACATTACTACAGCTTACTGCAAGATTCTGCAGTAATTAAGTGGAGCTCCTAGTGTTTAGCAGCCTAATACTGTTTAAAAAGTTTTTTTAATTTCCCCTTTTGTTCAAGACTGCCTGCCTTAGGGACTATGTCAGAACTAGTTTGCATTTTTAGTGTGGATTTAGCCTTACACTTCTAACTGCACTATATTCTCCTTGCTCTCTAAAATGTAGCCCTGCTCTGATTTAATATAAAAAATGTTTAGAGCCATCCCCCATTTCTCCGTTTTGCACGCAGCCCTGCTGTGAGCAAGTTTAAATAATTGCAATGCAGTCCCCAGTCTTCTGGTATCTTCTCCAAGCCTTGCTCAGATCCCGTCAAAAGTGGAATATTACCCAGCATCTTCTTTTTTCTTTCTTTGTCCCCAAAGCCAGCCCTAATGTTTTGACTTCTGCCCAGCCCTCTTCCAGCCTTCTGTAATTTAACCTTGGGCATCCCCTTCTTTGTAGGCTCTGTCGCCCGCCTGGGCTGGAATCTTACCCAATCCCCACAGAGAGAAGCTGTGGTCCTGCACCACGCAGCCTGACACTTTCATCCCCACAGGTGACCGCCAGGACTTAACCAGGTACGGACTTTGTGCCCAAAGCAAGCCGTTGGGAGGAAGAAAGGCAGTTGAATTTTGGCGCTTTTTCTCCATTTGACTTCTTGCTAGAAGAGTAGTCCGAAAAGGCTGCTTTTTGAATCGGAACCCTGCTACCCTAATTCGAATCTGAGAGAATTTCTCCCTCCTAAGCCTTGTACTGCACTGCTCTGGAGAGGATTTTTCGGCCCACCCCCACATCCCCTCCCTAGTCCACCTTAAATACCCTTTGACCCGGCCCCCTTTCTTGATCAGTTCCCTATTGGACAACAGTCTTATTTACAGTCTCTTAAAGGGATACAGAGCTACTCATCAAACTGTGCTTCTGCAGAGACCATCAAAGATATCTGCTGTATACCTTTCTGGAAGTCAGACTGTGAACTGCTGTGGTTTATGTCACACCGCCTGGCCAAAAAATTCTAGGATTAGCAAAGCATTTACCAAAACATTGGTTTCCACCTTGTAGTTCTTTCTGGACATAGGACCGTGAGCTGCTGTAGCTACAGATCTAGGATTAGTGAATCCTTAAGAATTCTTGTGCACAGGCTTTAGAATGAGGACACTATACTTGTTCCCCTGCCTGACCCTCATCCTGCTATGCTCTCTAGAAATTCATAATACTCTACATGACTCAGCCAGTGGTGAGTTCGGTCCACGAATCACATTGGATTACCAGGGGCTCTTTGAGCACCCAGAGTTGCACATATGGGCCCTTAATATACCCAGGATAGAACCTGCATTATATTTACCATGGCCAGCTGGAACTGCTACAGAGAGGGTCTTCAAGATTAAGACCCTATCCCCATTTGCCCAAGTACCTCGGTGCTCCCAGCTATTCACAACTAGGGTACTTCTTTACACGGCGCTAGGTACCCTAGGTATCCATCTCAGTGACCCTCCAATCACTCTTAATAATCCCTTCAAATGGAAACAGTTTAGAGCACACAGGCTACTCTTAGGAGCCATTAAGAAACTTTTGCTGCTTACATTGTTGTGCTCAGGCAATGCCGAACTTAATCCTGGCCCCCCCAGCTGTGATCTCATCTCCTGCTGATCTACCCAGTATAAAAGTCATGAGCTTTATTCATGCCAATACATGCAGCCTCTTGAAGAAGATTGCCTCCATTCAGGCCTGGGTATGCCACACTGTGCCTGATGTCCTGGTGGTAATGGAGTCATGGCTCAGATCTGGTTCCACTGACCGTGAGGTACATATCCCATCTTATAATTTGTTCAGAACTGATAGGCAGGCAAGAAAGGGAGGAGTTGCCATCTATGTTAAAGATAAATTTTCCACCTCAGTCATCAATTCTACCTTGATTCCTAAAGAATTTGGAAACCTCACTCTCAAAATAGAGCTCACCTCTTCTGTCTCCTTTTATGTAGTAGGATGCTACAGGCCTCCTTCAGCGGGACTACTGTTACTAGACCACCTAAGAAACACACTAGGATCCCTATCCTCAGAGATGATCATATTAGGAGATTTTAATCTAGACTGATTTTCCAGCATCTCTACATCTCTTAAATCCTTCTGTGATGAATTTGGTCTATCACAACTTATCATTGAAATAACGCGCCTCCAACAAGAAGAATCCAAATAATAGTACACTGTTGGATCTCATTTTAGTAAACAAATCTTACCTGTTCCCACACACTGGAGTGTTTTTCTCTGACATCAGTGACCACTGTTTTATCATCTGTGTAAGAACTAACTCGAATTCTTCGTCTGCATCCAAATTTACCAATAAGAGGTGTCATCGTAACTTTGACCCCTACAGCTTCATTTCTGACCTGCAGGATTCCTTGGGTTGGCAGGACTTCTACCTTGCAAAATCAGTAAATGCTACATGTGACATCTTCCAGGAGATTGTGCTTGGGGCATTGGATAAGCATGCACCCTTGGTCAATGTCCGTTCTAAGAAACTATCATGCCAGTGGTTTACAACAGATCTAAAAGCAGCCCTGCATGATAGATATTCACTCTGGAAAACAGCCCAGAAAACTAAGTGCCCAGCTGACTGGATTGCATTCAGGAGGGGTAGGAATCTATGTACCAAGTTGGTGAGAGAGGCTAAAGCAAACTACTACCAGACTGAACTTGATTCTACCTATAAGTGCTCTTCCAAATTCTGGAAAACCCTTAAGGAAATTGAAGGTTATGGACCCTCTACCTCCCTACCCTCAAGAATCACTATTGGAGCTACCACAGGTTCAAATAAACCGACAATCTTAAGACTCCCTCAACAACCACTTCGCTACTGCAGGGTTAGTCTTTGATACCTCCCCTGCCAACAACCTCTGCTCCCAAATCGGCATACAGGACCCAGATGTTCCAGTCACCAAAAATGTGTTCTCCCTTCAGCCTACATCCTTGAAAGAAGTAGAGGACCTACTGTTACACTTAGGTATCAGGAAAAGTGCAGGTGCTAACCTCTTAGACCCATTTTTCCTGGAACTCAGTCACCATATCCTGGCTGTGCCCACTACACATCTATTTAACTTATCCCTCTCACAGGGTAAGCTTCCGCACTTATGGAAAACTACTTATGTGATTCCCCTTTTTAAATCAGGTGACCCTAGGGACCTTAATAATTATAGGCCAATCTCTCTACTACCCATATATTCCAAATTGCTGGAGAAAATAGTGAGTGCACAGCTTAGGAACTACCTGGAATCCTCACATCTGCTTAACCCTCTGCAATCGGGCTTTAGACCTCGTCATAGCACCATTTTGGCTCTTGCAAAGGTGACTAATGACTGGCAGTGTGACCTGGATTCCAAGAACTTTGTTTGTGCAATATTTCTGGACCTAAGCAAGGCATTCAACACGGTCGACTATGATCTGCTTCTAGTATCCCTTCGTAAGGTTGGTCTGGATCCACTATCTTGGAAATGGTTTGCAAACTATCTTACAGGTCATCAGCAGCAGGTAAAAGTGAATGAGGAATTCTCACAACTAAAACCATTATTGAGGGGCGTACCGCAGGGCTCCATATTGGGTCCACTGCTGTTTGCGATATATATTAACCAAATCAATGCCAGTATTGAATCTGCCAACATACATCTTTTCTCAGATGATACCGTACTATACATTAGCAATCTACTCCTGAGGCAGCATGTAGAGATCTACAACAAGAATTTAATCAACTGCAACTACAGCTATTGAACCAAAAACTTCTTTTAAATGCAAAGAAAACAAAGGCGATGCTCTTTTCACCCTATGTATATGCACTTAACCATGTCTCCCAA
This sequence comes from Neoceratodus forsteri, assembly GCA_016271365.2. Lineage (NCBI taxonomy): Eukaryota > Metazoa > Chordata > Ceratodontiformes > Ceratodontidae > Neoceratodus > Neoceratodus forsteri. Next base: position 1,515,830,558 of record CM057452.1, on the reverse strand, counting down.
GGTTCCTTACCCCATATCACCACACTTTTAGGTGAACTACTAGAATATGTTACCAAATTCAAATACCTGGGGGTCTGGATAGACTACAGACTTTCCTTTAATGATAATATTGAAGAACTAATAAAGAAAGTTGGGCAGAGGCTTGGCCTCTTCTACAGAATCAAATACCTACTCACACGGGACACTAAGAAGAGACTGGTCCAAACCACCTTCCTCCCTTTACTGGACTATGCAGACTTCATCTACACCCAGGGCCCTGCCTCTGCGCTGGTCAAACCTGACACACTCTCCTTAGAGCTATAAGGTTCATCACTGGTCTACCTTACTCCACGCATCACTGCTCTCTTTATGCTGCGGTAGGATGACCATCACTCAATTAGAGAAGACAGAGAAATGCAGCGCTCTGGACCCTCAGAGCCATCATTAAGAATCTGCCTCAATACATCCTAGATCGTCTTCCACTGTGTACGGTAGGCAAGTACACCCTAAGGAGTGCCTCGTATAGCTCCCTTACTGTACATACAGTAAGGTCCAAGTCGAGCTTTGGTAGGTCATCCTTGAGTTACGCACTACCCTTACTCTGGAACAAGTTGCAAAACACTTTGAAACTGGTTCACCCCATCAACCTATCAGCTTTCAGATCACTTTATGATCGTTCCTTTAAGGAATCCTGTAACTGTTTCCCACGAATTTGACCTTAACTTAAACTTTAGAGTCAGTTTCCCCTGAATTTCGCCATATATATAGATATATAGATATATAGATAAATAGAGAGAGAGAGAGCATTGACCTTCTCTTAGGTACTCCTGCCCTAATATGCTCCCACTCTGCTAACTCCCTCCCAATACTGGAATCTTCCCTCTATTTGCCCACCTTATCTAATACTTATGGATCCTGACAGGCTCTTATATACTTTGTATATTACGTATCATTTAAATAGGTCCTGATGTCTTGACATTTGACAGTCTTATATGTTCCTTATATTGCACATGCCATGTACTCCTTGTAACCCTGTGTCATGGTAATGACGTAATCTTTGTATATGTAATCCATCTGTATGCTCAGCTTATGTATGTAAACCTTTTTATGTTGATAAGTAACCCCAGGTCCATCTTGAAAATGAGCTTTGCTCAATGGTGTTCGCCTGGTTAAATAAAGATGTTGACTGATTGAAAATGAAAGCTGTAGTCTGCAAAGCAAGAGGAAAAGGTTGTTTTATAGGGAACAGACTTGCTTACTGCAGGCAACCCACCAGCATCCACCAACAACTTTATTTGGGCTCTCCTCTCAAACGCAGTGCTGGCTCTCCTCTCAAACGCAGTGCTGGCTCTCCTCTCAAACGCAGTGCTGGCTGTTCTGGGCTCTCCTCTCAAACGCAGTGCTGGCTGTTCTGGGCTCTCCTCTCAAACGCAGTGCTGGCTGTTCTGGGCTCTCCTCTCAAACGCAGTGCTGGCTCTCCTGGGCTCTCCTCTCAAATGCAGTGCGGGTTGTTCTGGGCTCTCCTCTCAAACTCAGTGCGGACTCTTCTGGGCTCTCCTCTCAAACGCAGTGTGGGCTGTTCTGGGCTCTCCTCTCAAATGCAGTGCTGGCTGTTCTGGGCTCTCCTCTCAAACACAGTGCTGGCTGTTCTGGACTCACTCAGAATGAATGGAACAAATAATCTATTTAGTAGCTCCCGGGGTGGGAGTTGGGAAGGGTCTCTTGCACCACACGCATGCCACCTCCCAAGACACGAAGGATTCAAGAAAAGAAATCAACCACTGGGAAAAAGAGTTTTGTTTTTTTTTTGTTTTTTTTTTTTTTAAGAGCCCAGCCCAGTACTCACCACTGATGCATACGCTACTAATTAGCTTAGGGTCTGACTTACTTGTTTACCCCTCCCCACTTATTTTTTTAACCTCCAGTAACTAGTCTTCCTTGGCTTGCCTAACTGAGTGACAGTCTCAGCACCTATACAAGAACTAGGGGCCCACGCAAACATCTCTGAAACTGCTGCCTCCCGCCTTCACCAATACACTAACAGTACCTTTGTTAAGTGGGGGGGCGCCTGCATCAGTAAATCTCCAGGGCAAGCATTGGACGGGAGAGAAGGACACAAAAACAACACTGAATTCAGGCTTGGGGAAAAGTGTATGTCAGCACAAGACATCTTTATTCACTGCAGCTGTTGGGATTAGCTCCGCAGAGCGTGGAGGGAGATGGTTATTCAGAAATCTCAGAGAGAGAGAGAGAGACACCAAGGATGTTCCATCAGGGAAAGTGTACACCGAAGCCAAGAATTGCAACGAGTGCAAGGTGAGTGTCTGGCAGCAGTCAGTGGGTACAAGACTAGCCAATGCTGACAGGTGGTCTGCCACAGGGCAGTTAAGTGTTTTCACGGGCCGAATATTGGATGGGAGAGGAGGACACAAAAACAACACTGAAGTCAGGATTAGGGAAAAGTGTACGGCAGCACAAGATATCTTTAAGCACTGCAACTGTTGGGATCTGCTCCGCGGAGCACTGGACGGGGGTCGCAAAGTAAAGCATTTTATAAAGTGTTAGTATAGTGCAAGCACAGCAAAAGTAACGCACACACACACAAAAAGCAGTGTGAGCGCGGAGTGTTTCCAGGAGTCATTATTTTTCACACTCCAGCATGTTGTTGGTTCGAAAGGAATACAGAGTCCTTTTTCTCAGTGAGCAAAAAAGGAATGCTGGGCTCTACCCACTGCAGCCCTAAAAATAACATTTGACTTGCACCTAGAGCAGAACTTCCTCACAGCAACAGTGAGTGCAGACCCATTGAAGAAAGCTCCGTAACAGAATTAGACACCCTGCTAGCCAACTTTGTCTATGGTATAACAGGATGGCTCTGAATATGAGCCCAGCACAGTCAGGGGTATACTTGGAAATGAGGATCACCACCTTCAAACAAACAAAAAAAAAACATCCAGCTTCAATATTCCAAGGACCACAAACTACATTCAAACAAACAATAGAAATCCTAACAGCCAAGCAAAAATAGTTAAACTAGGAATGGGGAGCCATTCTAGACAGGCCGAGCCACTAACTGAATCCGACATAAACCTGTTGTATGGCACTGGCACTCCAGACTACCACTTGCCCACAGCTCTTTTGCACATGGTATACTTTTTTTTTTTAACCTTATGTTTATCCTCCTTCCTGCCCGCATTAGCCCCACTCTTCAGGGCTCCAACTGTGTCCTTGCGTCAGAGCTCCACCGAGGATCATCTGCGCATATAGGTGCCCCATTTGTGAGACCTGAGCACTCTGGATAACCCCCGTTGGGTCGGAGGAGTCTCCCAAACTCCCCCAGACTACAGCTGAGCGTGCACTTTGTGCCCTGATCTCCTGGATTCCTCCTATCGCTGGCACCTGGAACACGTCTACCGGTGTCAATGCAGAGTATTTTCCATGCTTTTTCTCCCACCCCCTGTATCCACAGCACATTGGGAGGGCCAAGGAGACAGAAGCATGGTGAGACATGCCTTTGCTCCGGCCCTCAACCGAAGTCTGCCCCTCCCAACAGGTTTTACCTCCCTCTACCACACCTTCCACCAGAGTTCCCCTAGGTGGCACTACTGCAGCGAGGCCTGCATCCCTCCCCTCCCCGGAGAAGGAGAGCAACCATCAGGCGCTCAATCCTTCTCCTCCCCTGCCGACCCCCAGTGGCCCATGCTCATTCCCGAACACGGGTCCCCAGCATGCCACAAACTAAGCCGTCCAGCGCCTCAACCTCAGTGCCACCGGGCCAGCTACACATGGTATTCTTTAACACAGGGCTGTAGTTCACCCTCCACACCAGTGAGCAATACCAGTTACACTGGGGAGACCTTGTGCTAGAGACAGACAGTGAGGGAAACTAATATCTGGAATACCACGAAAGACAGACGAAAACTCGCACTGGCATGAACACCACAGATGTAAGACCAATCCCCCCAAGAATGTATAGAAAAACCAGTAACCCATATTATGACCCCATAACAGCGTACCAAAAATACGCTAAGCAAAGGCCCCCTCAGATGCTGCACCCAGATTCCCCATTTTACCTAGCTCCAAATATCAAAATGAAACCAGCCAGTTACTAGTACTGCTCCAATGACGACCAGAGAAAACAAAATCAGAGGAATCATGAAGCTACTCCAGCAATCTGCAGGTCTCCCCCACCAAGAAAAGTGAATCACTAACCACTTCACACGTAAAACAGCTATCCAGATACTCGTTGATTCAAATGTGCCTCCGACTGAAGTAGCACATACAATCGAACAATTATAGCACCTTGCCCAAAAAGAAGCAAAAAGCCAATTCCTCTATCCTCTCTAGTGACTATGCTCAACCATCTACTTCTGCAGCACAGCCTCCTATTCAAACTGCACTTAAACTCCTGTTCCTGCCAGAGCTCAGCCTGTCACACTGCCCCAGCAGAAGTGACCCCTTCCCACATGCTAACAACGCCTGCCACCCCTGAGTACTTCACAACAAGAGGAAACATATTTGGATCTCACTGCACATTCTACGGAAACATCCCTATCAACATATGCAAGTCACCGCTCCAGCAAAGAAGCAGCGATACGTAATTTACACCAATTCAGAATTGGAGTAAACACTAACACTGGAACCAAAACAGTTACAGTTTGCAAATCATTTTTAAAAGTTCTAGTTCTTGTTTTTTATTTATTTACTTATTTTTTTATTGTTGACCGGGTAAGTGCACTAGACAAATCCTGCCTATTTTCAGGCACGACCCGGGGGAGGGGGATACAGATGAAGGACAACTGACATTGAACCAGATTAAGCTGTTAGTGGTATTTTAAGTGAATGAGGGAAATTTGGCCAGGACACCGGGGAAATTCCCCTGCTCTTTTCGGTAAGTGCCATGGGATCTTTAACATCCACCTGAACTACCACCAATCCAGGCAGATAGGACCTCGGTTTAACGTCTCATCCGAAAGACAATTCCTGTTCTTGTTGCCCACAATCATAGGCTAAAAGACATTTTCCTAGATCTGCTGACAGTAACATATACAGCATACAGAACCTCCAGCACCTTAAATACAGGTAAGCCCTTGGATCCATATGTTACACAAATAACAGATAGGGAAATGATCATTCGGCTACAACAGCATCTCGAGGTTCTGGGGACATGGGAACTTCTCTATGGTATTACAGCCTTATAATTACTGGTGTACGCTTTATCCCTTTGGGAAACCTGGTTATAATTTGCGGTTATAACCAGCTGGTTATAATGGCAAACACACGTCGGGTTTCCCCACCACCGCACATAATGAAGGAAAGGGGTAAGGAGAGCTCCAAAGGGGAAGAGTGAAACTACTGTATGTAGGAACACCAGAGCAGACTTGTGGTTTTGTTCTGTTCTTAACCTTCTCTGTATCTATGCAGCATGACTAAAGATATGTGGACACATTACTAATGTCACAATGCCCTCAGTTGCAACTAGTTGTAATGTTTGGTGTCAATGTTTCTTAAATGACATAAATATATATCACTGTCATTGTTTTTTAAATGCCGTAAATGTAAAGCTACCAACTTTCTGAGGCCTAAAACTGGGACAGTCCATCTTGACCATGACCCTCCACCCCCACCTTGTCACTCCCACAGGCACCACCGTAGACAGCGTCACACACAATCAATTAAATTTTGCTGCTGGCTCTGGCCATGCCACCCCACAGTAACACCAGTAGCAAACATCCAGATTAAAACAATACATCATTCTGCTGCAGCAAGTTCCAAATCATACAGAAAGTTCATTAGAAACAAACCTGCGTTAAATTGTGGTCAGACATGCAAGTTGCATGTATTGGTCCTCCTGACAGTCCCATCCAACCTGCTTACACTCACCTCATTTGCTGAGCAAACTTCACTTCAGTGAGTCCCACCACCACACCAGATTGTTTTCACACACTTCCCTGCAGTTGATCAGGTCCAGGTACCTTAGTTCACTGCTGCCAGTCTCTTTTCTTTCTGGAGTCCCACTCAGCTGCTGCCAGGTAGACGTTCACATGCACTTGTTTGCAGTACTACCCAGTCTAATCTAACAGGAAAGAACATGCTTTACTGTGCTCCCACTGATATGCTTGCGGTGCAAGACGGGCACAGGGGTTGAAGTTGCAAACTGCTGTCCAATCTGAGCAGCACCACAGTGGTGCTGAAATAACGGTCACTCACAGATTAACAGTCAGCAAAAAAAGGGACAAAACTGGGACAAGTGAGCAAAAATCAGGACAGAAATGACATTTTGCAAAACTTGTGGGGACACTGGGAAATGCTGCCTAAAATAGGGGCTGTCCTGGGAAAACAGGGACTGTTGGTAGCTTTACATAAATGTAAGTCATTGTCTACAGGACTGTTAGGGTCTGCAGGTGGTATAGTACAGAAATAGTGCTGTGCCTGAGTGTGCCTCCACAAGCCCTTTAGCATGTGGGCTCTACAGTGGTCTGCTGGCAAACTGTAAGATGAACGGCAAGTGCAAAGTGATGCCCGTGCTTATTCTCAACAGTTCTTCACTCAAGATACTGCTTGACACAACTACTGATGACATGCATGAATCTGATGCATGGGCACCACAGTAAATTTCATTTTGCATCATGGTAAAGCACTGAAGCCTGAAATAATTCATGCTGTACTGGAAGCTCCTCCTTGGTTTTTAAGGAGGTTGTATATGTGATCTTTCAATGACCATTTCAGAAATCGGGGTGTATATTTCGACTGGTTCCATGCCTCTACAGCAGCAGTCATAAAGAGTTACAGAAACATAGAACAGAATGCGTAAGCTTGTCAGTTAAAAGATGTGAGCTACCAAAGTTCTCAGTTTGTAAACACAAAATAACGCAGTGCAAACAGAGGCTAACCTCAACAGAGCTAAACCAAAGCAGATAAACCCTGTAATGCTGGTGGGGATGCAGAGTAAGGAATACCAAGATTGGCTTTGGAAACTTAACAGATTTTCTCCAGAGAGGAGAAGGGGGAGGGACGATATGATCCCTATGTTTCAGATACAAAGGAGGTATCAGAATTCCCAGATCCGGAACTATTCCTGTTATTTTACATAAAAAACTGAGCAGTCTATGGGGAAATTGTTACTGTACATCTATACTGGTCATATAGAAAAACACAGAAATCTACGGCGTAATTTACAAGAAAATCATCCTGGAGTTACAAGAGGAACAAAATGATTTGGGCACCCTGTGGTATGTGCTAGTGTAAAAAGCTTTCTGGGAAATTGTGGAACATGGCAGGACCACGGGCCATAACAGCAAGTGACAAATAAAGTTGTTCAGACCAAATGGAAAAAGAATCTGTTTAGCATCACTGAAAATATAAAGAGCTGAGGAACTCCATACCGACTCAAATCCAGGTTGCTAGATCCAATTTCTCTAAATCTCAGTAAAAAAATACCTTCTGAGCCATCCTAAAAACTCTGGGACAATATTAATGGGCTCATGGGGAACTCTAAGAAAACACTACTCTACACTATCATGCAGGACGCGTCTGATATTGGTGGTGAAAACAATAGTGTCAATAAATTTAATAAAACCTTTAGTGATCTGTCTGTCTACATACTGTAACTTTACTGATCCTAACAAGACCTCTGCCCTCACTGGAGACCTGCCCTGCAAGAAAAACCTACCCAAATTATATTTTAAACAACTTACCTGATCAGAGGTTCACGGCTACCTGACCAAAATGAAAATTACATCCAGAATGGGTACTGACAAAACTGATGTGAAACTTCTGAAGCTTTATCATACTGAAGTAACTTACTCAATCCAATTAATCTTTATAAAATGGGTAGGGATATTACCGTGTTCTGATTGGTCAGCAGTTGTGAAATGTCAGAGTACCTACCACTGGTTAAAACATAGTGCTGTTAATCAGAACACAACACACTAACATATCAATGTATTTTGAAAAATAAATTCCTGACTGCCATTACAAACATGGCCACCACCTTCACTCTCACTAAAAAAAGTCAGCTGGGCCCTAAAAATGAAACTCCCTCAAAATATAAAAACAATAATTAAATACTCTTTCCCTGTATCATCCTTTTTTTTTTCTAAATTAAACATACTTTATTGAATTTACAATTACAAAACCAGACAACCACATATAAACAATATAGACAAACATACAACCCCCTCCTCCACCCCCCCATGTGGAGGTATACACTTACTATTATAAAACAATTCAACCACTGTAAGGTTAGCAAATACAAGGGGTCCACATATCTTAATCAAGGAGGACAGTAACAGAGGTACATCAACATAAGCTAGCCGGCCCGGTGGCATAGAGGTCTGAGGCGCTGGCGCCTTACCTCAACCCACACTGGCGACCCGGGTTCGGGAACAAGCCTGGGGCGTTGAAAGTCGGCATGGGGGGGAGGGCGGAGCTGGATACAGTTGCCGTCAGGCAAGCTCTCCTCTCCAAGGAGGAAGCGTGGCTTCCCTCTGCTGATGGTGACCCCCGGTAAAGGCTGAAGGAAGCTCGGGCCACAGGGTGTCTAGGGGGCGGGGATGGAGGCCGTTACTGGGGCTGTTCGGTGCATGCGCACTGACTCCTGGGGCCTTTGGGAGGTAAAAATAGGTAGGAAAATACTGGTCAGCAGGATGAAGACCGACCCCCACAGGTGCCGCTCTCCTGGGCTGGACAACGTAGGAGCCGGTGATTCCGGGGGACAGAGCTGGGTGGGGTTGGTCAGATGGGGGCTGACCGGCGGGTGACTAAATAGCAGCCGTGTTAAAAAAAAAAAAAAAAAACATTAGTGCTAAGTCCTGCCCTGTCTAAATATCTTCTACAGGTTACCAGTGAGAAAAATATTTATGCTTTGTCGCGCCACTCAAGGGGAAGGATGTAACGAGAATAAGCTATGGAGCCTACCCCATCTCTCATCATATTTCTGTAAGCAATTATGAAGACTGGCTATAGTCTTCTCAAGGCGTAGATTAAGTAAAAACTTGGCAAGCAATTCAGAATAGGAAATTTCAAACTGGTCCTTCCAGTGGCGAAGGACTATCCTTTTCACCAAAAGGGACATCATAGACAGAGAGTACCCCCCCAAACAGTCTCCGACCAGACAAATTGCAGGGGTAAAAAAGGGGGTCTGCCTTTTGTTTAATTTTCTCCCAGAGAGAAGTAACCTTCGGACACTCCCACATCAGATGAAAAAGGGATCCATTCATTTGTCCACATCTTGAACATAAAGAGGACAGTAGTTTCCCCATCCTAGCTAGGTGTGCAGGGGTAAAATACACATTATGCAAGATATAAAATTGAGTAAGACACAATTTGTCATTAGTCACATACTTCTAAAGGTCCCTCCAAATACAGTCCCAATGAAAATCAGAAGAAGGAAGAACCGAGGACCAATAAGTACAGCACCCTGAAACCTCTGGGAAAAACTTAAAGAAAAGTGCAAACGTTATCTGGGACACCGCATGGGGTTGCCATGCCAATGTTTGAATCTCTTGAAGAAATTCTCCCTGGTCAGTGAGCCAATACGCCTTGCCAAACCAGCTGATCAGGAGATGACTTAACTGATAAATCTTATAGACGAATCGAGGCGACAAGATAAGACAGGCTAGTAGATCCCGACTCTCAAGCAGCTAGCCACAAGAAAGAAGAATAGGGACCCGCTTTCCCTGCAAAGAAGGGATCTTTGCAGGGTTCAGCATACAGCCTCCAAGCCTGAAATTGGGATTATGACACAGGGGTTGGGACACACCAAAAAGATTGTTGTACGGAAAGCTTTACACAGCTGGGAGTGGACCTTCATAGAAGTATAAATAACTGATTGCTGAACTTGCAATGGTAGCCGTTTAGATGAAGTAAAGTATAAACTGTCAGGGGAAAGACCACTGGTTTCAATCTGCCACCGTTCTATCTAAAGCCACAAAGGTACGTATTGACTGTCACCTTGTGGATTAGCTAAGGTAGGCCATCTGGCATATTTAGCCATGTGGCTTGCTATATAATAGATGAAGAAATTAGGCAATCGAAGTCCACCCAGATATTCCGGGGCCACTAACCAATTATAGGCGAGACGTGGGGTTTTGCCTTTCCAAATAAAAGGTAGAAATAATACTAAGGAGTTTCTTGAACCACTTAAGGGGAAGGTAAAAATTCAGCACATGCAGGGGATAGAACAGCCGAGGGAGAATATTCATTTTAATGGTACAAATTCTATCTTGAAGGGATAAAGGGCGAGAGACCCATCTATTTAGATCTTGTTAAACAGTATTTACCAACTCATCTAGATTTCATTTCCTCATTAGGGTAGTTTTTTGAGAAAGTATGATACCCAAATATTTAAGCTTAACAGTCCATGTTAGCCCAAAATGTGCCAAATCTGAGGAGAATATCCTGGAGTTTAAGGGCATTATTTCAGACTTATCAATATTAAGCTTATAATTGGAAATCTTCCCAAATTCTTGGATAATATGCAGAGCAGCAGGGATAGAAAAGATGGGGTCCAAAAGATGCAAGAGTATATCATCGGCATATGCAGAGAGCCTCAGGTCAAACGGGCCCACCGGGATTCCAGTGATGAGGGGAGAGGATCTAAGGAGTCTCAGTAATGGCTCCAGATACAAGTTAAACAACAGGGGGAAAGAGGGCATCCCTGGCGAGTACCCGAATGCAAGACAAAATCTTCTGATAGCATTCTATTACAGTATAACTTAGCATGAGGTTGGGAATATAATACTCGGATCCAGTTTATGAAATGTTGAGGAAAGCCAAACTTTTCCATAACCGTAAATAGGAAGGTCCAATTCACCCTGTCAATGCCTTTTCCACGTCCAGGGAGACCAAAACCATAGGCCTATCGGACTCCCTGGACACGGAAAAAACATGAGACAACTTCCTTAAATGGTCTGCTGAAGATCGGACCTTCATAAAACCCACTTGTTCTGGGCTAAACAGGCCCTCCCATACCTGCATAATCCTATTAGCCAATATCTTAACATAGAGTTTAACATCATAATTCATAAGAGAAATAGGGCGGTAGTTCTTTACTTTATCTGGGGGTTTACCCGGTTTTCGCAGGACTACAATAAGGGCCTCTAACAAAGAGAAATCTGAAATACCTTTCATACAAAAGTATGAGTAGAATTTTAAAAGTATTGGGGCAAGTTCTGCAGCAAACACCTTGTAAAAGTTGGAGGGAAATCCATCTGGCCCTGGGGCCTTATCCAAAGGAAGGGATTGAAAAGCGCCCAAAATTTCACAAAGAGATATGGGACGGTTTAAGAAAGCTTGCTGTGCCAGGGTCAGATGAGAAAACAAAATAGTCGAGAGGTACTTTTGAATCTCTCGGGCAGACAGAGGTTTAAATCCCAGCAGAAGGATACAAATTCCTGAACTATGTCCATGGGTGAGACTTTAAGGGATTGTTCAGTCAAAAAGGTGATAGAGAGAACTAAAACGGGAAGCCTCCTGCTTTCTGACGCGGAGAGCAAGAAGATGCCCCGCCTTTTCTCCCTCGTCAGTATAACTGGAGTGGGTCTTAAGAAGAGCGTATTTGGCCCGCTCCCTAAGGCTCTCTGCATATTGGTCCCTTAAGGAAGTTAACAGCACCTGTTCATCCTCGGAATTCAATAGGGAGGGACTATTCTCCAGGGTCTTAATCTGATCTAGAAGATTACGGAGGACAGCCTCCTGTTTCTTTCTATGCGTAGATGCAATATGAATAAATTCCCCACGAATACACACTTAAGGGAACACCAAAGCTTGTCCATGTCGGGGATGGAATCCTCATTGTGTGCCATAAATTGGGCAATAAGATCCTTAATTTTAGTCAGCACCCAGTCATCTTTAAGGAGTTGGGTATTGAGTTTCCATATTTTATCATGACGAAGGTCAGGGAAGGGGGTACACTCCAACCAAATAGGGTCTGGTCAGACAGGATCCTGGGGGTAACCCCCCCCCCCACACCCTCTACAGCAGATGGTCTATTTTTACTAATTAAAAAAATAATCCATTCGGGATTGGGACCTATAGGTTGGTGAGTAGAAAGTGTATTCTCGCTCAGAGGGATGTAATGTTCTCCAATGGTCACATAACCTCCCCATCCCCATACCTAACAATTCATGGAGGCCTCACTGGGCAGGGGATAGCCCCAGGATTCTACGGCCTGTCCTGTCCAAGTCTGGTGTCAGGGTTAAATTACAGTCCCCAGCTAGGACAATCATGTAGCATCCCTTTTTATTTGCTTATGGTAACCAGGTAAGCACACTAGACAGCTAGTGCCTATTTTCAGGTGCGACCCGGGAGAATTACAAGGTATACATGAGACAGATACATAGGCAACATTACATACTGGAGCAACATGCTCCAACAGTGGAATAAAACAACAAGGGATTTTACAGCAATAGTACATAGCGTAGGGATCAGCATAGATGCAACAAGAGTGGGTCACATTTTTAACACACATATACCAATTAAAAAATGAAGTACTACTCAGATACTTTTTTGAGTTTCTTTTCTGATCATCAAAAATCCCTTTCCTAGCCGGTCCAGCGGTTGGTTTGCTGCGATACCAGCGACCGGGTTCGAGAGCGGTTCCGGGTAGCTAGAGGGGCGGCTGGGAGAGGAGGATCGAGCACCCAGCGGCTGCTCTCCTCCTCTGGGGAGGGAGGGATGCTTGTTCTGCAGCTCTACCGCCACCTGGGTGACCACGGGTGGAGGTGCAGCGGAACTGCATAGAAGGAGGAGGGCGTGGGCGGAGAGCGAGGAAGATGCTTGCGTTGTCTGCGGCACCCTAGGTCTCCCTAGTGTGCTCATGTCCTGAGGAAGGGGGACAGAAAAACGGAAAAAGGTACCTGGCGTGGAGGACGTAGACGGGACCCGACTGCCCCAGATAACCCATAACCGGGCTATCGCTGGATGCCGCAGATGGACCTCCTGACACACACTAATGGACTGGAGGGGGTAAATGGGGAGTACCCTCCTCCCCGCCCGGGGGGGTAGGCCGAGGCAGCATGGAGGCAGGTCCGAGCGACACCACGGTAGGTACCCGGGGAGGGACTAGGGGAGTACAGTCTAGGGATTCCCAGAAGAAGTTCCACCACAGCAGAGAGAAGGGGGATAAAAAAAAAAATCCCTTTCCTAGCCTTACCTGCCTACCAGGGAAATCTATGCTGCTTAAAGCGATTCACCAATATTACCCCCTGCCACTGCATAAACGATGACTTACCCCCATAGGAGTGTCTGCATGTAAAGATGCACGCAAAGAATGCAGCCTTTTTAAACGTTCTCGGCACTTTCTTGTATAATCTGAGAATTGATTCGATGGATTTCGGTTTTAGTCTGCTGCCAGTTCTGCCCGCGTTCACAGGCATGATGACGAGATGCCAGTGAGACGCATGGGCACGCCCTATTAATGAATGGGCGGCAGCTTTAGAATGATTTTTATTGAATATATGGTTACTTGCTAATGAAATAGGCAATTGGTTGACTACCAAGGCCCTTGGTAGTCAACCAGTGCCCACGTTTCATTAGCAAGTGGTCATTATGCTAATAAAAATTGGTTCAAAAGCTGCCACCCATTCAGTATAATGGGGCACGCCCCCGCACTCTCACTGGCATCTCATCATCATCCCAGTGAACGCGGGGGCAGAGCTGGCAGCAGACTAAAAACCGGGAAGTCCATCGGACCAGTTTATACAATTTTACAAGTGCTGTAACTTTTTAAAGGCTGCATTCTTTGGGGGCATCTTTACACTCAGACACTCCTATGGGGTTAAGTTATTGTTTATGCAGTGGCAGGGGGATTCACGGCATGTTGGTTATTCTCTTTAACCCTGCCGAGATACAATGCAACTGAATCCCCGGCTTTAGTGAGGCCTTCTGTTGCACGTGTTTGCCTGGGGAGAGGTCACCATTCTGTCCGTAGACTTCTTCAGAAGTTTGAATTCTTGCATTCCATGGTAAACATTCCACCTACTGAATGTGTGCAGAGACAGATAGACACCGTTGGGAATGGCCTACTTTTTACTAGTCACTTTTAACAGAAGAAAATACTTGTTTTTAAATTTTAAAAAAAATGGCATTTTTTTAAGATTTCACGGTTTCCTCATTTTATCAGTTATGTTATGTGATAATTACAATTCCAAGTGCTGAAGACACTTGGCATAAATGCCTCATGCTTTACAACGCATCTGGGCATGCATTTATCACATAACTACCCACACCGTGTTGTGTCTTACTGCTTACAAAATTACTAACGATATGCAGATGACCTTGTGTTCTTCTCTAGTGCCCATAATGTGCATGACATCAATATGAAACTGTCGTCAGATTTACAGGCTGTCCAAAAATGGCTCCAGGAGAATGAACTTCTTACGCATGCCACAAAGACTCAGGCCATGCTGTTTAGATCTGATTCTCCCCCCCAGTCTAAACCCCGCTATCAGTGGCATGTGGGGATGGTACTCCCCTTGACACAGTCCCTTCTTCCAACTGCCTTGATATATAATGCTTTACTCTCCCTGGACTTCTCACTCCATGTGATGTCCACCTGTAAAGCAGTTAGTACCAGACTAGGGCTGTCATACAAGGCTAGCCACAACCTATCTTCTGGAGCCCATTTTGCTATAGCCCAGCACATTCTGTTGCTGAACCTTACCTATGGTTTGCCTGTCTTCTCAGCAGCCTCTAAATGTGCATTAGATAAATGGAATGTTGTATGCAACCAAGTCTGTCGCTTTGCACTATCCTTAAAATCGACACACCCACCACTGTACTCGAAACTTGGGTGGCTCCCTCCATCTGCATTCGTGACTTCTCCTTGGCAAGAGCCATCTACAGTACTATAGTATCAGATGCCCTGGTCTCTTGCCATACTCTGGATGCCCTGCAGAAATGCTTATCCACCGAGATCTATGGACCATGACTACTTAGCAGTACCATGGACCAGAACAAAACTAGGGGATATGGTTCTCCGCTTCTGCCTCTCAACTGTGGAACACTATTCCATCTCAGATCAGACAATGTCTTACTGCTCTGACCTTCTGAAACAACTATCATTCTCACCAACTCCAAACAACTGTATGCACCCATTTCTAGCTGCTGAATTTAAACTGGCTCTTGTTCATCTCACTGGTCACTTTTGCACTCAACATCACATTTACCTGCTACACTGAATGTATTCCTAAAATATCTTATCTTTTATGATAGAAAGTATTTTCACTTTTTGCCTGACTTGTCCTTTGGTATCAGAATGTTAACCACTGTTGTATATTTACTCACTGTATATTTGATTTTGTGCCCTGGAATTTGTCATGTAGTGCAAAATAATGCACCTGGGAAACAAGAACCCAGGGGAAGAATACACAATGGGGGGTAGTAAATAATAACAAAAAAGGAAAGGGACCTGGGGGTAATCATATCAGATGACCTTAAGGTTAGCAAGCAATGTGAGAAGGCAGTAGGGAGGGCTGGGGGAATACTGGGATGCATAGGGAGAGGCGTCAGCAGCAGAAAACAGGAAGTTGTTATCCCTCTGTACAGACAGTTGGTGAGACCCCATCTGGAGTACTGTGTCCAGTTCTGGAGACCCCATCTCCACAAGGACATAGACAGGATAGAGGCAGTCCAGAGGAGGGCAACTAAAATGGTGCAGGGTCTGCAAGAGAAGTCGTATGAGGAGAGACTAAAGGAGCTTAATATGTATACCCCTGATGAAAGGGGGAGACATGATAGAAACTTTAAGTACCTCAGTGGAATCAACAAAGTCCAAGAGGGTAGCATCTTTCAGAAAAGAGATGTGCAAGAACAAGGGACACAATTTAAAGACGGGGCGTTCTAGGGGCAATGAGGAAGTATTATTTCACAGAGAGGGTAGTGGATGCATGGAACAGCCTTCCTGAGGAGGTTGTGGGGTCTAAAACTGTGGGATAATTCAAGAATGCATGGGACAGACATAAGGCAATTCTTGTGGGGGGTAGGAAGAAATAGGCTGTTGGTTAACTAGGATCTGCGACCTATCCTGTAGGTAGGGAAATGGGCAGACTAGATGGGCCAAGCGGTCCTTATCTGCCATCAAAGTCTATGTTTCTATGTTACTGAATTTAGTTGTCATCGTCACCAATTTGCTTTGTTTTTGGTTGCAATTCTCCCAGGTTGTGCCTAAAAATAGGCAAATGTTTGTCTACAGCACCTTACCCGAAAAATAAAAATGAAACAAATAAATGAATACAGTTAGGTGGTTCATGATTACCTGCCTTGTAGAACTCTGTAAAATATAGGCACGCACTGTCTAATGACAGGGATGTTTCTGTCAGTGTTCCTCAAGGATGCATTCTTGGATCCTTGCTGTTTAGTCTGTTCCTTAACCAGCTCCCATCTGCCTATGAATAAACATTCTTCTGTACACAAATTATGCTGTCATCTTCGTAAGCAATAAAAATCTTGACAGCCTGCTACCGAGTCTACAATCAGACTTTAACTTAGTTCAGACCTGGTTCTCGCAAATCTGCTAGTTTTGAATGAAAAGAAAACTAAGAGTCTGCTACTTAACACACTCAGTAAGCCTGCCCTCCTCCCCGTGCTGATCATTTATACCTCCACTGGTGCTACACATGAACAGATGAACAAATTAAATACCTTGGGGTGATTCTTGGCAGTAGATTATCATTTGCAGAAAATGAAGATCATTTGTCTAACGCAGTTAACGCTCGTATTGGCTTTATCTACCAAAACAGGCAAAATATCCTTCCTAAAATTAAAGAACTCCTAGTTCAGTGTTTAACTCTTAACATTACTGATTATGGCAGTGGTACAGATATATGATGATGATAAAACGTTTATTTTTATACAGGATACAGTTTGTTAGGGTTTCTATTTTCAACTACTGTACCTGTACAATTGGTATAAAATACAATGATACATTAGGACTCTGGTTTCAACACATGTACGCACGGTTACACATTAGGATTAATAACACCAAGGTTATGAATAGCATTCACAAACACAGCTTAGAAATTGTTTAATCTCCAACTGAAATTTATGGAGCAGTTTTATTGGCTCTATATCATTCGACAGAGCATTGCAGGGCTGAGCCATACTCATTTGTAATGATGCATCCCCAAATCTATTATATGTCCTACATAATGGTAAATTTTTACTACTGAATCTCAAATTATACCTACTGTCTCCCGAAGTTTCAAATGGTTCAATGAATGACAGTGTACAAGGCCTTCTGAAAAGGGCCTACCGTTTTGCTCTGGACCTCAAGCTTGACACTCACACCAGTGTCCCATACCATACCACGGGATGGCTAAATTTAGTTTTAGTGTTAGTTTATTATATTCAGAAAACCTTTGAACTAAAATAGCTTTTTCAAAGGTATCCATGTCATTTACAGACAAACAGTATAAACAGTCCAAAATCACACAATGACACAATTTCATTTACAATTACAAACCAACTTATTTGGAAACAAACCGAGTACATAAAAGCATTTTAAGTACTTAAACCACAATTTCCACTTATGGGAGCAATTCCACACCATGATGATGGGCAAAAAAGTGTTACTCGGGCTACTCTCCTGTCCATCTTCTGTTTTACTGATAATAAATATGCTACCAAGGGTATGGGATATAATTCCCTGCTACAGGTATTACCACTCAGGAAATCTTCACTGAGTAAAAACTCCTCCTCTAAATTTGCTACATCATGGAACGTCACAGCAGACTTGTTAAGGGAGTATGACCCCATCTGCTCCTTCAAAAAAATCAATTAATGGACGTATTTATGACTTCCAACAATTAAAACTGTTTCCAGTGTCTGTTGAATCCTGAAAATGTATTCCATATACCACTTAGCATATCTTGACTCTTGTAAATTTTTATTGTTGTACTTTGTATTACACATAAAACGTTTGTATGAATGTATGCATATATGTATCACGCTAGATCCTTTGAAGATAGGCCCTTACTGCAAGGATTTTGTGTGCAATAAAAACCTAAATTAAAACTAAACTAGGCTCAACCACATTTCTACGGATCTTGATAAAGGCAGGTAGCACTTGCTTTGCTGCATTCATGAGGGGTTCGATGAGCGTCTGAGCCTCCTTCTGTCCTGCTCTATGCAAAGTAATAACTTTGTTGCTTATTCTGGTGCAGATCACAACTTCTGACAACCTAAACATAGTCACACCATATCAATTCTGCAGGAGTGCTGGGCTACTTAAACCTGGCAGCTCCACAGTATTAACACTTACTCCAACTAAGGATGCACGACTTCGTCCGACCAATAAAATTGTAATAACATCGTTTTGGCCTCTTGCTTTACAGAAACATAACTACTCCACACTGCAATCACTTAAAGAAACATTGCAACTTACCTTGGGGGAACAAATATAAAAATATACAGTTGAAAGGGACTTTAGGACCATCTAGATCACACTACACCCTTCATAAGATGTTCTCCTACCAGGGACACAGACTGTTAAATGAGCTACCTCATACCCTCACTGAGTGCACAAAGATCAGTCCATTCAAAACTGGACTACAGGCTCATTCAAAGTGTGAAAAGGTCTGTCAATGCCCAAAACAATAATCTCTGCCGGCCCCTCCATTTCTCTCAATACCTTGACCACCTCTAGCACCTATACACAAAAAAAAAACCTTTTTACTGCTCCATGCTGCACTCAGCTCCCTCCCCCATATACCCTCTCTCTCTCTCTCTCTCCAATCCAAATCCTCCCACCCCCTATGCACTTAACTGCGGTTCCACATGCTCGCCTCAACAATGCCTACTCTGGCTGCACTACCTTAGTGTTTCTCACCCCTGTCAAAGCACTGGCCGAAATACCACACCTCCTAACTCAGGGTCTCCATCCTGCCTGTTGGACACCCTGCACACTTGCAACGTGTATTCTGCACAAGCAGTATACCTATTCCTATGTTCCCAGACACCCAATTGCCTGCCACCAGGCTTTCTCCTCTAATCTATATCTTTGAATTATATGTACTGTGTTGAAACATTAACTGTTTTCATCTGTGTTAACTATGTGAATATATCTTACTGTGTTGCCCTGTACTGTATTTGACCTGATTATTTTTGACTGATTTGGAACCTTTGTAAAAGAGAGTCTCTGACTCATAGAATTTGACGGCAGATAAGGACCGCTTGACCCACCCAGTCTGCCCATTTCCCTACCTGATGGATAAGTTGCAGATCCTAGTTAACTAGCAGCCTACTTCTTCCTACCCCCACCCCCTAGAATTGCCTTATGACTGTCCCATGCATGCTTGAATTCCACCACTGTTTTTGACTCCACAACCTCCTCTGGAAGGCTGTTCCATACATCCACAACCCTCTCTGTGAAAAATACTCCTTAAATTACCTCTGAGCCGCCCCTTCTATCTTCAAATTGTTCCCCCTTGTTCTTGCACACCTCTTTTTTTGAAAGATGCTACCCTCTTGGACTTTGTTGATTCCCTTGAGGTACTTGAAAGTTTCTATCATGTCCCCCCTCTCCCGCAAAGGTGTAAATCCAAAACTGAAATAAATATATGTACTAATTTATTGGGATTTCCCATCCACTCTGCTATCTAGGGTATCCTTTAATTTCTTTGGTAAGCAGACATTTGACCAGGCTTACCTTGAAAGCTTGTACTGTCTTTGTGTCAAATGTCTCTTCTGGTAGACACGTACATAGATTCACCATCCTCTGGGAGAAGTGCATCCCAATGGTACCCCTGGGTTTACCCCCCCTTTGAGCATCCCGATGGTACCCCTGGGTTTACCACCCTTTAAGCATCCCAGTGGAACCCCTTGGTTTACCCCTTTGAGCATCCCTATGGTACCCTGGGTTTACCCCCTTTGAGCATCTCAATGGTACCCTGGGTTTACCCTTTGAGCATACCAATGGTACCCTGGCCACTCCCCTTTGTGCATCCCAGTGGTACTCTGAATTTACCGCCTTTGAGCTTCAGAGTGTATCATCCTTCATCCTGCTAGAGCACACCAGATCAAAAATCTCCATCTGTTTGACCTGTCTGATCTTCTTAATACTCTTCAGTATGCTTAAGGCTAAGATCATGCCCCCCCACCAACATCAGCATCAGCATTCTTGTCACCAGGGTGAACAGGTTAAGGGCCTCCAGTCTCTCCTCACAGTATCGTCCTCCATACAAATGATCTTTCTGATGACCCTGCATCGCACCCTAATGCCTCAATGTCCTTTTTGTATTGGGAAATCTATAACTGCAAATGGTACTGTAGAATGGAACTGTCCAAGGCCTTGCAAAATGGTAAGAATACTTCCCCTGCTCTGCTGGTTAACTCTCCCCATTATATTCACGCCAGCATTATTCTAGTATTCATGACTACAGCTGCATATTGCTTGTCATGCTTTGGCCTCATCTAGTATGCCTCCCATTTGCTCCTTCATTGCAGTAAGAGACGCCCCACACAGTGCTTAGGTTCTATGTCCTCAAGTGTAGCACCATGCATTTGCTATATATAATGCAAGATAACAGGAATCTGACCAGTCACCCAGCGGCTTTAGGTCCTTCTGAAGTTTGTGCCCATTCTCATAGGAGTCCACCACCCTGGACAACTCAGTATCAGCAGCAATGTGAAGTAGCATGCTAGAAATACCCACTTCCAGATCATGGAGCAAAATGTTGAAAAACAGTGGTGCCAGCACCAGTCATAAGGGACACCATGGAGTATCCCACTCCCTAAGAGCAGTGCCTATCAACTACAGCCCCATGCTTCCTGCACCATTATCTGCTCTCCTTAATAGGTAACTCCTTGAAGCCAGACAAGCCCTCTGCAATAGCAGAATCAATGAACAGACTGCCTGTATGAGAGGAGAATAGTTACCAAAATATGTGCCACCTGTTCTGCCATAACAACTTCTCCAATAGTTTTGTCCCGGACAAATGGTCCGGGCAGCTGAACTGCCAGTATACAAAAGAAGACTGGTCCTCCTTATAGTCAGAGGCCATCCATTTCCCAAATACCAGCAATCTGAAAACAACCCAACTCTTTAGTAAGCAACAAGAGTACTACACCTCACAGAAACTCGCGTGATGTTTGCCAGCGGTAAACAACTGTTGTCTGCATTGTAAAGGCCAACACGCAAACGAGATTCAAGTTGCGGGTCAACACAGACCTAATAAATTACTGGCCAGCAGTTGATTAAAAAAAATATATATATATTGGCCATTAATTCCAGTGTAAACTGGTAGTCAGTATGATTCTGCTTGGAGACCTATCATCATTAGTTAATTTACCAAGCGGCGATTACAACTTTGTATATTTAGCACCTTATTATAGCCAAACAAGTCATTCTCTCCCACTGGAAAGACGCTTCCCCACCTAGTTGTAAGGACTGGTTAAGAAGGCTCTCTACTGCTGATACCATGCAGAGACTGGTATACTCACCAAGGCATAGGCTGGCAGCATGCAATGCTGTTTGGCTACAATTTGAAGAATACCTTTCCCAATTGGGACTTACTCCATGAGGGCAGGAGTACAGGAGGTTCTTTACTGTCCCCAGTGCTTGACTCCAGTTAATATTTCAGAGTTCTTTAAAGGTATGATGAATACATTAGTAGCATGAAATGTGTGACCTCTGCTGTGCTGTATCTGGGTAATTTAATAGGCTTGTTTCAGTAACGCAGCTTCACCTGTGCTTTTATTCTATGCACTTCCTCCATATTTGTTTATTCTGTTTGTTTTGCTTTTGTCCATTTTCCTTGTACCCTGTTATAAACTCAAAAACTTATTTAAACACAAAACTGGGGCACCAGTGAGCCATCTTTCAGGAAGGAAGCACCTTTACAGAGCTTCTCCGTGTAGAGGCAAATAAAACACAAAAACAGCGATAAAAATCTATTTAATCACCAAACTAACATCAGACCTTGACTCCTGACATTACCGAGAGTCAAACTACACCAAATTCAGGATGGTTCATCAAACGGCACAGCACCAGGGACCGCCTAAAGAATCTCAGCAACAGGACACAAGTAAGGCCACAGCATCAACATGCAGTGGGAAGCCACATAGGTGGATTTAGAGGGGGGGGGGGCTAGGGGTGCTATAGCTCCCCCATCGTGGATCTCCTCTATTAGTAACACACTGTGATGCATTCTTAATTAGTATGCACTAATGCCTCCATGAAAGCCACCTCAGACACACGGGTTTCATCTGTCCTCCAGTGTCCTGGTAGTGCAGTAAACAATCACCCCCACCTGCATTACATAGTTAACCCCCCCCCCCACCGAAAAGCTGGTCTCCAGCATGAATTTCTTACTAACTTTCATCCTGCGCCATGTGGTCAGGTCCCAGTACTGTGGCAGAAGCTGGTCTTGCCTTGGTGAGCCTGAGCATTTGCTCTCTACTTTTGCAGGCTTGGTGCAGCTCCTTTGTTCATGTGCGGGTGGGGGGGGTTCATGCACGGGCGGGTGCAGCTGCAGCAAAGTGGAGTGGACCTTAAGAAAAAATTACTTACCATAGTAATTGTGTTTCTTCCCCAGTGATGCTCAGATATTCATAACTTTCTGCAGTAAGCCTTCTAAGTAGAACTGCCTGGAGAGATGGAACATATGCAAATGATGGAATCTTTTGCATGAGCCACTTTTCAAATGCTGCATTCTACTAACTGCCTTTGCTCTAAACCTCTCAGATTTCCTAGAAGCCTGGAAAGACAGGCCCACAAGGACGAAGTGTGACAATAATAACAATATTGAACATAAAAATAATAATTATAGTAGGAACTTCTGTAACACCCAGAAAAAGGGGCCTCCAACAGGAGGGCATAGCATACGAAAGAATACCCCTGAATGGTAGACTCACCTGACAAGGGGGAATAACAATAGTGAACACAATCACAACATACAGTTGTGGCCAAAAATATTGGCGCCCTTGCACTTCTTCAAATAACTCACAATTTCCTCTAAACATAAGTTGAAATTAACAACAGTACAGTATTTGGTCTCCACAATTCTTTATTTCTCTGTTAATATTACAGAACCTTTGTTTTTGTTCTCAATTTAATATATCCTTTTAAATCAGAAAATGAAAAGAAAAATGGCACTGACAAAATTATTGACACCCTAGACTTAATATTTGGTAGCACAGCCTTTGGTCAAAATAACTGCAATCAACCGCTTCCTATAGCCATGGATGAGCTTCTTGCACCTCTCTAGTGGCAGTTTGGCCCACTCTTCTTGTGTAAACTGCTCTAGTTCTCCCAGATTTGAAGGGTGCCTTCTCCCAACTGCTGTTTTCAGATCTCTCCACAGGTTTTCAATGGGATTTAGATCTGGACTCATTGCTGGCCACTTCAGAACAGTCCAGTGTCTTGTCTTGAACCATTCCTGGGTGCTTTTTGAAGTGTGTTTGGGGTCATTGTCCTGCTGGAAAACCCATGACCTTCGACGGAGACCCAGCTTCCTGACACTGGGTTCAACATTGCACTCCAAAATGGCCTGGTAATCTCAGATTT
Source organism: Neoceratodus forsteri (assembly GCA_016271365.2). Classification (NCBI taxonomy): domain Eukaryota; kingdom Metazoa; phylum Chordata; order Ceratodontiformes; family Ceratodontidae; genus Neoceratodus; species Neoceratodus forsteri. The sequence goes on along the minus strand of CM057452.1, from coordinate 1,515,807,073 downwards.
CATGATGCCATGCACACGTTCAAGGCACTCAGTGCCAAAAGCAACAACAACCCCAAAACATCACTGAACCTCCTCCATGTTTGACTGTAGGAAGGTGTTCTTTTCTTTGAAGGCTTCATTTTGTTTTCTGTAAACATAGAGATGATGTGCTTTACCAAAAGGTCTAATTTGGTCTCATCTGTCCACAGGACATTCTCCCAGAAGGATTTTGGCTTGTTCAGGTGTGTTTTGGCAAACCCCAGTCGGGCTTTCTTATGTCTCTCTCTCAGCAGTGGGGTCCTCCTGGGCCTCCTACCATATAACCCTCTTTCAATGAGTTGGCGACGGATGGTGCAAGTTGAAACTGTCGTACCTTGTGTCTGAAGGTCAGCTTGAATCTGTTTGGCAGTTGATTGAGGTGCTTTCTCCACCATTCGAACAATCCTGCGCTGCAATCTTCAATCAAGTTTTTTCTTGCGGCCACGTCCAGGGAGATTTGCTACAGTGCCAAGGGCCTTAAACATCCTGATAACATTACGCATGGTGGAAACAGGAACATCAAGGTCTCTGGAGATTGATTTGTAGCCTTGAGATTGTCCATGCTTGGCTACAATCTTCTGTCTGACCTCCTCAGACAATTCTCTGGCTGTCTTTCTTTTCTCCATGCTCACTGCAGTACACACAGTGACACAAAACAGGAGAATGAGTCCTTTTCTCTATTCAAACTGGTTGAATGAGTGATTTTTATATTGCAGGCACCTGCAACTCACCACAGGTGAGTTCAATTCCAAAGTGAAGGAGAATCACCTGCTTGAAATCTAATTATTTCTAACTACTTCTAAAAGGTGCCAATAATTTTGTCCGGGCCATTTAAGGATTTCTGTGTGAAATAAGCTAAGACTTAGTACATTTTTCTGCTTTGTGTGTTTTATTCCACTGCAAACCAAAGACATACATATGTAGATACCAAAATATTTTTTAATTTCAACAATTTTGTGGAAGGAATGGTGCATTATTAGAAAAAACTGCAAGGGCGCCAATATTTTTGGCCACGACTGTATGTACCAGACATGGCATTTATACCCCTGAGAGCACAGTATACAGGAGTGCAGAGGCTGAAGTTCTGGAAGGGGAGGTAGGAAGGGAAGTTATGAATATCTGAGCATCACTAGGAAGAAACACAATTGCTATGGTAAGTGATTTTTTCTTCTAACCCCAGTAATGCTCAGTATATTCATAACTTTATGCAGACTACCAAGCAGTACCCCTGGAGGTGGGTACAGAACTAATTTGGAAACAGACTTTGCAGGACTGCTGTGCCAAACCTAGCATCACCCCTAGATAAAAATATCCAGATCGTAATGCTTTGTAAAGGTGTGTATTGTTTTCCAGGTAACTGCTTTACAAATGTCCAGTAATGGAACATCCCTGGCAGCTGCTAAAGTAGCAGCTGTCCCTCTTGTGGAATGAGCCCTCAAACCTGATGGGGGCTCCTTACCAGCCTTTGTGTAGCAGAACTGGATACATTGGATATCCAGCAAGAAATGAACCTTTTGATGCTGGATTACCCTTTCCAACATTTCATAGGTCAGGAACAGGTGTTTCCTGTCCTGCCTATGGACTGTATTGGCTGTCAAGTAGTAGATAAAATCTCTTGACTTCCAAACTATAAAGACTCCTTTCACTTGAACCAAAGTGCTCACTGAAAAGACAGGTAAGATAATGGTTTGGTTCAAATGGAAATTAAAACCCATTTTAGGAAGAAACGTCCTGTTCGTTTTCAGGACCACTTTGTCTCTGCAGAATGAAATGTAGCCATGTTCAATGCAGTGAGACTGGGGCTCACTGATTTCTCTGACAGAAATTACCATAAGGAAAAAACAATTTTCATGTGGCATATCTCAAATAACTGAAAACATAGGCTCAAAAAGGGGAACCCATGGGCCTAACGATACACACATTTAGGTACCATGCTGGCACTGGTTCCTTGTGAGGGTGTGTGCAAATGGGATAGGCCTTTAAAGAACCTTTTGAAAACGGGGTCTGAGGCACAGAGAAACAGAGAAGCATTCTGTCCACTGAAATAGAAGTATATGCTTTTAAGGTACTGGACTGTAAGTCCAGTAAATGCAATAGGTAAGACAGCCCAGCACAGCTGGGACACCAGCCTGTACTGTTATGGGTGAAGCCCTCAAAGAGCCTTTTGGAGATAGGATCTGGAGTGACTTGAAACATTTTGTCTAGCTGATATGCAGGCTGATGCTACAGCTAGGTGGACCATAAGGGTGCTGGATTGCAAGTCCAATGAATGTAAATAGGAAAATAATCAAACACAGCTGGGACCCCAACATGTGCTGGTACCAGTTCCTAGTTGAATACCAATAGAAAAAACCTTTTCCATTTGCAGTATAGATTTTCTTAACAGAGGAATTCCTGTAACCCTTTAAAATGTCCAAGACATTTTCAGAAAAATACAAGCCTACATATTGTAGGCCCTCAAGAGCCATGCCTCGAGACTGAGTTTTGGGTATAGGAGCCTCCCTTGGTTGAAGGTTAGCAGATTGTGCCTCCAAGGAAGGTGTATTGGTTCAAACCCAGGCATGGAGAGTAGCAAAGAGTACCATGGCTGCCTGGCCAAGTCTTGTGCTATCAAGAGCACTGATGCTGACTGGCACCTGAGCTTAATAAAATACTCAGTACACCGGAGGGAAGAAGGAAAAGCATGTAGGTGCTTCCCTGACTAATCCAGAGTCACAGCATCCAGAAAGATTGTTCCTGTATCTGGTGGTCTGCCATAGTACAATGGCAGGTGGTGGTTCTGGTGGGACACAAACAAGTCTACCTCTGGGGTGCCCCACCTCCTAAAGATTACTTGCACCATCTAACTGTCCACATCCCATTCATGATGGGAATAGCTGATTTGAGTCAGGGTATCTGCCCAGGTATTGTCCTTGCCTGGCAGATGAATAACCTGCAGGGGAACCCCCCCACCACCACCACCAATGGAGCATCCTAGACTAACTCCCTATTATCATGAATCTTCTGCAGGCAGGGCTTGACTTTATCCATCCCTGCTTGTTTGTTTAATACATTGTGGTGGTACACTCTCTTCTGACCTGTACCACCTTCCATGTACTAGTTGTGTGAAAACCCCTAATGCCAATAACACTAATCTTGGCTCCAGCAGGTTTGTGTGCAGAAGTGACTTTGTGCTGGGATGGTGTGAACCCCCAGATGGGAGCCCCACACTTGCAGAGGTGCATCTGTTGACTGAACAACTGATGGGGACTCTTGCTGAAAAAAGGGGCCCCTTTCCTCAGGTTGAGTTCTTCTTTCCACCCATGGGTGACCTGTAACAATGTTTTTTGTTACCAGAATTGGTTCTGAGAGAGGGACCTTCCTCCCAGTGAACCCAGAAGTGAAACTGAATGTCCCTCATCTATAACCTGGATTCCAGGACTATGCCAGTGGCAGGTGTCATGAAGCAAGTACCTGAAGAAACTGTCTTTTGGCTTTTTGTTTCTTCAGGCTGAATGAGCCCACTATCAGTGGGATACATCTTGCCCTGCTGAGAGGCGGGTATGCCCTGCCTTGCAACGTATCTAGCTCTGCTCCTATGAACCGTAGTGCCTAAACAGGCTGAAGGACAGAACTTCTTTAGACTTATCAGGAACCCTAGTGACTCTAGGAGCCCCTGGGCCACTCGCTGGGTTGATTTTACAACCCCCAGCCAGTCATCTAGGTACGGGAAAACTGTGACACCTTGTCTTCGAAGGTGTGCCATAACCCCTGCCAAGCATTTTGTGCAGATTCTTGGAGAGTGACCTGATGGGAGTATGAACCTGAGGTACTTCCTGTGAAACTCCCTTATGATGGTGTGGAAATAATCACCCCTTAAGTCCAGTGATGCCAACCCTTTCCTTGTCTGGAGTGTTGACAGAATCAGTGACAAAGTTATCATTTTGGACTTTGGCCTTGTTAAAAATGCCTGTTTAGTACCCTGAAGTCTAAGACAGGCCAACACTCCCCATTTTCTTTGTGGTACCTTTTGCTGTACTAGTAACAGGTTTTAACCTCCTTTTCCAGGAGTTCTCTCTTTACATCTGTAGATGGTTTTAAAACTGTTTGTTTTTTTTTTTTTTAAACTGTTGGCAGGGATTTGAACTCTGAGGCAATCCCTAACTCACTGTGGTGCCTGAAGTACCCCTGCTGTGGGTACTGCTGATACTGAGGCACAACTCTGGCCTGATAAAAGAAAGGCTTGGTGTGAAATGATCTGTCTCTGCCTCCCCTTCCACATGTTTTAGTGGAGGGGACGCTTTCTTTTGCAGAATTGCTACTATAGGCGGATTTTATATACATCCACCTCTGTCATGTAAACCTTTATCTTTCTTCCAAGAGGGAATTACCCACAACTGGAAAAGACATAGCCTTGGTTTGGGTATCCTGAATGAGGTGTGTGACTTTCAGCAAGGCAAACCTCCTTTGAGCCACTGTATCTGCCATTTATCTGGCAGCAGTGCCAGAAAAAAAAGCAGTCATATGACTGGTATTTGGCTGCTCCCAAACCCAACTTAACTGTTTCAGCTAGATCATCTGACAGAGAAGTCTGAACATTGACTGCCATAGCAAGGATAGACTGCCATAGTGATTTTTGGTATTGAGCATCAAAGGCTTGAAAGCCGTGCTGTCAATTTTCCTGGAATCCTCCGTTTGGAGGAATGCCGGGGCATCTTTGCCTTGTTACAGGCTGTCACTTGTACTACTCCTTGGTGAACAGGGTGGGAGAATAAAAATTCAGCTCCCTCCCTGTCCAGCTATTATTTCTTATCCAACCTCTTTTAAAGAGGGGAAGACACAGCTTTGAATTTATAGAAATCTTAAAGTATCTTTCCTGAAGAATGTATTCACAGGAAGGAGAAGCTTGTTAGTGGGTGTCAGCCCAATCATTTCTCACAATATGAAAAGTGAGGAATAATCCTCAAATGCTCTGTGGGAATAGCCCAACTCCTGTTCAGGGAAAAACTCAGTTTAATAGTTTCCCCTTTCTTCTATTTAAATCATAAACATATATTCTTCCTGTTAATAATAGGAAGACTGATCAGAGGAGACAGACTTCTTTGCAGAGGTCTGCTGCTGAGAAACAGACAGCCCTTGCAAGCCTAAAAGTTTTTTCTTTTTCTTTTTTTAAGCCATTCCGGGCATTTTTCCACACTTTCTCCTTGAAAGTTTTACAATTTCTGCAGGAGTTGTTAGGCTTTATAGCAGGCACAGAAGTCCCCAAATGCTATCCAGCAGGAGGTTCTGTGTTTGATTTATTTGACAGAACCAGGGAGTCAGCCGGTTCAGTAAGTCTCTTAGGAACTGCTTGAATACCCGTCTCAGGGGTAGCAGTTACAATAACTGTTGTGGTTTCAGCCACAGTAATTTAGGGTGTCAGCTGGTCATAGCTAGAGGGACCCTTAGGTGGTGATAACTTTTTTCTTTAGCCTTATCCAGGCATGTTTCAATAGTTTTCTCAGGACATGTAATGCAGATTTCACTCTGCTTGGAAATGTACATGCCCAGAGAGGCAAACAAAGACTGTTTGCCTTAACAAAATATCACCACTCTTAACACATAATTCAAAATCGAGATCACCAGTTTTCTTTCTCCTTTTTTTCTGACATTTTCCATATAAAACTGGTAAAAGTTGTAACCGCTAAAAAATATATTTATTTAAACTTTATTTAACATTTGTGGTTGGTTCCGGAACCGATCGGGACCAGAAACCAAGTAAAATGAACCGAGGTCATCGGTTCAGGAACCAGTATTAGCGGTTCTTAAAACAAGCTAAATTAAATAAAATTAAACATAACTAACAGAGTTTTTTAGTCAAAAAAACTCTGATAAATGTAAAATAAACCTCGGTCCCCCCTCCACCCCCCGGTTATACAGAACCAGGAGAAACCGAGAAACTTACAATTTAAGCAATAAAACTACGGGTTTACGCCCGGCCCAGTGGCACTGAGAGTTGAGGCGCTGGACACCACACCGTCACGACGGCGACCAGGGTTCAGTAGGGGAGGGAGAGGATTGAGCATCTGATGGACAGCTCTCCTCTCCCGGGAGGGAGGAGGGCACTCTCTCGGTGCTTGGCTGGCCTCTGGTGGAAACCGAAGGTGCAGCAAGTGCTGGAGCACGCAAAAGAGGGTTGGGAGTGGCAGATGTCGGCGAGAACGCCTTGACATCAGGGCGCTGGCCACTTCCTCAGAAAGAAGGAAAAACACACTGCCGAAGCACGGGTAGATGGAGCACCGGTACCGACCCTAATTATGACTGCCTGCCTGACCACCAGGGGACCCAACGAGACATTGAAAGTTATCGGGGCGTTGGGGTCCCGTCCCGTACCCGCCTGGGGGTATACCCACGGCTCCATGGGGGAACCCCTGGGGATTCAGGTAAGGCAAGTCGTGGAGTGGTACCTAGGTGTCTCCCAAAGAAGCATAGCTCTGGGGTGAGGGAGGTGGATAAATAGAAAATTAAAAAAAAAAAAAAAAAACAAAACACTACGGGTTTACTTAATTATGAAAAGTAAATAGAAGCAAATGAAATGTAAATAATACTTATATTTATTTTATAAGTTTTCTCACGTCAGAACAAGATGATGAGGAAAGGATCTCAGAGCGTCTAGTCTTGACAGGCGGAGAGAAAAAATCTGAGGAGTTTAGAGCAAAGGCAGTTAGTAGAATGCAGCATTTGAAAAGTGTCTCATGCAAAAGATTCCATCATTTGCATATGTTCCATCTGTCCGTGCAGTTCTGCTTAGAAGGCTTACTGCATAAAGTTATGAATATACTGAGCATTACTGGGGTTAGAACAATGCGGATCTCAACCAGGTCGCCTGGTGCTCACGGTTCCTGATTTGCTGTTGCGTCCAGTAGTGGATGTGGCTAGCAAGGGGCACTTTCTTTAAATGTCTGGGCTGCTAAAACAAGAGTGTGCTGTAATTCATTCACTCAGAAGATTAACATTGGAGCAAGAGAGGAGCAAGTGTACTACTGAGGAGCAAAGGGAGAGGGAGACAGAGAGAGACAGAGAAGCCCACAAGTGAAGAGCAGAGGCTGGGGTTTCAGGTGGCAGCAGTCCAGTAATGTGGGGTTGGTGTGGCCTTGGTAAATCAGCACAAGGAGTTGGAGTGAAGTTCAGGTCATCTTCCAGTAGCTGAAGCAAGCTGTAGCTGAGAGCTCTGCTCATTACGAGTCACATGGGTCAGTGTGTGCTGTCTAGAGAGAGAAAAAGAGTTCAGTGGCCAGGTGACCAGAGATAGTACTCAGCTAGGGCACATAGACTTCAGCCTGCTGAAAATGGATCAAGTCTTCTTTTAATCAGGTACCTCTTGCTTTAAAGCTTTTAAAAAAAAAAAAAAAAGACTTTCACAGTGTCAGACTATGGCGGGTGGGAGGTGGCTGCTGGGATGGGACAGGACATTAGTGTTCCATCAAACTGGGTGTGTAATAAATGTAGTACTAGTGTTATTAATTTCTGGTATGGGGAGCTTAAATTAATGACATTAAAATAGTTTAAGGTCACTGCTGGTTTTGTCTTATATGGCAAATTGATTTTGGTGTGGATTCGCAGGAGAGGGAGTTGGAGGGTAGTGCCCTCCGGTAGCATGCTAGGAATGGTATAAAACTAATGCTGGGGCAGGTATGGTCTCAGCAACAGCATGAACTAGGAGAGGCAGAAACTGGTACATGAGACCTTTGAACTGAGGTAAAAACTTCAGCATGTACTGTATGTCTAATCTGTGTGGTCTTTTCAGTCGTGGTTGTACAGTGTGAATGAGCACAGAGGAAATTAATAGAAATAGGGGGTTCTGAGGTGTTCTGCTGTATATTATGACATGTGCATGAGTTTCTGCATGCTTGGAGAGCAAAATTAGCAACAGAAGTCATAAGACCTGTGAAAGTATAGGGACCACCCCCATTCATAGCACCACTGGACATCCTCCTTTTGCTATACCCCCTTTCTGAACCTACTGTAGTAGTGCATACTCACTCTTCTTATGGTCTCTCTTGACTGTTTCCATGTTTCTGCTATGTTAGGGTGGCCTCCTAACAGGGTATTCTTCCATTGTCTAATCTAACCCCTCTGATTTTCTCATTTTTTTTTGTCCAGGAGGTATAACAACTATTTGTTTCTGGTAGCCAAATATATAAATGCTGCTACTGATGTTACCCTCTGTTGTGATTTAAATAAACCTTTCCTGTTTGGGTTCAGCGTTTTTGTTTTTTTTAAAGAAGAGAGCTTCCTTTTGGTTAAAGCCCTTAGAACTGTTTTATAGTATATGGTTCAACCCCTTCCCGCTCGTCAAAAGACATGTTAGAAAGCTTACCAGGTTATGAATTACCAGTATTTTGGTAGCTGTATGAGTTGAACAGGGGGCCCCAGTCGCTACAACATTGTGCACAATTTTTGGTGGCATTTCAGTCCTAAATCTCTACACACGTTCAGTGTAACATTTGCAGGCGCTCTGTCCGCGACTGCATGGGAAAGAGATGCCGGTTACAGAGTTCATGGCAGGTCTATTTCTGAATATTCCAACAAATCAGAAGTTGGGGCTGCTTGAATCAAGACCGCCGAGAACTCGTCTGTGAGGTGGCATTTTTGTGAGCGCTCGGCGCAGGACAGGTGTACCAAATGCTCCAGACAGTCCTTAAGTGGATAAAAAGAGCATTTTTAACTTTAGAGGTGAGGGCGAATGTCCGTGAGTTAAAAACGGTTTTGGGCTGTGTGTAGCCCATCATTTTCAATTGTAACACCCAGATGCATATCCAGGATACCAGGTAGCCATTGATAAGAGACTGTAGTTGAAAAGACAAATTAAAGAATCTATTTGAGCAGTACTTGTGGGACAAAGCGCACAGCAGACATAAGACACAGACATACCTGAGCATCTAGTTGTCCCCCGAATAAAATGAGGCAGAACTACCCTTTAGGGCCAGTGGCCCCCTGGTGGACTATATTTATGGTCCATACATGTAGTGAGGTCATTTTCTGGAGAAGGGGCTAGAATCTTAAGTGACCCTTGCTTATGCACTCTGGTAAATGCCTAATAAAATAATGTTTTCCTAATCATAAATGTATTGTACTATTTTAATAAAATATAGACATGTTGTTTGGTCCCTGGTGGTGCCCCACTTTATGTATTAGAAGAGATTATCTGTATTAGCAATAGGGGGCAGATCAGGTGACCCATGATGTCAGCAGCCAAAGAATATAAAAGGCTTGCAAAGTACTTGTGCAGACAGATGGACGTTATGCACAGAGGATAGTGGTCCTGTTGCAATGAAGGCACCATTCTGTGGTAGTACTCCAGGTGGGAATACTGAAGTTCAGGAAAGAACGGTTTTATTTCGTTTTATTTTATTCTGAAGCAAGAATATATTTAATTTAGAATTTATTTCCTTTAAATAAATTGCTGACACAAGAAGTTGTGTGTGTTCTTCAAAATCATCTTGTGTTGTGTGTTGTCACTACCCACGGACTTTACCACAAGACCTTGTTTGGCACATTAACACAGGCAGTTACAAAACCAGAGAAAAAAGTGATAGAATCAAATATTTAGTTTATGCAGTTATACGTGTTGAATGTGGAGGGAGGTGCAAGTTGTGATATACCCAAGCAAGTGCTGTTGCCAATAAAAAAAAAAATGCATTTTTATATTTGTTTAAAAACTGTGTTCTGCTGTCTGCTTACTGGCTTCTTGGGCCTATCATAAAAATGAGATGCCTCACACCATGGGGTTATACCAGTAAAGGAAATTTTAAAACAACGGAAAATGTTTTATTTAAAAAATTATTTTTCTTTGGAATAATTTACTATATAGAATAAAATCTGTTTTGCAAAAATAGCAAGCAAACTTGAAATTATATTTTCAGAAACTTGATAGCAAAGAGACTTTGTTCCGATATTTCTATAGTTATTGTATTTATTTTTTACTGAGGGAAGGTTGGGGGATAGGTTACTGAACTGCAGGACAAACTGGGATGGGTTGGTTTTATGGTAATGTCATAATGTGTCAGTGAGTGACATCTGTGAACTTGTTTACGTGGATTGTCATTTAATTTGTCTATCACCAAGTCTCTTTCAACTTGTCTCATTTTTGTGCGTTTCAGATGTGCTGCGGCCCAGCTGCAGTCTTTTGGTATTTGGTTTTATTTTTGGGATGGGAGGGTATTTTGGGCAACATACTGTGGAGACTCTGGGGGTGGTGCTAGGGTGCAACTCACAAAGCATGGGATGGGAGGAAATGAGTGGAAATTGCGTTAGAAATACCCTCCAAAATGCACCACAATGTTAAAAAATTTCTTGGGGCCTAGATGGCCCACCCTGGCCTATTATTTTTTATCTGACTTGAGCTCCCCCATCTATAGAACTCCTGGATCTGCTCGTGGGGAGGCAAGTGCCACAACTTCATCAGAGCCTCCATGGAAAGCGATGCTGGAATCAATGAAGGCCATGGATTCCAAGATAGAAAAAACCCTGAACAAATTTGAGTCTCATGATGTTGCAATAAAAACACTTACAGGGACTGTAGCTGAATCAGAGAAACTAACTATAACCACCATGGCAACAGTGGCCACTTTAATCCAGGAGAACTCCCAGCTGAGAAGCAGGATGGAAGCATTGGAAAACTAGATTTGATCGGGGAATGTGCGCATAGTAGGGGTACTGGAAGGAGTGGAGAGAAATGGAAATTACGTACTTACTGTAATTATTGATCTTCCTGGACAGTATCCATCACTCATTCACGCTACTGGGATAGCATCAGAGGTGCTAGGACCAAGCGGGAGCCAAAAGTTTTCAGAAGGGTCGGTGCCGAGACAGGACCATGCATGCGCGGCACTGTGAGACTAGCTTGCGCATGTGTAGGCTATCTAAGCGTTGACCCTTCAACTGCCTCAGTACTTTTCAACTGAGGAGGTGCAGCGTAACTAATGAAAATAACTTATCCTGAATTTCTGGGCCTGAAAGGGCCCAGATAGCCCTTGCAAGAAGGGTCAAAGAACAATGTCTTCACAGCCTGAACAACAGGATAGAAAACGAGTGAACCCAGGGGATGGTGGGTGGGCGTGTGAATGAGTGATGGAGACTGTCCAAGAAGATCAATAATTACAGTAAGTACGTAATTTCCATATCTTCCTGGACTTAGTCTCCATCACTCATTCACACTAGTGGGAGAGTACCGAGCTAAGGCCAACAACCCTGAGTAGGGTAGAGGAGATAGGGTTCACTCAGAAAGGACAGCCAAGGACTGTCCTGCTAATAAAAAGACCGGTCTTGGAAAGAGCATCTAGAATATAGTGCTTACAAGATAAGTGCTTGAGTTGTAACTCACCACTTTGCAGACGACTGCAATGGACACAAAATGAAACTCTGCCAGGTAGCCGCAACCACTCTAGGAGAGCGGGAGAACCCAGACCAAAATTAATAGTGTCAAAGACATGTACTAATCTAACGTAAAAGGACGTCAGGAGCTGAAAAAGTCGGAGGTAAAGTCTACTGGTTCAGGGTAGACCAAAAAGCGCAGACGGAAACCCCCACTACCAAGTATGGCTGACCTGCAAGCAACAGGTCTAGGAGCACTGGAACCCCTTAATTGGTGAGCAAAGAAGATCCAGGTGGGGTTAGCCCATCAAGGAGAATGGTTTCCACTTAGTCACTGAAACCTTCCTGATGGAAGGCCAAAGCATGACTTAGAAGCCTCTTGAGGTGGTCTAGTAGAACCAAAGCCTACCCACTTCGTATTCCAAAAAAGGAATCATCCTGCCCCTGTGTAGTAGCAGTCTCTGAACTCAGGGAAGAAAGGAAAAGTGTACAGGAGGACATGTCCACTGCGGAAAAACATTCCGACCAAAAAAAATAAATAAATAAATGGGCTGCACTTCTAAGGCATATAGAGGCAGATGTGCATAGAGGAGGGACACAGCAGGATCAAGTTAGGGCTAATCCATTTGTTGAAAGTGACTGAATAGCAGCAGAAGTGACTCAATGTGGTGAGGCACTTCTCACTCTAGCCTCCCTGAAGGGAGTAGGAAGGCCTCTAGTTTGCTTTGCTAATAAACAAACCTCACAGCTCCATCACGCACTCGGAGAGGATAGCTTCATGAGCGACTGGCATGGAACTAGTGCGCTGGAACCAAAGGTGTGAATATTTGAGAAGTCATCTCAGAAAAAGACCTACTTGACCTACGGTCAAGAAAGGAGCATGTCATCTGTTAAGTTGAAGCAAGCAAGGAAGTAGGACCCCCGAGATCCGACTCGCTGGAGAGTCACTTCTGTTGCTGTGAGGCTCTGACCAAGAGAAGAAAGCCTGATAAAAAAAGGGGGGCCAACAGACTAGGCAGTTGTCTAGGTCTAGGAAATATCTCGGATTAAGAGAAATCTCTCTTGGAGTAAAGAGATGACCCATACCTCCGCTGGATCGGACTCCCCCTAGGGGTAGAAGAAGTCAGGTACTCTTTACCGTAGTTTAGAGACGACCACCTCAGGGGCTGAGGTGGAACCTAACCAGATCTAAAAGTGTGGTATCGGCTAATTGTGGCTAGGCCCTGTGCTGTGATAATTGTAACTTTATTTATTTATTTATTTTACCCTTAGTCCAAGCCGGACAATGTTTCGGGCTGCTATCTCGCAAGGATTGCCCCATACAAAAATTATGGAGATGTCATCCCTCTGAGGGGCAGGAGGAGCCTGAGCATCCAAAACTGAAATTGTGACCGGACTAATAATCACAGCTGATGAGATGTTAACCACCTGTGCCGAAGAAGCCACCGAAGGGGCAGTATCAGAAGGGCGCTATATACCCCTATCAAAGGAGCGGAAGAGTCTGTGGAGCTCCCGACCATTGAATTAGAATGTTCCACAGAGTGTAATTGTCTTGACGCAGAGGTGTATGGTCCATGGATGCAGTCTGAATACTATGGTGGAGCCCATTACTGAGGAGCTACTGAAAAGATCTTCCATCACGGACTCCGATGATAAAGAAGGTGTATCCTTCAGTATATAAAATGAGTCATCCGCTGTATCACTGACCAGAAGGACAGGGAGAAACTCATCTAGATGCACTTCTACCCCAGAAGGACCCCTAAGGAAGGTCGAGGTCAGAGCCACTAGAGACTCCGCCACCAGGAAGATGTTGAGGAGCTTGGCACCACGTAGGGAGCTGAGAAAGTGTTGAGCGAAATAAGAGATTCCGCTGGCAGAACAGTACAGAAGAGTTCCATCAGCGGAAAACCACTGGATGTCACAAGATCCCATGCAGACCACCACTCACTAAGATGTGTGGAAAAATAATCCACAGAACAGGACTTCATTCTGTGATAACATTCTGCCACAAGTCCCACCGAAGAAGAGTTCTGCAGAAGGAAATCCGTCACTAGTTCTGCTGGACAGCACCAACTGGCACCCCTGCGGCACCAGCATCACTCATGGCACAGGAGGGCACCAAGAAGTGCCTATGCCAACCTGGGTGACACACGGCGGTACCCGCAGGTACCCCCGGCACCCACGGCAGCAATGACACCCATGGACTCATGGCACCCATGGTACTCATGTCAGTGAATAAGTGAACCCTAGCATCTGTAACCTTTTGATTGATGTTGTTAATGTATATTGTGACAAGAAGGGGAACACCTTTCCTAGCTTTGCTTTATTAAGAATTCATTCTCTGTCCTGACAGTGGTGAGGTTTTATAAAGATAAGTCTTGGCATCTTCCCTTTATAATTCGGATTAAAAACTGCTCTATCCAACTCGATCTTGAGTGGTTTTGTGAGCATATTCATGGCTTCGGATAGAAGTTCCTCAAAAAAATCTTAGTGGGTCCACTCCTTCTAAACCTTCAGGGACCCCTCCAATCTTTAAACTGCCCTCCTATTACAAATTTCTTGATCTTCTATCTTTTTTTTTTTTTCAGATCTTCAAGTTCTTCTTGCTGTTTCTCCACCCTCAAAAACCAATGTGTTAAGTATGTCGTCCTGCTGTCCCACTCTGTTTTCTACATTCTCAATATGAACAGACATTGCCTCCACTTTAATTGTTAATGTGTTAAGTGCTGCTGTAAACGTGCTCAAGGAGCTGTTGATCTGCACAAAGCCAGCTTTCATTTCGGTCAATAAATCTGTATCTGCATCTCTAGAGAGCTGCTGCTTCCTTCATTACCCATTCCTCTGCTTCACTCTCTTTCAAGTCTTGAGGATGTAATTTAGCTTCCGACTTACTTTTATGTTTCCTTGCTTCCATTTTGCTAACAAGATTTTGAATTCCCTCTGATTTTTGGCACGTTCACCCTTAATGAAAGTTGATATTTTGAATGCAGTCAAGGCCTAATTGCTCCTCGAAGGGAGCATCTGAATACTTGGATAACTTCCCATGTAGATACAGTATTAAGAATCGTGAATACAGACTAGTGAAGGAAAAAAAAAATTATCTTTTCCCCACTGCAAATAGATGTGGCTGTGATGACTTATCACTAGGCACAGTGTTTAAGTCTGGGAATGGTTCCCAGTATTATCCCACAGTTTGTGAGACCTGAGGAGCAGAGGTGTGTGCATTAACTGAGTTCACCTGGGGCACTTTACTATCCACCCCTTTTACAGTTCTTACTATAGTTACTCCTTTGTATGCCCCTCTGTTATTTTCACCTGCTTTCCCTCAATAGTGTTGCATGCACAGTTCCCAGAATTTGTATTCCTGTTACCAATAGGTTCAAGACTGGTCCGAATCAGTTTACTGGAAAGATTCGCTGGGATAAATAAAGACCTTTTAGCTTTCGTCTCTGCTCTTAAATCTCTGACCTCTGCCATGCAGTGGTACAGTTTCGACATGAACTTTGTCAGTATGAAAACTAAGGCTTTGTTTGTTTTATTTGTTTAAACTGGAAGGTCCACGGGCCAAAGACCCGTTTACATGGTCGACCACCAGTATACACAGACGACAAATTACATGAGACAAGGATTACAAATACAATATAGGATAGGTTTGCTACCAGGGTTACTGACAAGATAGCGACCAAACCACAATCTGAGCCAGGAGGCCAAAAACATGCCACCAGGAAATGTAGTCACGTTAAGCAGAAAAAAAGTGCTTCAGTGTTTCAACAAACTCATACAGCAAAATTTTATTTATTTATGACTTTGATAACCGGGTAAGTGCACTGATCCCATGAACCATTTTCAGGCACGACCCGAGCCATAACACAATGGCTCAGGTGGCAGTGAATACAGTAGCAATAATACATAGTACAAGATTAGACATACCGATGCATGCAGTACATGCTGTGGACCTCAAAAACAGCCAGAACAGAACACACAGCTTACAAATTACCAAAAACCTAACAGAACTGCATTTTCCAGAATAACCATACTTATCTGTTTCGTTTAGCCTCCCATCTTAGTTTTCCATTCCTATTCCTCTGTTATGCTGTTTTTCAGTCAAAATGCAACCATAAAAAAATCAAACCACGTTCAAGATTCTGCTGCTCTGTTGTCTCCGCTCCTCTCACATGTGTCCAACCACAGCCATCCTGGACCGCTTTCAGACTCTCTATGGCTTCCTTAATTCTACTCTTTCAGTCCCTTAGTGCTGCTCTGTACTCTGCTCTGGCTAGGAGGAAACCAGCATCTTTCCAGCAGTCACTGAGTCTCTTGTTGTGTAGGAGCAATTGCCTTAGGTCCATGTTGAACAGCAGGGGCACAGTCCTTGGTCCTTCCCCCCTTACTGCTTTCAGGGATACAGAACTCCACAACTGCTTCAAGCCCTTTTTTCAGCAACCCCCAACCATGCGCACTGCATTATTAGCCTCCTGGTAAAGCAATGATGTAATGTCAATGGGAATTTAAAGCATAAACAACCTACAGACCATTTCTGCACTAGGGTTGACTGTGGGAAGGAGGTGGAAACCACATTTTTTTTTGTTGTTGTTGCTGTTGTTGCACTGTTCTTATGTGCGTGAATTCTGGGTTCATGTGGCAATTATGAGGAAGACCCTGGAGGTCCAAAATTTAACTAATGGTAAAATTGTGGTTTTTCTTCTGGGTACCCCATCAATAATGTTAGGACTTATTTTCAATATGTTGAAATACTGTTTGTGGCATGCCCGGGTACATTATATGATCATTTTGGTCCACTCTCAGAAGTGTACCATAAGAGCTGGACTGTGATTAGTAACATTTATAAGGCTAAACAGGCTTTTTTTCTTCACCACTTCTTGGAGAACTGTCTAGCAAGGCCCTTCATGGTTGAAATTACTGTAACAAGGTTTCATTTGTGAAGGTCGAAGGAGACTCCTTTTAATTTTTTGTTTCCAAATCATCCTGACTTATTTTTATACTGTTGGTCAACACAGTCATAACTCATGTGTATAACCTGCAGTCCCTGGAGGACCCTCATGAAAACAAGTTGCTTCATTTCCTAAATTCATCGTGGTGGGATTAAAAAATGTAAACAAATACATACCCAATAACAGTAACCTGATCACTTTGTTTCTTCAGACAGCACCGCCCTTCTGACACAAAGCTGGAGTTAGAATGACAGAAATCAGCCACTGCAGACCCATTCCTTAGCTCTCCAGGGCAGATGCTACACACCTGAAAAGAAACATTCCGCCATTAGTGAACAAACCTTCCTCAAGATGGCAGCTTGCAGGGTTAACTTTCTGACGATGGCTGAGCTCCATTTCTAGAATTTTTTTGTTAATTTATTTATCCAGGATAGCCGTGCTAAGATACATCTCCTTTCCTGTGGGGTTCTGTCATGCATTCATCTTTTTTTTCCTCCCTTAGGTACTTTATTAGTTTTTACTGTTTCCCGGTCCCGACCTGCACGTCCCCATGCAATGCATGCGTGTGGAGGGCGCCCCTACCGTCGGCTCCATTACAGTTCGCCAGCCACCATACCTCCATTTTGGTGGCAGCTGGAGTACGGGCTAGTTACCCCATCCCGGGAGAGGAGAGCTAATGCTCAATCTTACTCCAACCCTCCCCGGGTCCGCTGGTACCCCAGCCACCCTGAGGTCGCGTTCCTGAACCCAGGTCACCAGCA
Source organism: Neoceratodus forsteri (assembly GCA_016271365.2). Classification (NCBI taxonomy): domain Eukaryota; kingdom Metazoa; phylum Chordata; order Ceratodontiformes; family Ceratodontidae; genus Neoceratodus; species Neoceratodus forsteri. The sequence goes on along the minus strand of CM057452.1, from coordinate 1,515,790,008 downwards.
TAGTGTGAGATAAGGCGGATGCCTCAGCCCTCGGTGTCACCGGGCCCAAAATGACTATGACAGATTTTGTTTACACAACAAATAGCAAATTGCAGTTTCGACATCTAATGCATGTGTGACAATGGAATACTATGTGAAACAGGCATTTGTGGAATGTGACCAAATCACTTTATAACCAATAATAGCCCCACTCACATCTCAGGGCTGTCAAAAGCCATGTTATTGAAACTATATAACATAAGACAGATACATCCTGCATTCATCTTTTTACCCTGCAGCCTCCTTCACTCATTTCTCCTGACCTACCCTTTACACTAATTTCATGTGTTGCCCTCTTCAAGCGGTTATACTTTTTCATTCATTTCACTCAGCCCTAGTTTCCTCTAATTTTGTCCTTGTACAACCACAGATTCTCCAAAATTTGCAAACTTTTCCCGCTGTTCCCATGCCCCAGGTTAGGCTTTACTGTTCTGCCCCTTCATTTAACTAGTACCCAGCTCATTACCATTGCTGTCATCATTTAATACTCTGGGCAATCCACGCACAGAATCCTGTATTTTAGCGCCCAGTGTATTTTAGTACCTGTAATTCTCCCAAGTATTTTTAGTACCCATCATGTTCTAGTACCTGCAATACCACTCTCTGAATTCATCTATAAGTGTGTTTTGGCCAATAATGAACTGTGGCCTTTCAAGCTGCCTTTTTTTTTTTTTTTTTTTTTTTAAGAGGGGGCACTGGTACAACAACAGTTTGGTTCTGATTCTGGCCACATACCAGGACCACCCCTGCCAAATGTAAGAAAAAACATGTACAAAATGTGATAAAAATGTCTGTGTATTAGTAAGGGTTGAACCTGCTAAACCTTTAACATTGCATTAAAAATATTAGTAAGCTCCTCAGCGGTTACCTGTCAGCCTCTTATGGGCCAGAGCACACTATATAACAGATGAAGCCAGAGATTGGGTTCCACATACAGAAAGAAAGTGGTGACCCTCAGCTCATAGTGGCATGTGAAAATTGACAGTGTACGACCTGACCAATTGGGGAGTCACCTTGTCATCTGTGGTCAGGCTATTACGTGATTCAACGAATGGTGAGACCAAGAACCTCTTTAAAATACCAATAAATAAACTGCTGGCTTTCAAGCTGCACACTTTTTTTTTGGGGGCACTGGTGCTGTAACTATTTGAAATTATTATGGCATGTCAGATATGTAAATTCCTAAAATTAACAGCCCCGATCCTTATGGCACTCCACTGGTAACTGATTGCCTCCAACAGACAACCCATAATCTTGAATTGTTGAGGCAATTTTTTTTTAATTAATATTTTATTGGATTTTCTGAATTGCATTCCACAGCAACGTATATCACATTGTTATGGTTCTCATCTTTCCTGACCGGTGCTACACAAAAGAACGTTGCTCCTTGATTACAGGCTAGTTCCTAAGTGCAGCACACCTAGTCTACTGATGTCCCATCTTTGTATTTGCTGTTGTCTAGCATCCCTCCCCTCTACGGCTGCTCAGCAGGTACCAATCTCAGAGAGTTCCTCTGCACAGGGCTACATTCAGATTAACATATCACAACTCGAACAATTCATGCATTATTATACAATGACAAGAACATTTCTGACCTCTTGACTGGTCAGTGTTCCCCTGGACCAGTGATGTTATCTGGCAATATCATCAGGATCAGCTCCAGGCACACGTGACCCACTCACATGAAGACAGCATGTAGAAATCACTGCTCTCGTGATTTTCAGATCAACGTCCATCTTTTACTTTCTCCTGCCCAGTTTTCCCATTAGTACTCTGCCCACACATAGCTTGTGGTCACTTTCTGACTTGATCCACAATTAAAAGTAAATTTAAGCCATTATGCCACGGTTTTACAGTCTATGCGCTCGGCAGCTTGGATGTATTAGAGAGTGCACACTTCAAAAGAACAGCACTCTTGGCTCAGAGGCTATGCTGAAAAACAGTCACATTGATTCTTTTTGTAAAAAAAAAAAATTAAAAGAATAAGAGTAATACTAATGATGAAGGTGGGGGGCAGAAAACAACACAACACCGGGACACAGTGCAAGGGGGTTGAAAAGACACAGAAACAAACAGTGCATAGGCAACAGCGCCACCTGCTGGAGAAACACAATTTTTTTCTTTTTTTAAAAACAGGCTTCAAGACTAAATCAGCAAAAAAAATGTTTAAAGGTGTATTTTTTTTTTTTTTATCTAAATTCCATGAGCCACTGTATAATAGCAACAAGGCATTCCAGGGGGGTGTGTTGTTGTAAAATAACATCACTTCTTGGGTGCTGAAAACACTCAGCTTGCAGCCTCATGCTTCAACCCACCTGAGGCATGGCATTATTACACGTTGCGCCTTATTGCTTAAATAAACCAGTAACATTCAATAAACTAAACTTTGGTCCTGATAAAGATTAAAAAAAAAAACGTTCAGGGCCCCCAGGGAAGGGGTTTCTGACTCATTCATGTTTATTTGTGCAGACAGCAAGCGGGCTGAGAGAGCCTATTGTCTGCCTACTTTATTTAAGCAGCTCCCCCTGCTGTGCTGTGCTTAGCCTGGGGCTTCAAAGATCTCGGGTCTATACAGATGCTATGGCTGCCAGGTTGCCTACTGCGCCCCCTTGGTGGGGTCCGGTAGAAAAATAGACTTTGACAGCAGATAAGGACCGCTTGGCCCAGCCAGTCTGCCCATTTCCCTACCTACTGGATAAGCTACAGATTCAAGTTTACCAGCAGCCTATTTCCTCCTACCTCCCACTATAATTGCCTTATGTCTGTCCCATGCATTCTTGAATTGCCCCACTATTTTTGACTCCACAACCTCCTCAGGAAGGCCATTCCATGCATCCACCACTCTATCCATGAAAAAATATTTCCTCACAGTGCCCCTGGGCCGCCCCCTTCTATCTTTGAATTGTGCCTCCTTGTTCTTGCACATCTCTTTTTCTGAAAGATGCACCTTCCTGGACTTTGTTGATTCCCTTGAGGTACTTGAAAGTTTCTGTCATGTCTCCCTGGTCCCTCCTTTTCTCAAGGGTATACATATTAAGCTCTATTAGTCTCTCTTCATATGGTTTCTGATGCAGACCCTGCACCACTTTTGTTGCCCTCCTCTGGACCGCCTCCATCCTGTCTATGTCCTTGTAGAGATGGGGTCTCCAAAACTGCACGCAGTACTCCAGATGGGGTCTCACCAACTGTCTGTACAGAGGGATAACCACTTCCCGTTTTCTACTTGTGATGCCTCCCTATGCATCCCAGTGTCCCCCAGCTCTCCTTACTGCCTTCTCACATTGCTTGACTACCTTAAGGTCATCTGATATGATTACCCCCAGGTCCTTTTCCATTTCTGTTGTTAGTACTTCAACCCCCCATTGTGTACTCTTCACCTGGGTTTCTGTTTCCCAGGTGCATTACTTTGCACTGACTCTAAGCTGCCATACGTCTGACCATTCCTCCAGCCTTTCCAAGTCTCTTCTTATCCTTTCCACCTCCCCCCTTGTGTATCAACTCTGTTGCAGATCTTTGTGTCACCTCCAAAGAGTCATACCTTTTCCTTCCAGACACTCTGCAATGTCTCCTATAAAGACATTAAAGAGGACTGGACCCAGTACTGAACCCTGCAGTACCCCACTAGTAACCCCCTTTCTTCGGATTGAGTTCCATTTATTATTGCCCACTGTGTCCTGTTGTGCAACCTATTTGTTACCCAGGCTACCACCCTGGGACCCACTCCCAAGCTGGCTAACTTGATTATTAATCTTTTGTGTGGGACTGTGTCAAATGCCTTGCTAAAGTCTAGGTAGGCCATATCCACAGCCCCTCCCTGGTCTACTACTTTGGCCACCCAGTCAAAGAAATCTATTAGATTCGTCTGACATCACCTTCCTGCTGTGAATCCATGCTGCCTTGGGTCCTGTGCCCCGCTGGCCTCTAGGTACTCAACAATTCTTTCTTTCTTTCAGAAATGATTCCATCATTTTCCCTACCACTGAGGTCAAACTAACAGGTCTGTCATTTCCTGCGTCTGCCTTGCTCCCACTTTTGTGACGGGGAAACACATCTGCCCTCCTCCAGTCCTCCAGTACCACACCATCCTTTCATGATCTGTTAAAAAGGGTGGTCAGTGGTGTCACTAGGTCCCCCCCTTAGTTCTTTTAGAATTCTGGGGTGAATCCCATCAGGCCCCATTGCTTTGTCCACCTTGAGTGTCGACCCCACTGCCCAGAGTGTTTTTATTGTTTGGTTTAGGTAACTCTTCTTCTTTTGTGAATACTGAACAAAAGTATTCGTTCAGTATCTCTGACTTTTCACTGTCTCCCTCTGCCCACCTCCCCATCCCCTTTATTAAGCTTCACTATCCCTCCCTTGACCTTTCTTTGCTCCCTGATGTACCTATAAAAAGTTTTATCCCCCTTCTTAACTGAGTTGGCTATCTTTTCCTCGGTTTGGGCCTTTGCTATTCTGACTGCCTTCCCCCGCTTCCTTCTGCTTCAACTGATACAGTTCCCTGTCCTGCTCCTTCTGTGATTCCTTATACTTCCCAAATGCCATCTTTTTCTCCCGAACCTTCCCTGTCACCTCTTTTGAGAACCACAGTGGTTTTTACTCTATTTTGTTTTCTTTGTTTCACACAAAGGCTTGTTGCTTCCATGATGGCAGTTTTGATTTTTCTCCATTGTTCTTCCACCCCCTCCTTTCTGGCCATTTGCTAGTGCATTCCTTAGGTATTCACCCATTTTGCCAAAGTCAACCCTTCTAAAGTCCAATATCCTCGTTTTTGTATGGCTTGTCTCCATGGTTGTGCTTATCGTGAACCACACTGTGTGGTGGTCGCTTGTTCCCAGATGGCTACCCACTTCTAAATCTGTGATCCTCTTTCCATTTGAGAGTATCAGGTCTATGATTGCTCCCTCCCAAGTGAGTTCCAATATTAGTTGTCTAAAGCATGACCCCTGTAGGGCATCGAGAATGACCCTGCTCTTGGATGTGGCTGCAGTAAATGTGTTCCAGTTAACATCTGGCATATTCAGGTCCCCCACCAACAAGATCTCTCCTTTTTCAGCCATTCTGAGAATGCCTTCTATCATTTCCTTGTCCATTCCCCCCCCCCTTCCCCCAAGACGGGGTTCTGTATACAACCCCTGTGCAGCTTGTGGTGCCACTCCCAGTCTCCAAGGTGACCCACAGTGCCTTCTGTCCTCCCCCTTTATCCTTTAGTTCTGTAGCTTTGACCCCTTGCCTTATGTAGAGAGCTACTCCTCCTTTACCCTCCCTGTCCCTTCTATAGATTGTGTACCCCGGTATTTTGACATCCCAGTCATTATTCTCTGTGTACCATGTTTCTGTGACTGCCACAATATCCAGGTGTCCTTCTTCCATCAGGGCCACTAGCTCAGGAAGCTGGTTTCCCAGACTACGGGCATTGATACTCATTGCCCTCCATTTAATGTTAGCATTACCCTCCCCCCCCATCCCTGCCCTTACTGCCTTTGTCTTATTTTTCCATTTACCCCGTCCTGTCCTCTGTCAAACTCTGTACCTTGGTGTTTACTTTACTACCATGTTTTGCAGGGGGAGGCTTGAAATGTCCTGCTTCCAATCAGCAACTCCCCCCTTGGCTAGTTTAAAAGCTTGCCAAAGAAGCATTTAAACCCATCACCTAGGAGCTTGGTTCCCTTCCTGAAGAGATGCAGACCATCTTGCCAGTACAGACCCTCATCTCTCCAGGTGGACCCCCCCAGTTCCCAGTGAAGCCAAAACACTATGCTTTGGACCAGTTTTGCAACCATTCATTGAACTGCATCATGCAGAGAACCCTAGCCTCACCCATGCCATAGACAGGCAGCACCTCTGAGAAGGTTACTATTCATGCTACCTCTCTGAGGCCCCTCCCCAACTCCACAAACTCCTCCTGCACTGCACTGATCTCATGCCCAGCTAGGTCATTTGTCCCAAGGTGGACAATGACATCTAGTTCCCTCTCCCATGATGCTGATCCTGTAATCCTGAGGATTCACTTCCTGTCCCTCCAAGTAATGGCACCAGGCAAGCACCTTACCTCCCTCTCCCCTCCCTTCCCCAGTTCTACCTCCCTAACAACCCAGTCCCCCACCAGGAGCTGTTTCCTTCCCCTGTGGCGTCCCTTGCCACCCTCCTGTGGGTCTCCCTTGTGGAGGTTCCCAGCATCCTTCTTGGTCTCCACTGAGGGTGCCATCATTGAGGAAACTTGCTCTGCCAGAATGGCATATGAGTTGTGGAGAGGTACAACTGGAGTGATGCGCCTCTGTTCCACCACCCTCACCCTCCCAGAGCCCACTGTGGTCCAACTGCTCCTCATTCTTGGCAACCTCTGAGGCAGCGGTGGTGGCACTGGTGCTCTTTGTGTGGGGGAGGCTTCCCTAGTCCTTGCCAGTTCAGACTGGAGACGGGCAACCTCCTCCCTCGGAGCTGACAGTTTTGCCTGCAAATAGGGCAGCAACGCAGTTTCCAGAATGTCTCCTGGAAAACTGCCACCCCACAGCCAGTGCATTGTACTACTCCCCACATGTCCCTCTCACTTCCTGCTTATGATACAGAATATATAATATGTAAATATACACATATACATGTACATATACACATACACACACAGATTCATGGCAAAAACTCCATTTAATGCATCAGTTAGGGTTGTTCTACAGCGACAAAAGTAAGGAAATTAGATGTTAGGGTTCCCACCCCTTGTTCCCCATACCCACCCCACCAACAGGCATCAGGGTGTGCGTTGGGTCAGTCTAACTCTCATCCCATCCCATGTGTAAACAAGTTGAGGTGGTTCAGTATGGAGAATGGGAGAGAGTTGGGACCAATGACTACGCACCCGATGCCTGTGGCTAGAGATGGGGTGATGAATGAGGTACTGCTGGCAGGCCTTGCTTTTCAACAAGCTGTCAAATACCTAACGACTTCGATAAATGGAGTTTCTCATAATTCCCTTGTTTTTGAGAATGTGTAGTATAAATAGTGAATGGAATGTGGTGGTGCAAGCGCTGGGCCCTTCAGCAACGGTAATGCAAGTGAAAATGCAAATGGTTACGGTAACAGCAAGGAGGACGCCAATGGGAACGGAAACGCAAGCGAGTAAGCAAACGCAAATCGTTATGTGCTCGGTCACAGTAACGCAATTGGAAACTCAAAGCTTACGGTAACAGCAACAATGAAGCCAAAGGAAACAAATGCAACCGGAAATGCATACACAAACGCAAACGGCAATGCACACGGTGACGCAAAAGGAAACGCAAATGCAAACAAAACCAGTAATGGAATAAATAGTAACAGTAACACAAACGCAAAGGGTAACACACACGGCGACGTAAATGGAAACGTTAACACAAACGGTCACGTAAACGCCAACTGTAACAGTAATGCAAATGCACCCACTTTTGTTCCCCAAAAAGTGCAATCAAAAGCACAGTGAATACAAAGAACGTATGCATAATAATGGCCCTCGGAGCAGAAAATGAACACTTGGAATACTAAATTGCTTATATCTCAGAAACCGTACGACGTAGAAAAAAAATTAAAATGTCATATGATTTATGACTTTCCTGGCTAGTTTTTTACTTAGCCCCCTAGTGCGGGGGGGCTAAGCATTTTTCCGCCGAAAAGTCCGTATCTCAAAGCATTTTCGAGATACGGGCCCTGAAAGTTGCGCCGGAAGCCGTAATGTTAGTCTATGGGAAAAATAGTCAACTTCAGAGTGCCTAACTTTGCAGCCCTATAATATTTTGTCACCGAACCACCGTAAGGGACATCTGTGGGATGTTGGCTTTCTTCCCACCAAATTTCAGCCCAAAAGACCAAACCATTCTTTTGCAGCAGGGGGGCAAAGATTCCCTACTGTTTTGGGCAGTGTCGCAAATCACGACACTGTCGCCAAAAAAAAATACATAAGTGTAGCAGGTGCAACACTACTTTGCACACTACAGTTTACAAAAATTTGAAAAACATATTTCTGGGGTGTTTAACTCCCCAAAAAAGACATGGCTAGCATCCTCAGGGCTCGACTAGGTGAACACAAAAATAATTGTGTCCCTGTTGGGTCCCAAATTTAAATGCCAAGCATTTCTGTGACCAGTAACTGAAAAAAAAAAAAATGGCTGACTCACGACACTACAGGGGTCATTTGCGACACTAAAAACTGCATCTGCGACACTGTCAAATAGTTTAACTTTTCCCATTGACTATAATGGGAAACTTGTTTTTTGAATAACTTTTGAACCGTTTAATATTTTTTCACCAAATCTTGGAAAGGCACATTGAAGACCCTGGCTGCATGTTCCCTGAAGGTTTCAGACCTGTCATGCAAACCGTACGACCTGTAGGTGTGAGCAAAGAATGCACAAAAGTGCGTCAATACGACTTTCTAAGGCGCTTTATAGCTCCACAACCGTATATTCAATCATTACGAAACTGGGCAGATCCAGATCTATGGTACCGCTCCGCGCCTGCCAAATTTCAGGCAAATCCGTCATAAGGTGGCAAAGTTATTAAGCTGCAAAATTTCACACTTTAACCTTAAATGGGGTACTCAACCCTAACTATAGTGGCACTACTGTGCCACTATAATATATTTTGGTATATGTGCTTACCCTTTATGCACTGTGCTGGGTTATTAAGGATATGACAGAGTTCTGCCCCCTGACCTGTTGAGGAAGTGATGTCAGAACCTCAGGTATAAAGGAAATGACATGCCTGGGGAGGGTGGGGTGAGGGAAGGGTGGGTGGGTGCCCCCCCAGCCACCAGTGACCGTCAGAAACAATCAACTACACCACTGCCCCACCACCCTGGTGAGTACTTCCCATCCTTACAGTAATTCAACCAGTACCACAATTTAACAAACCATTCCACCTACACAAACCACTCTACTGAACCCAAAAATAAAAATGAAATCAATCCTCAGCCAGCAGTACAATTCTAAAAGTTGCAAAAATATCTTTACAAATCCTAGGTCTCAACAACCACAATCAATCACAGTAAACAGCAAATTCAGTAGTATTTCACGCCTTCTGGTTATAAAATAAGTAGGGTTTCCGGTTATAACCGATAAACACCAGTAAAACATCACCGTGGCGAAAATCGAGAAATCAGTTATAACCAAAAAACACAGATTTTCATTGTGTCCCCATTCTTCCAGCTGTCCAACTGTGAGCTGGATATGTGGGTGGATCGTGGGTTTTTTTGTATTACACTTTTCACTCGTATGGTGGAACAGAGCTCTAATACTGTGCTGCTCCTAGCTCACCATCACCATCTACATATTTATTTATGTATAGTTCTACAGTTATGGTGCACTATTTTGTAAAACTAATGCAATATTAATATAGTGCAATATCTATGGTGCTAACATGCAATAGTCATGGTACACAGTTTGAAAAAGTATAACATCTATTTTTTAACTTGAATGAATAAACACTGAATTATAAAGATTTTTGTTGTCTGAGAAATTGATTACACCTAAAATAACAGATTTTGGTACTTCTGAAAGGGGGAGAAAAATGCCAAAAATAAACACCTTTTTTTTTTTTTTTTTTTTACAAAACATAAACACCGAAAACCAGAAACCCTAAAAATAACACACCTCAATGGAATCCTGCAAGTCTCTTCTAAATTACAATACGCAAAAATGAAAGAGTCAGTATAAAGTGTTGCAAACCTTCCTCACAGATCCCAAGCAATATTATGTCTTTTCATGCTCCCAGTTCTGAAAAATGAGGACTGTGAAGTTTAGCAGCCTCCACCAGAAACAATCAAGGTCTGTCTGTCTGTAGGGTATACAGGGGGGTGGAAGGGCCACCCAATCTGGCTTATACTATTCCTATAGTTCTCCCATTTAGGTATGGGCCCCATACCACCTGAAATTGGGTTTGCTTAAGTGTTGCACCATAAATCAGATGCTCATAGCCTGCTAGGCAATGCACACCCTGTTACCAATCTGAAAGAGTGAGGACCTCTGTAGTTCTCCATCACCTCTGCAGGAGACTTTTTCACTTCTGCAGTGGCTGCCATCAGCCACATGATCTGTGCTGAGCCATGCATGGCTAGCCTCCTGGTGTCCCTAGAATTTTGTTGTTTAATTTATCTTTATTGAACAACTTAGGTACATAATTCATGTCACTTAGTAAACCATGCTTGAATCAGCAGGCATCACAGTGTACAGACCTTTAGGTATTTTGCAAATCATACAGGATTTAATTATGGCAAAACAACCTAGTAGTTATGGGATATGTGTCCTACGGTTTAAGGTAGATGATAACTAAGAACTTTCTTTTGCCCTTCAGCCTCTTGGACAACTTTTGATAGTTCTCCCCCTTGCCCACCAGCCTTGCTCCAAAGCTAGGGATTAGGTAGTGTTCCCCAGATTTACAACAAATGCATCCTCAGGGATCCTTTCTCTCATTACCTCCCATATTCTTCTGAGTACTTCCTTCCCCCAGCCTGTCACTGCCTTGCAGGACCACAGTATGTGCATCAAATCAGCCCCTCTGCTCCACATCACCAGCACTCTGGGCTTGAGCTTACATTCATTCTACACAACACCACTGGTGTGCTAAGAGATAAAGGGAAATGGGGGCACCATGACATAGTAATTTGTTAGGATGTCATCCAGACCACCAGGTTTGTTACCAGCAACAACTTTATAACTTCAGACACTGTGATAAGCAGGTAAGTATGATGTGGATGCTCTCTGTGGCATAGCCATCATGGGACCCGGGGGCATCATTGTTGGCAGGGGACTAATCATTACACTTATTAGGCCCACACTAGTTACTTCCCATCTGCTGGTGACTAACAGAGCCCATGGATATAAAAACATATTAAAATAAATCGGCAATTATTTCTTGATCAGTGACCTGCACAGCCAGCTCTTCCCTCCTCACCATAGTTTTCTATGGTGCCCCCCCCCCACTACTCTCCACCAAGACCACCATACTATCACACCTGATAATGCTATACTACAGGGTGGAGTGATTTGCTCTTGGGGTCTACTCGTGCCGCCACCACTGCAAGGTCTTGGCGTCAGTAGGCTGACTTGACTATGGCCAAAGATTGCAGTTTTCTTCCCTTTGCTTTATCTACAAACTTACCTTCCTCTTCTCCCCCCCGCCCCAGTCTGAGTGATTTACTGAAAAGTAAACCCTCTCCACAATGATTCGGGTCTTCCTTGGCCCCTCTGCTGCATACTCCTTAACTCCGTCTGGCGATCGGCAAGCGATCATTTGACTACTCTGCATCCACCACTTGGAATTCACTCCCCTTATCTACCCTCGCCCTCTCCTCCCTTACTTTGTTCAAGCACTCCCTCTCCATGCATTTATTGCAGCCTAAGCCTAGTACCTGCTTTGTCTAATCATTAATAAAACACACAGCTTACTCAACAGAATCGTCTTTTGTAGCCTACTCTTTGCTTGCCACCTTTGGTCATTTTGTTAAGTACTATGCACCATCCATGGTCAATTTGTGTTGGGTATGTATGTTCAAGAAGTTTGTACTCTGATCTACTCTGCTTGGAACATTTATTGCACTGTTCGCTGTGTTCGCGATGTCCTATGTTGTATATATCTTTTCCACACCTACTTTACACTAAAGTGTATATTTTTTTCACCTACTTTGTATAATTATTGGAACGTGTTTTAATGTTTTACTGTTTTAATGCTCTGTACCACTGACCCGGGTCGTCACTGAAAAAGGGAATGCATTGTCTCAGTGGGCCTACCAAGTTACCAAAATTCAAATAAATAAATCGAGGAGCCAGGCAAATCTGAGGCAGCTGGACCGTACAATCTTTTGACTACTTCCAGAAATCTCTTGGGTTATATATATTGCTATCTGCAAACTTGGGCGATAGGAAACACATCTTGGCCTTTTTTTTTTTTTTACCTCCCAGACACTGGAGTTCCTAAGGTGCAGAAACTTTCGGAAGCTCTGTTAAGGCCAATTTCACCAATTCATGGCAACTTCACCAGTGAAGTTTAAATCTGCAGCACCTCTAGCCATATCTGGTTGAATGGGAGGCGGTGAAAATTAGTAGCCTTTCCTATGGCTGTAAGACAGTTTATCTGGTAAATACCCTAATGTTCCAACCTTGAGTGGAAGGACATAGTGACGACAGGGAATGGAGAATTTCATAACTGGAAATTCTGTTTCCCCAGAGTCTGAGAAATCCTTCCATCCTGTTTACTCCTATTGTGTTTTCTTTTTTTATACAGTTGAAATTCACAAGTCTGTAAACTTTTTTTTGGATAAAGAGTGTTGGCTGTCAAGTCCAGCTTTGGCGAGGAACAACAGGTGAAAGTGACCAGATTAGCAGGCCATATATCTCTTGATCTGGTTTTCCTCCTGGGGATTGAGGCGTCCGATTTGGTGGTGGAACCAGTCGGTTGGTCTGATCATTACTCAGTTGAGTTCAATTTTGAGGCCCCCCCTGGGTAGGTCATCCCCTGTGGAGTTGGTCAAGTACCGCCCATTGCGGGACGTTGTCCCCGAAGACCTGATGGCGGTTATTGACCTCTCGTTGTTTGACGATTTGTGCTCCGATCCTGAGCAGCTAGTGGTGGCCTATAATGAGACCATCTCGGCTGCTCTTGATCAGATTGCACCAACCCGTGTTCGCCCCCTCCTGCGCCGTCCCGTTGCTCCTTGGTTTGTCGAGGCATTGAGAGGGTTGTGGAGGTTGGGGCGTAGGTTGGAGCGTCGTTGGAGGAAGACTGCCTCTGAGGCCGACCATCTCATTTTGCTAGAGCATTATAAGCTCTATCAAACAGAAATTTTCCATAAGAAGGCAGAATTCCTATCCAGGGAAATTTCCGTCGCTCGGAATCGACCGGCTCAGCTCTTCAGAACTGTCGACAGACTGTGCAACCCAGTCTGTTGGCAGATCCGTCGAGTTTTTACACAGAATGACTGCGAGGAGATCACTCTATTCTTTGCAAATAAGGGGAAGACATTCGGAGGCAGTGTCCCCGACCCCACTCTAAGGTTGTTGCAGTTGATCAGTGTTTTGTCACAGAGCCTGGAATTTCCTGGAGTTCTTTTGATCTGCCGGACTTCGTAGACACTATGAGGATTGTCCATGAGATGCGCCCAACGTGCTGTAGTTTGGATCCAGGTCCTACTTCCCCGATTATGGGATGTAGCGAGTTTATCGGCCCGGTCCTTGCTCAGATTATCCGGTGTTCTTTAGAGATGGGAGTTTTCCCTAGCTCTCTGAAGGAAGGGGTGGTGACTCCCCTTCTGAAGAAAGCTTCCTTGAACCCAGATGACCTAGCTAACTACCGCCCAATCTCTAACCTCCCTTTTGTGGGGAAGGTTATTGAAAAAGTTGTGGCGGCTCAACTGGATAACCATTTGACCATCCATAGTTTATACGAACCTCTCCAGTCTGGTTTTCGTAAAAGGCATAGCACCGAGACTGCTCTGGTTCGGATGCTCAATGATCTCCTGATGGCGAGAGATCGGAGACACCGTTCTATTCTGGTTTTCCTTGATCTGTCATCAGCTTTTGATACTGTGGATCATGGGGTTTTGCTCGAACGCCTGAGGTCCATTTGTGGACTTTCAGGTATGGTCCTCAGATGGTTTTCATCTTACCTCAAGGGGAGAACGCAGAGAGTGGTCTCAGGATTACATTCTTCCAGGGCTTTCTCTCTGCCTTGCGGGGTACCACAGGGTTCAGTGCTTTCCCCCATGTTATTCGCAGTATACATGCTACCCCTCGGAGACATTGTAAGACGGTATGAGCTGAGATTTCACTGCTATGCTGATGATACCCAGCTCTACCTGTCTTTTGCACCTGACCAGGTTAGTACTGTCTCGATGCTGAATAACTGCCTCATAGATATCCAAGACTGGATGAATACCAGCGGTTTAAAGTTGAATCCGGGAAAGACTGAGGTTATGCTGGTGGACCCTGGCCGCAGGGTTGGGGGTTTGGGGGTGGGGTCCCCCTCTGGAGTAATTCTAGGGGGGGGACCAGATCCCCACCTCTGAACAGGTGCGTAACCTGGGTGTAGAGCTTGACACTGGCTTGACCCTCCGTTATCAGGTGTCTGCAGTTGTCAAGGCTGCATTTTTCCATCTTAGAAACATCGCCAGGATTAGGCACCTGGTTCCTCCTGGTGATTTGCCGGTTTTGGTCCACGCTTTTGTGACATCTCGCTTGGATTACTGTAACTCCCTGTACCTAGGGCTTGTTGGGGTTGATATCCGCCGCTTGCAGCTAGTGCAGAATGCAGCAGCAGCACGTTTGTTGACTGGGGCTTCAAGAAGATCTCATATTACCCCAGTGTTGCGCTTTCTGCACTGGCTAACAGCAGTGGCGGATCACCTTCAAAGCGGTCTTTTGACCTACAAAGTCCTACGGGTATGGTCCTGACTACTTGAAAGAGCTTCTGTTACCTTACACCCCTTTGAGATTAACCGCTCAGCTGACGAGGGGTTGCTGGAGATTCCGAGGGTTAATTTGAAGTCTTCAGGAGCCCGTGCCTTTGGTTTCGTGGCTCCTTCCCTCTGGAATTCTCTACCCCGTCTGCTCCGAGAAAGTACAACGGTGGACAGTTTTAAAAAGGCCTTAAAGTCCTTTTTATGGGATAAAGCTTTTCCTGCTATACTGTAATTGGCTCTTTACTTGTTATATTTGTTATTCTGTTTTATTGTATTTTTTGATGCTTGGTGTTTTATGCTTTTTGTACAGCGCCTTGAAAATCTGAAAGGCACTTAATTAAATACATTTTATTATTATTATTATATACAGTACCAGGAGTTCCATTAGAATTATGTTGAAAGACTGAAATGCAAAAGACCGTTTGTCAGGAGCCCGTGACCGACTGCCCGAAACTCATTATTCCGACACTTCGGTAATTGCCTGTGGTGGAGTTATCTAAAGTAAGGGGCATGGGCGCCACTCCCAAAACATGAAAAACATATGCTGCAGCAATCACAAAGTTTCGCACCGGGTCGTCTCGGCCCTGACATTATATTTTTTGCATTTCAGTCTTTCATCATATATACGTTCCATCTACCTCTCAGTCCTTTCTTTTAAAGTAGGGTGTGTCTTTTTTTCTCCAGCAAATGGAGCAATTCAGATCTTTAATGTTACAGGCAAGGATGGAAGAAGTCGAAGACTGTGGCAAAAACAAATTTCCAGTTATGAAATTCTCCGCTGTAGCACATTTCTACGCTGCTATTGCCAGTACTGATCTTGCTACTGCCAATATCAATCTTGCTCCCTTGACCTTCGTGAGCAAGGCTGGTACTGGCAGTAGCGTCACAGATATGTGCTACGATCACTGACTAAAACATAAGCACAAATACAAGCACGCAGATGGCTAGTACTGGCAGTAGCATCACAGATATGTGCTACAATCACCGACTAAAACATAAGCACAAATACAAGCACGCAGATGGCTAGTACTGGCAGTAGCATCACAGATATGTGCTACAATCACCGACTAAAACATAAGCACAAATACAAGCACACAGATGGCTGGCACTAGCAGCAGCATCACAGATATGCGCTATAATCACTGACTAAAACTACACAAATACAAGAATGCAGATGGCTGGCACTGGCAGTAGCATCACAAATATGCGCTACAATCACTGACTAAAACTACACAAATACAAGAATGCAGATGGCTGGTACTGGCACAGCATCACAGATATGCGCTACAATCATGGACTAAAACAAAAAAACAAATACAAGCACGCAGATGGCCACCGCAGCTAAGCCTGATAGTGCTCACCTGTGGGGATCTCTGTGGAATTACAGCTGACCGGAATGAAGGGCAGGGGTTCACAGGATCAACCAGATAGAAAAGACAATAAAACAAACTGTAAGTACTAAAAGAATTAGAGAGATCTGCTATTTGGCACCATTTAACGAAGAATCCAGGATATTTCAAAGCAATATCTAATATTAATCATGGGAAGCTTGCTCCTTCTTTTCCCTACAACTAGAGTAACACAGGTTGGAGAAAACTGCCTAACATTTTGAAATCTCCTAAAATTTGCACTGCTTTTAACAAAACTGTGCTTTGACCTACTACATACTCATGACTCCTATAAATTTATATAATTTTATTGTTTTGTTTTTAACAAATGTTTTTGACTGAGCTACCTATAAGACTGACCAACATTTCATGGCCAATAGGGCCACCTCTTCAGGGCCCACGGAGGCCTGTTAGCTTTTCTGCCACACTATCTGTCTCACTAGGGTTGGTGGTTACGTGCTCTTGTACTTTACTTCTTACCAGCAAGGGTTGGTTCAGCCACATCTATCCAATAGTTCTTTGCTTTGAAAAGTTTTTTTGTCCGGCTGTGTTTCCTAAGGTTTGTGAAAGACACTGTTTTACTACTCAGCCCTGCTAGGTAAATTGCCAGTAGGGAAGGAAGAGAGAGCAGCCGTATCAGTCAGCAGGCTTCTGTCAGTGGGAAGGCGGCTGATCCTGAGTTATGCTGAGCCACAGCAACAAGCACAAAGTGCAAGACAAGAAATGACAACATTTTCCAGGAGGCCAAGCAAGCTGGGGAACACTTTAAGCTAGGAGCCTACGACTTCAAAAAAATGACAACTAAGTTACAAATAAACAGAATACCACCTACATGAAAAAGTGGGTTTAGCCACTAAATGTTGTATGTTTAAGGTGGAAGATAAAATAAAAAAAAAAATTAAGGACTATTTAGGAGTTGAACCTTCTTATTCTGTAATTTGAGCCCAAGAAAGACAGCCATGGATTTGTGCAGCACCTTCAGTGGCAGCCATCCTAAGTACTGCATTACAGCATTTCCCCATTACCGCAGTATCTTCAAGGCGTCAGATTAGCTAAAGTGTTACCTTATTGTGCTGAATATACACAATGGGACCATGCACAAAAAAAAAAAAAAAACTGACTGCCTGTGCACTGCATATCCGTGGCACATAGGCACACCTGAGTCAAGCAGCCATGCACTGGGGGGAATCCTGCGGACCACCATGCATGCACTATAGGGATGCAAGCCCTTTCCATGCCCGATCCCCTGGTCATTCGTGCTGTTACACGTATGGACAGTCTGGGGGAGGGTGCTGTCTTAAGACATGCACTCACTCCACATCATTCACAAAGGCACAGAGTTCCAGACGGGGGGTGCAAGATACGCAGGCAGAGACCCTGCCGTATCTGTTGCTCTCCCCCCCTCACTGAGTACTCCCGCCCACCACAGTAAATGCGAGAGCCCACCTACCATGCTGCTCCAACCTTCCAGTCAGGCAGGGAGGGAAGGCTGGGAGCAGCCACTGAGACACTTACCCAACATCTTATAAATTCTGGACCCTCACTGTCCCACAATCCCCTGCTCCACACGGAGCAGATCTACTGCAGGTACTCACTCCATGCCATTCAGAAAGGCGCAGAATGCCAGACGTGGGCAGGGAAACTGCCATATCTGTTGCTCCCCTCCCTCACCACTGAGTACCTCCGCCCACCATGGTACACGCGAGAGCCCACCTACCATGCTGCTCCAGCCCTCCAATCAGGCAGGGAGGGCTAAGAGCAGCCACTGGGACACTCACCCAACATCTTATATATCCTGGACCCTTGATATCCCACAATCTCCTGTTCCATGCAGAGCAGATCTACTGCAGGACCAGGGAAGGCATCCAACTGGATGCCCAGCTGTGACCTCCAATCTGCATTGATCTGCCCCCCTCCCCAGATCCTGCGCACCAGTGGGACAGTGCCCTGGACAGGTGCCCAGTGATCACGAATGCCAGCCACCACGCACCTGTCTGCAAGTATGGAGCTGTGAGGGCCCAGTAGGCACCAATGTAGGTAACACTTAATGTGGTGCCTTAAAGGTAATGCAGTAAGGGGGAACTGCCTGTTATGCAGTTCCTTAATGTGGTAAGCTGCTCTGTGGTAAAGGGCGGTGTGCCACAACTTAGTATAACTTTTGGAGAAAAGTTGCTAAATTTGTGCACAGCAGCAATTTGCTAGAACTAAAAAAGTGTGTGAAAATCCTGGTCCGATGATAGGAAAACCACAAAGACATCAAGTAGTGCACAAAGGATCCAGAAGAAACATTTTAACTGGAGCTCCAGCCACACGGTTGGGAGCAGGTGCACAGAGTGAAACAGGAGATCAAGCTCCAGAGGAAACTTTGCAGACTTAGGGTTTGAAAATTCAATCCAGAGATAATAATGGATGGAATGATGTTCTGTAGTATGCTATAAACTCAACTAATTATTAGTTGAGATATACACAGACACACACACACACACATATATATATATATATATATAAAAATTATAAGGGCACGGTTGTGCCCCTATAGTTTGTGTTGAGTATATATATATATATATATACACACACACACACACACACACACACACACACACAAACACATTCAATGCCAGATTTAGATAGCGGCAGGCCCAGACACAAAACTTGACAGTTTCAGGGGCAGGCTGGTCACAGTGGAGGTGACAGTATTCCCTTGTGTCTGCCCATCCGGGTTTAAACTCAGTCATGGACTTTAGGCTGACTACCTCACTGGGTAATTTATTCCACTCATCCACTACCCCTTTCCATTAACAAAAAAAAAAAAAAAAAATTTCCATATGTCCTTTTTAAATTTTCTTTCCTGAATCCCCTTCCCCAAGTCTCCATGCATGCCCTCTTCTCACAGAGCTCTCACTCCTGGTAAACAGTTTGTTGTAGTCCACTGTGTTAATTTTCTGCAGAAATGTGCATATTTCTATAATGCCCCCAGCCCTTCGTCCTCCTGGCTACCAGTGTGTACATGCTAAGAACACAAAAATAACACATATTCCAATAATGCAAGGCATCATGGCCACAAAGTATATCCTTTGCAAAAAAAAAACAACAACTTTGTTAATGCATTAGTTAGGGTAACAACTTCACAAAAGTAGGGAAATGTGGCACTAGTCAATCAATCAATCAAAATCTTTATTTATCCAGGCGAACATCATTGAGCAGAGCTCTTTTACAAGATGAACCTGGTTAGAACAGGGTCGGGTAACATCCATCATAAAAACATATAAATACATGTAAATAAGTAAATAAACACAAACACAATGGTGCAGTAATAGGGGAGTCAAATGATAAAAGGAAGACAAGGCAAGCCATAACACAGGAGGATTCAAATACAAGGGGGCAGGTCCACCACTGAACCATGCAACTGTATAAAAACCACGTTCTCTGTATAGAAGTACCAGACAGTTCATTTACCAGGGGCAGTCACTAGTACTAGCCAGGAAAATGGCTTGAAGAACCACCAACTAATGGCAGATGGGGGTACCAGGAGGGATATGTAATATGTAAGCGAAGGATAAACATTGTGAGAAGTGAAGTCCCAAGGATAGGTCGGTAGAACTGATGCAGCGGTGGGGGCCTACGGGGAGAGGGACAGGGGCGTTAGGACTTTTATAGTATGATTGCGTGTAGATTGTGGATGAGTGCAGTATAGAGTTGTGAAAAGAAGGCTGGAGAAAGCGGGAAGCTAGACCAGTATCAAAGGGAGGAGAGAGGCATCAAGGTGTTACATGAAAGCACGATGACAAGTACTAGAAGTAATGGCAGGGATTTATTGAACTCCAAAAATTGATTAGCGTTTTGCTCATAAAAGTGCTAAAACATTGTGAAAATGCGTAACACTTGCTTCACTGTGTTTAACAAACATAACACTTGTAGAAAACCTATATAAATACTTTCTGTAAGATAGCATTGTCCCAAGAAAAAAACTGCTAATCAATTATTTAAAACCCTGCATGGTTAAATGGTACAGGTTAGCATGACGACAATTCATGGTCATGGGAAACAATTGCACTGATCATTTCTGAGACGTGAATATAAGAGCTTGAAAGACAAGATGCTGATGGGTGACCTCAGTTTCAGATTGTTTTGCAATTTATTCCACAAGGAGGACAGTGTAAAGCTTATAGCAGCCCTGCCAAAGCACAAGTTAACTTTGGGAACCATCAGTAGGAGAGATTTGCAACTTCTCAGGGCGTAATTGCCCTATTGGTTTTATAGGAAGACAGTCTGTAATGTATTGGGGCAGTTTTTCGGAGATGGCTCTCAGGGTCCATAAGGCTGCATTTTTATCACGTCTGAATTGAAGAGAACTCCACCCCACTGATTGATATAGGGAGCAGTGGTGAGTGGAATAAGGCAGGCCTATGATGAACCTCAAAGCTCTATGATATAATGTGTCAAGTTTGGTGAGGTAGGAAATGGGACAGTGACTGTAGAGGATGTCAGCATAATCTATCAAGGATAGAAAGGTTGATTGTACCAGCTGTAGTTTGGCATCTCTAGTTAAGAAGCGGGCTATCCTAAAGAACAGGCCAAGTCTCTGTCGTAATTTTTTTTTTGAGTAATTCTTCAACATGCTCTATAAAGGAGAGTCTATGGTCCAGCCATACTCCCAGGTATTTGAATTTAGGGACAAATTCCAACTTCTTGCCAAGAATTGTAGTAATCTGCGGCACAGGATCTGATAGGGTTGAATGTACCATTTGGGCAGAGGGAGAAAAGAGCATTGCTTTTGTTTTCTTGGCGTTAAGTAATAGTTTTTTGTTTAGGAGTTGGTGTTACAGCCGGTTGAACTCAGATTGAAGGTCATTACATGCAGATTGTAATGACGGGTGGCTTACATAAAGAACTGTGTCATCTGCAAACAGATGAATGTTGGCCTTAGTTATGCTTTCATCAATATTGTTGATGTATATTGCAAATAAGATCGGTCCTAAGATAGAACCCTGGGGAACGCCTCTTAGGAGAGGTTTGAGAGTTGAGAGATCTCCTTCCACTTTCACCTGCTGGAAACGATCAGAGAGGTAGCTGCTGAACCACTGTAAAGACAATGGGTCAGCACTTAGTGAGGTCAGGGAAGAGAGTAGCAGAGAATGGTCGACAGTGTCGAAGGCCTTGCTCAGGTCCAAGAATACGGCACAGGTGTAATTCCCGTTGTCTAGCTCTCTTTGCCAGTCATTAGTCACTTTGGCAAGTGCTGTGATCATGCTATGTTTAGCTCTAAATCCTGACTGGACTGAATTAAGAAGGTTATTAGCTTCCAGATACTGCCTCAGCTGGTTACTTAAGACTTTTTCCAGTAATTTTGACAAGACCAGGAGAATCTAAATTGGTCTGTAATTATTTAGATCACAGGGATTTCTGGATGTGAACAAGGGTATGATGTGCGCTGTTTTCCATATTGAAGGAATGGATCCTTGAGTTAATGATAGGTTAAATAAATGGGTTATGGGAACAGCTAACACATGGATGTCCACCTTCAAAAAATATGGGTCGAGGGTATCCGCACGAGCACTTTTTTTTTTTTTACACATCCAGTTTTAGTAATAGGTCTTCAACTTCTTTCAGAGTAGTAGGGCGCAAGGAGAAGACTGAATCGATGATGCTAAGATCTGCACCTTGATTATCCACCTGAGAGCGTATCAAATTTGCAGGGGACTTGTCAAAGGCTAAGCCTGCAGTCGCAAACTGATTATTGAAGGCATCCAGAACTTCCAGTCTGTCACTAATGGTGTTATTGTTTAAAGAGATTTCATCAGGTAGTGAGCCACCGGACGTGTGACTAGACAAGTCCTTGACGATTTTCCAAAATTTTGTAGGATTTTTGGAGGCAAAGAGAAATTCAGAATGATAGTATGCAGCTTTTGTATCTCTAACCATTCTAGTACATGAGTGTCATGCCCTTTTGAACTTGCACCAGTCTGCAGCAGACTGGGTTTTGCATGCTTTTTTCCATAGGTTCTCTCGTTCAGTCAATGCAGATTTTAATAATGGTGTGAACCATCTACATGCATTTTTTGCTATTCGCACCGTAACTATAGGGGCATATTTATTTAGGGCATCTAGGATAATTTTGCTGAATATGTCGAATGCTGACTGCGTGTTTTTTGCCAAATAGAACTCTTGCCAATACAAGGAGTGTTTCAGTTTGTTTATGTAGGCAGTGAGATCAAAGTTCCATCTAGATCTCTTGGCAACAAACTTCGTCGAAGTAGTAGGTTTGTTGCTTGATCTTATGCAAGCAATAAATGAGTGACCACTGATATCACTGAAGAAGGCGCCGGCAAATGAGAAGAGATGTGGTGTATTCACTAGGATAACATCTAGCAGGGAGCTGTTATCCGCATTCTTTTTGTGTTGCGATAATCCATGGGTGTCACAGAAAGCTACGAGAGGAGCGGCGGTTTTAGATAGCCAGTCTAAATTAAGATCCCCAATAATAATTATTTCTGAGGATTGTAGTTCAATGATATTACTCAGATGACGTAATAACTGTAGATCGGCAGAAGGAGGTCTATAGCACCCTATGATACATAATGTTGAAGTGTGCATAATGGTGACTTGAAGAGACAGACATCCATAAGCATTTGCAACAGATAAAGCACTCAAGACAGGATTCCGTACACCTATACTTGACATAGATGACAACCCCTCCACTCCTGGAGTGTCTGTCTGCTCTAAATAATAAATAGCTAGGGATATTGACTTCCCTGTCGGAGGTGGCCGGTCTAAGCCAGGTTTCTGAAACCACTAGGATGTCAGGTCGAGTATGGAGGACCCAGGCCTGGATCATGGAGAACTTTTTTAACAGACTGTATACATTAATGTGGAGGAAACCCGTGCCTTTCAGTGAGGCAAGGTCAGAGGGCGATGTGATTACAGCTGGTGGCCCCGGGTTGAGCTCCACATTTCCTGAGCACAGGAGAAGGAGTAAAAGTTTTCTTAGAGTGGCAATATTAAGCTTCGTACTGGTAACCTCCTTACGCCATTGTGGGCCATCGTCCTCTGGGCACGCCTCAACATTTTTGCCCTTCCCATTAAGGGTGGCAGAGATTTAGCATCTGACTGCTATCTGTGAGGTGACGCCCACGATGTTGGCGAAAGTCATAAGCTGAGGTGGTAATTCACTTCGAGTACCAGCGTTAAAGGTAATATGAAAATAGTGTTGAAGAATTGGGGAGTTGAAAAGGCATATATCCACGTAGGGACAGGAACTAGTTACAGAGCAGATCAGATTAGTATCCACAGTAATAAAGGCTTGAGGTGGCATATATTGGGCATGCGAAATGAAATAGAAGAAGGACCAGAACAGGATCCACGATTTGACACACATAGTGGAATAAAGATGGGGGGAGCTAGAGAGGAGTGAGCTAGAAAGCCAGGACGGGGTTTATGTGTATTTAATCAGAACCGGGCGAAAAATTGGCAGCTAGGGCTCCTTCCTGGAGGTAATCAGTCCCTGAGGGCAAGTCCGTACCTGCGTTTCTGTGAGGGCTGGTGGCTTCAGACCTGCACTGCGGTGGCAGTCTGGCAGGTCAGGTTCATCAGAGAACCACGGCTGTGGCTCTCAGACTACCTGGAAGGAGAAGGCAGAGGAGAATTAAATAAGAAAGTCAGAGGTGGGGCTGCTCATGGAGCTAAAAAGAAATGCAGACTGGCTTAAACAGGGGGGGGTGGTTGTTGCAAACCAAAATGTTGGGCAATGTGCCTCCAAGTCTGAGTGAGCAATAACAGGGCTATTTAAAACACAATACTAGCGTAAAAAAGTGAAGGGGGTTCAAAGGCCTGAGCTGAGATCGCTACTGGTCTTATGAGGAACACAATACAGACATTTACATTAAATTAGAAAACTTCAGCTATAAAATACAAACAAGACCATTTTAACAAAAAACATAATCTAGCACAACATAATCAAACATTAACAGTGCAGAGCTATATGGAGCCAATCGGAGTGTTCCTGGAGCTGACTGCAGCCAGTGGGCCACAGCAGTAAAAGACTCTGGATTTAAACCCATAGAAACATAGACTTTGACGGCAGATAAGGACCGCTAGGCCCATCTAATCTGCCCATTTCCCTACCTACAGGATAGGCCGCAGATCCTAGTTAACCAACAGCCTATATCTTCCTGCCCCCACAAGAATTGCCTTATGTCTGTCCCATGCATTCTTGAATTCTCCCACAGTTTTAGACCCACAACTTCCTCAGGAAGGCTGTTCCATGCATCCACTACCCTCTCTGTGAAATAATACTTCCTCACATTGCCCCTGAACGCCTCCTTCTATCTTTTAAATTGTGTCCCCTTGTTCTTGCAAGTCTCTTTTTCTGAAAGATGCTACCCTCTTGGACTTTGTTGATTCCCTTGAGGTACTTGAAAGTTTCTATCATGTCCCCCGCTCCCTTCTTTCCTCAAGGGTATACATATTAAGCTTCTTTAGTCTCCTCCTCATGCTTCTCTTGCAGACCCTGCACCATTTTAGTTGCCCTCCTCTGACTGCCTCTATCCTGTCTATGTCCTTGCGGAGATGGGGTCTCCAGAACTGGACACAGTATTCCAGATGGGGTCTCACCAACTGTCTGTACAGAGGGATAACAACTTCCTGTTTTCTGCTGCTGATGCCTCTCCCTACACATCCCAGTATACCCCCAGCCCTCCCTACTGCCTTCTCACATTGCTTGCTAACCTTAAGGTCATCTGATATGATTACCCCCAGGTCCCTTTCCTTTCTTGTTGTTGTTACTACCTCCCCACCCATTGTGTATTCTTCCCCTGGGTTCTTGTTTCCCAGGTGCATTATTTTGCACTTTTTTGCATTGAATCCTAGCTGCCATACTTCTGACCATTCCTCCAACCTTGCCAAGTCCCTTTTCATCCTTTCCATGCCTCCTTGTGTATCAACCCTGTTGCCAATCTTTGTGTCATCTGCAAAAAGGCATACTTTTCCTTCCAGTCCCTCTGCAATGTCACTGAAGAAGACATTAAAAGGACTGGACCCAATACTGAACCCTCACGGTACCCACTAGTAACCGCCTTTCTTCAGAGTGGACTCCATTTACTTCTTGTGTCCTGTTGTCCAGCCAATGTTTTACCCAGGCTACCACCCTGGGACCCACTCCCAGGCTGGTTAATTTGACTATTAATCTTTTGTGTGGGACTGTGTCAAATGCCTTGCTAAAAGTCTAGGTAGGCCATGTCCACAGCCCTCCCTGGTCTACTACTTTGGTCACCCAGTCAAAGAAATCTATTAGATCTGTCTGACATGACCTTCCGCTGTGAACCCATGCTGCCTTGGGTCCTGTGCTCCACTGACCTCTAGGTACTCAACCATTCTTTCCTTCAGAAGTGACTCCATCACTTTCCCTACCACAGAGGTCAGACTGACAGGTCTGTAGTTTCCTGCCTCTGTCTTGGTCCCACTTTTGTGAAGGGGAATCACATCCGCCTTCCTCCAGTCCTCGGGTACCACACCATCCTTCCATGATTTATTAAAAAGAGTAGCCAGTGGTTTCACTACTTCCTTCCTTAATTCTTTTAGAATTCTGGGGTGAATTCCATCAGGACCCATTGCTTTGTCCACCTTCAGTTTTAGGAGTTCTTGCAGAACCCTTTCTTCTGTGAAAGGACTGGGATCGACCCCTCTATCAAGAGTGCTTCTGTTAATTGGATTAGGCACTTCCCCCTCCTCTTTTGTGAATACTGAGCAGAAATATTCATTCAGTATTCCTGCTTTTTCACTGTCCCCCTCTGTCCACCCACCGTTCATTCTATTCAGCCTCACTATCCCTCCTTTGTCTTTCTCGCCGCTGATGTACCTATAAAGGTTTTATCCCTTCTTAACTGAGTTGGCTATCTTTTCCTCAGTTTGGGCCTTTGCTATTCTGACTTCCCTCCCTGCTTCTTTCTGCCTTAACTGGTACAGCTCTCTGTCCTGCTCCTTCATGTTTCCTTATACTTCCGGAATGCTATCTTTCTTCCTGACTTTCACAGCCACCTCTCTTGAGAACCATAGTGGCTTTTTCTTTCGTTTTGATTTGTTTATTTGCTTCACACAAAGGCTTGTTGCCTCTGCGATGGCAGTTTTGATAATTCCCCATTGTTGCTCCACACCTCCTTCTAGCCTGTTTGCTAGTGCTTTTCTGAGGCACTCTCCCATCTTGCCAAAGTCAGCCCTCCTAAAGTCCAGTGCCCTCACTTTTGTATGGCTTGACTCTGTAGCTGAGTTTAACGTGAACCACACTGTTTGATGGTCACTTGTCCCCATATGGCAACCCACTTCTAGATCTGAGATCCTCTCACTGCCCCCGTTTGAGAGTACGAGGTCTAAGATTGCTCCCTCACGAGTGGGTTCCAAAACTAGCTGTCTAATGCCTGCCACCTGTAGGGCATCAAGAATGGCCCTGCTCTTGGATGTGGCTGCAGCAAATGTGCTCAGTTAACATCTGGCATATTCAGGTCTCCCATCAACAGTATCTCCTTTCTCTGCCATTCTAAGAATGCCTTCCATCATATCCTTGTCCATTCCTTCCCTGACTTGGGGGTCTGTACACAACCCTGTGCGGTTGTGGTGCCTTTCCAGTCTCAAGGTGACCCACAGTGCCTCCTCTCCTCCCTGTTTACTCTTTTGTTCAGTTGCTTTTATCCCTCCTTTACATAGATAGCTACTCCTCCCCCTCTTCTCCCCTGCCTGTCTCTCCTGTAGGTTATGTACCCTGGTATGTTAACATCCCAGTCATGGTTCTCTGTGTACCATGTTTCTGTGACTGCTACGATATCCAGGCATCCCTCTTCCATTAAGGCCACCAGCTCAGGGAGCTTGTTGCCCAGACTACGGGCATTGGTACTCATTACCCTCCATTTCCTGATGGCCTTACCCCTTTTGCCCCATCCCTGTCCTTCTTGCCTTTGTCACTTTCTCCATTTACCCTGCCCTTCTCCCTATCAACACCTCTATGTTGGTGTTTGCCGACTTACTACCGTGATTGTTTGGGGGCTGAGATTCTCTGCTCCTTTCCAGTGCCTCCCCCCTTGGCTAGTTTAAAAGCTTGCCAATGAAGCATTTAAACCTATCACCTAGGATCCTGGCTCCCCTCCCGGACAGATGCAGCCCATCATGCCAGTATAGGCTTGCATCACTCCAGGTGGACCCCCAGTCCCCAATGAAGCCAAATCCCTGAGCTCCACTCCAGTTTTTCAACCACTGATTGAATCCCATAGTATGGAACACCCTAGCCTCTCCTATGCCATAGATGGGTAGCACCTCCAAGAAGGTTACCCAGAGACAACTGTCCTCATGTAAAGAAAGCAAAAATTGACAGCTTGGGCTCTCTTCCTGGAGGTAATCAGTCCCTGAGGGCGAGTCTGTACCTGCGTTTCTGTGAGGGGCTGGTGGCTTCAGACCTGGACTGCGGGTCGCAGTCTGGCAGGTCAGGTTCGTCAGACAACCACGGCTGTGGCTCTCACACTACCTGCATTTCTATGAGGGGCTGGTGGCTTCAGACCTGGACTGCGGGTGGCAGTCTGGCAGGTCGGGTTCAGAGAACCACGGCTGTGGCTCTCAGACTACCTGCATTTCTGTGACTCCCCAAGCAGCAAAAGGAAAAATCTTTAGGGTGTTGGGACTCCGGAGTCTTGGCAGATCAGTAGTGGGGTCTTCCTTGGGGTTGTCAAGCCTAATGCTCACCCCCTAACCTTCAGCCCATAGCCTCCAGTCCAAAGCACAAGGTACTGCTCCAAGCCAGTGCCTAACAGTGAGACACTCTTCAGAGGTAGACTCTTCACACAGAGTCCTGTGGGCCCTGCGTGAAGAAAGGAGATCATGCGTGATGTTGTTTGGTCAGGGAATGAGGTGGGCATTAGGGTTAACAATCCCAAGGAAGACCCCACCACTGATTCGCCAAGACTCCTGACACCCAAAACCCTAATTTTTTTTCCTTTGCTGCTTGGGGGTGGGGGGTAGAGTTAGGGTTAGAAACCCTAACTCCACATTTCCCTACTTTTGTGGCATTAAGTTACCCTACCTGGCACATTAACAAAGTTTTTTTGCAAAGAATTTCCTTTCTTTTTGAGATAGTGAAATTCAGGACCTGCGTGAACAGATGCAGATGCCCTGCGCCAAGGGAAGACTCCATCTGCCTTAATAACAAATAAAATCCGGAGTCTGCTGTTGCTTGTGATGCGTTCTCTTTATTTTAATTCACCCCTACGTTTCGCTCCTATGAGCTTGATCACGGGGCTTCATTAATATCTATTTAGAAACAAACAAATATTTAATTACAAATCTTAACAACTGCAGTTTTCAATTAATGAAATAATTTTGTTTCCACTGTATATATCTACCTGACAAATGTGTGACTCTGTATACTTTGGTGCTTTTAACTTCACGAAATAAATGATTTTTAACTTCTTCCTGACAAAAAAATATCAAATACTTTGTTAAAACGCTGATAGCTACAGTCGTGTCTGAACATAACATAAGTTATAAAACTTAAACAACCACATAGCCCGCATACCTTGGGAAGACAAACAAATGCCGCTCTGCAATCTGTGTGTCTTTAATTACTCTGAAATGACCAAAAAATACCCCGTTTAACCAATCTTGCTTATCTGCCAAATACTGTCATACAATGTGATAGTGAAATATACATTTACTACGATTATAAATTTTGACTTACCCACTTAGCGATAGCTCGATGCATAATTCTGAGCATTATAATTGTCTTTTAGATTTTAAAATTAAGCCATTGCTATTTAGAGGACGTATTCAAGTTGTACCATAATGGCGTATACTTGCAAGAATGCTAAGGCGCTGAAATGCTTCCCAAAGCTGCTATCCCTCTTGAGCAGCCTGAATTTCCCACGGGAGTGACATGTCACTTCCTGAAACTCTCGCTCCTCGCAAGAGCGTTGCTTAGCAACACACACATTCCCTGAAACTTTAGGAATCATGCACGTTCATTCAGGCTGCTCGTGGAATCGCCAAGGCTGCTGCTTCAGCGTTTTTTAAAAAAACATATAATGATTAAAACAATGGAAGAGAAAAGAAAACTTTTGATAATGCCAGAGGTGGCTAACAATTTTATGTATTATATCATTTGTTGAAACTAAAATTAAATACTCTGATGTTATGCCTTGTGATACAGGAATACTTAACACAGTATAGACTAGGAATATAGGTCTCACTAAAATATATCACCCATTGATTTGAACTTAATAGGTATTAAAATGTGCTATAATGATAGCCATTTCCATATCAGGAAATGTCAACCTCTTGATAATCTAGAATCATTTTATTAATATTGTGATTCACTCCAACATTCCTTGCAAATAAGAAACATCACAGAGCTCCTAAGCATTTGGCTATACATTTATGAACTAATAATAATATCAAACATACGTGATACTGAAAGTTATTGGTATTTATAGACTAGAATAAAAATAACAGAATACAATGTTTATTTGGTATTTGATTACAAACATGCTTGCCAGTTAGAATCAATATTCATACCAATAAATGGATCTAAAGTTTTTAAACTGAAAATCCACTTCATTTCCATCTTATCCAACAATGTTTTGTAGTTACCACCTCTAAGAGGTTGTTTCACTACCTCAAGACCCCAAAACCTAAGGGACGCTCCCGTGTGCCCAGCCTCATTAAAGTGTAAAGCTACTGGAGATTTGTCATTTTTATTTCTTATATCATTTTTATGTTCCAGTATTCGTACTTTAAGAGCTCTTTTAGTTTGTGCAACATACAATCTATCACAAGGACGTTGCAAAACGTAAATAACACCTTCTGTGTTACAATCAATGTGATCTTTAATACTGAATTCTTCATTGTAATATGGATGTTTAAAAACTATTTTTTTTACTGGTGTTGTTACAAACTGAACATTTGCCACATTTAGTCATCCCCTGGTTGTAGTGGTCCAAGCAATAATTGAGTTTATTAATATTCTGATATGCAAACTGTGAATGTACCAATCTATCCTTTAAGTTTCTGACTTTTTTGGATACTATAATTGGTCTCAATTGCAAGGCTCTATTCCTAGAATTGTCCATAGAAACTAAATGCCAATGTTTATTGATAATCTTTCTAATTTCTGTCATTTTATGGTTGTATTTAGTGGCGAACACTAATCTCTCCTGTTTTTGGATCTGTTTTTTACTCAAAAGTTGTTCACGTGTTACTCTATTTTATCACTTGCTTGTGTGAGAACTTTTTTGGGGTATCCCCTATTGTGAAATCTACTTAACATTTCTTCCTTTTGTACTAAATAATCATGGGTCTCTTTACAATTACGTTTAACTCTTACTAGTTGTGCATAAGGAATGCTGTTTTTTTAACTTTGGCTCATGATAACTTTTGTTGTGTAACAGAGTGTTCCTATCTGTACTTTTCCTAAACAATGAAGTGCTAAACATTGATTCTGTTATCTTGATCTGCAAGTCTAAAAACGGTATAACTGATTTATTGTAATTTAATGTGAACTTTAAATTTTTGTCAAAGCGGTTAAGTATATCATTGAATAACAAATCCTGTTCTGTTCCAGTCCATAAACAAAATATATCACCTATAAACCTTTTTCAAAACTTAATTTGATTTTTGTAAACACTTTTTTTCTTGATTGAAAATGAATTCTTCTTCAAAAATAATCATATATGCATTAGCATAGCTAGGAGCCATCGTACTACCCATGGCTGTTCCTTTGTCCTGTTGATAAAACTTGCCTTCAAATTCAAAATAATTATTCTCTAAAACAAATGTTGCTAATTCTTGCAACAAAATTGTTCTGGGTAATTTACCAACTGGTCTCTTGTTGAGAACTTTGCCCATATTTATAACTCCTTCCCGATGAGGAATGGATGTGTATAAGTCTATTACATAGAAACATAGAATTTGACGGCAGATAAGGACCGCTTGGCCCACCCAGTCTGCCCATTTCCCTACCTACTGGATAAGCTGCAGATCCTAGTTAACCAGCAGCCTACTTCTTCCTACCCCCACCCCCCCAGAATTGCCTTATGACTATCCCATGCATGCTTGAATTCCACCACTGATTTTGACTCCACAACCTCCCTCCGAAGGCCATTCCATGCATCCACAACCCTCTCTGTGAAAAAATACTTCCTTAAATTACCTCTGAGCCCCCTCTATCTTCAAATTGTGCCCTCTTGTTCTTGCACACCTCTTTTTTTGAAAGATGCTACCCTCTTGGACTTTGTTGATTCCCTTGAGGTACTTGAAAGTTTCTATCATGTCCCCCTCCCTCCTTTCCTCGAGGCTATACATATAAGCTCCTTAAGTCTCTCTTCTATGTCCTCCGGTGCAGACCCTGCACCATTTTAGTTGCCCTCCTCTGGACAGCTTCCATCCTGTCTATGTCTTTGGAGATTGGGTCTCCAGAACTGCACACAGTACTCCAGATGGGGTCTCACCAGCTGTCTGTACAGAGGGATAATAACTTCCTGTTTTCTACTGGTGATGCCTCTCCTATGCATCCCAGTATCCCCCAACCCTCCTTGCTGCCTTCTCACATTGCTTGCCCACCTTTAGGTCATCTGATATGACTACCCCAGGTCCCTTTCCATTTTGTTGTTGTTAGTATCTCACCCCCACTGTGTACTCTTCCCTGGGTTTTGTTTCCCAGGTGCATTACATACACTTCTTAGCATTGAATCTAAGCTGCCATACATTTGACCATTCCTCTAACCTTGCCAAGTCCCTTCTCATCCTTTCCACCCCACCCTGTGCATCAACTCTGTTGCAGATCTTAGTATCATCTGCAAAGAGACATACTTTTCCTTCAGTCCTTCTGCAATGTAAACTATAAAGACATTGAAGGGACTGGTCCTATCTGAACCCTCGGTACCCCGCTAGTAATCCTCCTTTCTTCTGAGTGGACTCCATTTACTATTACTCTCTGTGTCCTATTCTCCAGCCAATTCTTTACCCAGGCTGTCATCTTGGGACCCACTCCCAGGCTGGCTAACTTATATATTAATCTTTTGTGGGACTGTGTCAAATGCCTTGCTAAAGTCTAGGTAGGCCATGTCCACAGCCCCTCCCTGATCTACTACTTTGGTCACCCAGTCAAAGAAATCTATCAGATTAGTCTGGCATGACCTTCCGCTGTGAATCCATGCTGCCTAGGGTCCTGTGCCCTTCTGGCCTCTAGATATGCAACAATTCTTTCCTTTAGAAGTGATTCCATCATTTTCCCTGTCACTGAGGTTAAACTAACAGGTCTATAGTTTCCTGCTTCTGCCTTGCTCCACTTTTGTGAAGGGGAATCACATCTGCCCTCCTCCAGTCCTCGGTACCACCCCATCCTCCCATGATTCGTTAAGAGGGTAGTCAGTGGTGTCACTAGTTCTACCCTTAGTTCTTTTAGAATTCTGGGATGAATCCCATCAGGCCCCATTGCTTTGTCCACCTTCAGTTTTAAGAGTTCTTTCAGAACCCTTTCTTCTGTAAATGGGCTGGTATCAACTTCTGTATCCAGAGTGTTACTACTGTTTGTTTTATGTACCTCCCTCTTCCTTTGTAAATACTGAGCAAAATATTTGTTTAGTATCTCTGCCTTTCACATTCTCCTCTGCCCACCCTCCTCCCTTTATTAAGCCTCACTATCCCTCCTTGGTCTTCCTTTGCTCCCTGATGTACCTATAAAGGTTTTATTCCCTTCTTAACTGGTTGGCTATCTTTTCCTCAGTTTGGGCCTTTGCTGTTTCTGACTGCCTTCCCAGCCTCCTTTTGCTTTAACTGATACAGTTCTCTGTCCTGCTCCTGCTGCGATTCCTTGTACTTCCTGAATGCTTTCTTTTCTCTTGAACCTTCCTGCCACTTCCTTTGAGAACCATAGTGGTTTCTTACATCGCCTTGTTTTGTTTATTTGCTTCACACAAAGGCTCGTTACCTCTGTGATGGCAGTTTTATTATTCCCCATTGTTCTTCCACGCCTCCTTCCCGCCCATTTGCTAGTGCATTCCTTAGCACTCACCCATTTTAGCAAAGTCAGCCCTCCTAAAGTCCAGTACTTTTGTCTTTGTATGGCTTGACTCTATTGCTGTGTTTATTGTGAACCATACTGTTCGATGGTCGCTAGTTCCCAGATGGCTACCCACTTCTAGATCTGTGATCCTCTCTCCATCTCCATTTGAGAGTATCAAGTCTAATATTGCTCCCTCTCGAGTGGGCTCCAGTACTAGTTGTCTAAGGCATGCCCCCTGTAGGGCATCTAGAATAACTGCACTCTTCGAAGTGGCAGCTGCAACTGCGCTCAGTTAACATCTGGCATATTCAGATCACCCATCAGCAATATCTCCCTTTTCTGCCATTCTAAGTATACTTTCTATCATTTCCTTGTCCATTTCCTCCCCCTGAGAAGGGGGTCTGTATACAACCCCTGTGCGGATTGTGGTGCCATTGCCTGTCTCCAAATTTACCCACAGTGCTTCTTCTCCTCCCCGTTTACCCTTTTGTTCTGTTGCTTTTATTCCTTCCCTTATGTAAAGAACTACTCCTCCTCCTCTTTACCCTCCCTGTCCCTCCTGTAGATAGTGTATCCTGGTATGTTTACGTCCCAGTCATGGTTTTGTGTGTACCATGTTTCTGTGACTGCCACGATATCCAGATGTTCCTCCTCCATCAAGGCCACTAATTCAGGAAGCTTGTTACCTAGACTACGGGCATTGGTACTCATTGCTCTCCATTTTTTGATGGCCTTACCTTCTGTTGCAGCATCCCCCACTGACCGTTCTACCTTGGTCTTTTTCTCATTTAGTACCCTGTTTTGTAGGGAGGCTGGGATTTTCTGCTGCTTGTCAGTGCCTCCCCATTGACTAGTTTAAAAGCTTGCCAATGAAGCATTTAAACCGATTGCTCAAAAGACTTGTTCCTTCCTGGACAGATGCAGACCATCCTGCCAGTATGGGCTGGTGTCCCTCAGGTGGAACCCCAGTCCCAATGAAGCCAAACCCTGTGCTCCGCACCATTTTTCAACCATTCATTAAACTGCATGGTGCCAATTACCCTCGCCTCCCCATGCCTTTGACAGGCAGCACCTCTGAGAAGGATACTGTGTTTGCTACTTGTCTTAGGCCCCTCCCCAACTCTGCAATGTCCTCCTGCACTGCTCTAACCTCATGATGAGCCAAGTCATTTGTCCCTAGGTGGACAATTCGTCCAGCTCAGAATCCCTTGCAGCTGTTGTTGTGATCCTGAGGATGCGCTTCCTGTCCCTCAAGCCATGGCACAGGCAGGCACCCTTCAGATTTCAAGCTCCTCCCAGTTCTATCCCCTAATAATTGGGTCCCCACCAGGGCTGCTTCCTTTCCTTGTGGTGTCCTCTGCCTCCTTCCTGTGGGCCTCCCTTGTGACAGTTGTCCTCAGCCTCCTTAGTCTCCTCTGCGGGTGTATCTATAGGGGAGCTATGCTCCCCCAGAATGGCGTATGGATTGTGGTGTGTAACATCTGACTGGGTGTGCCTCTGTTTCACAATCCTCATCCTCCCTGAGCCCACTGTGGTCCAACTGCTATGCTTTCTTTGCAACCTCTGAGGTAGTGGTGGTGGTGGTTCTGGTGCTCCCTGGATGGGGGAGGTTCCCTTCCTACTGTCCTTTGTGGCCTGGGGGAAGGTCCCCGTACTACTGTCCAGTGTGGCCTGAAGACAGGCAACTTCCTCCCTCAGGGCAGACAGTTGTCTGCAAATAGGGCAGCATCTCAGCCTCCAGAAAGACTCCCGGAAGACTGCTGCCCCACAGCCATTACATTGCACTACTCCCCACATTTTTTTTTTTTGTGTGTGATTGGTTTGTAATGTAGAAATATATATTTATATTATACAATGTTTATGCTTATATTGTCAGTGCAGTGTGCTAGAGAGGATATGACAGTGACATGCACCTTGCACTCTTGAGGAAATGATGTCAGAACCCCAGGTATAAAGGAACTATTTCCAGGGGTGGGTGGGGTGAGGGGTGGAAGGGGTTGGGCCTAAACTGTGCCCTCTAAAACAATCAGCTAGAAGCTCTGACCCACTGCTGCAATGAGTGCCTTCCTGTCATCCCAAGTAACAAGGAAAATATGTTCCAAATCAATCTGGTTCGTCACAATTTCTAATTTTTTCATTAAATCAGTAGAATCTTGTATATATGTCTCGCTTTTTCTGTTAATGGTTGCAAGTAGTAGTTAACGTATTTTGATACTGGATCGAACACTGAATCTATCCCTGACACAATAGGTCGGCCAGGGGGATCTAACATATTTTTGTAAATCTTTGGTATACCATAAAATGTAGGAATTCTTGGAAATTCTTTCAACAATATTCTCATTTCCCAATCTTGTAACCAATTAAGATCTACGAATTCTGCCAATAATTCCCTAAGTTTGCTCTGTAATGATACTGTAGGATCTCCCATCAGTTGTGAATAATTGGTCCTGTTTTCTAACAATTTCAAACACACTGATCTATATTGTTCTTTATCCTGAATCACAATACCTCCCCTTGTCTGCCTGTATAACTATCCCTGCATCATTACTCAAATCATTCAAAGCTCTCTTTTGTTCTTTAGTGAGATTTTAGGGGAAGGCCAGAGAGATCTTATCTTTAAATAATGCCATAATTTCTTTTCTACAATTGTACAAAACACTCTATACCATGACTCTTATTAGTAGGGGACTAAATTTAGATTTTATATTTAGGGCTTGTTTTAACTTCCTTTCTTCACTTATTTGAATATTATCAACTCCAAATAGATTTTTAATTCTTAAATTTCTAAAAAATCCTTGCAAATCTACCGCTAAATCAAATAAATTAACTGGTTGTGATGGTGCGAAAGTCGATCCAAGTCCTAAAACACTAGATTATGCTTCAGTCAACCTTCTTTTACTCAAATTAAATATAGGTATTACTTCTGAATCTCTCTGACTAATCCCCTGTCCATATTTGTGGTCCTAATTGTTCTTCCACCTAGTCCTCCTCCTCGTCCCCTTCCCCTCCTGGCCCCCCGAAAACCCCCTTGTGCTCGTGAATGTTGTTGATATGTGTTAGAGGCTCTGAGTTCATACCTATGTACTGAGGCATCTTCTGGTAATGGGTTCGGTTGTTGGGACTCTCCTATACCTGTGTGGTCCTCTCCTGACCGTGTAGAAGATTCTACTGTATAGCTGTTATCACTATCTGTACCACCCTCTACATTGTAACTGTATCTTTGTTTACTGAATTGCTTATATGTATAGACCTTATTGTCCTTATAATCATTTGTGTCTCTTATGAATTTTCTGATTTTTTGTTGCTTTAATTTATTCTCATAATCCACTATTTTCTGTTTCAATTCTTCTAATGTTGAAGTATATTCATCTACTATTAATTGTTGTTTCAAAAGATGTTGATTTTTTTTGTATTTCTTCTGCTAAATTAATTCTTTCATCTATAATAGCCTCTATGAGGGCATACATGAAATCACAACTTGCCCTGTTTCTTATACCATCCCATTTTGTGAACAATTTCAAGGTGTTAATACCTATATTGGGTTCTACTTCAATCCTTAAACCTCGTATTCTATTATGTTCCAGGTATTGTGTGAGGAGTTAACCCATGCCATTCTAAGCGTGTGTCTCTGAACTTAAGATTTTCTAATTTCTGTAATATTACGGGTTTCCCCATCTGAACACTTAAATCTCTACCCCCTCATGGCCTGAAAAGTGTCCTTCTCTCATCCTCTGTATGTAGTAAAATGTAAAGTATTTTGTATACTGTTACCAATGTCCCTAAGGACTGCTAATCCTTCTTCCATCTTAATATTTAAACACTAAGTATGGTAGATAATGACTATTTAACTCGACGAAAAGTTATCGTCTTGAACTACTTTCAATTTCAATATTAATATAACACCAACATCCAGATTTATGATACCCACCCACAGGTACATACGATAATCTAGAACAAACAGAACAATATCTGGGTAATGATGAACTATTATATAAATCACAAACTCCTAAAGGGTGCGTTGAACTTCATTAATAACAAATAAAATCCGGAGTCTGCTGTTGCTTGAATACGTCCTCTAAATAGCAATGGCTTAATTTTAAAATCTAAAAGACAATTATAATGCTCAGAATTATGCATCGAGCTATCGCTAAGTGGGTAAGTCAAAATTGGTAATCGTAGTAAATGTATATTTCACTATCACATTGTATGACAGTATTTGGCAGATAAGCAAGATTGGTTAAACGGGGTATTTTTTGGTCATTTCAGAGTAATTAAAGACACACAGATTGCAGAGCGGCGTTTGTTTGTCTTCCCAAGGTATGCGGGCTATGTGGTTAAGTTTTATAACTTATGTTATGTTCAGACACGACTGTAGCTATCAGCGTTTTAACAAAGTATTTGATATTTTTTTGTCAGGAAGAAGTTAAAAATCATTTATTTCGTGAAGTTAAAAGCACCAAAGTATATAGAGTCACACATTTGTCAGGTAGATATATACAGTGGAAACAAAATTATTTCATTAATTGAAAACTGCAGTTGTTAAGATTTGTAATTAAATATTTGTTTGTTTCTAAATAGATATTAATGAAGCCCCGTGATCAAGCTCATAGCAGCGAAACGTAGGGGTGAATTAAAATAAAGAGAACGCATCACAAGCAACAGCAGACTCCGGATTTTATTTGTTATTAATGAAGTTCAACGCACCCTTTAGGAGTTTGTGATTTATATAATAGTTCATCATTACCCAGATATTGTTCTGTTTGTTCAAGACTCCATCTGCCTACAGAAGTCCATGCAGCAATAGATGTGAAGAATTCATGGGGCT
The DNA here is from genome assembly GCA_016271365.2 of Neoceratodus forsteri. Taxonomy (NCBI): domain Eukaryota; kingdom Metazoa; phylum Chordata; order Ceratodontiformes; family Ceratodontidae; genus Neoceratodus; species Neoceratodus forsteri. The sequence goes on along the minus strand of CM057452.1, from coordinate 1,515,752,311 downwards.
GTCTGGTGGGCTGCGGAAGCGTAGGGCCCTGTGGTCCTGCACTTCTATGTGGCTACAGATACAGTTGCACAAGGCAAACAGTGAGTCTGTCAGCCAATGCACAGGGCCCTCTGCCACCAACAGGTGGGGCGGTGCAGGGTCCTATTTATTTAGTTTTTGTTTACCAGGTAAGCACAGTAGACAAACAAATGCCTATTTTCAAGTGCGACCTGGTAGATAATATGGAATTATACAGGAAAGACAAGGATTTACAAGATTACACAAAGCTGGGCTCAGGAAGGAGACCAGTCAGAACGATTAAAGTGCAACACTTGTAGAAAAAGGGACTCTAGTACCTCAGGTACAGCTACAGACCGAGGTGAGCTTCAGATGATTCCAGAGGGAGTTTCTAAAACAGGTATGGGAGGAAGAAGTGCAAGAATGGGCAGGAAGGGAATTCCATAGCCTAGGTGCACATACTGCAACTGCACAGACTGTCACCCATTTGCGTATGGGTTTTTGGCACCAGAAATATAGCTGTGCCATTAGACCTTAGTGGATATGAAGAGTTGACAGGCTTAAAGAGCTCTGCTAGGACAGGAGGGGTAGTAGTTCTAACAATATTGTCAGTGAAACATCCTAAAATGAAGTTTCGATGATTAACTGAGGGGGAGCCAGGCAAGTTTGTTGTAAAGGTCACAATGATTGGTGAGTCGAGGAGCAGAGAGGGCAAAACAGCATATATTGTTATAGGCTATGTCCCATTTTGAGAGGCTGAATTTTGTGGCATGTGTAAAGGTAATGAGCCCATCACAGAGCATTGGGAGGAGCACACCTTTTGCCAGGGCAAGATGAGTGGCTGGCATGAGATTATTTTTTGCTCTATATGCCAGGCCCAACTTCCTATTTGTTGCCTTACATGCATTATGGATATGCAGAGAGAAGTCTAGTTGAGGGTCAAGGGTGACTCCCAGGTATCTGAGGAAGTCAGCAACCCTTACAGAGGATCCATCAGCATCAGAGATACTCAAGGGTGCAGGGGATGCTTTTATTTTGACCAGGGATCCAAAAAGCATAGCATGGGTTTTTTGAGGTTCAGGGCGAGTCTGCTGGCCATAAGCCAAGACTGTATGTTACTAAAGTCAGTATTTCGGTGACGGTTGATGACACTAATATCCTGGGAGTTGGTTAGGATCACTAGGTCATCCACATATAATGTGGCACTACCATGAGCCGGTACAAGGGGCAGATCATTTACGAATAGGGAGAAAAGAACAGGTCCTATAATGGACTCCTGAGGGACCCCAGACTTTACAGGAGTGGGCTCCGACAGAACCTTGTTGAACTTTAAAAGCTGCTACCTACCTTGGAGGTAGTTAGTAAACCAAGCTAGGACAAGATCAGACGTGCCAAGAGACCGGAGTTTTAAGTACAGGAGGGTGCGATCCACCAGATCAAAAGCCTTGGAAAGATCAATGAAGATTGCTCCTGTTAATTTACCTTGATCCATGGCAACCCTTACTTCTGAAGTAACCTCAGCAAAGACAGAGGAGGTGTTATAACCCTTATGAAAGCCATGTTGTGCTGCGGATAATAGCTCATGACTCTGGACATAATCAGTGACCGGGGATTCAACCACTTTTTCAAGTAGCTTGCTAACAGTTAATAGGATGGCAATTGGCCGGTAGTTCTCAAGGTATTTAGGGTCACCTTGTTTTAATACTGGAACTCTAGCCATCTTCCAGAGGACAAGAATAGATTCTGTAGTGATAGACATGTTAAAGATATGGGTGATGGGTAGAGCAAGGAAAGGGGCACCAAGGTGGATGAGTCTGGGCTCCATATTGTCATGCCCAGCACTAGAGTGGGGTGAGAGACTAGCACGGAGTCTCTGTGTCTCCCTAAGTTACACAACCTTGAAATAAAAAGGAGGCCGTATGGCAGGTCCAGGCTGGGAGCAGTGGTATGAACCCTGCACATCAGAGGCATGGAATAGACAGGTATAGGCAGACAGGTCTGAGAACTGGGAGTTAAAAGCATCTGCAATTAACACATTATTGCAGTATAAACCATCAATAATCATATCAGAGAAATAATCTTTTGAGGAACCACTATGTTCTTGATGTTTCGCCAGAAACTCGTAGGGTCTCTGGCTGAAGTCAACAGAACAGATTTACAGAATGCGCTCTTGGCAGAATGTAGTTTGTTTTTGTTTTTTTAAATATAAACACACATTATGAAGTCATCTGTACTCCCGAAGGCCTTAAAACTAGCCCAATATTTATCCCTAGCCTTCATGAGGGAAAACAGGCCACCTTGAAGCCATTTTGTGACTGTATCCCTAACTCTCCTTTTTATAAGAGGGGCATGTTTATCTTGCAGGAATGAGAATATACTATGCCAAGAAGATGGTTGTCTTCACTATATGGTACCCAGGCTCACGCAGGATAACTCTGCACTTTTCATTCCCTGGGAGTTCACATAAAGGCGCCATCCTCACTCCATCCAGCTGGGTCACTGAGCTAATGACTGAACTCCGCTCACCGGCATGGCATCACGAAGCATACCTGCTGGGGTCAAGACTAGCACTACACACAATGTTTGTTAATTTATATTTATTTATAATGTATGGGGAACCCGTTATCTGAAATCCAACTGTTTACAATATTGTTATGGTATGGTTGTGACGTCAAGAGGTGGTTAACCCCTCCTGACTATGTCACAATGATACCATAACAACAGGAACAGATCTGCACATGCATGGCTTTGAACTAGCGGCTCTAGCAGACCTTGGCGGCGGTGAGAGCTGGCCCTAATGGAGAGTGGCGCTATGGGGGGAGGGGGAGTAAGGACAATCTTCGTTTAACTGGTGCCCATACACTATAAAAGACAATGGATGCGCACCAGTTAATAATGCGTGTACCCATCTCGAAGATGTCATAACAACAGTAAACCTCTCGAGCTTTGCTCTTGAGGTTTACTATGCTGTCATGATGACTTCTTGATGAGAACACAGAGTTGTTAACTGGTTCCCATCCATTATCCTTTTTTTTTTTTTATTTTGACCCATTTTTTCAAGATACTCATTTTATGATTTGTCTTACAAACATAACATGTACCATTTATAGTATATTGGAAGAAATGTAATCTTGTACCAAAAATGCAAAAATATGTCTCGTCCAGGATTTTAAAAATGACAAGCTGCATTCATAGGGTGATGTGGAAAAATGGCTATGCTGAAAGTTTGGAGTCAAAATATTGAATATTAGTGGTGTTACGAGTGAACGTTGAAAGACTGCACCGTTCACTCATATCCTGGGCATTTTACAGTATTTGCACACCAAACTTTTAGCTTAACCTTATTATTCCACACTTCATGAACCCGGTAGATGAACATTTTCAAATCCCCGCAAAAACATCATTTTGCGCCACCGAAATATCACTCTGCATAACAGGTGCTAAAACCCATTTTGGCCAGAATTCGAAAAATACAGCTGTCACGTTCACGAGGTGGTGTGAAAAAATTGCTATGTTGAAAATTTGGGTCAAAATAGTTATAATTACCAAAGTTACGAAACAGCGTAGAAGAATTTCAATATACGCACATAACTTTGCCATTTTTCCATATTTTGATCCCACATTTTCAACATAGCCTTCATATGACCCCACCTCATGAACAAGGGTGGCAAAATATTTCAAATCCTGCCAAAAGGCGATTTCGTAAACAAGCAATCGACTTTATTTATTGCAAATTCCACCATCATTGGTCATGAGGTGGGGTCACAAAAGGTCATGTTGAAAATTTGGAGTCAAAATGTATAAAAATATAGTCACGCATCAAGTTAAAAACCCACTGAAATACACAGTACTGCCGCACTTAGTTTCTCATACTGCAGTCGGCATTTCCAGGAGCAAGACGCATCTTCTATCAGAGTGGATCTTCACCGTGGGACATTTTCAGATGAGTGAGGGTGTGTGGGGTGAGGGGAAGATCGGGGGCAGATCAGCAAGGGACCATTTTCCTTTTCGTAGGTTAAAAAAAAAAAAAAAAAAAAAAAAACACAACTGAAGGACGGTTTTCTTTATTTCAGCTGTCTTCAGCAAATGAGGTGGACGACCTGGAGGGAGGGGGGTCCACAGAAGCAGTACTGAGGGTGGTCACCCTGATCTGCTTAATGAAAAATTAGAGAGATAGATATAGACAAACAGAAAAGGAGAAAGACAAAGACAGACAAAACAGGGGATTGGCAGCTCACTGCAGCCTGCAGCACAACTTCCAGCTGCGACTGCAGAACTAAGAAAGTCCTGCTGTTCTCATACAGAGAACACGAGTGTGCGTGAATGGCTCCTCTTGCTAAGCTGGGCACCATGGACTTTGGGGTGTCCAGAAAAGGTATTTGTGGCAGCATTAACAAAAAACAAAACAAAAAAAACACCAGAATCTAGCTAAGTATGCCCCGTTTAGCTAGGTACAGGTGTTTGTTTTTAAAAAAAAAAACAGAAAAATTGACTGACAGCAGATAAGGACCGCTTGGCCCTAGTCTGCCCATTTCCCTACCTATTGGATAAGCTGCAGATCCTAGCTAACCAACAGCCTACTTCTTCCTATCCCCCACTATAACTGTCCCCATTATGTCTGTCCCATGCATTCTTCAGGAAGGCCGTTCCATGCATCCACCACACTCTCTGTGAAAAAATACTTCCTCACACTGCCCCTGGGCCATCCGCCCTCTATCTTCAGATTGTGTCCCCTTGTTCTTTGCACATCTCTTTTTCTGAAAGATGCTACCCTCTTGGACATTGTTGATTCCCTTGAGGTACTTGAAAGTTTCTATCATGTCCCCCCTCTCCCTCCTTTCCTCAAGGGTATACATATTAAGCTCCTTTAGTCTCTCTTCGTATGGCTTCTGTTGCAGACCCTGCACCATTTTAGTTGCCCTCCTCTGGACTACCTCCATCCTGTCTATGTCCTTGTGGAGATGGGGTCTCCAGAACTGCGCCTCCTATACATCCCAGTATCCCCAGCCATCCTTACTGCCTTCTCATATTGCTTACTTACCTTTAGGTCATCTGATATGACTACCCTCAGGTCCTTTTCCATTTTTGTTGTTGTTCATACCCCCGTGTACTCTTCCCCTGGGGTTTTGTCTCCCAGGTGCATTACGTTGCATTTCTTTGCACTAAATCTAAGCTGCCATACTTTTGATCATTCCTCCAACCTTGCCAAGTCCCTTCTCATCCTTTCAACCCCCCCTTGTGTATCAACCCTGTTGTAGATCTTTGTGTCGTTTGCAAAGAGGCATACTTTTCCTTCTAGTCCCTATGCAATGTCACTTATAAAGACATTAAAAAAGGACCAGACCCAGTACTGAACCCTGTGGTACCCCACTAATAACCCCCCTTTCTTTGGAGTGGACTCTGTTTACTATTACCCTCTGTGCCCTGTTGTCCAGCCAATTTTTCACCCAGGCTACCACCCTGGGACCCACTCCCAGGCTGGCTAATTTGCTTATTAATCTTTTGTGTGGGACTGTGTCAAATGCCTTGATGAAGTCTAGGCAGGCCATGTCCACAGCCCTTCCCTGGTCTACTACTTTGGTCACCCAATCAAAGAAATCTATTAGATTCGTCTGACATGACCTTCCTGCTATGAATCCATGCTGCCTTGGGTCCTGTGCCCCGCTGGCCTCTAGATACTCCAACAATTCTTTCTTTCATAAGTGATTCCATCATTTTCCCTACCACTGAGGCCAAGCTAACAGGTCTGTAGTTTCCCACCTCTGCTTTGCTCCCACTTTTGTGAAGGAGAATCACACCCGCCTTTCCGCAGTCCTTAGGTACCACACCATCATCCCAAATTTTGTTAAAAAGGGTAGTCAGTGTTGTCACTAGTTCTCCCCTTAGTTCTTTTAGAATTCTGGGGTGAATCCAGTCGGGCCCCATTGCTTTGTCCACCTTCAGTTTTAGTTCTTTCAGAACCTTTTCTTCTGTGAAAGGACTGGTATCAATCCCCTTATCCAGAGTGCTTCTACTGATTGGATTAGGCACCTCCCCCTTCTCTTCTTTTGTGAATACTGAGCAGAAGTATTCATTCAGTAGCCCTGCTTTTCACTGTTCCTCTCTACCCACCACCCACCCTCCCTTTATTAAGCTTTACTATCCCTCCTCGGTCTTTCTTAGTTCCTAATGTACCTATAAAGGTTTTATTCTCCTTCTTAACCGAGTTGGCTATCTTTTCTCGGTTTCGCCTTTGCTATTCTGACTGCCTTCCTGCTTCCTTCTGTTTTAACTGGTACAGTTCTCTGTCCTGCTCCTTCTGTGATTCCTTATACTTCCTGAATGCTATCTTTTTCTCCCTAACCTTCCCCGCCACCTCTTTTGAGAACTATAGTGTTTTTTTCTCTTTTGTTTTGATTTGTTAATTTGCGTCACACAAAGGCTTGTTGCCTCTGTGATGGCAGTTTTTTGATGTTTCCCCATTATTCCTCTACCCCTCCTTCTTGCCTGTTTGCTAGTGCTTTTCTGGAAGTACGCTCCCATTTTGACAAAGTCAGCCCTCCTAAAGTCCAGTACCCTCACTTTTGTATGGTTTGACTCTGCGGTTGTGTTTATCGTGAACCACACTTTTGGTGGTTACTTGTTCCCAGATGGCTACCCACTTCTAGATCTGAGATCCTCTCTCCGTCCCAGTTTGAGAGTACCAGGTCTAAGATTGCTCCCTCCTGAGTGGGTTCCAACACCAGCTGTCTGAGGCATGCCCCTTGTAGGGCATCGAGAATATCAGATAATTTAAATGTATTTCCAATGTTTGTGAATTTAAAAACAGGAAAAAATTGGTGGCCAACATTTTTTTCAGCACGAGAGGTAAATCATGAAAACAAGCACTTGTGAAGGTTTTGTTTGTTTTTTTAATTTAAACCAGTCAAACTTGAACATTAACAAGAAATAGTAATAACTCTAAGACGGTATATTTCTTTTTCATCAAGCCTTCGAAAGGCACACCCTTAGCACGGGCCCCTTCAGTCCTGAAAAATTTCATGAAAAAATTCCACACCGTCTAAGCTGCAGGTGAGCGCAAAAAATACACAATGTTAAGTATTGAGTTTTGGGGGGTTTTTTTGGCGCTCTGTATCTCAAAAGATGTACAAGACAGGGTTTTAAATAATTATCAGTTTTTTTTTTCTTGGGACTATACTAACTGTACAGAAAGTATTTATATAGATTTTCTAGAAGTGCCGTGTTTGTTAAACACAGTGAGGCAAGAGCTATGCATTTTCACAAAGATTTAGCACTTTTATGAGCAAAACGCTAATCAATATTTAGAGTTAAATAAATCCCTGCAAGATGCCGTCACAAAACTTTTCACATCTTGAGTTTCTGACAGCTTGACCACGCGTGCCAAATTTTGTGCCATTTCATCAAATGCCACCAGAATTAATAAGGTGCAAAACTGGTGTTAACACTGAACAGCCAACTCAACCCTAACTATAGTAAAGCTTACAAGCATGATGTAAATCTGAAAAAGAATGTAAGCTGGTTCTTGCTTTTAAGCGGTATGGTGCCAAATCTCTCACAATCTGCAAATGCTGAAAATGGCACACGCAGACAAATGATGCATCCTAATTAGAACTCCTCAGGGTGGCCTGTCTGTAACTCAGTTCAGGGGAAGAGGAAACCATCAATATGACGGACTTACTGACTGGGTCATGGTGAGCCCAAAATAGGAAAGCAAGAAAAAAGACAAACAACCTCAGTGCAAAAATCCAAGATTTGGCAACTTAAATGTAATGCCAATAACTGCAAGGTTACATAAGCTCTTGGGAAAGAGAACCCAAAAACGGAATACAGGACAGGGTGGGATGTGTGGAGCTTAACAGACTGAAGAAAGGGACCTGGAAATTGTAACAAGTGATAGCTTCAACACATCTGCCCAATGTAGGAAGGAATATGGAAGACTAGCAGGATGCTAGGGTGCAAAGGCAAAGCCTTTCCATGTAGAAGGGAAAAGGTAGTCTTGCCTGTTTACAGGTCCTTGTGAGGAAACGCCTCTCCAACATGCCGCTGACCTTCCCACTCTGGATCATGTAATGTGGAGAATCCGGACAGTCACAAATACTATTCAAGAAAAACAGGATCAACTACCAATGTAATGATGATCGATCCTAAAGAGAACCTTAAGGTTGACCTTGTTTATACCTAGGGTGGGACAAATCAGGTAGCCAGCTGGCCAGTGGCCAGTAAAACAGCTGATTTTGCTATCAGATTTTGAAAGTTACCGCCAGTCAACTGGGTACCTGCCCATGAAGTGATTTTTGAACCCTTACAAATGATGGCCAGTTGAAAGATTGATTTGGTTACCAGATTTTGAAAGCTAGTAGTGGCCAAACTCACTACCAGCTTACAAACCAATTCATCCCACCATGTTTATAGCTTGGAGGTACTTAAAGATCTCTATCATGTCCTCGTTACCTTCTTTCCTCGCTTGAGTACATATTAAAGGTTCTTCAGCTTCTGCGTGTATGAGAGCCCCTGCTGGCCATGAATCATTTTGTGCCTCTTCTCTATACTGCCTCCAGGAGGTTGATTTCTTCTTTGTGGCAGAGACTCCAGTACTTCACACAGTATTCCAGATGCAATCGCACCATTGATCTCTTCACAGCGGCAGTACAACCTCTTTCCTCCTGCAGGTAAGCGTCCTACTTATGCAACCCGGCATCCTATTTGCCTTAATAAATGCCTTGCTGCATTGTGTAGATGGTTTCAGACTGCTTGTGTACGAAATCCCCAGGTCTTTGTCTTGCTCTACCATTGTGACATGACAGCTACAACTCCTAGTCTTTACTTGGCTCAGAGTTTCTTGCTCCGTGTGTGCATGACCTCGCATTGTTTTTGCACTGAACCCCAGCTGCCAGATTCTGGAACATCTTTCTAATTTCTTAAGTCCTCTCTCAGATCCTCGACCCCTCTTCCATGTCCACCCCCACAGAGCTTGGCGTCATCTAAAAAGTGGCAGATTTTGCCTATTATGCTTCCCCCAGTGTTATTAATCAACACACTGAACAGCACTGGATTGAGCACTGTCATCTTCCAGGTACTGCTCTGAAAGGATGGAGGATGCTCTGTGTGTATGACTGGACCACTGCTGATGAGGTTGCAGCACTTAGGGGTGAAGTTCCTAAGGAGTTCATCAGGGCAGGGTGCCATGGGGACTGCAGCTTCACTCCCTCTAGAGGTCTCCCAGGGTCAATGCTGGTTGATGGACTCTGGTAGGACGGGGCAGGCAGAAAGGGGGTACTCCACCAGGGAGAGGAAGAATCCCAGGGTAAAGACTAGGAACTAGATTGCACTGCTGGCAGAACAGATTCTTGCTGCTGACCCCAAAGGGGAAGCCGCACTGGAATCCCAAGGACAGGAGGGAGCAATGGAGAAGTGTACAAAGAAAGGGGGGAGACACAGCAGAAGTAAAAGAAGGATTAAGTAGTGGGATACTTTATAGTAATAGGTACGGAAGTTGGTGTGTGCCACTGGTAACTGAGGGAAGAACTGTCTGCTGCTTGCAGGGGCAACAGTGAGCACGGTGCTCCATTGCCTAAAGAAGTGCATCAAGGTAGGGGAAACTGATTCAGACATTAATGCTTCAGTGACCCAGGCAGGAAGTTGAGGGTAAAAGTAGGGATGGTAACCTTCTATGAGGTCATAATGCTGCCATGTGAGGGACTGGAGAAACTTATAGAATTTAACAGATGGCTAAAGGGCTGGTGTGAGGAAGAGAGAGTTTTTGGGGAGGGAATTGAGGAATGTTCTGAGAGGAGCATTGGGTGTTTCCTAGGGATGGCAGGCATCTGAGCATGGATGGCACCAACACGCTGGGGTAGACGTAAGTGGGAATTAGCAGGTTTTAAACTGGAAATGGGGAGTGGTACTTGAAGGAACACTAAACTCTTTGGTATGGCAGACTCCAAGGAGAAGTCCAAGATATGAAGAAAGGCCTAGATATGTTGGAGTGTGGTTTACAGTATGGCAAATGAAGTTTAATGTGAAGGGGTACAAAGTTATGCACAAAGCCAAGGGAAAGCCAAAGACGTGTTACTGGCTGGGAGTGGGGAAAAAAATTCAGTCTGACCACTGTGGAAAAGGTTTTGGCGATCATCATTGGTGATAAGCTCAAGTCAATGACCCAGTGCACCAGAGCACTCAGAAAGGCAAACAGGATGCACTGGGAGAGGGCTTACCAGTAAGAGAAAGATGAACTGTTGCCCCTCTATGGATCACTGGCTACACCTGGAGTAATGTGTCCAGTTCTGGGGCCTGCACCTGAAAAAGAATAAAGACCACAAAGCATCTGTCCAGAGGCAGGCTACAAAAATGATACAGGGTTAGCAAGGAAAATCCTATGAGGAGCATTTAGCAACCCTGAATAGATACTGGCTGGAGGCAAAAGGGAGGGAGGGGACGTCATAGAAACCTTTAAGTATTTGAAAAGGATAAACATGACAGAGTGTCATGACCTGTTTAAGCATAGTGTTGGATCAGCAGCTAGAGAACATTGAATATAAGCTGATGGAGGGTAGATTCAGGAAGGATGTAAGGAAGTCTTCATAGGAAGGGTGGTGGATAGATGGAATAGAACAATATGCCCAGGGAGGTGGTAAAACGCAAGATGGTGACACGTTTCAAAAGAGCATGGGACAAATATAAGGGGCTGGTGAAAACTAAAACAGTGAAGGTGTGAAGAATGTGGGGGGGGAGGGGAGATAAACTACCAATGGCCATTCAGACCTAGGCCCAACCAATGGTAGGTTGGTATGGCTCAGGTTGAAAAATGAGCAGACAAGATGGATTGTTTTTCTGCCAACACCTTTCTAAGTTTATATGGTTGAAATCTTCAAGTATCTGAGAGGAATAGACAGGGTGGACTGCCAGCAACCATTTTGGCATAATGAGGGGTCAGGTACAAGGGGCCATAGCTATAAACTGGAAAGGTGGGAATGTAGAAGAGACATGAAGAAATACTTCTTCACAGAAAGGGTGGTGGAAGCATACATAGACAATGACAGCAGAAAAAGGCCTGTTGGCCCAACCAGTCTTGACCACCCCACCTAACCACTCTGCACTGGCTCCAGTGACCATCCCTCCCCTTTGCCTCTCTCCCCCTTTTTGTCTAAATAACCCCATATGCCTGTTCTATGCCTACTTGAAGATGTTCACCGATTTGTCCTGTACCACTTCCTCTGGCAATGTAGGAGTGGAAACATCTACTAGGAGAACTGATCAATGCCAAGACAATTGCTAGTTTCAAGAAGGGAAAGGACAGGAACATGGGGCTGGCAAAAATGATGGGGAGGGGCAACTACGAACTACGACAACGCCAGAAAATTTAGGCCATAAGGTCTATTGCATCTGCTTGAACGCAGCTCACAGTTAAGTCACTGCAGCTGCCCCTTCCCCTTTTCCCTCTCTCCTTCTATAGGTTGCCTCCCTGAGTCCTCCCTCTGTTCACTTCCCTCCTAACTTGTACCTTACCCTTGAACCTATCCCATCCTTTCTTAAAACTCCCCACTGATTGCGGTGCACTCACTCTTCTAGGTAGTGCGCTCCACAGCATCGCTTACCCTTTTCGTAAATACTTCCTCATGTCTATCCTGTACTCCCCCAAGTTTCAGGTTATGTCCCCTAGTGGTCTCTTCCTTTTTCAATCTAAACAAACCCTCAGTGTTAATTCTGTTGATACCCTTCACATACTTAAAGGTCTCAATTATATTCCTGTCTATCCTCCAGAGAGTACATGCTGAGCTTCTTCAGTCTCTCCTCATAAGGCTGCTCCCCCATTCCATGGATCATCTTAGATGCCCTCCTCATGACTCTCTCCAGGAGCATGACATCCCCCTTCAAGTATGGGCACCAGAACTGCAAACAGTACTCCAAGTGAGGCATCACCAAGGACCTGTACAGTGACAGGATAACCTCCTCCCTCCTCGAAGTGATCCCTCTCAGCATTCTGTTTGTTTCTGCCGCTGCTTTCCTGCATTGTTCTGAGTGGATCATTTTATGTTCACAGTTCATGGTGATCAACAGAGGAGTCACAGTGCAGACAACTGGTCAACAGGAAAATCCGAATTAATTCAAAAAAGCCTAAAGATTTGAAGAAACCATAACTCACAAGCAGGAGTTGTGAGGGAGGAGACTTGTTCTTTGTAGCAGAAGATCTGACAGCTACTGAAGTGGAGCTGGAGGACACTGATTGGGCGATAGTATGACTCAAACTTGAAGGCTGTTCCACTGACTGAACATGATCTGTGGAAGACTAAGTGTGGATAGTGAACTAAATCTAGGCGGTTGAAATTCCCATGTCATGCCCTAAACAGGTTGAGGATATTCCCTGGAAACACAATGAAGTAGTTGAAGATATTACCAGGACATGCCATGTAGAGGGTGAGGATATTCCCAAGACTTGTTCTGAAAAGGAACAAGGACATTCCCATGACATGCCTTGCAGAAGATGAGGCTGTCTCAGACACGCCCTGCAAAGGGGAGACGGGAAATGGGTTCAATAAGGCAGCCCAAGCAGAACTACAAGCGGAGTGCTCTGCATAGGAGCTGCCAGTGCTAGAACTGGGAAGGAACTGGACACACCAGATGGACCGGGAATCTTATTTTGTCAGTAAACTTTTGTTTCTATGTGATGCTGATAAAAAAAAATTGTTTACACAATTCACTAGACCTAGTTGTCGACGTTCAGATTTAATAACAATATCTACCACGACCTCCTCCTGACCCAGCTAGATGCTACGGGATTATCCCCAGATTCACTGTGTTGGTGTTGGAGCTACCTCACAGGGCATGAACAATGGGTAGAAATATCTAATACCCTCTCAGACTCGCAGCAAGTGTCCACCAGTGTCCCCCACGGATCCATACTAGGCCCACTTCTTTTCAGCTTTTTTCTTAATACTCTCCCACTAGCTTGACAACACAAAATCCTCCTTTATGCAGACGATGCCGTCATCTACACTAGTCATACTGATCCTGCCACCCTTGAACATAGACTTCAATATGACTATAACAATGTAGAGGCCTGATTTGATCAAGCCAAATTGCTTGTCAACCATAAAAAAAAACCAAGACCATGCTATTCGCCCCGCCCATAATCGACATAAGACATCCACCATAAACATCCTAAGTAAATAAAACGAAGCCTTAGAAATGGTACAAAGCTTCAAATACCTGGGTGTCGCCCTTGACAGATCCCTTTCATTCTCCTCCCACGTTGACAATGTCGCCTCATCAGCTAACCGGAAGCTTGGTCTACTACACAAGCACCGTAGCTGCCTCACTGAAAAAGCTCTCCAACTTGCCATCACCAGTTCAGTTTTCTCGACCATCGACTATGGTCTTCCCATTTACAGTGCGGTGTCTGACAACACCCTTAAGCTACTTGCCACTACGTTGAATAAAGCCTGCAGGCTAGCACTAGGGGCCCCTCGCCTCACCCACAGCTGTAATCTCTACCTGCAAATAGGTTGGCTAAACCTTTCTGAAAGAACCCGTTACCAAGTATGTCTCCTCGCCAAAAAAGCAACCCTTGGCCTACTACTGCCTGGCTGCAGTTCCCTCCTTCACCAAACTGAGCCAACTAGGACCACCAGGGCATCTAACAAGCTCTCAGTCAAGGTACCCTTCCGGCGAACTACTCAAGGTCAGAGATCCTTTGAATACAGGGCCCCACTCTGGCTCAGTGCACTTCCATCTGACCTTACTGCTATCAGCAAAATTGGCCTCTTCAAATCAGCACTCAAATCTCAGCTTACCAGCCAACAGACCTGCTCCTGCTTCCCCTGATTAACCGCTACCTGTAAACTGACTAAGAACTCCCCTCCACCATTTGCACCTATCAGCTATCCACCCAGCACAGCTCCTACCTCCATTCCCATTTCCCCTCCCCTCCACTATTCTTGTAATCCTCATCCCACCCTAGCCTCAGCTTTCTCACCCACCCTCTGCCTTAACATAACTTAAGCACTATGACAAAGTGACCCTGTGCGTGAGGTTACTGCCATCCCTCCACCACTGCCTATGTCCACCCCCCCACTATTCCTGGCCTTAGTGCTGCCCAAATAACCTACTTATCCTGCTTCTCTCCTATATTCTTTTATCTCATATGAAAAGTACAGAAACTGCTATCACCTGTCCCTACTGTAGTTTAATTGCCCTACAGCTCTCCTTGCCTAGTTTTTTTTTTTTCAACAATTTTCTTGTATTGAATTGTATTGTACTGTCTTATCTGTGCCTTTATGTCTGACGTGGAACCTTTGTAAATGAGCTTGTAGCTCAAAGGCTGTAATCCTAGATTTCAATAAATAAATAAATAATGCTCATGGGACACAGCACTGCTGAGAGCAATTTCCAGACACTTAAAGCAATGTCAAGACTATCGACTCAAGTGTTTGACTGTTTCCCAGTTTCTTCTTACTACCACAAAACACTGATTTTGTTTTCTTATCCTTTTAAGAGTTGCTGCTGCCTAAGGGAAAAACACTGAAAACTAACATTTAGACATAATCCAGCTTATATATACTTCAGATACTTCATCTTCTATGGATTCTCCTCCCTATTTTTTGTTTCTGAACTTTATTTCTGCACGTACCTCAGTGGCCTCCCTCCAGTGAGGATTCTCGGCTCACGGTTCTGCTGCCTGCCTTAAGCCCCCACTTTTTCCTGCACTCCCACCAGGGTAATCTCTCTCCTTCCTCATCCAGCCGCCCACTCCCCCGGCTCGGAGTCCCCCAGGGCAGGACCGCCATCTCCTTCCAGCACTCTATATATAATCCAGACAAGCGACCAGCAAGGAAGAGAAAGAGAGAGAATGGAAGCACGTAGTGTTAGAGCCCGGCATGGGACCATGGCCACTGATCCCACCTTCGCCTACCCCCAAGGCAGGGTTTTTTCTTTGTAAGTTCCTCCCCTTTATGCGGCATGTAATGGCGTCAGTGCAGGCTCCTCCCACAGACCGCATGCTGTCACCAATCTCCTTTACTTATCCCTGCTTCTGGGTGAAGCTCCTAGCCTCCGCCAGGAGCCACCACCAAACGAGGAATCCCCGGAACCCTCCCCAGGAGAAGAAAGCAGTCCTCCGGATGCTCAATCTTCCCCTTCCCCTGCTGACCCCCGATGGCCCAGGCTCATTCCCAAACCTGGTCACCGGCATGGCGCGAGGTGTGGCATCCAGCACCTCAGGCCCGCATCTCCTCCCAATTTTTTAACCGAAGAAATGCATATGAGCACAGGATTTTTATTTATTTAAAAGTCTGGTAACCAGGTAGACCCGCTGAGACCATGACAGTCCCTTTTTCAGGGGCGACCCAGAATTAGTTACAAGTACCTAGAGGGAAGCAAAAAAGAAATACTAAGAGATTCATTTACAAACTTTACACTATTAACAACATGTAGTAATAAACGAGTGTTAGATACATACATTTACAGCATATCATACATATCTAAGCTCACAGAAAGTAATACGTTGGACTGGGTTATAGGTGCCAGTGCAGAGCTGCAACATGATAGGCCTACACCAGTTCAGGGATCTTTATCCTTTACAGTTTATCTGTCCCAGCAGCTCATTCCCCCACTTGAGGCCATAATCCTCTGCCCTGACATCACAATCTGTTGCCAGGGGAATGACTGATGTCACAACCAGTGTATATAAATGGAATTATTTCTAAATACTATCTTTTCCAATGTTCTGCATGTGTTGGCTGCTAATTTGTGGCATAAGAACCAACTCTGTAGACAACGTCCTGCTGTACAGAATTTTTTTTAATGTTCTAAATTTGATCAAGAAAAAAAAAAAACATGACATCATCCACACATAATATTTCAGTAGAGGAACAAGCTGATAGCAAAGCATTTAAGAAAAAAATACTAAACAATACGGGACCAATAATGGAACCCTGAGGCATACCAAACCCCATAAGAAGAAAAAAACATAATTGATTCACTATCAAACCTGCTTACTAACTAAAAAGGCACTTCTCGGGCTCCTGCCTCCTGGTGTTACAAACGTACTCAACCCCTCCTGCAGCTCCCAGCACACGCGTAGGTCAACCAATTCTTCTCTATCCCAAGATGCCGGACTACCCAAGGGCAACGTTCATTTGCATATAGAGCACCACTATGGTTTAATGCACTGCTCAGAGATATCACTTCCTTACCAAAATTGGGACCATTTAAAGGCACTCTTCATCAGTATCTTACAGCTAATAATTCTTGCGACTGTTTCACCTGACATGGCACTACCACAGAAGTACTGACACATCCTAGTGTACCTACTTCTCCCCTTTTCTCTGCTAATGACCACTTTCACCCTAACTGCTCTGCCCTACTTCCTGCCTTCTTCCTCGTTCCTTCTTTCACCTCACCCCTCTCACCCTCCGCCTTCTTGTCACTGTTTAGCTTCACTTACCTGAACTTTTGTTCACCCAAAAATACCTTGACAAAGCACTTTGAGCTGCCTCCCTTTACTAGGTTATTTTTGATTTCCTAATGATTTATAGTTTTAATTTTAGTTGCAATGTTAATGTCATTTTAAATACTTTCTTGTTGAAATTCTATGTAATACCATGCTGTGTATGTCTGTCACCCTTCCCACTGATGTGGAACGGTTGTAAAAGAGCAGTTATGTGCTCAAAGGTATTGTAATCCAAGAATGAATAAATAAATAAAATAAAAAAAGATTCTGGTAATTTTGCATTCTATTATACAAATTGCTAGCACACCAGGAACAGCATCCTAATATAAACCATTACTACAAATAACAAAAGCACATTATTAATAAAATTGAAGGCTCTGGTGGCATCCACAAACACAAAGAGTAGGGGGATTACCCCTCAATGTCTTGGTCAACAGTACATCGCCATCACTAAAAAAGGTCATGTAATCCCCCCCCCCCCGGACTGCTGCTGCGGTCACCCTCCTGAGTGTTACCACTGGACTGCCATGGGACTGTACATGCTGGCTGTCTCTCTTGCTCAAATGCACATGTGGCACAGAGAGATCTGAGCTGCAGCAACATCTCTGGCACCTCCTGTGCCCTCCTCCTCTGTGGCTGTGGCCATCATTCTTCAACCCAGTCCCCCGATCCTAGCAGAGGTGGCCCGGAAACTACCAGGATACAACTCTTTTCTTCGGTGCCATAATGCACCATGAGAAAGTCGTCGCCTCCTTGAGTGGGAGTGCATGTGTAAGAGCTCCTCCCCAGTGCTCCCCACACACACTAGACCTTGCTAGCTATGACTCACAGACCCACTTCCCCTCCACTAAGACAGACAATCTGGACAACAGCCCAGGATGATTGCAACAAATCCTGGGGGCCAGCACGCCTAAAGGCACATAATTAAATACAACTAAAGATCTGGAGCACAAGGCTCCTTCAGAGTATGGGTGTTGCCATTTTGTTGGCCTTTCAGCCTGTAGCTCAACCAATCAGAGGGCTAGAAAGCCCTGAAGAGCATCCCAGAGGACTATGCAAAAATGATGCAACGGGACTCTCCCCAATGAACTGCTGGGCTTAAAGGACTAATCAGAAAACTGAAAGGTGAACATGGACAGAGTGACAAGTCTTATTCAGCCACTTACAGACTAAATTTTGGGGCTCTCAAGGAACTTGGGACAGTCTAAGGGAGACACTGAAGTGTGCAGATCTGCAGCTGGGATCAAGCAAGATGCCTAGTCAGGCCCCAAATCATGCAAGCCTTCACTGGGGTTCATCCTGCAGAATCACTGACAGCCTTATCCTGAGCTTATTCTGTTCAGAGGCAGTGCCAGGGAAAGGCACCTGTTTAGTGAAAGCTGTGAGACTGTGCCGAATGGGCAGTTGTTGAAAGAAACCACAGGGTCTGTGCCTGTGGGGCACTACTACAGACCGAAGCTGCTAAGACGTACAAAGCAGAGACAGGGATCTGCATCCTACCAAGGCTGCTTCGGAGTTAGGTAAGGGGCCTGCTAGCCTTTACCTAGTGGGGTGGATCAAGGGGCATGGGGCATGTGCCCAAGTACACAGGCACTCTCGATCAGAAGGGGAGCTGGACCATGGGGGTCGTTCTTGGGGTCTGGGCTCCTTGGGAACTGGGAAGCCACTGCATAGTGTTCCTGTGACTGAGAGCTGAGCCCGAAGGACTGCATCATGGGAGTGTTGAGCCAGAATGGCTGTGCTGCTGCCAAGTGTCTGAAAGAGTACAAAATGCTTCACATCCAGGCCACTGGGGCTACTGCCGAATGCTGCCCAACTTGCTGCTGTGTGCTGGTTCCCACTTTGAGCTGCTACATCTGTGGATCACGTGGTGCCAGTGCTGCTGGCTGGGGTCTTTGGTACTTTTCCCTTTTGGATTAAATTACCTCGTTGGGATTACAAAGTTGGGTTTTCTGAATATTTGTAGTTTCAAGTTCTTTAAATGGGCACTAGCACACTATGGCCTGTTGAGGGGTTAAACTGCAAGCTTGATAAATTTCATCAAGTGCACCACCAAAAGAACCCTGGCAACATAGCTACCAGACCTGCACCAGAATTCTAGTGTAATTTCTAGGTACTTAGAGAAATTGGTTCTTTTGTCACACATGACATAGTTTTAGTACTGGTAATAGCTAAACAGTTCACTGCACCCTGCGTAGGATAATTCATCCTTTTTTGTATTCCCTGACTGGGCGGGTGATTCAGACTGTGTGGGATCTGAGAAGGTGGTACTAACTAACAGTACAATGGCTCACTGAGGGCACTGCTACAGGGTGGAACTGCTCAAGAAGACATGCAACTGTCTAACCCCCCTTTTCTCCAGCTTCCAGGCCTGTGTTCTTAAATAAAAGCACTGTTAATTTACTGAATTTCACGTGTGTCTGTGTGTGTCCACTTTGTAGAACCTGACTGAAGTGTTTACTGCTGAAAGTAACAACTGCCTTATTGATCCAAGGATGGTCCGGTCTAGTCCAGTTAGGGAGGTGTATAAGTACTGCATTCCACTATGTGGTACTGCATACATCTGGCCCAGTAATTGTCTCTGGGTAGAGGCACAGAGTTATTTCTTATTTGTTCTAGGACACACCCCCAGCAGAACAAAGAAAGAACCCAACCACTCTTAACCAGGTGGGCCCTGTACAGTTACCAGGTGTCAGGTTAGACACAGCGACCTGGGGGTCATACATTGCTTTCCTGTGGCACATTAGGGCACAGAAGAAAAGGGTGGCATCCTGGTTGTTTTCTGGTCCCCTCTGCTAAGATCAGAAAACTGGGCTGAAGAACGAGGGCCGCAAAGGAAGCACCGAAGATGTTGCTGCGGCCCAACTCTCGCTCCGTGCCACACCCCCAGTCGAGAGAGAGAGAGTGAGTGACAGCATCTGCAATTCTGTGGCAGTTCAACAAGAACACTCAGGAAGCAGGAGCAGTCTAAGTAAGCTCCCTCCTGAAGGCCACCCCCAAGCCCTAGGATGCACATGGAAATGAGCTATCATAGCTCAGTGTGCATTTCCTCTTAAAAATTGTAAACAAGATTAATCGTAACAGTTTCGACATATAAAGACCATTTACAAATTGAACCAACTTTATAGAAACATTCTTTATCACCAGAGCCCACTACACATACCTCTCGATCTTATAGAATCATAGAATTTGACGGCAAATAAGGACCACTTGGCCCACCCAGTCTGCCCATTTCCCTACCTACTGGATAAGCTGCAGATCCTAGTTAACCAGCAGCCTACTTCTTCTTACCCCCACACCCAGAATTGCCTTATGACTGTCCCATGCATGCTTGAAGTCCATCACTGATTTTGACTCCACAACCTCCTCCAGAAGGCCGTTCCATGCATCCACAACCCTCTCTGTGAAAAAATACTTCCTTAAATGACCTCTGAGCCGCCCCCCATCTTCAAATTGTGCCCTCTTGTTCTTGCACACCTCTTTTTTTGAAAGATGCTACCCTCTTGGACTTTGTTGATTCCCTTGAGGTACTTGAAAGTTTCTATCATGTCCCCCCTCTCCCTCCTTTCCTCGATCTTAATCTCCAAAATGTGAGATGATGCGTGACAAATGGGCAAAAAGAGTGACACGTCAAATATGCCACTGCAGCCACAGAAGGGTCCAGTTTTTACCATGTTCTCCAAGAATACTGTAGCTCTCGGCACACTAAAGATTATAATGCTTGCTGATTGCAGAGTATCAGCGGGAACACTGTGGAACATCACGTTCTCTACGTGACACAGAGGGGTTTCTATTACATAAAACTGTAGGAAGCAACTCCTAATGTGCGACAGTTGAGAGCTATACCGGTGTTTTTTGAATTTAGAAATGTGCTGCAAATTCAGTTTTACATTTAGACCACAACCACAAATGTTGACGCCTACAGGTGGACAGGTATGGTTAGAGCTACGCTGGTCAAGACTAATAACTTTGCCCCACCTAAAAGTCTCAAGGAGTATGAAACTCAATGCCCTGTGTGGAGTCGGAACTCAGTCAGGGGTGGACAGAACTATAAAGTGATAAAACTAGTGTAGAAACCCCTTACAGTTAGTTTACAATCACAGGTTAAAGCCCTGCTGCTGCTGTATCTGCTCAGCGTGTAATACACCCAACTATTAGCATAGGGCTGCCTTGGGAACTTCCCCTGCTCACTGACACCAACACTGCCGAATGCTAAACGTACAGACCCATACCTCTCAACCTCCTGCCTCATAAATCAGGGACAAGGCTTAAAAAAAAATCAGGGACACATCTTCCAAATTACAGAGATCCACCCAGAAAGCCGGTAGAATATGGGTCTTAGTGCAAAATACATTTTCTAAAGAAGAACATGTCTGTAACGTTCATGCTTGACATTCTTTTGTGCTTACAGTCCCCACTGTTTATCCACAAAAACACCAATTTTAGGAGGAATAGAGTAAAATTTTGAGGCAAAATCAGGGACACTTGAGGTACGTACACACCGCCGGTCAGCTGAGCTACATAGATTATGGACGGCTGCAGTCCCCGTCCTCGCTGGCTGCTCTCATTTTTCGAGAGGGAAGTAGGGAGGCCGGCCTGCTACCTGTACTCACCCGAATTCCGCTCCCGGAAACGACACGAAAGACGAACTGGTAGCAAAGCAGCATCCACAAGGTAAACGCTGCAGACCCTCTTCCGTCACCGCCAGCCATCATTCTACAAGTCGATGGGTGGGTGTGATGACGTCATGAAGGACAGCCGCCAAAGACGGCCCCTACCCTGTGGAAACCAGGGAGGAAGGTATGTGAACAGCGCCCCCCTGGGGAGTGCTGCGGGGTTAGGCAAGATTTAGAGCTATACGGGTAGTGAGAGCAGTCAATTAGTGCTGTAGACCCTTAGCACCTTACCCTCCTCTCCTTCTGCTACAACGGGCATTTATTTCCATGACAAACAGTAGATTTAGTTTAGTTGCCGTATTGGCCCTTGTAAGAACAGCAGCAATAAAAGGTATCAAACCATTTGCTTCTGGATTTATTTTTATGTAGTTGGCGAGCACACTAGGCATTAGATACCTATTTTCAGGTACGATCCGGGAGTTCACATCCAAACTTACTAACAGTAGAACTACAGTGCATTATAGTGTGGGGGGCATAAAACATAGCAACGTATCCGGAAGGAAATACATAATAGAATGCTGTGCATTCAGTTAGATACGTTGTAGTACGTGAACACTGAGGGGAAGAAGTACATCATTTCTAAACAAAACACATCATAGAATGGGACACATTTAGAAAACAGTTTAATATATTTAAAATAATCTCTACACTTGCAAATAAACGTGTTGGTATATTTTTTTTACTTCACTGCTTCCTGCTGTTAATCTTGCAACATCAGTAACTTCGTACCTCTCAAGCTTTTGCAACTGAAATGAGGTACACTGACCATCATGCCTCTCAACATTAAAACACATAACACTGGGCTTGAAAAGAGCATGCAAAAAGCCATACTATGTAGCAGTTTCCTATTTTATAAGAATAATATATCTCCAAATAGTGGGCCCTATACATTTAGTGTTAAGGAATGTTTTTATCAAGTATATAATTAAGCAATATACCACGAGAGGTTGTTGGTGATGCCATGATTTACCCACGCCCTGGAGTGTTGTTTGGCCACGAGGCACAACCAAGTGGCCAAAACACCCCAGGGTATGGGTAAATCCTGGCATCACCAACATTCTCGAGTGGCATATTACGATTATACAATGAACATCTGTATATTGTGTGTGTGAAAAAGTAAGAAAAAAATAAGTTGGTTTAGATGTTTTATTAGTTTTTATTAGATTTGTTGTTACGCATGAAAAATAGTGCTTTGTTGGTAGGTATGTGCATGTGAAATGGTGTCAGCAAGCAGGCAAAGAGATACCCTTAATGGTTTCACTTTGGGGAAAACAGAGGCTCAAGGAAACCGCGGGTCCAGAGTCCAGCAATGTAAGCTGTGGTGCATATTTAAATGGAGCAAAAACGAAGAGAGGTAATTTTGTTGTGGGATGATTTTTATAGTGTCGCTGACAAACTAAGAGCAGGGTTCTCAAAGTGAAGTGGAAAGAGAGAGCCCGGGGAAAGAGCAACATGTTGTTGGTTTTTTTCGAAAGCCAGAAAAGAAAAAAAAATTTGCTTGGAGTTTTTTTTTTTTTTCATTCATAGCTGAATTACATTTTTGAAACTTACGGAATTGTTCATATTGTTTACTGTGGACGGCAACATTTTGGCTTTGTGGAGGTTTTGCCCTGCGACTGTCGGTGTATTTGCCGGTTTTGTGTTTGTGATGGTCGCATTGATTTCAGGGAACCCTTGATGCGGCTTACTGGTGGCTGCACCTCTTCCCGTGGGGTGATTGTAGCTTTTACAACGGGAGAGGAGTGCCAGGTAGCCAATGAGATTACAGGATTTGTGCTTGATTTTAATGCCCATTGTATAATATTTTATTTATATATGACGTCCAATCCCGGAGGCTCTGGGAGCCATTACAGATCTTAAAAGAACGGTTCACAAGCAACATACTGGAATACAATATATAAATTTAAATAATTCAATACTTAAAATCAAGTAAAATTTTCTGAGAATGCTTTCATAACAAGCTACGTCTTCCGGACCCTTTTAAATGCCTCCACTGTTGGGGCCTCCCTCTAAGATTTTGGTAGCGAGGTCCAGAGGGCCAGGTCGGCCACCTCAAAGGAGCAACCTCCCGAGGTTTTCAGCCTGGCCCTCGGAACCACCAGGAGGTCCTCGGTGGAGGAATGGAGGGAACGTACCAGGATGGTTGGAGTAAGGAGGTCAGACAGGTAACCAGAGCCCGAGCCATATAGGGCCTTATAAGTGAGCAAGCCCACCTTGAAGATGATGCTCCACCTGACAGGCAGCCAGTAGTGCAGATCTCGCAGGACTGAGGTTACATGACAGGACCTGGGCAGGCCCATCCACAACCTGGCTGCAGTGTTCTGCACCTGCTGCAGTTGGCGGAGGATCCCTCCATTGACCCTGAAGTATAGAACATTACAGCAGTCCAGCCTGGAAGTCACAGAGGCATGTACCAGTGAGGGCAGATCTTCTGGTGGAGTCAAGGGTTTAATTCAGGCGACCTTCCTTAAGTGGTAGAAACCACTTTGGACCACAGATGACACCTGAGCTTCAAGTGTCAGCCTACTGGCAAGGATGATGCCCAGATTTTTCACCTTGGGGGATGCCATCAACGGAGTAGACCCCAGGACCAAACCTGCCACCACTCTGGAGGCACCCGCATCGTGCCAGCGACCAGGCTCAATCACCAGCCCCTCAGTCTTGTCGGGGTTCAGTCTCAACTGTTAGGGGACATCCAGTCCTGAATTTCGGCCAGGCATTTATTTAGCACTTTAACAGCGCCATCTGTTCTAGGGGCAAAGGACATATACAGCTGGGTATCATTTGCATAACTGTGTAAACCCAGACTGTACTGTCTAATAAGTTAGTTCAATTATTTAATTGTTTTACAGAAATCAGAGGTAAATTTGAGTGTAAAAGTCATAGTAGTTGACGGACACCTGCTGACCATCAGATTAAGGAACACATCCTCAAACACAGAGCTAGAAGCTCAAAACACTGTGGAAACCATTGTCTACTTGTACAAAGTTTATTTTTGATTTAGCATCTTAGTGTAACCATCAAAATGGTGGGAGCTTACCTGATTTTCTTCCTGCCCCTGGACTGCATGCACCTTCATTTTGCTCCAGGGAGGAGCGAACAGCTAAACCATCATGCTGATCATGCATGACTTGTCAATTGCCCATGGAGTGCGCGCACATTCAAGTAGCTGCCTGCTCATACGTGCAAGCTGCCTTAGAGCAGTTTGAATGTTGCTGCATGGCACTGAGCGCACCTGACCTACCCACCCGTAGTCTTCACCGCCACAACCTCGTGGTCAGCATAACACAGACCATTTGTGTGCTCCAGCTCTAGGGACTTCAGTGGGAATAATGGCACTAGGAAGGGGAGAAAACAAGGACAACTGTATAAGTTTGGTGCCACTGCACCATTAGGGACAGAGCGGATACACTCTGCCTGCATGGGAGAGCTGATAACGGAGCTTCCAACGGGGCAAGGAAAGACCCAATCGCCATACAGGTACCATCAGATAATAGAGCTCCAAGGGTGCTACATTATCAGGGAAGCAGTGAAAGTAAAAGCAGGACAGGAGCACTATAAAAAGAAGCAACTGTTCTTACTGTGAGACAGCCACAATCTTGCTGACCCCTGACCTCGGCCCAACCAATCAGAGGCCAGGGATCTCAGCACCTGATAGTAGCAGCCTGGTGGGAGAATGACCGTGCTGTATGCTTGGTGCCCTCTCTGTCTACCAATTGGGCATCAAGTGAATGTTCTGAATACTAATTAAGTTGATTGACAGCTCTGTGTGCCAATCAGAAGCTGCCCCCCCAAAAAAAAAAATATTGAGGGCAGTTCCAGAGGAGGGGAGTCAGCAGTAAGCTCTCAGTGAGGGGGCAGAGTGCTGCTAGCCAGAGCCATGCTGGGAAGCCTGCCTGGGCTTCCACAGCCAAGTAATCAGGGAGTAACTTCAAAATTTCCTGTGCAAATATGGTGTGGGGAAAGTCAATGGCAGAAGGACTACAGGGTACAAGACACCCTTATTGGGATAATAGCCAGTAGACCACTTATTGTCATGGTATTGGAGCCAAGTTTATTTTGACCTGCTGTTCTGATAGCCAGGAGTTCACAAGGATATTTGGTATGATGACTCCTATATGGCCTGCTGGAAGTCAAAGGTGGCTGGGATAAGATGGTGAATAGGAAAACCCTTGTGCACACATACAATCCTTTTTAGGGAGTAAAGTTAACTGATGGGAGGTAATGGAGGAGCCCATTCTTGGTTTATGGGGTCCAAAAATGTGTGCATTCTAGAGAAAGGTTTGGTACTGTGAGCTCTGTATGTTACTGGAGCAAAAGACTGTCTCAAGCTGTAGCTCCTCTTATGCAGAAATGGCCTGGAAAAAGGGATTTAGCATCTTCCATTGCTCTGGTTGGACTCCCTTAAGAGGAAAGGGGACATGGGCAGGGCCACTGGAAACTTGCGCCCACTATTTTTTTGTGGAATCCTCAATTTTCACCATTCTCCCCAAAAACTGACATGTTCTGTAATTTCTTGCAATTTTTGAGTTTTTATATAGAACTGTGTAAAACTTATTAACATTTTTAATAAAATACTCTCAATATATTGACAATTTTGCATGCAGACTTGGGTTTGGCCGAAACTATGCAGTGCAAGATAGAGCAAGGGTTTTATGTAAAACTGATTTCTTTTGAATCTTTGTCTTGTTTGGTTTCAAAATCCACTGGCCGAGCATAAGTACACTTAAACACTTAACATTTGTTTTGTGTTGAAGCAGTCTATCAGAAAACTTTTTGTTGACACAGACTCAAACAAAAGATGGGAGAAAAGGTGCAAATTATCCCATTCACTTAAATGGGGTGCTAACTATGAAGCCTTTTTGTAAGTGGCAGGGCAAGTTATTCCTTGTGAGCATACTTTCATTCCTACTAGTTTTGATTCAAACAGCTGAGGATTTTTGGATGACCCTGCTGATTTTAAACTTGAATAAGCTAGTTGCTAACTGTGATCTCACTCTTAGCAACTACCCCTAGATGCTCACATGCAAAGACTACAACAAAAACTGATTAAAGTCTAAAAACAAGCTTATAAAACACAAAGGCCCAGATATTCAAACTGCGCCATTCTGAGGCGCAAACCCCTGCGCTGCTCAAAATAGTTGCTCTTGGGTGTGGCCGGGGCGATATTCAAAGGAGTTGCGCTATTGAGCAACTCCTTTGAATATCACCCCCCAGCCACAGCCACTGTGCATGGCGCAGTGGAACTTGCGCCACCTCAAGTTGCCAGAGTTGAGCATTAAACTTGCGGAGGCGCAAGTACCATTACGCCATGCGCAAATTTCCGATATTCAAAGGTGACATGCAAATGGGAATATAATTCATACAAGGCACAGAGGCCATTGCATCTATTTGTGGCCCCATTTGCTCTCGATAACATGTGAGTGCTGATCCGAGGACTGCGCCTGGCCGCCCTGCCAGGCAGCAGGCGTCGAGGACAGCGCACCCTGCAACCTTGATCGCGGGCAGAAAGTAACAAACACCACCCCCCACATCTCCGATGCCCGATCGCGGGCAGAAAGTAACAAACACCCCACATCTCGATGCCGATCACGGGCAGAAAGTAACATAAAACACCCCCACACACATCTCCCGATGCCCGATCGTGGGCAGAGCGATGAAACAAACCCCCAGTGCGGATCGCGGGCAGAATGTATAAAGCCCCCAACCCGAATATCTCCCTGGTGGTCAGTGGACCCGTAATGCCGATCGCGGGCAGAATGTCAAATTACAACCCCCCAAACATCTCCCTGGTGTCTAGTACCCCACCCCACCCACCCGAAGCCGCCGGGGCCGGGGAGCGGGTGAGGGGCTTGTGGGTGGGTGGGGTGGGGGACACTAGACACCAGGGAGATGTTTGGGGGTTGTAATTTGACATTCTGCCCGCGATCGGGCATTACGGTCCACTGGATCACCAGGAGATATTCGGTTGGGGGTTTATACATTCTGCCCGCGATCGGCACTGGGGTTTGTTTCACGCCTGCCCGCGATCGGGCATCGGGAGATGTGTGTGGGGGTGTTTCATGTTACTTTCTGCCCGCGATTGGGCATCGGAGATGTGTGGGGTGTTTTTATGCTCTGCCCGCGATCGGGCTGGTGGGGGCACAAGGATTGAGTTGGGGCCAGCCATGTATGGCAGCTGCTGTGTTGCGCCCTGCAATACAGCAGCTCACCTGTGGGTGGCCCTCAACTTGATCCTTTTTTTTGGCTCAAGTTGTGCAGGCGCAGGTTGGGGGTTGTGCATGCACAACTCTGCACAACCCGACTGAATATCAGGTTGCGCAGTTTATGCATGGTTCCTCCCCCTCCTGTTGAGCATGCATTCATTTGCATTGCGCTGTTGCTCAACCTGTTGTCAGTGGCGTAACTGCCTCCTGCTGAATATCGCAGAATGGCGCAATGTAGGACTTGCGCATGCGCAACCCTGTTGCGCATGGTGCAACCCTTTTGAATATCTGGGCCCAAATGTATCTGAACATTTATCTTTAACTAAACAGAATCATTACAGCCAGAGTAAAACAAAGATAAATTACAGGGTACCCTAACTACTGTATGATGCAGTAAAAATATATTGGTATTTTTTTTTCATTTTTTGGTAACCACATAAGACCCAGTAGGCACAAGTGCCTGTTTTCAGATACAACCCAGGAGCACTGAGGAGGTTAAGTGACTTGCTCAGAATCACACGTGTATGCAAGTGGAGGTTGTGGGAATCGAACCCAGTTCTGCTAGATGTCGTCAGCTCATTCACAGTTTGATACTCTTACCTCTAGATTATACTGCCAGCCCCAATAACCCCCAGATTTAATGTTTGAATATGTGATTTCAAAAATAGTGTACAGTACCTACAGTACAAATTATGACCATTAAACACTTTAACAACATTTTAATAAAACTCAATTATTCACCATTCTGTCTGCTTATTTTTTCTTGCACCAACGTGGGTGAATAGCTGGCAGAGCGCTGTAAACAGCTGTTGATTGGACTTCATTATTCTATAGCCAGAAACAAAAAATATTTCTTCTGGCTTTATTTAATATTGATTTGCTGTGGCTCACTTTATTGAATCTATTTAGCACTGTATGAGGCAGATGCTTTTAAATTTTGGAAGACAGGCAACACTTATGATAGCTTATCAGTTTAGTGTTCTTTTTAGGAACATAAACTTTTCTTTATGCTTTAAACATATTCAGGTGTCAGTGTATTCATTTAGCAATTTATACTGACTAATATGTGCTGCAGAAAACATTAAAAGATTTATTGTGAAGCACTCAGGGTCTATAGTAGAACCCCAGCAATTTCCCACAATTTTTGCAAAACATTCCGCAATTTTGGGTAATCTTTTCCATAATTTCCCAGTGGCCCTGGTCATGGGTTTACCAGAGAAGATAAACTGCTCTATGGGGTGTGAATGTGTGGGATAATGACCGACACAACCAATCGGGCATCAAGCGCATAAAAAATGCACAAATGCATTCATCAATTTATTTTGTAGAAACATCAGGAAATATATGCAGAAATTATAGAAGAAATTATTAGTCCTGCACAACAAAATAACTTCAGGACTCTGCTTTCCCCAGCAGAGCCCGTGGCTTCATTTCAGCCAAGATAGCCTAGTGTAATACCTCTTACACTCCAGTTATCTCTGTGGAAAACAGCATGTACACGCACACACACGCACACACACACACACACACACACACACCCCCACCCCCACCCCAACGACGATCCTTCTCCTCTCACTGTCAGCACCAGACTGACCTGACTATCTGAGGTCCCCTAGTGGTGAGCCCTTTTTATAGATCCCTGGGCTGACATCACAGTTTCGGGGGGTTTCTGTTGTTTGTGACATCATTGGCTCTGGAACATATACATAGGGGAAGTTTCAGGTCAGCCAGCCCTATAGCTAGAGCTTAATTCCAGCAGGGCCCACAAGTAATTATATTTTTATTACCATTTTATTACATATGTGCAGGTATCGCTGACTTGGTAAGGGGAAGGGGAGATTTAGGGCGTGCTCCTATCTCTCTTCTCCTCTCAAGTCATGAGACCTGCAATGTACGGGGAATTCCAGCATATTTATATTTATTTGACTGTGAAACCTCTTCTTGGTTCCTTACTTTCAACTTCTACAAAGCTGCACTCCTTTTTAATACAAGCAGGGGCTCGGCTAACAGCTCTCTGAGCCCCTGCCAAATCAGCAATATGTCATTTATTTATTTGTACATCAGTTTACAACCTTTGAGCCAGAGGTTCATTTCCAAAGGTACCTCGTCACATAGAGGACAAATTCATTACAACTTTTTTGTTACATCTTTGAGGTTTTTATCATGCTAATGCCCAACGGCTAAAATGTCAGTCCATCGGGTAACATTTAATTGGGGCCCTTTTTTATTTATTTATTTAACTGCAGCCCACAATTCAGTGTATTTATTCTATACACACACTGCCCGAGTCACAACACCTCTAGGGCTGCCGAATCTCCATAGTGCACACTTGTTTGTACAATATGGGACAATATGGGGCTTAGTTCTGCCCATAGCCAGCAATTTCTTTTAATCATGCCGCAAGCACGGCAGTCCGCTTTGCTTCGGAGCATGCCTTTGTTCCAAAACACTCTTGCGATTTGTACTCTGCACAAGGCGTGCTTCCTTAGCCGCATGGTGTGGCAAAACCCACACCAGAGCATCTTGCTCCACATTAGCTTATGCTCCTGGGTCGTACTTTGTGACAGGGACCATTTTCAGGCACCAGAGTCGAATTGTCAAGCACTGCCGCGACATGCAGCCACAGCTCTGGTGTTCGGCACCTTAGGAACCAGGCGGGCACCTTGTTCTATATTCTTTTTTTATTTTTTTATTTAATATGCTTTTTTTTGAAAGACATGAAAATTGAGTACACCAAGGATCAAACAAGACATTTGCTACAACCAGGTACAAGTTACAGATAACATGGGTATAAGCTGAAGAACAGCCAAGAGTGTACTACACAAGTATATCATAGTAGCATGATGTATTTTAAACATTAAATAAAAATCTCCCCCTTGTCCAACCCCCACCCCTCCAACAATCCCCACCACCCCACCCAACCCTGGGGACAGAGATCCACAGGTAAAATAAGAAAGTCCCCTAAATTTTCATCACAGCCAGCAAAGTAAGACCCTCATAGTGCCACCCCCTTGAGATAACGGGTTTGAGTATCCTATTGGCTTGAGAGCAGTTATCCCTAGATACCAGCCCCAACCTGTTAGGTGGAGAGAGAGACTAAATAGTGAGAAAGGCCTCCAACCTACTCCATTTTCTGGAGTAGGATGGGAGCCAGTTTCTGATACTGGCAATCATTTTTTCCACTATGAGACTGAATAATATGTCATTCAGCCATTCCATAAATGAAACCACATCCTGATCAAGCCAGTGACACAACATCAGCTTCTTAACTGTTAAAGAGATAAGCAAGATGTAGAATCTCCTCTCTCTAACTGGAATATGGGCTACATCACCCAATATACATATCTCAGGTATGAAGTATTCCTGAAAGCCTAGCAAGGGGTCTAATTTTGACTTGATCTTGTCCCAGAGTGGTACGACCTTGGGACATTTCCAAAGAATGTGAAGGAGGTTCCCTTCATCCCTATTACACCTCGTGCATTGACAGGTGGGAAGCCTGCCCATCTTGTTCAGATGGTGGAGGGTGAGAAAAATATTGTGCAATATGTAAAATTGTGTGAGACACAATCTGTCATTTGACATAAAGCAATACATGTTTGACCACAGCTCTTCCCAGTTGATGGGAGAGTTGGGGAAACAGGATGCCCAGTACTTAGAGACACCTGCTATACCTGGGTAGATGCAGTCAGATAAGAGGGAGACTAATTGAGAGACAGCGTGTGATTGTGATACTAGGGATATATAACTTGGGAGATAGACCCCTCTTGATCTGTGGACAAGTGGCCCACCCCAAACCAAACAATAAGTAGATGCCGGAGCTGAAATACCTTAAAGATATCTCTAACCAGCAAATGCAGGTGGGCTAATAGGTCATTACTACTGGGGATCTGTCCCTCTGCTGAAAGATCGGAGACCGTCTTGCCAGTCAACTCCGGAAATCTAATGGGGGATAGCATTACCCCTCCTATCTGAAAGTTCGGGTTGCCACAAAGTGGCTGTGAGATGTCCAACACATTTCTGTACTGCATTGCCTTGCACAACTGGGCATGCACCATTAGAGAAGTATGTACTACAGAGTTTTTAAGATCTTTGGGCAGTTTGCTAGGAAGAGTAAACAGAAGGCTAGGGGGGAAGATGCCTACCGAACGAAGCTGATGCACTTCAATTTGTAGCCAGATTGGGATATAAGAATTTGCTAGGAGTGTCACTGCCCACCTGGCATACTTGGATAGATGGCTGGCAAGATAATAGACAAAGAAGTGGGGAAGTTTGAGGTCCCCTAAGTGTTTTGGGGCCCCTGATTTTGTATAAGCTTTTCAAGGTGTCTTACCCTTCCAAACAAAGTTGGCCACAATTGAGTGGAAATGATGAAACCATCTACAGGGAAGGAAAACATTTAGCATGCTCAACAGATAAAATATGCGGGGCAGCACATTTATTTTGATTATGCTAATGCGCGCCTGTAAAGGTAGGGAGAGGAGATTCCATCTATCCAGATCATGCCTAATGGAATCAACAAGTCTATGTAGATTAAGCTGCTTCATTAATACAGGGCTTCGAGTCAGGAAGATACCAAGATATTTCATAGTGGTCACCCGGGTTAGCCCCAGGTAGTCATAGTCAGCAGGGATGGTTATGGGATTGAGTGGCAAGACCGTGGTCTTATCAGTGTTAAGTTTGTATTCCGAGAACTCCCCGAACTCTGTAATGAGCCGGAGGACCTCAGGCATGGAGGAATGCAAGTTCAGTAGGTGGAGCAGAATATCATCTGTGTACACCGAAATTCTGAGATCCAGCACCCACACCAGAAAGCCCCATATCGGGGAGATGTCTTCAGGAGATAACGGGATAGGGGGCAACCCTGCTGAGTACCTGAGAACAGAGAAATAGGTTTGGAAAGCACACCATTACAATATATTCTAGCTTTCGGCCCTGAATATAACACTTTGATCCAGTTGATAAATTGAGCAGAAAAGCCAGATTTCTCAAGAACTTGAAACATGAAATCCCACCGAACCTGGTCAGATGCCTTCTCCACGTCCAGCGAGACCAATGCCATGGGAACTTTTGCTTCCCTAGACGCGGAGAAGACGTCTGACAGTTTCCTCAAATGATCAGCCGAATGCCCGCCTTTCATGAAGCCCACCTGCTCTGGCCCAATCAGACCATCCCATACCCTCATGATTCAACAGGAAAGAATCTTAGCAAAAATATTCATATCGTAGTTCATGTGGGATATGGGACGGTAGCTGGATACCCTATCTGCTGGTTTATCTGGCTTGGGCAGAACAATTATGAATGCTTCAAGTAGGGAATAGTCTGTCAATCCATTGTGGCAAAAAAGGCAAAAACCTTTTGAAGGATTGGAGCAAGCTCCTCTGCCAAGCATTTATAAAAGTTCGGAGAAAAGCCATCCGGTCCAGGGGCCTTGTCAGCGGGAAGAGAGTTAATGGCTTCTAGAATTTCTTGAGAAGAAACCGGGCACTCCAGAGACTTCTGCTGATCTGGGGTCACAACAGGCAGGGGAATCGAATTCAGATATTTATAAGCCAACTCTGGGACAGGGGATTGGGATGGGAGGAGTAGAGCTCAGTGTAAAATTGGCCAAACTCTTGCACTATTTTGTGAGGGGCCACCCTCAACGTTCCATCAACTTGAGAGGTAAGTGCTTGGATTATCCTAGATGCCTCTTGCTGTTTAAGACGGAGGGCCAGAAGGTGGCCTGCCTTGTCATCTTGGTCCAGATACTTGGAATGACTTTTGAGAATAGCATATTCAGCTTTCTCTCTCAACACCTCCGCATATTGATGTCTGAGTTTAGCAAGGTCTGTCTGCTTGACCTCAGAGGAATCCAAGGACAGATCCCGCTCAAGGCAGCCTATTCTGGCCAACAGGTCCTGTATTGTAGCTTCCTGTTTTCTATTCTGGGTAGCCACAATACGGATAAACTCCCCCCTCAGGAGGCACTTAAGGGAGCTCCATACTTTGTCATAGTCAAGAATAGATGTAGCATTCTGATCCATGAACTGGCTAATAGACGTTTTGATTCTTTTTAATATCTGGGGGTCTTTTAAGAGCAGTGTATTAAGTTTCCAAATGTGGTCTCATTTTATGTTTGGGAGAGAGGTATACTCAAGCCACACCGGGGAGTGATTAGATAAGACCCGAGCTGAGATCCCACTATCCAGAACCCCAGGCACGGAGCTAGGAGTGCGATTTGAGAACTGGGGAGTAGGATGTAAACTCACATGCATCTGGGTGTAGCACTCTCCATGGGTCACATAGCCCACCCATTGCAAGGAAATCGTGCAGAGCTAGTTGGGTAGGGGAAGGCCAGGCATAAAGATGGTTAGACCTGTCCAGGTCCATAGTAAGAGTTACATTCCAATCCGCTGCAAGTATTACTGAAATTTGCAAATATGGAGCAATGAGAGTGGTCAAATGGGAGAAAAATTCAGGTGCGGGAATATTGGGACCATAAATACACTCTAACAGTATTTCCAATTGCTCTGGAACCCCGTGGAGTAGTATGTAGTGACCAGAAGAGTCTACTATACTATGCTCGATGCCGAAATTAATCCCCTTAAAGAACGTAATTGCTGCTCCTCTCCATTGAGTAGAGTTGCCTGTCGTAAAGACTTGCCCCACATTCTGCCATCTAAAAAGCAAGTTCTCTGTGGCCAGGAGGTGGGTTTCCTGCAGGAAGGCAACTCCACAGTGGAGTGAGCTAAGATGCTTAATGACTTGGTATCTTTTTCCTCTCGCGCCGGCACCTTTAATGTTCCATGAGATAAATGTCATGTGCATAAGGTATTATCTAGTGGATCCATTAATGGTAAGATATTTAACATGCAAGTGGCAGAAGGACAGTATAAATGCAAATTCCTTGTCTCCATTTCAAATTCCCTCTTAAACCCCCCAATAACCAAAGCTTCTCCCTCCCTAACCCTCCTCACCACCCTGGGTGCAGACAAAAACAGTGTAATGCACGAAAGCCGCCCTCTCCCCCATATCATAATGCTGTTGCAGACCTCAAAGTTGACCCAATACCCCCCAGAACCCTAATAAGACCCCAAAAACCCCCAATCCTTAAGACTGGTCTTCTATCACATTCCAGGTCACAATGAGACACATCCCTCCCCATAAAGACAGCCCACCCGCTCTCCCCCACTCCCCTCCGAAACCTATGCCAACCCATTCACCTATTGTACATGAACATTAACATTGATAACCTCGTAATTTGAACTGCAAACCATTGTGCAAACAAACATTAAGCACTAGCTAAAGCACACAAGCATCCTAAATGTCCATCTAGGTGTTAGCTAAAATATCCTCCCTGTAAGTTCGTATAGTATAACTAATCCAACAAGCTTGATATAAATGAAAGAATAGCCTTGCAACCGTGCAGACTACAAGTACAAAACTCATGGCAGCCTTATTCTGCAAGAGGACTCCCATGGGTGCCATGACAAAACAACTGGCCTCGAGGAGTAGAAAAGAGGGCACCATAAAAACGATAAGGCAGAAATAATTTACATAGGGGGACCCATGCGAGGCTAACGGAAATGGAGCAAGACAGATATGAACAAATTACAGTGATGTCTTCATAAACGACTTCGGGACCAGTCCTGTGGATAATGACAGGGTTAGTATATGATCCTCAGGCTAGTAATCAGCAGGCCTGATAACATAATCCTAGAAGAAGAACAGAAAAAAAGAAGAAAAAGAGTCCCTGTCTTTATTTATTGGTTCTCCGAAAACAGTCTGCCATACCAGTCTTGGGGGGGGGGGGGTAGGCCCTAGGTGTCCATAGGGGGCGAGGCAAATAGAGAGGACTCGGTTTAGTAAACTGTGGTCCATATCCTATGAAAAGAAGCCATGGTGACAGAAAGGGGGCCCTCAGTTTAGGTCTATGCAGAAGCTTAAGAAATCCTCCTCTAGTGAGGCAATTGCCTCATTTCACCGCCAGGTGGAGTCTTCGATCCATCGGTGCTAAGGATTAAATGGGCCACTAACTTTGTACACAGCAATCAAGTCAGCAAACTAACTCGTCGATCAGAAAACCCTGTACCATCAGAACTTGGCACAAAACAAAGGGAGCTTGTTAGGGGTGGGAGAGGAAAGAATCATATAAGGACATATTTGTACTTCTATTGCTTGCCACAACAGCATAGTGTTCACTTCACTCCCCCCTTAAATAAATCTGGGTACAGAATTTTGAGTCTTGCAGTGGCCTCTTCACAGGATTCATAACTGCCAAGTGTCCGTATGCAAGACTTGCAAAGCTGCCGGATACCTCATGTGGAATTTCACCCCTGCAGCAATCAAATTGTACACCACTGGGTGTAATTCTGTCCTCTTTGCCCTCACCGACTTGGGGAGATCTTGTGCAATTCTAATACAGCACCCCTCCCACTGAAGTTCTTGGAATTCTTTCACTTTATTAAGAATGTGCTGTTTCTCCCAAAAATTGACCAATCGGAAGATTAAGGGTCATGGGGGAGATCCCGGGGTAGGAGCCGGCCGCAACGACCTGTGCACACATTCAACAATGTACTCAGGCCCATGTGGAGAAGGGCAGCAATTTTCTTGCAAAATTTCTGAACAAAAAGCACTGGTGCCAATCCCTCCTCTCTCTCCGGGAGACCAAGAATAACCAGATTATTTCTGCGGGATCTCCCTTAAAAGTCTTCCAGCTTCCCTTCCATCGACTTAACCCGCTGCCTAAGCTGCACTATCTCTGGATCAAGTCTAGCTCCCCAGTCATCCAGTGAAGAGATTCTCATTTCGTTATCTCTGGTACGCCTGGTGAGTAGGTCTAAAGAAGATCTGCTGCCTTGCAAATGTTGCACCAGTGTGTTGAGAGTAGCTTTGAGGGGATTCGGCCCTTCCAGAAAATTGGCTTCGGTAAGGGCGGCCTGAGGAGTTGCAGTAGAGGTTGCCCCAGAGGCCTGCGACTTTGAGCGCTTTGCCGTTTTCTCCTTCACCGGTGTTGTGGGAGGGGTATGCCATGGGAGTGAGACCCTCATTTCTGCCTCCATATTTGCGATAGAGCTTATGCTGCAGGATGGTAGAAGTGTTCAGCAAATCCCGACTAGCCGAAAGAGGTATTTTTGTTAAGTTAGCACAATTATAAGTTGAGTTTTTGAGCTATAGAAGCAGAAGCGGCAGAAGGCATGTCTGCTCAGGCAGCCATCACGTGTCAAACCCCCATTCTATATTCTTTCTAGGGGCACCAGTAGCATTTTAACTTCCCCTGGACACTCAGTATTTATAGGGGCTTCAGCGCTTTATACCATAAAGCGCGATATGTGCTAAAATCATTTGCACTCGTGAGAGCAGTGTATAATGCTAATATGCCAGTGGGGAGTTCTAAAAGTCGGGACAGTAAAGGGAGTAAGAATGTCAGGTGGGTCACCCTGACCTGAAAATAAAGGAAAGAAGAGAAAAAGGAAGATGACAGGAAAGAGTGAGAGAAAATGGTGGTGGGGGCTGGCACATCGTCTTGTTATTTGACAGGGTTATTGCACATAACAGGAGCTCCCTGTTACATGGGGCAAGTCCTAAGGTGGTAGGCAATACAAGGTAGCCCAACTTGGTACACACATTTGGTTTCCAGTTGTGCTGTAGAGAAATTCAATTGGGGCTAAAAGGGGAACTTGAATTTGTGTTCCATTTCAAGGTGGATGGTGTCTGTTCTCATTTCAGAGGTGAGCCTTTTGGTTCAGGGCCTCAACAGGAAGGACACAATACCCACGATATAAAATCAAAGGATTGGGTTTCCATGCGAGAACTTACCTATAGACTGTAAGAGTTTTAGCTCAAGTTTCCAGATAGCATAATCTGGTGGGTAAAGGCTGGGAATCTGATTGGGTATTTAGGATTAATAGAAATTGGAGGGCATGGATGGATTTTCTTACTCCGGTGTGCTACAGATCTAGATACAAACTACAATATAATGGTCCATACTTTCTCAGGTTAAGTGTAAAAACTGTATTTAGTGACTGCACAGGGAGAAAATGTAGAGAAATAACCTATTGCTTGGGGTCTTTGTAGTGATGGTGATGTCATCCAACATTCCTAGGTGTTCTCTGAGGGTGGAACACCTTTACTCTTCCCCATGGTCTTTGTGGATAGTGATGGATAACAGTATCGGAAACCAGCTGCTGTGCTAGAACTGGTTCCCTCTTAAGCAGGGGGTAGGTGGCAGGGTGGCCCTGCCATTATTTTGTGATTTATAAATAAGGGCCCAGTGTTATGAATTGTAAATAGTACTGCCGTGATAAGGCCTTCCCTAAGGCGATGGTTAGTCAGTATAGGAAGCATTGCTTCTGTTTAGAGACCGCTTTCTGAAGAAAAATAAGCAAAACTCAAAGACACCTTTTCTTTATCTTTTTAGCTGCACGGCTTCTGTCCTGTCTGTTTGTATTTCTTATTGCCTGTCCTAGATTGATCGCCTAGGAGGACTCCCTTTTCTCTTCTGTCCATCTTTCTATTCCTCCTCCCCGAATTATGGAAGTGAAGATATGTTAATTCTATGTAGTTCCTGTTTTGTTTTTTAGGTATCTTTTCATCTCCCTGGTAATAGTACTAGAAACACTTGTAGGAACTCATGTATGTATATTTAATTGCTGTGGATCTAGTGAGTTAGCAATGGTACAGGAACAAGAGAGAGCCAAGGCTCAGGACTTGCTTCAGCTGAAGTAAGTTGCGCCTCCCCCAATACTAAAAGCAAGTGACGTTTTATAATATCCCTGAGAAAACTTGTGTGATAAATATTAACAGATAAAAACATGCAGGACAGGTGTCCTGTTGTAAACAGAGGCACCTGAAGCTACAATCATGAGGAGGGTGGGGGTGGCAAGTGCCCCATCACTTTTTTCGGCATCTCAAAAATACCCTTTGAGCTGCAGCCAAAGAAAAACTTCACTCCCCTCCTCCTTTGCAGGAGCCCCCCCCCACATTATTGTCTTGTCTTGTCTGCTAACTTTAACTGTATCAGTTTGCAACTGTTTAACAGCCCTCCCAGCCAGCCCAATCCCGAAACAATAGGACTACCTAGCTCAGAGACAGATAGCTGTCACCAGCACTTAACACCTCTTTGGGGATTGTGGCACTGTGCTTTGAGGTTTTGGGTCAGCAGCCAAGCATTCTGTGACTACTAGACCCATAGTCCCATCAGTGTCAGAAGAAGCACAGCACTAATTTGTATGCTGATGTAGTCCATCCTACAGTGCTGAGCCATTGCTTGGCTGAGATAATGACTAAATGGGCTCTAACTGGTTGTGTCTCAATCCAGGCAAACCAGAGGTCTTGGTTGTTGAACCTAGTCGCTGGGGCTTGTCTGTTGCTGAGAATATCCTTAGTACCATCCCTGTACTGGGTGGTCAACCCCTCGCAGCAGTTTGTGCGGTTAGAGCTCTGGAGGTCATTTTGGAAGATGGACTGACATATGAACAGCAGGTGTCTTCTGTTGTCTGATCAGGCTTCTTCAACTTCCGTGTAAAATTGGCCAAACTCTTGCACTATTTTGTGTGGGGCCACCCTCAATGTTCCATCAACTTGAGAGGTAAGTGCTTGGATTATCCTAGATGCCTCTTGCTGTTTAAGACGGAGGGCCAGAAGGTGGCCTGCCTTGTCATCTTGGTCCAGATACTTGGAATGACTTTTGAGAATAGCGTATTCAGCTTTCTCTCTCAACACCTCCGCATATTGATGTCTGAGTTTAGCAAGGTCTGTCTGCTTGACCTCAGAGGAATCCAAGGACAGATCCTGCTCAAGGGAGCCTATTCTGGCCAACAGGTCCTGTATTGTAGCTTCCTGTTTTCTATTCTGGGTAGCTGCAATACGGATAAACTCCCCCCTCAGGAGGCACTTAAGGGAGCTCCATACTTTGTCATAGTCAAGAATAGATGTAGCATTCTGATCCATGAACTGGCTAACAGACGTTTTGATTCTTTTTAATATCTGGGGGTCTTTTAGGAGCAGTGTATTAAGTTTCCGAATGTGGTCTCATTTTATGTTTGGGAGAGAGGTATACTCAAGCCAAACCGGGGAGTGATCAGATAAGACCCGAGCTGAGATCCCACTATCCAGAACCCCAAGCAGGGAGCTAGTGCTGATTAACAAAAAAATCTATGTGGGAGTGCGATTTGTGAACTGGGGAGTAGAATGTAAACTCACATGCATCTGGGTGTATGGGTCACATAGCCCACCCATTGCAAGGAAATTGTGCAGAGCTAGTTGGGTAGGGGAAGGCCGGGCATAAAGATGGTTAGACCTGTCCAGGTCCATAGTGAGAGTTACATTCCAATCCGCTGCAAGTATTACTGAAATGTGGAAATATGGAGCAATGAGAGTGGTCAAGTGGGAGATAAAATCAGGTGCGGGAATATTGGGACCATAAATACACCCTAACAGTATTTTCAATTGCTCTAGAACCCCGTGGAGTAGTATGTAGTGACCAGAAGAGTCTACTATACTATGCTTGATGCTGAAATTAATCCCCTTAAAGAACATAATTGCTACCCCTCTCCGTTGAGTAGAGTTGCCTGTCGTAAAGACTTGCCCCACATTCTGCCATCTAAAAAGCAAGTTCTCTGTGGCCAGGAGGTGGGTTTCCTGCAGGAAGGCAACTCCACAGTGGAGCAAGATAAGATGCTTAATGACTTGGTATCTTTTCCCTCTCGCTCTAGCACCTTTAATGTTCCATGAGATAAATTTCATGTGCATAAGGTATTATCTAGTGGACCCATTAATGGTAAGATATTTAACATGCAAGTGGCAGAAGGACAGTATAAATGCAAATTCCTTGTCTCCATTTCCAATTCCCCCTTAACCCCTCCACTAACCAAAGCCTCTCCCTCCCTAGCCCTCTCCACCGCCCTGGGTGCAGACAAAAACAGTGTAATACATGAGTGCCGCCCCTTCCCCATACCATAATGCCACAAAAGACTCCTCAAAGCTGACCCAATACCCCCCAGAACCCTAATAAGACCCCAACAACCCCCAGTCCTAAAGACTGGTCTTCTATCACATTCCTGGTCACGATGAGACACATCCCTCCCCATATAGACAGCCCACAAGCCTCCCCCACTCTCCTCCAAAACCTATGCCAACCCATTCACCTATTGTACATGAACATTAACATTGATATCCTCGTAATTTGAACTGCAAACCATTGTGCAAACAAACATTAAGCACTAGCTAAAGCACACAAGCATCCTAAAATGTCCATCTAGGCGCTACCTTAAGCATATCCCCATCAGGTGCTCCATATAGTATAACTTAATCCAACAAGCTTGATATAAATGAAAAAAGAATATGCCTGTAACCATGCAGACTACAAGTACATAACTCATGGCAGCCTTATTCTGCAAGAGAACTCCTATGGGTGCCATGACAAAACAACTGGCCTCGAGGAGTAGAAAAGGGGGCACCATAAAAACGATAAGGCAGAAATAATTTACATAGGGGGACCCATGTGAGGCTAATGGAAACTGAGCAAGACAGTTATGAACAAATAACAGTGATGTCTTCATAAACGACCTCGGGACCAGTCCTATAGATAATGACAGGGTTAGTATATGATTCTCAGGCTAGTAATCAGCAGGCCTGATAACATAATCCTAGAAGAAGACCAGAAAAAAAAAAAGAAAAAGAGTCCCTGTATTTATTTCTTGGTTCTCCGCAAACAGTCCGCCATACCAGTCTCAGGGGTAGGCCCAAGGTGTCCATAGAAGGCGAGGCAAATAGAGAGGACTCTGCTTAGTAAACTGTGGCCCATATCCTATGAAAGGAAGCCATGGCAACGGAAAGGGGGCCCTCAGTTTAGGCCTATGCAGAAGCTTAAGAAATCCTCCTCTAGTGAGGCAATTGCCTAATTTCACCGCCAGGTGAAGTCTTCAATCCATCGGCGCTAAGGATTAAATGGGCCACTAACTTTGTATACAGCACCCAAGTCAGCAAACTAACTCGTCGATCAGAAAACCCTGTACCATCAGAACTTGGCACAAAACAAAGGGAGCTTGTTAGGGGTGGGAGAGAAAAGAATCATATAAGGACATATTTGTACTTCTATTGCTTGCCACATAGTGTTCACTTCACTCCCCCCTTAAATAAATCTGGGTACAGAATTTTGAGTCTTGCAGTGGCCTGTTCACAGGATTCATAACTATGCCAAGTGTCCGTATGCAAGACTTGCAGAGTTGTCGGATACCTCATGTGGAATTTCACCCCTGCAGCAATCAAATTGGACACCACCGGGTGTAATTCTGTCCTCTTTGCCCTCACCGACTTGGGGAGAACTTGTGCAATTCTGATACAGCGCCCCTTCCACTGAAGTTCTTGGAATTCTTTCACCTTATTAAGAATGTGCTGTTTCTCCCAAAAATTGAGCAATTGGAAGATTAAGGGTCATGGGGGAGATCCCAGGGTAGAAGCCAGCCGCAATGACCTGTGCGCACGTTCAACAATGTACTCGGGCCCATGTGGAGAAGAGCAGCAATTTTCTTGCAGAATTTCTGAACAAAAAGCACTGGCGCCGACCCCTCCTCTCCCTCCAGGAGACCAAGAATAACCAGATTGTTTCTGCGGGATCTCCCTTCAAAGTCTTCCAGCTTCCCTTCCATCGACTTAACCCGCTGCCTAAGCTGCACTATCTCTGGATCAAGTCTAGCTCCCCAGTCATACAATGAAGATTCTCACTTCGTTATCTCTGGTACGCCTGGTGAGTAGGTCTAAAGAAGATCTGATGCCTTGCAAATCTTGCACCAGTGTGTTGAGAGTAGCTTTGAGGGGATTCAGCCCTTCCAAAAACTCGGCTTCAGTAAGGGCGGCCTGAGGGGTTGCAGTAGAGGTTGCCCCAGAGGCCTGCGACTTTGAGCGCTTTGCCATTTTCTCTTTCACCGGTGTTGTGGGGGGGTATGCCGTGGGAGCGAGACCCTCATTTCTACCTCCATATTTGTGATAGAGCTTATGCTGCAGGATGGTAGAAGTGTTCAACAAATCCCGACTAGCCGAAACAGGTATTTTTGTTAAGTTAGCACAATTGTAAGTTGAGTTTTTGAGCTATAGAAGCAGGAGCGGCAGAAGGCATGTCTGCTCAGGTAGCCATGACGTGTCAAACCCCCATTCTATATTCTTTCTAGGGGCATCAGTACCATTTTAACTATCCCTGGACACTCAGTATTTATAGGGGCATCAGCGCTTTATACCATAAAGCGCGATATGTGCTAAAATCATTTGCACTCGTGAGAGCAGTGTATAATGCTAACGTGCATAGTGGGGGGGAGTTCTAAAGAAGTCGGGACAGTAAAGGGAGTAAGAATGTCAGGTGGGTCACCCTGACCTGAAAATAAAGGAAAGAAGAGAAAAGGAAGATGACAGGAAAGAGTGAGAGAAATGGTGGTGGGGGGCTGGCACATCGTCTTGTTATTTGACAGGGTTATTGCACATAACAGGAGCTCCCTGTTACATGGGGCAAGTCCTAAGGTGGTAGGCAATACAAGGTAGCCCAACTTGGTACACACATTTGGTTTCCAGTTGTGCTGTAGAGAAATTCAATTGGGGCTAAAAGGGGAACTTGAATTTGTGTTCCAGTTCAAGGTGGGTGGTCTTTGTTCTCATTTCAGAGGTGAGCCTTTTGGTTCAGGGCCTCAACAGGAAGGACACGATACCCACAATATAAAAATCAAAGGATTGGGTTTCCATGCAAGAACTTACCTATAGACTGTAAGAGTTTTAGCTCAGGTTTCCAGATAGCATAATCTGGTGGGTAAAGGCTAGGAATCTGATTGGGTATTTAGGATTAATAGAAATTGGAGGGCATGGATGGATTTTCTTACTCCGGTGTGCTACAGACCTAGATACAAACTACAATATAATGGTCTTTACTTTCTCAAGCTAAGTGTAAAAATGGTATCTAGTGACTGCACAGAGAGAAAATGTAGAGAAATAACCTATTACCTGGGGTCTTTGTAGTGATGGTGATGTTGTCCAACATTCCTAGGTGTTCTCTGAGGGTGGAACACCTTTACTCTCTCCCATGGTCTTTGTGGATAGTGATGGATAATGCATATGAAACCAGCTGCTGTGCTAGAACTGGTTCCCTCTTAAGCAGGGGTAGGTGGCAGGGTGGCCCTGCCATTATTTTGTGATTTATAAATAAGGGCCCAGTGTTATGAATTGTAAATAGTACTGCCGTGATAAGGCCTTCCCTAAGGCGATGGTTAGTTAGTATAGGAAGCATTGCTTCTGTTTAGGGACCGCTTGCTGAAGAAAAATAAGCAAAACTGAAAGACACCTTTTCTTTATCTTTTTAGCTGCACGGCTTCTGTCCTGTCTGTCTGTATTTCTTACTGCCTGTCCTGGACTGGTCGCTCAGGAGGACTTCCTTGTCTCTTCTCTCCATCTTTCTATCCCCCCCTCCCGAATTATGGAAGTGAAGACATGTTAATTCCATGTAGTTCCTGTTTTGTTCTTTAGGTATCTTTTCATCTCCCTGGTAATAGTACTAGAAACACTTGTAGGAACTCATGTATGTATATTTAATTACTGTGGATCTAGTGGGTTAGCACAGGAACAAGAGAGAGCCAAGGCTCAGGACTTGCTTTAGCTGAAGTGAGTTGCCCCCCCAATACTAAAAGCAAGTAACCTTTTATAATATCCCTGATAAGACTTGTGTAATAAATATTAACAGATAAAAACATGCAGGACAGGTGTCCTGTTATAAACAGGGGCACCTGAAGCTACAGTCATGAGGGGGTGGGGTGGCAAGTGCCCCATCACTTTTTTCGGCATCTCAAAATACCCTTTGAGCGGCAGCCAAAGAAAAACTTCACTCCTCTCCTTTGCAGGAGCCCCCCCACATTATTGTCTTGTCTTGTCTGTTAACTTTAACTGTATCAGTTTGCAACTGTTTAACAGCCTCCCCAGCCAGCCCAACTCAGAAACAATAGGACTCCTAGCTCAGAGACAGATAGCTGTCACCAGCACTTAACACCTCTTTGGGGATTGTGGCACTGTGCTTTGAAGTTTTGGGTCAGCAGCCAAGCATTCTGTGACTACTAGACCCATAGTCCCATCAGTGTCAGAAGAAGCACAGCACTAATTTGTATGCTGATGTAGTCCATCCTACAGTGCTGAGCCATTGCTTGGCTGAGATAATGACTAAATGGGCTCTAACTGGTTGTGTCTCAATCCAGGCAAACCAGAGGTCTTGGTTGTTGAACCTAGTTGCTGGGGCTTGTCTGTTGCTGAGAATATCCTTAGTACCATCCCTGTACTGGGTGGTCAACCCCTCGCAGCAGTTTGTGCGGTTAGAGCTCTGGGGGTCATTTTGGAAGACGGACTGACATAAGAACAGCAGGTGTCTTCTGTTGTCTGATCTGGCTTCTTCCAC
Source organism: Neoceratodus forsteri (assembly GCA_016271365.2). Taxonomy (NCBI): domain Eukaryota; kingdom Metazoa; phylum Chordata; order Ceratodontiformes; family Ceratodontidae; genus Neoceratodus; species Neoceratodus forsteri. The sequence continues at coordinate 1,515,707,584 of CM057452.1, read as the reverse complement.
ACCCGGAACATCACCAGGATCCGGCCATACACAGCTCAGGATGACCTAATGATGATTATACATGTTTTTGTCACCACAAGGTTAGATTACTGTAATGCTCTATACACCTAGGGTTATCTGGAGGTCTGATGCATCGACTGCAGTTGGCTCAGAATGCTGCGGCTCGGATGTTGGTGGGTTCTTCACTGTAAGGACCACATCCATCTGGTTTTGCGTGCCTTGCACTGGTTGCCTTTGTGGTTGTACATCATCTTCAAGATCAGTTTGTTGACATACAAGGCCCTACGTGGTCTGGGACCAGACTACTTTAAAGAGCTCCTGATTTCCTACCAACCAGTCCGCCCTCTCTGCTCCACCGAAGCTGGTCTGTTGGTGGTCCCAACGTCAAGGCTTACGTCATCAGGTGATAGAGCCCTTGGTATGGCGGACCCTATTATCTGGAATACAGTCCCATATTATATTTGTCCAACTGACATGGCAAAGGCTTTCAAAGCCTCACTGAAAACTTTTTGATTTGATTTGAAGCTTTTAATCTGACGTGATTTGTTTTCGGCGATGGTTTGATTTGTATTTTTATTTGTTGTTGGTTTTACTTTTTGTAAAGCACTCAGAGCCCTTGCTGAATTGAGCGCTATATAAATAAAATTTGCCTTGCCTATGCTGATTGGCCATGGTATCAGCAGGGGCTTTGAAAGGGGACTGAATGACCGGCCCGGTGGTGCTGAGGGTTGAGGCGCTGGATGCCACACCTTGCGTCATGCTGGCGACCCGGGTTCGGGAACAAGCCTGGGTCAGCAGGGGAGAGAGAGGATTGAGCGTCTGAGGGACAGCTCTCCTCTCCCGGGAGGTAGGGGGGCATTCACCTGGTGCTTGGCTGGCCACTGGTGGAGGCCAGAGGAACAGCAAGTGCAGGAGTATGTACAAGAGAGGGCCGGGAGTGGCAGTCGTCAGTGTAACGCCTTGACATCAGGACACCGGCCACTTCCTCAGAAAGGGGAAAAATGCCACCAGAGCACGGGTAGATGGAGCACCCAATACCAACCCTAATGATGACTGCCTGCCTGACCACCGGGGGGACACGATGAGACATTGAAGCATCGGGATATCTGGGTCCCATCCCATACCCGCCTGGGGGGTATAGCCATGGCTCCATGAGGGAGCTCCTGGGGAACCAGGTAAGGCAAGTCGCGGGGTGGTGGATGGTGTCTCCTGAAGAAACGTAGCTCTGGGGTGAGAAGGTGGATAAATAGAAAGTAAAAAAAAAAAAGAAAAGGGACTGAATGTTTGCCCAAATTGTTACTGCAGCAACAGAGGTTGAAGGGCTATCCTAATTCCCAAACTTCATTAGTGACCTGGGGGAGGTTCAGAGGAGCAGATTAGTGAAGGTCCTACACAGCAGCACTCAGAGTCTAGAGGACCCAAAGCAGGAGTGAGCAAGATGAGTGACCCACCAGGTGACAAGACCAGCAGGGAGGAAACAGCTGCATTCAGGACCAAGCTGATCGGAGGACCTAGAGACAAGCAGCAAGGATTCTGTTCAGCACTCGTCAGCTATCAGGATGCAGACCAGAGAAGAGGCTGGTGACTAAAGGAGAAACAGGAGGACCAAGACTGATTACCAAGAAAAGTTGACAGACTGAGAACCCCCGAAAAGACTCCACAGCAATCACAAAACTTGCCACCATACTTGGTATGTAGTGCAAAACTAAAAAAAGGCAAAGACAGGAGTATGCCACAAAAACAAGTTCATTGGCAGGTAGTGAGTGGACACATAGTTGGAGCTTACTTGCTCCCCCACCCGCCACACACACAAAGTTAAACTTGTTTAACTCAAGTCCTTCCAAGTCTAGTAATGCTGCTACTGACCAGTCTGCAATGTAAAGCAAAAAAAAGTCTTACATTATTACATCCCCATTTATTTTCTTTTTATCATGATATTCTTTTCTCCTCTGCGGAGCGGCCATGTTGGTCATCCAGCCGCCGGCACCCGCACCCGGGTCTGGTCTGCAATACGCTCTCCTCCACACAGGCTGGCCAACACCTGGGGGGCACACCTCTCTAGGTCCAGGGGTGCAGCGCACGGCCAGCAGCCGCCACGACCACCCTACAATTTTCCACCAGATTTTCACCCCCTGGAGCTGGACGTGCAATGACATCGGAGCACTAATGTGCAGATGCCCATCGAGCTCCAGCCCTCAGTTGCACACCGCTGCTGTAGTGTGCCTGACTTCTGTCAGGTGCCACTGCAGAGCAACACAAACCCCTGCACCCTCCCCAGAGAGGGGAGAGCAGTCACAGGATGCTCCATCCTCCCTCACCCCTGCCAACCCCTGGTGTCCCGGGTCCGTTCCTGAACCCGGGTTGCCAGCGTAGCATGAGGTGTGGCGTCCAGCACCTCAACGCTCAGCGCCACCGGGCCGTAGAGTCCCATTTATTTTCAGTATGACTTATAGTACCTTTGCCACATGCTGAATTGCCTTAGCTTACTGTCACAAATGCACTCCGCAGGTCAGGCCCTCTGCTCCCACAGTGCCAACCTCAGAGCGCAATAGTGTGAACAGGTAACAGACAGGGTAACCCTCCTGCCTGCTTTTGGGTCTGAATCACCTTTAGTCTCAAGTTCTGGGGGGATTCAAACTGAGAACCTTATGCTAGCATACCCAAATGTACAGGCTCAGATAATATTCTCTTCGCGGGGATGCAATATATCTTTCGCCTAAGGGCACCTAACCAGGTATCCAAAATGAACCCTTAAAACTCTATAAGAGACCTTAGGTATATTCTTACTTTTTACCAAGCTTACTAACACCATCAAGCTATTGAACAGTTGTCAGACTTAACTACATATACATCTCATGCAAAAAGAGCTGACAGACACCCAGGCAGTCTTTCAAAGAAAAGGTTCTTTACTAAAAAATGATAAAAATATGAAAAAAATGTAAACACAGAACAATATCTCAAAGAGCTCACAATCACATAAAAGAACAAAGGAAAATTACAAAGCGAAACTCCTACCACAATACATTTAGGTTCATAGGAGTGTACGAGCAATGAAGGCATATGTAAGGATGCCCATTGTATGCTCGCCACCCATATGCCCTATGGGTGGAAATCAAATGTTTTGTTTCCCGTATGTTTATCCAATCTTTGCTTAAAGGTATTTAAATTATCACTATTAACAACACTTACAGGTAAGTTATTCCACAAACCCACAACTCTCTGTGTGAAAAATAGACCTTCTAGTGGATATACATTTTTCTCCAATGAGTTTATAACCATGACTCCTAGTTGATTTGACGTTGGAGCAGTAGTAAGTCCAATTGTGGTTCTTAAATAATCATTTTTAAGGTTTGATATACCAATATTAAGTCACCCTTATTTGTCTGTTTTTTACAGAAAATAGGTTAAGTTTTTAATCTATCTTCGTAACTATTACTATGTAAAGATTATACTTTTTAGTGAATTTACGCTGAACACCCTCAGCGAGTTTTAAACCCCTTATAGAAGTTAGTGCACAAAATTGAGAGCAGTATTCCAAGTGGGGACATACCAGACTGGTGTAGAGTGGCATAATAACCTTGGAGTCTCTACTTTTGATATTTCTTAAAACAGAGCCAATTATTTAATTAAATTTTTTAACTTTAATTATATTATTTTTTTCGAAAGTTAAATTATCTGAGATTTTGACACCCAAATCCTTTTCTTCCAAAATACTTTTTAGATAAACATTGTTTAAGGAATAATTGAAGGATGTTATTTTGGCCAAATGTAAGACTTTACATTTGTCAACATTAAAAACATACCATAAGCCTTGCCTAGTTTGATAGGTTGTTTAAATGATTTTGTATGGAGCATTTATCATGAAAGGTGCTTACCAAACTACCCATTTTACAGTCATCAGCATATTTTGCAACCCATATCTTATCAGTAGTAGGCAGTGTAGAGACCATAATATTAAACAGTATCAGACCCAGGACGAGCCCTGGGGAACACCACTAGTCACCACACCCGTCGCAGACAGATGACCCTTGACTGATACCTGTTGAGTTCTGTTTTCCAACCATGACTGTATCCAGTTTATAATATTAGGTTGCAACTTAATTTTGACCAATTCTTGTAGTAAGACTTTATGTGATACTTTATCAAAAGCTTTGGAAAAATCCAAAAATATTACATCTACCAGAATACCCAAGTCCAAGGCAGCGTTTATTGGTTCAAAAACATGTAGTAGGTTGGTCAAAACTGATCTTTCAGTCACAAAACCATGTTGAAAGATATCTACTATTTTATCTCTTTCTAAATGATCTATAATATGGGCTTTAAGCAATCTTTCCATAATTTTGCCTATGATGGAAGTCAGGCTGATGGGCCGATAATTACATAGATACATAGATACATAGACAGTGTCGGCAGATAAGGGCCTATAGCCCACCCAGTCTGCCCATTTGAGCTTGTAAGTTCAGTTTATGTTTCCCTAGAAGTCTCATTGCCCCTTACCCCTGACCTCCAGAATTCCTTTATGTCTACCCCATGCATTCTTAAATCCTGATTGTTTTAGTTCCCCCACCACTTCCTCTGGCAGGGTGTTCCACTTGTCCACCACTTGCTCTGTGAAGAAATTCTTCCTCATGTTTCCTTGAATCGTCCCTCCTCCAACTTCATCCCATGCCCTCTAGTCCTGGAACATCTTTTTCACTTAAAAATAGTGTATTCCTGCACCCTGTTCCTCCCTGTGAGATACTTGTATGTCTCTATCATATCCCTCTCCTCCTCTCCTCCAGGGAGTACATGTTCGTTCCTTCAATCTGTCTTCATAGGACTTGTGATGCAATCCATGCACCATCTTTGTTGCCCTCTGAACCTTCTCACTCCTGTCTATGTCCTACGTAGGTATGGTCTCCAGAACTGTACACTGTACTCCAGGTGGTGCCTCACTAGTGTCTTGTACAGCGGAATTATGACCTCCTTTCCTGCTGGTGATGCCCCTGCCTATACATCCCAGCATCCTATTTGCTTTACCTGCTGCCTTGTCGGACTGTTTCCCTACCTTGAGGTCATCAGAGATGATAACCCCAAGATCCCTTTCCTGCTCAGTGCATGCTATCTCTCACCCCCCAACTGATATATATGTGCCTGGTTTTTGTGCCCCATATGCATTACCTTGCACTCTTTGCATTGAATTTTCAACTGCCAAACCCCTGACCATTCTTCAAGTTTCTGCAGGTCCTTCTCATTCTGTCTGCATCCTCTGGTGTGTCTACTCTGTTACAGAGCTTTGTGTCATCAGCTAACAGTGAAATTCTGCCTTCTAGGTCCTGTGCAATGTCACTGATGAAGATGTTGAATAGGACCGTCCCAGCACTGATCTCTGTGGTACCCCACTGGTCACTCTTCCCTCTGTGGAGTGACAGCCATTTACCACCACCCTCTGTGTCCTGCCACCCAGCCAGTTACCTACCCACCACACTACTGTCCTGCCCACACCCATAGTCTCCAGTTTGTGTAATAGTTCTATGTGGCACAGTGTCAAAGGCCTTGTTGAAGTCCAGATAGGCCATGTCCACTGCCCTCCCCGATCCACCTCCCGAGTCACCCAGTCAAAAATTCAATGAGTTTGGTCTGACATGACCTCCTGGTGAAACCATGCTGCCTTGGGTCCTGTAGTCCATTGACAACCAGATGTTCCACCAATCTCTCCTTCAGTAGTGCTTCCATGATCTTCCCCACTACCGAGGTGAGGCTGACTGGTCTGTAGTTCTCTGCTTCCTCTTTGTTCCCGCTTTTGTATAAGGGGACTACATCTGCTGTCCTCCAGTCTTTGGGTACCTCCCCTGTTTCCAGTGATCAGCTAAACAGGATAGCCAGAGGTTCAGCCACCACCTCTCTTAGTTTGTTAGGGTCATGTCTGGATCCACCCTTATATATGGGTGTAACTATAGCCTCCCTTCAAGCCTGAACAACTTTACCTTCTCTGATTGATGAATTAAATAACACGGCTAGAGGACCAGAAATTGAATGACTAATTTTTTGTAAAAATCTGGGTGGAATACCATCAGGACCAGGAGAGCTGTTTGATTTTAAAGATTTAATTTGTTTTGCAACCTCCATTTTTGTAAAAACAGGAAAACTAGAATTATTTACTAGAAGAGGCATATTTGCAGCTTCCTTAGTTTTGAAAACTTTTAGAAATGTCTCATTTAGAATTGTAGCAGTAGTTGTTTCATCTAAAATTGGTATATCATTGATGTTAAAGGGTCCAATTGTATGATTTCTTTCTTTCATGGAACCAATATAATTATAAAATTGTTTTTTGTTGTCTTTAACTTTAGTAACTAAGTTGAATTCAATTTTAGATTTGGATGATTTAATCATGTGTTTTAATTTTTTGCTGGTACTTTTGTATTTTTCCAGGAGACTGTTGGAATTAACTTTTTTATATTTTCTATATAGTTTTCTTTTTTTTTGTAATTGTTTCTTAATTTTTGAGGACCACCAAAGAGGGACACGTTTATTGTTGCAGTACTTCATTCTATAAGGAACCCAATTTGAGAGACAAATATTGATTTTGTTATTAATTAAATCCCAAATTTGTAATAAATTTAGGTTATTTAGTTCCGTCTCCCAATTCCATTTAGATAAAAATCATTTATTTTTTTATAGTTTGCTTTATTAAAGTTTTTGATTTTAGTAATGCCATTTGTGCTTGGAAAGTCTGCTATGTATTCATAATTGACCATGCAATGACCACTATCACCCAGAGGAGGAAGTATTTTGATATTATCAATTTTCTCATTAACATTGGTGAGTACAATGTCATGATATTGTTACCACGTGGTAGGTTTATTACCTATTTGTTCTAGGTTAGATTCAAGAAAGTATCCATAAACATCTTTTCAGTATTTGAAGTTGATGTATAATTGTCCCAGTTGACAGTTGGAAGATTGAAATCACCCATCAGTATATAGGAGTATCAATGTGTACCTCAGATATTTCTTCTATTAAACTTTGATTTTCATCTTAGTTAAACTAGGAGATCTATATATTAGCCCAATTACTAGTGGACTACCGGGGAGAAAAATTTTGACCCATAAGCTCTCATTATTGCTTGTTTTAGTTTTAATTGTGTTTGCTTTCAAGTGTTCATCAATGTATAATACAACACCTCCTCCCTTTTTATTTTCATTTCAGTTTTTGTAAAACTTATTATATCCCTGTATGTCAGTGTTCCAGTCTTCATCCTTATACCAAGTTTCAGTAACTCCACAAATTGATATTTTTTGTGCTTAAAGGATGTAAGTAAGTTCTTCTTTTTTGTTGAGTAGACTTCTGGCATTAGTTAATATAATATTTATATTTGGTTTAGAAATGACACCAGTAGTGTTCATTTGGGGGAATTTACTGGTTGATTATGGATGCAGGGTTTGAAGAATAGTTCAAAATTGAGGTTCAAGAGTTGTATCTAGAACATACAACTCCCCTTGCTGGAAGTTTAAACAACTATTGATAGAATGCACTATGCTTTTGCCCAATAGCTCTACTACCCCTCCTGCTGAGATGGAGTCCGTCCCAACAATAGAGGTTTGATTTACCATAAAAGTCCTCCCAGTGAGTTATACATTGTATATCTTGTTTAAGACACCAAATATCTCAACCAATTATTTATTTCTCTCATTTTACATTGCTGGGAAAGATTTGTTCTTGGAATAGGCAAGATTTCAGATAGGACTACCTCACATCCTAAATCCAATAATTTGTTTGTTAATGCAACATAATCTTCTTTTAGTTTTTGAGAAGAATCCTTTAGAACATTGTTGACTCCTATGTGAACTATTACCAAAGGTTTAAAACCTGAGTTTTGTAAGATGTTGCTGGACATCTCTGTGATGTCAGTAATGCCAGCACCCCTGAAGCTTGAAAGAGTTCTATTTGTGTTGTCAGGGTTGCAAATGATTCTAATTTTTAGATTTTTGCTATCTAAGGAATTACCTCTGGAAGTGCTTTTAGTTAGGTCAGAGAACTATTTTTCTCTCGGAGTCCCAAAATAATATGACATACATTTGAGACACAAGTATCAGTTTAAACTCTGTGTCTCCACAACCCTTCTGTGAGTCATCTAGCTCCTTCTTTTAGAATATAAAATTACAAACATGATTTCCTACCAGAAGGCATTTTAAATAATGTGAACATCAGCAAAAACCCATTTCCCAAATTATGAGTCTTTGATCAACCAGTTCCTTTGAGGTTTACAACCTTGCAATCCATCACCAGGTGTGAGATAGCCAACAGGAATCAGCTAAATGACATCCTTTCCTGATGTAATAAAATTTGTATTTAAGTTCTAACTTCAAAAGCAGCAGCAGGTGATGAAGGTTATAAACTGTCTCTCCAGAAGGATGTTCCAATTAACTGTTTCCTTCTGGTCTGTTTGTTTACTTCCTGGTTTTCAGATACTGACACTTAAAGTTACAGGCCAAATCTCACAGACTGACATTTCATACACTGACCATTTATTTATAATACCAATGTCATACAATAATCATAACCAGCTGGCCAAGCGTCACAATCCTCACCACCTAGACTGAATTTGGGGGCTCTATCCTCTGCATGGGATGAGCTCCCTAAGTCAGTTCGCTTCTCATATAGACGTGACAAACCATCTGCGTTCTGACTGGTTGCTCCAGCCCTATGTAAGATCATCATGTCATACCCTTCCAAGGAAAGACTCCATCTTAATAGTCTACCATTAGTTTTCCCCACTTGTGTCAGCCAAACCAGGAGGCTATGGTCAGTTTGTACCTCAAAATACTGCCCATATAAGTATGGCTCTAACTTCTTTAGGGCCTACACTATGGCAAGACACTGTTTTTCTACAGTAGAGTAAGCCTGCTCTCTGGGAAGTAATGTTTTACCCAGGTACACTACGGGGTGATCTTTCCCCTTGGTTGGATGTCTGACTCACTATTGCCCCAATACCCACATCTGAGGCATCAGTCTGGACTATAAAGGGTCTGCTATAGTCAGGACTTGTCAATACAGGAACACTGCACAGTGCCTCCTTCAGTCTGGTAAAGGCTTTTTCACAGGCTGGTTCCAGGTAATTTTCTTAGGCATCTTTTTCTTTACCAGGTCAGATAGGGGAGCAGCCAGGGCACTGTAATTGGGTACAAATTTCCCATAATCCTGCTTGTCCCTAGGAAACTCTCTGACCTGCTTCTGCATTTCTGGTCTGGGCCATGCCTTGATCACCTTTATTTTTACTTGGTTGGGACAGAGCTGTCCCCGGCCTACAACATGCCCAAGGTTTGCCAATTCAGCCATGGCCACCTGGCACTTCTCAGCTTTGACAGTGAGCCCGGCCCTCTGTATCCTGCCCAGCACTTCCCTAAGGTGGGACAGGTGTTCCTCTCAGCTGGCACTAAACATGGCAGTGTCACCCAGGTACGCCACGGGGTACTCCTCAGCACCATTCAACACCTGGTTCATCAACCTTTGGAAAGTGGCTTGGGCGTTCTTCATGCCGAAAGGCATTACTTTAAATTCAAATGAGCCTATCGGAGTGATGAAGGCTGAGCTCTCCCTAGCTCTGTCAGTTAACTCTACCTGCCAATACCCCTTTGTCACGTCAATAGTTGCAAGGTAGATCGCCCCTTCCAACTTGTCCAGGAGTTCGTCCATCTGGGGCACCAGGTGGGCGTCTGACTTCGTGACTGCATTCAGTCCATGATAGTCCACACAGAAATGAGTAGAGCCATTTGGCTTGGGCACAAGGACTACGGGTGAGGTCCAGGGGCTGTGGACTCTCTGGATTACCCCTAAATCCAGCATTTCCTCCACCTCCCTTCTAATGTCCTTTTGGACAGCCTTTGACACCTGATATGCTGCCTGCTGTATGGGCACCTGTGTCCCTGTCTCTACATCATGCATCGCTAAGGGGGTTAGTCCAGGCTTGGCGCTAAACATTGGGGCAAAGTCTGCTAAAACCTCCCTTACCTCATGGAAAATCATGTACACAAATACTCACAGTCTGGGAAACAAGATCCCAGACCTGCAGGCAATAATGACAGAGGCTAAACTGGACATAGTAGCGATTAGCGAGATGTCATTTACCAGTAACCACACTTGTCAGACTTCAGTACCTGGCTATGTACTGTTCAGAAGAGACTGAGGTGCAAAAGGGTGGTGGTGGAGTGGCCCTGTTTGTCAAAGAAAATATCAAAGCTACACAAATTTAGAATACACATAAGGAGCCAGAAGAACTGTGGGTCACCCTGGAAACACGAAATGGGACAGCCATAAGAGCTAGGGTTGTCTACAGGCCCCCAGACCAGGGGGATGACATAGACCCATTATTGTTAGAAAATATACAAAACATAACAGCTAAAGGGAAGGTTCTGATAATGGGAGACTTCAACGTGCCAGATACAGACTGGTCAATACCAGCAGGCACATCTGCCAGAACTAGACACATGGTGGATTCCCTGTAGGGGGAGGGCCTCAAACAACTGGTACAACAACCCACAAGAGACAGGGCTATCCTAGATCAAGTACTGACTAACAGGGAAAGGATCACAGATCTCCAGGTAGAAGGTCACCTGGGGGCCAGTGACCATCACATGGTATGGTTCAGTTTGGCCATTGCAACTAAATCATCCCATTCCAAGGCAAAATATGGGACTTCAGAGGAGCTGACTTTGATAAGATGACCAACAGAGTTAAGCTAGCCCTGGCAAAAAGAAATACAGGTGAGGGGGTACAGGCAAAGTGGGCAAGCATTAAGGATGCAATACAGGAAGCAACATCCCATTGTGTTAGAGAGAAAAGGAAGTGCAAAAGGAGAAGGAAACCACTTTGGTTCTCAAAAACAGTAGCAGAAAAGGTCAAGAGCCAAAAGGCTGGCCTTCAGGAAATAAAAGGAACACAGCAAGGGATGAAGATAGGGGAAGATACCAAACTTCCCCAAGGGAAGCAGGAAGGCAGTAAGGCAAAAAAGGCCCAAACCGAGGAAACACTAGCACGTAACAGTAAAAGAAGGGACAAGACTTTCCATAGATACTTGTAAAGGAGAAAGTCCAGAGGTACTGCTAAGATCAAAGGAGATAAGGCATTTGTGGAGGAGGTGAACCATGTAAAAGCATCTATCCTAAATAGATACTTCTGCTTAGTATTTACTGAAGAGAAGGTAGGGCAGGGCCCACAGCTCAGCACCATGGACATGGGGGAAGGAGGTGAGCACCAGTCCCTTCACAAAAGAAAGGGTCCTACAAAGAGCTCGGGATAAGCTCAGGTGTACAAAGGCAATGGGACCCGATGGCCAAGCATTCCATGGTGTACTAAAGGAGCTAAGGGTGGAACTAGCAGAGCAATTATCAGAACTGGTTCTCAGTGAGTCTCTGTGCACAGAGAGGTCCCAGAAGACTGGAGAAGGGTTTATGTGATCCCGCCTCCACAAGAGTGGTAGCAGGAGGAGGCAGAGAACTACAGACCTGTCAGACCTACCTCAGTAGTGGACAAGATTATGGAGGCACTCCTTAAGGAAAGGATAGTGCAACACCTGGAATCCATAGGAGCATAGGATCCAAGACAGCATGGGTTTACAAAAGGAAGGTCCTGTCAAACTAATCTCTTAGATTTCTTTGACTGGGTAACCAGAGTGGTGGACCAAGTGGGAGCAGTTGACTTCAGCAAAGCTTTCGATACTGTTCCACACAGAAGATTGATTAATAAGCTGGGTAGGCTCGGGGTGGGTCAGAAGTTGGTCAACTGGGTGGCAAACTGGTTGACGGGCAGAAAACAGAGAGTGGTGGTAAACAGTTTACAGTCAGAAGAGATGTGTGTCCCAAGTGGGGTACCTCAGGGATCAGTCCTGGGGCCAGTCCTCTTCAATATCTTCATCAGTGACATTGCAGATGGACTGGAGGGTAAGGTTTGTCTGTTTGCAGATGACACCAAGATCTGCAACAGAGTAGATAATCCAGATGGGGTGGGCAGAATGAGAAGAGATAGTACAGTTACGTAGGAACTTACCGTAACAGTAGATCTTCGAGAGAGGTTTCTTCAGTAGGTCATCAGATATAGGACTGGCGCCACTCATGCCGGGGCCACATGGCAGATTTCTAGCAATACCTGATGGGGACGCCACCCGATGTCACGTGACTGACATCAGCGTGACTGTACATAGTGGGCGGTCCCCATGCCCGCCCTCCAGTTCTCCCGCTGGAGCCAGGAAGAGGCCTGACAGCAGGATCAAACAAGATTTGGAGTCCCTGTAAAAATAGAAAATGAGGGGAAGGAGGGAGGGAGAAATATGACCTACTGAAGAAACCTCTCTCGAAGATCTACTGTTACGGTAAGTTGCTGCATAACTGTACTATCTTACATCAAGAGGGTTCCTTCAGTAGGTCATCACATATAGGACACAGTCCCAAGCAGTCCCTCCAAGGAGAGACTGAGAGAAACTAGGGAGGAGGAAAACTAACTTCAACGGAAAAACTGGAATCCAGAATGGATCCAGTCTAGGACAGAAGGCCCTGCAGGATGGCTAGGCCAAAGCCAGTCCTCCGCCTAGAAGCAATGTCCAGACTGTAATGCTTGGTAAAGGTATGGACAGAACTCCAAGTAGTGGCAGCACAAATGTCGGCCACCAAAATGTTCCGTAGGAAGGCCATGGAGGCAGCCATGCCCCTAGTAGAATGACCTCTAATAGAACCCGGCAGAGGCTTTTCGTACTTCTGGTAACAGAATCTAATGCAGTTGCCTAACCACTTGGACAGGCCCTGCTTAGAAACTGGTTTGCCCTTTGATCTCGGGGCAAAGGAAACAAACAACTGGTCACAAGAGCGGAACTCTTTGGTCCGGTGGGTGTAATCGGAGAACTGGCTGAGGCCCATTGTATGAAGGAGTGCCTCACCCTGTAGAGGGGTGGATAATACACCGGAAGCTCTACTGATTGATTCAGCGTGGCTTCTGACACCACCTTGGGAAGAAACTTCGGATGTGTTCTGAGGACCACCCAGTCCCTATGGAAAATCAGATAGGACTCCTTGCAGACTAGAGCGTGAAGCTCTGAAATCCTTCGGGCTGACATGATAGCCACAAGAAAAAGTGCCTTCTAAGACAAGAAGCGAAAATCACAGCTCATAGCTGGCTCGAAAAGAGGAAGGGTGAGCTTTTCCAGGACGAAGTTCAAGTCCCAAGGCAGAATAGGGCTGCAGATGGGGGGTTTCAGGTGGAGAATCCCTTTCAGAAAGGTTTTTGAGACCTCCAACTGAGCCATGGGTTTACCATCCACTAGCTCGTGGTACGCAGAGATAGCTGAGATATGAACCTTCAAAGAAGAGCAGGACAGACCAGAGTCCGATAAGTGAAGGAGGTACTCCATGACTTGTGGGGCCGAGTAAGAGAAGGGGTTCCAACCCTTAGTGGTCACCCAAATGGAAAACCGCTTCCACTTCATGGCATGAGTGGAACGGGTAGAGGGCTTTCTAGCCTCAATGAGGACTTGAGCAACCCTGGAGGAAACCCTGAAACAGGAGAACACTTTGTCTGCAGGAGACATGCATGGCGATGCAGGGTCCTGAGCCCCAGGTGCAACAGTCAACCTTGATCCTGGGTCAGAAGGTCGTGAGTCACTGGACATGGAACCGGTGGTTCCCTGGAAAGCTGCTGAAGCAGCGGGAACCAGATCTGTCTCAGCCAGAGAGGAATGATGAGAATCATCCTTGCCTTCTCCGCCTGAAGCTTGAGAAGGACCCTCTGCAGCATGGGAAATGGAGGGAATACGTAGAAAAATTTCCCTGTCCAAGATAGAGACAATGTGTCACTCCAGAAAGCACTGTGCCCTGGAACACATGAGCAAAAGCTGGGAAGCTTTGCATTGGATTCTGAAGTGAAGAGGTCAATTTCCGGATGCCCCCAACGTTGGAAGATGGACTCCACCACTTCCTGGTGCAGTTCCCACTCGTGAGCTAGGGTCCGAGATCTGCTGAGACTGTCCACCAGGACATTTAAAATGCCCAGAACATGCACGGCCATGAGGACCAAAAGGGGGCTGGACTGCCCAGTTCCACACCTGCGTCGCCTCCCTGCACAGGGGGTACGATTGGGTTCCTCCTTGTTTGTTGATATACCAAACTAATGACATGTCCGTTTGGATTAGTAGTGATCCCTTTGGAAGTAGGGCCTGAAAGGCCTGTAAGGCACACAGGACTGCCCTCAACTCCAGAACATTGATGTGCAAAGGAGTTTCCAAGCCGGACCAGAGACCCTGGGCTTGGTGTTCCCCGAGATGAGCTCCCCACCCCATATTCGAGGCATCCGTGGTGAGGGTAGCTAGTGGTGCAGGACTCTGAAAAGGGAGTCCCACAGAAAGATTGCAAGACTCCATCCACCACTGCAATTCTTTCTGAACAGCAGAGGAGACCAGAACTGGATGGTTCAGCTCATCCAGGAGCTGATCCCACTGCACCCGCAATGACCACTGAGTGACCCTCATGTAAAGTCTTGCTAGGGGAACGGTTGTGATGGAGGCCGCCATCAGGCCCAGAAGGTGTAAGACCTCCCGAGCTAGGATGGTTCTGTGAGAGGCCACTTGGGAGGCCTGACAGATAAGGGTCTCCATCCTGTCTGGAGGCAGGAAGGCTCTGCACTGGACCGTATCCAGGACTGCCCCAATGAATTGAAGTCTCTGGGTAGGGATAAGGGATGACTTGGGAACACTGACTGTGATCCTTAGTCTGCTGAAAAGGTCCAGGGTAAAGGTAAGAGCCTCCAACAAAGAATCCCTGGACAGGGCTGAAATCAACCAATCATCCAGGTAAGGGAAAAGCGCAATACCCCTGCGGTGTAGGAACTCCGCGACCACCAGCAGGCACTTGGTAAAAACCCATGGTGCCGAAGACAGACCAAAAGGGAGCCTCGGAACTGAAAGTGTTCCCCCTGGAAGCGAAAGCGCAGGAATCAGCGGTGGCTGGGGGAGATGGGATGTGCGGGTAGGCATCCTGCATATCCAGGGCGCAGAGCCAGTGGTTCTCCATGAGGAGAGGGAGGAGGCTCTGGAGTGTCAGCATTCAAAACTTTTTGTACTCGACAAACTGATTTAGTTGACTTAGGTTGAGTATGGGTCTGAAGTCCCCAGTCTTTTTTGGAACCAGGAAAAAGTGGGAGTAAAATCCCTTTCCCCTTTGCCCAAAGGGGACCCGCTCATTGCTTTGAGCAAGAGCGAAGTCGACTCTCCTCATGAACCAGGGAGGGCCTGGTCCTGAGAATAGGATGACTTCTGTGGTAGAGTTTCCGGAGGTATTTCTAGAAACTCTATGGTATGTCCGATGGACACTTGTTGCAGGACCCATTCATCAGAGGTGATCGCCCTTCACTCCTGCACGTGGCAGGCAAACCTCCCCCCACCTGCTCCCCGTCGTGAGACTGAGGAGGCAGTGGGGCCGGGGAGTCAAGAAGTGGCAGGAAGTTCAGGGGAAGACCTCCTGAATGTCTCTGATATTTGGAAGCAGGAGGGGTGGCTGTACCCGTGGCCTTACGCTTCCCTTGGCAGCGTGCCTGAGTGTTCTTTCTCTGCCTCCAAGTCCTTTTCCGAAAGGGCTGCTGCTGCTGAGAGCCCAATCGGTACATTGACCTCACAGACCTAAGTGCAAGGCCCTTGTCCTGTAGGTCTGTGATAATGTCTTTGGTGTACTGAGCCCCTGAAAGGGGTGTCCTGAATCGCCGACTGGACTTCATTGGTGAGTTCAGAAAGGTGAAGCCACTAATGCCATCTAAGGGCAATGGCAGTTGCCGAGGGGTGAGCCACCAAGTCAACGGAGTCGTAAGTGACACGTAAGGCATGCCTACATGAAACTTTGGAGAGGCAGAGATCCTTGGCAATTTCCTCCTTCAAAGGTGAGGGGTCCATGGACTGGACTCGTGCTTCCAGTCTGGCCAAGGTAGCCTTTTGATGGGACACCATGTGGGCCACATAACTGAGGGACCGAAGGACGCACATGGCCGACAAGTATATCTTTTTTCTGAACTGGCCCATCTGCCTCGACTCTTTGTCAGGAGGAGAGGTGCTCATGTGCTTTGGTGTTGAGGAGCAATCATGAGCCGCCGAGATGACCACAGAGTCAGCCTTGTGATGACCCTTCAAGAATGGGGCATCCTCGGCGCCCGGTAAAGCCTGTCCGCCCATTTGGGGACAGCCGGGAGGGTATGAGGCATCTGCCAGATGGTAGTGGTGAGGTCTTGGTGAGGTGCTATCCAGGAAGGAATGGGGACCAGAGACAGAGATTCTGGGTCGAAATGCTCCGAGAGTCTCTGTCTCATAGGGTCCTGTTCCTCTGACTCACAGTCGAAGTAATCCTTCATGGACCTCAACAGATCCAAAAAGGCAGGGTCCTCTGGTGGAGACTTTGGGTAATCCTTGCCTTTCGTGTCTTTGGGGTCCACCGGAACCTCCTCTGAAGAATCGTCCACCCACTCTGAACTATCATCGTCCGCCTCCTCAACAGGATGATGTCTGGTATCCAGAAGGGAAACGTCCTGCCGAGTCTTCCCCGAGACATGGACAGTGGTAATGGAAGAACTGCTCGGGGAAGGAGACTGTGGCTGTGGGAGTCTAGTCTCCAGGTCTGAGACCAACTCCAACTGTGCCCCCTGCCACCAAGACTGGATTAAAGCCTTAAAATCTGGGGTAGCTGGAAGGGAGGGGTGATGGAGTTGGCAGAGGCTGAGGGGAGAGGAGGAGGAGGAACAGTAACCGGTGAAGGGTAATAACCCTGGAATCCCTGAAAATTTAAGTAGGGACTGGATCCAGAGTAGAACTGCCCAAAATTACTCCAGTCCGGAATGGGGCCCCCCGGGGTAGTAGCCCCCAGGATACCCTTGCAGGTAATGTGGGACAGTTTGGGGTCATATAAATCCCCGTCATCAGATCTGGCATCAGGGGTACCCACGTTGGACCTACCGCTGTATCAACGGCTAGAGGGTCTGGAGATCGGACACCCTGTCAGGGGGAACCAACGCCAGAACTGGCACCCACCTTAATCTGGCACCGAAGGGGCCGGCATCAGAGGCCAGCGTTGAGCTTGGATGAAGGCCCTGATGGCAGGACCTGATCTGGTGTTGGGGCCACAGGCAGAGGCCGGACAACCAGTCCCAGCTGCGGGACTGTCGTCAGGACAACCGGCGTTGGAGGGGCCTCTACAGTAAGGCCTGATGGTCGAAGAGGAGCCTCCTTCTCCTTGACCCTGAGAAGGGAAAGCAGAGCAGACCCAGAGGCATCGACAGTGTCGAGGGCTCTCCGCTGTCGTCGCCGAAGGTACCCACCGGAGAATTGTAGGGTACAGGCGAGGAAGGAGGAGGAGGGAGAGGGGCTTTCTCCGTCTGGTTCCGCCGGACGTTGGGTGAGGTGCCGTCAGGCCCCGACGGGGGAACCACACCCATGCGGTCATCAGGGATGGCCGACTTAGCGGGTGGAGTTGGGTGGTCAAGGGAGGAGCCCCCGGCTGGCTTATCGACCAGTGCTGGGCGAGTACCCACAGCCTGGGTAGTCATCTTCCCGGCCGCCGCACAGTCCCTGGAGGAGCCGGGGGCCGACTTATCGGCTGAGGTGGTGTGGTCATCGGAGGAGCCGATGGCTGACTAGCCCACCATAGATTTGCCAGACTTACCATCCTTGCTGGGCGGTGGCTGGGCCTTGCTCGTCGAGGGCCTGGCGTTGTCCACGGAGGGCTCCCGCTCCCTAGATTTCTCCTTATGTTTTTTAGATGGAGAAGCCTTTTAAGATGAAGAATTTCTAAGCCGATCCATTGTCTTCTCAAGGGAAGCTAGGCTGGCTTTTAGCAGATGGGCCTCCAAAGCCTGCTGTCTCCTCTTTTTTGTGGCCTGGTTAAAGGTCTGGCACTCAGGGCAGGAGGAGACCGGATGGTCCAGGCCTAAACAGAGGATGCACTTGAGGTGACTGTCTTTGTGCGGAATCTGCATGCCACAGGATGAGCACTTCTTCTTGGGAGAAGACATCAATAATAAACACAAAAATTTTGAAAAAATTAGCGAAGGATATCTCACGTGAAGACACCATTTACGATCGCTATATGGAAAGTTCACATGCCTGGACACAAGGCGACAGCTGGAAAGAACTGAGGGCGGGCGGGGACCGCCCAATATATACAGTCATGCTGACATCAGTCATGTGACGTCAGGTGGGTGGTCCACCCTCAGGTATTGCTAGAAAAGTCTGCCGTGCGGTCCGACGCCAGGTGGCACCAGTCCTATATGTGATGACCTACTGAAGGAACCATCTCGAAGTAAGATCTGGATAAACTAGTAAAATGGTTGGAAGAGTGACAAATGGGGTTTAATGCAAAGAAGTGCAAGATCATGCACAGAGGAAAGAGAAACACTGAAGCCACCTATAGGCTGGGAGGGGAGTTGCTGGCAGTCACAAGGGAAGAAAGAGACTTGGGCATCATCATCACCGATGACCTGAAATCATCCAAGCAGACCACTAAAGCAGCAGGTAAGGCTAGAGGGATGTTTGGGTGTATTAGTAGGTGTATCACAAGTCGGAAGAGGGAGGTAATAATCCCTCTTTACAAGACGCTGGTTAGGCCCCATCTGGAGTACTGCATGCAGTACTGGAGGCCACACTATCACAAGGACATTAACCAAACTGAGGCAGTCCAGAGAAGGGCAATCAAAATGGTGCAGGGACTGCGTCAGAAAACATATGAGGACAGATTAATGGAGCTCAATATGTATACCCTAGAGCAAAGGAGAGAAAGAGGTGATATGATCGAAATATTCAAACACCTTAAGGGCATTAACAAGGTGAAAGAGTCTAACATGTTTCAATATAAGACAAATAGCAGGACAAGAGGATACAGCCTGAGATTAGAGGGAAGCCGATTAAGGGGTAATGTGAGGAAGTTCTTTTTCACAGAAAGGGTGGTAGATGCATGGAATGGCTTACCTCAGGAAGTGGTGGATATGAATACAGTGAAGGGCTTCAAACAGGCATGGGATAGGTATAAGGGAGCAATACAGATGACTATGAATAGATAGGCTATTGACAGAGCAAAGGCTGATGGCACATTTATAAGGTAGAAAAAGAAATGGGCAGACTGGATGGGCATTGCGGTCCTTATCTGCTGTCAACTTCTTTGTTTCTGTGGATCTTGTCCGGGGCCAGCTGGGGTGACAATTTAACTGCCTCCACAGAGGACTCTTGCTTGCTTTCTTCCAGCAAGTCCAGAAGGGAGTCTCCTTCATCCGTCCCCTTCCCAGGACTACACACTACAAACACCATGTCATCCCTATTAGCATATGGCTTCATCATGCTGACATGGTACATTCTTTCTGTATGTCTTCTGTCAGGTAATTCTATGATACAGTTCCCATCATTTACCTGACTACTTTGTACAGTCCTGCCCATTCAGCCTGCAGCTTGTCTTTCGGACTGGGATAAGGACCATGACTTCCTGACCCACCATGTACGAGCGAGCTCTGGCTCTGCGGTCATACCACACTTTTTGTTTCTGTTGGGCAGCTGCCAGGTTGCTCTGGGCTGTCCCCATAAGCTCCTTCAGCCTTTCCCTAAACGTAAGGACATAATCCACTATGGGAGTTCCCTGGGTGGTGTGCTTGCCTTCCCAGTCCTCCCGGATCAAGTCTAGGGCCCACGTACCCAGAGTCCATATAAGAGCTTGAAGGGGGGAAAATCCTGTCAACTCTTGGGGCACCTCCCTGTATGCAAACAACAGGTGGGGAAGGTATTTCTCCCAGTTCCTCCCATGCTGTTCAGCAAACGCTTGGAGCATTGACTTCAGGGTACCGTTAAATATTTCCACAAGCCCATTGGCTTGCAGGTGATAAGGTGTCATGCACTTCTGCACCACCCCACAGTTCTCCCACAAACATTTCATCAGGTCTGACATGAAGGAACCCCCTCGATCGGTGATAACCTCCTGCGGAAACCCAACATGGGAGAAAATCCCAAGTAAGGCATCTGCCACTTTGTCTGTCCTCAGTGAGGATAGGGCGACTGTCTCTGGATACCAGGTGGCATAATCCACCACAGTCAGAATTAACCTCTTCCCAGAGGAGCTGGGAGTATTTAAAGGCCCCACAATATCCATTCCCACCCTCTGGAATGGCTCCTCCACTATGGGCAATGGAATTAGAGCGGCTTGGGTTTTCTTGCCCGCCATCCCTATTTCTTGTCACCAGTGACAAGACCTGCAATGCTCCTTCACCTGCTGGGTGAAGTTGGGCAAATAGAAATTCTGGGCCAACTGCTGCGTAGTGCGTGTGATTCCCAGATGACCAGACAAAGGAATATCATGTGCAATCTTGAGCAACTGCTCATGGTACCCCTGGGGAACAACAAGCTGCCTGCCTATCACCACCCCCCCCCGTCTTAGCATCCTGAGTATACATCAGTCCATTTTCCCAATAAGCTTTATATTTACCTTCACCTCCCTGTGCTCAGTCAGAGTCTGCCCAAGCCCTCAGCTTCACTAGACTAGGGTCACTTTTCTGAGCAGCTGCAAACTCCTTACACATTCCCAAGGCATGGGACAGGTCCCCATCAGTATCTAAACTAGGGTCCCTAACTCTAGCATCAGGGCACTCCGGATCACTGTCATCCATAACCCTCTGACAATGGGTCACCCCTCCTTCTTTGGAGTAAGCCTCCATAGCTGTTTGGTTAACTGCTACTGGGGAAATGTCTACCCCGTTTTCATTAGTCTCCATATCAGGAGACACAGACTGGGGAACCAGCCTCCCAATGGTTTCCACAGTGGCTTCTACGGGGTCCAGGGAACTACAATTTTCCCTTGCTGCTTGGCTATGGGTAACTGCACACACCATCCCGTTTGAGATTGTTGCCACGGATGACATCAACTGCTAAAGTTTTGGCTACAGCCACCTGTTGCACAGTTCCCCATTTCACCCCTGTCTAGGAGAACACTAGCGAGTGGCAATGTTTTCTCCTCCCCAAGGAAGCCCTGTAGTTACAAATTTATTGGGTATAAGCTCACCAGGCTCTACCAGATCCCCTTTTACCAACGTCAGGGATGCCCCTGTGTCTCTTAACCCTTGTGTCTGTACACCATTCACAGTGACTGGGTGCATGTGTTCCCTCGTGTTCACAGGCATGCTTCCAGGGACACACAAACAACCCACTTCTTTCCTAGCCCCATTTTGCATATTGCTCATCCTTTTGGGACACTGTCTGGCAATATGCCCAGTTTCTTTGCAAACCCAACATTCATTTCTTTTCTCAGAAAAATCTTTTCTTTGAAACCTGGGGCTTACTGGTTTCGGTGGAGGCAGTGAGGGTTTTAGCTGCCTTGAAGGTGCACTTTTCCCTTTCTGCACTGCCATGCCTGCCCCATTCACTCTCAGAGCAGGTCTGCTCTTGGCATAACGGTCCGAGAGTTCAGCAGCCTCTTGCACTGCTTTGGGATCTCGGTCCTCCAGCCAGGTTTTCAGCTCTGCTGGGCATGTCCAAAAAAACTGTTTTAACAATATAGCATTTTCAATTTTATCTTCAGAGTTTGCTTTGATTCCTTCCCACCAACATTTTAAACACTGATGTTGTTTCATGGTTAGTTCCTCGTAGCTCATGCCAGGGCTTCTCCTAGGAATCTTTGCCTGAATACAAACTTTTTCAAAGGAATTTAAAAAGGCATCCATATCCTCCCCCACTTTAAATTCAGCTATCAATTTGGAATTTAATTTGTAACCCAGTCCTGTAGTTCCAGTTAAACTCAAGCCACTTACCTGCTCTGGTGATGGTGGTTGGAGTCGTAGCTTCTGGCGCTCACGCTCTTTACGTTCAG
The DNA here is from genome assembly GCA_016271365.2 of Neoceratodus forsteri. Taxonomy (NCBI): domain Eukaryota; kingdom Metazoa; phylum Chordata; order Ceratodontiformes; family Ceratodontidae; genus Neoceratodus; species Neoceratodus forsteri. The sequence continues at coordinate 1,515,685,748 of CM057452.1, read as the reverse complement.
TCTCTCGCTGTTCACGCTCTGCTTCTCAACGTTCTTGTTCAGCTTCTTGTTGTTCTCGCTCCCTCTTCTCCTCTGCGGCTCACTGTTCTCGCTCAGCCTCTGTCTGTTCTTGCTCCCTCTTCTCCTCTGGAGCTTGTTTCTCTCGCTCCGCTTCTCACCATTCCCGCTCAACCTCTCTCTGGAACTCCAGCTCCATTCTGCACAACTCAATCTGCAGCCTGATTGCTTCTGGCTCCAGAATGCTGGTGACCTTCCCCTGCTGCTGTGGCCCTTGGCTTACACTGGCCCTGCTGTCCTCCTCACCGGATCTGGACATTGCATTGGCCGCTGGCCCCTCCATGCCCAAGGTTTGGTCCTTTACAGTCACGAACTGTGACTTGACACTCTGGGCATCAGCAGCCATCGGAGCATCCAAGAGGTTCTGCTTGGTGGCTCTCCCCTCGTGCAGGACTCCTCTCTCCTTGCACAACTGCTTCAGGTAGTCTGCAGTGTGCTCACTGTAGTTGGAAGCCATCTTCTTCCCTAATTACAGCTACTCTAACTTGCACTTTGAAAAAAAATAAAACAGGTAGGAACTTTGACTGTAAGCAAAATTATATTGTTCTGTTTTCTCTTTAAAAAAATCATTGCCTTATTTTGCAAGTGAGCTGTACAGTATTAAGCTGACACACTGAACAGTTAAAGCTTGTGTTACCAAATTTATCGCACCGCTGCCAACCAAATCTGTCACAAACGCACTCCGCAGGTCAGGCCCTCTGCTCCCACAGTGCCAACCTCAGAACGCAATAGTGTGAACAGGTAACAGGGTAACCCTCCTGTCTGCTTTTGGTTCCAAATCACTCTATAAGAGACCTTAAGTATATTCTTACCTTTTACCAAGCTTAGTAACACCATCAAGCTATTGAACAGCTGTAGACTTAACCAGCTATATGTCACATGCAAAAAGAACTGATAGACACCCAGGCAGTCTTTCAAAGAAAAGGTTCTTTACTGAAAGATGATAAAAATATGAAAACTGTAAACACAGAACAACATATTAAAGAGCTCACAATCACATAAAAGAACAAGGGAAAATTACAAAGCAAAAATTCCTACCACAATACATTTAGATTTTTGCTATCTAAGGTATTACCTCTGGAAGTGCTTTTAGTTAGATCAGGGAACTATTTTTCTCTCGGAGTCCCAAAATAATATGACATACATGTCGGACACAAGTATCAGTTTAAACTCTGTGTCTCCACACCCCTTTTGTGAGTCATCTAGCTTCTCCTTTTAGAATATAAAATTACAAACATGATTTCCTACCAGGAAATATTTTTAATAATGTGAACATCAGCGAAAACCCATTTCCCAAACTATGAGTCTTTGATTAACCAGTTCCTTTGAGGTTTATAGCCCTGCAGTCCATCACCTAAGTATGAGATAGCCAACAGGAATCAGCTAAATGATGTCCTTTCCTGATGTAATAAAATTCATATTTAAGTTCTAACTTCAAAAGCAGCAGCAGGTGATGAGGGCCATAAACTGTCTCTCTAGAAGGATGTTCCAATTAACTGTTTCCTTCTGGTCTGTTTAATTACATCCTGGTTTTCAGCTACTGACACTGAAAGTTACAGGCCAAATCTCACAGACCGACATGTCATACACTGACCATTTATTTATAATACCAATATCATCCAATAATCATAACCAGCTGGCCAAGCATCACACTTACCTCTGCCTGGTTCAGGGTGTATAAATTTGATATCTATGTCTGCTGTGCTGCCTCATTTCTTGGTAGTCAAAACACAACACATTATGTGATGGGCACAAGTCCCGAAGCAGGCAAAATGACTGGAGACCATGATTAGAACCTTGGTCTCCAATAGCAATGGCTGAGCTGCTCTATGCCCCAGCCCTCCATGCCATTGGAGCAGCTTGGCAAACTCCCTGGGTTCTGGTGCCCTTGTGCCCTGATTGGCACCATGGACAGCGATGAGGGGAGCGCTTCCTGCAGGCACTGTAAATCCCCTCTCACTGTCCGAGGTAGCACTATCCAGACTAGCGCTCAGTTGACTGGTGCTATTCTGGTAGCGCTAATGTAACTGGGTATCCCAGGACCTGTGCCACTGACTGAAGGCACCCTCCTCCCAATCAATGAATCAAAATCTTTATTTAACCAGGCGAACACCGTTGAGCATAGCTCATTGTCGGGGTGGACCTGGACATAGATACATAGTCAAGCATAGATGGGTTACATACACAACAGATCATAATACAATATAAATTGAACACAGAACAATGTACAGAATTCAGATGGATAACAGTACTAATTCGTGGTAAAAATATATATACAAAAATATACATGAGATTCTCTGGACTGTATGAAGGGAATAATAAATACAAGTTACAAGGAACATACAGGGTGCAAGAGAGAGGGCTCTTAGATTAGGTACGAAGTAGAAGGATAGATCCACAAAGTGAGGGGGACGGGGCAGTCGCCTAAAAGGGAGGAGGTAGAGGGGCAGAAGACTAAATGGGCAGTGGTCCTGCACCACTGACCAAAGGCACCCTCCACTTCTGGATAATGTTCTTCAAAGGGGCTTGGTTCACCTTGACAATGTCGCCATGAGGGGCAGTTCATTTGGGGCTTGTTGTCTAAGTTCCAGGGAAGGCAGGGGTAATTGCCAGAAAAGGTGAGGCTGGGGGACTGGCAAATGAGTACAAGCCAGCCAGGAACAAAAAGATTTATTAAAAAAAAAAAATAACCTCTTTTACCCAGGACATCCAGCTGAGATGCAACATCTCATTTTCAGTAAAGTCCTTTTTCTACTCATTTCAGCAGCTGAGTAGACTGGAGTACTGGGAGGGTAGGTGACTTGCTCAGCTTGGTCACAGTGAGTATTTTGCTCTGTTGGGGTTTGAAACTAGTAGAGCATACTTTGTTTTTTATTTGCTGTTAAAGGGCTCATCATATTTTTAAAAAGTGTCTCACAGTATGGGGAAACATACAGGTTTCAAAAGTGCAAGCCCATTTATGGAGTTGACAGTGTTTATACGACTCAAAATGGAAATCAAGAAAAATGCCTGACTACATCTTAAAAGATGAAATGAAAAGCTGAACTTAAAAGGAAACGTCCTTGTAAAAACAGGTCCTGCCTCAGTGTGAGGCAGCACCCAATTAGCACTTACTGAATAGCAGCATTTTTACTGTGTCCCATGTTTTATGTTTATCATTTGTCTGGTTGATCCTGCCTGCCTCTCCGCTGGTATTTCAAAATACACTGTGCCAAGCAGTGCTCACACAACCACACATGGCTGTCCCTAGAAAGACATTTCATGCAGGGAGCAGCCACGGGTCCTTCCATTTTATTGATGTGTATATGGAGCTTCTAATTGCTCTGGTTTGGAAAGTGCACGTCTCGGTGTTATTCCGAGATGAGGTATAGACTGGCTACACACTGTTTTCTAGAACAGGATTGTTGGGAGGTAAGCAATATGCTTTTCACTGCTTGCGGAGGTATCCAGTCCAGGAGATGAATGCCAACATTTATTTTAAAATTAAAAGGAGTTACTGGCCTCTGGTCTAATGTGATATAATACAGTACCTGTACTTCACAGAGATAGCATTGTGGCCGTAAAGTGGGTGGGAATGTATGCAGTATATAAGGAGACTACATCTTCTGAACAGCAGTATTCAAAGTTGAAGTAGACCAATGGTTCAGATTCTGCATCATTTTGGGTTTTAATAATACTGTCTGCCACATTTGGATCAAATTCCATCAACTATAAGCAAAAAAAAAAAAAAGGCAGCACACAGAGGTTGGGTTAGATAAAAAATATATATTACCCTGCTCTAATCCAATTTATCAATATCCTCTCCCATCTGACCATCCTACCCGTCTACCCTATTTGCACCACCCTGGTTTCCACAATAATACCGATTATTATCCTCCTGCTCCCCTTCTCCATCTCACTTCCCCCCTTCCTCTACCCCTTACCTCCTCAACCTGCATCCTCTTCCCTTGTCTCTATCCCTCCTCCAATTAACCCATATTCCCTCTTCACCTCCACCTCCTACATCCCCCTTAGTCCCATAATACTTGGCTTATAGGACCATCCATTCTACCCCTCCTTCCTATCACCCCTTTATATCCCTGTATCCCAAACTCAACTTCATTAGCTACTTCTCTCACCCCCTCCGCTGCTGCCACTCCCCCCACCCCTAAAGGCAACCCTCTGGCTCTACTAAGTTATTACTAGCTAGCCTGCTACTAATAGCAGGTGATGTTGAACCAAACCCCAGCCCCTCACTCCACTGTTACTCCCAACTTCCATGTGGACTCAAAATTGCCCATTTGAATACCAGTAGTTTGCAACAAAAAATTCCCTTGCTGCTTCCCCTCACTACAACCCTGTCCCCAGATATTTTTATTATCTCTGAAACCTAGCTAAACTCTATGGTCCCCGACTGCTCTATCTCCCTACCTGGCTACTCCCTAGTCCACCAAGACAGAACTAGTCATGGTGGAGGTGTGGCCATGTACATAGCCTCCTCCCTGCAATTTTCCCCAATACACACATCCACTTCTGCCGATGCTTATGAACTACTAATCATTCAAATTACTCTCCCTTCCTCCTCCCATATCTTTGTAGTGGGAGTTTAATGTCACCCTAGCATACCCCCCATATCTGCCCTCATGGCAACCATCCTGTCCCATACCTCCACAGGTGAACACTATGTCCTTGGTGATTTTAATCTCAACTGGTTATCCCCACAACACGCCAAAACACGAAATGACATATCCTAGTAGGCTGTTGGTTAACTGGTATCTGCAGCTTATCCAATAGGTAGGGAAATGGGCAGACTGGGTGTGCCAAGTGGTCCTTATCTGCCATCAAAGTCTATGTTTTTATCCTCACTCAACCTAACACGACACATCTCCGACCCTACCCGTTGCAACAATACATCCCTTAATCACACACTCATTGATTGGGCCCTCACTACTCACCCCCACCATGTCATCACTGTTGGCCTATATCCTGATGCCATAAGTGATCACCACTTAATCTACCTTATATGCAAGATCCATCGCCTCAAAGCTCCCCCAAGATACAGTGTGACTCACTCCTACAAATCCCTGGACCTCAACCCTTTACTGACTGAACTATCAACTACTGACTGGTCCCCCAACTTTTCTGCTTCCTCCATAGACTCGATTTGGGAGTTCTTCCATAACAAATTTGCATTCATCTGGAACAAGTTCGCCCCCCTCAGGTGGATCAGAGTGCGGGGTAATCACCTCCCCCGGATCACCCCTGAACATTTAGCATGTATCCAGGCACGTGACCAAGCCTGGAAGACTCATAAATCCTTAGGCTCCCCAACTGATTTCCAGTGTTATCGCACCCTTCACAACTCTTGCACTCATGCTATAAGATGTGCATGAGCCAAATATTTCCAAACCACCTTCAAGAGCAACCTGAACCACACATCTAAATTTTGGAAAGTGGTTCAAGCCCTCCCCCATCCCCTGTCCCCATTCTCCACAACAATGACACTGTTTTATCAGACCCCCTAAAGGTTGCTTCCAAATTTAAGTCCTAATTTACCGCTTGTGCTGCCGACCTTCTTAGCTCTCTCCCCTCCCACCCCTCTCATCATTCGACTCTACCAACCACTCAAGTCACATTCTCCTTCTCCAGCATTACCCCCTCCACCATCCTCAAGGCCCTCCTCACCTTGTACCCCTCTTCTGAGCCCTCCCCTGACAGCCTAGACCCAAAACTCCTCTTCCTATCTTCCACTGCTATTGCCATTCCTTTCACCTCACTTCTGAACCTTTCATCTCCCCCTATGGCCTTGAAACATGCCACAGTCATCTCCCTTCCTAAAGGAGGTGACTCCTTTAATGGCAACTACCAGTCTATCTCCTTCTTCCCTAGCCTGTTCAGACTCCAAGAACATCTCGTCTTCTCTCAACTATCTTCCTACCTTGACTCCTCCTCCTCCTCCTCCTTCTTCATACCTTTTCAATCTGGTTTCAGGAAGAATCATTCCACCACTACCTCTCTCTTCCAGCTCACTGATTCCATACTTACCAATATCGACAGCGGCCACATCACCTCCGCCATATTCGTAGACCTTGCCAAGGCATTTGATACAGTCTCTCACCCCATCCTTCTATCGAAACTCTCTTCAGCTGGGCTCTCTCCGTCAACTGTTGACTGGTTCAGCTCCTACCTGATCAGCAGAACCTAATCGGTTAGGATAACTGACTCTGTATCCCCTTCCCATCCAGACAGGTTTCCCATAGGGCTCTGTTCTGGGTCCCTTACTTTTCTCCATTTTTCTTAACGACCTCCCCTCTGCCTGCTCTTCTTCTAACATCCACATGTATGCAGACAACTGTTCTGTATACGTCTGGCCCATCCCCATCTAGTGTCACTGCCACCCTTCAGCTGGACTTTGATAATGTCCAGCACTGGCTAGTTTCACATCAGCTATTCCTTAATGCCAAAAAGACAATCTCTATGACCTTTAGCACTAATCAGAGGCAGTCCCACTTCCCTGTCCTGCCTTCTTTCCACACCTTCGATGGGACTAAACTGGAGGATTCTTCCTCTGCTAAGTATCTTGGTGTCTGGCTTGACAGGCATCTCAACGTTTCTGTATACGTAGATGCAATTGCCCAGAAATATCACCCCAAGCTTGGTGCCCTCTACCGTAACTGCAGCTGCATCCCATTGCATGCCCGCCATGCTGTGGTACAGAAAATGATCATCCCAATTTATTTTTTTTTTAAATTGTAGTTTATCTCTCTCCTCTCAACACCGGAGCCCCGTTCTGTCGGGAGTCGCTAAGAGTATGACCCCACTGCTTGCCTTACCTGGAACCCCGGTAGATCCCCATGGAGCCGTGGCTCTGTCCCCCAGGCGGGTACGAGGTGGGGTCCATACACCCTGATCATTCAACTTTCATCGGGTCCCCTCCAGCAGTCAGGCAGGCAGCAGTCATTAGGGCCTATACCCAGCGCTCCTTCCCCTCGGTGCTCTGGTGTATTTTTCCCTTGTTCTGAGGGAGTGGCTACGCCCAGACGTCAAGGCGTCCTAGCCTATGTCCTCACTCCCAACCCTCTCTGTGTGCTTGTATGCTAGTTGTGCCTCTGGCTTCCGCCAGAGGCCAGACAAGTACCAAGTCTGCACCCCCCCACCCTCCAGGGAGAGGAGAGCTGTTCTCCGGATGCTCAATCCTCTCCCTCCCCTGCTGAGCCCGATGGCCCAGGCTCGTTCCCGAACCTGGGTCGCCGGCATGGCGCGAAGTGATCATCCCAGTTTTTGATTACGGTGGCATAATCTTCAGTGCCACTTCCAAAACCTCCCTTGCCAGACTGGGTACCCTCTGCAACTCCTTCTGCCATTTTGCACTTGATGCTCCCCCTCGATCTCAGCACTGTGACCTCTATGAGTCCCTCTTCTCTCTTGAGACTAGGATATGCTCCCATTGTATCTCCTTCACTGCTAAATACTGGTTGGTTCCCTTCCTTCCTGTCTCTCCTCATTTTAACCACTCCCCCCACCACACACACACACACACACACACACACACACACACCTCTCTCTGTAGTTATGACCACCACTCTCTAACTATTCCCAGAAGATCCACCTCTAAAGTCCAATCTGCATTCTCCGTCTTTCGGAAGAGACTTTAAACCAAGGTTCCATCTGCCTGTTCTGGTGGAAGCTCAGGTGGATGTTAAAGATCCCATGGCACTTCTCGAAAAGAACATGGGAATTTCCCCCGTGTCTTGGCCAAATTTCCCCCATTCACTAAAAATACCACCAACAACTTAATCTGGTTCAATGTCAGTTGGCATCCACCTGTATCCCCCTCCTCCGGGACAAGGCTGAAAACAGGCAGAATTGTCTAGTCCTCCGTTCCCAGTCAACAAAAACTAAATAAATATAAAATTCTCCTACCACCTGCTCAAACTGTGGAACTCTATCCCCCTGCCTCTTCTCCATGCCCTCTCTCCTGCTGCTCTTTCCTCTCTCCTTTGCAAACTCCCTCCCCACATCTGCACTTGCAACAAATCTCTCTCCTCATGACTCACCTCTCTATGCCTTCTAATTTAGCCCCATTCTAATCCCACCCTATATCTTCCCCACTCTTCATGGGGTGACCTAACTTCTAAGTTACTTGTCCCAGCTAATCACACTCTCCTCTCCTTTCACGCTTGTACCAATTCATATCACTGTATACTGTTCACAAATTACTGTTCCGCATCTACAGCTTTGGATGCTATACTGTTGTAATTATACTACCTTTGTATATTTAAGCTTATACCAATTCATATCACTATATACTGCTACCAATCAGTATTCCGCTGCTACAGCTGGATGTGTAAAATTGTAGTTGTACTACCTGTTTATATTATATATGTTGCTGTATTTCCCACTTCCCCCGACTGCTGCTCTACCATTAAGTTTTACTTGTATGTATGTACAGTATGTGTTATATATATATATATATATATATTACTTTACATATACTGTATATTTATATATATTTATATACTGTATATATATATATGTATATATATATATATATGTACTTCTATGTTAAACCTCAAAGTTTGCAATTGGATAACTTTGCCACCGTAAGATGGATTTGACTGAAATTTTGCACGTGCACTAAGGCACCATAGATCTCTGGATCTGGTAAGTTGCGTTACAGTCGGATGAACAGTTGCGGAGCTGCAGAGCACCAAAAAAAGCACAAAACGGGGGGGTTTGTATTTTTTTTTTGCTTGTGGCTATGACTGGTCTGAAATCTTCAGGGAAGATGTAGTCTGGCTCACTGTCTTTTGACAATTAGGTGAAACAATATTAATCCATTCAAAAGTTATTCAAATTTTTATTTTACCATTATAGTCAATGGAAAAAAATATATGTGCCTTATGAAAGCTGCCGCCAGTACATTTTACTGTTGCAAATGGCCCTTTTACTGTCGTGTTACAGCCATCTTGTTTCAGTTAGTGGTGAAGAAAAATGTCTGTAATTCAAATTCTATTGCCCCTAGGTAAACACTGACAGTTGTGTTTACCTAAATGGGCCCCGAGGAACACAATGGTGCCATCAGTTTTTTCCTAGGACCCCTAGAAATACCTTTTTTAAAATCTGGTCCCCTGTAGTGTTGCAAATCATGACAGTACTGTACATTTTAGACACTACTGCACCAAAAAAATACCATTTATTTGCCACACCACTGCACCTAAATGGTTAGGCCTTTTTGGCTGCACTCTGCAGGGTGGCAAGCCCTGGCCCCACAGATGTGCCTTTTGGTGGTTTAGTAAAAAAATGTAAAGTGGTTATAAAGTTACAGAGCTCCGAAGTTGAGAAGTGTCCCACAGGATAACATTGTAACCCGTGGTGCCTTTTGGCGCCCGTATCTCGAAAACGATTTGAGATATGGGTTTTATGCTAGTAAGCATGCGTGAAGGTTTGGAAGTCATGATTACAACTGCAGTGGAATTTTATTTCATAGTTGCTATGGTTACTGAGATATTGCCAAACGTGTTACGAGGGTTCCTTTTGAGTACTATTGGGCTGTTGTATGACTCCGTACTTATCTGTGAGTGGGAGCACAGGGCCCAGAGGGCCCATGCTCCCGTATACACATACCACTACACAAACACTGGACAACATGAAGGGAGTGCAGGGCTTGGAGGGCCCATGATCCCACTAACACATACCAGTTACCAGTTACATTACACTTCACTTTCTCAAAGGAAGGGAAATTAATGGCAAAAAACATTGTTATTGCATCAGTTAGGGTTGATAGCACAGCGACAAAAGCATGGAAATGCGATGTTAGGGTTACCCCCCCACCTCTCTCCCACCCCCACCCTCCACACAGCAACAGACATCAAGGTGTGACATGGGGTCGTCAGGCCAAACTCTTACTCCATTCTCCTATACTGTAGCATATCAGTTTACTTACACATGGAATGGGGTGAGAGTTTGACAACGCCATGGCACACCCAGACACCTGTCGCTGTGTGGAGGGTGGGGGTGAAGTGGTGGTGGGGGTAACCCTAACATCACATTTCCATGCTTTTGTCGCTGTGCTATCAACCCTAACTGATGCATTAATTAAGTTTTTTTTGCAATGCATACACACACACACACACACATTTTTATATATATATATATATATGTACATCTTTATTGCTGTATTTTTCCCCTTCCCCCAGGTCGCACCTGAAAACGAGCCTCAGCTCATTGTGCCCTTCTGGGGAAACATTTCTAAATAAATAAATTCAGTGTGAGGTGATACTAAGTCTGTCAAGACACAGATGGACTCATCACATTTTACCTTAAACAAGGCTTCCTCGTGCCAGATTTGGAGTAAACTTATACTAAATATAGTTTTGCCTGAGCCTCTAACTTTACCCTTGTTTGCTGACTGTACTCTTTTAGGGCTGCTGTGCGTGAAGCCCTGCAGACCTCTTGCTTTCAAAAAAGGACTCCATATCCCTTGCATTCTTTGTGATCAAACAACATGTTGGAGCTGCTTCACAGTCCCCTCCATGTCCATGGAGCACTCCGCTCGCACTGCACTTTTTTTTACTAAAAAAACAATGGAGGCATCCTGATCATGACACTGAGTTGGTACCCCAGTGTCACTCTTATGTTTGTGGGTTGGTGGGTGGGTGGGGCACATCTCCAAGATGGCCGCAGTTCTACTGCACATGCGTGACCACAAGTGCATGCACAGTGGACTGCGGCATCTTGGTCATGGTGCAGTGTGCCATGACCGATGATCTTTTTTGTATTTTAAATTATAAATGTCCCACCACCCAACCCTCCCTCTCAGCACCCACCACCCCAAGCCCCCCAGAAACATAACAGTGACACTGGGGGTGCCCAATCTCCCAGTGTTTCCAACAGTACTCCTCTGTGTTTTTTTTAATATTCCCCCACCTGACCCTCCCTCTCAGTGCTCACCTCCCACCCCACCCCCAGAAACATAACAGTGACACTGGGGTGCCCAATCCAGTGTACGACTGTGTTCCATGCCCCTGTTTTTCATACCCCCAGAAACATTAGAGTGACACTAGGGTGCCCAATCCCCCAGTGTCACAATCCAGAGCCTCAGGTTTGTTTGTTTTTTCTCCTGTAAAAAAGAAAACTGCCTATCAAGCATCCCCCACCACAAGCCCTTACTTACACCGTAATCCTCTCTGGATCGCAGACACATCTTCACTCTTCAATGACAGACCACAAACTGAGGAAATCAGGTATGCATTTCAATGTATTTCAATGGGGATTTGAACTTAGCAGCACAACTTGGCCATTTTTCAGTATTTTTGCCTCCAAAATTCAACATACCTTTTTTGGGACACCACCTCATGAACAATGCAAGTGACATTAGGTAAATCTGTCCTGAAAGGTGATTTTGTGGTCACCGCATGAAATCACCTTTCAGGCAGGAGCTGAACATTTTTTCAACCATTGTTCATGAGGTGGGGTCATAAGATGGCTATGTCGAAAATTTGATGTAAAAACATTAAAAAAACAACAAAGTTATGAGTATACGTTGAATTTTACGAACACAGGCTTGTAACTTTGGCAATTTTCAATATTTGTACCCCAAATTTATGACATAGCCATATCTTTACACTATCTTATGAGTGTGACAGCTGTCATTTTTCAAATCCTGGTCAAATTTTTTTTTTTTTTACATCCCGAAAGGTGATTTCCCATTCCCTGCACAAAAATCACCTTTCAGACAGGAGATGAAAAATTTCTCTTACCTTATTCATGAGGTGGGAGTCATAAGAAGGATATGTTGAAAATTTGGTGTAAAAAAAAAAATTACCCCAAATTCCTGAGCTACAGTCCTATTGGATCTAGCCAGAGATTGTCTTTCATAGCAATTGCTGCAATGTTCAACTTAATGTTTTCTCTGCTGCCTGTTTGGCACAGGTTGATTATAACCTTGCTTGACTTGTCTGTGGTATACTGCAGATTGCCCCTGACTAGTGTAGCTCCCTCTACCTGTCCATTGTGTTAAGTGCAGGTTCTCCACAGCTGCCACTGAAGTTGCTGCTGTGACACCTGGCTGCTCACTTGGCATTGCGTGACCACATTTAGAAGAGCAGCTCACAGTGAGGGAGCTGAGCATGGCTTTCACTACCCAGATCAGTTAATTATTCGTTGTTCTGTGGTTGGTGATAGGAATGTGATGAGGCACAATTATGTGTGCAGAGCCAGTGTTGCATGACTGAATAGTTACTGCAACAGAATTGTCTAGTTAATGGTGTGTAAATAGGCAGAGAGGCAGTCATAATGTAGAACAATGGCTTGTTGGGAGTAGACTGCACGTGTCAGCAGACTGCATGACATGTTTTTGCACTGTGGTTAAGGGCAGCTGATTGAAGCGGGACTAGTGCAGCCATCTGTGGCTTACTGCAATTTTGAATCAGCTTTTATATATTCCAGTATACAGTAGTATAAATTTATCTTTTACATTACTTTACGATTACCGTAATTCTGTATATAAAATAATAGGTTTGGAAATAAATGGCCTTTATACCATTTTAAGAGCCCTTCTGATCCTCCCCCTTCCCCCACCTTTCACAGTTTTCCGGCACCCATGGTTGTAAAATGGAGAAATAAGCAATCTAGGAACAGTCATGAAGTTTTACTATTTAAAAGACAGCATTTGAAGCTGGAACAAATACAGTTTTCTTCCTGTTTGCTTCTAACTGTTACCCTTTAACTGTTAAAAGTTCATTTAAAAAGCAGTTTCTCAGTGCAGCAAGAGATTCCTTTAATAAGGCCTGCAATGCACAGTGCTGTGAAGGAGAAGACTGAACTCTTCCATTGGAAAGGAAGATCTGACATCAGAGTGTGGAGCTGAGGGGTATACCAGCCGGATGGTGGGGGGAGCTTTGCTTAAAGATGTTCTGGTGAATCAGCTCTTAAAGAAGAAATGGAAATTACATACCTACCGTAATTCTTGATCTTCTTGGATAAGTCTTCACCATTCATACTGCTGGGACTATCCTGGAGGCACTAGGATCCAGCAGGAGCCAAAAATCTTCAGGAGGGCCAGTGACGAGATAGGACCACGTATGCGCAGCACCGCAAGACTGAGTCACGCCTGTGTAGGCTGTCTCTGTGTCAATCCTCCAACAGCCTCAGTACCTTTTTGACCAAGGAGGTACAGTGTAAATTAAACTTGGGAAATAACCTAATCCAGGCACAAGATAGCCCAGTTGACCCATTTAAGAGGGGTCAAGAAACAAAGTTGTCACAGCCCAAACACATGAGGGAGTGAAGACCAGAAACAGGATGAGTGAGCTCGGGGGATGGTGGGTGGGTGTATGAATGACTGGTGAAGACTTGTCCAAGAAGATCAAGAATTACAGTAGGTATGTAATTTCCATATCTTCCTGGACTTAAAGCCTTCACCATTCATTCATACTGCTTGGAGAGTACCAAACTAAAAAACAATCTCCCGAAGAGGGTGGCAGGAGACAGAGCTCACGCAGGACAGAAGTTCATGAAGGATTGTCCTGCCAAAGGAAGTGTGCTGTCTGGCGTGCACATCTACAGTGTAGTGCTTCACAGAGGTATGCACTGAGCTCCAAGTAGCTGCTTTGCAAATCTCTGAAATGGGCATGTTACGAATCTCCACCAGGGATGCTGAAAAACTATTTCCCCCAGCATCCTATGTATGTGTGGTGGGGGGGCAACCACAGGAGAAAGGGGCCAGTTACAGGTCTGTAAAGGCCCGTGGACATGACAGGGTCAGCGAGCACGCCCTAGATCTGGGAGAGGGAATGTGCCCCTGTAGAACCTGCTGTGCCCTGTAAGAAAAGAAATGGGCCCCCAGAAAGGTGAGGATACCATACTATGCCAGGCCACGGGTGACAACCTGGATAGGCGAAGCCACGCAGTCCACCTAATGCAGACTGAGGGCCCTACCAGCCTGGAAGCCACCACCTCACTAGTGTCATAGACTGCCCTAGAGAGGTGTCTTGCCAGCTTCAGGCCTTGCATAGATAGGCGAATGGCTTGCCTGGTTTCCTCACTGTCAGGCAGCGCTGCGAGGACCTGTCCCAGCAGAGTCCAGATGTGCCTAGCTTAGGTCACCTGGTGTGCCTGATGAGCCAGAATCCACAGAAGGAGGTGTGCAGAAGCAAACACTCTCCTCCCCCATCGGTCGGACTCTGCCAAGTCTGTGTCAGGGGGGTGGTCATGAGAAAGGCAGTGGCACCCATATGGGATATCCAGGGACCCCAGTCCTGAAGAAGGCTGTGGCATGGCACCTGGAGACCCCACTGATGTGCAGTACCTGTACACACAGCCCCTAGGGGCAGGTGAAGGGGCAGCGGGACATTGTCAGATGGTGTGCGATGCCTCCCTCAATGGCCTGGCCAGGGAGGAATGACCAACCTATCAGGGCTGTATTCACGTAAGAATGACAGCATCACACAATCCGGATTCCATCTGATGAAGTGGGTTAAATGGAGCTCCTTTATCATCTCTGCCAGGAAGCGTTAGTAGGATGCAAGGCTTCAAACAGCAGAGATGTGGCATGAGGAATGCTGTTCCTTCATGGGGAAGCCGAAGATGAGGAGGAGTCTGATTCAGAGCTTGGCGGAGGAAATGTTTGAGATCTGAAGATGACCTCGATGATAGCCCTAAGATAACAAGGGAAAGCAGTCACCGCAGCTCTGAACTGTTCCCAAGTTAGAGGGCCTCTGGGGCCAAGAAACCCCAGAAAGGGGGGGGTTGGAGAGACAGCAGAGTGACCAAAAGAGGGACAGCCTAGCTGCACTAGGAAGATCCTCTGCTAAAGCTAGGAGGTTGTGCAGAAGTGCCCTGACCAGGGGGTGACCTGACAGACCCCTCCACCCCAGTGCGTCCAACTTTTGAGGAATGGACCAGGGGTTGCTCCTGAGGGAAACCCCCCAGGTTGGGAAGCAGGAGCCATGCAAAGTCCTCTGGAAGGCTCCCATCCCTACCCACTGCAGAACCCCTCTCTGACAGAAGGGAAGGCAAGGACGTGTCTGAGACATGACCTACCTTAGCACCACGGAAAGAACCTCCAGAAGGTCGCCGCCTGGATCCAGTCCCACCAACCCTCCTCTTTAGAGAAAAGGATCTGTCCCTCTGAGGTGGCTCAGTCGATGAATCTGGGCTGACTGCTTTAGGAAGAGTAACCCCCGCAACCCCATGGAGGTGCAGGAGTCCTCCTGAGGGTCCTCATCGTCAGCCAGAATCCAGATCACAGTGGGTCTAGATCTGGCCAATGGGAGGGCCCCCAACCCCAAGTTGGCCCCAGTCTTAGCCTTCGCAGCAGAATCAGTGCTGGACATGGCACTGCCAAAAGATGCAGTGCCAACCACGCAGCCGACTGTGGTGCCGCCAAATGGAAATGGTGCCAGATATGGGACACTGCTTGTAGAAACCCTGGAAGGGTCCTAGAGTCCCTTGGTACCAGAATTGGCACCAGAGGGGTCCAGAGCAGCAGCACCGACTCATGGCACCGTCTGCCAATGGTGACACCGCACTGGAAAGTCCAGCAGGCCCCGGAGACATTTGAGCTGAGTCAGAGGAGCCCGGGATCCAGTTAGGGTCATCCCAGTCATTATCCTCCAAAATGGGAGGCAAAACCAGGGAGACCTCCAACTGGGCCACTCCCCGAACTTGGGACCCTCTGGTAGCAAGGGGTGCATTGGAAGGGGGCCCAGACATGCCATCAACTCTGTCCCGCTCACCGGCACCAGAAGAGAGGTGGGAGCTTGAGCAGGACCTGACTGTGGTCTCGAGGGGACCTCCCGAGTACAGCCTGCATATAGCCGTGACTCCACCTTGGTGGTTGTCCAGGCCTCCGAGGAGGCACCAGACTGTGAGGGTGACAAGCCTCCTTCCTGGAGAAAGATGGGAAGATAACCTCCCCAATGACCCCTTGCTGGGACCCCTTGCCCCAGCAAGCTGAAGGGCGGAGGGCATCCTTTCCCTGCTGGATCGTATAGAGCCAGGGGAAGGCTCAGGGGTGGAGCCCAAAGCTCTTGTCTTGGAAACTCAAGTGTGGCGCCGCCCTCCAAAAGTTGGGGGTCTCTACACAACTGCGCCACACAGATAACGAGGGTATGGAAGTCCATAGAGAAGCAGGTGTTGCACTCATCCATCGTGTGTCGGGGACCCAAGTAAGAGAAATGATCATGGGGATCCAATACCGTTACATAGTTGCCATGGGGCACCAGCACATGGGGGTAACTCCCGATCATTTAGACTTTGAACAACACTGCAACCCCGACATGCCATCGCGTGAAAAAGAAATAAAACAGGAAAAAACAACACCCGGCACCAAGAGAATAAAAACTAAAACAACAGAAAACCTCCAGTGCTGAATGGCACCAGTATTTATGGCACCGCAGCACTTGAGGCCAAGGCGTGACGCAGTCGAAGCAGTCTTTCTACGCATGATCCTTCCTCGATAGTGGAAAAAACAGAGCTGAGAGTTGGGACGAGATGAGTTGGCGTTGGTTACTAGCCAACCCGTGAATGCTGGGTAGATCGCTGGTCTCGTGGGCGGTGCTGTCCTGACATCGACTCCGCCAGCTCAGAAAAAATTAAAGAGGCAGTACTCTTTTCATTCCATGCAGGGTCCTGACCGCTGGTAGGACCCATCAGTAATGAATGATGAAGATTAATTTGGGGAAGATCCTGTGCTCCTTTCTGCCCAAGGAACAACTTCTACTGCCCTGTTCCTGAAATGGCCCTGTATTTCAAAAGTGAGAAGGTCTGACTGAGTGGCAGACAGGCTGTACTGCCATTTGGGTGGAATATTCGGGGGAAGTTCAACAAAATTGAGAGTAACCTTCCTGAACAATACTGAGGACCCACTTGTCTGAGGTGATAAGACTTCCACTGGGTGTAAAACTGAGTCAGATGACCTCCCACTGCCTCTGAAGCATCCCCCTTGGGCAGCTGAGGTGGGACTGGGGATGGATTTTCAGAGGGTGGCACTGGGCGCTTTCGGGCCCTGTGCCTTTTGCTGCGTTTTCTTTTGTGGCTGAGGAGTCTAATTTCTGTTAAGGCTCCTCAGCCTCTACTTTGAAAGGACTACCTGTTACAGAATTGCCGATGGTTCCCGCCCCTTTGTGGATCAATAGGAGCCTGTCTGACTGTTTTAATGGCAGTCCTGGTCTTCCAAGTGGCCTCTAGTGCTTGCTGAACTTGAGGACCAAACAGATAAGCACCATCAAAGGGGTCATTGATGACCTGCTGCTGAGCATCAGGAGAAAACCCTGATGTTCTAAGTCAGAAGTGTCTCCTGATGCAGATTCCAGTGCGGCCACCCTGACCGCAGTGTCACAGGCGTCCATAGGAGCCTTTAGCTGATGACTAATGGACTCTGTGCCTCTAGTGATAGTCTACAGAAGCTCCATGGTAGTGTCAGACTCCAAGAGATTCTCAACCACTGCATTAAGAGAATTCCATAGAATATATTTGCACTGGGAGAAATGTCCCTGATAACTGGCAATATGCATGCCCAAGGTTGCGACTGTGAAAGCCCGTTTCCCCAAGGTGTCAATTTTGCGAGACTCCTTGTTGATAGGACATGCTGAAGCTTCCTGAGGGAGAATTCCCTCACACTGGATATCTGCCTCTATTACCCTGATATTTAAGAGCGGGGACCCCTACATCCACCAACAACTACCACCCCATCTCAATTCTCCCTCCCATCTCTAAGGCTTTTGAGCACATCTTCGCCGATCAGCTCACTAACCACCTCAAAAAACACAATATACTTTGCAGCCAGCAACACGGCTTCTGCAAAGGACATAGTACGACTACTTCCCTACTCGAATTCACCACCCACCTACACACCGCCCTTGACAGGGGTCATCTCTCTGGTGTGGTCTTCATCGACCTCACTAAACCGTTTGTCACCATCAACCACCCCCTCCTTCTAACTACACTATCCAAACTTGGTCTCTCTCAAGGTGCCCTCGGCTGGTTCACTGACTACCTGGCTGATCGCTTCCAGCAAGTCAAAATTGGCACTGCCTTTTCCAGTAGGCTGCCTGTCCACTCCGGTGTCCCACAGGGGTCCATTCTCGGACCTTTATTATTCAGTCTGTTCCTTAACTCCCTCCTCCTATCCTGCCCAGGCAATATCCTACTCTACGGGGATGACACTGTCCTGTTTTTCTCTAATCCTGACCCCGCCCAGCTTCACCTTTCCCTCCAATCCGCCTTCAGTGAGGGTGAAAAATGGTTCACCAAACAGTGCCTCATCCTAAACTATAAAAAAAAACTAAAGTCATGTACTTCTCACACCCACTAAACTCTAGGAAGGACCACTGTCCACCAGTCCTAACTATCAACCAGACCCCTTTCGAACAAGTGGACTCCTTTAAGTACCTGGGCATCACACTTGACCCAGGCATTACCTTCCACCAACACATTCACCAACTGTCCACAGCCCTCAACGTCCGGCTTGGCATCCTCTACCGGGTTAAAAACCTTTTTACTCCTGATGCCCTTCATCTAGTGGTCTCTTCCTTGGTCCTCTCCCTCCTAGACTATGGCATGCTAATCTATAGTGCTGCCAGCTCCTCAGCCTTATCCAGGCTCTGGCTCTCCTTCAACAAAGGCTGTCACCTCATCCTGGGCTGTGATCGTCTAACCCACACATGCTCCCTCTACAATGCCACGAACTGGCTTAACCTTGATAACAGAATCAAGTTTCATACCTGCCTCATGGCCAAAAGGATTACCCTTAGTCTCACCCCCACTGGTCTCTCACCTCTAATACAGCAGGCCCTGTTATGGCAGTGCACCCGTAGCTCTCGCAGGCAGCTCCTCTTGGTCTCTTGCTGCCGCACCGCCCAGTTCCAAAGGTCCTTTAGCTGCCAAGCCCCTTCCTGGGCAAATAACCTGCCTAATGATCTCACCAATGTAAATAGAATCGGCCTCTACAAAGCCTACTTAAGGAGCCATCTACAGTCCTCTAATCCCTGTGACTGCCACTGACCCTTGACCTGCCCCTTGATCCTTTGACTAAGGCCTCTGGCTGGTCCCCCCCCCCCAACCTGAAAATCTCAGAACTAGCTCCTTTGGAGCTTTTGTATGTTTTCTGTTCTTTAGTCTCATACATGAATCTGCTATCTGTGTAAATGTTAGTCAATTTACTGTAGTTCTTATATCGTGCATAAGTGCTTGTGTCCATCTCTGGATTGCTCTGTACCATGTTTTACCTGTACTGATGTGGAACCTTTGAAAATGAGTCTTTGACTCAAAGGTACTTTCCAAATCCTCAATAAATAAATAAAGAACAGCTTTGTCGTTTGCAGCCAGTACAATCAAAGCACCTATGATAGGCTGTGAAGCCAAGAAGGGTCTCCCCTTTGGAGGAGCATATTTCCTATCTATGAACTTGGCCACAGAAGAAATCAGAGCTGGCCTCTCCCACATTGACTGTGACAAAGTCTCAAAGGAGGGAGTTATAGGAGACGCAAGGCTCACAGGAACATTAGGAATATGAAGGAACTCAAGGTGCAAAAGCCTGCCCGGGTCCACAGACGAAGTCTGCAGAGCCAGTGCTGAATTCATTTTCTTGAAGAGGGACTGGAAGGAAAGGTACTTGACAAGGGTCTCTACTGGACCAGAAGGTTTCCCTTCCAAGCTAAAAAATGAGTCATCCTGACCATCGTCGAACAAAATCAAATCAGGATCAGACTCATCATGTTCCACCTCTACCCCAGAAAAATCAGGAGTCAGTCCTGCAAGGCCAAAGCCCAGCCTAGGCAAGGGGTAAGCGGGCAATACTGGAACCACTATTGGCGTGGAAGACCCCGGTGTGGCACACAGCACCAAGGGACCCGGCGCCACATGCAGCACAGGGGAACCCCACATCATCAGAGGCTATGACAAATTGCCAGAACTAGAAAGAGAGGAGGAAGGTGGTACCTGTGCGAGCCCCTGGGGGGAAGAAAAATGTGGGGAAGAGGCATGTGGAACCAGTGTCCGGGGCACCAGTACTGACGAGGGTAGAAATTCCGTCTCTGGCACAGAATGCACGCCCTGTCCTGAAAACCTCCAGCAGCACCAAGACCCAAGAACCCTGGAGCCAGGTCCACTGGTAAGGGCACCCGAAACAGATGCTGTACCCACTGCTCCATAAGAGCATCCCAGTGGTGAAACTGCCCACTGGAAACCCCGCAAGAGGACAGAGAGGGACTCCAGTGTCAAGAGGCCTGGCCCCTAAGAACAGAGACCACTGGAGACCCCAGAGGAGTCAGAGTGCATCTACCATTCTCTGCTCTCAAAGACTCCCTAGCAAACCTACCAGAGGGTGATCTTGAGCAGTGCTGTTTCTTCTTCTTGCGACGGGAAGGAGAAGAACTCAAGGTCAAGTGACACCAGGTCCCCAACAGAGAACAGGAATGGGCCCACTTCTTTTTGTGCTTATGGGAAGACTGTCCTTCCCCCCAAAGCACCGGACTGTCCATGGTCTCCCCCCCGAGGACAGGGCAGTGGCCCGGACATAGCCCACTGCCAGAACAGGTTTCTAGTGAAGTCTCCCTACAATCACCGATACCGTTCATGGTCGACTCGGTCGATGGCAGGCTGAGAGAATTTCTTTCTTCCAAAAATTTATTTTTTTAAATAAATAATACTAGAACTAATACTAATCAAATACTGAATGACTATATGCTGCTGTCGTGTACACATGAAGATTTGACTCCTGATGGGCAAGCAATTTTGTCACTGAAGCGCACTCGACGGGTGGAAAAAGTAACTGAGGCACCTACACAGGCGCGAGTCAGTCTCGTGGTGTCATGCATGCATGGTCCTATTTCTGCACCAGCCCTCCTGAAGATTTTTGGCTCCAGTTGGGACCTAGCACCTCCAGCGTAGTCCCAGCAGTATGAATGAAAGGTGAAGACTTTCAGCCAGGAAGATCTGCTATCATGTGGATAAGTGGACCATCTCCATGTCCCTAGGAAAAGGGCTTAGTAGTTACTACTCAGGGGGTAGCAGGCAGGGATCAAGGGGGGGCAGGAAGTACTGACAAAAACCCAGTCTGGACAACAGGTCATGGAGTAAGATAGGGTATTACAGGCAAACTGGATGGAAGGACAGCCTTTTGCTGTTGTTATTGTCTATGTTTCAATGACAGCCTTAAGTTCACAGCTCTGTGCAACAAAGTAAAAGTGAAGGCAAACAGGATGCTAGGTTGTACAGGAAGGGGATTAGAAAGTAGGCAGAAGGAAGGTATAATACATCTGTACAGCTGCTTGTTAAGGCCACTGCAGGTAAAGTTTTGGCGGCACTGAAAAATGGACCACATTGAAATGTTGAAATCCAGTCTAAACATTTATTGGGACAAACAGTGAAATTTATAGCACTTTGTAATGGATACTGCTGACTGCAAGAGGTCAGCCTGATGACCTGATGCTTCATCTCGCTCTGAGGCTTTGTCAGGGGACATGATCAGGTTCAAAAAATCTTCCTCTTATACGTGCCCATTCAAAGTGATATGCAATAATTCATTTTAACGGACTCTTAGAATTTTTGCATATTTGTTTCTGACAGACTGGTCAATTTAGCCCGGTTTGAAAAGTGAGCATATATAAAATCTAGGTGATTTAAAGGGTGTCCCAACACCAAACAAGAGGGATTGGGGGGGGGATGAGGACAACCAGTATCTGAAATAATATAAATGGAACCACTAACCAAAACCCCAAAACTGTGTGTGTGTGTGTGTTGGAGGCATGGCCAGCTATCAGAGTGAGAAGATGCACTTCCAGATCTCCTGTTACACAAACTTTATAATTTATCAACAAAAATACTGTATAACAGAAAATATTCACTTATTTTTGCTATTTTCACTGGTTTCATGTTAGCATGAAAATTAAAAGACAGTGAATATTAAATGAATCACTGTACAATAACAGCACTAGTGTTTCACCAGTGAAAGTAAGATGACATGAATATGTCAGATGTGCCCAGAGCACTAAATATAACGGGCGTGAATTTAAACTCTTATACAGTTATTACCCTTAAACCTTTATCACACTTGGTTGAAGGACTTCATCTAACTGAATCTCAGATTCAATTCTGGAGATTGGGAAACTTAGGGGAGCACAAGCACAAGTGACTATTTCAAGCCAAAATCGGGGCCAACTGGAGCAGCCAAGTCAGACAGTGCTGTCTCTCCATACAGTGACACACCAACACCAAAGTACAACACATTAGAAATACATTCTAGAACCTCAGGACAGCTTTCCAAACCTTGGAAAAGAAGTTTGATGCATTTACAAGTCGCTCTGTGCTTGTGCAGCAGTCTGTATTGGGCATGTTGGAGAAGGTGGAGAGTTGGACTGGGACAGCAGAATGGACCATGCCAGCTTCTTCCACTTATATTCAAGAAAATAAACAACTGAAACTCAGGCTAGAAATGGTGAAAACACACCAACGTGAATGTAATATGCACCTGACTGGGTTGCCCAAGAACATGAAAGAATCAAATCCCCAGGGCTTCTTTGAATAAAAGTGAGCCCACCTGTTGGACTGGTCAGATCCACTGGCCCTAGGGCATGTTGACAAAGCTTATCACAGTCCCCCGGTCAGGCTCCCCTTATTGCTGCATACACCCTGAGGACAGTAACAACAGATTCTATTAGAGCTGGGCTGTGAGATACAGTTTTTCACCTCACCAGACAGAAAAAAGACTTACAGATTGATGAAGTAGTTCTATATTTCTACCTGGATTTATCACTTGCCACGCGGCAGTGTCGCAAGGAATTCAAAGCCCGAAGGAGATGTTTGGAGGCCTTGAATGTACCGTTCGCTCCCCTTTTCCATGCTTAGCTTCAGGTCATGGTGGGATCCTGGACAATCAATCAATCAATCAATCAAAATCTTTATTTTGCCAGGTGGACAACATTGAGACAAGCTCACTGACAAGATGGACCTGGGGCAAAACAATTGCCAACAGGGTTAAGACATAACAGTTGAGTGAACATACATAACAATTACATAGTAATAACAACAACATAATAACATATAACATTTGACGAGATACTTGCACCAGAACATAGCAATAGGTTCAACAGGAGGTAGTGCCATTTAAATACAATTGCATGGATACAGAAACATAGACTTTGACAGCAGATAAGGACCATTTGGCCCACCTAGTCTGCTCATTTTCCTACCTAGAGGATAAGCTGCAGATCCTATTTAACCAACAGCCTATTTCTTCCTACCCCCCACAAAAATTGCCTTATGTCTGTCCCATGCATTCTTGAATTCTCCCACAGTTTTAGACCCCACAACCTCCTCAGGAAGGCTGTTCCATGCGTCCACCACCCTCTCTGTGAAAAAATACTTCCTCACATTGCCTCTGAGCCGTCCCCCCTCTCTTCAAATTGTGTCCCCTTGTTCTTGCACATCTCTTTTTCTGAAAGATGCTACCCTCTTGGACTTTGTTGATTCCACTGAGGTACTTAAATGTTTCTATCATGTCCCCCCATCCCTCCTTTCCTCAAGGGTATACATATTCAGTGTCAGTGGCTCAGTAGGTAGCACACTCGCCCCTGAGGCCGGGAGATCAGAGGGCTGTGGGTTCAGTTCCCACATCTGGCACTTGGGTTAATATCCCAGTACTGACACTGCAGTGCAGCATGAGAGGGGTGCTGCACTTCTGAGGTGCCGTCCTTCGGATGAGACGTTAAACCGAGGTCCCATCTGCCTGGATTGGTGGTAGTTCAGATGGATGTTAAAGATCCCATGGCACTTATCGAAAAGAGTAGAGGAATTTCCCTGGTGTCCTGGCCAAATTTCCCTCATTCACTAAAAATACCACCAACAGCTTAAACTGGTTCAAGGTCAGTTGGCATTCATCTGTATCCCCCTCCCCCGGGCTGTGCCTGAAAATAGGCAGGATTTGTCTAGTGCACTTACCCGGTCAACAAAAGCTAAATAAAATAAAATAAATATTAAGCTCCTTTAGTCTCTCCTCGTATGGCTTCTCTTGCAGACCCTGCACCATTTTAGTTGCCCTCCTCTAAACTGCCTCCATCCTGTCTATGTCCTTGCGGAGATGGGGTCTCCAGAACTGAACGCAGTACTCCAGATGGGGTCTCACCAACTGTCTGTACAGGGGATAACAACTTCCTGTTTTCTGCTGGTGATGCCTCTCCCTATACATCCCAGTATCCCCCAGCCCTCCCTACCGCCTTCTCACATTGCTTGCCAACCTTAAGGTCATCTGATATGATTACCCCCAGGTCCCTTTCCATTTTTGTTGTTGTTACTATCTCCCCATTGTGTAATCTTCCCCTGGATTTTTGTTTCCCAGGTGCATTACTTTGCACTTCTTTGCATTGAATCCAAGCTGCCGTACTTCTGACCACTCCTCCAACCTTGCCAAGTCCCTTCTCATCCTTTCCACGCCTCCTTGTGTATCAACCCTGTTGCAGATCTTTGTGACATCTGCAAAGAGGCATACTTTTACTTCCAGTCCCTCTGCAATGTCACTTATAAAGACATTAAAAAGGACTGGACCCAGTACTGAACCCTGCGGTACCCCACTAGTAACCCCTCTTTCTTCAGAGTGGACTCCATTTACAATTACCTTCTGTGTCCTGTTGTTCAGCCAATGTTTTACCCAGCCTACCACCCTGGGACCCACTCCCAGGCTGGTTAATTTGACTACTAATCTTTTGTGTGGGACTGTGACAAATGTCTTGCTAAAGTCTAGGTAGGCCATGTCCACAGCCCCTCCCTGGTCTACTACTTTGGTCACCCAGTCAAAGAAATCAATTAGATTCGTCTGACATGACCTTCCCGCTGTGAACCCATGCTGCCTTGGATCCTGTGCCCCACTGGCCTCTAGGTACTCAACAATTCTTTCCTTCAGAAGTGATTCCATCGCTTTCCCTACCACAGAGGTCAAACTGACAGGTCTGTAGTTTCCTGCCTCTGTCTTGGTACCACACACCATCCTCCCATGATTTGTTAAAAAGGGTAGTCAGTGGTGTCAGTAGTTCTCTGCTTAATTCTTTTAGAATTCTGGGGTGAATTCCATCTGGCCCCATTGCTTTGTCCACCTTCAGTTTTAAGAGTTCTTTTAGAACCCTTTCTTCTGTGAATGGACTGGGCTCGACCCCCCTCTCCAGAGTGCTTCTGTTAATTGATTTGGCACCTCCCCCACTTCCTCTTTTGTGAATACTGAACAGAAGTATTCATTCAGTATCCCTGCTTTTTCACTGTCACTCTCTGCCCACCCACCATCCATTCTATTCAGCCTCAAGATCCCTCCCTTTGTCTTTCTACGCTCCCTGATATACCTATAAAATGTTTTATCCCCCCTTCTTAACCGAGTTGGCTATCTTTTCCTCAGTTTGGGCCTTTGCTATTCTGTCTACCCTCCCTGCTTCCTTCTGCCTTAACTGGTACAGTTCTCTGTCCTGCTCCTTCTGTGTTTCCTTATACTTCCTAAATGCTATATTTTTCTCCCTAACCTTCACCGCCACCTCTTTTGAGAACCATAGTAGCTTTTTCTTTTGTTTTGATTTGTTTATTTGCTTCACACAAAGGCTTGTTGCCTCTGTGATGGCAGTTTTGATATTTCCCCATTGTTGCTCCACTCCTCCTCCTTCTAGCCTGTTTGCTAGTGCTTTTCTAAGGCACTCTTCCATCTTGCCAAAATCAGCCCTCCTGAAGTCCAGAACCCTCACTTTTGTATGGCTTGACTCTGTAGCTGAGTTTATCATGAACCACACTGTTTGGTGGTCACTTGTTCCCAAATGACTACCCAATTCTAGATCTGAGATCCTCTCACTGTCCCCATTTGAGAGTACGAAGTCTAAGATTGCTCCCTCAAGAGTAGGTTCCAAAACTAGCTGTCTGAGGCATGCCACCTGAAGGGAATCAAGAATGGCCCTGCTTTTGGATGTGGCTGCAGCAAAGGTGCTCCAGTTAACATCTGGCATATTAAGGTCCCCCATCAACAGTATCTCCCCTTTCTCTGCCATCCTAAGTATGCCTTCTATCATATCCTTGTCCATTCTCTCCCCCTGACATGGGAGTCTGTATACAACCCCTGTGTGGATTGTGGTGCCATTTCCAGTCTCTAAGGTGACCCACAGTGCCTCCTCTCCTCCCTGTTTACTCCTTTGTTCAGTTGCTTTTATCCCTCCCTTTACATGGAGAGCTATTCCCCACCCTTCTGCCCTCCCTGTCTCTCCTGTAGGTTGTGTACCCTGGTATGTTAACATCCCAGTCATGGTTCTCTGTGTACCATGTTTCTGTGACTGCTACGATATCCATGCATCCCTCTTCCATCAAGGCCACCAGTTCAGGGAGTTTGTTGCCCAGACTACGGGCGTTGGTACTCATTACTCTCCATTTCTTGATGGCCTTACCCCTTTTTGCCCCATTCCTGTCCTTAATGCATTTGTCACTTTCTCCATTTACCCCTGCGCTTCTCCCTGTCAACACCTCTATGTTGGTGTCTACCTCGCTTAGTACCCTGATTTTTTTTTGGGTGGGGGCTAGGATTTCCCTGCTCCATACAGATATGGACATAAGATATTGAGCTAAAGGTTATACAGTAAACATCATTGGAGGAGTCATAGTGAGCAGGAGTGGAAGTTCCTCTACTGTCAAAGTGTGAAGAAGACTGAGATGTAAGAGTCCTTTGATAAGTACTGTAGGCATGTCCTGGCAAGTGGGGTGGGAAGGGGGGGGGTATAGGGAGTGGGTAGGGGAGGTCAGACGATATACGAGAGGGTTGGACATGATGTCCTAGGGAGGAAGGACTGATCGAAGGGAGAACACGATAGATGCCACAGGTAGTGGTTGGGGTTTAAGTCCAATATTTGAAGCAAAGACAGATCGTGATGTTGGGACCTTGATTTGGACAATGACAGAAGGGAGGACTCAAATGTCACCTCAGGCAATGGTTGAGGTTTAAGTCCAGAATTTAAAGCAGTAACAAACCATTATGTTAAGACCTTGACTTGAAGCAATGACAGGCCTCTGAGAAGGTCCTCAGGAACAAGGATTCGAAGAGGGAGAATGTGATAGGGGAAGTGAGCCTTAAGGTTTTCTGGATCTTATTCCAGAGCGTAGGAAGAGTTAAGCTTATTGCGACTTAACTTTAGGGATAGCCAGAGATAAGATGGTAAGACTTCTGAAAGAATAGGCACTAGGGATGCAGGGAGTTAAGCAGCTTGTGAGGTACTGAGGTAATTTATGAGTGATTGCCTTATATGTCCATAGAATAGCATTCTTTTGCCTCCTGAAGCTAAGGGAGCTCCAGCCTACGGAAGAATAGAGGATGCAGTGGTGCGTGTCATAAGGGGCATCCAAAATGAACCTAAGGGCTTTGTGGTATAGGGTCTCAAGCTTGGAGAGAGCTGTGCTAGTACTACAGCCATATAGGAAGTCCGCATAGTCTAGGAGAGGCAAGATGGTAGTTCGGACTAGGAGTTTTCTAGCATCCTGGGTTAGTGAGTGCTAGATCCTGAAGAAAATACTGAGTCTTTGATGCAGTTTCTTAGTGAGTTCTTCAATGTGATCAGTGAAGGACAATTTGTTGTCAATCCAGACCCCTAGGTATTTGAATTGTTCCACAAACTCCAGGGCTTCTCCCAAAAGGGTGCTTATGTGTGGAACCTTATCGGGTGTTTTTTTTTTTTTTTGAGATGAGGGGCCAGTGGAAACTTCCAGTTCCAGCACAGCTTTGATCAGTAGCTAAACAGAGTGCTCTGAGCTGATCTGCCACCAAACCCTTCCAAACTTGAATAAAAATCAACAAAAACTTACTAATATGGCATCAGGAGGGTTACAAAAGGACAGAGGGTCTCAAAATAGATCGCAACAAGTACGAGGAGAGAAGGAGAATTTGGAATCCAGACATGCTTCTTCGATTCAGGGCCTTGCTACCTCTCGAATGCAAAATTCTGCCCAGATGTATGATACAGATGAAGAATGGGACCAACTCTCCAGAAGCCAATTTGAATCCTTAATGAAAGAGTTAAAAGATATGCGCACAGAAAACAAACAGGAATTTAAACAACTTAACCAGAAACTATCTCAAGTGGAGGATCGTATACTAGAAGCGGAAGAACGAATCTCTAACAATGAGGATGGTCTCCAGCACTTGGGTAGAACAGTGTCTGCTCGTTGTGTACATGCCATAGCCACCGAACAAAAATGTCTTGATCTCGAGAGCAGATCGCAGCGAGAAAATCTCAGGCTTTGCGGCCTGCAAGAAGGAACAGAAGAAGGAGAGATGACAGATTTCAGTTCGGATTTACTTAGGGATGTCCTTAATTTACCTCAAGGATGTAAAATTAAAATAGAAAGAGCCCATAGAGCTCTTATACCAAAGCTGAAAGACCAGACATCGAGGCCACAATCCATAATAATAAATTTTCATAGTTTCAGAACAAAGGAAAATATTTTGAAAAGAGCATGGCAACAAAAGGAAGTGAAGTACCTGAGTTTGCAGCTCTTCTTCAATCATGATTACCCACCAGACATACAAAGGCAGAGACAAGAATATTTTCCTTTAATTAAAGCATTTCACTCCCAAAACCTACGTATCCAAATGCCTTTTCCGGCCAGGATGAGGGTCTTCTGGAAAGAAGGCCCAGAAATTTATAATACACCGCAGGCAGCAAGGGAAGCAGCATTAAAGAGAGGCCTGGAGGTACCGGAACTTTCAAGAACTCCCAATCTGAAACGGAGAGAACAAGACCAGGAATGACAAGTAGCTCCAGCAAAGAGAAACAAAATACCAACATTCCATACTAGCTCTGACAACATTAAATAGTTACAGGATCATCTTAAAAAGCTTCCTGGAATTTCAGATCAAAAATTGCAGCTGATGGAAGGTTGAGTGCTCCCTTAGAGACATACTCTCTTCGAGGACTTATGCCTAGCCATACGTGAACACAGCTCCCCGATCTGATTGTTTCATCCCCTTCTAATGGTTTGGTTTCGCCTTATTAGACATTCTCAATCGAAACCAAACAGTTTGTGAAGCGGGACAGTTTTCAAACAATTAGATCCTCCCCCGATGAGATCGCACTGCAACTAAAATCCATACTTCCCGCATGATTTTAATTCCTGAGCTTGTTGGCAATTCTTCAAATAAACACTCGTAAAAAATAGACTACGAGACACTCCCCAGCAAGTACAACTTTCAATTGTGGAACTTAGAGGGCTTTTCATCTGTAGAAGTGGTTAAGGAGTGGACTCCACCTATGTTCTCTTGTTATGTGGGCTGTTTAAAGTGGCTGAGACTAGATAAATCATATCAAACGCTAGCGATTTGTCTATTCTCATGGCTGCGGTGGGATGGAGTATGGGTGGAGGGAGGGGCGGGACAAGGGCAGGCGACCTCGCTATGGAGAGGAGTGGTCTGGAGATTATTTTTCCTTCGTGGAGACCTCAGATTGTAAAGAGGACCATGGAGTAGGAGGGAATTTAGAAAAGAGGGGATACATCCCCACATGAAAAATAATAGTTACTCTTCTCTCCTGTTAAAGTTTATCGGATTTTCCTCTTATTAAAGGTATCAACACTTGTTATTTCAAGGTACATCAGCTCACTGGCCAAATCTATACTTTGCCAGTCAAAATAGTTGGGCCTATCATTATTCTGGCCCAGGAAGAGATCCTCCACTATGGGAGGAATTCCTCTCTCTTCAATCCGCCGGCTTTGTCAGCGTGGTGGGTTCAGAGGTCTCTTTGTATAGTAGACCTCCTACCTTGGAAGTGTAGTAGTGTAAATAAGTTGTACGCCCTGCTGGCATTTATCCACTTTTATTTTTTTGTGTCAGCTGGTATATACTTTGTTTACAACAAAAGGAAACAGGATTATCAAGGCAATCAAAACGATGTTGTAATGTTTGATTTTTCTAGCGGAATCAATGATCAGATTTCACAAATGAGGGAAGTATACAGATGTAATTTAACTTATCTGTTTAAAAATGACCTACACGCTATGCACTTATAATGTGCATGGACTCACAAGTCCAATCAAGCGCTCCAAGATCCTGTCCTCTATGAAGCGTTCAGGAGCTGATTTTATTATGCTCCAAGAAACGCACTTATCTAATGCAGAGCACGGAAAATCTGAGCACTTGGGATTTCAACAAGTATATGCTTCTTCATATAAAGGAGGTAGAAGGCGGGGTACAACCATTTTGACCCCTTCGAAGACTCCCTTTATGTGCACTGAAAAGTTAATTGACAAAGATGGGCGTTATGTATTGGTGAAAGGCAAACTTAATGGGAAACCTATTACCCTAGCATCTGTATACCTCCCACCTAATACAGACTTTCCCAGTTATAGAGCTTTTTTTGTAATGCTGTCACAGTGGGTGGAGGGACTGTTAGTCTGTGGTGGAGATTTCAACTTAAATCTTAGCCTTTTACCTGAACAAGGCACCAGCAGATATAAGTTGGATAAGAGAACCAGAGAATTAGCTAAATTGCTTAAAGAGCTGGACATTGTAGACACATGGAAATATCTCAATGGCACAAGTAAACATTGTACCTTTTTTCCCCAGGCCCATCAAAGCTACTCGGCCCTAGACTATTTTTTTTTTTTTTTTTGTGTGTTATGTTTTTTCCCTCCGATCTCGCCTCCGGGTTTGCCACTCCTTCCAGCTGCGCATGCTACTCGTGACCCCCTCGTCCTGTCCCTCTTCCCCTCACCTCAAATCGCAGCCGACCCAGGGGTGGCCCGGCATATCCCTTTGCCGGGTGGGTCCCCCTCCTCCGAGGGGAAAGACACCGGGTGGGGGTGGGTCCCAGCGTACTAGGCATCAGTCCCTGGGCGCTGCAGAGGTGGGATCGGAGGCACGGACTTCTCGGGCCAGCGAGGCGGGCAGCCATCATCCGGCGAACCGGAGGCTGGTATTTCCACTTTTCTCTGGGCGTGGTGTACCCACGAATGTCAAGCGTGGCACGTTCCTGCCCCCCCAGCGTCCAGGCTCGCTGCGACTGATCTCCCCGGCCTCCGCCAGGGGGTACCATACAGCGACCCTGTCTCCCCTCCCACCCCTGGAGTAGGTGAGCAGTCGTGGGACGCTCGAACCTACTCCACCCCGGCCGGCTCTCCAGCGAGCCGAGTCCGTTCCCGAACCCGGATCACCAGCGTCGAAAGCGGAAATCCAACCGCTGCGCCGACGAGCTGGCTCCTAGACTATTTTTTAATGTCCCAAGAACACATCCAAAGTTCCACAAAAATGTGGACAGGAGATTTTGTGTTATCAGATCATGCCCCTGTTTATTTAAAAATTAAAACTAACCATTTTCAGAAAAGCATGATTTGGAGGTTAAATATATCTCTACTACGGGATAAAGAGACGATTCAGGAAATGTAGGACCTGGTGAAGCAGTCTCTACTTGATAATGACACCCCAGAGACATCTATATCTATGATATGGGATACTCTCAAAGTTATTTGTAGGGGAAAATTTATTGAAATTGCTGCCAGGAAAAAGAAAATTAGAGAGAGTAAGAGATTAATTTTATTATCACATATCCAAACTTTAGAAGAGCAACAAAAAAAGAAACCCTCCCATGTACTTTAAAAAAAATTAAAAGCCCTGAAACAAGAACTTAACACCCTCTTAGACTATTATGTTGAGCAAAAGCTTATATACCTGGGGCCAGATATTCAAAAGGGTTGCACCATGCGCAATAGGGTTGCGCCTGCGAAAGCCCGAAATTGCTCCATTCTGCAATATTCAGCAGGAGGCAGTTGCGCCACTGAAAACATGCTGAGCAACAGCGCAATGCAAATGAATGCATGCTGAACTGGAGGGGGAGGAACCATGCATAAACTGCACAGCCTGATATTCAGCTGGGCTGTGCAGAGTTGTGCAGCGCAACCCCAACCTGCGCCTGCACAACTTTGAGCCCAAAAAAAGGATCAAGTTGAGGGCCACCCACAGGTGAGCTGCTGTATTACAGGGTGCAACACAGCAGCTGCTACCTGTGGCTGGCCTCAACCCTCCATGTGCCCCCTGCAGCCCGATCGCGGGCAAAAGTATAAAACATCCCCACCCACCCCACTGGCCCGATGGCGGGCAACAGCAGAAAAGGCCCCCTCCTCGACTGGCCCAATCGCGGGCATAGCTGATATCCCCACCAGCCCGATCGCGGGCAGCAAAGTGTCCCCGAGCGGATCCCTGGTGGTCCAGTGGACCGATAAGCCCAATCGCGGGCTGGAGATAGTTAAAACACCCCGAACATATCCCTGGTGGTCCAGTGGACCCGATAAGCCCGATGCGGGCTGGAGATCGTTAAACCCCCGAACATATCCCTGGTGGTCCAGTGGACGATAAGCCTGATCGCGGGCTAGAGATAGTTGACCCCGAACATATCCCTGGTGGTCCAGTGGACCGATAAGCCCGATCGTGGGCTGGAGATAGTTAAAACACCCCCAAGAACACATCCCTGGTGATCTGTGTGTCCCCCACCCCTCCCACCCACGAAGCCCCACCACCCCGGTTCCCCCACCCACTACCGCCCGACTACATTTGCCGGTAGGCCTACATGCCATTGGTGCAGAGCAAGAGCCAATGGGCGTGCAGCCCATACCGTACAAGACAGTCCAGATTTGTGAGTGAATGAATGCTCTCCCAAGGCTTTTATACTTATTTCAATGTGTACCCTGTACTATACCTATTAAGACCCTTTCCCAATGGCAAGGAACTTTCTCTTATTTTCTATGGCAAGGTAAGAAACCAAGAATTAAATTTCAATTGTTAATACAGCTCGGAGGGGGGGGGGAGCTCTCCCCAACCTGCAATACCACTGGAATGCTTCTCAGATGAGGCTTGCTCTTCTATGGGGGAACCCATCCTATACAGCACACTGGAAGCAAATGGACCTTTCCAGAGCTCAAGTTTACCCCTTAGCTGCAACTCTTTTCTCAGCCTCCCAAATGAAGGAGCAGTTAGTGATATTACCAGATAGTACAAGTTCAATTTGGGAGGGTTGGAGGAAGGGCCGCTCCATGAGGGGACATGCAGCTAATAATTGGAAATATGCAACACTATTCCCCTGGTATAAGGCTCAAACGTCCTGGGGCTTATGGGCACCTTGGCAATTAATGAGACAAAATGCTGTTATTTCTTTTTCTAAAGCCCAAATCAAATTCTCCTAGAACACAAAGGACCTAATTTTCTACCTACAAATCAGGGATTTTATAAATTCACAGTTGAGAGCTCAGGTACCCAGAAGTCAAATTTTGGAAGACAACTCTCCCTTTATACAGATGTGGACCACTGTTGAAAGTGATCATGCAATTTCCAAACTATACAAGTACTTACTTATGCAACATGCCCATGTATCTGATCTTTTAAAAACTCGGTGGGAGAAGGACCTAGGTATCCCATTGTCACAGTTTCACTGGCCCAGGGTGTGGCAGGTGACCTGGTCTACAACATTGTCCCCAGGGTGGCAGGAATATGTTTGGAAGGTCCGTACATGATATTTTTTGGTGCCCCAGTTCCTAGCTAGGAGAAATCCAAAAGCCACATCACAGTGTTGGAGATTGTGTGGCACTTCTGAAACATCTCATGTCCACATTTTCCTGGTGTGTCCCAAACTTCAGGCTTATTGGCAATTAGTGACAAAACAAATTGCAGAGGTGCTTAGCATACAAGACCAACTTAAACCAGAAAATCTCCTATTGGGTATCCCTCCTGGAGATCTTAAAGGGAAAGATGCTTTATATTTATGGTCCATTCT
The DNA here is from genome assembly GCA_016271365.2 of Neoceratodus forsteri. Taxonomy (NCBI): domain Eukaryota; kingdom Metazoa; phylum Chordata; order Ceratodontiformes; family Ceratodontidae; genus Neoceratodus; species Neoceratodus forsteri. The sequence goes on along the minus strand of CM057452.1, from coordinate 1,515,651,948 downwards.
CCTGGCGGCAGCCTATAAGGCTATAACCAAAAAATGGCTACACCCAAATCCACCTGTAGTAGAGGATTGGCTAAGCATTTTAAACCATATACAAAGTTGTGAATAGCTTACACATAACCTCCGCAATAAACAAGTGATATACCAAAATCGATGGACCAGATGGGATCTGAGACCTAACCCAGGAATTTAGGATGGATTACTCTCTTCCCTCCCCCCCTCCACCTAAGACCTAGAGGAATTAATAGACCTTGAAAGTCTGTGTAGTTGTCATATCTCTTTCATTAATCTAAGGCTTAAATATATATAACCCTTTTGAGTTGTTTGTACTTATTTGCCTAAACAATAACAAGAAAAGAAAGACTGACACAAGTTTTATTTTTTACTATCATTTTATTTTTCCTTTTTATTTTATAAAATGACAAGTCTGTTATTGTTCGCTGGTTATTCCTTTTTAAGATTTATTAGAACTTGTAATGAGTTATCAGTTAAGCCAGATAAACATAGTTTGCTGCTCTGTATGATATACTGAGATTGAAAGTCTTGAAGAATTTCAGCTTGGAGATAACAGTGTCCGAAGTATTTATCCTTTCCAGTATTGACATGGCAATATTGTTATCCTTCATGTACTTATTATGTATCTGGAAAATAAAAATATAAAATATTTCAATAAAGATGAAGTATAAAAAAAATGAGATGAGGGGCCAGTGGAGAGAAAATCATGGTCTTAGTTTTTTTGGCATTGAGCAGGAATTTCAAGTTAAGTTGATTTTTTTGGAGGATGTCAAAATCGTTCCAGAGGTCCAAAATGGCTTGATCCAGAGTTGATCTGACAATGTATAGCACTGTATCATCCGCGAAGAGATGGATACTAGATGACTTTAGCCAGTGTCAATTTGATTAATATAAATGGCAAAGAAAAGTGGACCAAGTATGGATCCTTGGGGGACACCGCTAAGGAGTATTTTTTTTTGGCAATAGGTCTCCTTCAGCCTTGACCTGCTGGACATACCTTTTCTCTAATCTGCAAGAGGCTTGCAGGTTGGTGCAAAAACTTGGGAATATGTAGGCAAAGCTTTAAGAGGAATCTCAAGTGGATGGTGAGTGAAGAGGACTCTGACATCAGACATCAAACAAGTTTTAAAAACATACCTTTGGCATCAAGAATTTGGTGACTGAAGGATTTAATTTTAGCTGCATTTTCTGTTTTATAATATTTATGCTACTGTGAACTTTGATATGTTTTAACCATTTGTAAGGCACCTTGGTTTTTGAAAGGCACCATAAAAATAAAGTTTTATTATTTTTATTATTATTATTATCATTATTATCAGTTTCTTGGAGATAGCAAGCCCCACTTAGGCTCTGTGTCTGGTGCACTGTGCTGTGAAAGAACAGTTACGTACTTACCGTAACAGTATATCTTCAAGAGAATCTCTTTTTATCAGGCTACACCTATGGAACTATAATCCACCAGGTGCTAGGACCACACTGAAGCTTTTGCAAGCAGTCCACCAGGGGCCATCCACAACGATGTCAGACATCGGCTCTCCCATATAAACATAGGCGGACACTCCTCTCCACAGTTCTCCTCCCAAGATAATGCTTGGAGGACATCTATATAGGGAACCAGAAGAGAACCCAGTACCCTGCAAAACCCTGGTGAGACAGAGAGCTATAGATAAGACCACAATGGAGATTGAGACAGCAAAGACTGGAGCCTCAAACCCATAAGGAGGAAAAAGGGTGGGACAGCACGGCCTGATGAAAGAGATTCTCTCGAAGAGCTACTGTTACAGCAAGTACGTAACTGTTCTATCTTCTTCAAGGCTATCTCTCTCATCAGGCCACACCTATGGAACAAGTACCAAGAAGTACAGACTGTGAATAGTCTGGGTGGCTGGAGCCTACAAGCCTAAGAAAGTAGGCCTTGGAGCACAGCTAGGCCAAAGCCAGCCCTTTTTCGTGAAACAATGTCTGGGCTGTAGTGCTTAGTGAATGTGTGGACAGTACTCCAGGTGGCAGCTGCACAGATGTCTGCAGCAGAAACCTTTTTTGAAACAAGCAACAAATGTGGCCATGCCTCTTGTGGAATGACCACGACCCACCCCCAAAAGTTCCTTACCGTACTTCCTGTAACAAAGTAATACAGTCTGCTAGCCATTTGAATAAGCACTGTTTAGAAACTGGGGCACCCTCTTTCCCAAGGGTGAATGAAACAAAAAGCTACGAGGACTTTCTGCAGTCCTTCGTCCAGTGTATATAGTGCCTGAGTATTCTACGTATATCTAGAGTATGGAGCAATGCTTCCCCTGGACTGGCATGCTCAGGATAATAAACTGGCAAATGAATGATTTGATTTAAAGTAAACTCAGACACCACCTTTGGCAGAAACTTAGGACTAGCATGCAAAGACACCCTGTCCTTCTGGGAAATTAAATGAGGAGGCTAGCACATTAGAGCCTGCAGCTCTAAAATCCTTTGAGCAGAAGTGACTGCAACTAAAATAACACTTTCCAAGAAAGAAAGCATAAGCCACAAGTCACAGCTGGCACACAAGGAGCCCAAGTAAGCTTTTCCAAAACAAAATTCAGGTCCCAAGCCAGGACCGATTACAGTTGGGAGACTTCAGATGGAGAATGCCTCTCAAGAACATAAGGGCCCCCTCCAACTGGGCAATTTTATGACCCTCAACAGGCACATGAAAAGCAGAAATTGCAACCAAGTGCACCTTGATAGAGAAACACTGCAGGCCTGCATCCGATAAGGACAGCAGATACTCCAGAACCTGATTAACTGCACAGGTGAATGGATCCAAGTGTTGAGAAGCAGCCCACAGAGCAAACCGCTTCCACTTCATAGAATAAATGGATCTAGTGGAAGGCTTTCTAGCAATCACCAGAACTTCAGCCACTGCATAGGAGACCCCAAACTGGAAAAAAAAAAAAAAACAAGTTACTCACCCGTAAAGTACAGTTACGTAAGAACATACTGTAACAGTAGACCTTCGACAGACGCTCTTGCAGCAGGTAACACATGTAGGACAGTAGCTGGCAGGTGACAGGACCCCATGGAAAACTTCTAGCTAACAGTCTACAGTGGGGACCACCCCCTGACATCACATATGGTTTAAAGGTGGGCGGTTCCCAGCACGCCACAGTTCTCCTGCCAGAGACTCCAGCATCAGGATGGAAGGTTAACAGAATTAGAGAACCAAGGCTAACATCTCACAGAACAATCAGAATGTTGCCAATATAAGCGAGTTGCAGGACAGAGACCTGGGGGGGGGGAGGGTAGGAAGCATACCTGCTGCAAGAGCTTCTCTCAAAGATCTACTGTTACGGTAAGGTCTTACGTAACTGTACTATCTTACTTCGAGAGTCAGCTCTTGCAGCAGGTAACACATATTGGACTGAGTCTCAAGCAGTACAGGAGACCAGACTAGTCTCGGGTGGAGGCAAAGGAGAAAATGAAGAGGGAAGTACCCTCATGAGAAGAGTCCCTGCAAAACTGCAAGGCCAAATCCTGCTCTGTGATGAGAGGCAATGTCCAGATTGTAGTGACTGATGAATATGCGGACTGTGTGCCACGTGGTTGCTGCACAGATGTCAGCCGCAGACACATTTCGGAGGGCAGTAAAAGAGGTCGCTACTCCCCTCGTGGCCTTCACCATGCCCGGCAAGGGTTTGTTGTATTTCATACTTGGGTTTGTTAGGCAGACAGAAGACCGGGGTCCATAATGTCTGTTTCACGTATGATCGGGACATCTGTCCCTATTTATTTATTTATGTTTAGTAAATAATTATCCAATCTAGCTTTGAAAGTCATAAATGTCAGTGCCTCCACTATTTCTTTTGGGAGTTGATTCCAAAGTGGAATAATCCTATGTGTGTAAAAATATATCCTCAGGTTCCTTTTGGGATATGTAAGTTTAAGTTGCTGGTTATGGCTCCTTAGGAGGTTGTTTCTTTCTACCTTAATTATTCCAAGGTTTTCCATTAGTATATTATCCCCCTAACAGTTTGTACATCAGTAATAAATCTCCCCTAATACACCTCCGCTCCAAGGGGTACAATCCCAGTATTTATAGCCTTGATTCATACATTTGTTCCCTAATATCATAGATCATCTTGGTCATTCTCCTCTGAACTCTCTCCAACCCTATCACATCCCTCCTAAGGTAAGGACTTCACGGGGGGCGGGGGGCAGTAGTCCAAATGTGGCCTAACCAATAATCTAAACAGGAGAACCATACATGCTCTGTCTCTGGACACAAAGGCTTTTTTAATACATCCTATAATGTGGTTGCTTTTTCTTATAATCTCATTACAATGAGCACTGAAAGTTAAATCATTCGTGATTAGTACACTCAGATCCCTCTCTGATTGTGTTGTTTTCATAATCTGGCCATCTAGCCAGTAAGTATCCTGAGTGTTTTTTCCTAGGTGCATGACGGTGCATTTATCCATGTTGAGAAACATGTTATTACTATTAGCCCAATCTTCTAAAAGTAACAGATCTTGCTGTAGTTTCTGGGTACTATTGCTGCCCTCCACCTCTGCAGCCAGTTTTGTGTCGTCTGCAAATTTGATACATTTGCAGCTTTTTAATAAGTGCATATCCACTACCAATAAGGAAAACAAAGCAGGGCCCAGTACTGAGCCCAGTGGAACTCCACTCGTCACCGCTCCCTCATCTGATATGTAACCTTGTATCCTCACTCGCTGCGATCTGCCATTCAACCAGGCCTCTATCCATGTAACTACAGTATCTCATCTATTCCAATCCTCCTCATTTTGTCTATTAATATAGCATGTGATACTTTATCAAATGCCTTTTTTAGGTCAAGGTACATAATATCTACAGGTTTTTGATTGTCTAGAGACCTACTCACTGATTCATAGAATACCAGGTTGCTGGTAAAACAGGACCTATTTTTTTTGAAGCCATGCAGGGTCTCATCTGTTATATTTTTACTCTCTAGTTCTTCCTCTAGTTTATCTTTGATAATGGCTTCCAGTATTTTGCATATGATGGCCGTCAAGCTGATCGGCCTGTAGTTACCAACCACAGCCCTGTTGCCACCATTATGAATGGGCACCACAAATGCAGACCTCCAGTTCCCTTGGCACCTCACCTGATATAAGTGACTGGTTAAATAATTTACAGTATATAGTGGATTCACTAACCAAGAGTTAACTTCTCGGAGAAGTCTTGGGTGAAGGTTATCTGGACCAGCAGATTTTGATGTATTTATATTCCTTAGTTTTGTTATTATTACCTCCTTTTTTATGTATAGTAGTGCATTGTTATCATTTTTTTCCAGACTGGTACTGGAATACGTTCTTATATTACCCTTGCCCGCTTTCTTTTCGAACATTGAACAAAAGTATTAATTGAAGCTTGTTGTTTTGGGTCAGAACATTCCCTGTCACATGAGATTAAGGGGCCTATGTTCCTATCTGGTGCTTTATTGTTAACATATGCAAAAAATGATTTGCATTGTCTTTTGTTATTGCCAATCAAAATCCAGCATTATGTTTTCCCTGTTTGATGTATTGTTTACTTAGATGTAACTGCTGTTTACATGTACATTATATGTGTTGTTCTCCCTTTTCATTGCACAATATACTCTTCTCTTTTTTTGTAATTGTATTTTAACCTTGTGCATGTACCAAATTGGCACCTTCCCTTTCCAATTGTAAACCACTCTTTCTGGGATATATTTACTTTCTAATTCTATCAGCTTTCCTTTTATCCTGAGCCACAGTTCCTCTGTTGTCAAGTCTGTATTGTCCCATGTCCACTCCTCTAATTCCTGTCTGATGCTGTCAAAGTCAACTTGATTATAATTTTTAATGGTTGTGTGGCCCTTAATTTTTTTGGGGTTCATAATAACCTTAAAAGCAACTGTATTGTGATCTCCATTGATTAATGGTTCATTTTGGTTCACCACCTCCCTGCAGCATGCCTCCCCCTCAGTCTCCACCTGCAACACTGTCAAAACCTCCCTTACTGTCCCCAGGGTAAGGACCTCTATGGCCCAGAGATCCTTTTGCTATCGGGCTCCCTTCTGGTTCAATTCCCTCCCAGCCAATATAGCTGACTCCACTAAGCTTGGTCCTTTCAAGGTCTCCCTCAGAAGCCATCTGACAAGCACTCGCTGCTGCAACTGCACATAATCCCCCACCTGCCCCTTACCTTCACCCCTAGGCTGGGTCTGCCCTGTCTACTTTTGCTGTATATACCCGAAGTCTCATGCAACATCTGCTGACTAATGTAATGAAATATCTCTGGTTGCTACCTGACGTGGTACTCGTGTACCTATATTATGACTACTGTGATCTACCTATTACCAAGCGTGTACCACCAGTGAATGCCTGTAACACCGGTTGCTTTTTTAATCTAAGCGTTATGTACTGTACTGTTTGTTTGCTGTGATGTATTGCTCTCTTGACGAGGTACCTTTGTAAATGAGTCTATGACTCAAAGGTCTGTAAACCGATGATCTAATAATAAAATAATAATAATAATTATCTCGATGTCTTTGATGAAATCAGGTATATCAGTAAGTACCAGGTCCAAGATGTTATTATTTCTGGTAGGCTGGTTTATTATCTGGTTCAATCCTAAGTCATGGCTTGTTTCCATCAGTAGTGTTTCCTGTCTATGTATTCTGTATACTATGTATACTGTCCTGTATTCCAGTTGATATATGGCATATTCAAGCCACCTGTGAGTATAGTATCCTTATTTCTTACTGTGCCCCTTATTTCCTCTAATAATTTAGTGTGCTCTTCTAGGCTAGTATCAGGTGGTCTCTAGCATACTCCTATAAGCATATTTTTTCTATTTGTGATGTGTAGATCAATCCAAAGAAGTTCATTCTCACGGTCTGCTGGGTGCCTCCTATTATATTCTGTACACTTGATGTCCTCCTTAACATATATTGCCACTCCGCCCTCTCTTCTATCAACCGTATCCTTGTGAAATACTGTATACCCTGGAATAATTATTCTCCAGGCTGTGTCGTCATTCCACCACGTTTCAGTTACAGTGGCCACATCAGTTCCTTTTTGTTTCATAATAAGCTCAAGCTCATCCTTTTTAATACTGTTTAGGCGCCTTGCATTTACCATAAGCATATTAAGTTTTTGTCTATTTAGCATGTTATTTTTGTGCGGGTTTATCCTGTTTGTGTTCCTTATTTGGGCCCTACACCCCTTAGCTTCTAGTTTTTTTGCTTATTGTTTTGGTTATTTACTGTGTTACGGAAGATGTTCCCCAATAATCGTGTTCCTTTTTTGTTAAGGTGGAGACCATCGTAACAGTAAAGGTCAGGCCTTGAATCAAATTTGTCCCATGTTTTAATACTTTTAATGTTATTAGTCAGATACCACCTTCTGAGCCAGTTGTTATACTCCTTAATATATTTTGTTCTTTGTAACCCTGCCCTGGGAACCGGGAGCATTTCTGAAAAAATAAATGTTGTATTTGTTTGTTTTCCCATGCTGTACATTGTTTCAGTATCTTTAATAAGGTCAGTTACCTCTCTGTGCCCTAAATCATTGGTCCCTGCATGAATCAGGGCTAATTTAGGTGTTTTGGTATCTTTTAAAATATTAGGGAGCATTGCAGTAATTTCAGCTAACCTGGCCCCACTATAGCTACAACTGATTGTGTTTAATTTGTTCCCATTAGTGGAGTACCTACCAGTATACTTTATCATTGAGTCTCCCAAGATATATATTTGCACCTCATGTTGGTCTTGGTTATCTTCGATAAGTGGTTTAGTTTGTAAATCTGTATCGGTTTGTGGTTTTTGATGTTGTACCTCCAGTAAATCATGGTTATTCTCTATTGGGGCTTCATTTTGAAAACCCATATTGATTACCAGACTTGACTGTTCATCTCTCCTAAATTGTTCCTGCTCTACAGGATAGCTTTCACTAGCCATGTCAAGGATTTCTTGTGTCTAAGTTTTGATACTATCCATCAAGCTAATAAGTGGATCACATCTATTTCGGAGGTCCATTGTGCATAGCACCCTTCTACCTTTTTTGGTTTTTGGCCTTATGGTTACTGTGGTCCGATCTCCCATACTTATCTCCCTGTGTTCCTCATCCTCCACTTCCTCTTCATCCCTCTGTCTTTTTTGACTAGTACCCTCATTAGCTATTGTTTTATTAATGATGTTTTTCTTTACTTCCTCTTACCCCTCTGAGGGTTTAGGGCCCTTGCCCTGTTGTTCCCAGAAGACATGGTAGACACATTGCGCTTGTCTTGGCACACGTAATACACGCGCTCATCCGGCTTGCACAGGGCTTGCTGTTTATCCCTCACATACCTGGAGTATTTGTTCTGGGTCACATGACCACTCTGGTTTCACAGCTAAGTTCAAACAAATATTCCTATCAAGTTTAAAAAGGTCCCCTTCAGTTTCCTGGCCCTTATAAGAGCCTCCAGATCCCTGTACTGAGGACACTGTTTGAAAATATATACAGAGAGATAATTGTTTGCAGTTACTCGGGGTTGTAGTCCTGCACTAAGGCCACAGGATTACAATCCTCAAGCTGTACTGTGACTGCATCCCTTCGGCACCTAGCAGCCCACAGTTCCAAGGTTTACCAGCACAGCCTTCCTTACTACTGGTGTGCCCCTGCTCAAGCACAGACAGTTACATAGAATGTCTGATAACAGAAGGAGATGCAATTGAGGAGCCATTTCGAAAAGGGTCTGTTTGGCTACAGGAGTCCCTTGGATCCTGGGGTCAAAGGAAACAAACAGCTGATCAGAACATCTGAAGTCTTTTGTTCTGGATAAATAAAACTGCAAAATGAGATTAATATCAAGAGTATGAAGAACAGCCTCTCCCCAGTTTGAGTGATCAGGGTAATATATTGGGAGACGGATGTCCTAATCTAAAGTCAACTCGGATACCACCTTTGCTAAGAACTTAGGATTAGTTCTCAAGGCCACCTGGTCCTTGCGAAACACTAAATAAGGCTCCTTGCACATCAGGGCCTGAAGCTCAGAAATCCTTCAAGCAGAAGTGACAGCAACTAAAAATAACACTTTCCATGAAAGAAAGCAAAGCTAGCAATCCGCGGCTGGCTCAAACGGGGGTAAGGTCAGCTTTTCCAATACAAACAACAAATTCCAAGGAGGGACGTGGTCCCTTATGGGAGACTTACTCCATCTGAGCTACAGTTCTACCTTGAACAGGAAGATGGTAGGCAGAAATGGCTGCTAAATGCACTTTGATGGAGGAACAGCACAATCCTGAGTACAAGAGTGACAACAGATACTCTAGGAGTGAGTTCACTGGACAGGCCAAGGGATCAAGATGGCAAGCCATAGCCCAGAGACAAAAATGTTTCCACTTCATGGCATAAGTCACTCTGGTGCAGATTTCCTGGCAGCCACCAGAATATTAGCGACCCTGTCCGAGACCCCAAAATGGAGTCTGGCTCACTCCTCAGGAGCCATGCGTGGAGATGCAGGGACTGAAGGTTCTGGTGAACCAAGGTTCCGTCATCCTGGGAGAGCAGATGAGTGCTCAATTGCAAGGGAAATCAGAGGTTCTACAGCCAACTGTTGCAGCAATGGGAACCAAATCTGTTGTGGCCACAGTGGGGCCACAAGGATCATTGCTGCTCCCTCTGCTTGCAACTTGAAAAGGACCTTCTGAATGAGTGGGAAGGGAGGGAAAGTATAAAGGTATCTCCCTTTCCAGGAGAGAGACAACACATCTCTCCAGAAAACTCCAGGCGCTGGATCTAGCGAGCAAAAACTGGGCAGTTTTGCACTGATAGGGCAGGCAAAGAGGTCCAGCTCTGGCTTGCCCCATCTGTTGATGAGGACATTGATGACAGACTGAAGTAGTGCCCATTCCTGTGCTTTGGATTGAGTGCAGCTGAGAGCATCGACCAGAGTATTCTGAATCCCTGGGATGTGGACTGCTGAGATCTCTAGTTGGTGGGATATGGCCCAGTTGCACACCCTCATTGCTTCCTGGCAAAGGGGGTAGGAGTGCATACCTCCCTGCTTGTTGAGGTAGAACACCACAGATATACTGTCTGTTTGCATGAGAAGGTGTCCTAGGTGCAGCATGGTGCTCAAGGCCTGCAGGGATAGAGAACTGCTCTCACCTCCAGAATATTTAAGTGGAGAGTCTCCTCGTTTGCTGACCAGGAGCCCAGAGTTCTGTGAATGCTGAGGTGTGCTCCCCACCCCATACCTGAGGCATCCAACATCAAGACTTGGTCTGGGGCCCCTTTTTGGAAGGGCATCCCTTCCCCAAGGGAGGGGGATGTCATCCACCAAAGGAGTGCTTGACAGACCGGTTTATAATGGAAACCGGTTGGTCCAAGGCATCCCATCTTTGATCCAACTGGACACGCAGGGTCCACTGGATCATCCTCATGTGCAGTCTTCACTAAGGGGACTGTGATGATGGACGCTGTGATATGGCCTAACAACCATAACAAAGTCCTGGCTGGGACAGCTGAGATGTGTTGTGTTAAGGCAAGAAGTCAAAGAGCTCTGTCCTGAGGCAAACAGGCCCTACCTCAAGTGGTATTAAGTTGTGCCCCAATGAACTGGAGGGCCTGAGATGGGATCAGGGAGGATTTTGGGATGTGGAAAGTAATACCCAGTTCTCCGAAGAGAGAACAGGTGTTCTGAATGGACTACTGCAGTTGCCCTTTGGACGGAGCCATCAAGAGTCAATTGTCCAGGTAGGGAAAGACATAATGTCCTTTTTTATGAAGAGCCACTGCTACCACTTGTGAGGCACTTGGTGAAGACCCTTGGGGCTGAGTATAGGCTGAAGGGCAATACCCTGAACTGGTAATGTCTCCCCTGAAAGTGGAATCTAAGGAACCTCCTGAGGGGGTTGGCCATGAGGATGTGGAGATAGGCATCCAATCCTCTTGATTAATAATGGGAAGCAGTCCCTGGAGGGTGACCATTCGAAACCTCTTGTACTCCACAAACTGGTTGAGGTCGCTGAGGTCCAGAATGGGTCGCAGATCACCTACCTTTTTCAACACTAGGAAGAAGTGCGAGTAGAAGCCTGTGCCCCTCTGGGCTGGGGGATTGGGTCTATGGCTTTCTTGAGTAGCAGGGCGTGAATTTCTGCTTGAATTAGCCCAGCATGCATCGGTGAGTAATGGGATTGGGGGGAGGCCTGTCCGGTAGAAACTGAACAAACTCTATCGAGTGTCCGTTGTTGACTAGCTGAAGGACCCACTGATTGGAGGTTATCTCCTGCCAAGCCTTACCGTAAAGAGAAAAGTGGCCTCTGATCACCTCCCCTGCAGGGGTCATGGAGGTAGTGAGTCCTGCAAGGAGTCAGGCTGTTGTTAGGAGGGTGGCTTGGGCTAACTTGGCAGAACAAGAGGTGGGCCCTGGAGAACATCTAGGGGTGCCTCTACAATTGTAGCCTCCTCACTGTGGCTGCTAATGCTGAAAGCGAGGTTGTGGTTGTCCTCCACGGCCACGAAAACTGTGCCTTTGTTTAAGCCAGTACACAGGCTGGACATTCCGAACAGCCTTGCCAGAGTCCTGCAGTTTGGTGATAATTCTCTCTGTGTCATCACCAAAGAGGACTGAGCCCTGGAAGGGTGCATCTAGGAGGTTGGTCTGGACATCCTGTGCTTACCCTGAGACCCAGAGCCAGACGTGTCTGTGTATGCATACTCCTGTAGCTGCTGCTCTCGCCGCCGTGTCCGCTGAATCATATTTGGATGGGGACACATGTGTGCCCCCATCCAAACCGGTCTGCAAAAGCTTAACCAGTTCTGCTTTCTGCGGACAATCGGGGATCTCCCTAACTATTTCAATCCCTCGTTCCCAAAGAGCATTCTGGAACTGAACCACGTGTGTTAAGAAGTTCAGGCTCCGAATACTGCAGGTGGTGGACGAGTATATCTTATGCCCATGGAATCCAGCTGTTTGGAGTGTTTATCTGGGGATTGGGTGCTTCAGCCTCTGAGACCTATCATGGATGGTTGAATTCACCACTGAGTCAGCCAATGTATGTTCTGCCAAAAAGGGCTGTTCTTTAGGAGCCCTGTAGAGGCAGTCTGCCTTCTTTGGGATTGCGGTGAATTTGTGGGGGTGCTTCCAAGCTGCCTTCATGACGTAGGCAAAGGTGTTCACTAATGGTGGGATAACCACAGGCTTAGTATCCTTCTGGCATAGATATTTAGCCAGGCAGAGTCTCTCTGGGTCTAATTCCTCTGTCTCCCACGCCATATTTGATTGTACAGTATGTGACTCGTGACCTCCATGAAGAAGGGATCATCAGGTGGAGATTTCAGGGGGTGTCCCTCAGATCTAGAGGAGACAGGTCCTCGATGGACAAGGGTTCTGAGTAAGATGTATCTGATGACTGGTAAGAGTCCGTGGAGGATGAAGAGGAATGAGACCGGTGTTGTTTTTTTTTACATCTATGATGGTCAGGAGAACTGGAGGAACTCTGGCTCCATGACCGAGATCTAGGATGGTGTTTGCAGGGAACCTTCCCTTTATTTTTTTCTGAAGGATGGGGAGGCTCTGTGCCAGTGTCCTTGTCCATAGGTGGAGTAAGAACCTAAGCAGGAGTCCCAATATCCGGGTGGTAGTCACCACTGTTTGTGGCTTAGGTGGAAGGTCGGTACGAATGGTCTCCCACCAGTAGCCAAAGGGGTCCTTGACCTGGGGCAAATTCAGTTTGGGTTCTGAATCTGATGTTGGGCCAGACGTCAGTCCCACACCTGTGTCTGGCATAGTGCCATGGTCTGGTGATGGTGGGCTGGCAGGAGGCAAAGTCGGGGTGGCGTTAGAGGATCCAACGCTGGTAGCTGCTTGGGAGCCAATGACTAATCAGCCTTCGGAGGGCTGGCGCCTGACTGATCGTCTACTGGTGGAGGTGAAACAGGTGATGACAGCATCTGTCTCAGCGGAGCTGGCATCTTAGCAGCTGAAGCGGCAATGTCGGTAGCCCTTACGGTGTTGGTCTGATGTATGCTTCGTCAATGGTCAGGTGCCTGGGGGGCTGTGAAGCAGATCTCCCAGAGGAGTGCCCCGAGGTCTTATGCCTGTCTCGGGAGTCAGCACCAGATACCGAGGCAGACCGGAAAGGTACTGACGTATGCCCCTTATTGGCATCAGTAGCGCAGCCTGACAGAAGGTTCAGCGACCAAATTTTTAGCAGCTGAAGAGTAGGGCCCGAAGATCTTGAGCCATGGTCTTTACTGCCCGCTGCCTGGACCAGGGGGCTTGATCACAGTGAGCCAAGAGGGAGAATGGGTCACCTGTGAGGCGGAATCCGAACTGCCTCTAGAGGCAGAGTGGAAGCACAAGGATCTGAATCTTGAAGAGGACCTCTCATTCTCTATCTCCCTCTTCTTTTCTTTATGCTTCCCTGAAGATTTCATGTGGTGGGAAGAGCCTTTTTTGGAAGAGGAATCCCGCTGCATGGAGGCCAGACATTGCTGTGTGAGATAAGCCTGCAGGGTCTTATGGTGTTGGATCCGCATCCAGCTATTAAATTTCTGACAGTGCAGGCAGTTCTGGGTGTCATGGTCTGGGCCCAGGCACAGCAGATAGGCCGAATAGCTATCCTTGGACGGAATCTGTTTCCCACAGGCACACTTGGAAGGGTGCCCCTTGGAAGAAGACGTCAGTAAAGACGACATACTGAAATATATCGATGAAAAGCAAAACTTTCATGAGAAAAATAAGAAAATATCAACAAAGTCGTAAGACTATATGGTGGTTGGACAAGCGAGGGGCAATCCATGGAGCCGATGATCGTGAGTCGATGGCCAGAAAAGAACTGGGGCATGCCAGGGACCACCCACCCTTTATAGCATATGTGACGTCGGGGACGGTCCCCGCTATAGACTGCTAGCTAGAAGTTTTCCGTGGGGTCCTGCCACCTGCCGGCTACAGTCCTATACGTGTTATCTGCTGCAAGAGCAGACTCTCAAAGTAAGATCTGTAGTTCTAGGAGTGGTATATGGTGTACATCCACATTTCTGGTAGAGTCCTTTCCCTTATAAGATTCAGACAGGAGGTCTTCAGGCTGGCTCCTCCCACCCACCCAGGCAGTATCCTCCTAGGCACCTCCCCATGATGTCAGATCTTACACGCTGGAAGCAAGATCAGGTGTGCCACTTACCAGTGGAGGTTGGGTGGGAAATGTAGATGTACACCATTTATCACTCCTAGAAAATACCGTTATGTAAGAACTTACAGTAACAGCAGATCTTTGAGGAGGGTCTCTTGCAGCATGTAAAACACTTAGTTAGTCACCAGAGGGCACACAGCAGCTTTCTTCTAGCATTCTTTCACTAGTGACTGCACACCGATGATATCACCATCCTGCTCCTATATAAGAGTGGACGGTCCCTGGTATCCTCAGTTCCCCGCTAAGTGAGAACTGAGGGGATCTGAAGTACCACAGGTTTCCTTTCCCATATACATCTGGATCTGAAATTAGTTCTCTTAGAGAAGGAGGGGGATGGAGGAAGGGATAATACCTACTGTAAGAGACACTCCTCAAAGATCTACTGTTACCATAAGTTCTTATGTAACTGTACTATCTTCCACGGAGTGGTCTTTTGCAGCAGGTAATACACTTGGGATGAGTCCCAAGCAGTAAACCCATGAAGGGTGGAAATGTTATGATAAAAGGCCTCCAGCCATTCTTGATACCATACAGCAGTATAGTAAAGTTTCTAACTATAAAATTAATCTAGCTAAAACCTAAGTATTACCCCTTAATAAAAGGGTTTCAAAAGAAAACACAATGAAATATGGCTTCTTCTGGTCTCCTGTCCTGTTAAGATACCTGGGTTTAGTTTTGTCACAAGATCAGAGTCGAATGATAGAGTTAAATATTTCAGGCTTACTAGCATCAATTAAATCAGATCTTACTAGATGGTCAAAACTACCCTTATCCTTACTTGACCGAATAAGTATTGGTAAGATGAATGTCTTTCCTAGACTTTTTTATCCTTTAAACAATTTGAACATTCCCATATCAGTTTCCTGGTTAAGAATATCCATTCACTAATAATTAAATTCATTTGGTCTAACAATCCCCCTAGAATTCCATTTGACAAACTTACTCCTAATGAAATCCATGGAGGATTTAAGTTACCTGAATTTCTTCTTTATTATTTAATTAGTCATCTATGCAAACTATCTAGGTGGCTCCCCACCAATGAACATATGAATACTTATTGTCCAATTTGGGTGAATGTAGGAAGATATATGCTTAGGAGTAATAATATTTCACCTGAAGCATGCTTTTATTTCTCACCTAAAATGCTTCCTAAACATCTTAAAACCACCGTGATAGGGGTCTCCATCAGTTGCTTTAATTCATTATGTAAACTCTTCTAGTTGTCCCTTTTGAGAGACATTAACCAACTGATATTATATAATTACAATTTTCACTTAAAGAAAAAAACATATAAAATATGGTTCCCCAATTAAATAACGATCAGGTTAAGGACCTATTAAAGAATGGCCATTTGTTATCACTCAAAGCCTTAAGGGAAAAGTTTATTCTAGGTAGGGGCTATTATCAGAAGTTGTTCATCTTAAAGCTCACCCTTACATCTCACTTCGGAACTCCACCTTGGTTGGAGGACCATATCAGACATGGGAGAAAATTCTGATACTCTCCAAAAAAACCTCATGCTATTTCCAAATTATATCAAGACTTCCTTACTGCCAAAGTGGAAAAAGTACCACATATATCTAAATATTGGTCTGACAATCATACTCTAACTTGGATTGGGCTGTTATTTGGAGAGATCTACATGTGCATATTTCTAACAACAAACTTAAGCTAATCCAAATTAAAATACTTCATAATGTTTATTACTCTCCATCTAAACTGTTTAAATATGGTATTTTACTAACCTCAGCCTGTTTTAGATGTGGTCTGATGACAGGTTCCTTATCTCACATCTTCCGGGAATGCCCCTTGGTCACTTTCTTTTGATCTGCTCTTAAGAGGTCAACAGGATGCAAACTTGGTCTGACAAAATATTTTACTGCACAGACTTGTCTGATGGGTGACTTTTCGAACATGTCTTGTACAACCCACAACCACAGCATTTCTATGATTACCTTAACGGCTAAGAGCGTTATCTTGAATCATTGGACAGATAATCAAATTCCAACTTTATTGGAATGGAGACAAGAAATATTATGTAACTTAACAGCAGAACGTTTTATTGCAAGTATGAAGTATAACCTGGGAAGTTTTACTCTCAAATGGGGTAACCTATTAGACGCAATTAATCTTTGTTAATTCTAGCTCCTTTGTGTTTTTGTGCATCTAAGTATTATGCATTCATGTACTTACATTTTTATATATTCATATGTATGTATTTATGCTGAATTTTATGTTTATATTTATTCTTATATATTTATGTTTATTATTTTTGTTACTGTGCTCCATATCATTATATCACATTCCTTGCTCCACTATTTAAAACTGATTGTTGTTTTAATAGATTGTATTATGAGGTCTAAGTATGTTTTTTTTTTACCTTTTAAGCCCAGTTTCTTCTACTAAGGGGAGTAGGGGAAGGTATGGGAGGAAGGGTGTTTAATTGTTATTAGTTTTTGGATTTTTCTGTTCTCTAACCTTAATGTTCACCTGATTATGTACACCTTACTTTATATCAAGTGTATCACTGTTGTTTCCTTTTTATGAAAATTTCAATAAAGAGTATAGAATAAAAAAAAAAGACGGCCTTGTAGGACAGTGTGGAGAAAAAAAAAAACAGGTTACTCATCTGTAACAGTAGTTCTAAGAGTGGTATATGTTGTTCATCCATACTTTTTGGCATGTCCCTTTCCCCTTTAAGGATCGCCAGAAGATCTTCAAGCTGGCTCACCACCCACCCGAGTGGTATAGCCTTCGGCTCCGCCCCACGATGCCAAATCTTAGCCCACTGGAAGCCAGATTTGTGAATCGCAGCCGGGGAGATGAAATGGGTCTGTGTGGATGAACAACATATACCACTCCTAGAAAGATCAGTTATGCAAAGACTTTTGTCATAACAGTAGATCTTCTAGGAATGTCTCTTGCAGTAAGTCATTACTTTTGGGAGTACCCAATAGGTGGCACTCTAGCATGGCAGTCTCTTCTAGCAGTCTCCACACCAGGGACCACCCACATGACCTCACTTCCTGGGCTGTGCCTATAAAAGTGGGTGGTCTGTGGTAGTCTCCATTCATTTTCCCGCCAACTTCAGCTCTGACAGCAGCTTATTCTTCTGCCAGCAGTCTACGACATGGATTGAACCCATGGCTTGGGGTGCCTGGGCTTCATACATGGCACCATATTCCTGTGCTCGACCAAGAGCTTTACAATGGATGTTTCCCTGTTACAGACTCAGGGTACTCGATCAAAGGGCTCTAAGACTTCAGAGTCCTCTTCAAGAAGCAAAATAGGGAAGCAAATACCTTCACCTAAAGTCCTGCCTGACCGCCCTTCAATGGTGTTATCTCCTAAACATGTATCATCAAGAAAACATTCCTCACTGACGGGTCATATCCCCCCGTCGATGGCAGGCACTTCTAACATACTAATTGCCAGCAGATTAGGCCTTATGGTCTATCGAGTCTGCTTGAACCTCAGATCTGCTGTTGGGAACCGAGGCCCTCCCCCCCTTGTGTTCTGATGCCCCTTTCTGTATCTGTCCCACCCTCTCTTGAAGCCCTCCACATTGGAAGTCTGGACCAGCTCACCAGGCAATGCATTCCAAGGATCCACCACCCTCTCCATGAAAAACCTCCTCCTCTTCCCCCCCGATCCTTTCTCCTTCCAACTATGCCCTCCAGTGAAACCTCCCTCCTTTAGTCTAAAGATCCCCTCCGTGTTTACCCTATTTATTCCTTTGAGGTACTTGAAGACCTCGATCATGTCCCCTCGTCTCTCCTCTCCTCCAGAGTACACAGGCCAAGCTCCTCAAGTCTGTCCTCATACGTCAACTCCTCCAGTCCTCGAATCATCCTGGTAGCCCTCCTCTGTACCCTCTCCAGGAGCTTTATGTCCCTCTTTAATTTCGGTCTCCAGTACTGTACACAGTACTCGAGGTGTGGCCTCACCAGCCCATTGTACAGTGGCAGAATCACTTCCCTGCTCCTAGAGGTGATCCCCCTTACAATGCATCCCAACATCTTGCTTGGCTAGCCACTCTCCTGCACTGCTGAGAGTTATTCATACATGCATCCACCATGACCCCTAGGTCTTTTTCCCCAGATGAGGCCTCCAGCACCACCACCCATGGGTGTACCTGTGTTTGGGGTTTCCCCACCCAAGATGTAACACTGTGCACTTGGTTGTATTGAAATTTAACTTCCCTGTGAGAGGCCAACTTTCCAGGGTGTCCAGGGCCCTTGTAGGGGCCAACCTCCCCTCTTCCCTCTCAACTACTACTCCCACCTTGGAATCTTCAGCGAAGAGACTCATCTCACACCCTGTACCCACCCTGATGTCAGATATGTATGCATTAAACAGGATTGGCCCCAGGACTGAGCCCTGCGGAACTCTGCTACCGACCTCGCTAGGGTTTCAGAGCTCCCCAACGATCACCACTTCATGTGTGCATCCAGCTAGCCAGTTTCCTATCCATTTAACCATCAAAGAGCACGCTCCTAACCCTGTCAGTTTCTCCACCAGCCCATTGTGGGGGACCAAGTGAAATGCCTTGCTGAAGTCCAAGAATATTATATCCACAGGCTTCCCCCTGTCCAGTTCCAATGTTACCCATTCATAGAACTCCACAAGGCTGATTTGACACGATCTGCCTGGCAAAACCCCATGTTGTCTACTGTCAAGCCCTCCCTCCTCCTCCAGGAACACCCCCAGTCGTTCCTTTAGTATACTCTCCATTACTTTTCCCACTACTGAGGTCAAACTGATAGGTCTGTAGTTACCTGGTACTTCCCTCAATCCCCCTTTATGGATTGGCACCACATGCACCTCCTGCCAATCCCTAGGTACCATCCCTGTCTCAAGTGACCTGTTGAAAAGCCCCGCCAGGGGTGCAGCCAGTACATCCACCAACTCCCATAGTACTCTTGGATGAATGCCATTTGGCCCAGGAGATTTATCTTTCTTCAGAGCCTTCAGGGCTTGCCACACCCATTCGGTGGAGATAGCTTCATCCATCCTCCCCTCCTTGCTGGCCTTTCTGTCCTTATCCTGATGTGAAACCCCAGGGGTGCCTCTCCCTCCCTTATGCTCCCTTTCTGTTACTCCCCCATCCCACTCAATTTTGTTTCTATCCCCTTCGTGCTTTGCTTAGCAAATATCCCATCCCCCTCCCTAGTGAACACCGAGGCGAAGTGCTTGTTTAATACCTCCGCCTGCTCCGAAGTTCAACTTCACATAGAAAGAAACATTCATCATCGATGGGACATCATTCTTCAGCTCCCCCATCAACGAAACCACATGCACTGTTGACGATGGAGGTCCTGCTGCATTCATCATCAATGGGACACACTCCCCCGTTGATGAGAGGACTCCACAAGACATCCTCATCGATGAAAACATGTCCTCAATCGACGCAGCACACTCTACTTGCTTCATCGTCGATGGGGCTACCTTCCCTGTTGATGGGACGTGCTCCTAAATCTCCACCATTGACGAAAAGTCTGCCACCGTCGATGGAGTATGCATTTGCCTTCTCATTGTAGATGACACATTTTCCATCATCAATGGAGCATGCACCTACTGTTCCATTGTCGACAAAGAGCATCCCACCATCGACGGAGCATGCACTGACTCCTTCATCATCGACAAGGCGTATTCCACTGTCAATGGAGCATGCATTCACTTATCCATCATCAATAAAACACATTGTAACATCAACGGGGCATGCTTTTATTCCTCTTCCATCGACGGGCCTGATCTCACTGTTGACTGAGCAGCCCCTGCATCATAGAACAGCACCTTTACCAGCATATAATACATTTTTATAAGGATCTTCCATAAATGTAACCATGAAATACCATGAAGATTTTCATAAATCGGTATCAAAAGATACTTATGGGGCTGCATCACCACAAAATAAAGGATCATATACTACGGAACACAGAGGCAAACCACCCTCATTTGCACTCATGCATGGAGCTCAGACACCAGTCTGTGGTGAACAAAAACTTCAAAGACGTACTGGATCACTTTATTGGGAGGCACAAATTGATCCCCCAACGCCATGCACACAGGGCTCAGAACCCACTTATATGGCAATTCCATCCTCACAAGTGCCAAACATAGAAGAAATTGTAAATAAAGTGTTGAATTCTATGGGGTTTTGACTATACACCCACTCCAGTGAAAAAATCTCAATCAGAGACAGAGTCTCCGCCTCCATCAAAACAGGTACGCAGAGCCAGAACGCTCGCCATTTCTGCCTCCTCATGAATATTCTGAGGAATATTTGTCAGATTCTCATATAATTTCAGAACATTCCAAAGACACAAATTATGACGGTTCTCTTACTACAAGAGGGTATGAGTCCCCATATTTTGTACCATCATATTGGGATGAAGAACTATTACAACCACTAAAGGTCATTTCCCCACTGGATGACCCCCACATTCCTGAAAATGATGTTACAAATACAAAAACAATGGGGTTTACCACAACAGAACAAGATAAATTAAGTAAAGATATGGCTGAATATCTTGACATCTCGGAAAAACCTATCTGGGCAGTCCCTCCTTTTATACCAGCATTCAGAAATGTGAATACTGAAGCATGGAGTCAACCCATAGCGGCACAAGAGCTACCTAGAAAAGCACATAGTCTTTATCAGGCTCCCCTTGATTATTAATATTTGACAATTATTTCCGCAGCGGATTCTGTGGTTATTGCAGCCACTCACAACTGCACTCACAAACCTAAACATAAAAGTACAGTACCTCCTGAAAAAGACTCTAAACATTTTGATTATATGGGGAAGAAAGTATTTGCTCTAAACACATTAAATATTAGAATACTTAACTACATGGGACATATGCTGAAATACCAGCATACGGTGGGCACCTCTGCTGGGGACATTATAAGTAAACTACCTACATCCCCTGAAAAAGAGCAACTCACATCAATAATAAACACACTTACTTCCCTCTCTCGACATTTACTAAGATCAGGATACGACATTGCCGACGCTTTGGCTGGAGCCTCTGCAGTCGGTATTCTTATACACCGTCAGGCATGGTTCTGACTCTCAGGGCTAGCACCTGATATCCAACAAAAAGTGGCTAATGCCCCTTTTTCTGGCGACCATCTCTTTGGCCCAGGGGCACAAACAATACTAGACAACCTACAAGCCTCAGACAGACAACTAAAAACAGTACAATATGTGCACTACATCCACGCCTTCAGTATAATTCTTCATACAAAACTGGAAATTATTATAACCAAAGAGATAACGTTAGAGGCAAAGAACGAATGACAAGGAACACATCTAAACCGACCCGTGTCCACCCCCAGGATGGCCGGGCGCCTCTTCCTCTCATTAAAAAACTTCAGACTATGCCCGGTCTCCCCTTCTAGGCCTCAGAGACCTTTTTCTGGGGCTTCGATTCAAAATTATACTGAGGCCTTTCCCATGAGGCTTTATACTGTACATCTAGCCACTTTTTGAGGTATCACTGTTACAGGCCATTAGGTCATTCCATCAGGATGCCTCTAGGCCTGTTGTGTGATGGACCCTCGTGTCCCTCCCACGAACAGAGCCTGATACTACTCACATGCTGAGAAACAATCGATATATCCCGATAATATTATAATATGGATCATAATATTCTTACCAAATTGCTGTTGCTACATGCAGTCTTCACCTGGCCATAGATAAAGGCCACAGAAACAATGGTGAGTACATATATATTATCAACATACTAACATTTCAGGTTTACACCTAACAAGGCTGCAGGCCCTGACATACTTGGGACCCCCTTGCAAATGAGATTACTAAGACACGATGGAACTGACAACACCACTCTGTTGCATTCCATGTCTTTACCCTAAAATGAGTATAATATTAACTACAACAATACTATTGACTCTTAAGAGCCACAAGATTCCAGTATGAAATAGATACATTGTTTCATTTCACATCATTGCTTGCTACTTATGTAGCCCTATTTATGCCAAAATGTATACATTTTCTAATGACTTGTCAGATGTGGCAAAAAAAAATGCATTAACTTGCTACATTGTAGCACTACAAAATAGTAACATTGACCTCTCTGGGCACATCAGAACCATATGCAATGCCACCAATGGCAAACTTGGCGTAGCATATAGGGTTAAGACTGCCTTACCCCGGCCGCCCGGCTGGCACTAGCCAGGGGGATACTACTGCCCACCCTCTCCTATGGTCTCGTTGCCTTTGCCTCAGTCCCTTCCTCAAGCCTAGCCAAGTGGGACACCACGTACAACAACATATGGTGCTTTACACTCGCGGCGCCCCCTGCCTCACTCACCGATGCACGCTCTACTCTCGTCTGGAATGGCTCCCCCCAGAAAAACACTGGATCTACACCATGGGAAACTTTACTGACAACATAATTCAAATGGCCACTCCTGCCTCGCTCGCCCTTCCCCTGAAACATGCCTCCCCCGTCTATCAGCTTAGGTCTTGTGCATCCCAGACCCACCTGGTCCCCAAGACCCGCACCCTCACTGGGGATAGGGCATTTACCTCCCATGCACCCAAGCTGTGGAACTCCCTTCCCCTACAAGTTTGTGCTTCCCCCTTCCACTCCACCTTCAAAACCTCCCTTTGGAGATTCCTGAAATCTGCTGCAACCTGCCAGTGTGCCGCCTAACACCCAGCCCTACAGCCCACCAACTCATCTGCTTTGGTACCCCAGCTAGGTTCTTGCCCCCTCGCCGTCTCGGTGTTTGCACTCTACTAGTAGGTATGTGATTTATTGATTCTTATTCAACCTAGGGGAGGTCTTATACCTCCATGTTGCCCCCGGGCCTGTATGTTGGAAATCTGTGATTGCTGATATGTAATTCCATTGCTGTGTTCTACCGCCTTATAATCCCTGATGTCTTATCCCACTGTTAGAGTATGCTGCTCCAGATTGTAATGTCGACTATGTATTTCTCCTACATAATTACCTTGTAATTCTCCCGGGTCGCACCTGAAAATAGGCACTAGCTGTCTAGCGTGCTTACCCGGTTACCAAAAGCAAATAAATAAATAAATTTGAATTACTGTTCAAAACTTAGAACCCAATAGACTTTGACATATACTGTCTCTTCCAGTGCATGCCACTGAGACCTAACAATCACTCCATTATATGACTGAATTCTCATAGTATTTTGATATGCCATACCCTGATCGGGTCTACATCTGCTTAACTCATCTGATGATGCCCAATAATAGACAGTCTGGCTTGTCTTTCAGCCATAACCGCAAAATGAATACTATAATGGAGTACTTACAGATAGAATACAAAAATTATTTTTATATGCTGATATACTGCTCTCAGCACCTATCGGTCCTAGGACCACATGATATGTACATCAGAATGCCATATCTGGCCACCCCACTGCCACATAACTGCTTGGGAATCTCCCAGAAGCAATGACTTACTGACTTCAAGAGACCATTCCGTGGAAGATAGATCAGTTACGCAAAGACTTTTGTTGTAACAGTAGATCTTCTAGGAATGTCTGTTGCAGCAAGTAGTTTCCCTCCCTCTGGCCCCCTGTCATTCTGTAACAGGGAAAACGATGTAGGGTCAGAAGGCTTTGGTACCTCGGTTCCCCTCGGTCCCTCACTTTCACGAGCTGAAACTGGCAGGGAACGGAGACTACCAGGGACCACCCACTTTTATAGGCACTGCCCAGGAAGTGAGGTCGAGTGGGTGATACCTGGTGAGGAGCCTGCTAGAAGAGTCTGCTGTGCTAGAGCGCCACCTATCGGGAACTCCCAGAAGTAATGACTTACTGCAAGAGACCATTCTGTGGAAGATCTACTGTTACAGGTGAGTAACCTGTTTTTCTAGGGATGTGGATATGTTGTTCATCCACACTTCTGGGCAGACTCTTAGCAGTTCTCCAGGAGGAGGGAGGCAAGGTGCACACCCTCTATTTTGGGAACAGAGACTGGGGAACTGAGGCCCCAAAACCAGCATCTCGGCATGACTCAAAGTCAATGTGGTAATGGGTGATGAAGGTGTTTGCTGTCCTCCAGGTGGCAGCCTGACAGATTTCCTGGACAGGGATGTCCCTGGAAGCAGCCACCAATGCAGCGGTATGGCGGGTAGAATGAGCTCTTATCCCTGTGGGGGGCTCCCTGCTGGCCAACCTATAGCAGAAATCAATGCAAGATGTAATCCATCTTGTGATTGTCTGCTTTGCTGCAGGTCTGCCAGAAGCGGTTTCAGCATAGGTGACAAACAGCTGGCAAACCACACCCCGAATTTCTGCCATCCTTTCCTTACAATAGGAGAGAGCTTGTCTCAGGTCCAGAGTATGGAGCCTGTACTCAGCATCTGAGGTGTAGTTCGGGTAGAACACAGGCAGAGTCAACAACTGGTTAAGGTGAAACTCTGACACCACCTTCGGGAGGAATTTCAGGTAGGAGTGCAGGACAATCTTGTCCCTGTGGAAGACCAGATAAGGGGAGTCCACCGAGAGTGCCTGGAGCACCCCTGTCCTTCTGTCAGACATGATAGCCACCAAGAAGGCCGTCTTCCACAACAAGTGTGACATCTCACACTTGTGCATTGTTTCGAATGGCTTGCCCATGAGCTTTGCCAAGACAAGCAGTAAATCCAATGGAAGTGGAGGTTCACACACCGGAGGGGATATGTGATCAAGGCCTTTGGAAAAGCACCAGACAACCTTCTCCTGTGCCACCGTCTGCTGACTGGCCTGCGCCTGGTAAGCAGAGATGGCTGCCAGGTGCACCTTAAGGGTCAAAGATTGAAGACGTCTTTTGGACAGAGACCAAAGGTAGTCTAACATGCTAGCCACAGTACAGGACAGAGGGTCCAGGCCCTTGCCCTGACACCAAATGGAAAATCTTTTCCATCTGAAGGCATAGCACTTTCTGGTGACTCCTTCCTAGATGCTTCCACTACCGTGAGTACATCCTCGGCGAGACCCAAAGCCTGGAACTCTAACCGCTCAGGTACCATGCTGTCAGGTACAGGGATTGATGGTCCAGATGGAAGACCTTTTCCTGATTGACAGAGATCAGGTCTAGGCATGCTGGAAGATGCCTCAGGAGCCTGTTGCTGAGGCTGAGGAGATCTGGATACCAGAACTGGTGTGGCCAGTCTGGGGCTATCAGGATCACCTGCACCTTGTCCCTCCTCACCTTGAGGAGCACCCTGTGAATCAAGGGAAATGGAGAGAAGGCATAGAAGAGGCCTGGGGTCCATGTCCTCAAGAAGGCATCCCCCTGCAGTGATCCCCACTGAGGGGGATGGGCATGAAACAGCCTCAGCTTGGTGTTTTCCCTGGAGGCAAACAGGTCCACCATCGGTTTTCACAAGTGGGAGAACAGGCTGTAAGCTACCTCTGGATGCAGAGACCACTCGTGGGATGTCTCACTTATGTGGCTGAGGGCATCCACCAGTTGATTTCAGGCTCCTGCCACATGGATGGCTAGGAGATCTGCCTCCAGTCAGCTCGCAAGTGTCCAGATGTGAAGCACTTCCCTGCACAGCTGCCGGAAGTATGTGCCACCCTGCTTGTTGAGGTAGTACATGGTCATGGTATCGTCCGTCTGGACTTGAACCACATGACCCTGAAGCTGCTGAGTGAATGCTGTCAGTGCCAGTCTGACCGCTCTGATCTCCAAAAGGTTGATGTGGTAACAGGACTCCTCGGGGGTCCAGAACCCATGGGCTCTGTTGTCCCCCATGTGGGTTCCCCAGCCCACAAGAGAGGCATCAGTCATGAGGACAACCGGTGGCTCAGGGCGGACAAACGGGATCCCTTCCTGCAGCCAGTCTAGGATGGTCCACCACTGGAGAGTGTCCCACATCTTCTGGGTCACAGTGATCAACTGGTCAAAATGACCTAGGAGCTGAGTCCACTGGGTGACCAGCTCCCAATGAAAGGGTGCATATGCCACCTGGCCCAATGGGCCATGGTGGTGCAGGCCGCCATGCAACCCAGAAGGTGCAGAAAGTCCCAGCCAGGGTGCAACTGCCTAACCAGAAATGACTGGGCAAAGGAGGAGAGAACCACCACCCTGTCCGCCGGGAGCTGAGCTCTGGCTCGGCGAGAGTCTAGCTCTGCCCCCATGAAGCACATCACCTGAGAAGGCATGACTCCAACTTGGTATCATTGATCAGGAGGCCAAGCTGAGAGCAGGTCTGGAGGGCTAGGTCCCTGGACCTCTCCACCTCTTGCTGGGTGGATCCTGCTAAAAGCCAGTCATCGGGGTAAAGATATACCCTGACCCTCGATGCCTGAGGTTGGCTGCCACCACTGCCATTCATTTGATGAAGACCCATGGGGCCGATGACAGGCCGAATGGCATGGCTCAGAACTCTTAAAAGGATCCCTCTGCTCTGAAGTGGAGAAACCGCTGGTGAGATGGACAGATTGGGACATGAAAGAACAGATCCTGAAGATCCAGTGAGCAGAACCATGTTTTGCTCCAGGGATGGTATGATCTGGGACAGAGTTACCATCCGAAAGGTGCGCAGCCTGAGATACCGATTCAGGTCGTGCAGATCTAGAATGGGGTGCCAGCCCCTTCCATCCACTTTAGGACCAGGAAGTACATGGAAATGAACCCTGGTTGACTGGAGGATTTGCCACTTGGACTACTGCCTCCTTGAGGAGGAGCTGGGCTATGTCACCTCTCGGAGCCAACTAAGTGTTGGCTGATACTCTCTCCTCCCATGGGGCATGGGCTCAACTGGGTGGGTACTGCTCGAATTCTAGAGGCAGACCCTGGCTGACCACTTCTAAGACCCATCTGTCCATGGTAACAGCAGACCAAGTGGAAAGGAAGTGGTGGAGCTGACCTCCATGAGAGGACCCAGAGCTGGTGTGATGGGAATAGGGGTGGCCACCCCATCTCGTCACTGGGCAGGCTTGGAGGAAGAGGGTCCAGGGCCTGAACCACAACCTCCTCTGCAGACCTGGGGAGGTCCGGGCTTGGTCCGGGGGCACCAAGCCTGTGCCCGATGATGCTGTCCTCCCTGAAAGGAGGACTGCTGAGCCGCAGGAGCAAAGTGCTAAAAAGGCTTCTTTTTCTTCTGCTGCTGCTTCTTAGGGCCAGAAGCACTTTGAGCAGAAGTAGCTGAGTCCAAGGTGGCACTGGACTGTTCAATTCACTGAAAGTGACCATCCACACCGGGACCGAAGAGATCAGTGCCCAGGAAAGGAACATCAGCAAGTTTGTGCTGGGTATCTGCTGTGAAGGTGGAAAGCCTCAGCCAAGCCCTGTGGCATGAGGAAACCGCGGCTGCCACTGAACGAGCATATGAGTCCCCAGTGTCCGCAGCTGTCTAAAGCTGCTGCTTGGCAATGGCACGGCCTTGGTCCTGGACCTGCTTGACCATAGTCTGAAGGTCCGTGGAGGGATATGTGAGAACTTCATCCAAGGACCCTAGAAGGGCATGGGAGAAGTACGCCATGATGATGACCGAGCTTGCCTGACGGAGGCCTAAAGAGGAGGCCGCATAGACCTTTCTGGCAGAGTGGTCCAGTTTCTTGGACTCCTTGTCCAGGGGTCTATCGGTGTCGGCAGAACTGCCTGTACATCTGAACACAGAGGTGGTCACAAGGCTTTCGGCTGAGGGATGTTCTGTGAACCCCGAGAGAGACCTCATGGGTGCCGCATTCTTGCAGGTCATCCGGGCAGATGGCGCTGGGCAGGAGGCAAGATGCTGCCAAAGCTCCATGGCTGGGCCAACAATGGCTTCAGCCACAGGAAAGGCTTCCATCAGTTTATTCCCTCTCTTGAGAATGTCAGTGAGAGGGTACTCCACCAGTTTCTGGATTGGTTCCACGGGCATCCCGTGGATTTGGAGATAAGGTGGAGAATCCATTGAAAGGACAAAGGGCCTTCCTCCGTTGACAGATCACCAGCCGACTCATCATCCCATGGGTGAGAGTGAAGGTCAGTGTCGTCTGAACCGAGGTATCAGAATATAATGGTCATCTGCCAAGGTCACCCTCAACATGCCTGGGGCGATCAGGCATGAGGGTGACCGAGATCCAGTGAGGAAGACCCAGGGTTGACTGAGCTTCCTTCCTAGGAGCCCCTCAAAAAAGGCTGTTTAGGCAGGTGGCTCCACCACAATCATTGGAGAGACCGATACTGGCCGAACCGGAGAGGGTTTACCCAGCTCCGTGGGTGGGGGAACCGATTTCACAGGTTCCAGAGGAGTCGGCTTTGGCCTAGGAGGCAAAAGTCAAGTAATGGCTGGAGTAGAGACCGTGGTTGGCTTCTGCCCAGACAGGATCAGCTGCTACCACATCAGATCCTCGTAGCATCGTCCGAGCTTCCGCCGAAGCTTCTCCTCATCCAAGGAGGATGAGGATGACCAATGGCATCGCCTCTTTTTGAAACACTTGTGCACCTTCCTCGGCCTATCAGTCGAGGGGGTCCGAGATCTCGACCTGGATCGGACTGGCCGAGTCAGTCATTCAGGAGACACCGGTGGGACTGGTGACTTCCTGGGATCAGGGACCGGTTCCTATATAGGATCCCCAGCTGGTTGGGTGTCCTCGTTGGGAAAAGACAGGACTGGAGTCCTATTTTTTTATTTATTTAGTTTTTGTTAACCGGGTTAGTGTACTAGCCCAAACTGACTATTTTCAGGCGCAACCCGGGAGAGTACAACAGGTAAATACAAGCAGCATAGCAATTCTAGAGAGCACTTACAATACATACAGATGTAAGGTTACATTCCATGTCATCAGAAAATACAGAGGAAAAATAATACCTTTACATAAGTGCTGTACACATCAATGGTAGTATATGAGGTGAAAGGAGTAACACAAGTAGGAGCAAGAGGTAGAAGGAATGGGGTGGGTAAAAGAAAGACAGCAAGTTGGGGGTAGAGAAACATGTAGAGAAAAGTAACTGGAGGAGAGGGAGAGAAGATAGGGATGGGGTAATCAAGTGTGGCTAAAGCAAGTGCAGGTGTCAGCCAGAGATAAATAAAGCCTCAGCTTCCTTTTGAAGCAGAGATGAGACTTAGTCAGCCGCAAATCTGGGGGAAGAGAGTCCCAGATTCGAGGGGCATAGTGCTGGAAGGCTGTAGTTCCTTTGGAGGTGCGACACCTAGGTACGTGGAGTAAGGATTGATCAGTCGAGTGCAGGCCATGGTAGGAGTTTTGGGGAGCAAGCAGTGTAGTAAGTGAGGATGGAATGTTCAGATGAAGAACAGAATCAACGAGTGAGCACAGAGCATATTTCCTATGAGCTGAGGGGGAGAGCCATTTTAAGTCCTTGTATAGCTGGCAGTGGTGAATAAGGTGAGGAGACAAGGAGGCATACCTACAAATGTTGTTATACGTTACATCCAGCTTATGAAGGGAAGTCTTATGTGCTGAAATGAAAATGGAAGAACCGTAAGTAAGGGCAGGGAGCAAGATCCCCCTAGCAATGGCCAACTCAGCAGAAGGTGTAAGCATATAGCTACTCTTATAGGCTACACCCAGTTTTGAATTAGCTGCTTTGCAGGCAGATAGAATATGCAAGTTGAAATCAAGGGATTGGTCAAGAAGGACCCCCAAGTAATTAAAGGACATAACACATTCGATGGGTGAGTCTCCTAAAACACTGATGAGCATGTCAGTAGAGCGAGCCTTTTTAGCCGAGCCTAGAAGCATGGCCTTTGTCTTCTTTGAGTTCAGTACCAGTTTATGGTTAGTTACCCAGTGCTGCACATTACTGAGATCAGTAGACAAGGAAGAGTTTATGGACTCAACATTCATGGAGCTTGAAGTAGAGGACCAGATCATCCACATAAAGAACTGATGAACACGATTGGAGAGCACCTGTAATATTGTCAACGAAAAGTGAGAATAGCAAAGGACCCAGGATCGAACCCTGGGGAACTCCAATATTTATGGTGGTGCTTTCAAATAGGGAGGAGTTGTACTTAACCACTTGAGACCTATTTAACAGGTAGCTTCTAAACCATTCAACAACAGGAGCTGAGAAACTACGTTGCTGGAGAGTGGTAAGGAGCAGAGGTTGATCAATGAGATCAAAAGCCTTCGTAAGGTCTACAAAGACAGCGCCGGTTAGTAGATGACCATCCATATTTGATAGGATATCAGTTTGAGGGCCGTCGACGTGCTAATCCCTTTCCTGAAGCCATGCTGTGTTACAGAGAGAAGGTTGTATTTGGTTATATGGGCAACTGTTTGCGAGGCAACAAGTTTCTCCAGGATTTTACAGAGGACCGAGAGAATAGCAATGGGCCTATAATTAGTGATATCCTTCGGGTCATCCTTCTTGGAAACTGGAGTAATGCGAGCAGTTTTCCATATATCCGGGACCTTGCTACCACAGACAGACAGTGTAAAAATTCTAGCCAGGGGCAAGGCTATAAGGGGAGCTGCAAGCTTAAGTAATCTGGGTTCAAGAAAGTCAGAGCCCATGCTAGTGTTGTCTGAGATGGACTTTAGTAGTGGCAAGACATCTTGACTAGTGATTGCCTTGAAATAAAAAGGAGGAGAGTTTGGCAGTACATTAGGTAGATCAGTTGCGGTGTTTTGCTTGCCAATGGTGAGTGCCCGGAGAGCATGCAGCCAGTTTTTGGAAGAGCGAGGTATACTGTGATAAATCAGAGAACATATGATTGAAAGAGTTTGCAATGGTGACTGGGTTGTTACAGTGTACTCCATTCAGTAACATGTCTTCTTGCATATCTGATTGTGAAGTGCCCAAAGAAGTCTTTATGTGCATCCAGAATTTTTTCCGGTCACCAGCAGAGCTTAAGAGCAGGTTCTTGCAGCAATTGCTCTTGGCAGCCCTGATCATCTTTCTGCATGAGTTCCTAAGAGCTCTGTAGTTATTGAAATCCAAGAGAAGTCCAGTGAGCTTGTCGCGCTTCCAGTGTTTGTCCCTCAGATGCAAGTTAGCAAGCAGGTCTTTGTGGAGCCACCAGAATCGTCGACCGGAACGGACAACAATGGATCGATGGGATGGAGAACAATCTCAATCTCGCTGATCAAGACCAGACGGCAAGACCTAGAAGCCAGTGGCTGAGGAGGCAATTTTGACCGAAGTCGATACTGCCGGCTCCGGGGACTGAGATCGCTCACGATCCCAAGAGTGTCTTCGCCAAGACGAAGACTGATTCGGATCCTTATCCCTCTTATAGGACCAAGAGGAGAGAGAGCCTGCAGGTCCCTTGCCCTTAGTGGGGAGAGAGTGGCACAACTCTTGGAAGGAACCCAAAAAGGTAGATCCCAAGTTGAGAGGAATGAAAAACGACTGAGAGGAAGACTCTGTGGCCCGCAACGCTTCTTCTTCAAAGGCCTGCATTTGCTCCAGCTGTTCAGCGGATCTCACAGCCATGGAGACCAACCACCGGGCCTCTTTAGAGCTCACCAGAGGATTCCGTTTTTCGGGCCTGCCCAATTTGAGGCATACAAGACGATCGTCAAAGACGTTCGGGTGAAAAGTGAGACACATCTCGCAAGTCTTGGTATCATGGCCGACACCCAGACAATAAACGCATGCGGTACGCGGATCAGTGCGTAACATTTTTGGGCTGCACTGGCACTGGCGAAATCCACAGGAAGATTCACCTTTCATGATGGAACGATGAGAATCACAGTCGCTAACTTGAACATTCCTAGAAGATCTACTGTTACGACAAAAGTCTTTGTGTAACTGATCTTTCTAGGAGTGGTATATGTTGTTCACCCACACGGACCCACTTGATCTCCCCAGCTGTGATGCACAAACCTGGCTTCCAGTGGGCTAAGATTTGGCGTTGTGGGGCGGAGCCAAAGGCTCTACCACCCACGTGGGTGGGAGGAGCCAGCTTGAAGACCTTCCGGCAATCCTTAAAGGGGAAAGGGACATGCCAAGAAGTGTGGATGAACAACATATCCAAGTCCCCAGAAAGGCCGTCGTACGGCGAGAAGCAATGTCTAAATGACAGTGCTTCGTGAAAGTATGTATTGTGGACAGGGCCCCATGTTTACTGCGATTCTGTGGTTGCAGCAATGGCCGCAGAAATCAGTGCTGACCGCAGAAGTTGGAAAACCAGCTACACAGATGCAGAAATGCTAGCTATGCTATGCGATCACACAAGGCAAGGGCATAGCTACTGATATGTTAAGTATGCTATGGCATATATACTCATTAGAAGTGGCAACAAACTGATGCTGCCCACTACAAAGCCGAAAAGCTAGTGGCTGCATGGCATCTTGACTCGTGCTGACTCGTTATGTAACTCCATCTGGCCAGTATTATTGGGGGGGGGACTGCAGCAAGAATAGCAGAGTTTGATTAGGTCCACAGCAGTTATGATTTGCTGCTGTGTAGGTGTGGGTACCTCATCCATGTTAATTTTTCATTGAGAGGCTGCTCAGGGTGCATGCTGAATCCCTGGAAGATGAATTTGGAAGGAAGAACTGGAAGGCGGAGCTATAGTCAAGAAGAGAGAAGATTCAGTGGTGCCCATGGAGGTGGCATTGATCTCGGTGTGGTGGCAGGGATCGGAGGAGGAGCTGATTGCAGAAACATGTGGCTGGCAGCAGAATGAGCAGAGGACTTGGTCCCCACTGGTGGACATTGATCACAATTTTAATTTGTGGGCCGCAGATCTGTACCTGTAAGTATGATAGTAATTTCTTGGCAGATTTGAACCTGCAGCCTAAGTGGTGGCATCAAGCTCAATTCTTAAGGAGGGTCAAGCTGTAGCAGAGCTGGGGACCAGTGTATACTAGAACTGGAGCAAGCAGGTAAGGAAAAAAATCAGAATGGAGAGTTGTATTGATTGCTGCTATACATAAGTGAAATGAGGGTCACTGACTGAGGAACACCACCAACCCCTGAGTTGCTGGGAGAAGAGAACATGGTAACCAAGGTTGCTCCAGCTTAATAAGAATGACTTGCTTGCTTGCAGTTTTTAGTGTGTCTCCTAAAAGAAAAAAATCAGGGATCAACAAATCCTACAGACATTGCAAGTTACACCCATCTAAAAGAACACTGATCAAAATCAAAAAAAAATTTAAATGGCTTTCAAGTTGGAGTGTGGGGTCTCTCTCTATATCTGCTAACTGTAAATATAAACCAGAAGATATCCAAGCAAGTTTTACCTTCTGTGTAGTTTTAGCTGAGTGTGCATGTCCTCCTCTGATAACCTGTATAACCTAGGAGAACAGCAAAGGCCACCCATTTCCAGAAGAAGAACAGATGAGCCTTCAAATTCGGGGTGGGAGGGAAAAATCATTAATAGAGAACACTGATGCCCATGGCTGTGCCAGGTTTCGGTTATTGCAGTTTAACGTTTGTGATAAGAAGACTACATACTGTTAAATGGCCTGCTGTTCCACTTTCAGTGTAGTGGAGTGGTTGAATGAAGGCAATCGAAGGGTTAACAAAGACTTAATCCCCTTGAAGGTATGCTGTTTAACCACAATTTATCTGCCACAGAATCAGCAGTTGTTCTGCTGCAGAAAGTATGAGGCCCTGCCACAGAATGTATGTCCACTTTGCTGCAGTAAACACGGGGCCCTGATTGTGGATAATGTGGCTGTATTGGCTATGGCTTATTATATAACAGAAGGTTATACAATGAGCTAACCTATTGGCAAAGATTTGTTGAGCAACAGGGGAGTCTTCCCTGTGGAGGCGAAGGTCACAAATAGTTGAGAGGTTTTCGGATTTAAGGTGTGTTCCAAGACCACCTTGAAAAAAAAAAAAAAGGGGGATTGGTAAGGGGAACCACTCTAGCCTTGTGGAAGATTAAGTAAGGCTCTCGATACAGTAGGGCATGAGGCCTGGAAATATGACGAGCTGAAGCAACAGCCACTAGAAATATTGTATTCCAGGACAGGAAGTGGAGAGCGGTGGTAGCCGCTGGCTCAAAAGGTGGGAGGGTGAGCTTGTCCAGCAGGAATTCAGATCCCAAGCAGGGGCGGTCCGATTGAGGGGAAGTCTGATATGTAGCATGCTTTTTAGAAACATCATGGTCAAGATGATGTTGGTACAATAGTGTACCTTTCCAAGGTTCAAGAAAGGCTGAAAACAGGCCAGATGAAGTTAAACAGAAGAATAGCTAAGGCCCTTCTTGGCAAGTGAGGTCAAGTAGTCTAGTGCCTTGGTTAAAAGACAAGAAAATGGATTTAGAGATTGGGAAGCAGCCCATATGGAAAAGCTTTTCCCTTTAGTCTTATATGTTTCCCTGGTAAATGTTTTATGTGAAACCCAGAGAATATTAGCTATCGGAGAGGTGTAGGGTGTTCAGGTTGGGGTGAAGGAGAGTGCCCCAATGCTGAGTTAGTATGTCAGGATGAGGGAGAAACAGGAAGGCAATCTGTCCCAGCAAGCCCGTGGTTGATAGGCGATCTGTGATGAGAAAGCTTATAAAGTGTTCCAGAGTAGTATCGACAAATGGTGGACAGTTGATGAGAATGAAGCCATTTTGTGGTGCACCGTGAATGGCGGTTGTTGAGGGATGCAACCCCATCAACAGGTACACCTAAACATGGTGCACCTTCGATGGTGTGCACAGGCAATAGTGGCCACTGAGAAAGGCAATTTATTACGCAAACACCATCAACAAAGTCGAGGGTGAGTCACCGGGGGCAATGACCATTGATGAAGGTGGAAGCCCTGTTGATGATATGCACCATTGACTGCGTACATTGGTAGCACTGGCCATCGACGACAGCAATACTGGGAAGAATGAAGAGTGCTTGCCCCAGGTCATGCTTATAAATAATTATTGGTTCAAGTACCATCAATGAAGAAGGCGATGGCGAGTCACTTGGAACAGTGACAGTCGATGAGTGTGAAAGCCTTGTCGACAAGGAGGTCAAGTTTATGATGACCACTGATGACGGCAGAAGCCACATCAATGAGGTGCACCATTGATGGAGAGTAACTTGGAACAGTGACAGTCGACGAGGGTGAAGCCTCATTGATGAAGAAGTCAAATTCATGACGATGATCGATGAGGGTGGAAGCCCCATCAGTAAGGTGCAACGTTGATGGAGAAGTCGATGGTGAGTCACTTGGAGCAATGACAGTCAATGAGGGTGAAAGCCTCATCGATGAGAAAGTCATTTCTATGATGACAAGGGTGGAAGCCCCATCAATGGAGAGTCACTTGGAGCACTGACAGTTGATGAGGGAGAAGCCTCATTGACGAGAAAGTCATGTTTATGATGACCAAATGACGAAGGTGGAAGCCCAGTCAATGAGGTGCCGTCAATGGTGAGTCACTTGGAGTAGTGACAGTCGACGAGGGAGAAACCTCATTGACGAGGAGGTCATGTTTATGATGACCATCGATGAGGGTGGAAACCCTGTCATTTCGCTGAAAAGAAAATAAATGTTAGTTTAAGCACCGACGAGAAAGTCGAAGGAAAGTCATTTTGTAGTAATATAATCATCGATGAGGAAAGAATCCTGTCGATGGTGGTGCAAATGACGAAATGAAACTGCTCCAGGATTCAGGTTTTGTCAGTGAAGAACTGCAGGCACTAAGAGTAACTGCATGTGAGCTGAAGCCGGCAAAAAAAGGAACCGAGGATACCAAGGCTGCCTACTCTTAAATAGGAGCAGGATGATGATATCGGTCGGTGGCCCCTGGTGAACTACTACTAGAAGAGAGCTGCTGTGCGCCCTCTGGTGACTACCCAAGTGTATTACCTGCTGCAAGAGACCACTCCATGGAGATCTACAGTTACAGGTGAGTGACTTGTTTTTCTAGGGACATGGACATGGTATATTTGTCCACATTTCTGGCAGACTCCTAGCAGTTCTCTAGGGAGGAGGATGCAAGGCGCACACCCCTACTTAGGAAGAAGGATTGGAGAACCAAGGCCCCAAAACCAGCATCCCAGCATGACTCAAGGTCGATGTGGTAGTGGAAGACGAAGGTTTGTGCTGACCTCCAAGTAGCAGCCCTGCAGATTTCCTGGATAGGGACATCCCTGGAAGCAGCCACCAAAGCAGCGGTATGCCTGGTGGAATGAGCCCTTAGCCCAACAGGAGGCTCCTTACCAGCCAACCTGTAGCAGAAGTCGATGCAGGAGACAATCCACTTACAAATCGTCCACTTAGCTGCCGCTCTGCCAGGTGCAGCTTCAGTGTATGTGACAAAGAGCTGGCAAACCTGTCCCCGAACTCCAGCCATACACTGCTTATAATAAGCTAGCGCTCACCTCAAGTCCAAAGTATGGAGCCTGTGCTCAGCCTACGAGGTGTGGTTGGTGAAGCATACCGGGAAACTGATCACCTGGATAACGTGAAACTCCTAAACAACCTTCGGGAGGAACTTCCGATTGGGGCGGAGGACAACCTTGTCCCTATGGAAAACCAGATAAGGAGACTACATAAAGCACCTGGAGCTCACTGATACTTCTGGCAGATGTGATAGCCACCAAGAAAGCGGTCTTCCACGACAGGTGGGCCATTTCGAACCTGTACATGGGTTTGAATGGCTTGCCCATGAGCATAGCCAAGACCAGCAATAAGTCCCAAAGCGGTGGAGGTTCACGCACTGGAGAGGACAAGTGGTCCAAGTCCTTGAGAAAGCACCCAACCACTTTTTCCTGAGCCACTGTCGGCATACCGGCCCACACCTAGTAAGCCAAAATGGCGGCCAGGTGCACCCTAAGGGTCATCGACTGGATTCCCAGCTAGGAGAGGGACCAGAGATACTGCAAGACACTTGCCACAAGTCAGGACAAGGGGCTACAAGGTAGGACAAGAGGTCTAGCTCCTTGCCTGACACCAAATGGAAAACTTTTTCCACTTGAAGCGTAGCACTTACGAGTCGACTCCTTCCGAGAGGCCTCCACAACCTGGAAGACCTCATCAGAGAGACCCAAAGCCTGGAACTTTAGCCACTTAGGAACTAGGCTGTCAGGTGCAGGGACTGAAGGTCTGCATAAAGAACCTTCCCCATGGAGCACGAGAGTGGATCCAGTTGGAGAGGGAAACAACACGGAGGGCCTGCTGCTGAGGCTGAGGAGAACAGGGTACCAGAACTGGCGTGGCCAGTCTGGAGCCACCAGGATCACCTGTACCTTGTCCCACCATACCTTGAGCAGAACCCTGTGGATCAGGGGAAACGGAGGGAAGGCACATAGGAGGCCTGAGTCCAGGTTCTTGTGAAGGCATCGCCGGGGCACAGAACAGCCTTAGCTTCATGTTCTCCCTGGAGGCAAAAAAGTCAACCTGGGGAATGCCCCACCAGAAAAAGAAATGGTTGACCACCTCCTGGTTGGGAGACCACTCGTGAGACGCCTTGCTCACTCGACTGAGGGCATCCGCTAGCTGGCTGGAGACACAGACCACATGGATTGCCAGAAAGTCGGCATCCAAGCTGAGCACAAGGGTCCAGATGCAGAGAGCTTCCCAGCAAAGAGGTAAGGATTGCATCCCGCCAGCTTGTTGAGTTAGTACATGGTCATTGTGTTGTCCATCTGAATTGGATGACCTGACCCTGAACATGGG
The DNA here is from genome assembly GCA_016271365.2 of Neoceratodus forsteri. Classification (NCBI taxonomy): domain Eukaryota; kingdom Metazoa; phylum Chordata; order Ceratodontiformes; family Ceratodontidae; genus Neoceratodus; species Neoceratodus forsteri. The sequence goes on along the minus strand of CM057452.1, from coordinate 1,515,614,263 downwards.
GGGCAAACACTGTCGGTGCCAGGCTTACTACCTGGCGCTCCACCAGGTTGATGTGGCAGCGAGACTCCTCAGGGTCCCAGAGCCCATGGACTTGGTGGACTCCTAAGTGGGCAACTCACCCCATCAGGGAGGCATCCATCATTAGAGTGACCGACAGCCCTGGGCAGATGAAGGGGACTCCCTTCTAGAGATGGTCCAGGTCCAGCCACCACTGGATGGCGTCCACAGCTTTGGAGTCACCGAGACTGGTTGGTTGAGGTGACCATGTCGCTGAGACCATTGCCTGGCTAGCCCCCACTGGAAGGGATGCATTCTGGTGCATGTTGCCCTGAAGCCAAGAGGCATAAAAAGTCCTGGTCAGGGCACAGCTGTCCAACCTGAAATGAGCAGGCAAAGGAGGAAAGATCCTTTGCCCAGTCCACCAGTAACCTGGCTAGGGCCTGGCAGTAGTTGCGCTCCGCTCCAATGAACTGAATCACCTGAGATGGTACAAGTTCTGACTTGGTTTCGTTGACCAGCAGGCCAAGAGTCGAGCAAGTTTGAAGGCTCCGATCTCGAGACCCCTCCACCTCTGACCAGGAGGACTCTGCAATCAGTCAGTCATCCAGATAAGGGTACACCTGGACCCCCCTGCATCTCAGAAAAATCTGACAGTGGGGGATGCTGTGGAGCCTGAGCAAGACGGCCACAAAGAGTCAGAGCTCTAAGACTTGACCTCACAATAGAAGTGTTAAAAACTCTGCATTATTTTAACACAGAACTCAATTTTGGTACAAGAACATCTGCCAACAGAGATGGGAAATCCCCATAAAGATAACGTGTCCAGAGAAGAAGCCAGATCAAAAACTGCTGTGGGAGCTCTGACCGCACAGGTGGCTCAGGCCCGTGATTCTGAACACGATGAGGGGACTTCAGAAGATACTATGCAAATGCTAGGAGTTAAGCTCAACAAATTAATCGCATAACTGACCAGACTATCAAATAAATTTGTTACTCTAACCAATAGAGTTAACAACTGTCGAAACAACTGTGGAATTGGTCACCCTTGCATCTGTGGAAGCCACCAAGAAGGCAGATGCAGCCATGGGAGCAGTTGCAACAGTCACAAAAGAAAACACCCAGCTCTGTTTGCATCTGGAAACCTTGGAAAAGCAAGCCACGGCTCATAATTTAAGACCGTTGGGATTGGAGGAAGGGTGTAAAGGTGACCACCTCATGATGTTCTTTCAGGAATGGCCTGTGCAGCAGCTGGGGGAAAATGTAGCTCCTGTGGTGCAACGTTTTCAAAAGGCATATAGGATTAATCCCAGCTGAGTCGATAACCTAGAAGCTCCGCGGACAGTGGTTATAGTTACGGACGGTGTGGGCTCCTGTGACCATTTGCTGGCACAGGCAAGGCAAAAGAAATCCCTCCTTTATGGTGGACAAAAAATAAAGTTGTTGCCGGACCTCAGTTATGCCACCAGACAAAAATAGAAAAAATCTGATGGGGCAAGAGTGCTCCTTTATTAAGTGTGAATTTCCCATGGTCTCATCTTCTCCATGCATTTAAGGTTCGTGCACCAGGGCCAAATCTACATTTATTCAGGTCCAGCAGATGCCATGAAGTGGTGCCAGAAGAATGCACCAACTCGACCCAGAGCACCTACTGCAGAGGATTTCGCTTCGGATGAAGAACTCACTTGAAAGTCTGCATTCATTTGCTACAACTGTACTACTTTGCAAGGTGCTTGGGGGGCAGGTGAAGTCAAGGTGAAAATTGGCACTTTTTCTCTGTTGAATTATATAGGTGGACTGCCTAACAAATGGGGACTGACCTTGGTCTGAAACTCTGCCCCCATATTAAGGACTTTGTTTAAAGGTTGGCAAAGAGTTCTTGTTAATGTTTCCATGAAGAATTTCAATATTACGTTAAAGTGCCTTGCTAGTGTAGCTTAACTTGCACTGCTATGTAAAGTTCTATACTATGTATTGCAATAGACGGTACAGTTGCTGTTAATAGAGTATAGTCAGTCTTGGAGCTCTTTGCTCTGCACTGTTGGCACTTTTCAGTGCAGTTTCTAAAAATAAGCATGGTAGATGCCTTTATCCCTCTGGAGGGGTCAGGTACTTGTGACTTTTGGTCTAGTATTTTACCTATATTATCACCATGCAGCTTATGGACTCCAACAGCTTCTAGTAAATGGACTTTGGTTATTTGGATTATTTCGTATAACCCCTATAGGACGTATCTTATAACATTTAATGGTATAGTCAAGTATATTAGGAGGAGTTGCATCCTTCTGGTGAATTCAAATGTACTCCTGTTATATTGAATGTTAAAATCCAATGGATTTTAGTATTGTAGAGGTTAGCTACCTCATTTCGTGGTGCAGCATCAACATTCACGCATAAGAGCGGTGAAGCTTTGTGTTTTCTATATTGAATGCTATCAAGTGTAACTATATGTTTGTTCCTCAAATAATAAACATAAAGTTTAAAAAAAAAAAGAATGGCTGCCACCACTACAATGCATTTGGTGAAGACTCTGGGCACCGAGGATAGACCGAATGGCATAGCCTGGAACTCAAACAGTGCCCCCTCCAAATGGAACCGATGGACCAGTGGTGGGATGGGCAGATAGGGATATTAAAGAAGCCGTCCTGAAGGTCCAGAGAGTAGAGCCACATGTTCTGATCGAGAGATTGGGCAATCTAGTTCAGAGTGCCCATACAGAACTTGCATGGCTGCAGGAACCAATTCAAGTTGTGCAGGTCTAGAATGGGGTGCCAACCCCCTGTCCGCTTCGGAACCAGAAAGTACCTGGACAAGAACCCTGGGCCAGGTGCGGCATCCAGGACACGGACCACTGCCTCCTTTTGGAGGAAGTGACGAATGTCCTCCCATAGGGCAGACACCATGTCTGGGAACACCGCATCTCCCAGTGGGGCATGGGCTCGGCTGGGCGGATGAGCCTCGAAAGAGGTAGACCACTGCTGACCACCTTGAAGACCCACCTGTTGGTCATAGTGGCAGACCAGTTGGAAACGAAGTGGCGGAGCTGACCACCCACAGGAGAGCTCAGGACAGGCAGGACAGTCGGGGGAAAGGTCACCCCCCAACCCATCACTTTGCAGGCCGGGAGACAGAAAAGGGACCGGCTGAGGAAGCCACCTGCCCTCTCCCTCCAGACTGTCTGGTGACCAAGGCAGAAGACTTTAACCAGGGCTGACAGGCCTGCTGCTGCTATAGCTGTGCCACCAGGGCCAGCTGAGGATGGCTGGCCTGAGAAGAGGTGGGCTGAAATTTAAAGGGCTTCTTCAATTTGACCCCCTTATCCCTCTGAGTGGAGGTGACTGATTCCAGGGTGGCACTGGACTTTTCAATATGAATGAGATGTCCGCTGACCCTGGACCAAAGAAATCAGAACCCAGGAAGGATACATCTGCCAACTTGTGCTGTATATTGGCTGTAAACATGTAGCTAATGCAGCCAAGCCCGATGGCATATAGCCATGGCTGAGGCCACAAACTGGGTGCAAGAACTGCCAATGTCGATGGCCGTTTGGAGCTGCTTCTTGGTGACCACATGACCTTGATCGTGGACCAGCTAAACCGGGGTCTGAAGGTCGGCTGGCAAGCGGGGGATCACCTGATCAAAGGTGCCCAACAAGCTTTGGGAAAAGTTGGTCACACGGAAGGCAGAGTTCACCTGCTGAAGGCCCAAGGATGCTGCTGCACAGACCTTCTTGCCCATGTGGATCTGTTTCTTGGACTTCCTGTTGGGAGGCTTGTCCATGTCACCTGAACGGTGAGACAGAGTCCACCACCAAGTCTTCTGCAGAAGGATATTCAGTGAACTCCGATTACACCCAGCAGGGACAGCATATCTGCGGACCATCTGGGTGGAAGGGGTGGGACAAGAAGCAGGACGCTGGCAAAGGTCCAATGTAGGGCCCAAGATGGCCTCCATGATTGGAAAGGCAACCCCAGAGGAGTCATTCTTGTCAAGGATCTCTGTAAGCAGGTAGCGAGGCCGTTTCTAGACTGGCTCCAGCACTGTGGACTCGGAGATCAGGTGAAGCAGAGCCCCAAAGGAGGTAGAGCCCTGTTCCACCAAAGCTTCCTCCCCAGAGTCCAGGTTGAAGCCAGGAGTATGATGGGAGTGCACAGAGGAAGTCTTGGACACCTAGGACTCCTCATACACAGGGTTGTCCCCCCCCCCCCAAGTCCCAGAGGACTGAGACTCACTGGTCTGAGAGACCATGACCAAGAGTCGATGGTCCAAACCAGTGGCCAGATGAGCAGACTTGGATGAAGCCCTGTCCTTAGGCTGCATGGGAGGGGGCTCCACCAAATGGGCGGGGAACTCGGCGTTGGCTGGGCTGGAGGCATCGGCATGGGCCAAGGCAGAGGCGACCAGAGGAGTGCCGGAAAAGGCTGAGGCACAACCAGGGGCCTGTTGCCCATGCCCAGCAGCAACTGCTTCCAAATTCCTCATAGTGGTGTCGCAGAGAAGGAGAGATGTCTGCAATGTCTTCTGCCAGAGCGTCGAGATTGGGACCAACAATGTCAGGTGCCGCTGAACCTGGAGCTGCGGAGCCAAGAAGTAGACTTCGACCGTCGGGAGGGACTGATAGGGAGAAGAAGCCAAAGTTGGCAAAACTCACTGAGGTGGCAGGTCCATGTCCAGACAGGATGGATTCAGGTCAGCTGGCTGGTCGGAACCCCCCCCGAAAGGTGATGGGCAGGACCGGAGTCCTGAAGAGGGATGTGTTACCCTCGTCCTGTGACAATGGGTCCACCTCTTTGAGGAAAATTTCAGCAGGTTGGTTGACCCATGTTTCAATCGATGGGCCGGACAGGGAAACTGTGGAGATAGAGGACAGGACAGATGAAATGGCCAAAGCCGAATGCTCGACAGTCGTTGAGCTTGGGGAAGCACGGGAACCCGAGGCCCTAGATCGCTCACAGTCCCACGACCGACGGCAGGATTTCTTAGACTTTGAATCCCTTTATGAAGATTTAGAGGGATCAGACCCAAGGGAAGGGCCCTCCACAAGGGTATCAAGGGACTGACAGAGGTCCTTAAAAGCCCCAGTGAAAGAGGCACCAGCACCCACAGAAACAATAGCTGCCACCAATGATTCTTCAGCAGCGGCTTGAGCCGCGGAGTCTTTCAGGGCAGCAAGTTGCTCAGGTGAGCCTGTTGCAGTGAAGAAGGAGACTAAGTGCCAAGCTTCCTTGGACCAAACCAGTGGGTCCTGTTTGTCCGGGCAACCCAGGAGGAGGCAGGCATAGCGATCCTCTAAAGTAGAGGGACTGGCATAGACTGCAAACCTGCAGGTCATGGTCTATCCCTAGGCAACTACACACAATGAATGTGGGTCGGTGCACAACATCTTTTGCCCTCAAAAGCATTTCTTAGATCTGGGGACTGATTTAGAGTCACCGGAATCCCTTTAGATGAAAACGATCACTCAAAGACCGAGAGAGACCCCTGTATTTAATTTGAGCCTACACCTAGTGTGGAGCTGCAATGGAGAAAACCTGATGCTTCCAGCAGAATAGAAGATCTGATGTCATGGGGTGGTGCTGAGGAAGATACCAACTGGGTGGGTGGGAGGAGCCAGCTTGAAGACCATCCTACTGAATCTTAAAGAGCAACTTTCTTGGTAGTCTGAGTTTTAAAAAAATAACTTACGATCTGGTGTGTGTTGGTGCTTCATTCAGAGTGCATGCCTTCTCCATCAAGAACTGTGTCCATTTTGGAGTTTTTTTGGTTTTTAATACTGCACTTCAGTGTCCGGCTGCAGAGTTTTATTTACATGCTGGGGGAGCGCTCAGCTGATGTCATTATATGGAGCAGCTCCGCAGCCTCCCTGTCTTCTACTTAGTGCTGCACACTGTCACTTGTAACTGAATGCCTTTCAGTGTGCCTTTTGAATCCAGTGTCTTGCCCTGTACTGACAGAGTTGTGTTTTTACTTTCAAGAATTTAATTTTGCAGCTGATGGAACCCCCCCCCCCCCCCCCAAAACTGCGTTCTGAGTTGTATGTGGACTGGGTATTAACGTGTAGCAGCTCCGTGGCTTCCCTGCTCGTTTCACTGAAGCGCAGTCTTTTTCATCATGCTGCACATTGCAATTTGTGACTTAAATAGTTTCTGGGAACGTTATTAATAAAGTAGCTTGCCCTGTACTGACCACGTTGCAAATTATGTCTGAAATGTGCTGCTCCAGGGCAGTCTTATGGTGAGATCATACTGCATATGTCAGAATACAGTAAGATTTCCTGGAGTTTGAATGTGAAATGTGGCAGCAGATGAGCTGAAGAAAACATCCCCGCGGGCCGACAAGAACTTCTGACAGTGCAAAATAAAGTATCCCTGTCCCTCATACAACTGGGAATGCTGTTTTGAGGGTGGGGGTTTTTTTTTTCAGCCCATCTGCTGCCAGTTTCCACATTTCAGACATAATACACAATGCGGTCAGCACAGGGCAAGATACTTTATTAATAATGTTGCCTGAAACCAATTCACAAATTGCAGTGTGCACCATGATGAAACAAAACGTGCTTCAGTGAAATGAGCAGGGAAGCTGTGGAGCTGCTCTATGCAATACCCAGTCCACATGAATGTTGTGGTCTTGCTGATTACATATAATGATGTCATGCGCAACAGCAGTGCTCTGCAGAATGGGACAGAAGCAGTGGTGAGCGTGGTAAGATAAACACAAATTTCACTTATGGAAAATGCAAAAATGGTCACGAATCCAGGGAAACAACACTGGCACACACAATGCAACATGTGAGAATGTATGCATGAGTTGCAAGGTAAGTGGGAAAGTTGCTCTTTAAAGGGAAAGGACTCTGCCAGAAGTGTCGATAAGTATACCATATCCACGTCCCTAGAACTATGTTTTCAGGAGCCATGCATGTAGATGCAGAGATCTGAGGTCCGGATGGACCATATTTCCCTATTCCTGTAACAGTAGACACTTGCACGGGGCATAGGCACTGGTGGCTCCCCTGCTAGCTGTTGTAGTAAGGGGAACCAGATTGGTCCAGGCCATAGGGAAGCAATGAGTATTAGGGTTCCCCCCTCCATCTGGAACTTGAGTAGCACCCTCTGAATTAGAGGGAAGGCATACAGGAAATAGAAATTATGTACCTACTGTGATTCTTGATCTTCTTGGATGAAGTCTCCACCTCCAGTCACACCTAATGGGAGATGCGCGGGCCTAGGATAGCAGGGAACAAAACTTTTTCAGGAGGGACAGTGCCTGAGATGGAGCTGCGAGGAAGTGGCACCACAAGCCCGGCGCATGCAGTAATGAACATCTCGGTGTCGACCCTCCAACCACCTCAGTACCTTTTTTCCTGAGGAGGTGCAACGTAACTTAACCTAGAAAGGACTAACTCAAAAAATCGGACATAAGATAATCCGAATGACCCGTGTAAGAAGGGTCACCAATAAAGTCTTCACAGCTCAGCAATTGAGGGAGTGAAGACCATAAACAGAAAAGTGAGCTCAGGGGATGCTGGGTGGGCGTGTGAATGTGTGGCGGAGACTTCATCCAAGAAGATCAAGTATTATGGTAGGTACGTAATTTCCATATCTTCTGGACGTAAAGTCTCCATCACTCATTCACACTAATGGGAGAGTACCGAGCTAAATAATTCCCCCAAGATGGGCGGCAGGAGATAAATAGCTCACGTGCTTTGGACAGAAGTCTGTTAAGAATGGTCCTGCCAAATGACAGATGTTATCTGGCATGGACATCCAAGGCGTAGTGCTTAACGAATGTATGCATGGAGCTCCAGGTAGCTGCACTGCAAATATCTGCAATGAGCACGTTATGGATTTCCGCTAGAGATGCCGCAACTTCTCTGGCAGAGTGAGCATACACTCTGCCTTCCAACTTGACCTGTGCCATAGAATAGCAGTGGTGAAGGCATGCCACCAGCCATGCTGAAATGCACCTGATAGCAACAGGTTGACCCAGCCGGGTCTCACTTAAGGAAACAATTCTTGAGCCTTGCGAATTTCCTTTGTTCTATCTAAATAGAACTGCAATGCTCTCTTAACATCCAGTGAATGAAGGGTACACTCCCCTTCATTCTGGAAGTTCGCAAAGTAGGTAGGAAGGACTAAAGGTTGGTTTAGATGGAATTCTGAAACAACCTTGGGGAGAAACTTAGGATAAGTCCTAAGAACTACTTTCTCCTTGTGAAACACAGTGTACGGGGGCGGGGGGTCTGTGACCAGTGTGTGTATTTCAGAAGCTCTATGGGCTGAAGTAATGGCCACCAGGAAGGCCGTTTTCTAAGTGAGGAACTTTAACTCACACTTAGCTAGAGGCTTGAAAGGTTTACGAGTGAGCATGTCTAGCATAATGTTAATGTTCCAGGCTGCAACTGGACGTCTAATAGGAGGTCTAGTATGCAGAATCCCTTTAATAAACCTCTTAACTATGGGCAGCTGAGCCAGCGACATGGAGAGTACCGGCTCATGATATGCCGAAATGGCACAAAGATGAACTTTGACTGTGGAGTATTGCAGACCTGTGTTTGAGAGGTCTAAGAGATACTCCAAGACTTTATTCAGTGGGCAGGAAAAAGGATTCCAAGAGGATTTTGCACAACAGATAGAGGAACACTTCCATTTAGCTGTGTAGGTTTTTCTGGTGACTGGCTTGCACGCAGCCAAAAGAATATCTGAAACTCTACGAGAAACATTAAACCTATTCACCTGTATCTCCTCAGGAGCCAAGCGTGATGGTGAAGCGACCTCAGGTTGGGATGGACCACGGGACACTGGGTCAGAAGGTTCATCTAAAGGGGAAGCGTTTTCGGTGGGGAGTCCAATTGTCTGTTGAGTAGTGGGAACCATATCTGCCAGGGCCAGAAGGGGGCAATGAGAATCATTCTACCCCCCTGGGACTCCAATTTGGGTAGTACCCTCTGAATTAGGGGAAGAGGTGTAAAAGCGTATAGAAAGCGTTTTGTCCACCACAGCCTGAACGCATCCTGACAAAAAATGCCAGATCATGGATTTCTGAAGCAGAAGAGAGGCAGTTTTGCGTTGAGAGGGATGCAAAAAGGTCCAGATCTGGAGTTCTCCATTTCTTGAAGAGTGACTGAATGACGGTTAACTCGAGAGACCACTCATGAGGGTCTGCCTCCATTCTGCTGAGACAGTCTGCCAGCTCATTCTGTACCCCTGGCAGGTAAACTGCCTGAATTCAGAGCCTTGTGCTCCAGGCACCATTTCCACACTCTCATTGCTTCCCTGCATAATGGGTAAGAGTGTGCACTGCTCTGTTTGTTGAAGTAGTACATCACTGCCTTGTTGTCCATTTAAAGGAGAATGTTCTTGTGACACAGTATGTCCTCCAAAGCTTGGACTGCATAGAGGACGGTTTTCATTTCCAGGACATTTATGTGAAGTTGAGACTCGTCCTGAGTCCACATACCCTGGGTGTGAAGATCCCAGCTGTGAGCTCCCCAACCCATCAGAGATGCATCCATGGCAGTGGAGATCTGATGATCTGGAGGGGCAAAGGGATATCCTTCCAGAAGGTTGTCATTCTGAAACCAGCAGGTGAGTGACCTCTTCAGAGGTTCTGTCACCTTAATGAGAAAAGACTGAGGGTGGGTGGTTGGGGACCACTGAACACTGAGCATCCGCTGAGAGATTCTCATGTGAAGACGAGCCAAGGGTACAGTGAACACCGAGGATGCCATGAGGCCCAGCATCCATTGCATTGCGGTAGCTCGAACCAAGCTGAGTTCTCTGATGTATCGGGCCATCTGTAAGATATCGCACCTTCTGTCCTCTGGAAGAAAGGCCTTCAAACAGGAGGTGTCCAGAAGAGTTCCTATGAAGAGGAGCTTCTGGGAGGGCTGCAACTGTGACTTGTTGAGGTTCAGCAGGACTCCGTTGGACGTGAGGAAGTCTGATGCCGTGGCCATGGCCTCCAGAGTCCCTTGCTTGGAGGGACTTGCTAGAAGTCGGTCGTCCAGATATGGAAACACTTGTATTCTGATTTTCCTGAGGTGTGCCATGAGAATTGCACAACACTTTGTAAAAACTCGAGGTGCCGAGGATAGCCCAAAGGGCGAACTCTGAACTGATAGTGTTGACCCGTGCCATGAACCTTAGGTATTTGTGGTGCTTTTGGTGTTTGAGAATGTGCTGGTAGGTATCCTGCATGTCTAGGAAGGCTAGCCAATTGTGTCGATGAATCAAAGGTAGTAGGGTACCGAGTGATATCATCTTGAACTTTTCCTCGTACAGGAATTTGTTTAACTTTCTGAGATCCAGAATGGGATGCATGCTGCCTGTTTTCTTTGGGACCAGAAAGTAATGGGAGTAGAAACGTGTGTTCTGTTGATCCAGCAGAACTACTTCAACTGCCCTGTTGTTCAGAAGGACTTGTACCTCGGAAGCAAGAAGGTCTGACTGTACCGCCAACAGCCTGGGCTGTCGTTTGGGAGGATGATCTGGAGGGGTTTCTGAAAGGTTCAGAGAGTACCCCTCATAGATTATCCTGAGGACCCATTTGTCTAAGTTATAGATTTCCACTGGTTGTAGAACTGAGTCAGATGCCCTCCCACTGCTGAGGAGGAGTCCTCCTTGGGCAGCTGAGGTGGGACTTGGGCCGGAAACTCAGAAGGTGGAACTGGGCACTTTTGGGCCTTGTGCCTTCTGCTGCACTTTCTTTTGTGGTTGAGGGATCTGGTTTCTGTTAAAACCCCATCTGCCTTTGCCCCGAAAGGACCAGCGGATGTGAAACTGGCACTTATTCCCACCCCCTCGGGAGGGGGCGGGCATAGGTCTGGCTGTCTTAATGGCAGAACTAGTCTTCCTGTGGCCTCTTGTGCTTGCTCCACCTGAGGTCCGAACAGATACATACCGTCAAAGGGTAAGGCCTCGATTTGCTGCTGGGCATCATTTGTGAAGCCCGAGGTATGCAGCCAAGAGTGGCGATGGGTGCAGATGCCTGCTGCCGCCAGGGAGGCAGTATCAAAGGCATCCATTGCAGCTTTAACTTGTTTGTTATTGGACTTGATACCTCTAGTGATGGTTTGAAGTAGCTCTGAGTTAAACTCCAATTCGGGCAGAGCTTCTACCATTGCTTTAAGTGAATGCAAAAGACCATACTCATATTGAGAAAAGTAGCCCTGGTGGCTGGTAATGCGCATGCTCAGGGTTGAGGCAGCAAAGACTCTCTTACCTAAGGTGTCTATCTTGCGATATTCTTTGTTTATAGGATAGGCTGTAGATTCCTGAGGGAGGACAGCCTTATCACTCTCTGCCAGGACCACTATAGCATCAGCAAAGGTTTGTGAGGCCAAGATGAGGCAATCCTTGGGAGGACATATTTCCTATCTATGGACTTGGCCACAGAAGGAATAAGAGCTGGATTCTTCCACACCATCTGTGAAAGGGTCTTGAAAGAGGACTGTACCGGAGGAGTTAACTCTATAGGGATTTCCAGGACATGAAGATATTGGAGATGCAAAAGCTTCCCAGGATCGAATTCTGTGGTCTGTAGAGAAAGGGTAGAATTTAAATTCTTGAGCATAGACTTAAAGGAAAGGTCCTCAATAACAGGCTCTGCAGGGGGACTGATCCCTGCCCCCATGGCAGTGTCAGCCTCAACATCATAACCCAGTATAAGATCTGGATCGGGCTCAAAATCATCTCCTGACAGTCCAGAGGGGACTGTGTAGACAGAAATGGAGTGAAAACCAGGAGGAAGAAGAGAAGTAGAAAGAATCATAGTCAAAAACCTCTGGAAACTAGACAGCACCACACTCGTCCCGAGCTTCATCAAAGAAAACAGCGCCGAGAACAAAGAAGGAGCTGTCACAGAAAACTGCGTCGCACACATCGCTAACAAAGAACGTGACACCGCACCCGTTGCCAGAGGCGTGACAGATAGCATGGTGGCGCCACCAGCTCGGACATCAAAGACGGCACCAACAGAGCCTGTGGCATCAGAGACGGCGACGACAGCACACGTGGCACCGCAAGGGACCTCGGTGCTGGAGAAGTTGGCACCCCGGATGATGGCAACATCACAGAAGTCTGAAAACTGCGATTTGAAGTTACAGGGTGAAAAATGGCAGGAGATAAGAGCATTGGTGTAGACCCCTGCACCACAGCCATGTGAGGGGGATAGACACAAGAGCGCAGAGTCGATGGCACTGAAGAAGGCGCCACATGACTAGGAAGACCTAACCGCCCCACCTGCCATCCCGGAAGCGAAGGGTCCAAAGAACCCAGTGTCAGACTGGCTGGTTCGGGCAATCAGGCCAACCTCCAAGCCCACTGCTCCATAAGAGCAGCCCACTGATGAAACTGCTCATTGGAAGATCCTCTAACAGGTGGAGAGGGGCTCCGTTGTAGAAGAGGTCGGCCATCAGGGACAGAAACTGGCGACTCCAGAAGAGATGGACACCGGCGCCTGGTCCTAATAACTGACCGTCTATGTGCAGACGTACCAGGGGGTAACCTAGAGTGATGCTGCTTCTTCTTCGACTTGTGTGTCAAAGAAGAACTCCAGGCCGAACGGTGCCTAGAACGGGACTGCTTCCTTTTATGCTTTCAGGGAGACCGCCCATCCCCCCGAGCACTGGATCATCTGTTGTCAGACCCCCGGGGAGGGTGGCGGACCAGATCCGGCCCCGCTGGCTGAACAGCTTTCATACGAAGTCTCCCTACCATCAACTGCCCCTACTCATGGTTGAATCCATCAATGGAGGCTGAAGACTTCTCTTTTATAAGAAGAATTTATTAATATAATTGGTACTTATCGAAGATAAAATACAAAACAATAAACTGAAAACTAAGCTGCTAGTTTGAAGTTTGACTCCCGGCAGGCGAGCAACGTCATCTGAAGTGAACTCGAGGGCTGGAAAAAAGGAACTGAGGTGGTTGAAAGGTCAATGCTGAGATAGTCATTACTGCACATGCCGGGCTCACAGTGCCACTTCCTCGTGGCTCCATCTCAGGCGCCATCCCTCCTGAAAATGTTTGCTCCTGCTGGGTCCCAGTGCCTCCAGCATACTCCCATTAGTGTGAATGAGTGGTGGAGACTTTATGTCCAGGGAGTTCCTCCCTTTCCAAGAGAGGGCCAACACATTTCACTATAAAACTCCAAGCCCTGGAATAAGCGAGCAGGAAAGCAGCAGTTTTGCATTGTGTTGGGACACAAAAAGGTCCAGCCCTGAATGACCCCGTCTGTCAAACAGATCTTCAACTACTGAAATCAGCAGTTTCTATTTGTGCATCCTGGACTGCAACCTACATAGCCTATCCGCTAAGACGTTTTGGGCACCTGGAACATGTACTGCTAACAGTTCTAGACCATGTTCTACAGCCCAATGCCAAACTCTCATCACTTCCCTGCATAGGGGATAGGAGTGAGTTCCCCCCTTGCTTGTTGATGTAATGCATCACACTTACAATGTCTGTTTGTACTTGTAGAGGACCTAGGGACAGTTGAGCCTGGAAGGCCTGAAACCCATACAGAACAGCTTGCAATTCTAGAACATTTATGTGTAAAGTGCTCTCCACTGGGGTCCACGTACCCTGTATCTGATGAGTCCCCAAGTGTGCATCCCAACCCATCCCTGAAGCATCTGCTGTGATAATCTGAACAGGAGAGGGGATCAGGAAGAGAACCCCCGAAAACAGACTGCTGGCTTCCATCACCACTCCATCCACTTGAGCACTTTGCACACAGGAGACGTGACTAGAACCATTTGTTCTAGATCATTTGTGAGCTGATCCCACTGGACTCTCTGAGTCCACTGGGGTATCCTCTTGTGCAGCCTGGCCAATGGTAGTCACAATGGCCGCTGCCATAAGGCCCAGTAGGTGTAGGAATGTACTGGTTGAGACATACTGAGTGTCATATACTACTTGTGCTTGGGCAACCAAGCGTTGAGCCCTGTCCAGGGGCAGGAAGGCAGAGCCCTAAGTGGTGTCCGAGATTGCTCCTATATATTGCAGTTGTTCATCATGGTGTCAGATTCCCCAAAGCAAAGACCAAATATGGAACCATGTTTTTTCAATTTAACATTGCTAAAATTTGGAATCAAACTCCACCCATGAGAAACTTGACCAATATTTACAGTTTCAAGTCTACCTTAAACAAGCTCCATGTAGAAGACTGCAATTATATGTAATTTCTAGTTCATAATTATTTGTTTGCTTTTTTGGATTTATGTTGTGATTATTGTTTGCCTTTGGACTGTCAAGTGATCTGTTGAAACTTTGAACTGCCGCCACACACGCTCCACTGGTCTGCAGCTCCTGCTCTCAAGGTACAGTGCCACCGCCACCAATCGGAATACAGCGCCTTTTGCCTAGTTTCTGCTGATTGGCTACTCCCCTCTGTACTATTTGCTCGAAATGGCACCTTTTGCCGAAAATGCAGTACTAGTTTAAGCATATCTACTGTTTAATTTTAAACTGCTGTTTGTCTGCCACTACTGCTTAGTATTGTAATCGTGCCTAAGTAGTGTTTTAAGGTTTTCTCATCTCCTGCTCTATTTACTTCAGCCCTCTCCTTTGTCTTGCTAATCCTAAACTGACTCTCTCTTACCTCCCGCTGTAACACAGTCTCCTCTGACTGTCTGCCCCACACCCACTGCATTCCAAACTCTTTATTAATCAATCATAGCTCTTTCTTGCCTCTTTAGAGGAGACCAGTCATGGTGCTCCCTCCACCGAGACCCGATTCCCTGGCACGGCCGGCCCTGAACCACCCCACACCCCACTGGTCTGCAGTTCCTGCTTCCCACGGCACTGTCTTGGCTCCCACCCTCCCCCACCTCATCCACCCTGGGTGGACTCTGCAATTATAGGCTGTTTAGACTAAGTGTCTGAATTTTCATTGGTCGGTTATATGAACCAACCACCTGGGGTCCTGGTGCTGCTGATAGACTTAGTATCAGTCCTAGTTTATTTCTGTTCCACTACTAGCCTTTCAGTTAGCAGGTCTGCTCGCCTTCCACCTGTTTCTGCTCTAAAATGAACAAACTTGCGTTGATGTTTCTGCTCATGGTAGCACTACTGCTCTTCCACCTGTCAGCTATGTCTGTACCCCAAGTGAAACCTGCTTACTCAAATATCATACCAACCACTCAGGATTTTTGCTACTCAAGCCTACTGATGTTGACTGCACTTTGATGCAACTCTACTCCTTTACTGCTAAACAGGGCCTGCATCTACTTGGCTACTTATGACCTCAGAAGATGTCCCCTGCATCTAATGACCCTGTCCCCTTTCCTATACCACAAATTATGGTATCTCCTTCTGTTGGTAGTACTACTGTCTGGTGATCTTCAGTTAAACCCAGGTCTGTAAACAACACACCCACTCCTAAAGGTCTCCTAGTAGCCCACCATAATACCAGGAGCCTGGAAATACAGGTTACTCACCTGTAACAGGAGTTCTAGGAATGGTATATGTTGTTCATCCACACTTCTTGGCAGGTACCTTGTCAGATTCCCCAAAGCAAAGACCAAATATGGAACCATGTTTTTTCAATTTAACATTGCTAAAATTTGGGCAATTGCTCAACCATCAGGGCGGGACGCACTCCTTGCCCCTGTGCAAGGAGGCTGTCCGCATCTGGTCTCTTGTGCTCAGCCTGGAGGTGGATCTCCTAGCCATTCACGTGGCAGGAACCTCAAAAAGTCTGGCCAATGCCCTCAGCCGGATAGGCAATGCGTCTCACGAGTGGTCTCTCCTGCTGCAGGTAGTACTAGATCTGTTCTCCCACTGGGGCGCTCCTGGGGTGGACCTGTTCACCTCCAGGGAGAATGTGAAGCTGAGGCTGTTCCATGCCCGCCTCTCTCAGCGGGGGTCATTGCAGGGTGATACCTTCTTAAGGCTATGGACCCCAGGCCTCTTCTACGCCTTCCCTCCATTTCCCTTGATCCACAAGGTGCTTCTCAAGGTGAGGAGGGACAAGGCACAGGTGATTCTGGTAGCTCCAGCAAGTTGATGTGGCATCAGGACTCCTGAGTGGACCAGAGACTGTGGGCTCTGTGCTCCCCCAGATGGGCACCCCAACCCATCAGAGAGGCGTTGGTCGTCAGGATGACCGTTGGCTCAGGGAGGACAAATGGGATACCCTCCTGCAGATTAGCTGGGATAAGCCACCATTGTAGGCCATCCCACATATTCTGGGTCATGGATACTGGCTAGTCCAGAGGACCAAAACGCTGAGACCACTGGCGGGCCAGCCCCCATTGCAGGGGGTGCATGTGCCAGGGGGCCCAATGGACCACGCTGGTGCAGGCCACCATGAGACCGAGAAGCCGCAGGAAGTCCCAGACAGGACGCAATTGCCCAACCTGAAATGATTAGACAAAGGAAGAAAGGACCTCAGCCCTGTCCGCTGTGAGCTGGGCTCTGGCTCGGAGAAGGTCGCGCTCTACCCCGATTAACTGAATCACCTGCAATGGCATGCATTCCAATTTGGCCTCGTTGATAAGGAGGCCTAACTGAGAGCAAACCCGGAGGGCCAGATCCCTGAACTGCTCCACCTCCAACCTGGAGGGGGTTGTTATCAGCCAATCATCCAGGTAAGGGTATGCCCGGACCCCTCGGTGCCGTAGGAATACTGTCACCACTGCCATGCATTTTGTGAAGTTCCTAGGAGCTGGAGAAAGGCTGAAGGGCATGGCCTGGAACTCGTAAAGGGATCCCTCTGCTCGAAAGCGGAGGAATCGCTGATGAGACGGACGGACTGGGATGTGAAAGAACGCGTCCTGAAAATCCAGAGAAAAAAAACACATGCCCAGTTCCAGGGATGGTATGATCTGAGCTAGAGTGACCATCCTGAAGATGCGCAGCCTTAAGAACATGTTCAGGTCATGCAGATTGAGAATGGGGTGCTAGCCCCCTGTCCATTTTGGGACCAGGAAGTACCTAGACACAAACCCTGGGCATGGAGGAGGATCTGCCACCTTGCTGACCCCCCCTTTTTGAAGGAGCAGAGCTATGTCAGCTCGATAAGCCGACAGAGAGGCTGCGGAACCGGTAGCCCCCCCCCGCGGGGCGCTGGCTGGGAAGGGAGGGGTCTGCTCGAATTCCAGAGGTAGACCCCTGCCGATCACTTCCAACACCCAATGGTCCATGGTTATAGCAGACCAGGCAGAAAGGAAGTGGCTGATCCGGCCCCCCATGGGAGGACCAAGGGGGAGCAGTGACGAGGTTGGGGTGGCACCTCTCAACCTGTCAGTGGGCAGGCTTGGAGGAAGGGCTGGCTGAGGAGCCACCTGGACCCTTCCCTCCAGGCTTCCTGTTGGAGGAAACAGCAGGCTTGGCCTTGGGGTGCCAAGCGTGAACCTGTTGGCCCTGCTGCTGGGCTGGTCATGCCACAGGAGTGGAAGGGTGAAAGGGCTTACGCTGTTGCTGGCGGCCTTTGTCTTTCTGGGCAGACATGACCGAGTCCAAAGTGGCATTGGACTTCTCGATCCGCTGGAGGCGGCCCTCGATTCCGGGCCCGAACAAGTCGGTGCCCAAGAAAGGGACGTCTGCCAGCTTGTGCTGGGTGTCTGCCATGAAGGTTGAGCTTCGCAGCCAAGCTCTGCGGCGCATGGCTACTGCAGTCGCTACTGATTGGGCACAACAGTCTCCGATGTCCAGAGCAGTCTGGAGCTGTTGCTTGACCACAACCCTTCCCTGATCCCACACCTGCTTGACCGTAGTTTGAAGGTCAGCTGGGAGATGAGGAAGCACCTCATCCAGGGAGCTCAAAAGGGCGTGTGAAAAGTGTGCCATCAGTAGAGCCGAGCTAGCCTGTCGAAGGCCTAGGGAGGCGGCAGCATAAACGTTGCACCCGGAGTAATCCAGCTTTTTGGACTCCTTATCCGGGGGCTTCTCTACATCCCTGGCATTTCCGGAGCGCCGGAAAATGCTATCGGTCACCAGCCCTTCAGCCGAGGAATACTCCAAAAAACCGGAGAGGGAACTGGTCGAGACTGTGTACTTGCAGGCCACCCTGGCCGAAGGCGCAGGACAAGAGGCAGGCCGCTGCCACAACTCCAAGTCCAGACCAACAATGGCCTCGGCCATGGGAAAGGCCTCTGCAGGGGAATCCCCTCGGTCCAAAATCTCCGTGAGGGGATATCTGGCCCATTTCTGCAGGGGTTCGAGCTGCATCCCAGTAAATTCTGAGATGAGCCGAAGAATACCGAGGAATGAGGATGGGCTCTCATCCACCGACAGGCCCCCAGAAGATTCCAGGTTGAGGAGACTGAAACACAGAGAGGAGTCCGCAAACAGCTGCCGACCGCCTGAGCTACCCTCCACTCGCTGAGGCCAATCGGGGGTGAGGGTGACCGACAACCTGTGAAGCAAGCCCTGTCCTGACTAAAAATCCTTGGTCAGGGCCCCAGTCTTCGGCTGAGGAGGTGGTGGTTCCACCACAATGGGTGGAGCAGACGGTTTTGGCCAAGCAATCAGCACCGGGGTCGGTTCCTCGACCAAGGAACCAAGGGCAGGAGATTGCTTCAGCCGCTCGGGCGACAGCCACTTTATTGCCGGTGAAGGCGACAGAGTCGGCTTGTTGTCGGCCAATAAGAGCTGCTGCCACATCGTATCCTCATAGCACCGACGCAACTTGTGCCGGAGCCTCTCCTCTGAGGAGGATGAGCAGCGATGCCGCTTTCCGTGATGTCAGAACCGAGACTGCCAACGTCATCGGGACTTGCCCGACAATGGAAGAGGACTGAGACTGTCTGGGTCACCAGCGGTGGGTCGAAGAAGAGGCGGGGGAGACCCGGACATCCTCCAGTTCAGGGTCCTTGACCGGGGACCTTGCCTTTGGAGGCCGAGGCAAGTCCTCGATAGACACCGGGAGAACTGGTGAAGGAGGGCTGGCCTTTCCAGTCGACAGCCCGTAGCGGGTTGAGGAAGATCTCAACTGCATCAACGGGTGTCTCGGTCGGCTGGCCTAACGGGGACACTGATAAGCCAGCGGCCTTGGCCACAACCTTGACCAAAGTCGATAGACGATGGTCCGGGGAGCGAGATCTCTCCCTCTCCCACGAACGTCAACGGTGGGACTTACCTTTTGGGTCCTTCTTCTTTGACCGAGAGAAGTGAGTCTCTGAAGGCCCCTCTCCCTTGGTGGAGAGGAACTGGCAAAGCTCCCGGAAGGAAGCAGAGTAGGAGGAGCCCGAGGAGAGAGGGATAAACACCGCCGCCGAGGATGATGAAGAAGCCGTGGCCTGGGCGCTCCTCCTCGAGGGCGATTAATTGATCCAGCTGCTCCGTGGAGCCTTCTGCTGGACACCGCCCAGTGGGCCTCCTTTGACTTCACCAGCGGAAACCTTTTCTCTGGTCACCCCAGATGGAGTCGGGCAGCGCAGTCTTCGAGAACCGATGACAAAAAAGAGTTGCACAGATCGCTAGCCTGCGGATCGTGGCCAAGACCAAGGCAATAGACGCACTTGGCGTGCAGGTTGGTTCGAGACATCTTCTGCCCGCAAGGGCACTGACGGAAGCCAGGAGTGAATTTCTAGTCCAACGCAGCCACGAGGGAAAGTGAAGACTGAAGTCATGTAAACTTCAAGACAATTTTTGGTAAAACTGAAGCTTTAGGATCCAGGCCTAGAGACGCAAGAGCGCTAAGGAGGGAACCTGAGATTCCAAGCGGTAAGGAAGATTTGGGGTCATGGGGCAGAGCCAAGGGTTTTGCCACCCGGGTGGGTGGGAGGAGCCAGCTTGAAGACTTTCCGGCACATCTTAAAGCGGCAAGGTACCTGCCAAGAAGTGTGGATTGAACAACATATCCACGTCCCTAGAACATAATTTTGCCGAACTGGAAACTGGACTGCCCTCTACAAACCAGATAGTCTCTGTTTAACTGAAACCTGGCTCAAATCCTCAATCCCGGATTCTCGATGCTCCCTGTCTTCCAATAATCAACAAAGGCTCGACAGAATGACTACTAAGAGAAGAGGTGGGACAGCTATTTATTTCAAAAATCACCTCAACATCTCTACCATTTTTTCTTCCCCACTAAACCACTGCGAATCACTGCATGTACTCCTCACCCTTGGTTCTAAAAAACTTCACATTGTCTGTGCCTACAACCCTCCTAAGAATGGCATGAAAGGTCCAGATGAGTTGCTCAATCAAACATCACTTCTCTCAGGAAGAAATGAAGTGTTCATACTGGGGGGCCTAATTATAAACTGGTTGGGTAATCCTCAGGCCACAACATTGTCCATGATTCAAAGTTTCAACCTACACCAGCTGATCTCCAAACCCACCAGAACATCTCTACACTCAAACACTAGCACCCTGCTGAACTGCATAATGACAAATCGTCCTGAGCACATTCTTTCCGCAGGTACTTTAGCTGATGCCATCACCAACCACTACCCAACGTTCTGCATATGGGGCAAAACTGGCCCTCCTACTGCTAAGCCTCGTTTCATTACTTTTCGGAACTATGCCAATTTTAAACCCCTTCACTTTCAACAAGATGTCTCTAGAATTGACTGGGTCTCCTTGTACATGGCTACTGATGCCCAATCTGCCCTCGATATCTTCCTAAACAATTTTATTGTCCTACTGGACAAACACTGTAGCCTTGTGACAAGCAGTATCAAGCAGAGGCAAACCCGCTGGTTAAAATCCAATCTACTTGCAAATTTGAGAGAGAGAGAGAGAGATATGAAAGATGGCTTCATTTCAAAGAATCCGGATTAACAGGAGACTACAATACCTATAGGTCTCAGCGTAACGCCTGCAAAAAGAAAATCAGGCTGGCAAAAAGTACCTACTGTAGGGATCTATTACATTTGTATGTTTACTCTAGAAAATTTTGGTCCCATATAAAGACCTTCCTGGGGACAAACATATCCCCTATCCCAGCTGACGTGGTGCTTAATGGCATCCACTGTAATAATCCTCGTACCATTGCTAATTTTTTCAACGAGCAATTTTTTAACTTAACAGAACTTACTTCCTCCTTCCCTGCAGCACTTATCTCAAGCACTCCTCCTGATATCTCTGTCTTCTATTTCAAATCTATAAAGGCTGAAGAAGTCCTTAGGCTTCTCTATCCCATCGCCGAGATCATGGCCCCAGGCTCTGACTCTCTTGAACCCAGGCTGTTAAAACTTGCTGCCCCTTTCATAGCTGCTCCCCTGGCAAATATCTTTACTCTATCTCTGTGCCATAGTCAAGTTCTGGATATCTGGAAGAGCGCGAGGATCACCCCTGTCTTTAAAAAAGGTGACCCAAATAAAACCTCTAACTAGACCCATCACAATCCTAGCAGTCCTCAATAAGATCCTTGAGAAAATAGTAGTTACACAGACCATTGCATATCTTCGGCAGAATGACCTCCTAACTGCTGCTCAGCATGGTTTCCATAAGGGCCACAGCACTACCACAGGACTGCTCAAACTAAAATACAGTTACGTAAGAACTTACCATAACAGTAGATCTTCGAGAGGAGCTCTTGCAGCAGGCTATAACCATTAGGACTAATAATTCAGGCCTTAGGACCCACCGGAAAAAACTTAGCTTGCAGTAGGGGACAGAGCCCAGCTCCAACTCAGTTCACCCACCAAGGACCCACAACCGGACCCCAGCAAGCAAACCAAGCTGAAAAACTCTCCAGGGGAAAGGAGGGTGGGAAAGCAGCGCTTGCTGCAAGAGCTCCTCTCGAAGATCTACTGTTACGATAAGTTCTTACGTAACTGTACTATCTTACTTCAAGGGGGAGCTCTTGCAGCAGGCTATAAACATTAGGACAGAATCCCAAGCCATCCCGTGCCAAGGAGGTGACTAGCCCCAGGAGGAGGATGATGACAGAAACTGGTGTGACAGCATAGCCTAAAGGCTGGGAGTCAGCACATTTGGACAATAGGCCCTGAAGGACCACTAGACCGAAACTGGCTCAGCGCCTGGAAGCAATGTCCAGGCTGTAATGCCTAACGAAGGTGTGCACTGAACTCCAAGTAGCAGCTGCACAAATGTCTCGAATAGAGACATTCTTCGAGGATGCGAAGGATGTAGACTTCTCTGGAGGAATGACCTCTAACCGCTCCCGGTAGAGGTTTGTTGTATTTGTTGTAAAAGAAAACTATGAAGTGGACAAGCCACTGGGAAATAGTCTGTTTAGATGCCGGTTTGCCCTGGTGTTGAGGCGAAAAGGCCACAAACAATTGCTCCGATTTATGGTGTGTCACTGACCGCTTGAGGTACTACCTCAGCACCCTGTGGACGTCCAATGTGTGTAGGAGAGCCTCTCCCCTGTTAGCAGGGGTAGAATAATAGACTGGAAGGTCAACTGACTGGTTGAGGGTCAATTCTGAAACTACTTTGAGTAGAAACTTAGGATTTGTTCTGAGGGAAACCCTTTCCTTATGAAATATTAAAAAAGGCTCCTTACACATCAGGGCCTGAAGCTCGGAAACTCTTCGAGCTGACGTTACAGCAACTAAAAAGGAAACCTTCCAGGAAAGATAACGCAGCTCACATTCTGCTGCAGGTTCGGGGGGGGAGAGTAAGCTTCTCCAACACAAAAAGGAGGTCCCAGGGAGGGATAAGATCCCTAATGGGAGGTCTCAAATGCACAATGCCCCGTAAAAAGGTACGGGCCACGTTCAGCTAAACTAGGACTCTGTCTCCAAAGAGGACATGATAAGCAGAGATAGCCCACATATGCACCTTTATGGAAGAATAGCTCAAGCCTTGCTGGTATAAGGAGAGGAGGTACTGTAACATTGAGATCTTACTTTGAGAGGGTTCCTTCAGTAGGTCATCACATATAGGACTAGAGCCACCTGGCGTCTGAGCCACATGGCAGACTTTTCTAGCAATACCTGACGGGGACCGCCCATCCGACGTCACGTGGCCGACATCAGCATGACCTTATATAGTGGGAGGTCCCCAGGCCTGCCCTCCAGTTCTTTCCTGCCATCACCTCGTGTCAGTCGCATTGCAGACTTCCCACAGCGATCGTCGCTGAAAGTTAACCATTTTTCTCATCGGTTTTCACTTTTTTTCTCTTCAATATACAAAACCTTTCATGTCTTCTCCGAAGAAGAAGTGCCAGTCTTATGGTACCCAGATCTCACATAAAGACGGACACGTGAAGTGCGTGATCTGCCTGGGCCCAGACCACCCAGTTTCTTCCTGCCCAGATTGCCAGCCTTTTAATCAGGCCACAAGCAAAAGGCGGCAGCAGGCTCTGGAGGCCCACCTTTTGAAGACCCAGCTGGCGTCTTTAGAAAAACAGACGGAGCAGATCCGTGAATCTTCATCTTCTTCCCCTTCTGAAAAAGAACACCGGAAAAGGAAGCACAGGGAGCGGAAGTGCTCCACGGAGGGTTCCCAGGCCGAGGCCTCCAGGCCCTCGACTAGCAAGGCCTCTTCCCAACCACTGCCTAAGAAGAGATCGGCTTCGGGGGATCCAGGTAAGCCATACAAACCCTTCTCCGGGGATAAGTCAGCTGCTAGCTCCTCTGACGACCGCACCGTACCTGCCGCTAAGTTGGTCCCTGGCTCCTCCGGGGACCACCTGGCCACAGTGAGTTGGCTCCCAGGCTTCGGGACCTGCAGGGCCTCAGCTGTTAACCAGCAGGGGCTCCTCCCCTCCCACCGGCTCCATGTGATCAGACAACGCCTCTGGCGGACGCTCAGACGCGGCTCTCCTGTCTGGGCCTAGAGGCACCCAACCCGACATCCGGATGAGCCCGGGGAAGTCTGCCCCCTTCCCCCCTTCTCCACTGCCAGTAGCATCCCCGGCTCGGGTCGCTACCTTGGGTGAGGACAGTGTGGAGCCCCTAGATGTCGACCACACCTCTGGGTCTGTTACGCACACTCCCCCGATGGGGTCATAGGGAAGGAGACTCCTCCTCAGAACATCAGGCCCTTCTCTGGAGGCCCTTCCTATCCCTTCTGGGGGGATCACTCCCAACCCAGCACCTGTCCCGGTCAAGATCCCCCCGTCAGATCAGGCAATAGTTCACCCGACCCCGGACCCTCCGACAGTCTCCGAGCCTGGGCCCAGTCATGTGCCCCAGCCATCGGCTCCGGTGCCAGACAAAGTCCCTCTATCGGGTCCCCTTTGCCCAGCTCAGATGCTGGCCCCTCTGATGCTGACCCTCTTTCCGGCACCGGATTGGGTGGTGCCGGTCCCGACAACAGTGACCACGATGCTGGCTCCCCCTGACGCTGGACCTGTTGCTGATTTACACGATCGCAGGCCCTACATGGGTTCCCCCCGTCAGGCCTGACATTGGGCTTATACTCTTGACCCTGGACTGTTCTGCATTACCCCTCGGGGTATCCTGGGGACCATTACCTGGCTGGTCCCCCTCCAGACTGCAGTGGCTCAGGCCATTACTTCCCCAGATAAAATCTGTAGCTGGGGTATGGCTATTCGGGTTACCAGGGATATCACTACCCTCCTCCCCCGGTAATCCCTCCACCTCCCCCCCCCCACTCAACCACCTCCTCCGCAAGCTCCGCTTCAACCGGACTTCAAGACTCTCATCCAGTCTTGGTGGCAGGGGGTGCGCTCAGAGCTGGTATCTGATCTGGAGAGCAGACTCCCTCCACCCCGCTCTCCTAGGTCCCCATCCTCGAGTTTGTCCCCTTCTACCATCAATGCCTTGGTGACTACTTCCAAGGATATACCTCTCCCAGATTCTGGAGACCATCCAGATGTGGGGGATGATGAGGATAGCGGTGAGTTGCTGGAGGGCAAGGCTTCCCCTAAGTCCCTACTGGAGGACCCTGCCTTTTCGGACCTTCTGAGGTCCATGCAGAATTATTCTGATTAGGAGTCGGAGGAACAGGATCCGAGGTGACAGAGACTCGCTGAACATCTGGACCTGGAGTCTTTGTCCCTGATCCCTTTTTCTCCCATGGATTTGACTTCACCAGGTCTTCACATCTACGGTCTGGCAGATGTCTCATTCTATCCCGGCTGTCCCCAAGAGGGCAGACAGAGTTCACCGGGTGCCCAAGGATGCTCCATTCCTCAATGTACATCCAAAGGTGGACTCCGTCATGATTTTGGCTGCTCATGATCGCTCATCAGCACCTAAGCACATGAGCACCTCCCCTCCAGACAAGGAGTCAAGGCAGATGGACCAGTTCGGTTAGAAACTCTATTCTTCAGCCACATGTGCACTTCGGTCCCTTAACTATGTGGCCCATATGGTGTCACACCAAAAAGCTACCTTGACTAGACTCGAGGCCAGAGTCCAAGCTATGGACCCTTCAGATCTCAAGGAGGAGCTCGCCAAGGATCTCCACCTGTCTCGCTTTTCTTGCAGGCATGCACTGCGGGCTACTTATGACTCTGTCGATTAGGTAGCCTGTGCCTCGGTGACTGCCGTTGCTTTGAGACAACAGGCCTGGCTTTGCATCTCTGGCCTCACAAATGAGATCTAGTCTGCGATTCAGGACGCCCCCTTTTGGGGCATGGTGCTCTTTGGTGGCAACACCAATGACATCATCTCTGACCTCCAGGATAAAGGTCAGGCCCTGATGTCAGTGCAGTCCATGTACTAATCAGGTGCCCAACAATAACAGCAGCCCTTTCAGAAAAGGACCTGGAGGCAGAGGAAGCAGGCCTCAGCTCATCGCCAGGACAAGCGTAAGTCCACGGGTTCTGCCACTCCTCCTACCTCCAAGAATCAGAGACATTCAGTGGGCCCTCCCCCTGACTGTCCTGCCAACTCCCAACTCCCTTGCCCCACCTCCTCCTCAGCCTCAGTGTGAGGAGCCAGTGGGGGGGGAGGTTTTCCCGCTATGCGCAGGAGTGGCAGGCCATTACCTCCAATGCATGGGTCCTGCAGTTGGTGTCCGTCGGACACACCATAGAGTTTCTGGAGATTCCCCCACACTCTCCGCCAAACCGGTTGGCCTACTTTTGAGACCAGGCTCTTCTTGTCAGAGAAGAAATCCAATCTCTCTTGCTCAGGGAAGCAATAGAGAGTGTTCCCCTCCGACAAAGGGGAAGGGGGTTCTACTCCCACTTCTTCCTGGCTCCAAAAAAGTCAGGTGACATGAGACCCATCCTCAACCTGAGAAGGCTAAATATGTTCGAGTACAAAATGTTCAGAAAGCTGACTCTCCAAAGTCTTCTCCCTCTCCTTCTGGAGAACCAGTGACTTTGTGCTCTGGATATGCAGGATGCTTACCTGCACATTCTAGTCTTCCCCAGCCACCACCGGTTCCTGTGGTTTTGTTTCCAAGGGGAGCACTTCCACTTCTGGGCCCTCCTCTTTGGTCTTTCCTCAGCATCTCAGGTTTTTACCAAGTGCCTAGCAGTGGTGGCGGCCTTTCTGTGTTGCCAGGGCATAGCAGTTTTCCCTTACCTAGACAACTGGCTGATCTCAGCCCCTTCCAGAGATTCTCTGAATTTCATTCTGGATTTGTTTTCCAGGTTGGGGATTAATGTCAATTTCCCCAAGTCATCTCTTTTCCCGACCCAGAGACTTCAGTCTATCGGGGTGGTCTTGGATGCGGTCCAGAACAGAGCCTTCCTTCCTCCAGAGAGGGTGGAGAGATTGGTCCATCAGGCTTCAGTAGTGGCCTCATCCAGGACCATCCCAGCAAGGGAGGTCCTTCGCCTTCTCGGCCTGATGGCGGCCTCCATCACTACTGTTCCCCTCGCGAGGCTTCACGAGAGTCACTCAGTGGTCCTTGTGGGTGCAGTGAGATCAACTCCTGGATGACCTGGACCATCTGGTCCTGGTATCATTGGTGGTCCAGAAAGCCTTGCTTTGGTGGAGGGATCCCTGCAACCTTTCCTTGGGTCTCCCTTTCAGGAGCCTGGCCCCTGTCGTCATCCTGACTACAGATGGATTGAACAAGGATGGGGGCACATCTAGGGAGCATGGCCAGGGGAGCTTGATCCAGCTCAGAGGCGTTGTTGCACATGAACGTTCTGGAGATGAGAACGGTCTTGTAGCATTCCAGACCCTTCTCCCCAAGGGATCACCGCTCATTGAGACAGACAGCATGTCAGTAATTTGGTACCTCAACAAACAAGAAGGAACTCATTTGTACCCTCTTTGCAGAGAAGTGATGAGAATGTGGAACTGGGTAGTCCAGCCTTAGTGGCCGTGCATGTTTCAGGCATCCAAAATGTCCTGGCGGACAGTCTCAGCAGGTCTCGGACCCTCAATCACGAATGGGAACTAAGTCAGGAAGTGGCAGATTCTCTCTTCCTAAGGTGAGGGCGTCCGGAACTCGACCTTTTCACTTCCCCATTCAATGCAAAACTTCACAGTTTTTGCTTGCTTGTTCCAGGGCATGGTGCTTTCTGGCACGACGCTCTCTCTCTCTCTCTCTCAGACAGGGAAATTTTTGTACGCCTTCCCTCTGTTTCCCATTCTCCAAAGGGTTCTCCTCAAGCTTCAGGCAGAGAAGGCGTGGATGATCTTCATTGCCACCCCCCGGCCGAGACAGATTTGGTTCCCACTTCTGCAGCAGTTAGCGGAGGAACCATGGGTTCCAGTTTCTATGACTCACAACCTCTTGACACAGAATCAAGGCCGGCTCATTCATCCGGGGCTCAGGACCCTTCACCTTCATGCATGGCTCAAGCAGACATAGCAGTCTCTCTCTTTGGGGTCTCCTCTCATATTGCCCAGATACTGGCCGAGGCTACAAAGCCGTCTACCCGTTCCACCTATGCTATGAAGTGGAAACATTTTTCCATTTGGGCGGCTTCTAAAGATTGGAACCCTTTCTTTTGTACTGCCCCACAAGTCATGGAATACCTCCTTCACCTTTCAGATTCGGGCCTCTCTTATTCCTCTTTGAAAGTCCATCTTTCCGCCATTTTGACATACCATGAACTGGTGGATGGTAAACCCGTGGCTCACTTGGAAGTCTCGAAAACATTTCTGATAGGGATTCTCCATCTGAAACCCCCATCCGTAGTCCTACACCACCTTGGGATTTAAACTTTGTGTTGGAGAAACTCACTCTCCATCCCTTTGAACCAGCGATGAGCTGCGATTTACGCTTCCTGTCCTGGAAGACTATGTTTTTATTTGCGGTGACCTCAGCTTGAAGAATTTCGGAGCTTCAGGCTCTGGTTTGTAAGGAACCTTATTTAATTTTCCATAGGGACTGGGCGGTCCTCAGGACAAATCCAAAGTTTTTGCCTAAGGTGGTGTCGGAGGTCACACTGAACCAATCAGTGAAGCTTCCTGTATATTTTCCGTTCCCTGCAAATAGGGGTGAGGCACTTCTGCACACTATGGATGTGCATCATACCCTCCGGTGCTATACCCACTGTAAGAAAGAGTTCTGCAAGGATGACCAATTGTTTGTCTCCTTTGCCCTCAGGTCTTTGGGCAAAGCGGTTTCTAAGCAGTGCCTGTCCAGTTGGTTGGGCTATTGTATACGCTTTTGCTACCAGAAGTATGACAAGCCTCTGCCGGGGCCCATGAGAGGTTATTCTACAAGGGGCATGGTTGCTTCCGCAGCTTTTTTGCACAACATGTCAGCAGCTGATATCTGTGCAGTGGTAACGTGGAGTTCTGTCCATATCTTTACGGAACACTACAGCCTGGACACTGCTTCTAGGCGAAGGCAGGTTTGGGCCTAGCTGTTCTGCAAGGCCTTCTGGGTCCTAGGCTGGCTCCACTCTGTGTTTGCCTTGGTTGTTAGAGATTTTTTCCTCCTCCCAGGTTTCTCTCAGTCTCTCTTAGGAGAGACTGCTTGGGATTCAGTCCTATAAGTGATAACTTACTGAAGGAACCCTCTCAAAGTAAGATAGTACAGTTACGTAGGAACTTACCATAACAGTAGACCTTCGAGAAAGGTTCCTTCAGTAGGTCATATTGTTCCCTTCCTCCTTCCCCTCTTTAGGGACTCCAGACTCTGTTCCTCCTACTGTCGGGCCTCTTCTAGGCTCCAGCAGGAGAACTGGAGGGAGGGCATGGGGACTGCCCATTCACTATACAGGGTCACGCTGACGATGGCCATGTGACGTCGGGTGGGTGATCCCCTGTCAGATATTACTAGAAAGTGTGCCATGCGGACCAGACGCCAGGTGGCGCTAGTCCTATATGTGATGACCTACCGAAGGAACCTCTCTCGAAGATCTACTGTTATGGTAAGTTCCTACGTAAAGTACAGTTACGTAAGAACTACTACAACAGTAGATCTTCGAGAACAGCTCTTGCAGTAGGTTACACCATTAGGACTGAAGCCGCCGCAAGCCAGGACCCCACGGAAAATTTTCTAGCTAGCAGTCTTCAGTGGGGACCGCCTACGACGTCGGTCCCGCCCCCGATGTCAGGCGTAAGACATAAGAAGGCAGTCCCGCCAGAATCCCCAGTTCTCCCGATGGAGACTTCCGGATGCTGGATGACATCAGAAAAGGAGGCCGAGGACCCGCCATCAGATGGCCGAGAGTAAGAACCGACATTTCCAATCCTAAAGATAGCGTAGGCTGGAACCTACTTCCTCCAAGGGGGAATGGTGGGCGGGAAGGTACCTGCTGCAAGAGCTGTTCTCAAAGATCTACTGTTACGGTAAGTTCTTACATAACTACTATCTTCTTCAAGGTACAGCTCTTGCAGCAGGTTACACCATTAGGACTGATTCCCAAGCAATGGCGCCTTGAAAGGCCATCGGGAGGAGGCAATACAGAGATTCAGACCCGTCCTGAGCCTAGGACAGGAGGCCGTGAAGAACAGCAAGGTCCCGCTCTTCGCCTTGAGGCGATATCCAGGCTATAACGCCTGATAAAAGTGTGCACCGAACTCCAGGTGGCTGCGGCATATATGGCCGATGAGAAACGCTCTTCAGTGCCGCAAAGGAGGTAGCCACTCCTCTTGTCGAATGGCCCTTGACCACTCCTGGTAAGGGTTTCTGATGCTTGTCATAGCACAAAGAAATACATTGGATGAGCCAACGTGAAAGGGTCTGTTTTGAAACTGGGGCACCTTTCATCCTCTCAGTGAATGAAACGAACAGCTGCTCCACTTTCTGGTACTGTTTGGTTCTGGTCAAATAGTATCTGAGACACCTGTGAACATCCAGGGTGTGAAGCAGTGCTTCTCCTCAATTGGCGTACTTAGGAAAGTACACTGGTAAATCAATATCCTGGTTAAGAGTAAGGGCTGAGACCACCTTAGGAAGGAACTTAGGATTTGTCCTCAGGGACACCCTGTCCTGATGAAAAATTAAATAAGGCTCCTTGCATATGAGAGCATGTAATTCGGAGATTCTTCTCGCCGAAGTAGCGGCAACCAAAAACAACGTTTTCCATGACAGAAAACGTAGCTCGCAATCTGTGGCAGGCTCAAAGGGTGGCAGCATAAGCTGCTCCAGGACGAAGGGTAAATCCCAAGGAGGGACGGGATCCCTGATGGGCGGCCTAAGGTGGAGGACCCCTCTTAAAAAGGCACGGGTAGTATCCAGCTGGGCCACCATGCGTTGGCCTATGGGGGTATGATAAGCTGAGATTGCACAAAGGTGCACTTTGATCGAGGAGTAAGCTAACCCAGATTGAAAGAGGAAAAGCAGGTACTCCAGAACCAGCTTCTTGGGGTAGTCTAAGGGCAAGAAACTGCGTGCCTGAGACCACAGGCAAAACCTGCGCCATTTCATGGCATATGTTGCGTGTGTCACCGGTTTTCTAGCGGCAGAAAGTACATCCACCACCTCTTGCTAGACCCCGTGTCACAACATGGCTATGTCTCTAGGAGCCAAGCATGCAGGTTCAGTGAACGTAAGTCCGGGTGGACTAGTGAACCCTCCTCCTGAGACAACAGGTGGGAGCTGATTGGTAAAGCACGGAGGTTCCTGGGACAACTGATTCAGCAGCGGGAACCAAATTTGCCTGGGCCAAAAAGGCGCTATCAAAATAAGCATTGCGTGCTCCCTGCGTAGTTTGAGAAGGACTCTCTGGATCAACGGGAAAGGTGGGAAGGCGTAGAGGAATCTTCCCACCCAGGAGAGGGACAACACGTTTCGCCAGAAAACACCAGGCCCTGGATCTAGTGAGCAAAAATTGGGCAGTTTTGCGTTGGATGGGGAGGTGAATAGATCCAATTCTGGAGTACCCCATCTGTGGAACAGATCCTCTGCCACCTCCTGTAGAAGTTCCCACTAGTGGACTCTGGCCCGGGAACGACTCAGGCTGTCCGCGACCGTGTTGTCCACCCTGGGAACGTGAACTGTGATGAGGTTTGCGCCGTGTCGATACCCATTCCCACCACCTCATGGCCTCCCTGCAAAGGGGTAGGAGTGTGCCTCCTTGTTTGTTGAGGTAATACATCACCGCAGTATTGTCTGTATGTAACAGGAGATTACTGGGTGGAATCTCCGACTGGAAGGCATGCGGGGCATAAAGGACCGCCCTCATCTCCAATATGTTGATATGGAGATGAGATTTCTGGGTAGTCCATGTTCCCTGAGACCTCACCCCGTTCAAGTGCGCTCCCCACCCCAGCCCTGAGACGTCTGTGGAGAGTGTTAACACCAGGGACGGCGCTGTGAAGGGAACCCCCACTGAGAGGGTTCCTGAATCTAGCCACCATTGCCAGTCCCGAACCACGGTCTTCGTGATTCTGACTGGTGCTGCAGATGGTCTTGCCTTTGGTCCCACTGCACCCTTAACATCCACTAGGTTACCCGCATGTGGAGTCTTGCCATCGGGACCATTAGAATGGCCGCAGCCATGAGACCGAGCAGGCAAAGGACCAACCTGGCCGGGACGGTTTTCTTCGCTGACATGTCCCTTATGAGGGATCATGTGCGTTCTGCTCTGTCTTCGGGAAGAAAGGCTTTCCCCTTGACTGTGTCCAGAACTGCGCCTATGAACTGCAGTTTCTGGGACAGTACCAGGAGAGACTTCTCGTAGTTGATTAAGATGCCCAGAGACTGAAAGAGAGCCTGGGTGTGTTGAATGGCCAGCAGCAATGCCTCCTTGGAAGAGGCCATGAGAAGCTAGTCATCCAGGTACGGGAACACATAGTGACCCTGTCTCCTCAGAGACGCAGCCATGACTGCCATGCACTTGGTGACTACCTTTGGTGCTGACAGCCCAAAAGGAAGTGCTCTGAACTGGTAGTGGCGAGCGAGAAACTCGAAGCGTAGGAACCTCCTGTGCGCCTGAGTGATGGGGATGTGCAGGTAGGTGTCCTGCATGTCTAGGGACGCCAAGAAAGCATCCTTCTTCAGCATGGGGATTAGTCCCGGGAGGGTCACCATGTGGAAGCGCTTGTAAACGACCAATATGTTGAGGTCGCTGAGGTCCAAGATTGGACGGAGGTCCCCTGTCTTCTTTGGAACCAGGAAGAAGTTTGAATAATAGCCTGCTCCTATCTGGTTCCCTGGAACGTGCTCCACAGTTTCTTTCTGCAGAAGCACGAGCACTTCCTCTTTTATGAGCAGAGCGTGCTGACCCGAGTAATGGGAGAGCAGAGGA
The DNA here is from genome assembly GCA_016271365.2 of Neoceratodus forsteri. Taxonomy (NCBI): domain Eukaryota; kingdom Metazoa; phylum Chordata; order Ceratodontiformes; family Ceratodontidae; genus Neoceratodus; species Neoceratodus forsteri. The sequence continues at coordinate 1,515,581,818 of CM057452.1, read as the reverse complement.
GGCCTTGTGGGGGGCTTGTCTAGGAATTCTATAAAGTGGCCTTTTTCGACCAACTGTAGCACCCACCTGTCAGTGGTGATCGAGCGCCACCCTGGCAGGTGGTCTGCGATGTGACCCCCGACTTTTGTTTCCCATTGATCCTGAGGAGGGGTGGGGGCCGGGAAGGAGTCATGCTGTGGCAGCAGAGGGTCCTGCAGGTTGGCTGGACTTGGTAGCACATTAGCCCCTACCTGAGGACGTTTTGACCTGGGCTTTCCAGGAAAAGGAGCCCCTCTGTTGCTGACCAGAACAAGGTTGTTGCCTCGGAGTCCGGCTGTGAAAACGACTCTGGTTCCTACGAAAGGAATTGAGTCTAGATCTGTACATGGCCTGGACAGATCTAACAGCCTTCCCCGCTTCCTGTAATTTGGTGATGACTTTTCCGATGCTTCACCAAACAAAGCTTCGCCATGAAAGGGGGTGTCTAAAATGTTTTTCTGGACGTCCGGGGTTAACCTGGAGACACGGAGCCATGAGTGTCTCCGGAGACATACGCCTGAGGCTGCCGCTCTGGCCGAAGAGTCCGTGGAGTCGTACGTGGCTCGGAGCACTTGGGTCCCCACGTCTGAACCCGTGTGGAGGAGCTGGAGAAGTTCCTCCTTTGGGCCACCATCTAGCAATTTCTCTGCCAGATCCTGTCGCTGTTCCCAAAGCGTGTTCTGAAACTGAACCATGTGGGTCAGGTAATTCAGGGATCTGATGGCGCAAGTTGCGGCCGCGTAAGTGCGCCTACCCAGCACGTCCAGTTGCTTGGACTCTGGGTCTGGTGGCTGCATGCTCAGATGTTGCGGTTTCAGAGACTGGTCATGAGAGGCTGTAATGACCAGGGAGTCGGCCAGAGGATGGTTAGCCAGGTACTGGTCCTCCCTTGGGGCCTTGTATAGGCGGTCAGCCTTCTTCGGCATAGCCGGGGTCAAATGTGGACACTTCCACACTGCCTTGGTGACGTCCATGAAGGTGTCCACCAAGGGTGGTACTACCACAGGCTTGGGATCCTTTTGCCGAAGATAGCGGGCAAGGCATAGTCTTTCGGAGTCTAGTTCCTCCGCATCTGATCCCATGTTCGCTTGGATGTGTCTCATTATCTCAGAGAATGAGTGGTCATCTGGAGGAGACCTAGGGAGGTCGCATGGGTCCAGAGAAGGGATGCTGATCAGTGAAGGAGACCTGGAGCATTCAGAGATGTCAGATCTGGAGTCCTCCGTCGATGGCGAATACTGACGTCTTCTGGGTCTCTTGGGGCTGGGTGACCCTGAAGAAGATCTAGATGGAGGCTTTCTCTTCTCTGTAGATCTGCCCCAGGAGATGCTACTGATCCTGGGAAGATGCCGGCCTGCTGCCCCTTTTGTGAAGGAGGCGAGGCGCCGTGGTGCTGCGGGTGCGGGAGGAGGTGCGGTGACCACATCCTTTTGACGGTGTCCCACCAGAAAGTGAAGAGTCCTTCACATCTGCAAGTTGAGGCCCGATGATGGGCCGGGCGCCGGTGGCCTGTCGTCGGGGCCGAGCGTCGGCTCTCCGGGGGTCTCCGGTTCTGGGGAGGGTTCCCGTGGGAGCTCGACGGGTCCGGAGTCACCCGCCTGGTCTTCGGGCTGAGTGGACTCCTCCTCTGACAACGCCTCCTGACCGACGTCGGTAGGCAGCGGTGTGGTTCTTCTGTCTGCGGTATCTGACGCTGGTCCCCCCGCCGGCATCCTGGGGGAAGAATGCCTGACCGGCAACGGGTGATGAACTGCCGCCGGCTCACGGAAGTGGTTGTGGACCTTGGCCGACGTCGGATCCAACATCCGCTTAAGGGAGATCAGCTCCTTGGTCTTGCGTTGAGGAGGCGGCGGCAAGGAGACTGACCGGACGTCAGGGGCCGAGTGCCGGGATGAGGATTTGTGATGCTCCCCTGACCTGGACGAGGCCTTGGCAGAAGGAGAGGGCCTGGAGGTCTTGGCAGGCCGCAGAGTCGAAGAACCGCTGGCTGATTTGACCACAACTGGGGGAGGCTGAGAGTGTGCTCTAGACGGGGAGCGGTCAGACCAGGAGCCGAAGCTGCAGGAGTCTGAGGCCCTAGCGGGGGATCTAGGTCTCACCTTCTCCCTATGCTTCTCGTGATGCCTGTGCAACTTTCCCGAAGATTCCCCCCGGAGGAAGGTTCCATGGCCTTGAGCTTTTCTTCTAGGAGGAAAGCCTGGAGAGCCTTCTGTCGGCGGACTCTGGTCTGGCTATTAAAGCCCTGGTAGAAGGAGCAAGCCTGGGTGTCATGGTCCGGGCCCAAGTACCGAACGCAGGCCGAATGAGGGTCTTTAAACGGGATCTGCTTCCCAAAGGCACACACAGAAGGATGGCCCTCCACTGAAGTTGGGGAGGACATCAGACGAAGAAAGGCTGTCTTGAAGAAGAATTTCTTCCAAAGTTTTTGATTTCGGAAAGGATTTCCTGGTTGTCACACGCTAGTACTAACGGAAGAGGTCGAGACATGCAAGTTGACGGCGGGAAAGAACTGGGGATTCTGGCGGGACCACCTCCTTATGTACTACGCCTGACGTCGGGGGCGGGACCGACGTCGGAGGCAGTCCCCGCTGAAGACTGCTAGCTAGAAAATTTTCTGAGGGGTCCTGACGCCGGCCGGCTTCAGTCTTAATGGTGTAACCTGCTGCAAGAGCTGTACCTCGAAGAAGATCTGTACTTTCACTGGAAGGTAAGGGGGTCCAGATAGTGAGACGAAGCCCATAAACAGAAGCGCTTCCACTTTATAGCGTAAGTGGAGCGAGTAGAGGGCTTCCTCGCTGAAATGAGGACATCTGCCACCTCCTGGGAGACCCCATACCTAGATTTGACTACGTCTGTAGGAGCCATGCATGAAGGTGCTGGGACCTGAGACAGTACAGTTACATAAGAACTTACTGTAACAGTAGATCTTTGAGAACAGCTCTTGCAGCAGGTTACACCATAAGGACTGAAGCTGGCAGGCGCCAGGACCCACGGAAAAATTCTAGCTAGCAATATCCAGCGGGGGATAGCCCCCGACATCGGCCCCGCCCCTGACGTACGATATCATATAAAAGGAGCGGTCCCCCCAGCATCCCTCAGTTCTCCCACCAGACTCCCCTGGCATACTAAAGAATTCTGAAGGGAAAACTGAGGATCTGCTTCCAAAGGAAGACAAGGTAAAACCATAATCTGATTGCGTCTGAGACGCTAAGAGTGAAGACCAAACTTCCTGAGGGGAAGGTGGGAGGGAAACTACCTACTGCAAGAGCTGTTCTCAAAGATCTACTGTTACGGTAAGTTCTTACGTAACTGTACTATCCTACTTCGAGAAACAGCTATTGCAGCAGGTTACACCATAAGGACAGATTCCCAAGCAGTAAGGGAACAAAACATCCTGTTCAGGAGGAGGATAGGAGGGATCCCAGAATTAAACAAATTAGGACAAGAGTCCCTGAAGGACTGCTAGGCCAAAGCCTGCTCTGCGCCTAGAAGCAATGTCCAAACTGTAATGCCTGATAAAGATATGAACAGTACTCCAAGTAGCAGCTGCACAAATGGCAGCTGTAGAGATGTTCTTAAACGCCATGAAAGAGGTAGCTACCCCTCTCGTGGAATGGCCTTTCACCAATCCTGGCAAGGGCTGTTGCGCTTCTGGCAACAGAACGTGATGCATTTAACCAGCCACTTGGAGAGGGTTTGTTTTGATACAGGTGCTCCTTGCATCCTGTGAGCAAAAGAAAGGAAGAGCTGGTCAGATTGGCAATGTGGTTTGGTTCTAGTGAAGTAAAACCTGAGGATCCTATGCACCTCTGAGGTGTGCAGGAGAGCTTCCCCTCGGTTAGAGTGGTAAAGATAATATACCGGAAGGTCAATATCCTGATTGAGAGTTAAAGCCGAGACCAACTTTGGGGGAAACTTAGGATTTGTCCTTAAGGACAACCGGTCCTTATGAAAAACCAAATAAAGCTCCTTACATACGACTGCTTGAAGCTCAGAAATCCTCCTGGCAGAAGTGACTGCAACTAAAAATAGCATCTTCCAAAAGAGCAGATGCAGCTCGCAGTCCACGGCTGGTTCGAAATGGGGCAGCGTAAACTGCTCCAGGAAAAAAAAAAAGATCCCAAGGGGGAATCGGGTCCTTGATAGGGGGTCTCAAATGAAGGATGCCGCATGGGAAAGCGCCAGAGGCCTCTAGCTGTGCTAGTGACCCCTGACCTACCAGAGAATGGTATGCCGAAATGGGAAAGAGGTGTACCTTTATAGAGGAATATGCAAGCCCTGATTCATACAGGGATAGGAGGTAGTCCAGCACTGATTTCTCGGGGCAGCCCAGCGGATCTAAGTCACGAGCTTGGGCCCAAAGACAAAACCTCCACCATTTCATGGCATTGGTGGCATGCGTGGAATGTTTTCTTGCTGCCACCAGTATGTCTGCTACCTCCTGGGAAACCCTATGTCTAAGGACCACTATGTTCTTAGGAGCCAAGCATGCAGACTCAATGACCTGAGGTTCAGATGAAATAGGGAGACGGCTTCCTGGGACAGCAAGTGTGAGCTGACCGGCAAGGGGAAAGGAGGTTTCTGGGCCAGCTGGTGCAGAAGTGGAATATAAATTTGTCTGGGCCAGAAGGGCACCACCAAGATCATGGATGCGCCCTCTTCTCAGAGCTTCAGAAGAACCCTCTGGATCAAAGGGAAGGGTGGGAAAGCATAGAGGAACCTGCCCACCCAAGAGCGGGACAACGCGTCTCACCAGAAAACACTAGGCCCGGGATCTAGTGAGCAAAAATTGGGCAGTTTTGCATTGTATGGGGACGCGAAAAGACCTATGTCCGGTGTTCACCATCTGGGGAACAGGTCACCTACTACCCCTTGCTGCAGTTCCCATTTGTGAGCCTCGGCCCGCGACCGGCTCAGGCAATCTGCTATGGTATTGTCCACGCTGGGAACATGCACTGCAGTAATCACTGCACCGTGCTGCAATACCCAAGAGTGAGTGCCTTCTTGCTTGCCGATGTGATTGCTGTGTTGTCTGTTTGCAATAGCAGGAGACCTGGTGTGATCTCTGACTGTAGGGCCTGTAAAGCATATAGTACTGCCCTCATTTCTGATATACTGATGTGGAGGTGAGACTCCAGGGTCGACCAAGATCCCTGGGTCCTGATCCCTCCCAAGTGGGCTCCCCAACCAGACCCTGAAGCATCTGTAGAGAGAGTCAGAGTTGGAGTAGGCACTGAGAAGGGGACTCCTCTGGCAAAGTGTTCCGGGACCAGCCACCATTGCCAGTGTTGGATGACTGAAATCGTGACCCGGACTGGTTGACGTAAATGATCCTGCTTCTGGTCCCACTGAACTCTTGGCATCCACTAAGTAATCCTCATATGAAGCCAAGCCAGAGGAACTGTCGCGATGGCTGACGCCATATGTTCTAGTGCACTTACCCAGTCAACAAAAACAAAATAAATATGTCTGAGCAAGCAAAGTATAGTCCTGGCTGGAACCAACTTCTTCGCTCTGAAATCCCCTGAGGGAACGGATGCGTTCCTCCCTGTCCTGGAGTAAGAAGGCCTTCCCTTGGCCAGTATCGAGGACCGCCCCGATAAATTGCAATCTTTGTGAAGGAAGGAGGCACGACTTCTCCTGGTTGATGGTAATGCCCAGCGACCTGAAAAGGGAACAGGTGTCTTAAATCACTGTCATCAGGGCCTCCCGAGTGGGGGCCATGAGGAGCCAGTAGTCCAGGTATGGGAAGATGCAGTGTCCCTGTCTCCTGAGGGCCGACGCCACAACAGCCAAGCATTCTGTAAACATGTGAGGCACTGAGGATAGTCTGAATGAAGTGCTCGGAACTGATAACGGCGTCCCAGGAACTCAAAGCGCAGGAACTTCCGGTGTGCCCGAGTAATTGGGAGATGGAGGTATGCATCCTGCATATCCAGTGACGTGAGCCATGCACCTTGCTTGAGCATGGGGATGAGCCCTGGAAGGATGACCATACGGAAGCATTTGTACAACACGGAGGTGTTGAGGTCGCTGAGGTCCAGGATCGGGTGCAAGTACCCTGTCTTTTTTGGAACCAGGAAGAAGTGTGAATAAAACCCTTCTCCTCTCTGGTTCTGTGGAACAAGCTCTATGGCATCCTTGTCCAGGAGTACCAAGATCACTTGCTGTATGAGCAAGGCGTGCTGACCCAAGTAACAGGACAGCAGAGGAGGTCGTGATGGCAGGCGGTCGAGGAACTCAGAGTGCCCTAGACTTACTAGCTGAAGAACCCACCAGTCTGAGGTTAACCTCTGCCACCCGGATAGGTGGTGAGAGATGTGCCCCCGACCCTTCCTTCCCTCTGATCCAGGTGTGGGTCAGGGGCTGGGAAGGAATCATGCTGTCATGATATTGGTTCTGGCAGGTTGGGCAGATTTTGGGTTTCTCTGGCCCTGACCTCCGGAGAACTTAGCTTGACCTTTGCCGCTGAAACTGCCCCTGGGTTGCTGGCTCGAACGTGGCTGTTGTCTGTTTTTTTTTTTAGGACCTCCTGTCGCTTCTCGGCCCTGTTCACGGCCCCGGAAGCCTCAGCCACCATCTATGGCTGCCAGGGTCTCCCCAGCCCCCGCTTACTCCCCGGAGGGCGGGTCGTGGACATGTTCTTCCTGTGGCCACGAACTAGTATCTAGTCGGGGACCCACAGCGATGGTGGCCACTCAAGGACTTCTTGGGAGGGCTTCATTAAGACTGTGGCCCTTGCCCGCCTGTTTTTCTTACTTTTTCCCTTCATGGAGGCGGGGACGTGCAATGACGCCAGCGTCCGCGCCGCCTCCCAGATGTTGAGCGTCGGCAGCGTGAGATCTCCTGACCTCCACCAGGAGTCGTCAGCACTCCGAGTGCTTCCCTCACCCTTCCCCCAGAGAAGGAGAGCAGTCCGTAGGACGCTCCATCCTTCTCCCCCCGGCCGGCCCTCCGACGACCCGCTGGTCCGCTCTCGAACCCGGTCGCCGACGCTAAGCGGAAACCCACTGCTACGCCAACGGACCGGCCCCATGGCTGTTGTCTGTTGCTGGCTGTGAAAATGGTTCTGGTTCCTCCGAAAGGAACCAGACCTGGGTCTGTACATGGCCTGTACAGTCCTGACTGCCTTCCCGGCATCTTGTAACTTGGTGATGACTTTTTCGGAATCTTCACCAAACAGGACCGCGCCATTATACCAGACGTCAAGAATATTCTTCTGCACATCTGGGGTGAATCCAGACTCTTAACCAGGAGTGCAAACGCCTGTAGCAATACCTCTGGCAGCAGAGTCCGCTGAGTTGTAGGTGGCTCGAAGGACTTGGGTCCCGACGTCTGACCCAGAGCATAGGAGGTTCAGTAACTCCTCCTTTTTCTCACCCTCCAAGAAGTCCTTTAACAGGTCTTGGCCCTGTTCCCACAGAGCATTCTGAAATTGCACCATGTGCGTGAGATAATTCAAAGACCTGATGGCACGTGTAGTGGCTGCATACATGCGTCTCCCCAGGGAATCTAGCTGTTTAGATTCCTGTCCTGAAGCTGGGAGCTTAGGTCTTTGGGAACGGTCACGCGAGGCTGTAATGACCAAAGAGTCAGCCATGGGCTGCTGTGCCAAATAGGGGTCCTCCATGGGAGCCCTATAAAGGCGATCAGCCTTCTTGGGTACTGCCGGAGTGGAATGAGGATGTTTCCATGCTGCTTTGGTAATGTCCAGGAATGTGTCCACCAGAGGTGGGACCACCACGGGCTTGGGATCTTCTGCCTGAGATACCTTGCCAGGCGTTGCCTTTCGGGGTCTAAATCCTCCATCTCCCACCCCATGTTTTCTTGGATGTGTCTCATTATGTCAGAGAAAAAGGGATCATCCAGTGGTGACCTAGAAAGGTCTCCTGGATCTGATGATAGGAGGCTAATTGGAGAGGGTGACCTCGAAGTGTCCAAGAAATCTGGACGTGAATCTTCTCCTGACGGAGTGTGGGATCTCCGTCTGGGACGTTTAGGATTATGGACACTGGGAGACTTGTAAAGAGTCCTGGAAGGGCGTGTTCTCTGCCTTCTCTTGATCTACCCCTAGGAGGCGGGGTAGGTTCCCTTGGTTCAGGAGGTACCTTGTTGTCAGGTTCTTTTGGGGGAACCTCCTGAGGAGGCTTGGTGGGCACCACATCCTTTTTAATGGTGTCCCACCAGAATCTGAATAGGTCCACCTCTTGTAGGTTTAGACCGGACGATGGGCCAGGTGTCTGTGTCTGCCCGTCGGCGGGATCGGGCGTTGGACCCTGGGGTGTAGTCGGGTCAGGTGTCAGATCCTGGGGCAAGCCGACATCTGTCTGTTCAGGAAGGAGAGCCCCAACGTCCTCTTCTGAGAACCCCTGGCGTCTGGTGTCTGCAGGCAGAGGCGGCGTTGGGTCCTTTGTCCGTTTCGCGGGTGTCGGGTCGGACATCCGCTTGGTCTCTGAGGTCCGCTTGAGGGACGCCAGTTTAGTGATCTTCCTCGGGGGCCTGGCACTCGGAAGTTGTGAGACCGAAGGTGGCTGTCAGTGTCCCGGCCGGGTCTGATGCTTCGGTGCCCAGCTTAGGGGCCAATTTAGATTTAGGCCGGTCTGAGACCTCGGGCTTGACTGATGGGCCAGACGGCTGTCTGTCCTTGGATTTGGCCTTGAGAGGCTGGAGGGAGACTGAACGAGAGCCTCCCAAAGTTCGTACCTTCACTGGAGGGGGCTGAGACCAAGCCCGGGAGGGGGATCTTTCAGACCTCGTGGAGCTGTAGCTGGCCCTGGAGTCCAAGGTCCTACTGGGGGATCTGGTCCTATCCCTGTCCCAGTGCTTTTTGCGGTGTTTTCCTGATTTATGGTGGTAAGATTCCCCTCTGGAGGAAGGGTCTTTTTCCATGGCTTTCAATTTCTCTTTGAGAAGGAACTCCTGAAGGGCTTTTTGGCAGTGGATCCTGGTCCCCTGCTGTTAAATTGCTGGCAGATAGGGCAGGCCTTGGTGTCGTGTTCTGGACCTAGACACCACACACAAGCCATGTGCCTGTCCTTAAATGGAATTTGCTTGCCGCAAGCACACTTTGAGGGGTGTCCTTCAATAGAAGGAGTCAGGGAAGAAGACATGCGGATAAATTTCTGAATTAAAATGAAGTTTGAGCATCGTTCGTCTGCTAGAGGCGTCCGTGAGGCTGATGCTGGTGAGTCGACGGCAGGAAAAGAACTGAGGGATGCTGGGGTGACTGCCCCTTTATATGATACAGATGTCGGGTGGGCCGACGCCAGGGCAAAGGTCCCACTGGATATTACTAGCCAGAATTTTTCCGTGGGGTCCTGGTGTCTGCTGGGTTCAGTCCTTATGGTGTAACCTGCTGCAAGAGCGGTTTCTCAAAGTAAGATCTAGTAATGCTCCCCCTGGAAGTGGAACCTGAAGTACTTCCTGTGAGGGGGAAAGACCCCGATATGCATGTACGCATCTTGCATGTCCAGGGAACACAGCCAGTCTCCCTGGTGCAGCAGAGGAATGAGACCTGGAAGGGTCACCATCTTGAACCTTCGGTATTCGATATAATTGTTTAGAGAGCTGAGGTCCAGGACTGGCCAAAAGTCTTGAGTTTTCTTTGGAACCAGAAAGAAATGGGAGTATTACCCTTTTCCCCACTGCTGCAGGGGAACTGGCTCTATTGCCTTCTTTTGCAAGAGGTCCTGGATCTCTCCTTCTATAAGAGGAATATGAGAAGGAGGATATTTTGAGGACCTTGGTGGAGTTTCTGGAGGGATCTGAGTGAACTCCAGCGTATGTCCCCTCCTTACTATGCCTAGGACCCACTGGTCCACAGTGATTGTGCTCCATCCCTCCAGGTGGAGGAAGAAGTGACCCCCTACTGCCTCCCCTGGTGCCTCCTCTGGAGGAGGGTCATAGGGAGTCACTGGGCAGAGCCGGGAGTGGGGAGAGAGGTTTGGGAGGACTTTGGGCCTCGAAAGGGAACGTTTCCAGGATGCTGGTTACCCGCCTTCCTTTTAAAGCTACCTCTCTAACCTGTTGGTTTCCACGGGCAGATAAGCCTGAGGACTTATGAAAGGGCCACTTTAGAAAATGCTTCTGGTCCCCTTTATACATTTATCGGACAGACCAGATGGATTTGCCTAACTCTTGGAGACGAGAGATAAGACTCTCGGTCTCCGACCCAAAAAGAATGGAACCATGGAATGGGAAGTCCCTGATTCTGGACTACAGATCCTGCTGGAATCCTGAGACTCTGAGCCAGATGTGGTGCCTCAGACAGACACCTGAAGTTGCCACCCTAGCTGCCTTATCTTTAGTGTCTTACGAGGCGCACAGAACATGGGTGCCAATGTCTGAGCCCGATTTTAAGATGTCCAGGAGCTCAGTCTTCTGCACAGAGTCTGGCAAGGCATTGGTTAACTCCTGCCTCTTTTCCCAAAGTGCATTCTGGTGCTGAACCATATGTGTGAGGAAATTCGGGGAGTGTATGGAGCAGGTGGATGCAGAGTTTACTTTCTTGCCCACCTAGTCCAAATAGCAGGACTCCTGATCAGGAGGCTGTGAGCTGAGATGTTTTGGCTGCCGGGATTTGTCATCAGCAGTCGTTATGACAGTAGAGTCAGCCTAAGGGTTTTCCACTAGGCAGGACTCATTCCTCGGCACTCTATACGGCCTGTCTGACTTTTTAGGAACTGCCAGGACTGTGGTCAATTGCTTCCAAGTTATCCTGGTATGGTCTTGGAAAGTGTCTACTAGAGGAGGCACCACTAATGATTTGGGCTCCTTCTGCCTCAGGTAGCATGCTAGCCTCCGGCATTCCAGATCCAGGTCCTCTGTCTCCCATTCATTAGAGGCCTGGATGTGCCTCATGATGTCCATAAAAGTTGGATCGTCAGGAGGCGAACGTGGTAGATCCTTATCCCCAGGAGAACCCCCAACTCCTAAGAAAGAAGAGGAAGAGGAGGAAGACTGGCTCCTGGACCATGAAGAGTCCAAGCTGTGTCTATACAGACTACCTTCTTTGGAGCATCGGTTACTCCCAGATCGACGTCAGCTCCTGGCTCGACGATGGAGCGGTGACCGACACCTGTCCGGGGACTGGCACCTGCTGGTACAGTGAGCCCGCTTAGAGGAAGATCTATGGCAGCTGCATGATCTGCTCCTAGGCCTGGACCAACAACGGCTTTCAAACCTAGAACGGCGCCGACGATGGTCCCTGGACTGAGACCGGGAACGCAGCACCGAGGGGAAGTGGGGTTTAGAAGGTTTACGATGCTCTTCAGGGGTTTTGACTGGTGACTCGATAGGCAAACCCTTGGTGTCCTGGTTGTCCGGTCAGTTGGGAATCGGTGTCAGGTCTGGCTTCGGTGTAACCTCATTTTTTTTAACCTGGCTCCACCAGAAGGAGAAGCGTTCCTGTAACTCCTCCTTGTTAAAGACAGATGCTGCGTCCCTTCAGGGGATAGGAGAAGCCGGAAGGTGTGGCAGGGCTTGAGGAAGAACCCGGGACCCAGCCTCCGGAGTAGAGGACTTGGGTTGGCGGGCACCTGACTGGCGTGACGCCACCGGGTAGTCCCATCTGCCTTAGGCACTTTATCCGGCACCAGTAGCTTGGCGGGGCCAGTTCAGACTTGGCTGGGCGGGCAAGACCCGTAGAAGTCTTAGCTTTAGAGTCCCAGTCCTTGCTGGGCAGCTTACGAACCAGGTAAGACCATAACAGAGGCCTTCTTCAAGCGGGGCGAGGCATGCGCAAGTGGAGGCTTTTGGTCGATTACCAAGGAGAAAACGTAGTGCATGACCTCTGCCTTTGGATTTGCTGAGGGGTTAGGCTCTGTCAGGCCCGGTCAGTGCTTTGAGGAGCTCTGATCTCGACTTCTCCTCATGCCTGGAGTGCTTCGAGCAGTCGGATCTGCCCAAGCTGGATGGGGAGGCCTTTTTGTGGGGAGAGTGAGACTTAGCCTGATTGCGGGACCAGCTACGGTCCTTGTCCCGGGACTTCCGAGACTTGTCCCAGTGCTTGCCCTTTTCCCCTGGAGAAGTTTGCAGGACATCCATTTTCTGCTCTAGCACGTGGGCTTTCAAGGCCTTCAGGTGTCTGATGCAGGTCCTACTGGTGAAGCCCTTGCAGATCTTGCAGGAATGCAGGTCGTGGTCTGGCCCCAAGCAGAAGACGTACTCTTCGTGGCCGTCCTTGGATGGAATTTGGCAGCCACACACACACACTTTGTCTTACTGGGACTGGAGGAGACAGACGACGGTGAAGACATGAGATGGTATGATGAGCAGAGAAGGTGATAAATGAACTGGAGAATGTTAGAAAGTGGAGAAAATGGTCGAAATCCAAACATTTTCTGGAAACTGCTAAATGGCATGCTAAGGCTTTCCCAAGGAGAGCGGGTGTGCGGCAGGAAAAGAACTGAGGTGGAGCCGGGGTCTGCCCCCTTATGTAGCATGAACGACGTCGGGACGGTCCCCGCTCTGCTAGCTAAGTTTTTCTGGTAGGTCCTAAGGTTCAAGTGCATTAGTCCTAATGGTTATTGCCTTCTGCAAGAGTCCCTTGAAGTAGGATCATCTGATACCTTATCGGCCATGGACTCTGGCCTTCTCACGGGGGCTATTTTATCAACATGACTAAGGCGTTTGATCTAGTGGATCACTCCTTCCTCCTTGCAACCTTTCACTCTCTGGGTTTTGCACCCAATGTTGTCAACTGGTTTGGAAGCTATCTAGCTAGAAGGACACAAATGGTTAAGTACAACTCTACCCTATCAGACAAGGCTACCCTAAATGTTGGTGTGCCCCAAGGGTCCATGCTTGGCCCACTCCTATTCTCTATTTTTATAAATAGCATCACTTCTAATTTTTCTCAGACAGCTTTGCTTCTGTATGCAGATATATAGTTCTGTACACCAGTGCAAAATGCATCATGGACATAAATCTGAGGCTCTCTGCAGACTTCCAACTTACCCAACTATGGTTGGCTAGCCACCAACTTGTATTAAACGAGTCAAAGACCCAAGCTATGCTGTTTGGAACTAACCTCAAAATCAAACACTCCATGAACAATTTTAAAGTCTCTGTTTGGATGGCTCCTCAGTAGGAGTAGTAAACTCTTTTAAATATCTAGGTATCACCGTGGACCCATCATCGCTCAACTTCGATCTACATATACAAAAGGCCTGCAAGTCTGTAAACTCCAAGCTGGGAATCACCTTCTGTACTAGCTATGTGCTTACCCCCTCCGCTAGGCTTGCCATAGCTCATGGCATACTCCTACCCTCACTTACATATGGTATTGCTGCATGTGCTTCTGCATCTAAGTCAAGTTTACACACATGGGATGTCACCTATAACAATATCTGTCGCTATGCATCCTCTGCCCATCAATTGAAACACCACTGCCTCCTCTACTCAGACCTAGGATGGCTACCACCTAATGCGGCTAGGCTCTACTCACTTGGCTCTATCACTTTTAGTATTATAAAATCACAAACCCCCAAACTCCTAGCGGATCTCTTCTACCAGCTGCCCTCTCACTATGGCTTGCACTCAACTGAGAAGTCCCTTGTACACATTCCCAGGTGCTATTCCTCCAAAGGTGCCAGAGCTTTCACCTGTCAAGCCCCCCAATACTGGAACTCCCTTCCCTTAGCTGTTTGCCAAGCTCCCACTCAAAACACATTTAAAAAGGAACTACGCAACTATCTCATCTCCACTCTTAACTGCTCCCGTTTCAAACCCCCTTAGCCTCCCCTTTCTCCACTTACCACCACTCTTCTCTATGGTTAGCACTTTACTGGCACTTTGTTCAGTTACTGGATTTACCTCCTGCTATGTACCTTAACTACTGCATTCAAATCTACCCTGCCTGCATTACTGTTTCTTTGTGTCTAAAACAATTTTATGGATCAACTTAGTAGTACTATTTGAAGCTGTACCTATCGTTTGTTGTTTGCCTTATTTGACCCTGTAGCATATTCTTATTCCCCAATGTTTCTCGTGTATACCACATCCACTGTTACCTTATTTTGTACTATTACTGCTGTTTTTTGGCTGTACTGTTTTGCATCCTCCCGGGTCGTGCCTGAAAATAGTCATTGCTATGGCTAGTGCACTTACCCGGTAAACAAAAACTAAATAAATAAAATACAGGACAACTTTGTTAAATAGGCCCTTGGTTCTGTCAAAAAAAATGTTTTTAACTAACTCATTGACAACGGAGTCAACACCAATTTTGGTATGTTAACAACCCCCAGAGCATCGTACAGTTGTCTGGTTCAAGCTAACATGTGCAGAAGCTGGTTCTGGAGTGGGCTTTCAATAGCCAGTTGTCCAGGTAGGGGAAAACATATAGAGGATAGTGTATGGGATACACAACAAGCCTGGGTCTGCATCGAGAGTTTTTTTTATGGCAGCCAGGAACCTCGAGAGGATGAAATACAAAGCTTGAGATGAAGACAGAGGCTTGTCTGTGTATGGATGCCCATACATTATCTTTTATAGTGTATGGGCATCCACACCCATTTCAGATACTTCGCTCCTGTCAGTGAACTGGGGCTTGGGGGAGAGACACTTGAGGGTTGATAGCAAGCTCAACTTACTGATTAAATGTGTTCCAGCTTGTTCTGTAAGTTCAGGTTTAGAAAAAGGAAACAGCTTCCGGCTCAATATGATAGAGGAAAGCAGTTGTGTGGTAGCATTTTAAGTTGTTGTGCTGCAGTACTGACATCACTACTCCCGCACAACAAGCATATTCCAGACATAGAGTTCCATACATAACCAGGTTCCACCACACACTATAAAGGCCTTCCTTGAGAAGGGCTGCTGCCACTACTGCCAAACATTTGGTAAAAGCCTGTGGTGCAGAAGACGAGCCAAAGAGTAACACTCTGAATTGGTCATATTCCCCTCGGAACAGGAACCTCAAGTATTTTCTGTGAGGCTTCCAGATTTTGATATGAAGGTAAGTATCCTACATATTGAGGGAAAGTAAGACAGGGTAAGGCAATTTTATTTATAAGGCGCCCAATCCCGGAGGCTGTAGGTGTTGAACATAAATAAGAACATACAGCAGTTAATTAAAGCATATAGTAAAACCTAATTAAAACCATAACAAAGTTGATATTCAGCAGTATTAAAATGTTTCCAGGGGTCAGTCTTCAAGGGAACAGATCCAATCCCCTACCTGCGGTAGTGGGAGTAGGCCTTTTTATGGTGGTCATTCTGAAGTTTTTGTACTCTATGAAGAAGTTCAGCTCTCCAGGGTAGGCCGCAGGTCTCCTGTCTACTTTGGGACCAGGAAGTACTGAGAGTAAAACCCTGTGTGCCTTTAGTCATATGGCACAGGTTCTATGGACTTCTTTTGAAGTAAAATCTGGATTTCCTCCAGAAGCAGAGATGAGTGATCTGGAGGGTGGTGGGTTATCACTGGCGGATGATCTGAAGGTGTGCCTAAAAGTTTCAGAGTATGGCCTTGTTCTATAATTTCTAGAACCCATGCATCTGTTGTCACCACCTTCCAGTGATTTAAGTGGAGGGAAAGGCGACCCCCTACAACCACCCCTGGAGGTTCAGGTAGTTCGGGGGTATATAAGTAGTCAGGCGGAGCCGGTTGGGGTGTCTCCCCTTGCACTACCACCTCTAGAGGCTTTTGAATGAGCATCCGGGGGTGGTGATGGGAGCTCGCAAGGCTCCTGCTCCCTTTCCCCTGCCCTGCTGTCTAGTTGCTGGGTAGTGTCTGGCACCAACCAGATGAAAAGGAACCCTCTGCATACCCCTTGGCTGGATAAAGTAGAGGGAATGCACCAACTTCAGGGTTCTGCCTGAGGCCTGAAGGGTGGAGAAAATGTCTTGGACATCAAAACCAACAGCATATGTTCTCTGAAAGGGGCACTGAGAATAGACTGTTGCACATCATTCGCAAACCATGCCACCCTGAGCCACAAGTATCTACTGAAACAGATGCCAGAGGCAGCAGCTCTGGCAGAAGCATCTGAGACATGCAAAGCAAATATTTGTACATATCGGTCCCAGCAGTAACAGGCTTAAGAAGCTCTTGTTTGAGGGTGCCTTCTGGTAAAGCTTGTGCAGCTGCCTTGGCCTTTCTCCAGAGAATACGCTGACACTTGATCATGTGGACCTGACAGCAATATGAAGGCCCAATGAAGAGGAAGCAAATGTCCTTTTACCTAAAACATCCATCCTCCTGCACTCTTTATCAGGAGGGACGGAACTCAGGTGCCTTTGATCTAACATGGGTAGCATGAATGACCACTGAGTCTGCCTCAGGCTAGGTGGCAAAAAATAGTTTCCCCAGAAGGGGCCATGTACATTTTATCTGCCTTCCTTGGCATTGCTAGAATATCATTAGGCTTATACCAGGCAGCAAATGTGGCATCCTCTAAAGCAGGGAGAAGAGGTCACATCACAATATGGGGAGAGTCAGGCAGCTCCAGGAAATCTATTACATTTTTCTTGGTAGTGTCCTGCTCTTCCATGTCAAAGCCCATGGCATCCTGTAACTGTTGCATCATAGTGAGGAAGGTACAGTCCTCTGGTGAGGACCTCAGGGTATGCACCACGGAGTCCTCACTGCAAGTGGACACAGTACAGCTGGTGCCCCTGTCATAGTGGCTTTCAGTGTAGTCCTCGGCCTCTTCCTCCTCAACCTGCATTATTAAGTCAGGCTTACACTTGTAATCATCGTCGAGCGGGTCCCAGGGTAACAGAGAAAACACTGGTGACGTCAGTGGCACCCTAGGAAGTAGCTGGGGCAAGAGTCCCCTTGGAATGTCAATAGGGGATTAGTCATAGGCCCCACTGATGGGCAGGGGACGAGGAGTGGGTACTGTAGCAGGCATCTAATCATGAGAGTGAAAGACAATAGAACCATCTGAACGTCGACACCCATCTGGTCGACTGGAAAGGTCAACAGGAGATGCTGAGTCCCAGATACTGACACCAAGCCCCAACCTTGGTGCCATGTTGACGTTCGGGAGGGGGAGCATGAACAGCGTCGCCACAGGAGCAGATGATGGTACAGAGGAGGTCATACCTGCTGTGCGGAGGAGTGACCTGGAACACACTGGGGAGTTTTTCTCCTGCGCCTTGTCCCAGTGCTTGTGTTTGTTACTCCTGGACAACTTGTCCTGGAATTTAGAATGCTGGAATTGGTAGCCTGGGCCAGCAACACAGTGGTGCTCTTCTGCTGAGCTCCTTCTCCATTATGGCCACCTTCTGCTTGAGGAGATACTTCTCGAGGGCCTCTTTGCAGCATTGCCTGGTCGCAGAACTGAAATTCTGGCAAATGTTGCAGGCTTCAGATTGTGGTTCGGGCCTAGGCAGCAGACACAGACATCATGGGAATTGCCGGTGTAGATCTTCTCCATCACAGGCACAATACCGGAACACTGGTTCTTTCAATGAGATACAGGTTGTTGTAAATCACTGTAAAAGTGATTACTTTGTCCATAAAAGAAATAACATGGCAGTTAATACAGTGGTGTTTCCTTCAGCAGTCCAATGAGTATGGTCGGCGGTGGGAAAAGAACAGAGGAGAGGAAGGGTCACCTGCATTTATATGAGAGCACGGACATTTGATGTCATCATGGATGGCCCCGGTGGACTGGTTGCAAAAGGTTCCATGTGACCCTACCGCCAGGCAGCTTATAGTTCCATAATTGTGACTTCATTAAAGAGAGATCCTCGAAGAAGATCTGTAACCGCCAAGGATGAGTTCTCCCTGGTGCTCTCACAAGGCTCATATAATTCTGGGCAGATGGGTGGGTCAAGTGGTCCTTTTCTGCCAACAAATTCTATGTTTCTGTAAGTCCTGAGAAATGGAACTTTTAAATGGACTGTTTCTACAAAGACTATTTTTTTCCATGTTTATCTGCTGCTTTTGTTAATTTTATAATTGTTGTCAAATCTACATGCTTATGTAAACCTGTAATAGCTATGTGCAATTTACTGATCTTTAGACCAAATGGTTGGTTTTGTACATCACGTAGTAGAGTTATTCTCATATATATTTTTTACAACTTGTCCTAAAAGGGACTGACAGCACACTACGGGGTAGGAAACATTAAAGTGGGGCTTATACTGGAATATTCGGAATACTTCTACCTCCAATGTTGTAGATCTCTCTGAAGTGGGGGCCGTGAATCTCAGAAATTCTACATGGCATGCTATTATGGAGCTTATGCAGACTGTGTTGCGTTTCAGGCCATAGTACAAAAGTCCAGGATTGGACTTTATGGACATAACCATAGTTATTTTATTTTTTTAAGGATGATCTGCTTCCTTGATGGTAACATGTCTAACCTTGGTGAATTATTTGTCTAGCACCTTGTTTCCCACCCCCCATAATGTGGTCCCATCTATGTACAGGTTTTATCATCCTTGTATTAATTAATGGTGTGGTACTTTGTACTTGCCGTATGTTCGATGAATAATGCTGTAACGGTACGTGTACTGTTTCCTTGAAAATCAGTACACGAAAAGTTAAAAAAACAAAACTGTGGGAGGAGACTAAAGGCAATATTAATAGACAGCAGAGAAGGGGGTAGTCACTCCACCACAGATATGTTGAAGATGCTACCAATTAAGAAAGAATCACTGAGATTTCATGACATTTCACCCGGACTAGGATAGGCTTCCTCTGAGGAAGCCCCACATAGGCTAGGTGAAATGTCAGTTCAGATCATCAAATTTTTTGTCATGCAACTTCAGCACATGGGCTGCACAGTGTCCTAATATTCTAATGGTTTGTGTGTCCTGTGTTTCAGTAAAACTGCATGTATAATATTTTTTATCCCTTATAAAGGGAAATGCTTCCCTTTCTTATTGGCAGTGCACATAGTTCACAATAGCTATCTGGGGAAGCAGGAGCACTGTTTGTTTAAATCTCAATTAATGAGATACATGGGCAGACACCTGGAATATTGCATGCAGTTCTGGAGTCCACACCTCAAGAAAGGCAAGGACTGCTTAGAGACCATACAAAGGAGGGCCACAAGGATGATTCAGAGGCATCAGGGGAGGCCATATGAGAAACGTTTGGCAGATCTTAAAAATGTATACACTGGAGGTCACTAGACAAAAAGCGGATACGACTGACACACACAGGTTCTTGCGAGGAATTGACCGGGTGGACTGTAAGGACTTTTTCAAGAGAAACCAGGGCAAGGTGACTAAAGGACACAGGTAGAGACTGCTGATGGGGGGATTCAGGAGGGTGTGAGGGAATTTTTATATATCCTAAAGCTATATTTGCTATTAAATGCCTTGAAGCTATGCTTGCTTTAAAAGCCATGCTGTAACAAAGTAATAATGAATGTAGTAGACATTTCTGAGTTCATGTTTTGTTCTTTTAAGGGTTATAGAATTTGTACTGAGGTTACTTGAAGTACATTTGTAAAAACAGAAGCTAGATAAAACTGAGCAGAACTGGTTGTACCAGCCTAAATAGCAGGCTTGGACATAATATAGAGATAGGAGCATGCCTGGGCATAAAATATAAAAATAACAGCACGTAGTGGCATTGAAGATAAGCTTGCGTTGCTATGGTGTGAGTGAAACTCATTGTCTCTCTCAGGTCAGCTTGACCAGGCATATGTTTTTCTTTTTTTCTGTTACATTGCTGAAAACTTGTTATGCTGTTTTATGATTGGCTCATACTGAAATGCTGGTATTTTTCAAGATAAAAGTGCAAAATCTAGCTTATCAAAGCTGCTGTAAACTTTAATCAATGACTATCTCCTTTGTAGAAGTCCCACATGCATGTGAGATATTTGATCAAATAAAGCGACGTTAAGACAAACCAGTGGTGTGGTTTTGCCCGTGACGACGGGAGTGGTTGCTCAGGTAATACAGTGAGAGAATTTACGATCACAGTTTTGGCGTAGTCGGCAGGATGAGTTCTTCGGGTCCGTGTCACCTCATGATCGGGTTGTTTCCTTGGACAAAAGAAGGACATTTTGTGGAACCCCATCAGGATGTAGCGCCTAGGGGCCGGCGACACTCATCATCACTGTAAGTACAAGAATACCTTGGAGCAAGTGTGCACTATAAAGGACAGGCCTAGATAATATGGGAAACAAGGGAAAAAAAAATAGCTGGGTCCAGAGTTAGTATTATCTGGACCGGCAAAATGTATGTTTGACAAGTTTGACCAAACAAATTACAAGGGCAACTGCACTGCCCTTTGTACTTGTAATTTGTGCTTGCTACAAGTATATACTGTTAGAGTCAATGATGGCTTTCACAGTTCAGGCTGCTTTTAGGAGAAAAACAGCGGCTGATTAAGTAAAGTTAGATAAGCAACATCTAGAGAAAGAAAAAAAAACTACTGTGGATGTACGCACAGTAGGTGACTACAGACGGGATGATTTGAAAATCCCCCATGTTGCCTATCTGTGTAGTTTCAAGTTTTTTGTATCAATTTCAAGTTCCCTTGCCTCCTATAGAGGCTGAAACATTTGATCCCAAGTACTGGGGACCTCTACCAGATGGATCTCAATCTAGTACTGTTAGAGATTTTTTTGTTGTGTTTTTAAACTGCAAACCAGAGCTCTGAAAAGACTTGGTTTGGCAGGTTACTAAAATGGCCAAAAAAAAAAAAAGCCTTTAAAAGGGTAAAAACCTTTAAAAGGGTTAATAGCTACAGTGTTTGAAAATTATCATAAAGGTCCTGCAGTCTGTTTTCTCAATCGGACCAGTGTATCAAAAAAGAAAAAGGAAAATACCTTGGTAAGTCTAAATTGTTTTATTATTTAAAGTTTTTTTTATGTCTGTTTTATTTCTGTAATACATATACTAAACAAGGTAATGCTCCATCTCTCTTGTGCGTATTTTCCAGCGTATATCTGTGTTCTGTAATTATGTTCTGTTGTCAAGGTTGCGAGATAGGATTGACTGCCTTCAGTGCACAACATGTTACAGTAAAAAAGAAAGAGGAAGCTTCTTTGTCTCATATCTGACTGCTTTAATTGGTTTTATTTTTAATGGAACATTTGTGCTGCCTAGATAGGGTCAGTGAAGAACTTTTGTATGTAGTTGGTTAAAGCAGGTAGTGTTAAAGGTAAAGAGATATGACGTCATAAATCGCAATGTGCAAAAAGATTTGTAGTTTGCAAGCAACGTGCCAAGCCACTGCTAGGTAAAAATGTAATGTGTTAACAGCTATAAATGGCTTTATCATACTTCTAGTTATAACCAGAAACTTTTTGCAAAATGGCAAGGTGCCATATTTTGGCTATGTGCCAAAGGTGTAACCATGTTATACAAGATGTGTTCACTTACAGATGGTACGTTGTGTTGTGTTTTAAAGGTGTTAAAAAAAGTTAAAATGTGTTTAAAAAGTGTTTTGTTCTGGAAAGATTTGGCATGGTAATATGTATAAATGTGTTGATTTAAAAATTGTCAGTGTTACAAGACAGGGGGAGGCAGCACATATATCTAAAACATGTACAGTTTTCTAATAAAACTATGGGCATTACCTCAGCAAATTGGTGTGAAACAATGTCAGTCTTATTTTGTGTTAAGTATTTCTTTTTGTGTATGTGTATGTGTGTGTACTGTCTTGGCCAGCAGTTTTATTGTAAAGATATTTAATATCAGTAGTGTTCAAGGACACTAAAAAATAAATAACTGGGTTAAACGACCCTTGCATGCACACCTGTGACCTTTTGCACGTTATTTGACCTTCTTGTGTTTCAACATTTTATGTTACTACCAGTTCAAACTTGATGTGTATTCCATACCTAAAGCACAACTTTTCACACAAAATGTATGTTTTCATGAAAGCACACCAAGAGTAAACCATGTAATTTGACTTTTTATTGCAAAACTAGTATTCTAAGTAAAGAGGAACAAACTTTTCTTCTTATCTCACTGCTTCTGACTTGCAGCCAACACAGGCAATACTCCAGCTGAAAGGAGAGGATTATTCATCATCTCCCCATATTTTTATATATATATATATATATATATATAGTACTGCATTTTAAAAAGGACTATTACAGCTGTTTTTAAGAGTTTACTATCTACAGTTAAAAACAATGGCTTTTGTTTTTATGTGTGACCATGGTGTAATCATTTTTTTGTCTTTTTAAAATGCATTCTAAGAGATACGTACGTACGGTATTACCATCAATATGGATTTTTTTATAAACTCAGCTGACATTTTGTCATGCTTAGGATAAGGAAACCCAGGGACGCTTGGCTTCTTTTATCCTATGAAAATAATCTTGTTTTATTTTTAAACTGGTGTGTGTTTGTTGTTTGTCTGTCTTTCTTCTCTAGAAAAAAAGAAGTTCTCCATCTTTATAGTAAGGTATGAAACTTACTAAACAAATTGTAATATTATCTTGTTATAATTTAAAGTGTAGTAGGTGGCGATCATGTCACCATCCACAGCTAACCTTTTTATTGCTACAGTATTCGAGCTGTCTCTTTCACTTCGAGCTGTCTCTTCCACCAGTAGGAGCTTGGGGAGGGTAAGCTACCTTCCTCTATCCCTTCCAGTGTAGTACCCACAAAGGTTGCAAGGTACATCACTGGTCCCCAAAGGTAAATAAAGAAAATGTATATTTGCCAATAATTGTTTTTATTTACAGGTTTAAAAAAAAGACCCAAGGTATTTTAACAGCATAACCCAGCTCAAGCCCTTCTGTTTGCAAACAGTTAAATCTCACACCTATTATTGGTACAAGGGTTTCTGCCCTCAGCAAGTAATCAGTTATGCTGGAGGGTAAAGTTGTGTATGTATGTCCACACATATTCATTTTTGATTGTCTTTTCAGCTTTCTTATCCTGTTAAAACAAATGCAAACAACTTTTGTCATTGCCTTACAGCAATGAATGCATTTTTTTCAACCAGTAAATTCACAGTACTCTAACATTTCTGGACTCTAAGCTAAGTTTACAGTCTATATGTGTTGTTTAAAAATGTATTTTATGCATTATGCTCAATACTGAAATTGTTCTATTACAAACATGCTTATGTTTCATGTTTATGTTATAATGTTTTGATATACATCTTGCTACACTGTATCATGTGTGTATTCAGAAAAGTGTTCTACATGTAAAACGTTTTTAATGCTCATAACCTAACCTAAATACTGGGACCAGCATTGCTGACCCACCCCTACAATATGTTCCAAAGCAAAACCAAAAGTAAAATTAATGCTCCGTTTGTCTTATTGCTGACAGGTACCCCTGAAGAATGAGTGTACTCTATGCAGGTTTTGTCATTTTAAATTTTAACAATTATAATATGCAAAATTTAGATTGTACTCCAAACCTATGCTTCAAGCCTTACCCCACTCAGTACTTTGGAGTATTTCACTATACAGGGTAAAGAAGGTAGACCTTTTCACTTGTCACAGGTACAATAGGCACTGTTATTAAATTGGCATAGGCCAACAACATATGTATTTGTCCCACTAATTGCATTGTGTAAAAGGCATATTGTTATGAACAATATGTTTGAAGTGTGTAACTCACATTAAGCAGGTTAGCAAGAGGAAAAGGAAGAGGAGACCATTATGGTTTTCAAAGAGAGCAAAAAAAAAGTGAAAGCCAAAAGATAGCATTCAGGCAACAAAAAGACACAGGCAGAAGGGGATAGGAGAAGTACCAGGAGAACAAAGGAGGCAGGAAGTCAGTAAAGGAAGCCAAAGCTCAGACAGAAGAAAACATTGCAAAATCAGTGGTTAAAGGGACAAAACCTTTTACAGGTACATAAGTAAAAAAACAAAACAAAGGGAGGGATAGTGAGACTAAAGGGGGAAAATGGGAGTCGCGTGGAGAATGACAACAGTAAAGCTGACATATTGAACAGGTATTTTTGCTCAGTCTTTACTGAGGAAGAGGGGGGTAATGGGTCTGAAGGGAGTACAAGGGGTGAGAATGGTGCAGAAATGGATTGCATCACAAGTCCTATGAAGACAAGTTGAAGGAACTGAACATGTACTCCCTGGAGTAGGTAGAGAGAGGATATGATAAGAGACATACAAGTATCTTACAGGGAGAAACAGAGTGCAGGAAAACACTATTTTTAAGTAAAAAAGATGTTCTAGGACTAGAGATCATGGGATGAAGTTGGAGGGAGGACGATTCAGAGGAAACATGAGAAAGAATTTCTTCACAGAACAGGTGGTGGACAAGTGGAACACCCTGCCAGAGGAAGTGGTGGGGGCTGAAACAATCACGGGATTTAAGAATGCATGGGATGGACATAAAGGAATTCTAGAGGTCAGGGGTAAGGGAAAACAGACTTCTAGGAAAACAAACTGAACTTACAAGCTCAAATGGGCAGACTGGGTGGGCCATAGGCCCTTATCTGCTGACACTGTCTATGTATCTATGTATCTATGTATTGTAACATTACAAGATTTTATAACTCAGGTCTCAGTCAGGCCTGCTTGCAACAGACAGGGAAATAATGTTCATCACTGTCATAACTGCTTCTGTAATTTAAAAGCAGGAGGTAACCATAACATTGTCATGATTTACAGATGGTCAAATGGTATAATTGAACCTCGGCCTGCACCCCCAGGTTATGCGGTTAATGTCAATTTTATTTTCTCTTTCTAATTGCCAGAATTTAGGCTCTGTCACACCACTCTTTACAAAACAAGAAGTTAATGGTTTAAAAGATTGTTATTTATGTGTTTTTAATTCAGTGTCTAACACACTTTGCAAGTTTGCAGGTTTCAGGTGCACACATAAGATCTCCACGTTCAACAGAAGTAATACTTTCATCTAAGTTGCCAAGACCTTCATCTTTTCCTTAAAAGAAAAACTGCTGCCACAGTTTTGATGTTATCACCATCTTTGTGCCTGACTGGTTCCTAATAAGGACTATTGCATGAATCGGTTCTTATTTACCTCTGCAAGTGTAATGTTTTCAGCAAATTACACATATTTGTAGAACTTTAAATCAACTGAAGAAGGTCCAGTCAGTTCAGACTCTGCAATCAAGCTTATTGTTTCTGCTTACTATGAAGTTAAGTCTGGGAAGGGCACTCCCCAACTCCAGCGAGAAGATTCTGCTTCAATTGACCTTCAAGCAATACATCCATTTTCTTCACTGCTGCTTGTTCCAAACATGGCTGGTACTTTCTACAACCCTATTGCTCTGTTATGGACTGTGTTCTTAATGGTTTATTGTCAATTGTTACCTTTTATGGACTGTTAATCTTTATGCCGGGTGTAATCAACTACACAAACAAATGCCATGCCAGTGTGTGTGTGTGTGTGTGGCTATTCCATTAAAAGGACTCAATGCACCCCTGGCCAGTGTGTCTACTAATCAGCCAGCTAGCAAAATGAACACTGACTTTTCTACTATGCTGGTGTTTTGTTTTTAAATTACTGTCTGCATTGCCTCATATGCCTTGTGGGGTTACCACCATTCTGCAAATGACATTTCATCTGTACTGTAACTACATCAACCTGTGAATACTTATATAAACTTATAAACTGTTAATTTCAAGGACTGTTATGTTTTATAAGGACTTATCTGTCAAGAGACATTATCAACAGATTCTTCAATCAAGCTCCCAGGGTGTGCCACACCTCAACACAAGGTAGCATCTACCTTATTCACTCTCAAAGTGAATTCCATGAACTCTTTTTCATCAACAAAATTGTCATGTTATATTGTGTTATATGTGGTGTCACATGTTAGCATTTTTCACATATTTCAATTGTGGTGTTGACATCCCTCAATTCTGTATTATGTTTTACAAACTCACGATTTGTGTTCCGTCTGTAACCAGCCCTGTGCCAACTCCAAAACAGGATGCTTTTATAAATGCCTTGACTATCTGTATGCTGGCAACCAGTTTTAAATCATATACCTAGTCACCTAGTCTAACAGTCTAAAAGTAAAAATGTTTAGTTTTTTTTTAACCTTCAGTTATTAACTAATATCTTTACATTTATGTTCAATTTTTGTGAATGTTCGAGTCCCTCAGGGCTTCCTATCTTCAGGGTGAAAATTATTAACAGTGGTCAGTGGCCAAGGTTTTAGTAATCAGTGACCAAACTTTTATCAACAATGTGTAGTTGGCTAACCATAAAACTGAGGAAATAAAAAGGTGTAAATGGTTAAGTGTAAATTGCTAAAGGGCTAGTAAAGGTAAAATGGTTAGTAAATAACTAAATGATGCCAACATGTAAATTAGTATATCTAGTAGCAAAAGGCTGCACGTGGAAAATACCACTATGTCACTTAATATGTGTGCGTGTAAGACTTTAAAAGGGTTAATTGTAAAATTCTATACAATGAAAAAAAAATAGCTAAAAGCATAAAATGAGGCCGTGGCGAAATATGCACAAATTCCAGCCTTGCATTTTTTTCTAAGCTTGCTACACATAAATATGGGACCCATGGTCATGGCTTACAAGTGTAGTTGGTGACTGGGGTGCTACTCTTCTCCATTGGGTGACAGTACTTGTAAGTGGTCATATTGGCACTCTGGCTACTGACTGTCCTAATCAAACTTCTCCTACAATGCCTGTGCAACACAATGGTGTCACGGATGCCACCCACCTGCCCTTGCTAAAACCCGAACAAAAGGACCCCATTAAACTGGAGGTGGGTAAGCTTCTATTACAAAATGAGCCAGATTGTGATCAAAATATAAAGCAGAAAAGTAAAAGGATCGTTAGTTGATACATAGTATCAAAAGGGGAGAGTGTGAGGGAATTTTTATATATCCTAAAGCTATATTTGCTATTAAATGCCTTGAAGCTATGCTTGCTTTAAAAGCCATGCTGTAACAAAGTAATAATGAATGTAGTAGACATTTCTGAGTTCATGTTTGTTCTTTTAAGGGTTATAGAATTTGTACTGAGGTTACTTGAAGTACATTTGTAAAAACAGAAAGCTAGATAAAACTGAGCAGAACTGGTTGTACCAGCCTAAATAGCAGGCTTGGACATAATATAGAGATAGGAGCATGCCTGGGCATAAAATATAAAATAACAGCACGTAGTGGCATTGAAGATAAGCTGTACGTTGCTATGGTGTGAGTGAAACTCATTGTCTCTCTCAGGTCAGCTTGACCAGGCATATGTTTTTCTTTTTTTTCTGTTACATTGCTGAAAACTTGTTATGCTGTTTTATGATTGGCTCATACTGAAATGCTGGTATTTTCAAGATAAAAGTGCAAAATCTAGCTTATAAAAGCTGCTGTAAACTTTAATCAATGACTATCTCCTTTGTAGAAGTTCCACATGCATGTGTGAGATATTTGATCAAATAAAGCGACGTTAAGACAAAACCCAGTGGTGTGGTTTTTGGCCCGTGACGACGGGAGTGGTTGCTCAGGTAATACTTACAGTGAGAGAATTTGCGATCACAAGGGACATGAGGAAATTCTTCATACTGGAGCAGGAGGTGGACAAACAGATTAGACTGCACAAAGAGGTGCTTGAAGACAAGAATGTGGCTGGGTTTAAACTTGGGTGGGACAAACATATGGTAATAGTGGGATCCACAGGCAGAAGAGGGAAAGGCATGACTGGGGAAGGGGGTGAAGATAGCTACTAGGGCTATCGGCTCTCTAAACCTAGCCTGGCTTCAGGAGTATGGACTAGGCAGGAAATGCACAGATTGGATGGACCTTTTGATCATCTTTTTGCCAACACTATTTCTATGTACGAAACTGAAAATTAGGGTGGGAGCACACACAACGGCAACTGAGAAAAGCTGACAGGGAGAACACGTTGCTCCTAATTGTTCTCGAGACAGGTAAGGAACACAGTTTTCAATTTATTGGAATTAAAAATGTGAATGTGGGACCAAGAGAGGGCAACTTGGATACATTTATTTTTGAAGAAGGATGCTTTGTGGATGTACAGACTAGGTGCTTTCTAAAATCACCGGTTCTGAACAGCAGATTTGATTCCCCTTTTTAGTCTCATACATTTATGGTGCAACTGTTATGAACAATGAACTGCTCTATTAATCATTTCCCCCTTTTTTTTCTCTTCAGATGGCTGCGCCATTTACCATACAAACTCTAATATTAGGATCTCTGCAATTTGGGTGCATATCAACTGTGAATTTACTCATCACGGACAATTTATATCTTGCTTGTGTTCCATTATTTTTGGAGCTCTTATTTATGTCACTATTGTATCACTGAAATATTGTGTGTTTAGCTACAAGTCACTCATGCACTGTCACTTTAAGTGGCTACAACATGGGGGCAGCAAACCTTTGATAAAGTGCCTGGAAGCAGGTATGAAACATTGGGTTAACCCGGGGTCTCATATTTGTTGTGCCTGTAATCAGTTTTCTGCATATTAAACCTTTTCACTTGCACTGACCAATAGAGTCTGGCTTTAGGTCCCGGAACCCATTGGGCAGACTGATGGCCCCTTGGTCTCCTTCTGCCATCTTTTTCTATGTATATGTGTTTCATTCCTGGGTCTCAAAGATTCAGCCCCCGTTCTGTTTCTGCAGACCCTCCTTGAAATATATCCACCAGCAACCTCGGCTTGACCTCTGTGGTGGGTTTCTCCTGTGGTGCATTGCTGAGGCTGCGTGCATGGGGGAGTGATACCATGTTGGTGGCAAGCAGACAGGAGAGAGCAGAGATGGCTGTGTGTGTGGGTGTCCCACTGGCCGTGGGTGGTCCTCAGCAGCAGATGTCATACATCCAATGGACAGGGATTTCCTCAATTTGACCCTCCCCTCCACCTTGACTGGGGAGATTCCTGCTTGTGACTGCCCTAGAAGGACTGTCTGATGCTGCGTGGTTACCTGCATTGTTAATGTGACACACAGCACGCCTCCCCTAGGTTTTGCTACATGGGCAGTGCCTAGGAGCAATCCACCTGGGAGGACAGCGTATGCATGAATGCTCCTAGCCCTCCCTGCTGGCCTCCGCTCTGGATGTCCCAGGCTTGTGGTGTGAACCTGGATAATCAGAATGCCGCTGCTGTCCCCCAGCATTCAGCATAATGCAGCCAGCCAGGAATATCCTGTTTAATTTCCACATTTACAAGAAGAAGAAATTTCTTCATACTTACTGTCATTTCCCTTTCTGTTAGCTCCAACATTGTCAATGGGGAGTTAATAAATATGGGAAATGAACAACCCTACTGGGGTACTGGCAAAGCCTAAAGCTGTCAATCAGCATAGAACCCTGGGCACATGAACATTCAGAGAGCAGAAATTCTCCAGTCACTTTTGTCCATGCAGTACCTCTACAAACCTATGTAACCAATAATCTGCGAAACACCCAGGTCAACAAAGTCTCTCCTTAATCTAACACTCACAAATGTAAATGTAAGAATAGCCGACATAAGAAGGGTAACTTGATGCCGTACCATACTCTGGAGAGCTGGCTGATGGAGTCTTGTCAACTAAATTTGCTGTCCTTCCCTTAAGGCATCTGACCACTGGCCTCTTGACAGGGTTGGCATGCTGGTGATGACACTAGTAACATAAAGATGTATAAACAGTAATAACAGAAATAGCAGTAAACATGATTGTGGAAAACAAGATAAGCATTAACCTGTAACATGTACGCACCACACAATGTTCAAAAATCTCAAACTGTTAATCCTTGTGCCTGCAATCCAAGGAACTGCAAAATCTTTCACGGTTAGCAGACAGATCGCTAAAATTACCTATAAACCATCCTTGCTGGCATGCAAAATCCTTAGATATATATCAGACAATATTCTCCAATAGAAGCCGTGGGCTCCCAGAAGAGCCCAAATTGACAATGCTGGAGCTAACAGAAAAGGAAATTACGGTAAGTTTGAAAGAGTTTCTCCTTTCTGTATCACTTCACGTTGTCAATGGGGAGCTAATACATATGGGTTCTAAGAAGTAGTATCTATTTTCCAGCCGGGTGGGGGAGAATACTGTCCCATACATAACCCATATAAGCAATAAATAATCTGCTAACCACTGCGACCTAAGGCAGCATTGGCGGAACTTTGAACATCCAATCTGTAGTGCTTAATGAATGCATGAATGGACAACCATGTTGCCACCTTGCACAAATCTAACACAGATGCACCCTCACTTTCTGTCCAGGAAGTAGCCATAGTCCTGGTGGAGTGGTCTTTGATGAGGGTAGGAGCAACGTTCTTCTCAGTCACAAATGCTTTGGTGATGCAGGCTTTCACCCACCTACCCAAGGTGGCCTTGGAGGCTTTCCGACCCCTTTTTGCTGTTCAGACTTTCGGACTTCCCGAACACTGCTGGGGCTGGGACTATCAGAAGGAAGCTTCCTTCTGAGCACCTTATCTTGTGAATAGCCTTGGGAAGAAGTGGTAGTGGAAGGAACAAGTATGCTCCGAGTAAATCCCATGTCTAGGACAGAACATTTACCACCTCCACCTGAGGTCACCACTACTAATGGAAAAACCTTGGTACCTGAGCATTTTTCTCTAATGCTAAGAGGTCTATCTGAGGGTGACAGAACCTTCTGCACTTGAGCTCAAACACCTCCAGGTTCAACATCCATTCCCCTGGGTGTACTGTCTTTTGACTCAGCCAATTGGTCTGGATGTTCTGTTCTCCTGCCAAAAGGTTTTCCTCCGCCCACAGCAGCACTTTGGTTGCTTCTGTCAACATCGCCTTGCTTCTCGTGCCTCCTTGCTTGTTTATATACACCACTGTTGTGCTGTTGTCTGGCCTTACTTTTGCGGCCTTATATGGTACTAGATTGTGAAAATGTAGACAGGCAAAAAACACTGCCCTCATCTCCAATATATTTATCTGTAGCTGCTTCTCCTGGAGGGTCCAAACTCCCTGGACTGGGACTTGATCCAGGACCGAACCCCAACCCGACAGACTGTCATTGGTTGTCAAAATCAGTTCTGTTGGGAATTCCAAAACAGACCCTTTGCTGAGGTTCTTGAGACTCTCCCACCAAGCTAGCAACTGCAAGAACCAGTCATGGTAGTGAAATCAGGGCTCGGAAGTCCTTCTGAGGCTGGGTTCCAAGCCTCCTGTTCTGGAGACGCCACACATGAAAATGGGCCCCTAGGCCCAGCTCTATCACTGCAGTCATTAGCCCCAGAAACCTTAGAAGCCTGTGAGCAGACACTAGCGACTGTCTTCTCAGGCACAGAACGTCTCGTCGCCGTCTACTTTTTGGATATGGAGAGGAAGGCTTTTCCCTTGTCCATCTGGAACACTAACCTTAACTGTTCCAACCTCTGGAATGAGGTCGGGGAGCTTTTCTCGTGACTGACAACCCAACCGTGTGACTCCAGCACCTCGAGTCCTTGCCATTGACCTTCCTGCCATATGAGCAGATGGCACTCAAAAGAACAAGTCATCCAGGTATAGATGGATATATGTGATGCCCTCCTGTCTCAGTTGCGCCAATAATACTACTATCAAGACTTTCGAAAATATCCTGGGCGCAGTTGCCAGACCAAAAGGAAGCACCTTGTACTGGACATGCTGCTCCTCATTTGCAAACTTCAGAAATTACTGGTGAATGGGGATGTGGAGACAGGCATCCTTTTTTTTTTTTTAAATTCAAGTTTATTATTAACCAGCAGGTACAATTGATACAGGCAGGTCAGACAATTTCCATTCTTGTACAGTGAATTAATATAGTTCGAATGAGATAATCAACATCTTTCTCCTCACTCCAGCATTTATATCTAATTAGTCAACTGGTTATTAGGAGATGAGAGTAAGTATACATTTCAAACTAGCAGCCCCGATTCATTATCTTAGGAGCACCCACCTCTCTTTCACTTTCCTTCCTCCCCAATGACCCTCTACAGGGCGGCAGCCACATTTAGGCCCGTAACCAATTCAAGGCCAGATTAATGCTTTGAGAGATGGGCCCTCGCTCCCCCGTTCTTCCTCCAGCACTAATTGGGGGAAAGAGCCTCTACAGCAGCTGGAGTGTGTTTCTGCTACATTCACTTCCTTCCATATTTCCCATCTGGCCCATCTCTGGATATAGAGCGGGATTCTATCATTTATTTTGTACGTCAACTCCTCCATGCCAGCAATTCCTTGGACTATGAGAGTCCAGGTGGCCACCGTGGGGGCATCAGGCTTTAGCCACAATTTAGTGATAGCCTTATGGGCTACCGCCAGTAGGAGGGACCACAGATATAGTGAGTCTGCTCCCGTCAGGCCCTGGGGTGGCTCTCCCAAAATGAGACATGGCCAGTCTAAAATAGGTTCCAGTCCAAATACTGTAGTGAGCACTTTGGTGATCCCCCTCCAGTAAGTACCCAATCGTGGGCATGCCCACATAATGTGTAAATAGCCTGCTTTCACCTCTCCACACCTCCTCCAACATGATGCGTCCCTGTCAGGACTTCTCGGCTCAATGAGTGGGAGGGAAATCTCTACCCTGATCTTCCAGCTAAACTCCTGCCAGAAGGGGATTAGTCGTTTTAGTGGCCCATTTAAAGACCAGATCCCAATTAATCTCTCTGAGACCGGCACCTCCTTCCTCTCTCCACTTACTCCTGACCCTTTCCAGATAGTCCTTTTTTAGTTCTGCCAAAGCTCTATATATGGTGGAGATAAGGCCCAGGGTTTTCCCTGAGGTCAACATCATAGAGAAAGTCTCCACAAAGGGGGAGGCATCTCTCGAATGGAGGGCCGCTCTACGACAGTGGTGGATGTAATCCCTGATTTGGAGATACCGGAAAAAGTCCTCTCTTCGCAGCCCATAATTAGTCACCAAGGTCTGAAAACCTGTTACCTCGCCACCTGTCATAAATTGTTTAATGTGTTATGGCCCAGTCTCTCCACATTTTAAAGGTGTGGTCTAGTCATGTTGGTGCAAAGTTAACATCCCAGGAGGGCCTGTAAAGAGGCCAGAGGAATACTTTATTTTATACTTCTGCCAGGCTCTGTGTGCCGCCTCAAGGTGTCTCTGCACTCATCCCAGGAGCGGGGGTAAGCCCTAAAGGTCTCAATTTGAATAGCGCAGACTCCCAATGAAGGCCCTACGCCTCTTCCTCCAATTCCTCCATATCTTTCCAGTTAGCAGAGTATGTGGGGTGGCCCATTGAAGAACCCTCTTTATCTGTGTAGCCAGATAGTAATCTTCTAAATCTGGAAGCGATCTGCCCCCATTCGCCCTATTCATCTGAAGTACTCTAGCCCCTATTCTAGGTTTCTTGTTGTTCCAGATAAACTTTAATATTATTCTGTGCCAATCCCGGAATTGGGTTTTAGGGATATAAGTCGGGAGGCATTAAAATAGATATAGATATTTAGGGAGGATATTCAATGTTACTGTCTGCAGCCTGGCATGCATTGGGAGGTTCATGAGTGACTATCTGCTCATATCCTTCCATTTGTTTTTAAAAGTGGGGTGTAGTTGGCTTTTAAACAGTTGAGAAGGCTGTGTCTGGTCAGCCAGACACCCAGGTATGCCATTTTGGGTGTGGACCACTCCAGAGGAGGATTCTCTCACCTCCGAGAGGGATATAATTAAATGTTAGCACTTCCGTTTTAGTTTTATTCAGTGTGTAACCTGAGTGCTTGCCAAATTCTTCCAGAATTGACCACCCCTGGTATTGACCTCTCAGGGTGAGACAAACAAAGTAACACATCATCTGCATAAAAGCGAGATCCTCCGCTGTTGTCCCCCAACTTCTATGCCATGAACCTTCTGGGAGGTGTGAACCCGCCTCAGCCAATGGTTCTATATAAAGAGCAAATAATAGGGGTGATGAGAGGACAGCCCTGTCGAATTACCCCTACCCAAATTAAATCTTCCTAGTAAGTCCTCCGTTTACCCTAATATAAGCTTGTAGGCCAGTGTATATCGTTTTGATGCAGTCTATGAAGGGACGTGGGAAACCCATTCGCTCCAGAACTAAGAACAGAAATGACCATGAGACTTTAGTGAAAGCCTTTTCGGCGTCTAAGCTCATGAGGCAGGCCGGCAAGTGAGTACGCTGCATAACATCAGCTATGATAACAGCTGAGCAGACACTATCTGGGGCCTGTCTACCCATCACAAAGCCCGATTGGTCTGGGTTAATTAGTTCTGGAAGAATAGGGTTCAGTCTGGCTGCTAGGATAGATGTAAAAATCTTATAATCTGAGTTTAAGAGGGAGATTGGGCGATATGATTCACATTTTGCAGGGTCTTTGTTCTCTTCGGTATATAGATCGTGGCATATTGCCATGAAGGGGGACAGGATTCGTCTCCTCCCAAACCTCTGAGAAAACTCCCTCCAGTAGTGGGGTCAACTCCGTGGCAAATGCTTTATAAAATTCGCACCGAATCCATCTGGGCCAGGACACTTCCTCCTTTCAAGTTCTTAATAGTCTTAAAATTTCAAGTTGTGAAATTGGCTTAATTAGTATTTGGGCTTTTTCTTGGGAGAGCATAGTGAGGGCAAGGCCTCCAAGTATTCTACAGTTCCTGTACTGGCCCTTTTCCTGAGGCATATACAGTTTACGATAGTAGGACACAAGGCCTCTGCTATCTGCTCTGGTTCACGTGTTATTTGTCCAGTAGCTGGGGAAACAATTTTAGTTATTCATGCTCTGGCTTTAAATTGTCTAAAGCGGGCTGCTAGTAATTGGTGCCTCTGACCCCTTCATAAAATTTTTGTTTAAGATAATATAAGTTTTTCTCTATCTCCTCCTGTTGGAGCTTTTGAATCTCTGCCTTCAACAGTCTAAGTTCCCCGTCTCTTTGCCCATCCCATTTTAATTTCTGTGAGGTTTCCATTTCTATTAGTTTTTCGTGTAAGTTTTGTTGTTTTAATAAGCGATCCTTTTTCTTTCTGGAGGCTATGGATATTAACTGTCCTCGGATTGTTGTTTTAAGTGTATCCCACACAATCTGTGGGGTTATCCTGTGGAGTTCTCTGCCAAGAACTCTACAATATGTTTTAATTTTTCCACTACCTCCTTATCTTGGAGCAATGGCGTGTTCAGTCTCCAGTGGGTCACCTTCTAGGGTGTAATAGCTACTTCAAGAAAAATTGGGCTATGATCTGATATGGTGGATACTCCCACCCACATCGAAGGGAAGGCAGAAATATTATCCTTAAATGTAAAAAAAGTGTCTAATCGGGAGTATACTTTGAATCTGTGTGAATAACACGTGTATTCTTTTGATTTGGGATATTTTTCCCTCCAGATATCAGTCAATCCCATCTGGTTCAGAGCTCGAGCCACCAATCTCGATTTTTGGTGATCCGGGCCCTGAATGCCTGAGGTAGTGTCCATCTTTCTGTCCCAAATTAAGTTCCAGTCCCCGCCCATAATGAGGAGGCCCCTAGATCTTTCCATAATCAGCTGGGCAGGAGGTATAAAATTGCGGGAGCCGGGGGCATAAGCATTAACTAAGGTAACTGGGGTGTCCTAGACCCTCCCTAGCAGCATAAGATATCTGGCCCCATTGTCACCACAGTGTCCTCTAGCTCGAATGGGAAGGGCGCAGACAGCAGTATGGCTACCCCTCTCTTACGACCTGTCTCCAGAGGCAGAAAACAGCCTTGGTGGGACTTATTTTCAACTTTAAGACCTCCGCCGGAGAGGTGAGTCCGCTTGAAAAGTTCACCTCACACCCTGTTTAGCAATGTATTTCTGTATTTGCTTTCTTTTCACCGGATTAGAGCAACCATTAATATTATAGGACAGAATCTTTATGTTGTGTCGTGCCATTGATATATCACACATCGGTTTTGTCCAGTAACATGAGGAATAGTTAAAAGCCTGATCTTGCCTGAAACTAATAACAGCTTAATAACCCAAAAGTACCCAAATGTCTGAACTATCAACACGAGTTCATAACTATTGAACATAACAACGTGTGCCTGATCAGAGATCAGGAGTTTGGGCTCAGGACTAACCTCCATCGGGGGCCTGGACCAGAAAAGGTTAGGGGTTGGCGCGCACTCTTGTGCCCTGTCCACCTTGTTAAAACAGAATGAGGATTGGCTTCCTAGGGAAGGCTGAGGATGGCGTACCAGCCTTAAGGCAGGTGGGCGTGCACCATCTAGAAGGGAGCTCCACTTTAGTGGAGGATCTGTCTTCTCTCCCATGGGGGGATCCCCAATTTGGGTTGCCTTGTAGTCAGGAAGAAGCATGCATAAGCCAGAACCCCCCCCAAGTTCGTACTTTAATACACTTACTTCACCCAAAATAGGTCCACCAAGTAGACCAAACCAAACAGCCTGTGAAAGAAAAAAGAAAAACAAATGCTATTCTCCACTTAGCCATATTGGTTTCTAAACTATAATTTTAACATTTCAGCATGACTAATTAAACATTTAAGCAGGTTTCAACTTGCAGTCCACTCCTCGTCAGTTCAGACTCGCCGTATCAGCGTCACTTCCTCTCGCCTGGTAAGAAACAGTTCTGGTAATCCATCGTGAAGTTTCTGGTTATTCCCCTGTGTCCAGAGATTAATTGTCCAAAAGGGTTCTGCACAAGTTATCCGTAAGGTATTTCCTCCGCTAAAGTCGAGGTCTCGTCCGGCAGAGTTTTCCCTCAAGAAGTCCTGCGTAGGTTGGCTAGGGAATGTCTTCAAATTACCAGACGGCTAGGCACAGAACGTTCCTCCAGAATGCCAGAAAAACAAACGGTCATCTGTCCGATCGACGAACAGGAGTGACAAGTGCAAGTCAGAGTGGGAAGACAAGCTCCAGGATGTCCGGTGAGACATCAGGGAAGGTAACCCTTTCCCTTACCGACTTTGTTCAGGTTGTGCCTCGGGGCTCAGTACTCTCCGGGGATTCCAGTTCCTCTTCTTCCGTTTGAAGATGCACAGCGTTCTTGTTTATATTCGCCGAGTCCCAGAGCTGGGTTACCAGGGTGGAGATGTCGGCTCGAAGATTCAATTTCTGAGCTCCCTGAGTCACCCTCCGACGTGGAGGACCCCTTTGAGCCACCGACCAGGCCGACAAGATGAGATCCTTCTCCAGTCTTTCCTTTAGGAGAGGGGGGACCGATAAACCAAGGGTCTCCAGAAAGGGTGCAGCCGACAACAGATCAGGGTAGACTTTTGGACCTTTGAGACTATTTTCAGCTTAGCAGGATACAAAATTTGTGCTTTTACGTTTCGAGCACGTAGCTGTTTCATAATTGGCCAAAGTGTTTTCCTAGCCTCCTGGACCATGCTCGTGTAATCGTTATCTATGAATATACGGTGATCTTTATACATTAGAGAACCATGTTTCCAGGCCTGCCTCAAAAGTTCTTCCTTCACTTGGTAGTTAGTTTGGCTACGATGGATCTGGGCCTGGCATCTGGATTCTTTGGGCGGGGTATTAAAGATCTATGCGCCCGGTCCATTGCAAGATCTAGGTCATGAGACAGAGGGAGGGTTTGTTTCAACATGTCTTGCAAAAACAGGATTGTATTCTGATATGTACTTTCCGACCCCTCTGGGATCCCGTATAGTCTTATGTTATGCCTCCTGTTTCTGCTTTCGAGATCATCAAGCTTCCGAGTCAACTCGCGGTCTCTGGCAAGCAGGTAAAGCATTAGTCTGTCTTGTCGGTCCGATTGTTCCACAAGTTGATTAGCACAGAGTTCAAGTTGCTCTGTTTTATGGTCCACCTTGGCCAAATCCGATTTAAATTCGTTCAGTGTTTTGTCGATTTTAGCCACTGTGCATGCAGTTTGCATTATTGTCTCTCTCAGGGTGGTTGGAATCTCCTTCAGCGAGGTCCCCGGTCCCGGTAGGCCCTCCGTCGTCTCCCTTTCTTGCATTTCCAATCGGCCCTCCTCTTGCATCATATCTCTCAATTTTTGCATTGGAGTCGATGGTAATTTCCCTGCTTTGCTTCTTTTGTCCTTTGCCGGTGAAGCCATGTCTTTAAACGGGTGATTTAAGTCGATTATGTTCAGGGGGGAGACGGAGTCGCAAGACTACGCTGCCATTAGCTCTCTAACGTCACCAGAAGTCGAGACAGGCATCCTTGAGATTTATGGATGCTAAATAATCCAGACTAGACAACCTGAATGACTGAACATAAAGATTCCGACTTGAAAGTTGTGTGATGCACAAACTTGGTTAAGTGCTTCAGGTCCAGAAGTGGTTGGAACCCCCCCCCCCCCGGCAGACTTCTTGTGGACCACAAAAATCCCAAACCCTCCTCTCTGGGGGGCACTGGAACAATTGTCCCGATCTCTCTCAAGTGATCCAAGGTCTGAATGACTGTTGCCTTTTCAAAGGGTTTTGAGGCACAGGGGATTGTGTGAAATGGCCTCTTGTGGGTACTGTTGCGAACACTATGCCATAGCCCAGAGCCAAGATTTGTAGTACCCATGCATCTGATGTTATTTGGGCCCATCACTTTTAAAAGCTCTGTAGTCTTCTACCATTGGAAGGGGCAAAGATGGGCCCACGTACCTCCACTGTGAGTTACTTTCCTCTTCACCCTGCACCTTCATTATGTCTGCAGGTGAAAGATCCTTGGTTACCATTTTCCTTAAAAAAATTGGGATAGGCTCCCCTATTCCTCTGGTTTCTGAAATTTCAAAAGGAATGAAAACCACCTCTAGGTTGTTGCCAAACACCCCCTCATGCTTTGGGTGCCGAGTTTTACTTCTATTGCTGTTTGGACACTGGAAAGTGTCCCTTCTCATTCTGGGTGTCCTTCAGCATGTCATCCAGGCCAGAACCGAATAACAGTGCTCCTTCAAAAGCCAGGTTAAACAGCCATGACTCTGAAGCCTGGTTGGCAGTCAGGTGCCTGAGCCAGACACCCCACGTTGCTGCCACAACATGATAAGCGAAACCGTGCTGACATACGTAAATTTCCACCACTGCATCCCCCAGAAAGGCAGAGGCCATGGACACAAGCTGCAAAATGTTTGCCCCTTCAGAGTCTGGAGGAACTAAACTACCCAAGCTGTGACCCATGTGTTCAAGGCACTGGATATAATAAAGGGTGCACACCAGGTGTGAATATTTACTACATTCGAGGCAAAAGCCCTTCTGTGCAAGGTGTCCACCCACTTAACTGTGGGTGTTGGTTAGGGCCAGTGAACCTTCAACAGGTATGATTGTACACTTAACAGAATTACACACAGCCTATTCTGCCAAAGGGGGGATTGCTCCCACTTTTGGGAGCTCTCCTTCAGGAACAGATAACATCTCACTCTCAGCCTAGGGAGCTGCTTGCACGTATCTGTCCCAGCCCATTCCTGCTCAATAAGCGGGGAGTGCAGTGTTTGAGCTTCCAAATATGGCGGACGAGATTTCAATCACCAAATCTCGTCCTCCGAACTGCTGACAAAGCAAAAGACTGCAAGCACGAACCCCTATATTTATCAAAGCTGGTAAGTGAAAAACACTATGCCATAAGCAGTGTCTCGAGCGGCAAACATTACAAAAGTAAAGTACCACCAAGCACAAACACACTCAGAAAAAAACAATGGTAGGAGTCATACCTAAGAGTATGATGATCCGACACATCTATCCACCCGAAGAAACCATCCAACCTGAAGACATACTGAGACACAATCACAACTACCTGTGAAGTACATAAGCATGTACCCACCCTGTGTGATAATAAAACGCACATACCCCTACCATGACTCTTTCCCCCATAGCAACAATATATATATTTTTTTCCCACGGGGCAAACCTATGCATCTCAGCCTCCCCACCCACCAATAAACACATGTCACTGCCTCCCACTGCAAAGCGGCCCCCAGTGATCGCGTCACACCTCGTCGCCTGAAATCCAGACTACAATAGATATATATATTTTTTTAATGGGGCTTTGCCTCCATGCTTCTCCATCTCCCACCCCGAACCAATAAACTGCACGTCCTCAATGCAGACTGCGCTCCACCTCAAATGCAGACCATGACACACTAGTGATGCAGCGTCACAACTAAAATCTTGTCTGCCATATTTAGAGGCTCAAACACTGCACCTGAGCCCTCAATAATCTGGCCGCAGTCAACAAAGTTATGGAAAACACTTTGGTGCCAGGGAAGAGGCTGACAGGATGGGATTCACGTCCAGAGACTCCCTGGCTTGCATCTCCTTCAGCTGCAATGTCCGACAAGCTTCCGTCATCAGATAGGATAGACACTTTGTATCAAACAGAGGGAGGATCGGAATACTTTTCTTGGGCTCTGTCCACTCCCCCTCCTCCTCTTCAGAGGGATCCTCTCCCTCCTCTGATAGCATTAAAGGGTCAGGGTTTTTCCTGTGTTCTCCTGAATCCTCATCTTGACCTTCCATACTGTCAAGGTAGGGGACTGACTGCAAACCTGGGTGAGCAGTCTCACTCTGCTTGGATGCACATGGACGTGCCTGTAAGGACCTTCTTGACCTGAGGGGCCCACACCTTGGGTTCAGGTGTGTGGTTGGGGATGTCCTGCAGAACATCAGAATTCAGCAGCTCATTTAAGGGCAGCAAAAAGGATTTGCACAACTCAGCCTTGCCACTACCAGTTGATACCCAGGTGCACCTCAGGGATTTGGCAAAAGGGGACCAAATTAGATAAGTTACATTATGTTACACAATTAGGGCAATAAGACCCTAAAGGGGAGGGTTTCATCATCCTGTTGCAGGTCTTACATCTTTTAAACTCAGCAGGTCCCTGATAAGCCATGGTGACAAGAACAAGAAAAAATTCTAGTATAAAGCCACTATCTCTCATGCAGCCATTGTCCTAACTCCACCCGACTAAGCTGAGTCATGGAAGGCAGTGGTAGTCAAAAAGAAGCTTCTAACTTATTCTCACTGCCTGCACAATAAAAGAGCCTCCCAGCTGATGGTTGTCAGCCCAATGCTGTTTTGCTGCCTGGACAAACTGTGCAGTCTGACATTGTCCCCTCTTGCTGGCCACAGATACAAACTGCACGCTCCATTGATAAGACAGCAGTGCTCTACTTCAGTGCTCATGCTAGGAGAACTAGGAGTCCCGTGCACAGGCGCGTGTCAGTGAGATAATGTCACACCGATATGCGTGATGTCACCACATCGGCCGGGAATGTGCCTGGCTAATGCAACAGCACCCATGCCAGAAAAATGGTGCGAGAAGGAACTTAGAGGATGCACCGGTAGTTAGTAAGGCATGAATCTATGCTAGTAGAATGCCAGCAATGGAGAATGGGCCTGCACGGCGCAGTCAAGCCAACTGATGCACTGAAGAGTGCGACTGCTCTGTCTAAAGGAAGGGAGAGTAAAGGGCCAGACTTTTCTTCAGCACATGAAAACAAAAGCAACAAAGCCCTGCAAAAGTTAAACAAACGTAGGGAAAAACTGGGCAAACCACCAATAACGCCCAGCTATATTTCTGCTCAGCTGGGGAAATTAAACAAAAACTACCTAATATCAGACCCAGGGGGATGGGAAAGGACGGGACCACCACTAGAAGAGTGCTAGGGGGTAGAACAAGTAGGACAGACAGATTAGAAAAGGCTTCCCCCACTAGCTGGCTACCTGCACCCCCCCCCCCAAAAAAAAAAAGAAAACCAATAAAACTTCCCTTACCAGAGACACCGGGCTTGGAGGCTTTCTAAAACACACCCTAAGGAAAGAGCAGTGGCACGTGGACCCCAGTTCATGCACAGAAGGCAATGAATATGGGAAAAAATTACAGGTTAGTCAATTTGAAAGCCGCAGCTTAACAGGCACGATTTCTAAATCTGAGGGAGCTTCCTGTCACCAGGCAGCCCCAACCTGCTTCCTAGTTGCACAGTCCTATCAGAAAAACTAAAAAACTGTAGACAGATGCTTCTGAGAGACAGCTTTCCCTATGCTGTCCTACCCCCACTGGTGGCACAGCAAAGAATGGAGAGTTCTTGCTCTTGGAATGTTCATGTGCCCAGGGTTCCATGCTGATTGACAACTCTGGGATGTGCCACTATCCCAGTAGGAGTGTTTCATTACCCATATGAATTAACTCCCCACTGACAGTGTGGAGCGATACAGAAACAGCTGTGTTAACTAAAGATAGTACAACTCTGTATTCCTGAGGTTTGTACAAAGCTCTCCTGATGCTACAGTCTTTCATATACTGTATATTACCTTGGTGTGCTTACCAGTATTGGGGGAATGGTGGTGGTAAAGAAATTATTTCACATTTCTTCTTTTCAAAGTAGAAGTCCATAAATATGAAACATGGCACAAATGAAGAGGTATAAGAACTTTTTATTACACACCAAAGAATATACAACGCTTAGCAAACTGTGGTGGTCCTGCAGAGCTGTGAAACATATCCTACATCCCTTCACTACTGCTCCACATTCTTTACACGCAGCACTACGGGCACTGAGGTACAGGGTATCATCCCCAAGTCCGTGATTACTAAATCCACAAAGTCAGGCGGCGTGACGTCATAGACCAGATTTAGCAGGCGCAAGCAGCTGTCGTTCTGCCAGTTGTCCAGCTGAGCAGTTCCCTTTCGGGTCACAATGAGGTCATCAGGGTCACCTGGAACAAGTAAAGCATGTGAGGATAAGAGCAGCATGATATACTCTGAGCAGTGTATTATTTATTAAAATTATTTACACAGGACTGGCCCACTGGGATGTAACATTTCATTTACAGAGGCATGTTGTCGATGGCAGCAGGTGTACATTTACAAAAAACAGACAGAAGAATAGATATGGATCAACCCATAAACAATTTATGAACAGCCCCCCCCCCCCCCCCCCCCCAAAATCATGTTTTAAGGAGAGCTCTGGTCCCCAATTTTCTTACATCCAGCATTTGGTGGGGCAAGCAAGAAACAAAAGGTGACAAAGAAATCAAAGGGAATGTGCACAGAGAAAAAGAAAAGCATAAGAACACGGGTACATCTGCAGCTCCCAACAAACTAGATGTTCACTTCCACCGGGTTAATCATTCATAGGCAAACACATGTGACGGTGCAGCAGCAACAGCCAAAATCGGAAGGGCATTCACTAAATCCACAAGCACAAAGTATGACAGATGACACAAACTGTCTGTTCCGAGGATCCCGCTGGTCTCAGCCCCACTCCAGCCACTGAGACTCCACATGGATGGCATTTAATTCATTCTCGGGATATTTGAATCCTGTGTGCATAAGCAAATCAAGATGACTGTTTTAACCATACTTTGTGCTTTTGTGGATTTTTTCGAGTGCCCTTGCGATTTAGGCTGTTGCTACTGCACAGTCAGATTTGTTGCCCAGGGAGAAAGGTAGCTAAAAACAAAAATAACAACCAAGGAGACAGTACATCTTGTGCCTTTTTCACTTGACTGACACCCCCAACCTTTCATATTTTTCAAGATGGAACAACTGCACTACTTTAGCTAGAGTGCAGCTACAAAATTAAATCTGCTCACAATACTGGTTCATTGTCCCCACTCATAAAATTAAATCTGCTCACTATACTGGTTTGTTGTCCCCACTCAGCAAATTAGATCTGCTCACTATACTGGTTCATTGTACCCACTCATAAAATTAAACCTGCTCACTATACTGGTTCGTTGTCCCCACTCATAAAATTAAATCTGCTCACTATACTGGTTCACTGTCCCCACTTATAAAATTAAATCTGCTCACTATACTGGTTTGCTGTCCCCACTCATAAAATTAAATCTGCTCACTATACTGGTTTGCTGTCCCCACTCGTAAAATTAAATCTGCTCACTATACTGGTTTGTTGTCCCCACTCAAACAATTTCCACATCTTCTTTCCCCACAGGCACAAAACCTTCTTCCCGAGTGCCAGTGAAAAAAGTTTACGTACTTTGTTCTCTGAGCTTCATTCCCAAAGTCTGTAATATTATATCAATCCTACAACCGAGCTCCCAAATACAGCTGACAGGGTAATGGGAGGAGACATGAGGAGAATCTCTGTGGCAAATACATCTAGTTTGGATCCACGAGGTAGACAATGTAATGGACTGTGGCTCCAGCGGTACCTAGGATGTGCAGCACTGATTACGGTGCCCATTAACATGAGTGGATACAAAATATTATACTGTACATATAGTATGCCTTCCTATGTCCACATTCTGATAGTAAGCATTTCCAAAATGTTAGCAAGTCACAAGGTTTTTTCTGCCCTAATGTTTGTAGTTCTACTAGTTCTAGAAAAACTGGACTCAGAGTGTGATCCCTTTTACTGAACCAGCGCAGGCACCTGATGAAGGGATCTGTGTGGCCAGAAAGCTTGTGTACCATAACATCTACGCACAATATCTAGATCAAATACATCTAGGTTACTCACCTACAACCATAGTTCTAGGAGTGGTCTACAGTTCATATCCACACTCTGAAACAGTCTACTTCATTGGATG
Source organism: Neoceratodus forsteri (assembly GCA_016271365.2). Taxonomy (NCBI): domain Eukaryota; kingdom Metazoa; phylum Chordata; order Ceratodontiformes; family Ceratodontidae; genus Neoceratodus; species Neoceratodus forsteri. The sequence continues at coordinate 1,515,537,574 of CM057452.1, read as the reverse complement.
TCTTCAAGCTAAGTTCCTCCCACCACCTGGGCGGTAGGTATATCCTCCGGCTGCACCCCCTGATGTCAGATCAGCATGCTGGAAGCAGGGATCAGTGTGCCACTTGCCAGAAGAAATGGAGTAGGTTGTGTGGATGTGAACTTTATACCACACCTAGAAGTACAGCTGAGAGGGAGTAACCCATATTTCTAAGTGCATGGATACAGTTTACTATCCACACTTCTGGCAGACGCCTAGTAGTTCTCTGGGAGGAGGAGAAGGCAAGGTGTGCACTCCTATTTGGGAAAAACAGACTGGAGAACCAAGGTCCCAAGAGCAGCATCCTGATGTGAAATAATGTCAATGCTGTAATGGGAAATGGTGTGTGCTTTCCTCCAGGTAGCAGCCCTACAAACTTTCTTTATGGGGATGTCTCTGGAGGCAGCCATTGAGGCAGAGGTATGTCTGGTGGCATGAGGCCCAAGTCCCTTGGGAGGCTCCCTACTAACCAACCTAAAGCAGAGGTCAAAGCAGGATGTAATCCACCTGCCAACTATCCGCTTTTCTGCTGGTCTGTCAGGTGCGGCTTCAGTATATGTTACAAACAGCTGGTGAGCCTTGTGACGCAGACAGCCAGCTCTGAGTGCTGTATCAAATTTTTTATTACATATAAAATATGTGATGGGAAGGTCAGTTTGAGGAAACTACTGTCTTACTGGAACTGACAAATCAAGACCCCGCAGGGATAAGTTCAAAGGGCAGGACATAGCTAAACTGCAGATATAGGGCGTGCAATTACCTTGTCAATTTGCTTTCATCCCAGGAAATAAGATTAGCCATTCATAATTCCCTCAGGGAAAATCCTTTGACTTGCAATAGTTGTCAGGAAGAACTTGAGAGGGAGGGGTGTCAGAGAGAAGCCAGAATGGACATTGAAGAGAGGTTGATGTCTGGGCCGGGGAAGGCCCAGACAAATTTGAAAGGTCCAATATACATTCCCGGGGAACCCTTGAATTACATCAGAGAGACCTTTGAGGTGTAGATTCCAAGGTCCTGACGAAATTAAAAAGGCAAATACACTTTTGCTTTGAATACAGTGACTTAGATCAAAGAAACTTTTGAGAAGTATTTGTAGCAGAGCACAAACCGGTTTGGTCTGGTTAACCTGAGGGAGGAAAGGCAGTGAGGTCACCTATTATGTTTTTTTTAAATATTTTATTTGGACATCCTGTGAGATAAAATATAGATGCTGTTACACCAAGGCGGAGTTATGTGACCTAAGAGAAGGCTGGCTCAGAAATACAGGTTACTCACCTGTAACAGGAGTTCTAGGAATGGTATATGTTGTTCATCCACACTTATTGGCAGGTCCCTTGCCGCTTTAAATCTTGCCGGAAGGTCTTCAAGCTGGCTTCTCCCACCCACCCGGGTGGTAAAACTCTCGGCTCCACCCCATGACGCCAGATCTAGCCGGCTGGAAGCCAGGTTGTGCGTCGAAGCCGGGAGGCTAGGAAACAGGGATGAACAACATATACCATTCCTAGAACTCCTGTTAAGCAGGTGAGTAACCTGTATTTCTAGGACATGGATATGTTGTTCATCCACTTATTGGCAGACTCCTAGCAGTTCTCCGGAGGAGGGAGGCAAGGCACACCCCTACTTGGGTAGAAAGACTGGAGAACCGAGGACCCGACCAGCACTCCCCGGCGCACCCAAGGTCGATGTGGGAAGGGGAACGGTAAAGCCTGCTTCCGGCAGAAGCCCCAAGGGATATCCTGGACCGGAGTATCCTCGGAAGCAGCCACCGATGCAGCGGAAGGAAGGGTAAAAAGGAGCGCGTATCCCTCTGGAAGGCTCCATGCCCGCCCGCCTATAGTGGAGACCTATGCAGGGGTGACCCACACGCTCGTCGTCCACTGGCTGCAAATCTGCCAGATGCGGCTTCAGCGAAGATGATAAACAGCTGGCGAACCTCTCCCAAACTTTAGCTTTACGCTCCCTAGGAAGGTGAGCGTTAAACAGGTTCCTATGGAACCTGTACTCGGCCGAGGTGTGAATGGGATAAACCCGGCAGAGGCACACCTGAGGGAAGACTCTGCCACCGCCGGAAGGACTTCGGTGGGGGGCGCAGGACAACCTAGTCCCTGTGGAAGACCGGATAGGGAGATTAAAGGAGCGCCTGGAACTCTCCCCACCTTCTGGATGGCGAAGTAGCCCCAAGAAGGTGTTCTTCCACAACAGGTGGGGGAAACTCGCACCTGTGCAAAAGGTTCGGATGGCTTGCTCATGAGCCAAGCCCATACCAGCAAGGATCCCATAGAAATGGGGATACTCTCCCCAAAAGGGGAGGCGTGATCGAGACCTAGAAGTGCCAGATCACCTTCTCCGCACCACCAACTGCCTCCCGGCCCACGCCCGGAAGACAGGGGTGACCCGGAGAAGCACCTAGAGGTCGCCGGCCAAGCCCTGGTTTAAGGATGGACCGCAGATGGTCCGAATGCTCGCCCAGGGACGGGAAGGGCACGGCCCTATCCCATCAACAAAAGGGAGAACTTCTCCCAGAGGACAAGCATCTTGGCCGACTTCTTAGCAGGACACCTCGAAGGTCGAGGACCTTGCTGAAAGACCCTAGGCCTAGCCCCTAGCCGCACAGGGGTCGGCCTACAGGTGCAGGAATTGAAGGTCCAGATGGATAACCCTCCCCTGAAAAGGAAAGACAGGACCGGGCGGACTAGAGACCACCTCGGGAGCCTGGGGCTGAGACTGAGGAGAGCTGGATACCAGAACTGGCAATCCAGTCTGGGGCTACCAGCATCACCTGCGCCAAGTCCCTCCTCGCCTTGCCCGTAGGGCAAGGGAAATGGGGGAGAGGCACGGAGGGGCCCAGGGTCCGTGGCCCCGATGGCATCCCCTGCAGCAGGCCTTGCTGAGGGGTGGGCAAAAAGCAGTCTTGGTCTCGTATTCTCCCCGGAGGGAAGAGGGAGAAGATCCTGTGCTACCTCCGGCAGGGGAGACCACTCATGAGGCACAGCCTATGCCCGGCTTAGGGCAGCAGCCAGGAAACTGGGGCTCCTGCCATCAAATGGCTGGGAACCTCGACTGCGCAAAAATCCAATGCGGAGAACCTCCTTGCACCAAGACAAGGGGATCGACCGAACCTGGCGGGGTAGGTAGCACCTGGTCGTGGTGTTGTCCTACTTGGACTTGGACCACTAGACCCCGTACAAGCGGAGCGAGCGGTGCAAGCTAAGCGGACCGCCTGTGCTCCAGCGAGCAGGAAGGACATCGGGACTTCCGAGAGGACCAGAGGCGAAGCACTCTGTATTCCCCTAGACGGGCACCCCACCCATCCGAGAAGCATCGGTCGGAGAAGACCGCCGACTCAAGGCGAACGAACAGGATGTTCTCCAGCCGAAGTTGGAATGGTCTAAAGGGAGCGTTCTCTTAACTCCTGGGCTGTAGTCACGAACTGGTCCAAGGATGCAGCGCTGTGACCTCTGGCTGGCCCCTCCCACTAGGGGAAGGCCGCCTGAGGCCCAGGAGGTGCAGGAGGTCCTGGCAGGACAGAATTACCCGGCCAACCCGACTGGGTAAGGGAGGAAGAACCTCAGCCCTGTCCGCCCGGAGCCGAGCTCGGACTCAAGAGTCGAGCTTAGTCCCGAAGAAGCTTCACCGCTAAGGCACGAGTTCCCACTTGGCTCCTGAAACGGGAGACCAGTCTGCCTTCCGGGTGGGGTTACATCCGGACCCTTCAGTGCCGCAGAGACTGCTGAGCAAAGGAAGAGCCTGGCTAGGAACTCGTAAGGAGATCCCCCGCTAAGAAGGGGTGGAGCCTCCCAAGAAACGGACGGAACGAGGAGTAGGTACATCCTGGAGACCCAGGAAACCGCCACACGCCACGTTCTGAGGATGGAATATCTGAAGTAGAGAGACCATCCAGGCGTGCGGGAGAATGGGCGCGAGCCCCCATCCGTTTGAGGCCAGGAATACCTGGACACGAACCCAGGGTTGAAGGGGGTGGGGGTCCGCAGCCTTCCTGATCACCTCTAACTAGAGGGCCAGGCATGTCGGAACGACCGACACAGAGGCAGTGGACCCAAGATCCCCATGGGGCAATGGCTCAAAAGGGGAAACCGCTCGCAACCTGCGACAGACTCTACCCTTAAATACCTCCAGAATGAGGTGCGGAGCCGTCCCCCCATGGGGAAACCCGGACTGGGACGACAGGGCCGGGGCAGTGCCCCTTGGCCCGTCACTGAGCAGGCTTGGAGAGGGAAGGAGCCAAGGGGCTCTCGGTTTCCTGCCTCCCTGCTTCCTTTTGGAGGAAGATGCTGGACTGGCAACAGGCCGCCCAGCGCATGCCTGCTGGCCCTTATGCTGGGCCGGTTGAGCCGCAGGGCTCAGGGGGCAAAGGGGCTTACGCAAAGGCTGACGGCTGCCCTTGACCCTCCAGGCGAGAGTGACCGAGTCTGGAGTGGCATCGGACTTCTCGGGCCCTTGGATATGACCCTCCACTCCAGGGCTGAAAAGGTCAGTCCCCAAGAAGGGGATGTCCGCCAACTCGTGCTGGGTTTCCAAGGAAAAGGAGGATAACCTCAGCCGCGCCCTGCAGTGCATGGCCACTGCGGCTGCCACCAATCTGGCACAGGAGTCACCCAGATCCAGAGCCGTCTGGAGCTGTTGTATTGCCACCGCCCTACCCTGGTCCCGTACCCGCCGGACCGTGGTCCGCAGATCGGCCGGGAGATGAGGCAGAACCTCGTCCAGGGTGCCCAGAAGGGCGTGGGAACAGTGTGCCATAAGAGCCGCCGAGCTGGCCTGACGGAGGCCTAGGGAGGACGCAGTGTAAACCTTGCGCGCGACGTAGTCCATCCTTTTGGACTCTTTGTCAGGGGCTCTATCCACATCCCCAGCGTTTCCAAGACATTGGAAAACATCATCGGTGACTACCCCTTCAGCCGAGGGGTGCTCCGAGAAACCGGGCAGAGAACCGACAGGGACAGGGTACCACCGAGCCACCCTGGCCGAAGGCGCAGGGCAGGAAGAAGGCCGCCGCCATAGCTCCAGGGCTGGGCCCACAATAGCCTCAGCCATCGGGAAGGCCTCAGAGGGAGAACCCCCTCGGTCCAGAATCTCCACACGGGGGTAAGGTGGCCCGATTGGAGACGGGCTCGAGCTGCATCCCAGTGAATTCTGAAATGAGCTGAAGCAGACCCCTCAAGGACGATGGGCTGTCATCTATGGAATGTTCCTGGGAAGACCCCGGGTCCTCCCTGCTAGGAAACAGCAGAGCCGGCTTCAGGCTCCGAAGGGTCTGCAAAAAGCTGCCGCAGGCCCGAGGCACTCTTCGTCCACCGGAGGTGGGCAGGAGTGAGGGGACCGAGTGACCTGAAGAACAAGTCATGGCCTGGCCTAAACCCCGCCAAAGGCGGAGGGGCAGCGAGGGTCGGACGAGCAACCGGCCCTGGAGAGGGCTCCTCGACTAACTCGAACGGCTGCCGACCGAGCGGCGGCTGCTTGCTATCCGGAGAATGAATCGGGGTCGATTGATCCCCGGAAAACAACTGCTGTCGCCACATAAGTTCCTCGTCACACCGACGCCAATGGCGTCGAAACCGCTCCTCATCTGAGGAGGGGGACGAGGAAGAACGGCAAAGCCACTTAACTCGGTGCCCCGACCGAGAACGCCAAGATCGGCTTGAGTGGCTAGACCGAGAGGTTGACCGAGACCCAAATCCTTGGGGGGACAGCGGGCGTGCCTGGGAAGGAGCGGGACGCACCCACTCCTCCCTCGGCTCAGAAGAAAGGACCGAGGGCTGTCGACCCGAAGGAACGGACAGAACCTCAGCCTCCGCCGGAGGCGGAGGGATGGCGGCACCAGAAGACCACCCAAAAGACGGGTCGAGAGACTCGACAACGTTGACGGGGGACCTGGCCGGCTGACCTGACGGGGACACCGTGAGGCCAGTGGCCGAGGCCGCATCCTCGACTGAAGTCGAGCGTCGGCCGATGAGGGAGGGGAAGAGTTCCCGCTCCTGCCGACGAAGAGACCCCGCCTGTGACCCTTTAGCCTTAGGCCGAGCAGCAGGGCTCCAGGGTCCCTCTCCCTTGGAGGAGAGGGAATGACGAAGCCCCTTGAACGAAGCTGCATAAGTTGAACCCAAGGAGAGCAGGATAAGCGCCGCAACTGAGGGAGAAGGGGGGGAACCGCCCCCTTCCCGGCAGGATCAAACTGCTGAGAAACAGTCGAAGCGGACACCCGCCGGTCCGAGGGAATCTCTGGAGCGGAAAAAACTACTGGATGTCCGAGCCCCGAACGGGCCGCGCGGTCCTCCAGAGAGCTGACCGAAAGGGCAGAACAGAAATTGCAAGCCTGAGGATCGTGATCTAAGTCCAGGCAATAAACGCATGTGGAATGCGAGTCTCTCCTGGAGGAACTAACCATGCGCCTCTTGGGGCCGGAAAAGGACTGAGCCATCGCCGTAGCGAAAAAGAAAAGATCGAAGTTTCAGAAAAGACACTTCCAATGATTTCGAAGACCGAAATTTTCAGGAACCAGTCGAAAACGCAGAGTGCTAAGGAGGGAACCTGAGCTTCCAAGTGGTAAGGAAGATCTGGCGTCATGGGGCAGAGCCGAGAGTTTTACCACCTGGGTGGGTGGGAGGAGCCAGCTTGAAGACCTTCCGGCAAGATTTAAAGCGGCAAGGGACCTGCCAATAAGTGTGGATGAACAACATATCCATGTCCCTAGAACTGTGTTTTAATTGCTGAGAGTACCTTGACAGAGACACACAAGACAATATTGCTGACTGAGAGAAGAGAGACCATCAAAGCCAGGGTTTTATTTAACTCTAAAAATTGATTAGCGTTTTGCTCGTAAAAGTTCTAAAATATTGTAAAAATGCATAGCACTCGCCTCACTGTGTTTAACAAACATAACACTGCTAGAAAACCTATATAAATGCTTTCTGTACAGTTAGTATTGTCCCAAGAAAAAAAACTGCTAATCAATTATTTAAAACCCTGAAAGCACTGAAAGTAAGCATATACAGTATTAGACCAGTCTGAATGTATGTACTGTAGAAACTTGCACTTTAAACCTATTTGTTTTAAGGCTGTATGTGTTGGGATATATTTGTTCTGTAATTATTGTTCTGTTTTGCTATTTTAAAGTAAAGATATATTTTACAACGGAAACTGCCTGGAGTGCCTTGATATTTCTTTTTATTTAAGTGGAACTTTTAAAAGGTTACAGTTAACACTGTGTATGGGCTTACTGATATACCAAACTGGGAAACAGATAACGAGTTCTCTAAAGTCTTGCATTGAGTTCTAAGGGTTCATTTGAAAGACCTGTTGGGTGCCTGTAGGCAAAGATATCTGGCTCCCCGAAGACAGAATTATCTGAGCCTGATAATTGGGTACGCTAACAAGAGGTTATCAGTTTGAATCCCTCCGGAACTTGAGACTAAAGTGACTTGAACTCACAAAACAGACAAGAGGGTTACCTTGTTCTGTTCACTGTCCACAAATCATACGCTCAGAGGCTGGCACTTTGGGAGTAGAGGGCTGACCGAGTTTGTGACAGATTGGTTGGCAGCAGTGGCATAAAAAGTTTGGTGGTATAAGCTTCATTGTTCAGTGTGTCAGCTTGAGACCGTTTAGCTCACTTGAAGAAAAAAAAAAAGAAAGGCAGTGTTTTATTTCAAAAGGAAACAGAACTATATACCTTGACTTACAGTTAAGTTCCCACCCATTTCATTTTGTTTTTCTCTGAAGTGCCAGTCAGAATAGTATTAGTAGTGAGGGAAGAAGAAAATGGCTTCCGACTACAGCAGGCACACTGTAGATTTCTTAAAGCAGTCGTGAGGGGACAGGGGAGTCCCGTTTGGGGTGAAAGCCAGTAAGCAGAACCTCATAGAGGCCCTGATGGTAGCAGATACCCAGAGCAGCGAGTCACAGACCGTGACTGAAAGGGACCAAGCCTCAAGTCTGGAAGGGCTAGCGGCCAGTGAGGAGTCCCAAGCCGATGAGGCGGACAGCAGGGCCACTGTCAGTGAAGGGCCACAGCAGCAGGGACGAGTCACCAGTAACCTGAATCTGGAAGCTCTGAGGTTGCAACTTGAGTTGCACAGGATGGAGCTGGAGTCCCAGGAGAGGAAAGAAAGGGAACAGCGAAGGCAGGCCGTGAGAAGCGTGAGCGCCAGCAAGCTGCAGAGGAGAAGAGAGAGCGAAAACGCAGAGAGGCAGAGGAGAGAGGAGCACCAGTGGCAACACGAACTGGAGAAGCTACGACTCCAACCAGTGGCACCAGGGCAGGAAAGTGGCTTGGGTTTAACTGGGACTGCAGGACTGGGTTACAAATTGAACTCCAAATTAATAGCCGAGTTTAAGGAAGGGGAGGACATGGACGCCTTTTTAAATTCTTTTGAAAAAGTTTGTATTCAGGCTAAAATTCCTAGAGATTCCTGGAGCTTCCAGCTATCCCCGCTACTTACCGGAAAAGCTCGGGATGCATTGGGTCAAATGAACAATGAAGACAGTGACGATTACAGCAAGTTAAAAGCTGCACTGTTTAAAAAGTTGAATTAACTGCTGAATAATACAGAGCTAAATTCCGCAAGCTCAAGAGAAGCCCTGATATGAGCTATGAGGAGCTAGCCACGAAACAGTTTTTAAAACGTTGGTGGGAAGGAATTGAGGCAAACACTGTTGATAAAATTGAAAATGTGATTTTATTAGAAGAGTTTTATTGGGCATGCCCAGCCGAGTTAAAAACCTGGCTAGAGGACAGAAATCCAAAAACAGTGCAAGAGGCTGCTGAACTCTCGGACCGCTATGCCAAGAGCAGACTTGCTCTGAGAGCGAATGGGGTGAGTGTGGCAGTGCAGAAAGAGAAAAGTGCGCCTTCAGGGCAGCTAAAACCCTCACTGCCTCCACCGAAACCAGTTAGCCCCAAGTTTCAAAAAAAAAAAAAAAAAGATTTCTCTGAAGTAAGAAATGTTTGTTGGTTATGTAAAGAAACTGGGCACACTGCCAGACAGTGTCCAAGAAGGGCAAGCAATAATAGACAAAGTAGTACCAGAAAGGAAGTGGATTGTTTGTGTGCCCCTGGAAGCATGCCGGTGAACATGAGAGAACACATGCACCCAGTCATGGTAAATGGCGTACAGACGCAGGGGTTAAGGGACACAGGGGCATCCCTGACATTGGTAAAGGGGGATCTGGTACAGCCTGGTCAGCTTATACCCAATAAATACGAAACTGTACAAGGGTTTACTGGTGAAAAGAAAATATTGCCACTCGCTAGTGTTCTCCTTGACTGGGGTGAAACAGGGGGAACTGTGCAACAGGTGGCTGCAGCCAACACATTAGCAGTGGATGTGATCCTGGGTAACAATCTACAGCAGGGGGCAGTATGTGCAGTTACCCGTAGCCAAGCGGCCAGGGAAAACTGTAGTTCCCTGAGCCCCCCAGAAGCCACTGGGGAAGATACTGAGAGGCTGGGTCCCCAGCCTGTGTCTCCAGAGGGGGAGTCTGATAAAAAGAGGGTAGAAATTTCCCCAGTACCAAGTAACCACATAGCTACAGAGGGTTACTCCGAAGAGGTAGGAGTGACCTCTCGTTAGAGGGTTGGGATTGACAGTTATCAAGAGGGCCCTGATGCTAGTGCTAGGGACCCTAGTTTAGCGACTGAAGGGGACCTGTCCCATGCCTTGGGAAGGTGTGAGGGGTGCGCAACTGCTCAGAGGAGTGACCCTAGTTTAGAGAATCTGAGGGCTTGGGCAGACTCGGACAGTGCACAGGGAGGTGACGGCAGACATAAGGTTTATTGGGAAGATGGACTTATGTATACCCAGGCAGTATAGACTGGGGGAGGGATGCTAGGCAGGCAGTTTGTCATTCCCCGGGGATATCGTGAGCAGTTGCTCAAGGCTGCCCATGATATTCCCTTGTCTGGTCATCTGGGAATCATGCGCACAACGCAGCGGTTGGCCCAGAATTTCTACTGGCCTAACTTCACCCAGCAGGTGAAGGAGTATTGCAGGTCTTGTCACCGTGCCAAGAAATAGGGAAGGTGGGCAAGAAACCCAAGCCGCCCTGGATTCCATTGCCCATAGTGGAGGAGCAATTCCAGAGGGTGGGAATGGATATTGTGGGGCCTTTAAATACCCCCAGCTCCTCGGGGAAAAGGTTCATCCAGACTGTGGTGGATTATGCCACCCGGTATTCCGAGGCAGCCGCCCTATCCTCACTGAGGACAGACAAAGTGGCAGCTGCCTTTCTTGGGATTTTCTCCCGTGTTGGGTTTCCGCAAGAGGTAATCACTGATCGAGGGGGTTCCTTCATGTCGGACCTAATGAAATATCCATGGAAGAAGTGTGGGGTGGTGCAGAGATGCACGACACCATATCACCCACAAGCCAATGGACTTCTGGAACGATTCAATGGTACCCTAAAGTCAATGCTCTGGGTCTTTTCTGAACAGCATGGGAGGGACTGGGAGAAATACCTTCCCCACCTGTTGTTTGCATACAGGGAGGTGCCCCAAAAGTCAACAGGAGTTTCCCTCTTTGAGCTCTTGTATGGACACAGGGTACACGGGCCCCTAGACTTGATCCGGGAGGACTGGGAAGGCAAGCACGCCACCCAGGGAACTCCCATTGTGGATTACGTCCTACGGTTTAGGGAAAGGCTGAAGGAGCTTATGGGGACAGCCCAGAGCAACCTGGCAGCTGCCCAACAGAAACAAAAAGTATGGTACGACCACAGAGCCAGAGCTCGCTCATACATGGTGGGTGAGGAAGTCATGGTTCTTATTCTGGTCCAGAAAGGCAAGCTGAGTGGGCAGGACCGTACAAAGTGGTTAGAAAGGTAAATGACGTAAACTACATTGTGGAGTTACCTGACCGTAGACAGACAAAAAGGATGTACCATGTCAACATGATGAAGCCATATGCAAACAGGGCTTACATGGTGTTCGCAGTGTGTCGTCATGGGGAGAGGACGGACGAAGGAGACCCCTTCTGGACTTGCTGGAGGAAAGTAAGTTAGAGTCCTCTGTGGAGGCAGTAAATTATCTCCCCAGCTGAACCCGGACCAGAACCAGAAAGTGAGGGAGGTTTTAGCAGACTTTGTCCCCCCTTGTTTAGCGCCAAACCTGGACTAACCCCCTAGCGACACACGATGTGGAGACAGGGACACAGACGCCCATACGGCAGACAGCATATCGGGTGTCAGAGGCTGTCCAAAAGGACATTAGGAGGGAAGTGGAGGAGATGCTGGATTTAGGGGTAATCCAGAGATCACACAGTCCCTGGGCCTGACCCGTAATTCTTGTACCCAAGCCAGATGGCTTGACCCGTTTCTGTGTGGACTATCGTGGACTGAATGCAGTCACGACATCAGACGCCCACCAGATGCCCCGGACGGATGAACTCCTGGACAAATTGGGAGGGGTGACCTACCTCACGACCACTGACCTGACAAAGGGGTACTGGCAGGTAGAGTTGACGGACAGAGCTAGGGAGAGGTCGGCCTTCATCACTCTGATAGGTTATTTGAGTTCAAAGTAATGCCTTTCGGAATGAAGAACGCCCTGGCCACTTTCCAAAAGTTGGTGAACCAGGTGTTAAATGGTGCTGAGGAGTACGCCGTGGCGTACCTGGATGACACTGCCATCTTCAGTACCAGCTGGGAGGAACAACTTTCACACCTTAGGGAAGTGCTGGGCAGAATACAGAGGGCCAGGAACACTGTCAAATCCAAGAAGTGCCAGGTGGCCATGGGAGAAGTGGCATACCTCGGGCATGTGGTAGAACAAGGACAGCTCCGTCCTAGCCAAATAAAGATAGAGGTGATCCAGGGGTGGCCCAGACCAGAAACCCAGAAGCAGGTCAGGAGCTTTCTAGGGACAGCAGGGTACTACAGAAAGTTTGTACCTAATTACAGTGCCCTGGCTGCTTCCCCATCTGACCTGACAAAGAAAAAAATGCCAAGGAAAATCACCTGGGGCCCAGCCTGTGAGGAAGCCTTTACCAAACTGAAGGAGGCACTGTGCAGTGCTCCTGTTTTGACAAGTCCGGACCATAGCAAAACTTTTATAGTTTAAACGGACGCCTCAGACGTGGGTATTGGGGCAGTACTAAGCCAGACATCCAGCGAAGGGAGGGACCACCCCATTGCCTACCCGAGTGAAAAACTGCTTCCCAGGGAGCAAGCGCACACCACTGTGGAAAAGGATGTCTTGCCATAGTGTGGGCCCGAAAGAATTTGGAGCCATACCTGTATGGACAGCCTTTTGTGGTGCAGACTGACCACAACACCCTGGTCTGGCTGACGCAGATAGGGAAAAACAATGGCAGACTGCTCAGATGGAGTCTTGCTTTACAAGGGTATGATCTGAAAATTGTACATAGGGCCAGAGCCAAGAATCAGAACTGAGATGGTTTGTTCCGAGTGTATGAGGAATGAACTGATTTGGGAAGCTCATCCCATGTAGGGGATAGATCCCCCAAATTCAGTCTAGGTGGGGAGGAATTGTCACACTTGGACCACTGATTCTGATCCATGTATCAATTGTTTTTTTTGTATTACATATAATTTATGTAAGGGAAGGGCAGTCAGAAGACCCCCAGTCTTGCTGAACTGACACATCCAAAACCCCCAGGGATAAGTTCAAGAACAGGACATAGCTACATCTGCAGCTATTTAAAATGCAATTTCTTTGTAAAATTTTCTTTGAAGGCAGGAACCAAAGTTCCCACTTTATAATGCCCTCAGGGGAGATCCTTTGACTTGCAATAGTTGTCAGGAAGAACCTGTGTTGGCAGGGGTGTTGCAGGGAGCCCTTGAATTACATCAGAAAGACCTTTGATGTGTAGATAACAAGGAACCAGATTAATTTGGAAGGTCCAATACACATTCCCAGGATGCTTTGGAAGGACATCACAGAAACTGTACATATATATATGTGTGTGTGTGTGTGTGTGTGTGTGTGAGAACAAAAACCAGTTCTGACCAGTTAACCTGAGCAGAGGAACTTGAGTATGTCACTTATTTTTCTGAACTCTTGTTGGGACATCCTGTGCTATAAAATATAACTTTTAATACTCCTAGGCGGAGTTTAATGACCTCAGAGGAAGCCGGCTCAGGACTGCTTTTATCCAACCGAGCAAGCCTTAGAGAGGCGCATTTTATTTTATTTCTGACTGAGAGAAGAAAAAAATAATTACTCACCTTAGTAATGTTGTTTCTTCTAATGGAGTCTTGCTGTATTCTGACATATGCAGTGAGTCCCAACCTTCGAACTGCCCTGGAGATGAAAGAGTTAACTTTCCATGCCAGGCATGGAACGCTGAGCTCCAGCTCGGTTGAGACTCTGTCTGTTGCTGTTTAAACTCAAACCGTCAGATCTTTACGAGCTAAACTCACTAAGGTCCTGTGTGGAAGCTGTAAACCTACACTAGCCAACTGGCTACTAAACATAAAACACATTTTTTTGGTCCCAAAACAAAGACTCAAGTCAGGAAACCCAAAAAATGAAAAACACAACACCAACTCACCCCAAGAAAAAAGGGGGTGAAAACAACAAGGTGGGCACCTGAGTGCCAACACTGCAATGCCCACCCACATCCCAAAAACAGAGGTTCTGAGAGGGGCAGGCAGGGGGGGAAGGTCAGAATACAGCAAGACTCCATTAGAAGAAACAACATTACTAAGGTGAGTAATTTTTTCTTCAAACAACATGAAGTCTTGCTGTATTCTGACAGTATCAGACTACAAAGCAGTACCTCCATGGAGGAGGGACAGAGCCTACTTAGGAAATAGGCTCTGAAGCACAGCTGTGCTAAACCGAGCATCACTCCTAGCCTGGATATCCAGGGAGTAATGCTTGGTAAAAGTGTGAACTGTTTTCCAGGTAGCTGCTTGATATTATCTCTAGAATAGGGATGTCCCTGCAGCAGCCAGGAAGCAGCTACCTCTGGTAGAGTGAGCCCTCAGGCCCGAGGGTGGAACCTACCCAGTTTTCATAACAAAATTGGATACAAGAGACAATCCACCTGGCAATGGATCTTTTAGTGGCAGGTTTCCTTTACCAACCTCACCATAAGTAAGGAACAGCTGGAGGAGTCAAACCTGTAACCCTTAGTGCGCTCTATGTAGTACTAAGGGCTCTTTCCATCTAAACTGTGCAGCCTCCTCTCGCCAGAGGAGGAATGGTCAGTGAAGTACACAGGAAGAGACATAGATTGATTAAGGTGGAAATCTGAAACCACCTTAGGCAAGAACTTCCTGTTAGTCCTGAGTACCACCTTATCTCTATGAAAGGAGATAAAATCAGGCTTCACTGACAAAGCTTGTAATTCACTTATGCATCTGGCAGAAGTGATGGCTACCAGAAACACAGTTTTCCAAGTCAAGTACTTAAGCTCTGCTGAAGACAAGGGCTCAAAAGGGGGTTGCATGAGCTGAGCAATGCAAACATTAAGGTCCCAAGCAGGGGCAGGGTCCCTGAATGGAGGGTTGGTGTGAAGCAATCCCTTGAAAAACTTGGAGAATACAGGGTGAGCTGAAAGAGAAGAGGGCTTACCTGCTGAAATAAAAGCAGAAACAGCTGCCAGGTGCACCTTCAGTGTAGCTGGTCTCAGCCCCAAGCTATTTAAATGGACCATATAATCAAGGACTATGGGCAGATCAGCAGACTCTGGGAAATATGCTTCCCAGAGCACCATATGGAAAATCTTTTCCATTTGGAATTATAAGTAGCCCTGGTGGAAGGTTTCCTAGAAGCCTTCAGAATATCCATTACACCTTGGGAGAGGTGTAAATCAGCAAACTAACTCTTCAAGAGCCAGGCCTTGAGATTGAGAGACTGGAGGTTCGGGTACCAAACCCTCCCCTGAGCACAGGTTAACAGCTTGTAATTCCTGGGAAGACACAGGGGAAGATGGACTGCTAAGGACAGTAGGAGTGGATACCAGGGCTGTCTGGCCCAGTCTGGAGCAATCAGGATCATCTTGCATGGTTGAGATCTGATTTTGACTAGCACTTTGAACAGGAGATGGAAGGGGGGAAAAGCATACAGGAACTTCCCTTCCCAACTGAGAACTAAGGCATCCAGGGGGACTGAGCCCAACACTGGGGGCCTGCAGGAAAAAAAGGGGAAGTTGGTGATTATCTGGGGCTACAAAAAGATCCATCTGCGGAGTGCCCCATCTGGAAAATATCACCTCCAAGACCAGGGGGTCCAGTGACCATTCGTGATGGCTCTGGGATATCCTGCTGAGAGCATCTGCCAGGACATTGTCCTTGCCTGGGAGGTGAACTGCCGTGAGGGAGGTGTTCAGGGAGTAAGCCAGAGACCACAACTTCATTGCTTCGGTGCACAAGCCCGTAGACCGAGTGCCTCCTTGCTTGTTGATGTACCACATTGTGGTGGTGTTGTCTGTTCTGACCTGGATAACTTTGTTCTGAATAGATTTGGAAAAAGCTTGAAGTGCTAGAAATATTGCTCTGAGTTCCAACAGATTGATGTGAAGCAGAGATTCCTGAGGGGACCACAACCCCTGGGTGGTCAGGTCGCCCATGTGAGCACCCACCCCAAGAGGGAGGCATCTGTAGTAAGGATTAAAGAGTGAGACTGAGTGACAAAGGGAACCCCTTGTCTCAGATTGTTCTGATCCTGCCACCACTGTAGGGCCTGGATCAGGGTTAGAGTTACTGGGATCAATTTGGTCAGAGGGTCCTTCCTTTGAGACCAGAAGGCTCTCAAATGGAACTGAATGTCTCTCATCTGAAATCTTGCTCCCTGCATTACTGCTGTAGAAGCAGCCATGCGCCCCAGGAGCTGTAGAAAATGCCTTGCTGGTCGAGACACCTGCAGGGTGAATGAGGAGGCCAGAGACACAAGGGTCCTTGCCCTGTCTAGGGGAAGGAAAGCTCTGGCCTTTTCTGTGTCTAGCTCTGCGCCTATGAAGGTGAGGAGCTGGACAGGCTCTAGAACTGACTTTGAAAGATTCAGAAGGAAACCCAAAGAAGTGAGCAGTTGCTGAGTTATCTGTAAGTGTAACTTGACTTGGTCTGGGACTGGCCTACTATGAGCCAGTCGTCCAGGTAAGGGAAGATGGTAATCCTTGCCTTCTTAGAGAAGCAACTACCACTGCCAGGCATTTTGTGAATACCCTTGGAGCAGAGGTCAGGCCAAAGGGCATTGCTCTGAACTGGTAATGGCCTGAGGGCAGCTCGAACCTGAGGTACTTTCGATGGGACCTTCTGATAAGAATATGGAAGTAGGCATCCTTGAGGTCCAGGGACACTAGCCAGTCCCCTGGCCTTAGAGAGGGTAGAATAATTCCCAGAGTCACCATTTTGAATTTTGGTTTTAAAAGGTGCTTGTTTAAGTATCTGAGATCCAGGATGGGCCGCCATTCTCCTGTCTTTTTTGGGGTAAGGAAGTACCTGGAGTACAGCCCTTTGCCCTGGTGTAGGGGTGGAACCCTTTCCACAGCTCTGAGAGCTAGGAGGGAAGAGACCTCTGCCTCTAAGGCAATTGTCTCTCAAGAATTTGCAGGTGGAAAGGATCTGGTTCTCATCTTTGGAAACTTTTTGAAGCTGAGAACCAGTCCCTGGCTTACTACTTCCAGGACCCATTTGCCTGATGTCAGAGACTCCCAGTCCTTGACAAAGTAAGCCAGCCTGCCCCCTACAGGTAGTTGAGAATTGGCCCTGGCAACCCCATCAGGGTGCCTGTTTGGCAGGGGCTTTGGACTGAGGGGTGGAAGTAGGCCTGCTTGTACCCCGTCTGCCTCTCCCTCTAAAGAACCCCCGCTGGGCATAAGCAGAAGAGGAGGCCTGGGCTTGGTAAAAAGGCCTGCCCCTGCCCCTGGGAAGCTGCCTTTGAGGAGTGGCCTGCCTTTCCTTGGCCTGTGCACTCCTATAGGTGGTCCTATACTCATCCATTTTCTTCATGTAATTCTCTGTCTGCTCCCCAAACAGAGAATTACCCATAACAGGAAAATCCATGGCCTTAGTCTAGGTATCCTGTGACAGGCTAGTACATCTGAGCCAAGCAATTCTTCGAAGTGCCACAGACGTAGCCATGACTCTAGATGACACATCATTGGAGTCCACTGCAGCATGGAATTGCACCTTGGATGCCTCAATACCATCAGCAGTCACCTGCTCCAGCTCCTTGGCAAGCTGGCCAGGGACCTGTTTTGCTAAAGCCATAACAGTGTCCCACCTGGATTTTTGATACCTAGCAGTATAGGCCATATAATTGGCCTGTCTGAGTCCCAAGGATGCTGCCATGTGCTATTTCTTTGCTATGGCATCAATCCTCCTGGAGTCCTTGTCCGGGGGGGGGGGGTGAAGCCAAGGGAATGTTTGCCTTATTACAGGCTGCAGCCTGCACTACCCCAACATGGCTGCATTGTGGTGTAAGGAACTCCATGTCTGAGCCTGACAATGTATACCTCTTGTCCATTCTTTTATCCACAGGAGGTATAGTGTTAGGAGTCTTTAAAATCTTGAATGTCTGTTTCCCAAAAGATTTGTGCAAGGGAATAGACAGCCTCCTAGACTCTGGGATATCCATCATTTCTACATAGTCAGGCTCCTCCTGGTCATCCACAGCTTCTTCCATAGGAAGCTGGAGGGTTTCAGCCACTTTTTTATAAAACATGAAATGGGAGGGGGACTCAGAAAGCCTAGGAGGAGACACTCCTGAAGGTCTGTCTGGGGAGATGTCCGGGTCAATAGGCACATCCAGACTTTCAAAACCACATTCACTTTGCTCACACTCCTCTTCCTCCTCCTCCGGTTCATAAAATTCCTCTAAATCATACTCTTGAACCGGTGGAACCGGCCGAACCGAGCACCTGCCTGATGGTGCCGGTTCAGTCGGAATCGGGGAAAGTGACTGTACAATTTTGATCGCTTTGGCTATTTCTTCAGCGGTTGGACAGGAAAGTTTTGGCTGAACACCAGCTGATTTTTTTTTTCTAGTTCTTTTAGCCGGAACCGATTCCTCAGAATCGGCTCTCCTTTTGCCCGAAGAATTTTCGCCCTGGTCAGAGGGCACTCCTTCTGGTTTGGTTTGAACCGAACCGGGCTGGCCATCCAGTTCAGCGGACTTTTTGGCCTTCCTGTCCCTGAGCCTACCAACTCTCTTTTCTAGGGTAGCTGCAGGGAAATTTTTACAAATCTGGCAGTCTGCATTGAGGTGGTCAAACCCCAGACAATAAGCTTACAGGTGGTATGGGGTCAGCCACATAAAAGACACCCCCCCACACACTACAGCGTTGAAACCCAGTGGGCCGGTTTTTCTTTTGGGTTTCTCAGACATTGTGCCAGTCCTAACCAAACTTACCCTTTTATGGCAATCCAGCCAGGCAAGACCCTCTTATCGGTTCCTGACCGTGTCACGGGTCGTGGAAAACCGTAATAAAATCCGTTTTTAGAACCGACAAGAACCGTAACCACACTAAAAGTACAAATTAAGATTTTTAAACAACTCGATCGGTTCAAACCGAACCGATGAACCGTTTACAAGTTCCACACAGAATAGAACAAAATATAACCTATCTAGTACTCACAAATACCACAGACAGAGACTGAACCGACAGGTTCTGGTTTAAATTTGGTCGAAAACCGAAAAGCGGTACTGTAACCGACAAATTGAACCGAGCAGAAGGAGAAATCTCCGGAGCGACTGTTCAGTGAGGCGGAGTAAAGAATCTGACGGTTTTTTAAACAGCAACAGACAGAGTCTCAACCGAGCTCGAGCTCAGCGTTCCATGCCTGGCATGAAAAGTTAACTCTTTCATCTCCGGGGCAGTTCGAAGGTTGGGACTCACTGCTACTGTCAGAATACAGCAAGACTTCATGTTGTTTGAAGGACAACATCAGCACTGTAGGAGATAAGTATTATGTGGATAAGAGAGCTTAGTTTGTACTTTAAAAACCTGTTTTGTTTTTAAGATTGTATGTGTTTGGAATATTTCTGTATTTATTGTTCTGTTTTGATATTTTAAAGTAAAGATATATTTTACAACGGAAACTGCCTGGAGTTCCTTGACATTTCTTTTTATTTAAGTGGAGCTTTTAAAGGTTACAGTTAACACTGTGTATGGGCTTACTGATATACCAAACTGGGAAACGGATAGAGTTCTCTAAAGTCTTGCACAGAGTTCTAAGGGTTCATTTGAAAGACCTGGCTGGGTGCCCGTAGGCAAAGATATCTGGCCCCCCGAAGACAGAACAATCTGAGCCTGATAACTGGGTATACTAACAAGAGGTTATCCATTTGAATCCCTCCAGAACTTGAGACTAAGATGACTTGAACCCACAAAACAGACAAGAGGGTTACCTTGTTCTCTTCACTGTCCACAAATCATACACTCAGAGGTTAGCACTTTGGGAGTAGAGGGCTGACCGGCTAAGCGAGTTTATGACAGATTCAGTCTATGTGGGGAGGAGTGTGACGTAGACAGCCAGCTCTGAGTGCTGTATCAATTTTATTATTACATATAAAATATGTGATGGGAAGGTCAGTTTGAGGAAACTACTGTCTTACTGGAACTGACACATCAAGACCCCCCCAGGGATAAGTTCAAAGGCAGGACATAGCTCAACTGCAGATATCGGGGGGTGCAATTACCTTGTCAATTTGCTTTCATCCCAGGAAATAAGATTAGCCATTCATAATTCCCTCAGGGAAAATCCTTTGACTTGCAATAGTTGTCAGGAAGAACTTGAGAGGGAGGGGTGTCGGAGAGAAGCCAGAATGGACATTGAAGAGAGGTTGATGTCGGGGCCAGGGAGGACCCAGATGAATTTTGAAGATCCAATATACATTCCCGGGGAACCCTTGAATTACATCAGAGAGACCTTTGAGGTGTAAATTCCAAGGTCCAGACGAAATTAAAAAGGCAAATATACTTTTGCTTTGAATACAGTGACTTAGATCAAAGAAACTTTTGAGAAGTATTTGTAGCACAGCACAAACCGGTTTGGTCTGGTTAACCTGAGGGAGGAAAGGCAGTGAGGTCACCTATTATGTTTTTTTTAAATGTTTTATTTGGACATCCTGTGAGATAAAATATAGATGTTGTTACACCAAGGCAGAGTTATGTGACCTCAGAGAAGGCCGGCTCAGAACTGTGTTTTAATTGCTGAGAGAACCTTGACAGAGACACACAAGACAATATTTCTGACTGAGAGAAGAGAGACCATCAAAGCACTGAAAGAAAGTAAGCATATATTAGATTAGACCAGTCTGAATGTATGTACTGTAGAAATCTGAACTTTAAACCTATTTGTTTTAAGGCTGTATGTGTTGGGATATATTTGTTCTGTAATTATTGTTCTGTTTTGATATTTTAAAGTAAAGATATATTTTACAACGGGAACTGCCTGGAGTGCCTTGATATTTCTTTTTATTTAAGTGGAGCTTTTAAAAGGTTACAGTTAACACTGTGTATGGGCTTACTGATATACCAAACTGGGAAACGGATAGAGTTCTCTAAAGTCTTGCATAGAGTCCTAAGGGTTCATTTGAAAGACCTGATTGGGTGCCCGTAGGCAAAGATATCTGGCCCCCCGAAGACAGAATTATCCAAGCCTGATGATTGGATACGCTAACAAGAGGTTATCAGTTTGAATCCCTCCAGAACTTGAGACTAAGGTGACTTGAACCCACAAAACAGACAAGAGGGTTAACCTTGTTCTGTTCACTGTCCACAAATCATATGCTCAGAGTTTGGCACTTTGGGAGTAGAGGGCTGACCGGCTGAGCAAGTTTGTGACAAGCCTCACCGCAAACTCCAGCAGTGTACTCCTTATAATAAAAGAGCTTCCTCTGCAGGTCCAAAGTATGGAGCTTGTGGTCGGCCTCTGAAGATGGTTCAGAAAAGTATACTGGAAGGATGATTACTTAAGGTGAAACTCCAATACTACCTTCGGCAGGAACTTCGGGTGGGGGTGAAGGATGACACTGTCCTTGTGGAAAACCACATAAGGAGACTCCACAGAGAGTGCCTGGTGTTCCCTGATCCTTCTAGCTGACATGATGGCCAGCAAGAAGGACGTCTTCCATGACAGGTGAGACATTTCACACCTGAGCACAGGTTCAAATGGCTTATCTATAAACACAGCCAACACCAGCAGTAAGTTTCAGGGTGGTGGTGGTTCACACACTGGAGGGGACAGGTGGCCATCCAGGCCCTTGAAAAGTGCCTGACCACCTTCCCCTAGGACACCATGTGCCCGGTATGCAGAGGTGGCTGCCAGGTGTCCCTTGAGTGTTGCTCGCAGTCCCGTCTGAAAAGGGCACCAGAGGTACTCCCGGATGCTCGCTACAGAAGAACAAATTACTCACCGCACTAATCTTCTTTCTTCCAAGGGGTCCTTTAGCATCAGTAACTATAGCAGTTAGCTGGCTAGGTGCAACTGCCCTGGAGTGTGCTTTTTAAGAGAATTATAATGAGCTAGGGCATTAACCAATCAAAAGACAGGAGGGGAATGTGCTGAGTAAGAGCAGCCTGAAGAGCTTCAGAATTTTTTCTAAGAAAATGGGCACATATCCCGAAAAGTGAACCGAGATTCAAAAAACATGCAAATGTCCAAAAACTGAAAACAGGCAACAACAACCTAAGCATGAAAACTCTCTAATAAAAACCTAAATTTGGTAAGAAAACTGAGAACAGAGCCCTTCTCCTGACAGGTGAACCGGGGAGGAAGGGTGGGAGCTTACGGATGCTAAAGGACCCCTTGGAAGAAAGATTACTACGGTGAGTAATTTTTTCTTCTTACCGCAGGAGTCCTTTAGCATCAGTAACTATAGCAGACTACCGAGCAGTACCAAGTGGGAGGTGGGCAGAGAACCTGCTTAGGAAAGAGGCTCTGCCAAATTTGGCGTCAGATCTGGGCTGCACATCTAAACTGTAGTGCTTTACGACGGTGTGCACAGATTTCCAGGTAGCTGCATTGCAGATATCCAGAAGGGGTATGTCCCTTGCTGCTGCCACAGAGGCTGCAGTGCCCCTAGTGGAGTGGGCCCTGAGCCCCACAGGAGGTTGATGGCCAACCTTTTCATAGCAGAATCTGATACTAGAGACCAAACAGCATGAAATAGTTCTCTTGGTAGCTTGTCTTCCTCTGCCTACATCCCCATAGGTGAGGAACAACTTAGCGGAAGAGGCTCTGGATTGCCTAGTATGCTCTACGTAGTAAAAGAGAGCTCTTCTGAAATCCAAGCTGTGGAGTTTCTGTTCACCAGGAGTGGACTTCTCAGTAAAGAAGACAGGTAGAGTAATGGACTGGTTTAGGTGGAACTCTGAAACCACCTTAGGCAGGAACTTCCTATTTGTCCTGAGCTCAGTTTTATCGTTGTGAGGAATGATGCAATTTGGCTCAATGCACAGGATCTGTAACTCTGAAATCCTCCTATCGGAGGTAATGGCCACCAGGAAGACAGAATTCCAGGTCATAAACTTGATATGTGCCATGGCCATAAGCTCAAAGAGTGGTCAAGGAGAAACAGGCTCCCTGACTGGAGGCTGGAGATGCAAGGGGCCTTTGAAAAACTGTTTGAATATGGAATATGGTGTTT
Organism: Neoceratodus forsteri; assembly: GCA_016271365.2. Lineage (NCBI taxonomy): Eukaryota > Metazoa > Chordata > Ceratodontiformes > Ceratodontidae > Neoceratodus > Neoceratodus forsteri. The sequence continues at coordinate 1,515,514,980 of CM057452.1, read as the reverse complement.
GGAGAATTTACTTTTCTTTCCCACTGAAAGACAGGCCAAAATTACAACCAGGTGTAGCTTGAGGGAAGAGGGTTTCAAGCCTGACGCCTGCAGATGTACCAAGTAATCCAGCAGCTGAAGGTCTGAAGAAGAACCTTTTCCATCTGGCTGTGTAAGTCTTTTTTGTGTTAGGTTTTTTAGCCATTCTCAGGTTCTTAAGAACCTGCTCTGAGTACTGAGAGCACGGAAACTCTCAACTCCTCAAGAATCGAGTCTTGAGGTGAAAAGAGTGTATGTCTGGATAATGCACTCCTGTTGAGGAATGGTCAGAAGAGAGCGAGTTGGCGGCAGGCGAATGGGCCTGCTGCAGGATAGTGAGAGAAGGAGAGGGTATCAGGCTTGCCTGGGCCAATCCGGAGCCACCAGAATCATTGATGCAGGTTGTTGTCTGAGTTTCAGCAATACCCAGAGTATCAGGGGGAAAAGAAGGGAATGCATACAGGAACCTCTCTGACCAGTCCAGGATCAGGGCATCCAGGAGAAGCGTTCTCGGGACTGGAGGCCTACTACAGTACTGAGGAAGCTGGGAGTTGAGGGGCGTGGCAAACAGATCCACTTCTGTTGTGCCCCACCGTCTAAACACTGTGGCTAGTACTTGCTTGTTCAGAGTCCATTTGCTCTGGCCTTGACTGATGCGACTTAGAGCATCTGCCAGGGTACTGTGTTTGCCTGGGAGGTGAATAGCTGAAAGGCTGACTCCCAGGGAAAAGGAGAGATTTTCAGAGCCTCCGAACAGAGTATTCCCAATCTGGTACCACCCTGCTTGTTTATGTAAAACATTACAGTGGTGTTGTCTGTTCAAATATGTACAGTCTGTCCTTTTACGACAGGAGCAAATGCTTTGAGAGCTAGAAAGATTGCTCTGAGTTCCAAAGGTTTGTGTGTATCTATGACTCTTGGAGAGCCCAGGTGCCACTTACTGAGGCACTGTCCAGATGTGCTCCCCACCCTAGGAGGGAGGCATCTGTGGTGATTACCTTTGTGGGAAGCACAGCCAGGAAGAGTACCTCTGCTGTCAGATTTGCAGGGTTCTTCCACCAAAGCAGAGTCTGGAGGAACTGCTCCGTCACAGGTATCGGCTTTGAAAAATTGTTGCTTCTCTGAGACCAGCGAGCTCAGGTAGACTTGCAGGTGTAACATCCAGTACCTGACTCCTGGGACCACTGCAGTCATTGAGGTCATGTGTCCCAAGAGCCTGAGGAAATGTCTGACTGGTCTTTGCTGTCCACGGGTGAAAGAATCTGCCACTGAGAGGAAAAGTATAGTTACGTAAGAACTTACCGTAACAATAGGTCTTCGAAAGAGGCTCTTGCAGTAGGTATTCACATATAGGACTGACCCACCAGGCGTCAGGACCCCATGGAAAAATTTCTAGCTAGCAGTCTCTGGCGGGGGACCGTCCATACGTCAGGTGACTGGCGTCATGCAATGTCGGTTTAAAGGGGCGGTCCCCCGCGCCCGCCTACCAGTTCTTTCCTGCCAAGGGCCAAAGGAGACAAGACGAGAGAGAAGAGGATATTCCCCCCATGGAAATGGAGCCAAAGAAGCCTAGGGGGATGAAGGATGGGAAGGCAATACCTACTGTAAGAGCCTCTCTCGAAGATCAACTGTCACGGTAAGTTCTTACGTAACTGTACTATCTCACTTCGAGAGGGCTCTTGCAGTAGCTATTCACATATACAACCAAGTCCCAAGCAGTCTGGAACAAGGAAAAGCACTCGAGAGGATAACTATCCAAAAACATGGAACCTCTGGCTGAACGGGTCTTATGAAAGAAGACCCTGAAGCACAGCCAACCCGAAGCCTGCTCTACGGCGAGAGGCAATGTCCAAACTGTAGTGTTTTGTAAAGGTATGGACAGAAGTCCAAGTTGCGGCTGCACAGATGTCTGCCACTGACACATTCTTGAAACAAGCTGCAGAGGCAGCTACTCCTCTAGTGGAGTTCCCTCTGACTTGACCCGGCAGGGTCTTGTTGTACTTGTCATAACAGAAAGTGATACAATGAGCCAACCATTTCGATAGGCACTGCTTAGACACAGCGATGCCTTCCCTTTTGTAAGCAAAAGAGACGAAAAGCTGATCAGTTTTCCTGAGATCCTTAGTCCAAGTGGTGTAATATCTCAGTATTCTGTGAACATCCAAAGTATGCAAGAGGTACTCCCCTTGATTGGAGTGTTGCATAAAGAAAGCGGGAAGCTCAATGGATTGATTCAGCATAGATTCTTTTAGTTGTTTAACCAGGAGTAGCACACTAAGCTGAAAGTTTTTTTTTTTGTTTTTTTACAGGTGTATCCTGGGAGCACAGGGAAGTTAAGTGTCTTGCTCAGGGTCACACAGTATGGAAATGGAAGATGTGGGATTCAAACGCAGGTCTGGTCTGCTGGATGTCACCAGATTTGCAGCTGAGAGCCTTAAACCACTGTACTATACTGCCTCCCTGATTCAGCCACCACCTTAGGGAGAAACTCAGGGTTGGTGCATAAAGTCACACGTTCCTTGTGGAAAATCAAGTATGGGAATTTGCACATCAAGGCCTGGAGCTTGCAAATGCGCAGAGCCAAAGTAATGGCCACGAGGAAGAGAGTCTTCCAAGAAAGGAACTTTAAATCTGCTGTGGCTGCCGGCTCAGAGGGAGGCAAAGTAAGCTTCTCCAGAATAAAATTCAAGTGCCACGGAGGAGCAGGAATGTGGATTTGGGGGGGGGGGGGGTCTCAAACGGAGGACCCCTCTGAGGAAAGTCTTAAGAGACTTCCAACTGAGCGAAAGTCCCGTCTCCGAAGGGAATATGGTAGGCTGAAATCGCTGCCATGTGAACCTTTAAAGAGGAATGGCTGAGACCCAGATCGAAGAGGTGATGCATGTAACCCAGGACTTTACTGACTGAGCATAAAAGAGGTTTGAAATCTTTCAAAATGGCCCAAATTGAAAAGCGTTTCCACTTCATGGCGTAGGTGGCCCTGGTGGAAGGCTTTCTGGCCTCTACCAAGATATCCACTACGAGTGGAGAAACTCTGAAGCGGGCCTTTGCTACGTCTGCAGGAGCCACGCATGCTAATGAAGAGATCTGAAACCTGGGTGAACAAGGGTCCCCTGATCCTGGGTCAATAACTGTTGCGACAGAGGAAGAGGAAGTGGAGGTTCCTCTGAAAACTGTTGCAGAAGAGAGAACCAAACTTGCCTGGGCCAGAAGGGAGCGATGAGAATCATCTGAGCTCCCTCCAATCTGATCTTGTTTAGGACCCTGGGAATCAAGGGAATCAGAGGGAAGGCATACACGAATCTGTCCCTCCAAGCAAGAGACAGAGCGTCCCACCAAAAAATGCCTTGCCCTGGAGCAAGCAAGCAAGCAGAAGGTGGGAAGTTTTGCATTTTGGGGAGACATGAAGAGGTCTATCTGAGGCATTCCCCATTGCTGAAAAATACAGGTTACTCACCTGTAACAGGAGTTCTAGGAATGGTATATGTTGTTCATCCACACTTATTGGCAGGTCCCTTGCCGCTTTAAATCTTGCCAGAAGGTCTTCAAGCTGGCCCCTCCCACCCACCCGGTGGTAAAACTCGGCCCTCCCCATGACGCCAGATCTAGCCCGCTGGAAGCCAGGTTGTGCGTCAAAGCCGGGGAGGTAGGGTGGATGAACAACATATACCATTCCTAGAACTCCTGTTACAGATGAGTAACCTGTATTTCTAGGGACATGGATATGTTGTTCATCCACTTATTGGCAGACTCCTAACAGTTCTCCGGGAGGAGGGAGGCAAGGCGCATACCCCTATTTAGGTAGAAAAGACTGGAGAACCGAGGCCCCGACCAGCACCCCGGCGTGACCTAAGGTCGATGTGGAAGGGGATCGGTAAAGCCTGCTTCCGGACAGAAGCCCTGCGGATATCCTGGACGGAGTATCCTCGAAAGCAGCCACCAATGCAGCGGAAGGACAGGTAAAAAAGAGCGCTTATCCCTCTGGGAGGCTCCATGCCCGCCTGCCTATAGTGGAGACCTATGCAGGGGTGACCCGCCCGCTTGTCGTCCACTGGGCTGCAAATCTGCCAGATGCGGCTTCAGCGAAGATGATGAACAGCTGGCGAACCTCTCCTGAACTTTAGCTTTATGCTCCCTAGACAGGTGGGCGTTAAACCGGTTCCTATGGAACCTGTATACGGCCTCAGAGGTGTGAATGGGGATAAACCCTGGCAGAGGCAATACCCCCGAAGGGAAGACTCCGCCACCACCTTCGGAAGGACTTCGGGTGGGGTGCAGGACAACCTAGTCCCTGTGGAAGACCGGATAGGGAGGTTAAAGGAGCGCCTGAAACTCTCCCCGCCTTCTGGATGGCGGAGTGGCCCCAAGAAGGTGTTCTTCCACAACAGGTGGGGGAAACTCGCACCTGTACAAAAGGTTCGGATGGCTTGCTCATGAGCTAAGCCCATACCAGCAAGGATCCCACAGAAACGGGGATACTCTCCCCAAAAGGGGAGGCGTGATCGAGGCTTAGAAGTGCCAGACCACCTTCTCCACTCCACCAACTGCCTCGCCCGGCCGGAAGACGGGGAGACCCGGAGAAGCACCTAGGGGTCATCGGCCGAAGCCCTGGTTTAAGGATGGACCGCAGATGGTCCGAATGCTGCCCAGGGATGGGGAGGCACGTCCTCATCCCATCAACAAAAAGGGAGAACTTCTCCCAGAGAATGAGCATCTGGCCGTATTTCTTGGCAGGACGCCAAGGTCGAGGACTGGCCGAAGATCCTAGGCCTGGCCCCTAGCCGCACAGGGGTGGGCCTACAGGTGCAGGGATTGAAGGTCCAGATGGATAACCTTCCCCTGAAAAGGAAAGACAGGACCGGGCAGACTGGAGGCCGCCTCGGAAGCCTGGGGCTGAGACTGAGGAGAGCTGGATACCAGAACTGGCAATCCAGTCTGGGGCTACCAGCATCACCTGCGCCAAGTCCCTCCTCACCTTGCCCGTAGGTCAAGGGAAATGGGGGAGAGGCACTGAGGGGCCCGGGGTCAGAGGCCCCTGTGGCATCCCCTGCAGCAGACCTTGCTGAGGGGCGGGCAAAAAACAGTCTCAGCCTCGTATTCTCCCCGGAGGGAAGAGGGAGAAGATCCTGTGCTACCTCCGGCAGGGGAGACCACTCATGAGGCGCAGCCTATGCCCGGCTCAGGGCAGCAGCCAGGGAATCGGGGCTCCTGCCATCAAATGGCTGGGAACCCTCGACTGCGCAACAACCCAATGCGGAGAACCTCCTTGCACCGAGACAAAGGGATCGACCGAACCTGGCGGAGTAGGTAGCACATGGTCTTGGTGTTGTCCTACTTGGACTTAGACCTGTAGACCCCGTACAAGCGGAGCGAGCGGTGCAGGCTAAGCGGACCGCCTGTTCTCCAGCGAGCAGGAAGGACATCGACCATGAGAGGACCAGAGGCGAAGCACTCTGTATTCCCCAAGATGGGCACCCCACCCATCCGAGAAGCATCGGTCGGAGAAGACCGCCGACTCAGGGCGAACGAACAGGATGTTCTCCTGCCGAAGTTGGAACGGTCCAAGGGAGCATTCTCTTAACTCCTGGGCTGTTAGTCACGAACTGGTCCAAGGGATGCAGCGCTGTGACCTCTGGCTGGCCCCTCCCACTAAGGGAAGGCCGCCCTGAGGCCCAGGAGGAGCAGGAGGTCCTGGCAGGACATAATTTCCCGGCCAACCCGACCGGCAAAGGAGGAAGAACCTCAGCCCTGTCCGCCCGGAGCCGAGCTCGGACTCAAGAGTTGAGTTTAGTCCCGAAGAAGCTTCACTGCTAAGATACGAGTTCTCACATGGCTCCTGAGAACGGGAGACTGCTGAGCAAAGAAGGGCCTGGCTAGGAACTCGTAAGGAGCTCCCCCGCAAGAAGGGGTGGAGCCTCCCAAGAAACGGATGGAACGAGAAGTAGGTACATCCTGGAGACCCAGGAAACAGCTACACGCCACGTTCTGAGGATGGGATATCTGAAGTAGAGAGACCATCCAGGCGTGCGGGAGAATGGGCGAGAGCCCCCATCCATTTGAGATCAGGAATACCTGGACACGAACCCAGGGTTAAATGGGGGGTCCACAGCCTTCCTGATCACCTCTAACTAGAGAGCCAGGCATGTCGGTCCGACCGACACAGAGGCAGTGAACTCATGGGGCAACGGCTCAAAAAGGGGAAACTGCTCGCAACCTGCGACAGGATCCACCCTTAAATACCTCCAGAACGAGGTGCGGAGCCGTCCCCCCATGGGAAAACCCGGGCTGGGACGACGGGGCTGGGGCAGTGCCCCTTGGCCCGTCACTGAGCAGGCTTAGAGGGGGAAGGAGCCGAGGAGCCTCTCGGTTTCCTGCCTCCCTGCTTCCCTTTGGAGGAAGATGCTGGACTGGCAACAGGCCGCCCAGCGCATGCCTGCTGGCCCTTATGCTGGGCCGGTGGGGCCCCAGGGCTCAGGGGGCAAAGGGGCTTACGCAAAGGCTGACGGCTGCCCTTGACCCTCCGGGCGAGAGTGACCGAGTCTGGAGTGGCATCGGACTTCTCGGGCCCATGGATGTATCCCTCCACTCCAGGGCCGAAAAAGTCAGTTGCCAAGAAAGGGATGTCCGCCAACTCATGCTGGGTTTCCAAAGAGAAGGAGGATAACCTCAGCCACGCCCTGCGGCGCATGGCCACTGCGGCTGCCACCGATCTGGCACAGGAGTCGCCTAGATCCAGAGCCGTCTGGAGCTGCTGCTTCGCCACCGCCCTACCTTGGTCCTGCACCTGCCAAACCGTGGTCTGCAGGTCGGCCAGGAGATGAGGGAGGACCTCGTCCAGGAAGCCCAAAAGGGTGTGGGAGAAATGTGCCATCAGTGCAACTGGGCTGGCCTGACGGAGGCCTAGGGAGGATGCAGCGTAAACCTTGCGCCCGACGTAGTCCATCCTTCTGGACTCCTTGTCGGGGGGTCTGTCCACATCCCCAGCGTTTCCAAGACATTGGAAAACATCGTCGGTGACTACCCCTTCAGCCGAGGGGTGCTCCGAGAAACCGGGCAGAGAACCGAAAGGGACAGGGTACCTCTGAGCCACCCTGGCCGAAGGCGCAGGGCAGGAAGTAGGCCGCCGCCATAGCTCCAAGGCTGGGCCCACGATAGCCTCAGCCACTGGGAAGGCCTCCGAGGAAGAACCCCCTCGATCCAGAATCTCCGTAAGGGGGTAAGGTGCCCGATTGGAGACAGGCTCGAGCTGCATCCCAGTGAATTCTGAAATGAGCTGAAGCAGACCCTTCGAAGACGATGGGCTGTCGTCTACTGAATGTTCCTGGGAAGACCCCGGGTCCTCCCTGCTAGGAAACATAGCAGAGCCTGCTTCAGGCTCCGTAGGATCTGCAAAAAGCTGCCGCAGGCCCGAGGCACTCTTCGTACGCCGAGGGCGGGCAGGAGTGAGGGGACCGAGTGACCTGAAGAACAGGTCATGGCCTGGCCTGAACCCCGCCGGAGGGGCAGTGAGGGTCAGACGAGCAACCGGCCCTGGAGAGGGCTCCTCGACTGATTTGAATGGCTGCCGACCGGGCGGCGGCTGCTTGCTATCCGGAGAATGAATCAGGGTCGATTGAAACCTGGACAACAATTGCTGTCACCACATAAGTTCCTCGTAACACCGACGCCAACGAAACCGCTCCTCATCCGAGGAGGGGGACGAGGAAGAACGGCAAAGCCACTTAACTCGGTGCCTCGACCGAGAACGCCGAGATCGGCGTGAGCGGCTAGACCGAGAGGTTGACCGAGACCCAAATCCTCGGGGAACCGAGGGCGGTTTGGGAAGGAGCGGACGCACCCGCCCTCCCCTCGGCTCGGAAGAAAGGACCGAGGGCTGTCGACCCGGAGGGGAGGACAGAGCTTTCAGCCTCCGCCGAGGCGGGGAAGACGGCACCAGAAGACCCCAAAAGGCGGGGTCGAGAGACTCGACAACGTCGACGGGAACCTGGCCAGCTGACCTGAGGGGATACCATGAGACCAGTGGCGAAGCGAATCCTCAACGAAGTCGGCGTCGGCCGATGAGGAGGAAGAGATCCGCTCCACCGCGAAGAGACCCGCCTGCGGCCCTTAGCCTTAGGCAGGCAGGTTTCCAGGGTCCCTCTCCTTGGAGGAGAGGGAATGAAGAAGCTCCCCGAACGAAGCTGCATGAGATGAATCCAAGGAGAGCGGGATAAGAGCGCCGAAACCGAGGGGGGGGGGGAACGCCCCTTCCCCGGCAGGATCAAACTGCAGAGAAACAGTTGAAGCGGACACCCACTGGTCCGATGGAATCTCCGGAGCGGAAAAAACTACCGGATGTCCAAGCCCTGAACGGGCCACGCGGTCCTCCAGAGAGCTGACCGAAAGGGCAGAACAAAAATTGCAAGCCTGAGGATCGTGATCCAAGTCCAGGCAAAAAACTCACGTGGAGTGCGAGTCCCTCCTGGAGGAACTAACCGTGCGCCTCTCAGGGCCGGAAAAAGCCATCGCCGTAGCGAAGAAGAAAAGATCGAAGATTCAAAAGGACACTTCAATAAATTCGAAGACCGAAATTTTCAGGAACCAGTCGAAAACGCAGAGCGCTAAGGAGGGAACCTGAGCTTCCAAGCGGTAAGGAAGATCTGGCGTCATGGGGCGGAGCCGAGATTTTTACCACCCGGGTGGGTGGGAGGAGCCAGCTTGAAGACCTTCCGGCAAGATTTAAAGCGGCAAGGGACCTGCCAATAAGTGTGGATGAACAACATATCCATGTCCCTAGAAATGTTGCTTACGACTTCTTAGTCTAGTTCCCATTCGCGGGCCCTGTGTGAGGACCGAAGGAACTGGTCTGCCAATGTGTTTTCCACTCCCGAAATGTGGACTGCAGTCAGGTGAAGGTGATGCTGGATTGCCCAAAGCCAGACCCTTATTGCTTCCCGGCACAGAGGGTAGGAACGTGTTTCTCCTCGCTTGTTGAGATACCAGACTACGCACATGATGTCTGTTTGAATGAGGAGATGACCGGGAAAGATAAGGGAGTGAAGAGCCTGAAGGATGTAAAGAACTGCCCTCAGTTCGAGCACATTTATGTTCAGGTTTTGTTTGGACTTTGACCAGCTGCCCTGAGTCCTGTGAGACCCAAGTTGGAGTCCCCAGGCTTCCCCTGATGAATCTGTCGTCAACATCTTGGAAGGAGGTTTGATACTGAAGTGAACTCCCAGGCATAGGTTCTCCTGCACCATTCACCATTGTAAGTCCCTGATCATGGGGTCAGAAACTAGCACCTCTTGGTCTAGATCGTCCAGGGTTTGGTCCCAATGAGACTGAAGCATCCATTGAGAGATCCTCATATGAAGCTGAGCGCGTGGGACTGTCAGAATGGCAGCCGCCATTAACCTGAGGAGGCGAAGGACTGACCTGGCTCCGACCCTCCTGCGACCGGACAGAAGACGGGCCTGCATCTGAAGGGTGTCCGCCCTGTCTGGAGGCAAAAAGGCTTTGTCGATGGTCGTGTCCAGAATCGCTTCAATAAACTGAAGGCGTTGGAGAGGGACCAAATGGGACTTTGCTTGGTTGATGGTGATACCCAGGCTGGTAAAAACCTGCAAGGAAAGGGAGTGCAGGAGTTCCTCCCTGGATGGGGCTGCCAGGAGCCAATTGTCCAGGTATGGGAATACCTGCACCACCTGGGTACACAGGTGGGCTGCTACCACAGACAGACATTTGGTAAACACTCCGGGGGGGGGCCGAGGAAAGACCAAATGGGAGGGCTTTGAATTGGTAGTGCCCCCCCCCCGAAAGCAAAAACAGAGGAATGTGCCGTGGGAAGGGCATATGGGGATATGTAGGTAGGCATCCGGCATGTCCAAAGCGCATAGTCACTGTCCTTGCTGAAGAAGAGGTCGAATGCTCTGCAAAGAGAGCATTCTGAAGCGCTTGTACTCCACGAACATGTTCAGGGAACTGAGGTCTAGGAAAGGCCTCACATCTCCCGTCTTCTCCCCCAAAGGTGGCTGGGGATTGGTTCTATTGCCGCCTTTGAAAGAAGGGAGTTGATTTCTTCTAGGACCAGAGGAAGATGTTGCGAGGAGTAAGACAACTGAGGAGGTGGTCTTCGGGGTGGTTTCTGTAGAAACTCGAGTGTCCTGCTGAGATCAAATGGAGCACCCAAGCATCTGACGTTATCCTCTACCAACCTGGCAGATGGAGGGCAACTCTCCCTCTTACCGGTTCCTCTGAGAGATCCAGAGGCAGTGGGAGAGGCGGGGTGTCAGGAGGTGTGGGGCAGTGCAGCAGCCGAGGCTCTCGGAGGTTTCTTGCTGGGGGGGGGTCTTGGTTGCTGTAGGGGCCCACCGCTTGTTGGCCCGCTTGCCCCGCGGCATTGGTTTTTGACGGTTCCTTCTAGGAAAAGGATGATGCTGCCCTTGGGGGCCTGTACATGGAAGTCAACAAACTTGAGTGCAGTGCCCTTCTCCTGCAGGTCAGTAATGATGTCCTTGACATCACCACCGAACAGCACCGAACCCCCAAAGGGAGCATCCTGGATAACGGATTGCACTTCAGGGACCAGTCCTGACACACGGAGCCAGGCATGACGTCGTAAACCTACAGCGAAGGCCGAGTCCCTGTCGGCAGTATCCACTGCGTCGTAGGTGGCACGAAGCATGTGCCAACTGGCCGAACGAGCACAACGGACGAGCTCTGCCACTTCCTGCTTAGTCTGAGACTCAGGAGAGGAGTCCAATTTAGATTCCACCTGACTGAGGATGGTCTTCTTATAATCCCCCATATGTGCCACACAGTTTAGGGCCCTAATACCTAGGGTAGAAAAGGAATATATCTTCTTCCCATATTGGTCCAGAAGCCATTATTCCTTGTCAGGTGGTGACGAGCTGAGGTGTTTTGGGTTAGCGGAACGGCCGTGAGCGACACTAATGATGACCGAATCCGCCTTGGGGTGTAGGTTCAAGAACTCTAAGCCCTCGGGAGCTTGGTATAGCCAATCTGCCTTCCTCAGAAGGGGGGCTAACGCTGAAGGTTGCTTCCAAATAGTGGAAATAAGGTCCACATGAGGCTCTATCCAGGGTGGAATCAGCGTAGAAACAGTCTCGGGCAGATCCAAATGAGCAGCGAGCTTTTTACGCTGTGGGTCTGGCTCCAGTGATTGCCACTGATGGACTTCCTGGATCTTCCTCAGTAACTCCAGAAAGGAGGGATCCTCCTGAGGGGACTTCAGAGGGGTCCTTGGCCTGGGGCGGTCTAGAGTATGTGGCTCGTCATCAGGATCAGAGCATTCTGTCTCAGAATCCGAATCAGACGTGTTCAATGAAGAGGAGGATGACTCCTCCCTATAAGGAGGAGGAACGGTCCCTCTGGGAAGTTCCCTGGGATGTGTATCCTCCCCACCCCGGGCGTCAGAGGGCTCTCCTCTGGTGTTGAGTTGGGGGGAGGGAGTCTCCTGTCTCCGACGTCGGGGATCCTGCAAAGGGTCCGTTGTCGGTAGAAGACCTTCGACATTTCTGGTGAGTCAGCCTTGGCCTCAGCCCACCAGGTGGCCAGAGTCTCCTTCAAGTCCACCAGCGGCTGGGGAGTGGGCGGCGGAGGATACAGATACTGAGGGTATCCATAACCTGACGGCGGGTAGCCCAGCATCGGGTATTGAGGTGTCGGGTACTGCGGCACTGGATAATGTGGCGTTGGGTATGAAGGTGCCAGATACTGCAGAGCCGGGTATGGTGGCACCGGATAGTGAGGTGTCGAATACCCAGGAACCAGGGGCTCTGACGAAGTTCAGGGATCTGGCAAAGGCCCAGCAGGCAGGTGAGGTAAAGGAAATGCTGGCCCTGTGGGCATCAGGCCCGACATTGGTACACCTTCCAGTAAGGGGACGTCGTCTGGTGTTGGGTATGCCGGCATTAGGGCCGGCGTCTGAGTGTCAGGCGTCAGGTTATCAGGCTCCAGAGGAGGAGGCCCTGACGGCAGAGTCTCGAGGTCCTCTGTGACAACTGGGGAGGAGGGGTTAGAATCCCCAGGATTTAGAGGAGACGCAGGGGCTGAGACGGCAATGCAATGCGCTGCAGAGAGCCTGAGGTGTCAGACTTGACGTTTGGGATCCAGCGCAGGCTTCTTGGCCAGGTGGGCATCAGTGGGACCACAGTTTGACTTATGGGCCGAATCCGGGCAGGCGTCAGAGGAGCTGACGTCCAACTTAGTGGATTCCTTGCCAGAGGAAGGTCGGCGCTGGAGATGCGTCTCTTGACCTTGTGAGGCCGAAGATTTGGCTAGGCGCCCCGAGAAGGGCTCAAGCGGCCATGTAGCCTTGTCCGGGTGGAAGTCGGTGGTGCCAAGGCCCAACTTACCAGATCCACTCTGACCCAAAGACCGTGTGGTGGAAGTGGCCTTCCCAGGAATGGAGTCCTCCTTTTCCCCGGAGGCTCCCGAAGGGCTCGAGCGCAAGCCAGAAGGGAGGGGCAATGCCTTCTTGGATACCACCAAGACGGCCGTCGTGGAGCGGTCCTCCGGAGGGGATGTTACCTTCCACGCCGTGACCCTGGCCGGAGTCGCGCTCTCGATGCTTCTCCTAGTCCCTTTTCTTCTTGTGGCCTTCAGGGGAAGTGGACACCTACCTTAATTTCTTTAGCTCCTTTTCCATGGATGCCATTCTTTTCTTGAGGGTATGGGCTTCCAGGGACTGCCGCCTTCTTTTCTGGGTAGCAGAGTAAAATTTTTGGCAGTGCTGGCACTTCTCCACAGGATGGTCTGGGCCTAGGCAGAAGAGGCACAAGGAATGTCTGTCCTTGTTTGGCAGTTGGGAGCCACATGAGTCACACTTATTTTTATGCGATTCAGAGGGTGTTGGGGATGACATACACAGTGAATCAGGTTGAACGAGCAAAAACTCACATCAAGTCAGCACTACCCACCACAAAATAAAGGCAAGGACAACTATCAATGTCCAAACAAATGCAGTTTAATTGAACAGCTCAAACACAAAAAGTGTAAAATCCACAGACTTCAAACATGCTGTTAGCAAAGGCTGGTGATGAAAGAGCAAGGCCCAACTGACTTCAAGTTGAAGCAGCTGCAAACCAGGGGCGCTAGCTGCGTACTCGAGCAGACTAGATATACCATGTGGCCTGTTTCTGTTGGCAGATTCATATGTTCATGACAGTATTTAAAGACAGCTTTTTCACACAGTAGCCACACCTCCCCTGAGAAAGCCTGTGACAGATGAAGCACCTGGGTAGCCTCGTCCACCTGAAGTGGGGGCGGTCCCCCGTCAAGGACTGCTAGCTAGAATTTTTTCTGTGGGGTCCTGACGCCTGGTGGGTGAGTCCTATACGTGAATACCTACTGCAAGAGCCCTCTCGAAGTAAGATCTTTGAATTCTCTCCTGTGGGAGGAAGGCATATCCTTTCTGGGTGTCCAGCTCAGCTCCTATGAAGGTGAGTAGCTGGGTGGGTTCCAGGTGAAACTTCTTTAGATTTACCAGGAATCCCAGAGACTCTAAAGTGTGCTCTGTATGGGAATGGGACTCCTTGACCTGACTAGGAGACTTTGCCACTACGAGCCAATCATCTAAATAAGGGTAGATGGCGACACCCAGCTTCCTGAGGCGTGCTGCTACCAGTGCCAGGCACTTGGTAAAGACTCTTGGGGTCGAGGTCAGGCCAAAGGGCATTGCAGCGAACTGATAGTGGCCCGAACGGAGTTTGAATCTGAGAAACTTCCTGAGAGACCTCCTTATGGGTATATGGCAGTAAGCGTCCTGTAGGTCCAGAGAGGCTAGCCAGTCTCCCTGCTGTAAGGACTGTATGACTAGTGACAGAGTGACCATCTTGAATTTGAGTTTTTACAGATGTTTGTTTAAATATCTAAGATCCAGAATAGGTCACCACTCCCGGTTTCTTTTGTGTCACAAAGTACCTGGAGTAGAGGTCCTTGCCTTTTTCATGGGCCAGGACCCTCTCCACCGCTCGGAGAGCTAGAAGATTTTTAACTCCAACTCCAACAGTAACACCTTTGTTGGGGTTAGAGGCTTTGACACCTGGGTACGCTTGAGGTCTGGCATCTGCCTGAACCGTAGTGGCAGACCCTTTTCTACTATCTCCAGAACCCACCTGTCCGAGGTAATGAGGGACCAATTCTGAAGATACTGGGAGAGTCTGCCTCCTACTGGAAGAGGGGAGACGATCTGTACACTCACATCAGGGCACAGACTGCGAGGCTGCTGACTGGGTAGAGGTGGTCCTTCTTTGGCCCCTTCTTCTGAAAGCCCCTCTGTACTGAGAGAAGTCAGGCTGGGGATAGGGAGTGTAAGGCTTGGGGAAAAACTCCTGCCCTGGGGTGGGATTTCTGCAGGGCAGTAGGCTTAGGTTCAGAGGAGTGACTCTGCCAAGAGGCCTTGTACTTGTCGACCTTTTTCATGTAGTCAGTCATTCTGGAATCAAACGGCATGTTTTGATCACAGGGAAAGACCATGGCCTTAGACTGGGTGTCTGGGGTTAGACGGCGTGGGCCATGGCTCTAGAGGCGGCATCATTGTTGTTGTCTGCCATGTGAAATTAGTACTTAGCAACTTCCAGGGCAGTTTTCACTGTATCCACTAGCTCCTGTACCATCATATCTGACCCACTGAGCGCAATGGCCAGGACAGAGTTCCACAGTGCTTTCTGATATTTGGCAGTGAAAGCCATGTAGGAAGAAAGTCTGACGAGCAGGAAAGCTGTGGTGTACAATTTCTTTGCTATGAAGTCTATTTTTTTGGAGTCCTTGTCCAGGGGGTAAAGAGGACAAGGGAGGCCCAGCTTTCTCACAAGCTGCCTGCTGTATTATGCTCTCATGACTGGGGTGTACAGACAGTAACTCAAGTTGTTTTCAGACAGCTGGTATTTTCTTTCAGCTCTCTTTTCAACCCTTGCCACAGAAGTGGGGTTTTGAAGTAGTTTCATGGTATTTTTCCTGAAAGTGTTATAAACAGGCATGACTAGTCTCTTAGGGGGTGGGAGACCTTTCATCTCTCTGTAATCTTTATCCTCGTCTTCATCCTGGATGGACTCCTGGGTAGGGAAGTCCAGGGTGTCCAACATGTTTTGGATAAATGTAAGCATACTGGAGGGGTCCTCCTGGTCAGCCAGGAGAGCTCCAAAAGGAGGGTCAGGGGACACATTGGGTTCTAGGCCCTCCAAACTCATATCAGGGGCATCATAAAAATATTCAACATCCTCTGCATCACCCTCACAGTCTCTGGAAGCGAGAACTGTGGAAGTGTTTACCAGCCCCTGTAAACACAGACCCCATCTTTTGTAGGGTTTGAAAGATGTGCCATGCTTTTGCCATGTCCTGCAGAGATGGGAGATTCTGCGCAGACTGTGGCTGTAAATGTTTTGTTTTTTCTTTATGTTTTACACCACCTGTTGTCTCACTAATAGGCTTCCTAGGAGCAACAGGAGTGTTTTTGTCTTTACAGACCATCTTTTTAGCCACTTCGTCAGCAGCTTGATCATGCTTCTTTTTCTGTACAAACGCTTCATCAGCACCCTTGTTATTTTTAAATTTGGGAGGAACTTCATCGGCTCCTTTGGAAGCTTTATTTTTCGGCTGGGACTTGGAGATATCCAAGTTGAATAGCCCACACAGCACTGGGCCCAGCACACAGACCTGCAGCACTCCACTCTTCACTGGCATAGGGGTTGAGAGTTCCCCACCACCACCACCACCACCCATTGCTGCCTCCCCCTCAGTCAGTTCACGATGCAGTTTACCAATTTAATCTCTGCCCCCACGAAGTTCAGGATGTCCAATGCATGGCCCTTATCCAGTTCTCTTGTCACACAATCATAATACTCTATTAGACTGGTTTGGTAAGATCACCCCCCCCCCCCCGAGACGAACCCATGCTGTCATCCATCCTGCAGGGCCATTAGCTTGAGGAACGTCACCAGCTTCTCCTTCAGTATCACCTCCACGAGTTTACCCACTATGGAAGTGAGATTCACTGGTCTATAGTTGCCTGGCTCATCCCGTGGGCCAATTTTGTGTATGAGCACTACATGGGCCACCCTCCAGTCCTGTGGCACGCATCCTATATCCAAGGAGGTGGTGAACAGGTCTGCCAGCGGCCCAGCAAACACCTCCACCATCTCCCTCAGCACTCTGGAGTGAATGCCTTGTCCACCTTTAGTGCAATTAGACCCTCTAGAACTCTACTCTCCGCACAATCCCATCAGTCATCCCCCGTCCCCTTTCCCCACTCCATGATGGTAGTGGACCAGCCTCCTTCTGCGTGAACACTGAGCAGAAATACTCGTTCAATGTTTCTGCCTGCTCCGCTCCAGATTCCACCCACTCCCCATCTCTCCTGATCTGCACTATTTAGTCCCTGCATCTCCTTTTTTCCCCTCATGTATCTAAAAAAGTCCTTCTCCCATTCCTTAATGCCCCACAAATCACCCATTGAATCATGTGATTTAATACTCCCACTCAAATCAATTACGTGGATGAGCCCCTCTACCACTTATTTAAAAGTGCTTGAATCAACTTCAACTCCATAAAATACAAACTTCTAGTACAAACTATCCCCTGAACATAAATTTGACAATAGAACAATACTATCTAACTGCATACTGAATTATACAGCTAGTGTGTAAACAGGCCATGAGATGGTTACTTGGAACACAGAGAGAACAGTCGGGAGGCCTCCACAATGTGAAGCAAATCTTCCGATAGACCCAATGCCTGGAACTCTAGCTGCTCAGAAACCAGACTGAGAGGTGTAGGACCTTCCCCTGATGTCTGGCCAGCAAGTCCAGATGAAGACGCAACTGCCACGGAGGCCTACTGCTGAGGAGATCTAGGTTCCGGAACTGCCTGGGTGAAACAAAGCAGGGTGAATCGATGTTTAAAAAATGTAATGGGTTACTTTTGGGCTAATTCTCAGACGAAGGGACAGACAGAACAACTGGTCATACCAAAGAAGTAAAGATCTGAGTTGTTGAAATAGCACATGACAGTCCCAAGACTGGTTACTTGGGGAGGGATCGAACCCTTGCCAGACTGTTACTGCCTTGAAATTCATGAAGAAGTTGCTACCTATTGCAGTTCCTGTCAGAAAGCAGCCCCAGTGACTAAAAAAGACAAGGTGCCGATGGTGCCTCTACCTTTGACAGATGTGCCTAGTTGGTCCCTTAGACAAAAGTAAAAAGGGCAACCAATTCATTTTGGTGGTATGTGACTGTGCCACTAGATACCCAGAGGCAGTTCCAATGCATACTGTCACAGCCCCAAAAGCGGCAACAGAGTCTGCCAAAATTTTCAGCAGGATGGGCATACCTAAAGAGATTATTCCTGATCAGGGTAGCAATCTGGGTGCTGTATTACTGAAAGTACTGTACTGACTACTAGATAACACTGCTATAAGAACCTCCCGTTATCACCCTCAGAGTGTTTCAATCAAACCATAAATTGCAGATTAAAAAGGTTTGTAAATAGGGAAGGGAAAGATTGGGACCAATACTTATGTTACCTGCTTTTTCCTTACAGAGAAGTGCCACAAGCCTCAACAGGTTTTTTATCTTTTAAACACTGTATGGTAGACAACTTAAAGGGTCACTAGATGTAATAAAAGAAACACTGGGCAAGTAACTCCACCCAAAAAAAAAAAATCTATGCAATCACCCACAGTAATCAGGAAGTGGCCCCAAACCAGCAGAAGGTGTATTATGACTAGAGCCCCATGAAATTCTTTTTATTTTTCATAATTTTTATTTTTCCGGAATTTCACGTTATTTCTTTTTATTTATTGAAAATTTAGCCTAATTTCTTGTTATCACATTTGCATTCATGAAATACCTCAAAAGTACCTCATACAAACTAGAAATCACATTCCTAGTATACTATGTTGTAATTAAGCAGCACTGTCCTGTGGTTGTGAAATGTTTTGTGAATCAGACAATTCCGCTGCCACTTCCTGGTTGTAACACCAGAGACTAAACAACTGCTGCAAGCATTTATTTAGTTTTTGCAAAACAAAACAAGCAATTTGTTGAACTTTTTTCATGTGTTTTTTTTTTCATTTTATTTCTATTTATACTGTACCTTGGAGTTCTTGTTATTTCTTATTAAGAAAAACACGAGTCTCTAATTATGACCATGGGGTAAAAGAAAACGTTTTTGAGCCAGGTGAAAAGGTCTTGCTAGCACTGTTACCCAATACAGACAATGAACTGTTAATAAAGTGGCAAAGGCCTTATAAAGTGCTCAGGTGTACTGCCAGAGTTAACTATGAGACAGAGACCCCCTGATAGGAAAAATCCTACCAAGATATACCATGCTTACCTCCTGACGAAATGGTTGAAAAAACACCAAAGGCTGCTTTGTTAGTTTTACCAGAAACTTCTGTAGAAGATAATGATATTTTTTTATTTATTTTTTTTATTTCGTTTTTGTTTACCGGGTAGGTGCACTAGCCAAAAGACTATTTTCAGGCACGCCCCGGGAGGGTACAGAGACCAACTTCAAATAGAAACATATTTGTACATAATACAGGTAACATGTTAATGTTTGACCAATTGACAGCGGTAAATATGACAAAAACAATACTGTATTTAAGTTTACATGTAAGAGACAGCAACCAGGTCATTTTTAAAGTAACTGAGCAGGGGGGAAGGGATAAGGGAAGGGCTGACCAGAAGCCCTCCCCTCCAGATGAGGGGAGTAGCCTTCAAGCCCAAGGGGAGGGAAACAGACTGGAGGTGGAGGTTTCCAGGAGGAGCAGGGGAGGATGGAAGTATAAGGAATCTGGGTGGGTTCGACAAAAGGATCAGGGATAAGGGGTGGGGGTTAGTGTTAGTAAATGCCAGGAGCTTGGGAAACAAGTTGCCAGAGTTCCAGGCCATGCTGTTCGAGGGGGGGGTGGATGTGGCGGCAGTCACGGAAACGTGGGCCAACAAAAACCATGACTGGGACCTAAATGTATGGGGATACACTATGCTTAGGAAGGACAGAAAGGAGGGCAGAGGGGGTGGAGTGGCTATGTTCATTAGAGATGACATAGAAATTGCTATGGTAGAAGAGGCAGAGGGAAACGTGGAGGCCTTATGGGTCACCCACGATCCCCAGCAGGAGATAAGGTCAAGCTGGGAGTAGCATATAGGCCCCCGGGATGAGTGATGTTCTAGAGGATGGTTTGCTGGACAACATCATTGCCCAGTGTGGTCCAAAAGGGAAGGAGTGGTGTTGATGGGGACCTTAATATGCCAGGTACAAACTGGGGAACCATGTCCTCTAAGGTGGCCAAGGAGCAGAGGCTGCTGGATGGCTTCCAGGATGTGTTCTTAACACAGCATGTGATGGAGCCCACAAGGGAGGGCATGTCCTGGATGTGGTTCTGGCAGATGGGGATCTGGTAAGGGACATGGTTGTAGGACCCCTGACTGGGAGTGACCACAATACTGTCTGGTTTCAAATAAGCATTGGGGGAGTGGGGTGAGATCTAGGACACTGGCAGTGGACTTCAGGGGGCAGACTTTATGGGCATGGGAAATATTCTCAAGGATCACTTGAAGGGATTACCTCAGCGACAAGTGTGGAAAAGAGATGGGAGGTCATAAAAGCAGGGGACTTCATGAGGCAGTCAGGATCTGCGCTAAGTTGAAACGTAGGGAGCAAGGTCACATAAACCATGCTGGTGGTCCAGTGAGGTCCAGGCAGCAGTCTGAGAAAAGAAGGCGCACAAAAATATAAAACAACAAGAGGGATAGGATAAGGAAATGTACCAGCTTGCATCTAGAAAAGTCACCCGTATGGTGAGGCAAAGTCAGTAAAGAGCAACTGGCTGGCACAGGGGATACATGGAGGGAAAAGGGTTCCTCCGTCACATTGGGAGCGGAGAAAACTAAGGGCCATCTCAGCAGATTGAGATCAGAAGAAGGGTGGGTGGAAGAGGCGAGGACCAGGCAGAGGATTTTATGAGTACTTTGCCTCTGTGTTCACTAGGGAGGGGATGGGATATCTACAAAGCAAGGCACAAAGGGGATAGAAGCGGCAGGGAGTGGGATCAGGGGAGCAACAGAAATGGAGCAAAGGGAGGGAAGGGTACCCCCAGGGTGTCACATCTGGATAAGGATAAAAAGACCAGTAAGGTGGAGGACAGATGATGCCATCCCACCAAAGGGTGTGGTTGCCCTCAAGAAAGACAAATCTCCTGGGCGGATGGCATTCATCCCGAGTACTATGAGATTGGCGGACATACTGGCTGCACCTGGCGGAGCTTTTCAACAGGTCACTTGAGACAGGAGGGTACCTAGGGATTGGCGAGAGGCACATGTGGTACCAATCCATAAAGGGAGTCGGGGAAGTACCAGGAAACTATAGACCCATCAGTTTAACCTCGGTGGTGGGAAAATTAATGGAGAGTATACTAAAGGAACGATTGGGGGTTTACTTGGGGAGGTGGGAGGTCTGGATAGTCGGCAGCATGGGTTTGTGCCAGGTAGATCATGTCAAACCAACCTTGTGGAGTTCTATGAATGGGTAACATCAGAACTGGACAGGGGTAAGCCTGTGGATGTATTATTCTTGGACTTCAGCAAGGCTTGACTCTGTCCCCACAATGGTCTGGTGGAGAAACTGATAGGGTTAGGAGTAGCCCTTTGATGGTCAGATGGATTGAAAACTGGATAGCTGGGCGCACTCAGAGGTAGTGGTCTGTGGGGAGCTCGAACCCACAGAGGTTGGTAGTGGGGTACCACAGGGCTCGGTCCTGGGTCCAATCCTGTTTAATGCATACATATCAGACATCAGGGATGGTATAGGGTGTGAAATGAGTCTTTAGCGGATGACTCCAAGATGGGAGGCAGTAGTTGAGGGAGAAGAGGGAGGTTGGCCCTGCAAGGGACCTGGACACCCTGGAAGCTGGGCTCACACATGGAGTTAAATTTCAATATCACCAGGTACAGGTGTTGCATCTTGGTGGGGAAACCCAAACACAGGTACACCCTGGGAGGGAGGTGCTGGAAGCCCCAACAGGGAAAAGACCTAGGGGTCATGGTGGATACATGTATGAATAACTCTGAGCAGTGCAGGACAGCAGCTAGCAAGGCAAACAGGATGTTGGGATGCATCGCAAGGGGGATCACCTCAAGGAGCAAGGAAGTGATTCTGCCGCTGTACAATGGACTGGTTAGGCCACACCTTGAGTACTGTGTACAGTACTGGAGACCACACTTGAAGAGGGACATACAGCTCCTGGAGAGGGTACAGAGGAGGGCAACAAAGATGATACGAGGGCTAGGGGATTTGACTTACGAGGACAGATTTGAGGAGCTCTGCCTGTTTTCATTGGAGGAGAGGAGAGCCAGAGGGGACATGATTGAGGTCTTCAAGTACCTCAAGGGAATAAATAGGGTAAACATGGAGGGGATCTTTAGACTAAAGCAGGGAGGCATCACCAGAGGGCATGGTTTGAAGTTGGAAGGTGGAAGGGTGAGGGGGAAAGAGGAGGAGGTTTTTCACTGAGAGGGTGGTGGACCCTTGGATGCTCTGCCTGGTGAGCTGGTTCAGAGATCCACAGTGGAGGGCTTTAAGAGAGGGTGGGACAGACACAGAAAGTGGATGTATCAGATGATGGCCTGTCCCGGGGGGGTGGGGATGGATGATAGGGGTTTCTGGAGCACAAGGGATGGGAGGGTCTCTGCACCCAACTAAGGATCTAGGTTCGAGCAGACTTGATAGACCATAAGGCCTAATCTGCTGGCAAATAGTATGTTAGTATGTTAGTATATTGCTTATGACAAACTGGAACTGCTGATGTTGTAAAGGTGAATCTTTCCTTAACCTCCGAACAAACTGCAGAAATTCATAACTTGGTAAAGACATTTAAAAGTACTTTTACCACAGTGCCAGGCCAAGCAAACAGGTTTAAGCACATAATAGTGACAGGAAATGCTCACTCTATTAGATAAAATGTATTTATTTTATTTATTTAAATTTTGGTAACCGGGTAGGCCCACTGGAACCTTGACAGTCCCTTTTTCAGGGGCGACCTGGGATTAGTTACATGTACCTAAAGGGAAGGAAAAAACAAGGCTTTGATAAGTACAGTACAGCAAGGCTTACATAGAGCATACGACATACAGATTACCAGAGTGATTAAAGGGAAACGTCCATCTAGGATTAAACTAATCAGTATTGTTACCAATGGAAATCTGCTTTACATAAGCTATTGACTGAACCTGTAACACTTTTAGGGCCAGAATTATACCCATTCAATTTCCCCTCCCTTTATAGCTGCAGGCATCCATTTACTAAATCACAGGCACAGGAAATGACATCACATCTGGGGAAACACATATAGTCAATAAATATTTTAACCAGAAGAGGCACACTAAACTGAAGCTTGAGTCCAGGTACGAACTTAGAGCACAAGAAAGTTAAGTGACTTGTTCAGTATCATACAGTAATGTAAGTGAGGACTGTAGGATTCAAACCCAGGTCTCCAGGTTTGCAGCTCAGAGCCTTAAACCACTGCACTATACTGCCTCTTTCAAGATAAGAGGAAAAGAAGAATTAGGCCTCTTGATGAGCTGTCACAACCAGCCACTTAATAGTTTAGTGACTGCACCTGGGAGCATCAGGGAAGTGAAAACGTTGTATCTCAAAAAGAAGGGGCTACTGGAGATTTCCTGCTGGAAAGAAAGTAAAACAGTTGGAATCATGAAATGAAAAAAAAACACATCTGCTGTGTTTTTTCTTTTACTTCTGTGAAAAGAAACCTATTTCTGGATGGTGTTCAAATAAAGATTTTTTTTTTATGTTGCAGCCTTCAGAAGGAGTAGTGCTGGAACATGGGGAAAAGTAGTTGTGTACAGTAGTGCTGAACATGGGAAAAGTGTGTGTGTGTGTGTGTGTGTGTGTGTGTGTGCCAGCGTGTGTGTGTGGGGGAGGGCACTGTAGTAATAAGAGACCATGATTGCTTCCTTTCTGACAATGCATGCATTTAGGTGCACTTCGAATGCTCATGGGCAAAGGGGGTGGAGCACCTGTAAGTTCTGGCACCTATGTTCAGAAGGGTTCTGTATTGATAGCCATCTATCCTATCACACGCCAACACAAAGCAATTATTTTGTTACAACTTATTTACACAGGATAGTCCAGCTGAGATGTGCCACCTCATTTCCAGTGGGGTCCTGCTGCTATTCATTTCTGCTGGTAGGGGGACAGGAGCACTGGGGGTTATGTGACTTACTCAAGGTCACACAGTTAGTATTTGACTTTACTGAAGTTTGAAACTCTCATCTCCTGGGCCCCAAACTTGTGCTCTAGCCACTAGATCACACTTCTACAAATGACAGAACATGATGCCAACAAAATAAATTAAAACACAACTACTTCGGTGCTAACAAATACTGGAACTAAACAGGTACAGGAATAAAAATTATTTACAGTGTTACCACAGTAGCAGAATATTCTGCAAATCACACTGGCACTAAACATTTTACTAAACTGAAATGTCACAAAACATTGTACAAAGCAATATGAACCCCAAAGGAGCTTGGAAACTGCTGGCACTGGCAGTACACAACTTTTGTTCATAGCAACCCCTTCAAGATTAGAGACAAGTTCATATCCCCATGGACCAGGTAACACCTTTTTTTGCGTAATTTCCTTTGCCTTTCAAGGAGGCAGTATAGCGCAATGGTTTAAAGCTCTGAGCTACAAACCTGGACACCTGGGTTCGAATCCCACAGTCCTTACTTGCATTACTGTATGATCCTGAGCAAGTCACTTAACTTTCTTGTGCTCGCAAGTCATACCTGAACTCGAGCTTCAGCTTAGTGTGCTTCTCCTGGTTAAAATATGCGTTTTCCCAGATGTGATGTCAGTTCCTGTGCCTGTGATTTAGTAAACGGATGCCTGCAGCTATAAAGAGAGGGGAAACTGAATGGGTAAAATTCTGGCCCTAAAAGTGTTACAGGTTCAGTCAATAGCTTATGTAAAGCAGATTTCCATTGGTAACAATATTGATTAATTTAATCCTAGATGGACATTTCCCTTTAAGAGCAGATGTGGTTATGGAAATACAAAAAAATTAAACAGCTGTGTATCACAGAAGAGTCGAGAAGTGCTTGATCAACATCAATGGTGATGGTAAATAAAAAAAAAAAAGGGGGGGTGTAAGAATCTGCCTTGATTTTAAGAAACTTAATCAAGTGTCTGAATTTGACAGTTACCCTGTGCCCAGGACAAATGATTTGGTGGACAGCCTGGAAAGTGCTAAGTAAATCAGTACCCTTGATCTCACCCAGGGTTACTGGCAGATTCTCCTAGCTAAAGAATCCAGAGGCAAAACTGCATTTGCCACTCCTATTGGACTCTATCATTTCATCACGCTGTTTGGTTTACATGATGCACCTGCTATATTCCAGCGGTACATGGATGTAATTTTAGCTACTCACACTGGTTATTGTGCTGCTTACCTGGATGATGTCATGGTGTACAGTCCAGATTGGAAAAGCCACCTGGAACACCCACAGGCAGTTATCCAATCTACTAAAAATGCAGGTCTGACAATTAATCCTACCAAGTATGCATTGAGCATGCAGAAAACCAGATATTTGGGTTATGTTCTGGGCAATGGAGAAGCAAAACCAGAGATTTCTAAGACAGAAGGTGTAGCCGACAGTCCTGTCCCTAAAACAAAAACATGTCAGGTCATTTTTAGGGCTGGCTGGTTACTATCACAGATTCATTCCCAACATTGCCCAGTTAGCTACCTCCCTCAATGAACTCATGAAGAAACTGTGCCCAAATAATGTGAAATGGACTCCAGAGTGTGATAAGGCTTTTCGGGCCATAAAGCCCGTTTTAAGAAGGCCAGTCTCTGAGAAGCAATTTTTGTTACAGACTGATGTATCAGAGGTAGGCCAAGTTGCAGTACTGAGTCAGAATATAGATGGGAAGGAAAATCCTATTCTATACATCAGTAGGAAACTGTATGACAGAGAAAAAAGGTACTCCACCATTGAAAAGGAATGCCTTGCAGCAAAGAGGGCCATGGAGTCCCTTAAGTTTTTATTTGCTAGGGGCTGACTTTGTACTTATAACAAATCACAATCCTCTCTGTTGGCTTAACCAAATGAAGGATAACAATTTCAGAATCACAAGGTGGTACCTGTCACTACAGCCATTTAAATTCAAAGTGATGCACAATCTGGAAAAAAGAATGTCATTTTTTTTTATTCTTTTGGTAACCCGTTAAGGCCCACTAGGCACAAGTGCCTGTTTTCAGGGGTGACCCGGGAGCACTGGGGTGGTTAACTGACTTGTTCAGAGCAACACAGTATGTAAGAGGAGGTTGTGAGAACCAAACCCATGTTTCCTAGATGTACCAAGCTCATTCACAGCTCATTACTCTAACCTCTAGGCTATACTGCCATCCCCAATACTGATTTTCTGTCAATATATGGGATCAGAAATTGACAATTCCAAAGGCTAAAAAAAAAAATGAATGGGTTTAAACTTAACTGCTTGCCATGCTGGTTGTTATGGAAAAAAGGGATAATGCACATGTGCAGAACTGTAAAAGTTATAAGGTAATATTAGAAGAGAATTAAAATAAAGGTTTGGAAGCTTTTTTTTTTTTTTTTAAACAGGTTCCCTCTTCAATGGCCTATACACACTACACTTCTTCAACCATTTTAAGCAAGTTAAAACAGTTTAAGAAGCACTAACACGGTTTGCAGACACATTACAGCGTCATTTAAACCGTTTTTAAACTACGTGCTAAAACCCTGCTAGGTACCTAGTCCTTAGCCTGATTTTAAAAATGGTTTAGGCTAAACACAGTTGCACAGCTCTTACCAGTATGTACACGCTGCCGTGTTTATCTGTTCTTTGCTGGTCCTCCACTATGTGCAGCCCTCCGATGCACAGCACGGTTGCAGGCATCGCTCGGTAGGTTCCAGAGTACGTACATGGTGTGGGTTTTAAAAGGCTTCAAAATTTGGGTTAAGGCAGCAATGTGGCTGCATTAACATGGTAAGAGTTAGACCATTTTAAAACACTGTTTAAAACCCACCTGGTAATTGTGTACAGGGCCAAAGAGGGGGGACTGTGACAGGGTTGAATAAGACTATGTCCCATTTGTTATGCAGAAAGAGTTAAAAGCAAGGATCTATTCTATCCTCTCCTTTTCTGTTTCTTGTCTGTCTAATTGTGCAATCAAATTTTCTTGTGAGACCTAAGAACTGACCACTGACAGTCTCACAATTCTGCCCCCTCCTGCTATCTCCCTGCCTTTACTTGCTGTTTCTATCCTTTCTTCCCCCTTGCTTATCTATGGTTACAAAAATATGTGTGACTCTTTATGTGAAACTAGTTTCTCTGGTTTGAAAATGTATATAGCTATATTGTTGAAATTATTGCAAAAAGCATTTGGAACTCAGAGGGTTAACCTTGAGATGCAATCTGACCTAACCAATCTCATTTTCAGAATGTCAACAGCAAATCAGTTCTGGGACACTGTGTTCTATTTCGTTGCACCTGCAAGGAAAGAGACTGACAAGGTTTGGATACAGTTTGTGTAACTCAGGTTACTGGTCTCTTTTGCTCGCCTCTCGTAAATCCCTAGTTGGACAGTCTGGTTTTTCTTTCCGCTTCCCTAATCTTTGGAACGCCCTTCCACTAACAATTCATTCTGCCACCTCCAAACGCTCTCTTTCCTCTCTTCTCCAAGCCCACACTGCCCTCTCCTGTAAATGCCCTTAGCCCCATTGCCCTACACCTCCCCTTATCTACTCTGACCTCTATACTTCTCGTCACCCCATCTCATCCCCCTTCCTCTCCCCCTTTCCCCATCACTGCTTCCTCTCAATCCCTTACTTCTTTCTCACTCACTCCCACCCCCAGTAATCACCCTTTCTACCCTCCCTAATCATCTACACTCTATTCCCCCACCCTGCCCACCATAATCTGTTCTCTTCTCCTCTCTCTCTCTCTCTTTTACTTTCACCACTACTTTACCTTTCCACCCCCAGCCTCTCTTTCTCACCCTCCTCTACTTACTCTCTCTCCTACCCTTTCCTATTTTGTGACGTTACCTTTTTGTGTATGCCGGGTACTTTGCATTTCTGATGTTTAACCTGCATTATTATTTGCTCTGGTAATGTATATTATTGTACATACTGTATATTGTTCAATTATTACTGTGCTTCTACTTGTTTGTACTTATCCCTCCCCCAGGATGCATCTGGAAACGAGCTTTGCAGCTCGGTACGTCTTTCCTGGTAAATATCTTTTAAATAAATAAGAAACAGGAGGTATCTTAACTGGCTCAGGATGCAGAAGTTAACTGCCAGGCAAAAGACTTCTTATACAAAGAAAGCAATCTTTTGTTAGAGAGAGACAGATTTGAAATTGAAAAGAAACCCTCAGATGAAGGACCTTGTTTTCTCTGTTTGTACTAACTTTGTAACGAACTATCCAGTACAATTTTATTTTGTTACTGTTATTGATAATAATAGAATGCTACTTGCAAATTATTTTAACTGCTCCTAGTTTTCCTATACCTCCTGACCTCTGCCTCAAACTCAGTTTCACATAAAGATTCACATATATTTTTCAACCACAGAAAAGAAAGAAAGAAAGAAAGAAAGAAAGAAAGAAAGAAAGAAAGAAAGAAAGAAAAGAAACAGTAAAGTGAAGAAATGGAGAAAATGAGGGAACTTGTGGGACTGTTGGAGTGACCAACTCCTAGGTGCCACTAGGAAAATTTGATTGCGTAGACAGACAAGTGACAGAATGAGAGAGGACAGACTAGACCCTTACTTTTAACTCTCTGTATAACAAATGGGGCAGGGTATGACTGTTACCCAACCCTGTCACACAGTCAAGGAGAATCCTCTGGAGGATCATGGCAGACTACATGCCAAGCCATGTTTAATAGCATCGGCTTCAGAAGCACAACCACCACAGCACGCTGGTCCCTGAGTGGATCCAGTCTGGGACAAAGACCAGGCCACGTCCTTCTGGGTGAGGCTTGAGAGAACTGGGGTCAGGGAGAACAACTTCTTGGCGATCTCCTCTGACAAATGGTCGACAGGCTTGAAAAAAATCTCAACTGTTGTCAAAGTCAACAAGCCCGACAGAGGCGCTGAGGAGCTGTTGACCAAACCTTCAGTCGAAGGAAGCCTGACCGCAGTTCAGCAGTCAGGGGAGTCGTTGAGAGCAGGAGGACCTCAATCACTCCTGATTCCATGACCAGCACCAGCACTGCTTGTGTTTCTTACTACGGTGAGAAGGGCTCTCCCAAAGCTCTGCAGGGACTGACATTTCAGGGAATGCCTCTGTGAAGGACCCTCCGGCACTGGTCTGAACCAGTAGCAATGCTGAGGCCACTAAGGTGCTCAATGCGGAAGCTGCCACCATCTCCTCGAAAGCTGCAAGATCAGTAGTGGACCCAGCAGCCGCCAAAGCCTTCTTGAGGCTTTTCAGTAGAATTGCTGGATCACGATCTGCCAGTCAATGGAAGAGAAGCTTGGTCACACGATCTTCCAGCAATGCTGGAAGCATCACCTGACAACGGCCACAGCCCAACACATGGTGCTGCGCACCCAAGCAGCAGAGGCAGGACATGTGGGGGATTGATGTTCGATATTTTCTGCTGATACGTCATGCAGAATCTAAATCTGGGAGATGGTCTTCCCTCATTCATTTCTGAGATCAGGCAGAGTCAGAAAGGAAGCAGAACAAAGTATCAACATTTTTGACTGAAGAAAGAAGTTTTTGCTAAAGCATTATAGAAACGCTCGAATGCTGCAGAGCTGTGAATGAGGAGACCTGTTCCTTCCAGCAGAAAGAAAAATTTGACATCACGGGGCAGAGCCAGAGGATATACTGCCTAGGTGGTGGGAGGAGCTTAGATTGTTGCAGTGGAACTGCCACTGTGTGGATAGTAAACTGTATCCACGCCGCTGGAAATACAGGTTCCTCATCTGTAACCATAGTTACAGGTAGGGCAAGCAGGATAGGATACGGAGTGAAGTAACTGAGTTTAACTGGTGGCTTAAGGGATGGTGTCAATAGAAGGGGTACCACTTCTTGGGGACTGGAGAGACTTCTGGGACAGGAGAATTTTCAAGGGTGACAGACTTCACCTGACCGGGGGGGGGGGGGTTTGTGTGCTGGAGAAGCAATATGTCTATATCAGACATTCAAAACTGACTGTGGGGGAGACTGGGTCGAGGGGAATCATGGAAGTAGGTGAAAGAAAGAGGATCCTAGTTAGCACTCTCCCACATCTGGGGACTTGTACCAACACAGTGGATACAAGGAGAGCTGTGGCCCAAACTGAAACAGCTGAGGGGACATCAGACACAGGAAATGCAAAGTGTGCAATCACCAGGAAAAACATGAGGGAGAAAAAGCAAGGAAAGCACAGGGGTAGTAGCAAAATAGAATTGAGGGTCAGTTGGAAGGGGTTATGCCTTAATTCCAGGAACCTAGTTAACAATATCAGCGAGCTCCAGGTGCTGATGACAGATACGGAGATGGACCTTATGGTCATCATAGAAACGTGGGCTTTGGAAAATAACTGGGAACTGACAGTCCCTGGGTATTCATTGTTCAGGAGAGATAGAGGAACAGGTAAAGGGGGGGACTAGCCATTTTTGTTAAGGATGGCACAGAGGTGGCGGAAGATGGGTGCATGAGGGACTGTGAGGGGGAGACAGAGTCACTGTGGGTGCAACTCACAGCAGCCTCAAGCAAGAAACTGCACTTGTGTGATCTACAGACCTCCAGAATAAAGGGACAAAGAGCTCAGGGAAGAACTTAGAGGAGTGGCAAAGGTGGGGGGGTAGTGGTGGTTGGTGATCTGAACATGCCAGACACTGATTGGGATGTTCCAGTTGCCAGGATCACCAGAAGTGAGGACTTGCTGGATAGCTCCCAGGACTGTCTACTGGTAGAGCTAGTTAAGGAACCCACCATGTAGACTGTAATTCTCAATGCAGTGCTCATCAATTCAGAAACGGTAGGAGCTGTGAGAAAAGGGGAGCCACCGGGGAATAACTATCATAACTCCATTTGGTTCAAACTGGCCCTTGGGTCCAGAAAACCCCAATTGAGAGCTGAAGTCCTTGATTTTAGAAGGGTGGACTTCAACAGGCTGAGGGAGCTGGTCAGGGAATGTTAGTGGGGTGGACAACATAGGTAGGGTAGAAGAGAGATGGGGCAAATAAGGGGGACAATCTCGAGGCATCTAACTTATGCATGATAACAGTAACCAAAAAGAACAGGTTCAGGTGGTGTGGAATTCCATACCAATTGTCTTGAGAGACGTAAATCTTGTAAACCACAAACAGCATTTAAAATAATGGTTCCATGATTTGAGTACAACCCCCTCACTTTGCTGTCAACTAGATACTACCTGAATCTATGATTCTGATACTCATCGTCATCTATTGTTTCCCCTACTTGCATTTTCCTTTGTATTGTACATAATGTGTAGTTTGTGTTGCTTTACACACACACACATATATATATATATATATATATATATATATATATATATATATATATATATAGAGAGAGAGAAATTATATATGATGGACTGAATGGCAACTGTATTAGTGTAACCTGGGCCTCCTCTGAAATGAGCTTTGCTCAATGGAGTGCTTCCTTTTCATGGTTTTGAATAAAATATACTACTACTACTAGGTTCAAGAGACCATTATGGTTCTCAGCAAGGGTCAGGGAAGCAGTGAGGGCCAAAAAAGGCCTTCTACAAGTATATAGAAGAGCAGGGGGAGGAAGAATATTTACTGAAAAAATAGGGATGCAAAGAAAGTGGTTAGAGAAGTGAAAGCAGACAGAGAGCTGCATATTACAGACGGGGTCAAGAGTGAAGAAAACCAGTTCTTCCACTATATCAGGAAAAAAAGGAAGGGAAATCATAAGGCTAGCTGGGGCGAAGGGGTAGGATGATACAGGAGGATGGGCAAAAGGCCACTGTTCACAATGATTACTTTTGCTCAGTTGTCACTAGGGAGGATGGTGGGCCCTTGTCAGAGAGTGGCATCGTGGCAGCCACTAAGGGGGTCCAGGAGATGAGGCAGTCACATTTACAAATGAAAGTGTCCAGAAAGGCGTGGCAGACTTAAAGACAGATAAGGCCCCGGGACCAGAGAGGTTGCATCCGAGGTTACTCAGAGAACTGGCAGGAGAAATGGATGAACCCATGGCTCACTGGGGATGGGGGTGGTTCCAAAGTACTGGAGGGTGGCGGATGAGGTTCTGCTCCATAAAGAAATAAGGAACAAGAAATAAGCAGGCAACTACAGACCTGTCAGTCTTACCTCTACTGTAGGGAAGCACTGGTCAAACAGGACCTTGTGGACTACTTGGAGAGAAATGGGGCTCCAGAATAACAAACAGCACAGATTTGTGGCAGGGATGTCTTGTCAGACAAACCTGATAGTTTTTTTGACTGGGTGACGAAGGAATTGGATGGGGGCCACACTGTGGATTTACTCTAATTTGACTTCAACAAAACTTTCGACTTGGTGATTCACAGACACTTGTTGAAGATGGAGGACATGGGTGCTGCCAAGGTCTTAGTAAACTGGGTAGGTAACTGGCTAAAGGGAAGGCAGCAGAGGGCTGTGGTCAACAACGTCAAATCAGAACAGAGAGGTCATGAGCATGGTACCACAAGGATCTGTCCTAGGTCCGATCCTCTTCAATATGTTCATCAGTGACACTGATGAGGGAATCCGCTGCAGGTTGTATCTCTTTGCAGATGACACTAAGCTCTGTAGGAGGGTGGATAGCGATGAGGGAATGGGAAATGCACAGGGACTTACAAAAGCTAGAAACACAGAATGTGATGTCAGGTAAGGGCCACTTGGTCCACCCAGTCTGCCCATATAATCACTTTTTTTTTTTTTCTCTCCTTCATTTTTTGCTGTAGACCTCACTTGATCTATGGTGCTAGAGGGTGGTCTAAGATTTGGCAGTTGTAATTTAACACCAAGAAGTGCAAGTAGTGCACAAAGGGTACAAGAATCCCAGAACAGGGTACTGGATGTGTGGGGTGAGACTTAGCACCACTGCCGAGGAACAAGACCTTGGAGTTATCATCAGTGACTCCAAAAAACAATCAAGTCAGAGCAACAAGACATATAGCAAAGTGAGTACAGTAGGTTGCTGGGATGTATCGGGAGGGATACTGTTAGCAGAAGGGAAGAGGTAATACTTCCCTATATAGATCCTTAGTGAAGCCACACCTGGGGTACTGTGCCCAGTTCTGGAGTCCTCACCTCACCTCAGGAAAAAGAGGGATTGGCTGGAGACTGTGCAGCGCAGTGTGGCAAAAATGATTCTGAGCCAATAAGACAGATCTTATGAGAAGCACCTCAAAGCACCGAACATGCACTTATGAAAGACCAGAAGGGAGAGGGGAGATGTGATAGAGGGCTACAAGTTCCTAAAATGAAATAAAATGAAGTGCAGTGAACTATTTAGCTTGAATACTAGCTCGCGGTCAAGTGGACATAGTGAAAACTAACAGGAGAGATGTTCAAGAGGGACATAAACAATT
This sequence comes from Neoceratodus forsteri, assembly GCA_016271365.2. Lineage (NCBI taxonomy): Eukaryota > Metazoa > Chordata > Ceratodontiformes > Ceratodontidae > Neoceratodus > Neoceratodus forsteri. Next base: position 1,515,482,366 of record CM057452.1, on the reverse strand, counting down.
ATTATTTTACAGAAAAGGTGGTGGACCTGAAGAGAGTCTCCCAGCTGAAGTGTTAAGTGCAAAAACCATTGGTGGTTTCACGAACAGTTGAGACAGAATGAAAGGTATAGTACTTGCTCGGTGTGGCAGAAGCTGGGAGAATAGGGGAGGTTGAGGAGGACTAGGACCCTGGAAAGACCATGGGTCCCAGGACTAAACAGAGAACTTGGGCAGACTGGATGGACAATGTGTCTTTTTCTGCATCACTGTCTATGTTTCTATATAGTTCCAGGAGTGGTAAACAGTTGACATCCACACTTCCTTGGAACAGACTGATTCATCGAATGTCTTCAAGTTTAAGCTCCTCCCACCACCTTCACGGTATATCATCTGGCTCCGCCCTGTGATGGCAGATACTGCACGCAGGGCTGTGGGTGCCACACTGCCAAGGGAGGCCGGGTGGGTTGCATGGATGTGAACTGTATACCACTCACTAGAAGGTACAGTTGCGTACTCACCATAATGGTAGTTCTCCAAGGGGTAGCTCTTGCAGCAGGTAATACACTTGGGTCCTTGCCAGAGGGCGCTCTTCTGCACAGCAGCTTTTTTCTAGCAGTCCTTGTCTAGGGGCCACCCACACATGATATCATCCTGCATCTATATAAGTGTGGGCGGCCCCAGGCATCCTCAGTTCCCAGCTGGATTCAGCTCACTAAGCGAGGACTGATGGAGAGCCAAGGTACCTTAGGTGCCCCCTCATGTATATATATTTGGAATGGAAGTTGTTTTCTTAAAGGGGGGGGGATGGATGGAGGGAGAGATCGTACCTGCTGCAAAAGATGCCCCTCAAAGATCTACTGTTACGGTGAGTACTCAACTGTACTATCTTCCACGGGGTTAATCTCTTGCAGCAGGTAATACACTTGGGATGAGTCCCAAGCAGTAAACCCAGAAAGGGTGGCACATGTTATGATAAAAGGCCTTGTAAGACAGCGCGGCCAAAGGCCATCCTACAGCAAGAAGCAACATCTAAATTGTAGTGCTTCATGAAGGTATGTATTGTGGGCCATGTGGCTGGTTTGCAGATATCCTTGATAGATGTCCCTTTGAAGCAGGTCACTGTAGTGGCCATGGCTCGGGTAGAATGAAAAGGTCCCAGTAATGGTTTATTACATTCCTTATAACAAAAGGTTATACAATGTACCAACCAGTTGGACAGGGTCTGCTTAGCGACTAGGAAGCTTTCCCTGGTTGGGGCAAAGGTAACAAAAAGCTGAGAAGCCTTTCTGAAAGATTTGGTACGATTTATCTCAAAATGTGATGAACATCTAAAGTGTGTAGGTGGTATTCTCTTGAATTAGGATGCTCAGGGAAGTAGACTGACAGATCTATAGACTGATTTAAGGTGTGCTCCGAGACCACCTTGGGTAAAAAGGAGGGATTGGTATGGAGGTACACTCTTATCTTTATAGAAGATTAAGTAAGGTTCCCTACACATTAGGGCATGACGTTCAGAAATACGCTGACCTGAAGTGACAGCTACTAAAAAATAAGGTCTTCCAGGCTAGGAAGTGGAGGTCTCAAGTAGCTGCAGGCTCGAAGGGGTTGAGGGTCAGTTTTTCCAATAGGAAAGTCAAGTCCCGGGCCGGCCTGGTGGCGCTGAGGGTTGAGGCGCTGGACGCCACACCTCGCGCTACGCCGGCGACCCGGGTTCTGGAACGGACTCGGGTGGCCAGGGATCGGCAGGGGAGAGGGAGGATCAAGCGTCCCAATGGATGCTCTCCTCCCTCAAGGGTGGGAGACCAAGAACGCTACTGTGTTCTGCATCCCTTCCATAGCCAGTGGAAGCACTGGCAACAGGAAGGGATGGAGGTGGCTCCGCTTGCCGGAGTCGGGGAGGGGGGGATGTCGATGGCACATGAGAGGCTCAGCATGCGTCAGCACGCCACCACTCGGGACGTATGTCCCAAGCGCCGGACGTCTCAGAGGGTAGGGGATCTACGGGAGAAAATGGAAAACACCTTTCAGCAGCCCTGGATGAAAGCCGCTCCGGTTCCATCCAGACCACCAAGAAGGGACAGACCCCACTGTGCAGGAGGGGGAGAAGAGGCACTCTAGAGGCAGATCCCATGGAAGGTGGAATGGAGGAAATGAGTGGACAGAAGGAGTGGGCACCAAGAGCAGATAGGAGGGATAAATAGAAAAAGTAGAAAAAAAAAAAAAACAAGGAAAGTCAAGTCCCATGGAGGTGTGGGCCGTAATAGGTTTGAAGTGTTACATACGTCTTAGACACATCTTGGCAAGGTGGTGTTGATAAAGCAGTCTCCCTTCTAAAGGTTCATGCAAGGCCGAGATAGAGGTCAGATGGACCTTAATAGAAGAGTAGCTCAAGCCCGTCGTGGCGAGCGAAGCCAAGTAGTCCAACACTTTAGTCAGTGAACATGAATATGGGTCCAAAGACCTGTAAGTGGTCCACAGGAAGAAGTATTTCCATTTGGCATTATAGGTTTGCCTGGTAGATGGTCTAGGGGAGGCCAAAAAAATGTTGGCCACTCATGAGGAGACTTGGAGGCGGGCTATGAAAGCATCCTAAGGAGCCACGCGTGAAGGTGTAGTGAGTTCAGGTTGGGGTGAAGGAGGGTTCCCCTACCCTGTGTCAACAGGTCTGACCTGATGGGTAACGGCATTGAGTCCGCCACTGATAACTGCTGAAGTAGGGGAAACCACACCTGCAAAAGCCACAGAGGGGTTATAAGAATCATGGTGGCAGGCTCGAGCTGTAACTTCAGCAGAGTCTGTTGCAGGAGTGGGACGGAGGGGGGGAGCATATAAGAAGAGTCCTGTCCAAGGCTGGGACAGGGCATCGATAGACGGTCCTTTTCTGTTCAGGATAATGGAATAGTATCTGGGGAGACGGTGATTGTCGGGGGAGGCAAAGAGGTTGAGGTACGGGGTCCCCCAAAACTGAAAGATTGTCTGAAGAACTTCATGATGAAGTGTCCAAGTGTGGAGGTCTGGCAACTGAGAATGTCAGCCAAGGTATTGTGGCATCCTGGTAGATAGACTGCAGTCAATGTTAGATGTTGAAGTATGGCTTCTTGCCAAACTGCCATCGCCTCCCTGCAGAGAGTGTGGGATTTGGTACCTCCTTGTTTTTTCAGATAATGCACCACCGAGGTGTTCTCTGAGTGGAGCAGGAGAGGCCCTGGAGTGAGGTGGTGTCAAAAAGCCTGAGGGGCAAGGCGGACAGCTCTCATTTCCACTAGAATTATATGAAGAGGGATGGAGTATAAGGACATAGGTGCATCCCCCAGCTGTCGGAAGAAGCATCCATGGTCAACATCTGCTGGGGAGGAGGGGACTGGAAGGGCATGCCCTGAGACAGACTGGCATGATGGGTCCACCAGTCGAGGGCCAAGCGTAGAGTGGGAGTGACTCAGATTCTGTCTTCAAAATCCCCTGTTTTTTGCCTCCACTGACTTTCAAGAGTCCACTGAATTGGTCTCGTGTAGACGGGCAAATGCCACCATGGGGATGGCTGCGGCCACATGTCCAAAAGGCATAACAGGTGTCTGGCTGTGATCAACTGCTGATTTTGTATCTGGGAGGCCAGAGACAGAAGCCTGTCTTGCCTGTCGGCAGGGAGGTATGCCCTGGTAGAAGTGGTGTCCAGAATGGCTCTGATGTACTGGAGTTGTTGGGCAGGAGTTGGATTGACCTGGGCCAATTGATCGTAATTCCCAGGGACTGGAACAGAGTGAGTGTCACCTGGAGAGAGAGAAGCAGAGAAGTTTGGGAGTCTGCTTTTATGAGCCAATCGTCTAAGTAAAGGAAGATGAAGTGACCTTCCCTTTGAATGGCCGCCACCACCACCGCTAGGCACTTGGTAAAAACCCTCTGGGCAAATGACAGGCCAAACAGAAGGGCCCGAAATTGACAGTGATGTCATAGCAGGTAGAAACGAAAGAACCAGTGGTGAGCAGGGTGTATGAGGATATGCAGGTAGGCATCTTTCATGTCTAATGCGCACAGCCAATCCCCTTGTTTTAACATTGGCACGATGGATGTTAAAGTGACCACTCGGAACCTTTTGTACTGTATACATAAGTTCAGTTGTCTGAGGTCTAGTATCGGTTTGAGATCCCTGGTGTGTTTGGGTACAAGAAAAAAATGGGAGTAGAATCCCTGATGGTACTCTAAAGGAGGAACAGGATAGATGGCATTCTTGTGAAGAAGTGCCTGAAGTTCCTCTTGAAGGATGGGGGATATGGTCAGGTGGGTAGGAGACAAGAGTGGGGAGGGTGAGGGGGAGATAAGGAGGTGAGCTCCAGCGTATGCCCAATCCAGATGATCTGAAGCACCCACTCGTCTGATGTTATCACTTGCCAGGCCTCTAAATGGAGGGCAAAGCGACCACTCACAGCTTCTGAGGCCTGGTTAAGGAAGCCTGGTCAAAGCCCTAACTGGCCACTGGGAAGTGGACTAACCGGCCCCACCCAAGGGGTGGGAGCAGAAGCCTTTGGCGGTAGTGGATGTTGGTTGAGAATGACCATAGAATCCACCTCTATAGGTACCTCTGTGTTTGCCGTTTCCCCTTTGATTGAAAGGAGGACTGTGAGCAGTACGGGTAAGATGGCTGTGTGGAATGATACATGCCATGTACTGTACGTAAAGTCTGACCTGAAGCCTGGAGATCATCCAGGAGCGTCTGGGTGCCAGGGCCAAAAAGTTTGGATCCATTAAAGGGAGCATTTACCACTCTGTGCTACACGTCTGGTGTAAAACCTGGGACGCATAACTAGGCATGCTGTCTGAGGGCAACACCTGTGGCTGACATATGGGCAGAGGTATCCACCGCATCATGCCCTGAACGGAGCAGATGTCAAAAGATGGAGTTGCCAGTTGAAATTGTTGCCAATAACTAGTCCTTCTCCTGAGAAGGAGGGAGTTTATTGACTAGTTCTATAGCCGAGGACCAGAGGGTACGTTGGTATTTAACCACGTGTCCCATATAGTTTAAGATTCTGAGATTCATGGTACCCACCTGAAATACCTTCTTCCCGAGGTAATCAATATGGCGGGATTCCTTATGGGGTAGGAAGAAAAAATTACTCACCTTAGTAATGTTGTTTCTTCTAATGGAGTCTTGCTATATTATGACTATTGCAGTTTGTCCCACCACTAGAACTGCTCCGGAGGTGAAAGAGTTAACTTCCATGCAGAGCATGGAGCTTAGAGCATGAGCTCGGTTAAGAAGCTCTGTTAGGGTGGTTTCAAACCGAAACGGTCAGATCTTTATGAGCAAAAACTCACTAAGGTTCTGTGTGGAAGCTGTAACCTACACTAGCCAACTGGCCACTAACATATTCACACATTTTCCTGGTCCCAACACCAAGACTCAAGTCAGTGGACCAGAAAAATAAGATAAAATAACTAAATAAACACAACACCCAAACATGAAAGAGGGCATCAATAAATGCCAACAGAGGACTGCCCACCCCATACCCAAAGTAGGAGTTCTGAGAGGGGCAGGCTGGGGGGGAGGTCATAATATAGCAAGACTCCATTAGAAGAAACAACATTACTAAGGTGAGTAATTTTTTCTTCAAACAACATGAAGTCTTGCTATATTATGACTATTGCAGACTACACAGCAGTACTTCCATGGAGGAGGGACAGAACCTACTTAGGAATAGGCTCTGAAGCACGGTTGTGTTAAACCAGCATCCTCCTGGCCTGAATATCCAGGAGTAATGCTTGGTGAAAGTGTGTACTGTTTTCCAAGGAGCTGCTTGACATATCTCCAAGATAGGGATGTCTCTAGCAGCAGCTAGAGATGCAGCTGTACCTCTGGTAGAGTGAGCCCTCAGGCCTGAGGGGGGAACCTTACCCAGCTTTTGACAGCAAAATTGGATACAAGAAACGATCCACCTGGCAATGGATCTCTTAGTGGCAGGTCTCCCTTTCCCAACCTCACCATAAGTGAGAAACAGTTGGAGGGAGTCAAACCTGTGACCCTTGGTACACTCTATGTAGTAACTTAGGGCCCTCTTAACATCTAGAGGTGTGCAGCCTCCTCTTACCAGAGGAGGAATGGTCAGTGAAGAACACTGGAAGTGAAATAGATTGGTTAAGGTGGAAATCTGAAACCACCTTAGGCAAAAACTTCCTGTTAGTCCTGAGGACTACTTTACCCCTGTGAAAGGAAATAAAGTCAGTCTCTACTGATAAAGCCTGTAACTCACTTATGTGCCTGGCAGAAGTGATGGCTACCAGAAATACAGTTTTCCAAGTCAAATACTTAAGCTCTGCCGAAGACAGAGGCTCAAAGGGGTTGCATCAGCTGAGCAATGCATACATTAAGATCCCAAGCAGGGCAGGGTCCCTGAATGGAGGATTGGTGTGAAGCAATCCTTTAAAAACTTGGAAAATACAGGATGAGCAGAAAGAAGAGGCTTCCCGCTGAAATGAAGGCAGAGACAGCTGCCAAGTGCACTCAGGGTAGCTGGTCTCAGTCCCAAGAATTAAGATGGACCATATAGTCCAATACAGTGGGTAGATCAGCAGATTCTGGGAAACATGCTTCCCAGAACACCATATAGAAAACCTTTCCACTTGGCATGTAGTAGCCTGGTGGAAGGCTTCCTAGCAGCCTTCAGGATTTCGAGAACACTTTGAGAAAGTTGTAGATCAGCAAACTCTAACTGCTTAAGAGCCAAGCCTTGAGGTTGAGGGACTTGAGATTCGGATACCAAACTCTCCCCTGAGCACAGGTTAACAGATTGTGGTTCCTGGGGAGACACAGGGGAAGATGGACTGCTAAGGACAGAATGAGTGGGTACCAGGGCTGCCTGGCCCAGTCTGGAGCAATCAGGATCATTTTGCAGGGCTGAGACATGATTTTGACTAGTACTTTGAACAGGAGAGGGAAGGGGAAGGCATAAAGAAACTTCCCTTCCCAATCGAGGAGAAAGGCATCCAGGGGACTGAGCCCAACACTGGGGGCCTGCAACAAAACAGTGGAAGTTGATGATTGTCTGGGGCTGCAAAAAGATCCATCTGAGGAGTGCCCCATCTGGCAAACACTATCCCCAGTACTAGGGGATCCAGTGACCATTCGTGATGGCCCTGGAAATCCTGCTGAGAGCATCTGCCAGGACTTGTCCTTGCCTGGGAGGTGAACTGCTATGAGGGAAGTGTTCAGGAATAAGCCAGAGACCACAACTTCATCGCCTCGGTGCACAAGGTCAAGACCGAGTGCCCCTTGTTTGTTGATGTACCACATTGTAGTGGTGTTGCTGTTCTGACCTGTACCACCTTGTTCTGAACAGATGCAGAAAAAACCTGAAGTGCTAGAAAAACAGCTCTGAGTTCCAACAGATTGATGTGGAGCAGAGATTCCTGAGGGGACCATAACCCCTGGGTGGAGAGGTCGCCCATGTGAGCTCCCCATCCCAAGAGGGATGCATCTGTAGTAAGGGTCAAGGAGTGGGACAGAGGGATGAAAGGCACCCCTTGTCTCAGATTGCTCTGATCCTGCCACCACTGAAGGGCCTGGATCAGAGTTCGAGTCACTGGGATTAACTTGGATAGGGACTCTCTTTGAGACCAGAAAGCTCTCAAATGGAACTGAATGTCCCTCATCTGAAATCTTGCTCCTTGCACTACAGCTGTGTAGGCAGCCATGTGTCCTAGGAGCTGCAGGAAATGCCTTGCTGGTCGAGAGACCTGCAGAGTGAAGGACGAGGCCAGGGCCACTAAGGTCCTTACCCTTTCCAAGGGAAGGAAGGCTCTGGCCTGTTTTGTGTCCAGTTCTACGCCTATAAAGGTGAGTACCTGGACAGGTTCCAAAATTGACTTTGGAAGATTGAGAAGAAAGCCCAGAGAGGTAAGCAACTGCTGGGTAACTAGCAGGTGTGATTTGACCTGGTCTGGAGACTGACCCACAATGAGCCAGTTGTCCAGGTAGGGAAAAATGGCAATCTTTTGCCTTCTTAGATGAGCAACTGCTACTGCCAGACATTTTGTGAACACCCTTGGGGCAGAAGTGAGGCCGAAGGGCATTGCTCTGAACTGATAATGGCCTGAGGGAAGTTCGAATCTGAGGTACTTCCGATGGGAGCTTCTGATAAGAACATGGAAGTAGGCATCCTTGAGGTCCAGGGAGGCTAGCCAGTCCCCTGGCCTTAGGAAGGGTAAAATCATTCCCAGTGCCACCATTTTGAACTTTGGTTTTAAAAGGTGCTTGTTTAGATATCTTAGATCCAGGATAGGCCGCAACTCTCCTGTCTTTTTTGGGGTAAGGAAGTACCTGGAGTACAGACCCTTGCCCTGGTGAGGGGGAGAAACCCTTTCTACAGCTCTGAGAGCCAAGAGGGTTGAGACTTCTGTTTCCAAAGCAAGAGTCTCTAAAGGGTTTTTAGGTGGAAAAGATCTGGCTCTCATCTTTGGAAATTTTTTGAAGCTGAGAACCAGACACCCTGGCTCACTACTTCCAGGACCCACCTGTCTGAAGTTAAAGACTCCCAGTCCTGGATGAAGTGAGCCAGCCTGCCCCCTACAGGTAATGGAGAGCCGACCCTGGGCATCCCATCAGGGTGCCTGTTTGGCAGAGGCTTTAGGCTGAGGGGTGGGAGCAGGCCTGCTCGTACCCCGTCTGCCTCTCCCTCTGAAGAACCACCTCTGTGCATAGGCTGAAGAGGATGAGGCCTGGGTCTGGTAAAAAGGCCTGCCCCTACCCCTGTGGGGCTGCCTCTGAGGAGTGGCTTGCCGTTCCTTGGCTTGTGCACTCCTATAAGTGGTTCTATATTCATCCATTTTCTTCATATAATTCTCTGTCTGCTCCCCAAACAGAGAATTTCCACCACAGGAAAATCCGTAGCCTTAGACTGGGTATCCTGTGACAAAGTAGTACACCCTGAGCCAGGCCAATCTCCGAAAAGCCACAGATGTAGCCATGACTCTAGAGGATACATCGTTAGAATCCACTGCAGCATGGAATTGCACCTTAGATGCCTCAATACCATCAAAAGCCACCTGTTCCAGCTCCTTTTCAAGCTGGCCAGGGACCTGTTTGGCTAAGGCCATGACAGTATCCCATCTAGATTTCTGGTATCTCGCAACATAAGCCATATAGTTTGCTTGTCTGAGTCCCAAGGATGCTGCCATGTATTGTTTTTTGGCCATGGCATCAATCTTCCTGGAGTCCTTGTCAGGAGGATGTGAAGCCAGGGGAATATTAGCTTTATCACAGGCTGCAGCCTGAACTACCCCAACATGACTGCATTGCTGTGAAAGAAAATCTGTATCAGGACCTGACAAAGTGTACCTCCTGTCCATCTTTTTATCTACAGGAGGCACAGAATTAGGAGCTTTTAAAATTTTTATTGTTTGTTTCTTAAAAGATTTATGTAAAGGGATGGACATCTCCTGGACTCTGGGATATCCATCATCTCTACAGTCAGGCTCCTCTTGCTCATCCAAAGCCTCCTCTAAGGGAAGCTGGAGGGTCTCAGCAACTTTTTTATAAAACAAAAAATGAGAAGGGGACTCAGAAAGCCTAGGGGGAGACTCACCTGAAGGTCTGTCTGGGGAGATGTCCGGTTCAATGGGCACATCCAGACTTTCAAAGTCACATTCACACTGATCATAATCCTCCTCCCCCTCCTCTGGTTCATAAAACTCTTCTATATCATATTCCTGAACCATTGGAACCGACCGAACCGACCTTTTGCCAGACAGTGGCGGTTCGGAGGGAACAGGACAGGGACTGGACAATCTGTATTGCCCTGGCTATCTCTGCAGCAGTTGGAGAAGGAATTTTGGACTCCAAACCTGCTGATTTTTTAGATTTCTTTGCTGGAACTGGCTCCTCAGAGCCAGCTTTTCGTTTGGCCGAGGAAGTCTCGCCCTGGTCAGAGGGCACTCCCTCCGGTTCGGTTGGCACCAACCGGGCTGGCCATCCGGGTCAGCGGACATTTGGCCTCTTGTTCCCTGAGCCTGCCCACTCTCTTGTCCAGGGTGGCTGCAGGGAAAATTTTTACAAATCTGGCAGTCTGAATTGAGGTGGTCAAACCCCAGACAATAGACACATGTAGTGTGTGGGTCAGCCTTAGCAAAGGCTTCCCCACAGACACTACAGTGCTGAAACCCAGTGGGCCCGGTTTTTCTTTTGAGTTTCTCAGACATGATGCCAGCCTAACCAACAAACTTGCCCTTTTAATGGCCGTGCCAGGCAAGACACCCTTATCGGTTCCAAACCGTGTCACGGGTCGTGGAAAAAAACGTAATGAAATCCGGTTTTTTTAGAACCGATAAGAACCGGGAACCGCACTTTAACAAGCCTTAAAAGGCTTTAAACTAGTTTTAATACAATTCGATCGGTTCAAACCGAACCGATTACAATTTTACAAGTTCCACACAGAAAAAAACTATCTAGTACTTACAATACCATAGACAGAGCTTGAACCGATCGGTTTTGCGGTTAAAATAATTAAATCGCGGTTAAATTCAACCGAGAAATAGCGCTTTAAACCGAAGAAATGAACCGAGCAACAGGAGGAATCTCCGGAGCAACTGTTCAGTGAGGCGGAGTAAAGAATCTGACGGTTTCGGTTTGAAACCACCCTAACAGAGCTTCTTAACCGAGCTCGCGCTCTAAGCTCCATGCTCTGCATGGAAGTTAACTCTTTCACCTCCGGAGCAGTTCTAGTGGTGGGACAAACTGCAATAGTCATAATATAGCAAGACTTCATGTTTTTGAAGCTCATGTGCTTTGGACATTTGGTGCGATCATGAGCCGCTGTAATTACTACTGAATCAGCTTCAGGGATAGTAGAAAGGAAGAGATGGTCGAGAGGAGCCTGATAAAGGCAATCTGCCTTTCTAGGAATGGCTGGAACAGCTGAAGTCTGATTCCAAATGACCAGCACCGCATTTTGATAAGTTTGTATAAGTGGAGGTACCACTACAACAGGTTCCTCAGGGAGTTCAAGGTAGTCGGCCATGTCCTTTCTTTGTTTATCATGTTCTGTAGTTGAAAACCCCATGATTTTTTGAATTTGGACCATCAGCTCATGGAAAGATGGGTCATCAGTAGGAGAGGCAGCCAGCTGATAGGAAGCACCCTCATGTAAAGAGGAGAGTAGAGACAGAGGATGGAAGTCCAGATCCTGGGGTTCAAAATCCTCAAGATCTCCTGGAAAGTCTTCAGGAAATTCTATATCTTCTGAGAAATATTCTTCCTCATAGGATTGGGGGGACCAAGCAGGAGAGGGATCCCTATCACCTTGAATGAGTTTAGATGGAGGATTTGGAGAATAGGAAGGGAGACCCATCCCTCTCGGAGTTGAAGGTTGAGATCCACTCACTAGTTCCAAGACTGTTTGCACCACAGCTGTCATGTCCACTGAAGTAGTAGTGGAGGATGAAGCTGGCTGCCTCTGGGAACCCAGTGGAACAGTAGAGGTAAGTGGGCATGATGCATAAACAGGTCTGGTGGAGAAACCTGGGTGATAAATACCAGGGTCTCGGTACCTATCTGGTTGGCCCCTGTGAGAGAGTGGCTATGAAGGAGGAGGGGCCGAGGGCATACTGTAATGGAACATGAAGATATGTGCTTTACTCCGTGAAGCACCCTACAGATCTCCTGTATGGGGATGTCCCTGGAGGCAGCCACCGAAACATCGGTATGTCTTGTGAAATGATCCCTAAAGACTCTGGGAGGCTCCCTATCAGCCAACTTACAGCAGAGGTTGATGCAGGTCGTTATCCACCTGTCAATAGTCCACTTTGCTGCCAGTCTGCCAGGCATGGCTTCAGCGTATGTTACAAACAGCTAGCGAGCCTCACCCTGAGCGTCAGCTTTGCCCTCATTATAATCAGTGAGTGCTCTCTACAGGTCCAGGGTATGGAGCCAGCAGTTAGCCTCTGAAGAAGTAAGTAATAATACCAGACAGTGTGGGTGGTATTGGGTTATACCAGACCACGAAGGGGCGTGAGGCCAGATGTGACTGGTGGAAGGCCTTATAGCCCTTGGAAGGTCCGGTATAACCCATATCGCCCACCCTGTCGGGTACTACTGCACTTAGAAAATGGCTTACATATGACATTTTTATGTAATATTAAAAAAAAATTAAAAATTATGAGTAAAAAATTCCATCAAAACTCAGTCTTCCTGTAAAGTAGTCCCTCTATTCGTATACTTGACAGTAGAGGGCACTGCTGTGTTTGATAGCTTTTTCATAGTGTCTTCAACACCCCCCCTTGCTATCCGATAAGTATATAGCGCCAAGAAAAATTACTCTTACTTATCATTAATCTAGTCTGATTTTTTTTTGGTCTGTAGCGAGTGATCTTTGAGTTAACACTGCTATGAGCACGGCTGCATAACATTATGAGTAGCAGCACAGTCAGACCCAATGGTTAAACAGTAGGTGAGACACTATTTAGAGATGCCGACAATGAGAAGCAGTGGGCACAGAAGGATGAACCGGGGGCCTGCAGTGACACATAGGACAGGGCTGGCGTGAAACTTTTTTTTTTTTAAATCTGGTAGCACTTCAACACCTTCAACAACAGGTGGTTGAAAAGCACTATTTAAAATGTAGCACAAGGACGATACTGAGCGCAGACAGGATGGTTGACATGAGTTATCGGGCAAGTCAGTATTACATGAATCAAGAAGTAATCTACAACTTTAGTTAACTTATATTTGTTGGGGGACGTTCAATGGATGTAAACCCTTTTTGTATTGGCAGAGAGTGGGAAGCGATGGAAAAGTGGTGCCAGCTCAGTACACAACAAGAAACATGGCTACCATCTCGGAGCTCAATATTCCATGAGAGCTGTATGATTTCTGTAAAATGTTAGGTACATGGACTACTTATTCACTGGTCTCTGTTGCCTCACACCTGCCTGCTGGCTGCTGTTAGCCAATCAGGTAGCTCTGTATCGCCAAGCCATTTTCCAAGGGTTATTTAAGTATACTGGAAAATTAGTCACCTGGTTAAGGTGAAATTCCAACATTACCTTTGGAAGGAAATTTGGGGGGGCGGGGTGCAAAGGACAACCTTGTCCTTGTGGAAGACCAGGTAAGGAGACTCCGACAAGAGTGCCTGGAGCTCACTAATCCTTCTGGCTGACATGATAGCCACCAAGAAGGTGGTTTTCCATGACAGTTGAGACATCTCTGCGCACAGGCACAAATGGCTTGCCCATGAGCGTAGCCAGCATCAGATGTAGGGTCCCAAGGTGGTGGTGGCTCATGCACCTGAGAGGACAAGTGGTCAAGGCCTTCTGCACTCACCCACCTTTTGCTGGGTCACTGTTGGCTTGCCAGCCCAAGCCTGGTAAGCAGAGATGGCTGCCATGTGCATCTTAAGAGTTCCATCTGCATCTTAAGATCCATGTCCTTGCCCTAGCACTGTATCGAGAACGTCTTCCATTTAAATGCACAGCATTTGCTAGTCAACTCTTCTCAGGAGACCTCCACAGGGTGGAGCACATCTTCAGAGAGACCCAAGGCCTGGAACTCTAGTCGCTCAGGAACCAGGCCAAGAGGTGCAGGGATTGAAGGTCCAGGAACAGGACCTTCCCCTGCTGTCTGGCCAGGATGTCTGGGCTAAACGCCAACCACCACAGAGGCCCGCTGCTGAGGCTGAGGAGATCCGGTTACTAGAACTGTCTGGGCCAGTCAGGAGCTATCAGTACTATCCATGCCTTGTCCTTTAGGGCCTCAACTACCACCTTGTGGATCAAGGAGAAAAGACGGAAGGCATACTTAAGGCTTGGTGCCCAGAGTCTCACAACGGCATCCCCAAAAGTGTCCCGAACTGCAGGGGTGGGCACAAATATTTAAATTATGTTGTCACCGTAATTTTTGATCTTCTACAAATAGCTTCGCCACTGATTCACACTGGTGATTCTGAGCCGAAGGGAGCCAGAACTTTTCAGAAGGCTGGTGCCATGGTAAGCAGTGGGCACGTGTAGCATCAGGTGTTAGCGCATGCAGCCACTGGTTTACCGCTGGATCAGCCCCAACCGCCTCAGTACCTTTTTTTTTTTTTTTTTTAACCGAAGGGTGACTAGCATAGCCTAAAAAGAACTTGTGCACTTAACCTAACGACATAAAATAGTAAAAAGGGCCACCAAATCCAGTAACAATCTGTCTTCACAGTCCAACCAAGCATAAGGAATGAAGACCAACACAACCATACTGGGGTCAGTCCAAAGGATGGTGGGCAGGAGTGTGAAGCAGTCGTGAAGATATCCTTAGAAGATCAAAAATTATGGTGCGTACGTAATTTTAGTATCTTCCAAAATTCAATTTTCACCACTGATTCCCACTAGTGGGTCAGAGTACCGAGCTCAGAAAAAGGTCCCCCTGACTAGGGTGGCTCCCACTCCAGATTATATTGCCAAAGGTGGCGTGCTGCCTGGCATGGATATCCAGGGCACAGTGCTTAGTAAAAGTGTGCACTGTGCTCCAAGTTGCAGCTCCACAAATTTCTCCGATAAAGAACGTATCTCTGCCAGGAGCATAGCAACTGCTCTGGTGGAGTGGATGTGTACACTGCCCTACAATTTAACCCAAGTCATAGCATGGCAAAGGCAATTCACAGTCCAGGCTTAAATGCACTTGACTGTAAAAGGCTGCCTCTTCCAATAAGAAATGAAGGAGACAAAGAGCTGTTTGCATTGTTCCGTATCCTTGGTTCTGCCCAGATAAAACCTAAGGACCCTCTTAATATCAAGTGAGTGGAGAGTCCTTTCTCCCTCATTCTGGAAGTTGGCAAAGTAGGTAGGCAGGACTAAGGCCCGGTTAAGACAGAACTCTGACACCACTTTTGGTAGAAACCTGAGGTATGTATGGAGAAGAATAGGTTATTCACCTGTAACTGTAGTTCTAGGAGTGGTATATGGTTCACATCCACTCTCTGGCAGTTACACTGGAATGCGAAGATTGGCCAGAACGTCTTTAAGCTCAACTCCTCCCACCACCCGGGTGGATATATCCCCCTGACTCCACCCTGTAACATCAGATCTTGCATGCTGGAAGCAAGATCAGGTCCCACTTGCCAGGGGAAGCTGGGCAGTTTGTGTGGATGTGAACCATATACCACTCCTAGAACTATGGTTATATGTGAGTAACCCATCCTTAAAGGGGCATGGATATGGATCACTTATCCACACTCTGGCTAACTCCTAGCACTTCAAGACGAGGGGGTAAGGCGTACACCCCCATTTGCTAAACAGAGACTGGAGAACCGAGGTCCTAAAACATGCACCCCAGCGTGACTCGAGGTTGATGCGGTAGTGGGAAATAAATGTGTGTGTTAATCTCCTGGTAGCAGCCCTACAGACCTCCTGTATGGTTATATCCCTGGAAGCAGCCACCAAGGCAGTGGTATTTCTGGTGGAATGAGCCCTAATCCCAACGGAAGGCTCCTGACCAGCCAACCTATAGTAGAGGTCAATGCAAGATGTGATCCACCTTGCAATCGTCCACTTTGCTGCTGGTCTGCCAGGCACGGCTTCAGTATAGGTGACAAGCAGCTGGTGGGCCTGTCCTCAAATTCCAGACATACTCTCTACATAATATGAGAGCATTCTCTGCCTGACCAAGGTATGGAGCCTGTGATTGGCCTCCAAAGTAGGGCTGGTAAAGCAGACCAGTCAGTTAATCACCTGGTTAAAGTGAAACTCCAATACCACCTTCAGGAGGACCTTCAGGTTGGGGCAAAGGACAATTTTGTCCCTGTGGAAGACCAGGTAGGGAAACTCCAACCAGAGCGCCTGGAGCTCCCCAATCTTTCTGACACATATAATGGTCACCAGGAAGTCTGTCTTCCACAACAGGTGCAACAGTTCAGACCTGTGCATTGGCTCAAAAGGCTTGTCCATGAGCATAGCCAGGACCAGTAGTATGTCCCAGAGTGGAGCTAGATCACACACCGGAAGGGGCAAGTGGTCAATGCCTTTGAAAACATGCCCGACCACCTTCTCCTGGGCCAGTGTCAGCATACCGGCCCATGCCTGTTGAGCAGAGATGGCTGCCAGGTGCATCTTAAGGGTTATTGCTCACAGTCCCAGCTGGGAAAGGGACCACAGATAGTCCAGGATACTAGAAACAGGGCATGCAAGGTGATCAAGTTCCTCACTCTGTCACAAAATGGAAAATCTCTTCTATTTAAAGGCATGGCACTGGCCGGCCCGGTGGTGCTGAGGGTTGAGGCGCTGGATACCACACCTCCCACCATGCCCGCGACCCAGGTTTGGGAACGAGCCCAGGCCATCGGAGTTGGCAGGGGAAGGAGAGGATTGAGCAGCCGAGGACAGCTCTCCTTTCCGGGATGGGGGCACGCTGGCTTGACTAGCCTCTGTGGAAGCCAGAGGCATAGCAAGCACATGGGCGAAAAGAAAGGGTTCGGAGTGGATGACGTCGGCAGAGATGCCTTGAGGTTGGGGCACGCACCACTCCCATAGAAAATGGGAAAAACATCCGCAGCGACCCCGGTAGATGGAGCACCAGGCTCCGATCCCCAGTGCCCCTGCCTTGATCCGGTATCAGCATCCCGACGAGAACAAGAAGGACTTGGGGGTGCCCCTACCCCGTGCCTGCCTGAGGAACATAGCCATGGCTACATGGGGGATGGACTGCACTGGGCTCCAGGTAAGAGGGCGGGGACTAGAAGGCCATAGGTGTCTCCCGAAGAGTGGGAGCGCTCCGGGCAGGGAGAGTATAAATAATAAGTTAAAAAAAATAAAAAATAAAGGCATGGCACCTATGAGTCGACTCCTTTCTGAAGGCCTCCACAACGTGGAGGACATCTTTGGAAAGACTGAAGGTCTGGAACTCCAGTCACTCAGGAACCCAGCCATGAATTGCAGAGAGACTGAAGGTCCAGGTACAGGGCCGGCCCCTTAAGTTTGGTCAGCAGGTCTGGGTGGAGAGGCAGTCGCTGCAAAGACCGGCTGCTGAGGAGATCTGGGTACCAGAACTGCCTTGGCTAGTCTGAAGCCATCAGGATCATCCACACTTTGTCTTTCTTGACCTTGACCAGTACTCTGTGGATCAAGGGGAAGGTAAAAAGTCAAACGAGGCCTGGGGTCCAGGGCCTCATGAAGGCATCCCCCATCAGTGTCCCAGCCTGTGGGCGACAGGCACAAACGGCCTCAGTTTGGCATTTTTCCAGAAGCAAAAAGGTCCACCAAGGGTGAGCCTCACAGGAAGAAAATACAATTACGTAAGAACTTACTGCTCGGTCGGTGGCTTCGGGGGAGGCATCGCCTGAGTGGACTCAGAGGAAGAAGCAGATGTCAGGGTCTGTCATTTGGAATCCAATGACTGCTTCTTGGGGGGAGCGATCCCTGGAATGGTGGACATGCTCCTGATACCCATACCTGTTGTCAGAGCCTGAGGATAGTGGTATCCCAGCCGAACGGCGGCAGACTTCTTGCCGCTGGAGGTCTTGGCTGAGTCCCTGGCCTTGATCCCTGTAACCTGTTGGAAGGGCTGGAGGCTCAGTGAAGGACCCGAAGGCCCCCACCCAATGGCTGGATAAGGGCAGGGGCCTTCATCAACGGCAGCCCAGAAGTGGAGAGGCCTGCCGGGGCAGAGTCTGCGCTCCCATAGGAGTGCAAACTTGAGGACTTACCCTTCCAGTAATGAGACCGTGAACGGGATTTTGACCTATGCGGCTCCTTCTCCCTGCTTCCCACAGGTCTCTGATCCTTGAGGGAAGACTGAGACCAATGGGAGACAGAAGATGACGAGGGGCCCACTGGTTTCTGCTGGAAAGTAGTGAGTTGTTGCTCCATGGGGTAGGCCCTCAAGGTTTTCAAGCGGCAGATCCAGGGGGCGTTGATTAAATTTTCGGCAGTGCGGGCAGGTGTCTGCATCATGGGTAGGCCTCAGACAGAAGAAGCGCAATGAATGGCCGTTCTTGGCCAGGATCTGTTTACCACAGGTGGACTTAGACTTCCGCCGCTTGGCTGTAGACGAAGGCAAAAACATAAAACGTTAAAATCACTGAAAAACAAAATAGGGTATGTGAAATGTAGAGAAAAATGGCGGTCGACAGTAGCAACGAGACATCTGTGGAGTCAATGCGCATGGGTCGACAGCAAGAAATGAACTTGGGGGGTTTGGGACTGCCCCCTTTATACCACTGGTGGATGTCGGGGCGCGCCAACGTCTAGGGGTGGTCCCCGCCGGGTACTGCTGGCTAGAATTTTTCCATGGGGTCCTAGTGCCTGACGGTATAGTCTTAACTGTGTAGCCGGCTGCAAGAGCTCCGACTTGAAGTAAAATCAAGTGGTTCACCACCTCCTGATTCAGACACCACTCATGCAACATCTTTCCTACCCAGCTGAGAGTATCTGCCAGCTGACTCTTCTCCCATCACGACATGAATCACCAGGAGACTGATGCTCAGGCTACACAAGAGGGTCCAGGTGCAGAATGCCTCCCGACACAAAGGAAGGGAGTGTGTAAAACCATGTCTGTTCAGGTAGAACGTGGATACGGTATTGTCCATCTGGACCTGAACGACCTGACCCCTGACTAGCAGAGCAAATTCCATCAGAGCCAATCACACTGAACAGAGCTCCAGCAGGTCTAGTGGTGACGGAACTCCCTGGGTGACATTAGCCCGTGAGCTGTGTGGTTTCTCAGGTATGCCCCCCCCCCCCCCGCACTACCAGAGACGCGTCCGTTGTCAGTGTGATGGTCAGTTCTGGGAGGACAAACGGGATTCCTTCCTCCAGATGTTCTGGGACCAGCCACCACTGGATGGCATCCCACCTCAACTGGGTCACTGTGACTAGCTGGTCCAAGTGGCCTAGGTACCTGGACCCCTGATGGCCAAGCTCCCACTGCAGGTGACCTGGAACCAATGCAGAATACTGTGGAAGTCATGCTGGAGCGAGATGTCAACAGAAGGAGTTGAGGGACCTGAGGTATAGAGGACAGTGTCATCTGCATATATGTCAATATCAGAACCAGTTGACAGCAAAGGCTGAGAGGTTGGCAGTGCTCTGGTTATCCAGGAAGAGAGGGTGGGACACTGAATCAAAAGCTTTGGCCAGATCGATGAAAACAGCAGTGGTAACATGCCTCTGGTCCATCCCTGACAGGAAGGAAACAGTGACCCTGAGCAGGGAGGAGATGGTGAAGTGATCCTTCCTAAAACCAGACTAGAAGGGGGGGAGCAGAAGTTGGAGGTAGTCAGATCAGTAAGTAAACCAGATTCTCTTGCAGCTTTGCAAGAGAAAGAAGGAGGGATATATGGTGGAAGTTGCCAGCAGAGGAGGGATCACCCCCTCAGTGAAGGGGGAGAACCTTGGCAAATTTCCAAGACTGAGGGACAGTGCAAAGCATGAAGGAGAGATTTGGGAAGCGAGTAGAGGGGGGAGGAGCAATGGCAGGAGCTGACAGATGGAGTAATTTGAAGTCCAAGCCATCTGGGCTAGATTTGGGAGGGTTGAGTGAGGGTTAGAAGGGTCTCCTGGGAAGTGATAGGTGGAAAGTCAAAACCCAGGGGAGAGTGGGGGGGGGGGGGGAGACCCAGGAAGCAGAGGGAAGGGGAGAGCACAAGTGGTAAAACACTCACTGAAATGAGCAGCAACAGAGACAGGGTGAGATACTGGTGAGCCATTTACCAAGGGGACCGGGGGAGTGGACTGGGCTGAAAGGTCAAAAAAAGTGAGCGACTCACCTTCCAGAATTGTCAGAGGAGTCAATGCGATTCTGGAGGTTGGTCTTGAAACAGAGGGACTTGACAGTACGAATGGCCTTAGTGCATGAGTTTCTAAGCGCCCCGTAGAAGGCAGTATAGCGTAGTGGTTAAGAGCACTGAGCTGCAAACCTGGAGACCTGGGTTTGAATCCCATCAGCTCCCACTTGCATACTGTGTGACCTTGAGCAAGTCACTTAACTTCTTGTACTCACAGGTTGCACCTGGAAACAAGCTCTGGCTTAGTGTGCCTTTCCTGGTTAAACAATTTCCCCTTCCCCCTTTCCCTAGGAGAGGAGGTCCTGCAGGGAGAGGGATAATTTGTACTTGGGCCAGGCCTGGTTGCGAGTCTTGCACAAGTCGATGAGATCACAGGTGATACAAGGGCGCTGAGATGAGCCTCAGTGTTCAGTGACGGGAGGGACCTTGACCAGATGTACTTTGGTGAGGAGGGAGCTGGACTTTTCTGATACAGAATGTCATACAATGGTCACTGCAGGCATCTGGTAGTATACCTGTAGCAACTATGTGGTGGGGGTGAGGTGCGAACCCAGCCAAGGAGGGTGTAACTTGGCGGGTGGGTTCAGTGATAAACTATGAAAGGTTAAGGGAGTCAATCCTATGGGTAGTCAACCTGGAGGTCGGTGAAAGTCAATTAATGTTGAAGTCACCCATTAGGATAAGCTCACCAGCAAAGAAGTGTGAGGAGAGAGCAGAATGAATCCACCAGAGAAGAGAGGGAGATTCTCAGAGAGGAATAAAAGACACCAACAAAAATGGGTAACAGAGGGAAAGAGAAATTTAGCTAGCAGGAACTCATGGGAGGAGGGTGCTAACTTCCTGACAGTGATGGTGCAAGAGAGATGCTGGTGGACATAAATGGCAATCCCACCCCATGCTTACTTCGTCCTGCTTGAAGAGGTGATAATCTGGAACAGCCAAGGTAGAATCAGGAACCCTGGAAGACAGCCAGGATTCCATGACACAGAGGATGTCTGTGTAGTGTTTAGAGACCCATACAGTAAGAGCATCTAGTTCAGGGAAGAGGCTCCTAGCATTCAGGTGAAAAATACTAAAGCCTCAAGGGATGTGAGGAGAGGGGAGATAAGGGACCAAGACCGAGTTCCACACTGTCAGCAAGGAGGAAAAGCAGGGTAAGGAGGAGGAGAATGGCGTGCGACTTCCGACCCCTAGGCTGGGGAGGAGGAAGGGGGGGTGAATGGAGAAGGGACAGGAGGGAGCAGTGGAGTAACTCCAGGTTAAGGGAGGGAGAGAAAATGAGGTTAGGATGGATGGGAAAGAAGGGGGACTGGAGGCAGGGAGGAATGCAGGGGAGAGGCGAGGTTAGGAGAAGAGGGGAAGAGAGGGAGTGGAAGGGGAGAGAGTAGAGAGCAGGGGGAACAGGAGAAGGCAGAAGAGGAGGGCTAGGAGCATGCTTAGCAGGTAGATCGATAACCAAGAAAAATGAATAATTAGACACAGGTAATGCAGCAGATACTCTGGGAGCTTAAGGCAGCTGAATGGTGTTACCCTAATGTGAGAGCAAAACCTATGCAAAAACAAACAGAATGAGCAGTGGTACTAGCAAAAGCTGGATAAGCATGGGGGGGGGAGGTGACAACTGTCAGATTAATCACACAAGAGCAAATTAAATTAAAACAGACATTGGTAAAGCATCAAAGGTACTGGTAACTTAAGGCAGGTGAAATAGTTAATTAGGATTACCCTGATGGGAGCGCTAAACCTAGGAAGAAAAAAAAGATAAGCAGTGGTTCAGACATGATAAATAAAAATATTAAAAAAAACTGTTAGAAGATTAGGTAAGATGACGGTAATAATGGCTGATCCAATTAAGGAAACTAAGGAATATGCAGGCAGACACAGCTAGGAATCAGCATATTAACTGTATCAACATGGGGTGTATTCTAGGAGTAGAGCAAACATTAGGCAACAACGAAACAGAAATAATGCTGGCATTTAAACACAATATAGATGCACAGCACCAGTATGGAGGATAAACCCAGGTAGGGTAAGGCTGAGGGTGCAATTTAACAGCCAAACCCAAAGTTAATAGTCCCCTTAGGCAGCAGACTGGAGTCCAAGATTCTTAGGGAGTGAAGGGTGTGCAAGAATAGGGAGTCAATGGAGCAGCATGGTTGGCCGATGGCCAGCCTCAGTCTGACTGCAGGCAGACACCTTGATGTCCTTTACACTCGATCCTTAAAGGGCTGCTTGGGAGAAGTTTCTGAAAAAGGACTTGGAGGTGCCTTCCACATACCACTCAATTGCTGGCTTAGCAGCAGACAGGCAGGAGAGTCCGTTTTGGGCTGGTGGGAAGCTTAGCTGGTGTCTGCGGTAGGAAAGGGGGTGCAGGCTGGAAAATGCTCCCTTTGAGGCTGAGCCACGAGTTAAGATCACAAACTGCCACAGAAACGTAAAAGCTGCAATGTAACAAAGGCAGACAATTCCAAATTTGGCACTCAGAGGCACTTCCCACAGTCCACTTGACTCGTGGTTTAGGAAATGGGCAGGAGAGTCTGTTCTAAGATAGTGGGCAGCTTGTCTGGCATCTGCTGTGGGAAGGGGGAGCAGGCTGGAAAAACGCTCCCTCTGAGGCTGAGCTGTATGCCGAGATCGTAAATTGTGGCAGAAATGTAAAAGCTGTATGGGAACAAAGGCTGAGGATTCCAAACTTGGCACTAAGCAGAGGTGCATCCCACAGCTCACCGAATTGGTGGCTTAGCAGGAGACAGGAAGGACAGTCTGTTCTGGGCTGCTGGGCAGCTCAGCTGGTGTCTGCTGTAGGAAGTGAGAGCTGGCTGGAAAATGCTCCATTTGTGGCTCAGGTGTGTGTTCGAGATCACAGACTGCGGCAGAAATGAAAATACACAAGAGTGCTCCAGAGACGGTCACCACTCTGGGCAAGGCTCACATGGGAAGTGTGTTGAGCTGTGAATTGTTTTGAGCACCCTTTGTCTCCATTTTGTGTTATTTGGTAAGTCCATGTAGCTGGTAAAGCTAAACATTTTGTACACTGCATCTGTGTAATCAAGTCATTTTTGCTGTTCTTATTGGTCAGTACACGCTATGTTATTCATCCAGCTGCACAGCTGAAATCAGGAGAGTTAGGAGGGTTGGTACTGTATTTTGCTGATTTAGAGCTTCAAAATACTAACCTGCATGAGTTCACTAATCCTAATGGCATATGTACTTTCAGGTCATTTTTGCTGTTTCATCAGCTAATATACTTCACGTTGTTCTGACTATGTGCAGGGAAGAGTCATGAGAGTTGGGAGAGCTGGCACTGTGTTTAGCGGACTCATAACTTTGAAATTGCTGGGCCAGAAGTGCTGGCTGAGAAAGGTGAAGCCACATCGTCCAATGAATGCTGACTCCGGTTCCTACCAGCCTGAAGGTCACCTCACTGGCATCATAAGATACCCTTGCCTGGTACATCGCCAGCTCCAGGCCCATGGCAGAAAAGTCAGATAGCTTGCCCAACTAACTCCATTTGCAGCATGGCAGCTAGGAACTGTCCTAGCTGCATCCACAGGTGCTTGTTATAAGATGCCAAGTGTACCTAATGTGCCAAGATGAACAACATGGTGCAAGCTGAGGTGAAAACCTCTCTCCCCTAAATGCATCTGCCTGAGCAGAATCCGCATCAGGAGGTCAGTCATGCTCAGGGTGACACGGCCTGTCTGGGCTATGCATGACCTGAATCCCTGAAGTAGGGTACAGTACTGTCCCAGCAGAGCCCGTGGGTGTGCAGTACCACTGGCAGACATCCCTGGGGGCTGGAGGTAGAGCAAACTGACGTCTCCTAACTGCCTTGGAGCATTCCTCGAAGGCCCATAGCCAGGGAAGGAAGTCACTACGGTCGTCACTGAAAGCTCCTCGGAGTCCCAGCTGTGTGGATAGGGTATTGTGCTTGGCAACAGTACCAATGTGCAGCACCTGCAGCAAGTCCATCAGGACTCTCTGGTACAAGGCGTACTCAGAGGCAGAGGAATAGTTGACATATGGATGCTTCTGTGCCCCACTGAGGAAGACATGGACAGAGATGTTGGACATAGAAGGGGGTGGCAGCTGGGGACATGCAGGAACTGGCCATGGTTGGCACTGGTATGGTACTGAGACAGCATACCAGCCACACTTCCATACTGAGGCCAGGTGATGGGCCCAAAAGGACCCATAATATCTGGGAGTTCAGATAAGGGTGGCATAGCCCTGAGAGGGTGAGAAGTCTAGAGGCTCTAGTCTATGCTAGGTCTATAGGATCGTTCAGCAGACCTCACACTACAGGAGGGTATGATGAACCCACACAAGGAGCCTCGACCTACAAAAAAGGAACAAACTCAACGGTGCCACCAGAGGAAAATCCCCGTGCGACAGCGGAGCCATTCATTCCCCTCAGATAGCTCCAGTTCTCACCAGAGACAGGCTCCGTCATAGGACCAGGGGAAAATTCCACAACCCAGCCGGGTCCCCAACCCTTGGTGGGTGCTGCCTCCAGCACCAAACTCAGGGTCGGAAAACAACCCAGTTGCAGGACACTCTCTGGTACCATCCTCACTGCTGGGTTCAGTGTCCAGACTGGCACCATCCCCAGATCTGTCCCCACCTCCAACACCGCAAACAATGTCGGAAGCAGGCCCAGTGCCATGGGCAGCAGTGAATACAAGGACAGATTAAAGGGTGGCTCCATCACCACACATTGTGCCGGGCCCAGAACTGACATAGGAGCTGTCACTGCACCCACTGTGGGGCCCAGCGTCGCTCTCCTTGGCAGAGCAGCAAAACTTGGGTCAGAAAGCATCACTGCAACCTCAGCAGTGGGGCACCGACCAGCCCCAGTCTCTCTCCTGAAACCATGAATGGTACCAGGATGGGGCCCGCATCATGGCTGACACTGTCCCCCTCACCGACACTGCAAACGGAGTCAGGAGCTGGGCAGCCCCAAGCCATGACACTGAGGTGTCCTCCAGAGTAGACCGAGCGTATAGCTTCAGCCTCACCACTAGGGCATCTGATGCTCAGGGCAAATGGACTTGGGGTGGGGGTAGCTCAGTTGACCACCCAGAAGGAGCTGGCTGTCCACCAGAACACCCCGGACTCAGACGCTTCAGTGATGTGAGGCTGGGGAGAGCCAGAGGAAAGGTCTATGGTCTTGATCTTGGCATCATGGGGTTGTTGGTGTGCCTCCGAAGGTGGGGACTGGATGACCCAGCTTCAGCACATGAATTTAAACAGTATGGAGAGCTATCGAAAAACAGACATTGCAGAAATCCACACCATGATCACAGCCAAGACAGGTCCAGCAAACCTAATGCCACTCCTTCGCAATGATCGCTTTACCGCTGTTCAGGACCACACCCTGGGTTCTGTCCATCAGCCAGTTTTGACCCATTCAGTTATTTCTTCCCCTATCTCCACATTGCTCACCTTCTTATCTAGTCTCCTATGCAGCACAGAGTTGAAGACTTTGTTACAATTCAGGTACTTTTATGTTTCTTTTCCCATCTAGATATTTAATACTGAAAGACAACACTTAACCTACTTAAATGGCAAACAGTCGTCCAGAAGGTGAGCTCTTCTCAAATCACAATCCCATATGGAAACTATTCACTTTTTATTTACTTATTATTTCATAAGTTGAGTGGAGTTTTTCCATCGGTATGCAGGGGGAAGCCCCCAACTCCCCCTTTTTATAATGATTACTAAAAAAAATGAGTGGATCACAAAAACATTAAGGGGTCTTCTCCCTCCCCTTTATTAAAGCAACCCCCGAGCACTTGGCACTTGTTTTCATAAAGGCTAAAGAAGCAAAGGAGAGCAATGCCCTAGAAATAAAATCAAAGACCTCTAGCAGCAAAACCTACCTAGTTCGTTTGACACAAAGGAGTCCGTCTGAACCCTTTCACAGAACTTGTACGTTTCACAGCACACCAAGACTGGAACATTGTAGGCTTTGGCAACCAGAGCTATTTGAGATGTGCCTACTCTGGACATTACATAACCATTGGCTAGCAAAGCATGGGCACCGAGAAAAACCTTTGAAACCTGTCAATGAAGGGGAGAGCAGCTTTTAGCATATTTTCTGTTTCACTTGTTCCACATGGTTAGTTTTCAGACAGCAAAGTATAATTAGTCAAGTCAAGGCTGAAGTCAGTTAAACATTACATAGAGGCCAGAAGACTAGCTCATATTCAATATTTATTCTGCTGTTATTCTTCAGTTATTCAATGGTAATTCTTTAGAAATAACTCGAACAACTCTCTCTCCCACCACTATTTCCCCCCATGACCATCCACCCTGATGATCAGGCTGCTCCAGCTGGACACGTCCTCCAGCAAGGAGAGTGGGTGTTTTAGTAGCCCATGCCAGTGCCATTTTTTGGTCAGCAGGAGGTGCTCAGATGGCACCCTTCCTCCACGACAGCTTCCCATCCACTATATGCCTGGCTCTCCACCACAAGAGGACTTCGAGGCGACACATTCCACAAGAAGATACAACATCCTGTCTTCTGTGCAAGTGTCTGTTGTACGGCAAGGCAATTGTATTTATACGGCGCCCTTTCCCCAGGGCACAGGGCACTTCACAATAACAACGGCAGTAAAATTACAAACATCTGTAGAGACAGTCAAAACAGCAAATAAAAACAGGTTACTCACCTGTAACAGTAGTTCTAGAAGTGGTATACAGTATGTTGTTCATCTACACTTGTTGGCATGTCCCTTTCCCTTTAAATCTTGCTGGATGGTCTGAAAGCTGTCTCCTCCCACCCACCCGGGTGGTATAAGCCTCTGCTCCGCTCCATGATGCCAGATCTTGCCCGCTGGAAGCAGAGGCTGTGTGTCGAAGCCGAGGAGGTCGGGTGGGTTCGTGTGGATGAAACTGCAGTTACGCAAGAACTTACCGTAACAGTAGATCTTCCAGAGAGATTCCTGCAGTGAGTCTTCACATGTAGCACTACTTCCTTTACAAATCAGGTTCTTGGCAAACTTGTAGCTAGCAATCATCAGCGGGGACCACCCCCGATGTCAGGTGACGTGATGTCAGCCCAACTATAAAAGGGGCGTTCCTGCACCTGTACTCCAGTTCTTTTCCACCGGAGACCTATAGAAAGGTAAGAAGAAAATAGAAGTAAAGACTCCTAGGACCATGCTTCCTCTCTAGATCCAAGCACTAGGCAGGATGAAAATGAAGGAAATATTCCAGGAGAAGGGGAAAGGTGGGTGGGAAACTAGACCTACTGCAGGAACCTCTCTCTAAGATCTACTGTTACGGTAAGTTCTTAATTAACTGCAATATCTTACTTCGAGAGGGTTCCTGCAGTAGGTCTTCACATATAGGACTGAATACCAAGCAGTCCCAGAGGCAAATAATAGTGAGGTACATCCAGGAGGAGGAGAAGCTGCCACAGGAAATTATGACAGAAGGCCTTGTAAAACTGCAAGACCAAAGCCAGTTCTGCGCCTAGAGGCAATGTCCAGACTGTAATGCTTAGTGAAGGTGTGAACAGATGACCATGTGGCTGCTGCAGAGATCTCTGCAGTAGACGTTACAACACTCCAAGTGGAGTGACCCTTAGCCCCCGGAAGGGACTTCCCATATTTCTGGTAAGTAAAATGGATGCAGTTGGCTAACCATCTGGAAAAGGTCTGTTTGGAAATAGCCTTGCCCTGGCACTGGGGAGCAAAGGCTACAAAGAGCCAATTGGATTTCCGGACTTCCTTAGTGCGGTTTGTGTAGTATCTCAGGATCCAGTGCACATCCAAAGTGTGCAGCAGGTATTCCCCTGTTAGAATGCTGGGGATAGTAGACAGGCAATTCTACGCTTTGATTCAGAGTGGTTTCCGAGACCACTTTGGGAAGGAAAGAAGGGTTAGTCTGAAGGACTACTCT
Organism: Neoceratodus forsteri; assembly: GCA_016271365.2. NCBI lineage: Eukaryota > Metazoa > Chordata > Ceratodontiformes > Ceratodontidae > Neoceratodus > Neoceratodus forsteri. The sequence goes on along the minus strand of CM057452.1, from coordinate 1,515,454,743 downwards.
GTCCCTATGAAAAATCAAATAGGGTTCCTTGCAGACAAATGCCTGAAGCTCAGAGACCCTTCCAGCGGAAGTGACTGCGACTAAAAACGAAGTCTTCCAGGAAAGGAAGTGTATGTCACAGCTAGAAACTGGCTCAAATGGAGGTAAGGTCAGCTTCTCGAGCATGAAATTCAGGTCCCAGGGGGACAGGGATGCCAGATTGGAGGTTTCAAGTAAAGGACGCCTTTCAAAAAGGTTTTGGCAACCTCCAACTGAGCCAAGGTTTTGCCCTCCACCGGGAGGTGGTATGCCGACACCGCAGAGAGATGGACCTTAATTGAAGAGTAGCTAAGGCCATTCTCAGATAAATGTGCGAGGTACTTCAACACCTGGGCTGCCGAGCACGAAAAGGGATCCCAGCATCTTGCTAGGGCCCATGTCGAAAATCTTTTCCACTTCATGGCGTAAGTGGATCTAGTACATGATTTTCTGGCTTCTACTAAGATGTAGGCAACCTGTGAGGAGACACCATAGCAGAAACCGCTATGTCCACAGGTGCCACACATGAACGTGGAAAGACCGAAGGCTCGGGTGCACCAGGGTGCCCTGCTCCTGTGTCAGAAGGTCATGGGAAAATGGCAAGGGGACCGGGGGTTCCAGTACCAGTTGCTGCAGAAGGGGATACCAAATCTGGTGTGGACAAAGAGGAGTGATGAGGAACACATGTGCTCCCTCCTGCTGAAGTTTCACCAGAACCTTCTGAATGAGAGAAAGGGGAGGAAAGGTGTAGAGAAACCTCCCTGTCCAGGAGAGAGAGAGTGCGTCTCGCCAAAAAGCACCATTCCTGGGAACGAGTGAGCAAAAGCTGTGTAGTTTTGCGTTGAATGGGGAGGCAAACAGATCTATCTCTGGTTGACCCCATCAAAGAAAGAGTTCTTCAACCACTTCTAACTTTAGCTCCCACTCGTGAGCCCTGGCTACTGATCGACTGAGACTGTTCACCAGGACATTGCTTACACCTGGGATGTAGACTGCTGTCAAGAAAAGGCTGTGCTGAATTGCCCAGTACCAGACCCTCACTGCTTCCCTGCGGAGAGGGTACAAGCGAGTTCTTCCCTGTTTGTTGATGTACCAGACAGTAGACATGTTGTTCATCTGGACCAAAAGTAATCCTGGTACCTGGAGTGACTGGAACACCTGGAGGGTTTAAAGGACCGCCCTGGTTTCCAGAACGTTGATGTGGAGCATAAGCTCCTGGTTGGACCAAGACCTCAGTGTCTTGTGTACCCCATATGGGCTCCCCAGCCAAAGTCTGAGGCATTCATGGTAGGATTTGAGTAGGAACAGGGGAATGAAAAGGTGTTCCCCTCAAAAGGTTGGAGAGATCCTGCCACCAGCGAAGATCTCTTTATAGGATGTTGGAGATTTTATTTATTTAGTTTTTGTTGACCGGGTAAGTGCGCTAGCCAACAAGTGACTATTTTCAGGAACGACCCGGGAGGTACAGTTACAGAACACAGTGATACATAAGAGATTACACAAAGCAGGATACATTTGCAGGATACATAAGAAATTACACAGAGCAGGATACATTTGCAAAGGACAAAGTCACACAGTGTAGTCAAGCATAGCAATAAGGATAAAATTACATGTATTCAGTTGTTGGAGAACTAGGGAGAGGTGGTAGGGGACAGGTGTAAGGGTAGGGCAGGAGGCGGAGACATGGGGTGGTAGGCGAATAGCAAAAGGGAGGAGGACAGGAGGGAGGTTAGGCAGCCGCGCGGCATTAGCGGGAGAAGGTTACCACCTGTGGCCGGGACGGTGGAACCGGGAGTCGGCAAGAGAGACGGAGAGGTCGGGAACAGGACAGTGAAGCTATGGGTGCAAAAATAGAGGGAGAGAGGTGATGTGCAGGGGAGGGCAGTGGGGACTAGGTGCAAGGGTGAGGAGGATTTGAACTAAAGGAATGGGGAGGGAAGGGTAGGGTGGGAAGGGCAGGGTATAGGGGAAAAGGGATGAAGGCACGGAACAGATAGGGAAATGAGTGGGGTAGGAGATAGAGTGCACCTAGTAAGGCGCGGCCGAGACAGAAGAAGGGAGGAGGACAAGAGGCGAGCGGTGAAAGCGGCATTGGCGGGGTAGTAGTAACCTGTGGCCGGAGCCGGGTGGAACTACTGAGGCGGCAGGAGAGAGAGGAGTCACGCAAACTGGTGGGAGGCGGGATAAAATAGGAGAGGGAGGGGTGAGGACTGAGCATAGGGAGAAGAGAGGAAGAATAAAGGAGGAGGAAGCTGGCAGGGAGAGGGGCAGAAGGTGAAAGAAAGGTAGGAAGGTGGGCGGCAGATTACGGCATTAGCGGTGCAAGGTAGCAACCTGTTGCGGGCAGTGGAACCGAAAGACGGCAGAGAGGGAGTGGAGGAGGTTAGAGGGGAGTGAGGCGGCAAAGAGCAGGAGAGGGAGGCAGGAAAAGGGAGGGGTAATGACAGGGGTACTGGAGAAATGGCTAAGTGGGAAGGGAAGAGGCGGGGCTGGGAAAGTAAGTGTTACAGGAACAGAGGGTGCAGGATAAGGAATGAAGGTGGGGAAAACAGCTCAGGAGGCGAGGCAAGCTAAGTGACTAGGCAGTAATTAGAGAGCTTTACAATTGGCATCAGAACAACAATGTTATACAGTATCAACAAACATGAAACATAAAAGCAAAAACAACCAAGAATAAAAAGCAAGTGCCTATAATACATAATAGGGAGGGAGGAGAACAGGTTAGGAGCATGGGATTCAAGAGGGATCAAAACAAACACATTTGTCCATCGAGGTAAGGAAAGATCTGAGATTGTGCTTAAATGCATCGTGAGAAGGAGCATTTCTTAGTCCCTGGGCAGCAAGTTCCAAAAGTGAGGGCAGCATAACTGAAGGCTCCCGAGCCCTTTTTGTCGGCAGAGGAATATTCAATAAGGACTTGTCAGAGGATCTAAGGTCCCGTGAAGGTATAACCGGTTGAGTAGTTTTGAGAGCTCAGCTGGCTTTGATGCTCTGATGATTGTGTCCGAAGGTTGCAGAGGTAATATTGCCTGGTGGAGGAGGAGATAGCCAGCCCAGGTCTTTGTATAGCTGACAATGGTGCTTCAGGTGCGGTGCTTTAGCAGCATACCTGCAAACACTGTTGAAGGTTGTGTCCCATTGGTGCAGAGCAGTTTGCTGGCCATGGTTGAGGATGGGAGCACCGTAGGTGAGGGTTGGTAACAAGATTCCTCTAGCAACTGCCAGTTTAGCGGCGGGGTAAGCAGGTAGTTAGTCCTGTAAGCAGCCCCTAGCTTCACAATTGACAGATTTACAAGTTTCCTGGATGTGCAGCTTTAGGTCAAGATTTTGGTCAAGGTGAATGCCCAAATAGCGAAAGAGCTAACAGACTCAGAGGGTTACCATTAATGTCAGGCACAGAGAGAGAAGAAGAGCAGGTTCTTAATTTGTGTGGGGATCCAAATAGCATGGCTTTAGTTTTATTGGAGTTAAGGACAAGGCGTTGGGTGTGCAGCCAGTGCTGCACCAAGTGAAAGTCTGTGGTAAGGGCAGCATTCAGGTTGGTGATATTGTCAGAGTGGGCATAGATGACCAGGTCATCAGCATAAAGTAGTGAGTGGCCAGAGGTTACTACATCAGGGAGATTGTTTACAAATAGTGAGAAGAGGAGAGGACCGAGAATGGAGCCCTGAGGGACGCCAATATTGATAGCACTGTCAGAGATCGCCGAGTTGAATTTCACTGCTTGAGTCCTGTTGGCAAGGTAGCTGCTGAACCAGGTAGTGACAGGGTAGGAGAAGCCCAGATTTCTGAGGGAGGCAAGTAGTAAATGATGGTCAACAAGGTCGAACGCTTTAGTAAGGTCGATGAAAACAGCCCCTGTTAGCTTCCCTTTGTCCATGTTGGTAAGAATGTCAGATGAGAATTTTGCTAGTGCAGTCATGGTGCTGTGGTGTTTTCTAAAGCCGTGCTGTGCTGTATTGAGTAAGTTGGAGTTTTCAGATTCGGTAACTTGAATAGAGACTAATTTCTCAAGGGTCTTGCTAAGGACTGATAGTATAGCAATTGGTCTGTAGTTGAGTAGATGTCATTTTGCTGCCTTTTTAAACAGGAGTAATTCTGGCGGCCTTCCAGATTTCAGGGACAGAGCCATTGGAGAGGATAGGGTGAAGATTCTAGCTATAGGTCCAGATATGAAGGTGAGCAGCCATCTTTAATAGGCAGGGGTTCCATTCCATCAGAGCGGGGCTGGTATTGTCAGAGATAGCCTTGAGCAGCTTGAAGACTTGATGCCTGGTGACCGCTTTGAAGTAGAATGGTTTAGATGAGGTAGGTGAATCGCCGAGAATGTTGAGTTCAGTTGTGTAGCAGGAGATTGAAGGGAAGCTGTGTAGGCAGATAGGTGGGAAAACTGCTGGTTAACGCGTTTGCAATAGTGAAGGAGTCATTACAGTGGACACCTTGCAGGACCATTTCTGAGGGGTGACAGCTTGCGTAGATCCTAAAAGTTTTAATGTGGCTCCAAAATTTTGAGGGTCGTTGGAGGAGTTAGTCAGCAGGTTTTGACAGTATATGCTTTTAGCCTGCGTGATCGCCTTTGCAATCATTTCTATGCTTGCACAGGATAAGATCCAGGGGAGCCCAGATTTTTTGTATTGTTTCCATTGCTTATCTCGGACTTTAAACTTACATAGGAGTTCTTTATTTAGCCATCTTGACTGCTGACCTCTGACTCTTCTTTTTACCTTTGGGAGGTGTTTCTTTTGTACTCGCCAAACTTGGTGAGAAATATGTTAAGGGCAGTGTCAACATTGGAGGTGGAGAAACGTCAGTCCAGTCTATGTCAGATATATCAGATAAGAAAGCTTGTGTATCGGGCAGCATAGTTCATGAAGGTAATCAGTCGTGGTTGAGGAGCAGGCGGTGGGCAGGGCGCCAGTGACAGGCGTTGGTGAGTGATCTGTAAGTGAGTCAGCCAGGACGGTAGCTTTGGAAACATGATCAGTCTATTGTAAGGATCCAGTCCAGTAACGACCCTGATAGTGAAGGCGTGGTTCTAGTGCAGATAGTTATAAGTTGGTGAAAATTGTGCTTCTGGATCAAAGATGCAAGGAGATTGTGATGTGGGCCCAGCCAGTTCAGGTTCAAGTCACGAGGAGGGTGTTTCATTTGTTTTACATTTTGAGAAGCGTGCTCAGTGAGTTCTGGAGACGTTCAGCCCACTGGTTGGCGGGTTATACACACAAGCGATATGTAGGTGTTTTAGACCAGTGTCAGGGTTGCATGCAGGCGCTTCATACATGGGGAATCAGGGTTAGGTAGGGCGGCTAAGAGACAGATGACTTTTATAGTAAATAGCGACCCCACCCCCTCTTGGACCCAGATGAATCTCGCTGAAGATATTATACCAGGTAGGGGCAGGAGGTACCCGGATACAGTAGGTTTCAACCAGGTTTCGGTGAGGCATAGTATGTCAGGATCCACCAACAGCCCAGGCTTCAAGTTCAGCCAGGTGACTCAGGAGGCTCTAATGTTCATATGGGCTAGTACAGGCCTTTTTGAGTGCTAGCTGAGGTGAGAGTGGGGTGCAGAGTTTGGGACCAGGTTAGATTCAATATCACCAGATAGCAGGAGGAGCCTCTGGGCCAGGTGTATAAACATGTCTACAGGAACATGCCTGGCTTAATTTTAGGTATCGACTGCCCAAGAGATAGAAGTTGAGGGATAGGTAGGTACAACCCTTTTGAGTAGTATAAGTATAAGTACATAACAGGAGAGACAGGAGTATATACCTGGTGGTTAAGTCACAAGCCAAAAGAAATGATCAACAGCTGAGGTACAAAGTCACAGAATGTGTAAGAATTCCTGAAGGTGATGAACTGTGCCTGTGCATATGCAGGATGTGAAATCCTTTGTCTGCATGCTTCTTTGTCATTCAAAGAGGTTGTTGAAAAGCCCATACAGATCATGGAGCAGGTCAGGCGAAAATGTGAGATTCAAGCAGACCTAGAGTCACTGAGTTTGTCAGACTTAGTTGCTTGACTTATGTTTTGCTAGGGACAGCTTCCAAAAAGTTGATTTTTAAATGAAAAATGCAGATACCTGGTGATGATGTTTTGCAGAAATCCAGTTCAGTAGACTTTCACGGATGTAGTGAGCAAGAATAGTGTAGTTACTCCAAGCAGAAAACCATGTAAATCCACAAAAACTAAGCTACAGACGCAGATGTGTCTGCTTCCCTATGAAGGACAAAGCTCTTCATGACTTTTTGGTTCATGTTGTCCGTCCTCTGATCCCACTGGACTCGGAGAGACCACTGGGTGACCCTCATGTGAAGTCTGGCAAGGGGCACTGTGGAAATGGCCGCTGCCATCAGTCCTAAGAGACGGAGCATGGAATGTGCTGGGATCCACCGAGCCTGGGCCACGAGAGTGGCTTGAGCAGCTAAAGTCTCAGCTTGATCCAATGGCAGAAAAGCCTTGATCTGAACTGTATCTAGTACTGCTCCAATGAACTGGAGCCGTTGGGATGGTACTAGCTGGGATTTGGGCAGACTGACCGTGACACCCAGAAAAGAAAACAAGTTCGGAGTGAAAGAGAGAGCCTCTTTCAGGCTGTTCGGAGAAGGTGCTGCGAGGAGCCAGTTGTCCAGGTATGGGAAGATGTAAATGCCCTGGCGGTGAAGAAACTGCCGCCACCACTGCTAAGCACTTCAAGAACACCCGAGGGGCCGAGGAAAGGCCAAAGGGGAGTGCTCAAAACTGAAAATGGTTCTCCAGGAAAGTAAAACGGAGAAAGTGGTGGTGGGCCGGGAAGATAGGGATGTGCAAGTAGGCATCCTGCATATCCAGGCAGCACAGCCAAGAGTTTGGAGCAGGGGGAGGAGCCCCTGAAGGGTCAACATGCGAAACCTCTTGTACTCGACAAAGAGGTTTAGCATGCTGAGGTCCAGGATTGGTCTCAGATTGCCCATCTTCTTTGGGACTAGGAAGAAGTGGGATTAAAATCCCCTTCCTATCTGGTTTTGAGGGATGGGTTCTATGGCCTTCTTTAGCAGCAGGGCCTGGATCTCTTGGGAGACAATGGGGATCTGATCCCTTGGATAGAAAGACCGTCCCAGCGGAATCTCAGAAAACTCTATCGAGTGACGCTGCTGGCTGAGCTGTAACACCCAAGATTCTGCGGTGACAAACCTCCACCCCTCCAGGTGGAGGCCAAACCTCCCTCTGACCGGTTCCTCGCTTAATGGAGGTAGCGGAAGGAGGGGAAAAGAATCAGGGCCGTCGAAGGAGGAGAGCTTTGCCCCAGAGGCGACTTGAGGAACTTGGCCTGGGGGGTTGTGCTAGTGAACCAGGGCAGCGTCTTTTGCCCGGACTTACCTGGTTCTTATTCCACCTTCTTTAGTGACGAAAAGGCTGCTTTTTCTGTCCCGTCCGGTACATAGAGAATACATCCTGAAGGGAGCGTCCGCTCTCCTGTAGCCTGGTGATAATATCTTTGGCATCGCCACCAAAGAGGACAGAACCCCTAAAAGGGGCATGCAAAAGGGAGGACTGGACATCTTGTGCCAGACCGGCTATCCATAGCCAAGAGAGGTGGCGGAGGCAGATCCCCGTGGCTGCCGCTCTAGCTACTGAGTCCACAGAGTCATATGTTGCGAGCAATGCATGATGGCAAGAAGACTTTCCCATCCCGACCTTATCCAGAAGCTTTTTCCTAAAGGTTTCATCCTGGACCTCCAGAAGGTCCCTTTCCAGTTCTGAGAGAGATGCCTTCTGGAAAGCAACCATGTGAGAGACATAGTTGAGGGAGTGAATGGCGGAAGAGGAAGAGGAATAAATCTTCCGGCCAAACTGGTCCAACCGACGAGAGTCCTTGTCCGGAGGCAAGGAGCTCAGATGTTTCGGTTGAGCTGACCAGCCGTGATCACCATAGAGTCAGCCTTTGGATGAGTGGTGAGGTGCTCAATTCCTTCCAGGGGATAATTAGTATGATCTGCCTTTCTGGAGACTGCCGGGATTGAGGATGGCTGCTGCCATACCGTGGTCACTAGATCCTCATGAGGGCCCATCCATGGGGGGATTGGATCTGAAGTAGTTAAATCCAGGTGTTCCGCCAGTCTCTTGCAATGTGGATCCACATCTTTCTAAGGCCAGCCTCCTGCTGCCTGAATGGTGCACAAAAGGTCTCTGAAGGAAGGGTCCTCTGGAGGAGATTGAGGGGACTCCTTGGGAGGTACCTCAACGGGTGATCTGGGGCCCGAAGGCTCGGAATCAGAATCCGTGTCGGAAGGCTCAGAACCACTGGGAATGGAAGGATCCACCCCAGAAGATCCCACGATAAGAGCACCAGATGCCCTCCCGGAGGGCAGTGGGAGTGGGGGCCTGGGTGGGGATTTCCTCCACTGACTGCCTGATCTCCGTGAGGAGCTGTGTTCTGGCATCCTGCCACCACAGGAGGGCTGACTCGTGGTCAGGCGCTGGTGGTGGAAGTGGAGGAGGCTGAAAGCCCAGATAGCCTGGGTATTGCCATGAAGGATACTGAAAACCCAGCAATCCACCCTCGCAAAACTCCAGGAACACCTTGTGCTATCCCAACTCTCTCACTTCCTCTCCAAAACTAACTTCTTCACCCCTTTCCAGTCAGGGTTCAGAAAACACCACTCCACTACCTCCTCCCTGCTAAGACTCACAGACCACATCTGCACTGGGATGGACATGGGGCTAATCACTGCTGCTATTTTCATTGACCTAGCAAAAGCCTTCAACACCATTTCTCATTCTCTCTTACTATCCTGCCTTTCTGGAGCTGGGTTATCTGAAACCGCTACAAACTGGTTCAGTGCCTACCTCCTAAATAGAACCCAATCCACTAAAATAGCGGACCACATCTCCCCCCCAATCACCACTGGCATACCCCAAGGCTCAGTTCTTGGCCCCATCCTCTTCTCCATCCTACTAAACGACCTGCCTAACTCTTGCTCCTCTTCTGCTATCCACATGTGTGCAGACGACATGGTCCTCTTCACCTCCGGCCGGACCCACAAAGAAGTCACCTCCAAACTCCAAACTGACTTCAACAAAATCCAGCACTGGTTCAATAGCAACCAACTCTCCTTAAATGCTAAGAAAACCAACTCTATGACTTTCGGCAACAAACAGCACCTATCCAAACTCACCTCCCCTCTGAGATTCCACACCCTTAATAACACCATCCTCGACGAAGTACCCTCCTTCAAGTATCTAGGGGTCTGGCTTGACCGCCACCTCTCCTTTTCCCTCACGTGGGCAGCTTATTTCAAAACTGCATCCAAAACTTGGTGCCTTTACAGAAACCGCACTAGCCTCCTCTTCCTGCCAGGCGTGAAATTGTCCAGAAAATGATCCTACCGTCCTTCGATTACTGTGATGTAGTTTACAGCTCCGCAGCTCAGACCACCCTAGCCAGATTAGACCCCCTATTCAATGCTTTCTGCCGCTTTGCTCTCGATGGCCCCCCTCGCACATATCACTGCTTGCTTTACGAATCCCTATCCCTTCCTTCTCAGAGTAACCAGCGTCTAATCCATAGCGCTAAATTCACTTCTAACTTCTGGCTCGGCTCTCTGCCTCCCTCCCTAAATCGTATCCACCATATCCTCCCCACCTTCCCCCCTGCACGCCCTCAGGTCTGCTGACGCTAGGCTACTATTCATCCCTCACCGAAGGACCACCACCGGCCAATCCGCATTCTCTTACCTCTTCCCTAAACTCTGGAACGGCCTACCTATCCAGATCCGCCATTCTTCATCCAAACTCTCCCTTTCCTATGCCCTCTCCAACTTCCTCGCACCCAGTTGCTACTGCCCCTGACCATCCCCCCGGTAGCTCATCTTTCCCAGCACCCCCGTGCCTGACCAGCGGCCCGGCCATCGCCAATTGTCTGGCTTATCTACTGCCCTGTGCACTTACACTCTCTCTATTACTTACTTGCACTCTCAACTTCTCCTTCCCCTTCCTATTCAACCTACTCCCCCAGCCCCAATCCTTCTCACCTTCCTCCCCCTACACACTAACTCTTATTAGACCCTCCTTCCTACCCCCTTCTTGGTCTCCAATTCCACCTCTCAGCTTGGTGCATCTCTCTGTAGTTCAACCTCTGCTTTTGGCACTCAAGTTCTGCTAGTACTTCCCTGTTCTGAATTCTGGCACTTAGGTATGTCATGCTTTGCCTTGATGAGTACCCATGATTTGTATACCATACCTTACGATCTTGTTCTGTACTGTTCCTACCTCATTGTGTAACCATGAATTGTTTAACCAGTATTTGTATCCCTTGCCCTTACGATCTTGTTCTGTACTGTTCCTACCGCGTTGTGTAACCATGAATTGTTTAACCAGTATTTGTATCCCTTGCCCTTACGATCTTGTTCTGTACTGTTCCTACCTCGTTGTGTAACCATGAATTGTTTAACCAGTATTTGTATCCCTTGCCCTTACGATCTTGTTCTGTACTGTTCCTACCACGTTGTGTAACCATGAATTGTTTAACCAGTATTTGTATCCCTTGCCCTTACGCTCTTGTTCTGTACTGTTCCTACCGCGCTGTGTAACCATGAATTGTTTAACCAGTATTTGTATCCCTTGCCCTTACGATCTTGTTCTGTACTGTTCCTACCTCGTTGTGTAACCATGATCTGTATAACCTTTACTTGCTGATCCTGTGCTGTTCTGTACTGCTCTGCCTGTGTAACAAGCTCAATGTATTCCCTCCCAACTATGCATACTATCCCTATTGCACTACTGTATAGTTCCACTACTGTATGTATTACCTTCCCCCTCTGTAACCCCCCCGGCCCAGGTCGCACTGTGAGACGAGCATCTTTTTGCTCAGTGTGCCTCTCCTGGTGAAACATTTTCAATAAATAAATAGTAAGAGTACCCAGGGTATCCCGGCGTCAGGTATCCCAGCGTCGGGGGCACATGGCCTGGCGTCGGGTACTGAGGAGCCAACAGTGGGGCGCCTGGTGACAGGACATGGGGATCTGACCCCGGGAACCCGCCTGAAGGATCTGGACCTACCGTGGGAGGTGCCAAAGCGCCACTAGGTGGCATGGGATCCGGGAGGGCCCCCTGAAGGTCCCAAGGAAGGAGGTTCCATTGACGGATCCCCAGCCAGCAACGGACTCCTGCCCGGGGGTAGCGAAAGACCTGGCAAACGAGGAAGTTCTGGGAGGGACCCCAACAAAAGGTCAACTTGCAATCCTGCTGCAGGGGTGAGCGCGGGATCGGGTGGCGAATCCCCGGGGTGAAGAACCCGGTGGGTTGAAGAGTCACTCTGCCGCACACTCTGTCCGACATCGGGGGCCAAGCTGGAGCCTGACAGGAGAGTGGAAGTGTCCAGGCAGGCGACGGAGGAGCCATCGTCTGACTGATCGGATCTAACCGGTCTAGTAGAGGTCGGAAGTCCACTGCAAGACTTACCGTCCAGAGCAGAGTGCCCTTCGACGGAGTTGAGGGGTGACTTATCGGCCAAGCAGAGAGGCGACTGTACAGAAATCTCCTGAGAGGCGACCCACCGGCTGCCCGCTCACCTCAGCAGGAGGGGGAGAAGGTGCCCAGCCCAAAGAGGTGAACGGGGTACCAGAAGGAGAACTCACAGTTTTTGGAGGCCTCCCGTGTGGCGATGAGCTTCTGTCCCGGCGCTTCTCCTTGCTCTTCTTCTTTCTCAGGGCCGGCGACGACGACCTTTCCCTCAGGTCCTGGAGCTCCTTTTCCATCAACGCCAGTTGTCGGTTCAGGAGGTGGGCCTCGAGGGTCCGTCTGCGCCTCATCCAAGTTGCCTGGTTGAAGGCCTGGCAGATAGGGCACTCCTCGGTATTGTGCTTACAGCCTAGGCACAAAAGGCAGTGGGAATGGTCATCCCCGTGTAGGATTTGGGCTCTGCACTTCGAGCACTTTTTCTTTGGTCGAGAAGACTTTAATCGTCGAAAAATCAAATAAAAGGTTTGTGAGGCAAAGAAAACTTCGACTAACGCTGTGGGCGTTTGATCACTGTTCTACTCGTGGCCGAATTAACTGAGGTGACAGTGGGAAAGAACTGGAGGGCGAGCATGGAACCGTCCCTTTTACAGATGGGCTGACATCACATCACCTGATGTTGGGGGTGGTCCCCCCTGATGATTGCTAGCTACAAGTTTGCCATTGGAACCTGACACCAGGGGGCGCAGTCCTATATGTGAAGACCTACTGCAGGAACCCTCTCGAGGTAAGATTAACATATACCAATCCTAGAACTACTGTTACGGGTGAGTAAGCTGTTTTTCTAGGATCACAGATATGTTGTACTATCCACACTTGTTGGCAGACTCCTAACAGTTCTCTGGAAGGAGGGAGGCAAGGCACACACCCCTACTTAGGGAACAGAGATTGGAGAACTGAGGCCTCAAAACCAGCATCCCGGCACGACTCTAGGCCGATGTGGTAGTGGGTAATGAAGATGTTTGCTGACTTCCAGATAGCAGCCCTGCAGATATCCTGGATAGGGACGTCCCTAGAAGCAGCCACCAACGCAGGTGTATGGTGGGTAGAATGAGCTCTTATCCCGACGGGAGGCTCCTTACCCACCAACCGGTTGCAGAGATCAATGCAGGATGTTATCTATCTTTCAATCGTCTGCTTTGCTGTGAGTCTGCCAGGTGAGGCTTCAGCGTAGGTGACAAACAACTGTCGAACCTCTCCCCAAACTTCAGCCATTCGCTTCTTATAATAAGAGTGCGCTCATCTCAGGTCCAAAGTATGAAGCCTGTACTCGGCCTCTGAGGTGTAACAGGGGTAGCATACCAGTGAAACTCCGATACCACCTACAGAAGGAATTTCAGGTGGGAGCGCAGGACAACCTTGTCCCCGTGGAAGACAAGACAGGGAGACCTGACAGAGAGTTCTTGTAGCTCCCCAGTCCTTCTGGCGGACATGATAGCCACCAAGACGGTGGTCTTCCACAACAGATGTGACATCTCACACCTGTGCATCGGTTCGAATGGCTTGCCCATGAGCTTTGCCAAAACCAGCAGTAGATTCCATGGAGGTGGTGGTTCATGCACTGGAGGGGAAATGTGGTCGAGGCTTTTAAAGAAATGCCAGACCACCTTTTCCTGTGCCACCATCTGCTGCCCAGCCCACGCCCAGTAAGCAGAGATGGCTGCCAGGTGCACCTTAAGGGTCGTAGACTGAAGACCTCTTTTAGAGAGAGAGACCAAAGGCAGTCGAGGATGCTGGCCACCAGACAGGATGAACCCTTACCCTGACACCAAATGGAGAGTCTCTTCCATTTGAAGGCACAGCACCTGCTGGTCAACTCCTAACTAGATGACTCAACTACAGTGAGTACACTGTCAGAGAGACCCCAAAGATGGAACTCTAGCCGCTCAGGAACCATGCTGTCAGGTGCAGGGACTGAAGGTCCGGATGGAATATCTTCCCCCTGATTGATGGAGAGCAGGTCCGGGCGTGGTGGAAGATGCCTTGGGAGCCTGACGCTGATGCTGAGGAGAGCTGGATAACAGAACTGGCGGGCCCAGTCTGGGGCTACCATGATCACCTGTGCCTTGTTCCTCCTGACATTGAGGAGCACCTTGTGGACCAAGGGAAGTGGAGGGAAGGTATAGAAGAAGCCTGGGTCCACAGCCTCAAGAAGGCATCCCCCTGCAGCGAGCCCTGCTGAGGGGAGCGAGCATGAAACAGCCATAGCTTTGTGTTTTCCCTGGAGGTGAAAAGGTACACCAGAGAGTTGCCTCACTGGGAGAACAGGCTGTTAGCTACCTCTGGATGGAGAAACCACTTGTGGTACACCTTGCCCACACAGCTCAAGGCATCCACCAACTGATTCAAGGCTCCTGCCACATGAATAGATGGGAGATCTGCCTCCAGTCGGCTCACGAGAGTACAGATGTGGAGCAGTTCCCTGCAGAGAGGCCAGGAGTGCATGCCGCCCTGTTTGTTGAGGTAGTACATAGTCATGATGTTGTCTGTCTGGACTTGGACCACTTGACCCCGAAGGAACGGAGCGAGTGCAGCCAGCGTCAGCCGAACTGCTTGGAGCACCAGCAGGTTGATGTGGCATCAGGATTCCTTGGGGGTCCAGAGCCCGTGGACTCTGATTCCCCATGTGGGCACCACAGCCTGTGAGAGAGGCATCAGTCATGAGGATGACCGTTGGCTTGAGGCGGACAAACGGGATCCCTCCTTTCAGATGTTTCAGGACGGTCTACCACAGGAGGGCATCCATGATCCGACATCTTCTGGGTCACAGTGACCAGCTGGTTGAAATTACCATATCACTGAGACCACTGGCTGGCCAGCTCCCACTGAAGGGGGCACATACGCCACCTGCCCCATCGGACTACGGTGGTGCAGGCTGCCATGTAACCCAGAAGTCACAGGCAGGGTGCAACTGCCCAACCAGAAATGTTTGGGCAAAGGAGGAAAAATCCTCTGTCCTGTCCGCTAGCAGCCTGGCTCTGGCTCGAATAAAGTCAAACGCTGCCCCAATGAAGTAAATCACCTATGAGGGCATGAGTTCCAACTTGGCCTCGCTGACCAGGAGGCCAAGACTGAGGCAGGTGTGGAGGGCCAGATCCCTGGACCTCTCTACCTCCCGTCTGGAGGGACTCGCTATTAGCAAATCATCGAGATAGGGGTACACTCTGACCCCTCGATGCCAAAAACGGGCCACTATCACTGCTATGCATTTGGAGAAGACCCTGTGGGCTGATCACAGGCTCAACGGCATAGCTTGGAACTCGTAGAATGTTCCCTCCACCCTGAAGCGGAGGAACTTTCGGTGAGATAGACGAATCGGGACTTGGAAGAACGCGTCCTGCAGATCCAGTGAGCAGAACCACATATTCTGCTTGAAAAATGGTATGATCTGGGACAGAGTTTCCATCCAAAAGGTGTGCAACCTGAGAAACTGATTCAGGTTGTGCAGATCTAGAATGAGGCGCCAGTCTGCTGTCTGTTTCAGGACCAGGAAGTATCTGAAAACGAACCCTGGGTTGACAGGGGGATCCGTGACTGACCACTACTTGGGCAATGTTGTCTCTGGCAGCCGACTGAGTATGGGTGGATATCTTTGCCTCCTGTGAGGCGCAGGCTCGGCTTGGAGGGTACTGCTCGAATTTCAGAGGCAGACCACTTCCTAGACCCACCTGTCTGTTGTGACAGCGGACCAGGTGGAAAGGAAATGGTGGAGTCAGACCCCACAGGAGGACCACAAGTGGGCATGGGGGTGAATGCCCCCATCCCATCACTACGCAGACTTGGAGGATGAAGGGCTGCCAGCAGGGCTGCCGGGACCTCTCCTTCCGGGCTTATGGTTCACTGAAGCCCTAGACTTGGGCCGTGGGTGCCAAGATAGAGCCTGCTGCTGCTGCTGCTGCTGCCCAGTTTGATACTGGGGCTGTTTGGCTGCAGGGGCAGAAGACCAAAACGGCTTCTTCTGTTGTTTCTTAGAACCCTGGGGTTCTTTCTGGGTGAAAGTAATGGTGTCCAAGGTGGCAATGGGCTTCTTGATACGTTGGAGGTGACCACTGACTCCTAGACCGAACAAGTTGGTACATAGGAAGGGAACATCCGCCAGTTTGTTCCGGGTGTCTGCCGTAAAGGTCGAGACTCAGCCAGGCCCTGTGGTGTATGGCGACTGCAGCTGCCACTGAATGGGCACAAGAATCCCCGATGTCCAGGGCAGTCTGGAGTTGCTGTTTCGTAACAGCCTGGCCTGGTCACAGACCTGCTTGACCGTGGTCCGAAGGTCTGTGGGGAGATGAAGGAGCACCTCATCCAGAGAGCTCAACAGGGTGTGGGAGAAGTGTACCATAATGATAGCCGAGCTTGCCTGTCGGAGATCGAACGAGGAGGCAGCGCAGACATTTCTGGCTGCATGGTCCAACGTTTTGGACACTCTGTCCAGAGGTCTATCCAAATCTCTGGAGTTGCCCAAGCGCCGGAACACAGATTCAGCCACCAATCCCTCAGCAGAGGGATGCTGTGTAAACCCAAGAAGGGGGCCAAGCGGAAGACGCCGGGCAGGAGGCTGGGTGCTGCCAAAGCATCAAGGCCAGACCAACTATGGCCTCGGCCACTGGGAAGGCCTCAGATGGAGAATCTCCTTTTCTGAGGATACCAGTCAGGGGGTATTCGGCCCTTTTTTCGGCAGGTTCCATAGGCATTCCCCGTTGATTCGGAGATGAAATTGAGGATGACCAGGCAGGACGTGGGACCTTCCTCTGTTGACAGACCCATGGAATCGTCGTCACACCGAAGCGAATGCAGGTCCTAATCCTCAGACCCTGAGTCTCGGTAAAGTGGCCGACCAGAGTCACTCTCAACCCGCTGCAGGTGGTCGGGGGTAAGGGTGACGGCCAGCCTGTGCAGGAGACCCTGAACGGGCTGAGACTCCTTGGCAGGAACCTCCGACAGAGGCTGCTTGCGTGGCAGCTCCACCAAGATAGGTGGAGAGGCCAGCTTCGTCCGAGCCGGAAGGGTCTTCACCAGCTCTGCAGGTGGAGGAACGGTGTCGACAGTCTCCGGAGGAGTCGGCGTTGGCCTGGAGGATGATAGCCAAGTGATTACTGTGGTGGAAGCCAGGGTCGACTTTGGACCGGACAGCATGAGCTGTTGCTGCATGAGGTCAAATTTCGACCAAAGTCTAGATAGGAGACTCCTGGGACCAAGATCTCTCTCTGTTCCAAGAGCGCCAACGTTGTGAAGACTCTTCTCTCGATCCCTTGTCCTTCTTGCAGGACCAGGAGGTGTGCAAACCGGATGGACTCTCTCCTTTCATAGGGAGAGACTGGCACATCTCCTTGAAGGATCCGAAGAAGGAAGTGCCCAAATTGAGCAGAAAAAAAATGACACCAAGGAAGACTGTTCGGCAGCTCGAGCTGCCTCCTCCTCAAAGACTTTCATCTGCTCCAGTTGGTCAGCGGATCCCGCAGCCGCGAAGACCACACAACAGGCATCTTTAGACTGGGTGCCATTTTTCCAGTTGTCCAAGCTGCAAGCATATGAGGCGATCATCCAAAACTTGCAGATGAAAGTTGTGACAAAAATCACAGGCCTGGGGGTCATTTGTATGGCCCAGGCAGTAGACGCACGTGGAATGCAGGTCAGTAAAACAGGTTACTCACCTGTAACAGTAGTTCTAGAAGTGGTGTATGTTGTTCATCCACACTGTTTGGCATGTCCTTTCCCTTTAAGAAGCTTGCCGGAAGGGCTTTAAGCTGGCTCTCCCCACCCACCCAGGTGGTATATGCCTCGGCTCTGCCTGCTGACACCAGATCTTGCCCGCTAGAAGCGTAGGTTGTGCATCAAAGCCAGGGAGGTCAGGTGGGTCCATATGGATGAACAACATATACCACTCCTAGATCTACTGTTACAGGTGAGTAACCTGTTTTTCTAGGATCGTGGATATGTTGTTCTAGCCACACTGTTTGGCGGACTCCAAGCAGTTCTCCAGGAGGAGGAAGGCAAGGGGCACACTCCCTCGATACCTACTTGGAGAACAGAGATTGGAGAACTGAGGCCCCAAAACCAGCATCCTGGCGCGACTAAGTCGATGTGGTAGTGGATAATGATGAAGGTGTTTGCTGACTTCCAGGTAGCAGCCCTGCAGATTTCCTGGACAGGGATGTCTCTGAAAGCAGCCACCGATGCAGCAGCATGGTGGGTGGAGTGAGTTCTTATCCCTACGGGAGGCTCCTTGCCTACCAACCGGTAGCAGAGATCAATGTAGTATGTAATCCATCTGCCAATCGTACGCTTTGATGCAAGTCTGCCAGGTGCAGCTTCAACGTAGGTGACAAACAGCTGGCGAACCTCTCCCCAAACTTCAGCCATCCACTCCTTATAGTAGCAGAGCGCTCATCTCAGATCCAAGGTATGGAGCCTATACTCTGCCTCCAAGGTGTGGTTGGGGTAGAACACAGCCAGAGTCAACAGCTGGTTAAGGTGAAACTCCGACACCACCTTCAGAAGGAACTTTGGGTGTTGGCACAGGACAACCTTGTCCCTGTGACAGACCAGATAGGGAGACTCAATAGAGAGCACCTGAAGTTCCCCAGTCCTTTTGGCTGATGTGATAGCCACCAAGCAGGTGGTCTTCCACGACAAATGTGACATCTCACACCTGTGCATCGGTTCGAATGGCTTGCCCATAAGCCTTGCCAGTACCAGCAGTAGATCCCACGGTAGTGGTAGTTCACACACTGGAAGGGAAAAATGGTTGAGGCATTTAAAGAAGCGCCTGACCACTGTCTGCTAACCAGCCCACACCCAGTAAGCAGAGATGGCTGCCAGGTGCACCTTGAGAGTCGTAGTCTGAAGACCCCCCCTTGGACAGAGACCAAAGGTAGTCGAGGATACTAGCCACCAGGCAGAACAAAGGGTCTAAGCCCTTGCCCTGACACCAAATGGAAGACCTTTTCCATTTGAAGGCGTAGCACCTCCTGGTCGACTCCTCTCTGGATAGGAGGTCTGGGCGTGGTGGAAGATGCCTTGGCAGCCTGACGCTGAGGCAAGCTGAATACCAGAACTGGCGGGGCCAGTCTCGGGCTACCAGGATCACCTGTGCCTTGTCCCTCCTGACCTTGAGGATCACCTTGTGAACCAAGGGAAGTGGAGGGAAGGCAGAGAACAAGCCTGGGATCCACGGCCTCGAGAAGGCATCCCCCTGCAGAGGGGGGCAGGCATAACACAGCCTCAGCTTTGTGTTCTCCCTGGAGGCGAACAGATCAATTTGAGGTTTGCCCCACTGGGAGAACAGGTTGTTTACTACCTCTGGATGGAGAGACCACTCATGGGACGTCTCGCCCACACGGCTGAGAGCGTCTGCCAGATGGTTTGAGGCTTCTGCCACATGGATGGCTAGATCTGCCTCCAATCGGCTCACGATGGTCCAGATGTGGAGCACTTCCCCGCACAAAGGCCGGAAGTGTGTGCTGCCCTGCTTGTTGAGACAATACATGGTCGTGGAATTGTCCATCTGGACTTGCACCATTTGACCCCGAAGGAGCGAAGTGAATACTGACAGTGTCAGTCTGACTGCTCTGAGCTCCAGCAGGTTGATATGACATTGGGATTCCTCGAGGGTCCAGAACCCGTTGGCTCTGTGATTCCCCATGTGGACACCCCAGCCCATAAGAGAGGCATCGGTCGCGAGAATGACTGTTGATTCAGGACGGACTGACAAACAGGATCCCTTCCTGCAAATGTGATAGGATGGTCCACAATTGGAGAGCGCCCACATCTTCTGGGTCACTGCGATCAGCTGAGTGAAATGACCATGATGCTGGGTCCACTGGCTGGCCAGCTCCCACTGAAGGGGGAGCATATGCTACCGGGCCCATTGGATCGCAATGGTGCAGGCCGCCATGTACCCCAGGAGGCACAGAAAGTCCCGGGTAGGGTGCAAGTGCCCAACCAGAAATTACTGGGCAAAGGAGGAGAGAACCTCCACCCTGTCTGTCGGGAGCCTGGCTCTGGCTCGAGAAGAGTCGAGCTCTGATCCGATGAAGCATATCACCTGCGAAGGTATGAGTTCCGACTTGGTCTCGCTGACCAGGAGATCAAGATCGATGCAGGTCTGGAGGGCCAGATCCCTGGACCTCTCCACCTCCTGTCTGGAGGAACCCGCTATGAGCCAGTCATCAAGATAGGGGTACACCCTGACCCCTGGGCCATCACCACTGCAATGCATTTGGTGAAGACCAGAGGAGCTGATGACAGGCCGAATGGCATGGCTCGGAACATGAGAAGGGCTCCCTCCACCCAAAAACAGAGGAACCTTCAGTGAGACGGATGGATCGAGACATGAAAGAACACATCCTGGAGATCCAGAGAACAAAACCACATGTTCTGCTTGAGGGATGGTATGATCTGGGACAGAGTTACTATCCTGAATGTGCAAGACCTGAGAAACTGGTTCAGGTCATGCAGCTCTAGAATGGGGCGCCAGCCCCCCGTCTGCTTCGAGACCAGGAAATACCTGGAGACGAGTCCTGGGTTGACCAGGGGGTCTGTGACTCTGGCCACCACCTCCCTGCGGAGGAGTTGGGCGATGTCATCTCGGACAGCCGACTGAGTGTGTACGAACACCATTTCCTCCCGTGGGGCGTGGGCTCAGCTCGGTGGGTACTGCTCGAATTCCAGAGGCAGTCCCTGGCCGACCACTTCTAAAACCCACCTGTCCGTGGAAGCAGCAGAGGAGGTGGAAAGGAAGTGGCGGAGCCGGCCCGCCATGAGAGGACCCAGAGCTTGCGTGGCAGCTATGGAGGAGGCCACCCCCATCCCATCACTGGGCAGGCTTGGAAGAAGAAGGTCCGGTTTGGGGACCACCTGAACCCCGTCCTCCAGGTTTACAGGCCGCCAGGGGCCTGGATTTAGGCCGAGGGCACCAAGGTTGAGCCTGCTGCTGATACCACCCCGACTGAAAATGGGTCTGCTTGGCCGCTGGGACAGAATGCCGAAAAGGCTTCTTCTTCTGCTGTTTGGAACCCTGGAATTCCTTCTGCGCAGATGTCAGAGTCCAAGGTTGTGCTGGAATTTTCGATGCACTGGAGGTGAACGTCCACACCTGGGCTGAAAAGGCCAGTACCCAGGAAAGGGACATCCTTTAGCTTGTGCTGGGTGTACCCCATGAAGGTGGAAACCCTCAACCAAGCCCTGTGGCACATGTCAACCACGGCCGCCACCAAGCAGGCGCAAGAGTCCCCAAGGTCCAAAGCCGTCTGGAGCTGCTGCTTCACAACATCCCGACCCTGGTCATGGGCCTGCCTGACCGTGGTCTGGAGGTCTGCAGCGAGGTGAGGTAGGACCTCATCAAGAGAGCCCAAGAGGGCATGGGAGAAGTTCGCCATGACAACGGCTGTGCTTGCCTGATGAAGGCCCAGCGAAGCGATGGCACAGACTTTCCAGGCAGAATGGTCTAGTTTTATAGACTCTCTTTCCAGAGGTCTATCGGCATCTCCTGAATTACTCGAGCACCTGAACACAGATTCAGTCACCAATCCATTGGCAGAGGGGTGCTCTGTGAATCCCAAAGGGACCCGATGGGCACAGCGTATCTGCGGGCCATATGGGCTGAAGGCGCTGGCCAGGAGGCAGGATGCTGCCACAGCTCTAAGGCCAGGCCGACAATGGCCTCGGCCACTGGGAAGGCCTCAGTCGGTGAATCCCCTCATTTGAGAATGTCAGTGAAGGGATATTCAGCCCATTTCTGAATGGGTTCTAAGGGCATCCCATGGATTAAGAGATGAGACGGAGGATACCCATAAAGGAAGAGGGACCTTCCTCTGTTGAGAGACTTCCAACAGATTCCTCATCCAGAGGGCGAAAAATGGAGGTCCGAGTCCTCGGACGCTGAGGAGTCCAGATAGATTGGCCAGACACTGGAGTCTCCCTCCACCTGCCTAGGATGGTCGGGAGTGAGGGTGATGGAAAGCCTATGCGGAAGGCAAAGAACAGTCCAAGACTCCTTAGCAGGAGCCCCTGAAAGAGGCAGTTTAGGTGGCAGCTCCATCAGGATTGGTGGAGAGATTGATTTCGACCAAACCGGAATGGTCTTGTCTGGCTCAGAAGGTGTAGGAACAGTGCAGACCGGCTCCTGAGGAGTCTGCGTCAGCCTAGGGGGCAACAGCCAAGTAACAGCTAGGGTAGAAGCTGGGGCAGACTTCTGGCTGGACATAATCAGCTGCTGCCACATTATGTCCTCGTAGCGTCGACAGAGTTTCCGTCGAAGCCTCTCCTCATCCAAGGAGGACGAGGAAGAGTGACAGCGGCGCCACTTCTTAGAGCGCTTATGCACCTTTTTCGGCCTGTCGGTCGAAGGGGTCTGAGACCTCAACTTAGACCGTTGGGGGGACTGACAGGGTCGTTTGGAAGGAGCCAGGGAGAACCGCAGCTCTTCCTGGTCAGGGACCAGAACCATGAGGGGATTCCCAACAGGCTGGGTCTCCTACTCGGAGGCACGCAGAACTGGGGTCCAGAATAAAGAGTTGTCGGCCTCACTGAGTGACAACGGGTCGACAGGGTCGAGAATAATCTCAACCAGATCATCATCCTGCGTCTGAGCCAGCTGACCCGATGGGGATACTGTGAAGCCAGCAGCAGAGGCCGCAACCTCGACCAAAGTCGAGACAGCAAATTCCTGGGACCGAGATTACTCATGAAAGAACGACATTGGTGAGACGAAGTTTCCCTAGGCTCCTTGTCCTTTTTTACGGGACCAAGAGACATGCGCACCCGAGGGCCCTTCACCCTTGGTGGGAAGGGATTGGCACAGCTCCTGACAAGATCCAGAAAAGGTGGAGCCCAAATTGAGCGGGACAAAGAAGAGGACCGATCTGCAGCCCGAGCTGCCTCCTCCTCAAAAGTCTTCATCTGTTCGAGCTGCTCAGCGGACCCGCAGCAGTGGAGATCATCCAATGGGCTTCCTTGGATTTCAATGGCGGATTCCATTTCTCTGGTCTGCCCAGCTGAAGTCATATGAGATGATCGTCTAAGATGTTTGGGTGAAAAGCGCAACACATTTCGCAGGCCTGTGTGTCATGGCTGACATCCAAGAAGTACATACACAAGGCATGTGGGTCAGTGTGAGACATCTTTTCCCCGGAAGGGCAGCGGCAGAAACCGGGTGAGGATTTATCCTCCATCACAGTCGAGATCGCAAAGCAATTATCAGAAACTCTAATGAGTCGAAGTTTAGGTAAATATGTGGATTTAAGTGCCAGGGCCTACAATAACACGTGAGCTGTAAGGAGGGAACCTGAATCTTTCACTGGAAAGGAAGATCTGGTGTCAAGGGGCGGAGCCGAAGCATATACCACCCGGGTGGGTGGGAGGAGCCAGCTTAAAGACTTCCGGTAAGATTCTTAAAGGGGAAAGGACATGCCAAACAGTGTGGGTAGAACAACATATCCACGATCCTAGAACGGGACATTTTCTGCCCGCAAGAACACTGATGAAACGCGGGCAAGGACTCGTCCTCCATCGCGGCTGTAATCATAAATTTACGTAGAGAAACTCAAACGAGTTTTATTTTCGGTAAACTAGCCATAGTATCAAGCGCCAAGGCCTACTCAACGCAGAGTGGTAAGGAGGGAACCTTAATCTTCCAAGTAGAAAGGAAGATCTGGCATCATGAGGTGGAGCCGAGGCTTATACCACCTGGGTGGGTGGGAGGAGCCAGCTTTCAGACCATCCAGCAAGATTTAAAGGGAAAGAGACATGCCAACAAGTGTGGATATAACAACATATCCACGATGCTAGAATTTACAAATTATACATCAATTTAACAAAATTATTAAGAACAATCAGGGAATGCTTCTCGAAACAGACAGGTTTTTAAGGAAGTCTTAATGGCCTCTACCATGCGGGCAAATATGGTGTGTTGTGGCATACTATTGCTTTAATATGGTTAGCTAACTGGAATGCTAATGTCTGATTCTCTGATGATTTCTAAAGTTTGCTAATTTAAGAATAAGTACCTGTTATTCACATGAAGAGGAGGTCCTGTCTGTCACAGATCTTCACTTGTATGGCAACTTAATGATTCATACAATAGGCAAACTAAAGGGTGTCAGCAAATACTGGGAGGTCAGCCAGATCAAATTCCAACACATGGGCAAATGGGCCTGCTGTTCATCAACTGGTTTACGAGGAGGAAGTGGCAAGATTTATCTGTCGTTGGGGGGTCTGAAAAGTGATACAGCTCACGCTGTTTATGAGTATTTTGTTTTTTGTGATAACACAGAAACTTATGTGGTATCCTTTTTCAAATATAAGGTGCCCGGTCAACAAAAACTTGGAAAAAAAAAATACAAGGTTTTTATGTGACAGAGGCATTGCTGAGATGAGACAGCTGACTCTATAAGAAGAAGGTTTGTTTCACAGTGTCGGGGGGGGGGATCAGTGTGTTTTATATTCAATAGCTCATTGGTTGGAAACTAAAGGGGGAGAACACAACTGCGGGTTTGACTTCTCTAAAGATTATACCATTTTTTTACATGTGTTCTTCTGTACGTTTTGACCTATCAGAAAGCGAAGTTTGCTTTTAATGATTTAACTCACTTTATTTTTCAGTGTTTTCTCCAGTAAGCACTTTTGTTCTGTTTTGGCCAATGCTTAAATATACTGTGTAAATAAAGCACTATATTTATCACAATGTGCAGACTGCTTGTACGTTTATTTGAAATAAAAAGGGTACAGTTTGTGAATCTTTGACACACCTGTCATTCTGAAGAGGCACGCTATATCTGAAAACATATTCCTTCCCGATACAGGGAGAGGAGTGGTGTGAAGTTTGATAAGACAGAACTCATACTTCACCTGAGGTTCAAGCAGTCAGCCTTGGCTTGATCCAAGGGGACTGGTGATGGACTCAGAGGGCCCAGGTGTCCGGGGTGCACGTGGGCACAAGGACACGGTGAGAGGCGGACACAGGTGAAGGTCTGCAACAGCTGGCTACAAGAGGGGTGCTAGTTGGGTGGATTTGTCACAGTTATGGTAAAGCATTCCAAAGAGTAATAAGATTTTATGTGTGGAGGTCTGCCTGCTGACCCAGTGCCAGTGTGTAGTATAGCCATGGGCTTGATACAATGGGGCTAGCAGCATAAGGTGGATAGAGGTCGCGGGGGGGTCAACCTGAGGACTGAGTGTACAGCATAGGGAGGATAAAAAGCTATTTGAGAAAAAAATATTTTATGTGTGGTCTCTTCTTCATTTACTTTATTTACAGAGTTTCTAATCTATATTTTTTGTATACCATTAACAGTGTAATGTGCAGACCAGGACTAATGTACTGGGTTTAGGACATATTATCAAAAATTAGGTTTTGCTCAACAAGGATATCATGAACAAAACTTGATTCAACTACCAAGTGCCATGGAAGGTGTGTGTCACGAAGTCCTGGCCGGTGCGGAAGGATTATGAGATTTCATCTGTTTTTGATCTGTCCTATTATTGGTGTCCCACTGCTCTTTGAGTTTAGTCTCCAGCACGTGGAAACTGCTGACCTGCCTGCTTTCTGAATTTAGTGAGTTCCAAAACATAGCCCCTTGGCGGGTCAAACAGTTGTTTTACCCAAGTGACTATGGACTTTGGGACAGGCTAGTTACCTTTGTTACTGGATAACTTGACTGCATTTCAAACCAATCAAATGGTTTTCTAAGGAAGTTTTGTTTGGTTCTTAAATTATTTTTTTTTTTTAAATTGCTGCTCCTCACTCTGAAGCTCCACTCCTTCGGGCTCCACGTGTTCTCCCTCTCTGCCCACCAGACTCAACTCCACCTGCTGTCACCTGCCTCCAGACTCCCTTCACAGTCAAGCTTATCCCTACCGGGGATCACCCTGCTGCCACCAGGGAGGAAACGCCTTCTACACTGGGATGCCGGTCGGGGGTAGGGGCAGGGATGATACACTAGGTAGGTGGATGGGGGGGGGGGGGCGCTCACAGTGGGCCATCATATGGCACTACCAGTACGTACCATTTTCTATTTCCTCCTTTCCTCTGCCCTCTCCAACTTCAAATATTACTTCCGAATCCTGCCATTATTTCTAACTCAATCTCCTAGGCCCATACTTCCTTTTATGTTTTCTCCAGTAGCCCTCCCTTGGACTGCCCTGGTATTAAACAGCTTGCACTTACACTACATTGTTGTAAATATCGAGTTTAGAGTAATCAGTAATATTTTTGTGTTACTTGCTACACACGTTTGTCAAGATAGCAACTCGTATGTATGTTAGAATATTAGTAGTCATTATTACTTGTACTATGCACTCTAATTTTGAACTCCCAAGTACCACTGTGTTTACGTTATGTCTTCCCTAAGTTTGTTTCATAAGGGTCATCCTTGCAAATGAGCTTGCTCAATGGATTTTTATCCTTTCACAATAAACTGAACGGAAGGCTGTACGTTCACAGCATCCTGGGAAGGGCGCATGGCAGCGCGTGGTTATCCATGCTGCCAAGTGTGCCTCTCCCGGCTCACCACCAGGAGTCACTCAAGGAGCGGTGCAGACCCTCCCTCCCTCCTCCCAAGGAGGAAAGCATCCACGCAGATGCTCTTCACTCCCACCACCACCACCACCATTCTCCACGGTTCTTAATGTTAGAACCATCCAGGCTCTAAGGTTGTTATTTTAAAACCAGCTGAACCCACCCTACTCTGAATCTTTCATGAAAATACATGAGATATGAAAGATCTCAGGAACATGACTAACAGTTTAAGAGAAACATGGCTTATCTGAATTGGCTCCCCCAGCTTACCTCTGGCAAGATGTACGATATTGCTGTAATCATGACGTAGGTACAGTGAATTCCCTTTCGCACCATTCTGCGTAGTGCCTCCCGCCCCTCCTGCCGAGGCCGGCTATCCACCACTATCACCCGGAATGCTCTGCCCTTCTCATGGGCGTCACATAAGATGTGATTCACTAAAGAGGAGCTGAGATGGGGAAAAGAAATAAATAGGATGTTATGTCTGGATTGTACACACAACTGTAACATTATTCAGTCTAGTGAGAGAGGCAAGGCTAAATATGCTCCCCTAGCCACATAACTCCTTCAGTGCTTCTGCCCTTCAGCTGCGTAAGGAAAACATTACTGTTGCACATTTTATCTTTATGTCCCCCTTCACTGTGCAGCAGTTACCTCCCATAAGTCCACAGTGACACCTGCTGGTGACAGAAGAGCTATGTTTCTCAATGGAGGTGAGTTAGAAGGGGAGTTCTTGTCTTCTATCCTGTTTCCTATTACGTGACCTGTACTTTAATTAGCATTGGGAGTACTAAGGTGCTGGCATTTTTATAGCTATAGGAAGCTTCAGGACTTATTGGGGGTTACAGGATTTCCCTGCAACTGACCCACATTTGGACAGCAACCATTTCTGGAATGCTGCTGGAGAACAAGGATTAACTTTACATCAGATAGGTTGGCAAGACCAGCCGTATAAACTAGAACTGCAGCACAGCAAAGTAAGCAAAATATTTTATTTTGCACTTGTAAGCACTGAGCGGGGGCAGCTCCAAATATTACGTGTGGGGTTCTCAAAAGAATGTTAAATTTAACTTCCCAGCACTTGGCAGGGGAGCTGGGGGAGTGTCTTGTGTGTCATGTTGCTGGGCTCTAGATCTGATCTCAAACCTAACAAACTGACAGGCATCTTCAAAAATCTTTAAAACTATTTTGTTTACCTTTGTAGTGCAGTTCATCAAACTGTCAGATGATAGCACCAAACCATTAACAATAACATGACATCTTCTCAAAGCTAAAACCTCACTTATGTCACTGCTATTGTCATCACTTCAGTTTTCAGCATCACAATCCTCTATAATATGTATATGGGGATATGCAATAGCTTGATTCAGACTGTGCAATGTATGTCAAGAACGAGGAGTGGAACAGCAACTCAGTTGTAACAGCCAAGCCCCCTTACCAGTGATGATTTGTTTTTTGCTTTGCTTATAGTGAGTTGGGCAACATCTCATCAGTTAATTGGAAAATTCTTGTGAAAATTAATCTATTTCTCTTTAATTTGAATTGTTGGTCCGAGAGTAGCACATGGCCATGCCAGTGGGATGCTGTCACTGTAAAAGTTGCTTTCTGATTGGTTAAGCATTCCAATATAAAATACTCATTCTTCAAGATATGGATTATAACCCATGCAACCCTCAAAAATAACGTTTCCTGAGGATAGCTATGCCATCTCAAAACAAAACACAATTTATATTTACAGATTTGTCACCACTGGTAATGTGTAAGTACAGGATAAAACACAACAGGGTGCACGGTCATAGGGGGATATATTCAAGCCTCATGAAGTTGCTAGGCACAAGGTGGACAAGCAGGGTGTACTTAACCACCGAAAAAGAACATGTATTCCCAATGACTGCACATTCTTAAGTGTTCGCCTGCTCATGAAAGGGAACTAACAATTGTAAAATGGATAAACGTTATTTAGTCTGGGTTAGGTGTGCAGTCATAAGAAAATAATGAATGGTCATTTGATGTATTTTGATCAATTATGTTACAGGCTTTTTAAGCCCATTTTATAAGTATGTGATATGCTGAGCCATCAAAAAACCGCACATTTATTTTATCTGCAAGTTTTGACTTCCAACCTCAATCGTGGCAAAAATAAGTGGGATTTTTAGCCAGCCCATAGTGCATGACATTTATACAATGACAACACTTCTATAGTAAGATGGGTCCTAGCACTCAAATCTTAACATTTGATTAAAAACATAACTTTGAAAAGTTTTATCTAGGCAGGGCCAGCCTTAACCATTCTGGGCCCCTGTGCAGCCCCCTGCCGTGCCCCACCACTCCATTCCCTGTGGGTCTCCCACACACATCCAACATTTACACTTAACTAACCCTCCTGTCCTGTATTAATAAAGCCATAGCAGGTCTACTAGTTTAACCAGCATATTTTAATTAGTGCCATTGACTGCACTGAATTATTTTACTTCACCATTGAAAATGAATCTGACTGAGCCTGGAGCAAGAACTTAAGTAAGTACGGTACTACTACCATATTCATTTCTGTAAGGACAGGGACATCATCACTGGACACTCACACCTCAGATATTGTGATTTGCAAACAAGTTAAACAACTTAACTTTTCTGGAGGTGTGAGAGAGAATAGAGAGGATTATCATAGGAGGCAGTGCAGTGGTTTAAGGCTCTGAGCTGCAAACCTGGAGACCTGGGTATGAAGCCCCCACTTGCATACTGTGTGACCCTGAGCAAGCCACCTAACTTCTTTGTGCTCCTAGGTCGCACTTGTAAACAAGCTTTCAGCTTAGTGTGTCTCTCCTGATAAAAAATTAAACAAAATCATGGGACACCTGTAAGGTTACCACCTGTCGGTTTTCAGGGTCCCTGTCAAGAAATCCAATTTTGCTCTGTGCTGATCAGGTTTTTGAGCCATTTTGAGTGCTCACATACTTTTGAAACACATAGATAGAACATAGAAATATAGAATTTGATGGCAGATAAGGACCGCTTGGCCCACCCAGTCTGCCCATTTCCCTACCTAATGGATAAGCTGCAGATCCTAGTTAACCAGCAGCCTTCTTTTTCCTGCCCCCAACCCCTAGAATTGCCTTATGACTGTCCCATGCATGCTTGAATTCCACCACTGTTTTTGACTCCACAACCTCCTCCGGAAGGCTGTTCCATTCATCCACAACCCTCTCTGTAAAAAAATACTTCCTTAAATTACCTCTGAGCCGCTTCCTCTATCTTCAAATTGTGCCCCTTGTTCTTGCACACCTCTTTTTCTGAAAGATGCTACCCTCTTGGACTTTGTTGATTCCCTTGAGGTACTTGAAAGTTTTTATCATGTCCCCCCTCTCCCTCATTTCCTCGAGGCTATACATACTAAGCTCCTTAAGTCTTTCTTCATATGTCTTCCGGTGCAGACCCTGCACCATTTTAGTTGCCCTCCTCTGGACAGCTTCCATCCTGCCTATGTCTTTGTGGAGATTGGGTCTCCGGAACTGCACACAGTACTCCAGATGGGGTCTCACCAGCTGTCTGTACAGAGGGATAACAACTTCCTGTTTTCTACTGGTGATGCCTCTCCCTATGCACCCCAGTATTCCCACAGCCCTCCTTACTGCCCTCTCACATTGCTTGCCCACCTTTAGGTCATCTGATATGACCACCCCAGGTCCCTTTCCATTTTTTTTTGTTGTTAGTATCTCACCCCATTGTGTACTCTTCCCCTGGGTTTTTGTTTCCCAGGTGCATTACCTTGCACTCCTTAGCATTTAATCTAAGCTGCCATACATTTGACCATTCCTCTAACCTTGCTAAGTCCCTTCTCATCCTTTCCACCCCACCTTGTGCATCAACTCTGTTGTAGATCTTTGTGTCATCTACAAATAGACATCCTTTTCCTTCCAGTCCCTCTGCAATGTCGCTTATGAAGACATTGAAGAGGACCAGACCTAATACTGAATCCTTCGGTATCCCACTAGTAACCCCCCTTTCTTCAGAGTGGACTCCATTTGCTATTACCCTCTGTGTCCAGGTTACAAACAAGTTCTCTTGTCAATACAGCTCTTTGTTTGTGAAAGTAGTCAACCTGGGAGGTCTAAAGTATGGCCATTAACACCATTAGCACTTACTTAACCTAATCTTTTCCACTGCAGCAAAGCTGCCCCCACCTTTTGTAATAGCAGCAGAGCTAGTTGTCTTCCACTTTGATTTGCTGGTAAACATTTTCATCTATAACAAAGTTTAGGCATTTTTAAATTATGTTTGCTTTCTCAAGAAAAAAGTATGGGCCCCCTAGGTGCAGGGGCGGCACAGTTTGCACCCAGATAAGGCTGGCCCTGTATCTAGGACTTTTTTCCTCTCTCAACTGACCAATCTGCTGTTGCCGTTAACATTCAAATGAACACATCCTAAGGAACCCACTAAAATAAATATCACATTCCAAGTAACTCCCAGAAAGGACTTGCATCACGTATGAATTTTGACAGGTGTTCTGGAATCTGATGATGCTCCTGGAGTGAAACTATCCAGCAGGATGATCACTAATGCAAATAAATGATTTATTTCTACTCCAAAAGGATCATCAACGGAAATAAATGCATTTATAAAATGGGTAGAACATTTCCTGGCTTTTGATTGGCTAAGAAGTACTATTTGCAGAGTCCTTACCGGGACTTATTCTGGCAACTGCAACTACTTATACCAACTAGGACACAGCACACTAATAGATCAATGCATGCCAGAATGCTTAGAAAAAACAACAACGTTGTGATAGCCTTAAAAACAGGATTTACGGACAGCCCGGTGGCACTGAGCGTTGAGGCGCTGGACAGCAGACCTCGCACCATGCCAGTGACCCGGGTTCGGGAAACAGCCAGGGTTGCTGGGGGTCAGCAGGAGTGAGCGAGGACTGAGCGTCTGAGGACTGTTCTCCTCTCTCGGGAGAGGGAGGGACTGTCATCCCGCCTGCTGATCGCTCTCCAGCAATGGCTGGAGGGGCATACGGGTCGGACGGCATGTTGTCAATATTCACCGTCGGATGGGGATGGGAGATGGAAGTAAATAAGAAAATGGAGCTGGCATGCTCTGTGATGGCCCCGACCACGCCTGCACCGAGCCCTGAGGTCTGGATGTTGCTATCCAGGGGAGGGGAGAAAGAAGGCGCTCCTCACCCCTGGCCCTGTCGGGGGGGGGTAACCCGTGGGGGATTTTTCGGGAAGGGTTAGTGCAGGAGGCTGGGGCCGGAGAGATAAGCTCCCCCGTGGGGGGAGACACAGCCACCTGCCAGCTCCACCAGAAAAAGCTCTATGGAAAGCAAAACAAAAAACATGATTTCTGGTAAACTCTAAAATACATTTCCCGACCCATTTCATTACATACGCACTACCACTCTACAAAAAAAGAACACATTACGTATTAAAACTTAATTTTCTTAAATAACTGACAAGCTCTGCTGTTGTGTGTTGCAGGAGCTCATCTCACCCACTTGGCCATCTGTCGGTTTGCCCACAACATTTCTGGCCACAGAACAGTCCATTTTTAAATGTGTTATGTTTAGAGCATATTTCAAAAATAACACAAAACCAGGTAACAATATTAGAGCAAGTGGCCCAAAGAAACTGCACTGATTGGGAAGCCACTCGCTCGAGAACTGCGAGGCAGAAACCTCTGTGTACAGCAGCTGCTGAGGGACATGCATGCTCCATATGAAACCGGTCATTCTCTGCAGCCAGAGACGACACCCATCCATACAACCATTAAAAAGCTACAGGTGAACAGCATCCATAAACAAAAGTAAACCAATCTGGCTGTCTCTGTGTGTGTCTCGGGGGGCAGGGAGGGGCTGAAAGCACATTGCTCACTTACGGTGAAACTGGCCACTGTTTAGCTGCCTGCCAAAGACATCCAACCCCCCCCCAAAAAAAAAAAAAATAGGAAGACAACAGCAAAATAATGTGTGTGTGGAGAGTGGGGAAGAGACAGAGATTGCCTCCCTCAAAAAAAAAGTTGTTTTTTTTTTTGTTATCTTTTTTCCCTCCGTTGTGCACTGGGACCTGCTCTTCCTTCAAGCCACCTAGTACCAGAGCTGCCTACCTCATATCTGCAGCCTTCCTTCGGGTTAGCCCGGCATATACCTTTGCAGGGAGGGTCCCCCTCCTTCGAGAGGGAAGGCACCGGCTGGGGAATTCCAGCACACTATTTTCTTTCTTGCCCGGGTGCTGCTGAGACAGACGTTACTCTGCCAGGACTGCTCAAGGGCATCGTCGGGGACGGCCACTGTCATCCGGCCAATCCCAGTGCAGTTTCTGCTTTTTCTGGTGTTTTTCCCGCATGGATGTACCTCTGCCATCCTCCCGGTCTCCACCGGGGGCTGCTGCAGAGCGGCATGCTGCCCTAACCCACCTCAGGAGAGGAGAGGAGAGCAGCCCATCGGGCATTCAATCTTCTCCTTCCCCTGCCGACCCCCGGCGTCCCTGGTCCATTCCCGAACCCGGGTCGCCGGCGTGGTTTGAGGTAAGGCGCCAGCGCCTCAGCCCTTTACGCCACTGGGCCAGCCAAAAAATAAGTTTAAAAACATTCTATAATACTGCACTAGATGGAACTATTTTCTTCAGCATGAAAAAAAAGTGAAAGAAAAAGATAAATAAATTACATTTTAATTTCTGAACTGCACTAACTAGTTCAAACTCTATTTTGAACATTTTCTACCCATTTTATAAGTGGAATAAGACACTTCAAGGTGTGGTTTCGGAGCAAGCACCTCTTGCCTCATTACGCACCTGGGGCATGCTCTCATCAGCCCATAAACCACACCTTGTCATGTCTTACTGCCTTACTTATAAAATACCCAGTTAAAATACCTTGGCACTGGCCAGCCCAGTGGTGCTGAGGGGTGAGGCACCAAATGCCACAACTTGCTCCATTCCAACAGCCCATCCTCAGAAACAAGCATGGGCTGCCGGGGGTGGGAGGGAATCAAGCATCTAGGGAACTGCCCTCCTCGCCTGGGGAAGGAGGACTGCTTGCTCTGCCATATGACTGCCATCAGGTGGAGGCCCAGCGACAATGCAGGAGGGGAGTGGCAGACGTGGATGGCGCTGCGGGACCCCACAGCATGTACGTGCTTCCACATATACACATTGACGAGTGCCCCCTAGTAGATGGAAGGGAGAAAATGGAGGAAAATGGTGACTGTCCAATCTTGTATGAAGCCCTGCCTTCCGATCCCTCACCTGCCGCCTTGCCAGGATCTGGAGGCCGAAGACTGGATATGTGCTTTTGTGGGGGGAAGAGACCAGCCCTCCCCTCCTGACAATGCCATGGGGGGCATCCATGGGGGTATTCAGGCCATTAGGTTAAGTCCTGGGGAGATGCAGGACAGCAAGGGTCAGCAGGCAGGGCTGAAGCGAGCCCCAACCTAACCAGGAAGGTGAGAATGCAAACTGCAGCAAACTAAAGGGAGAATGTTCCAAATGTAAAGCTGATGCCGTTTATTAAAATCCCACTTCACATGTAGACGCAAAGGCACAGTATCAAACCTTCCACAAACTAGGCCGGTAGGTCTGTTACGCAGGTGCCCCAGCGCTTCGCTCAATCAGAGCTTTGTCAGCGTTCTCCCTTTATTTGGCTGCACTCTGCATTCACACCTTCCTGGTAAAGGATGTGGAGTGCTGAACTCACTGTTGGATTGTGTCTCTGTAGGGGAACATGTCTGCAGATCAGCACCCCTCCTTCATACAGGTGGGCACTGCACCTTTTGGTTTGATTTCTGAAGGGAGACCAGTCTGTCCTAGCTACAGGAGTATAAACAGAATATAGAGGAAAACTGATCAAGAACTGTCTTTATCACCACATATTAATACCATCCTGTCCAAATACTTTGCTAAACTAGATACATGCTATATGTTACAGAGTAGTCTCTCGTTCACACAAAAAACACATAATTGCACACTAATTGTGACTTACCTACCCTGGATTATGGTGATGTAGTGTATGCAGCTGCTTCTAAACAGTCTTTCTCCAAGTTGAATAGCTTATTTAACGCTATGTACAGATTTGCCTTTAACTGTACACCTCATACCCATCACTGTCAAATGTATTGTACTCTAGGCTGGTCCAATCTGGACATAAGGCATGCTTGTGTCATGATGCTTTGCTTGGAGCCAAATTCTGGGCTAGCAAGCTCCTTTACTACACTGGCGGCCTATTCTCTCAAGCCCCAAACCCCATCCAGCAGCTGCGCTCTGAGACAGCTGGCCAAGAGGCAATTAGCTTCCACTTGCCCAAAGTATAGAATATGTTGCCTTCTGACATTACCTGCTCCCACTCAGTCTTGCTGCTAAATCAAAATTACAACAGCACTTTATCTCCACTCGTGAGTGCCCTGCCTGTCTATTGTGTAGATTATAAAACTGAAGTCTGCCATGCAGTGTATGGTGTACCAACAGCTACCAACTCTATGTTGTATAAAGGACACAGATAAAAAAACGCTATCCAAGCTGATGAACCCAGCTCATATGATAGCAATTCTGTCTTAAGAATCGGGTTTGTCATACCAGCTATCTCCACACTTTAGTTCATCATAATAACGAATCAACTGTTCCATTAGCCAGATCTAATTTTACTCCCTAAACTTATTTTTTTAGCACGATCCAACAAAGCGCAGTCTAAAGGAAAGGTAAAAGTGAACCGCACTAATGCTGACTTGTGCTACATCAGACACGGGACTTCAGGCACAACTGTAACAAAAAAAAACAAAAAAAACAATGGAGTCATTGGGCTTGTGGAATCCAATGGAGCGGAGGCGCACGCGCAAGTAAAAGTTTGTCGCACTGACAAAGAAATTTAAAAAAAAGTCTACGAACTAAATCGCTGATCTGGTTCTTTTATACAACACACTAGTTGTATAAACTGAATATGGCATGTGTGAGAATGTCATACTTTTTTTTTATCTTCATGAGAGGTCTGTGAGTTCTTGATCCCTCACTCATGGCTATGCCACTCATGAGAGGTAAAGAGGTCACAGACCTCTCATGAAGATAAAGACCGTATGACACACTCACCCATACCATATCCCTTATATACTATGGTTACTACAGTAATAGTGGACATTTGCATTGCAAGTATTTTATTTTTTATCTTATTGCTAGTCCTGTACCTCTCCTACCCTCA
This sequence comes from Neoceratodus forsteri, assembly GCA_016271365.2. Lineage (NCBI taxonomy): Eukaryota > Metazoa > Chordata > Ceratodontiformes > Ceratodontidae > Neoceratodus > Neoceratodus forsteri. Next base: position 1,515,419,535 of record CM057452.1, on the reverse strand, counting down.
CTTTTCCTTCCTTCAGGTCACATCTGTACACAAGACTGCTGTTCTAGGTATGGCTTACCTAGTAAAACATATTCTAATAAAATACTAAATAAAGAACATCACCAAACTGAAAATAACATTGGTATTCACTTGGAATACTTCAGAGCTTTGCGATATTAACTTTAGGCGTATCACAGCTAATTTGCATACTCTGGGCTGCAGTCAAGTCTCAAAAGTAATTAACAGTGCAACTTATGGCCTGGTGGCGTGGAGAGCTGATGCAGGGATGCCTTACTTCCTGCCATGCTGGCGACCCGTGTTCGAGGTGTGAGTGGGTCGGCTGGGGCCAGCCGGGCTGGGAGAGAATCAAGGGTCCAGACGACAGCTCTCCTCTCTCGTGGAGGGTGGGGAACAGGAGCCAGTGTTTACCTGACACCTAGTGGAGGCTGGGTGTTAGCATACCTGGCCAATACAGTGGGGTATGGAGGTGGAGCAGCCAGCATGCAAGCTACGTGTGGACACGCACCTGACATGCCCATTGTCGGCAGCATGCACCGCTGCTGAAGAAAAAAGGAAAATGGCAGCCAGGTTGAGCGGCTTGATGGCTGTTCAACTACCGCACCGTCTCCAAGGGTACCACCTGTACTGGATCCAGTCCTGTTGGGAAGTTAAAGGGCTCCTCGCCACTCCACCACGGGGGGTAAGCCGTGGGGGTAGCAAGGTGGTGGATCGATTTGGAGATGGATACGGGACGGATGGTAGCCAGAAAAAGAAAGGGATGCCTAGAAGCAGGAGCCGACCGGGGACCATGAGGAGAAAAAGTGAGATAAAAAAAAACAAAAAAAACAGTGCAACTTACAACCTGTTAATTTAAAGTAGTCCATCCAGAATTTGCAAAAAACATATGTTATGCAGAGTGTTCTGATATGTATGTTAAGTCCTAGTGTGTCCTTCCCTCTGCTATTAGGAGTTTTTCCTAAATTAGCCTGCTAGCTGTATGGTAGTTTTACGACCCCTGGGGATCTCCATCACAAATAGGTTTATTGGCTTTCTTTCTCCCAGGATGCACCCTGTCTCATGTGACAATCATGTAGCCATGCCCTTAGATTTAGCATGTGCACTGCTTTAAAATTAGTTCACAACAGCAGAGCTTTGTAACTATTCTTATCCAGGGAGCACAAATGGCATCAGTTACAGTTTTGCAGATATCTGAGAGTAAGCTAACTGGGGTTTCTGTAAGAAAACAGCTGCTAAATAGCTTTAATTCATTTTCTGTGTTTTCGGTGTGCGTCAGGTCTATCTAGCAGTAGTAAGTGTTTTCATTTTAAAATGTTATTTCATCAAACTACACAAAAATAAAAAGCACAGCAATTGCCCCAGATCACCAATGCTATAATTAGTAAAGACTGTAGGTGTTTTCTTACAGGATACCTACTCAGCTCTGAAGTATTTGCTAAACCATAAATGTAGGTACCATCATTCTGCTAGAAGGAACTGGGAGTTAGGGCTGACTTTGCTCTGTGACATCACTTTCATTTATTTATTTGATTTTTCTTTGTTGCAAATGTGAAGTGTCTTTTTAATAAAGTACAAAAATATGCACGTGCGAGTTATTTAGTTTGGAGAACATTTATTTTATTATTTGAAAAAGTGTGATGCACTAAATGTGTAATGCAGTGAACCATAGTAAAATGGAATCAAATGTCTAGCTGGAATAGTCACTGTCATCCTGTTGCTTTCATGCCATACCACAGGAAGGAGAAGAGTTGACTTCAAAGTATTTTGCAGTCTCTAGGCTACAGCTTCATACTATACACTTCATTTGTAAAAAAATAAATAAAATAAAAAATATGAAAATCTTGTCACAGAGCAAAATCAGCATCAACTGTTAATAGAATGCTGACACCTGCATTTACAGTTTAGCAAATATCTGACATCTAACTGAGTGGGGTTTCTGTAAGAATACAGCTAGAATCTTTATTAATTTTAACACTGATGATCTGGGCAGTTTCTGTGCTTTTATGGTTGTGTATAGTTTGATAAAATTAAAAGTTTTAAAATTAAAACACTCCTGCTAGCTATACCTGATGCACACAGAAAACAAAAATAGTGAATTAGAGATAGTTAGTAGCTGTTGTCTTACAGAAACCCCCCGTTAGCTTGCTCTCAGGTATCTGCTTAAATTGTAACTGATGCCATTTGTGCTCCCTGGATAAGAATAGTTACAAAGCTCTGCTGTTGTAAAGTGATTTTAAACTGATTTTTAAGCAGTACACATGCTAAATCTAAGGGCGTGGCTACATCATTGTCACATGAGACAGGGTGCATCGTGGGAGAAAGAAAGCCAATAAATACAGGTTACTCACCTGTAACAAGAGTTCTAGGAATGGTATATGTTGTTCATCCACACTTATTGGCAGGTTCCTTGCCGCTTTAAATCTTGCCGGAAGGTCTTCAGCTGGCTCCTCCCACCCACCCGGGTGGTAAAACTCTCGGCTCCGCTTATGGCGCCAGATCTGGCCCGCTGGAAGCTCAGGTTGTGCGTCGAAGCCGGGGAGGTCGGGTGGGTCGTGTGGATGAACAACATATACCATTCCTAGAACTCCTGTTACAGGTGAGTAACCTGTATTTCTAGGGACATGGATATGTTGTTCATCCACACTTATTGGCAGACTACATAGATACATAGACAGTGTCGGCAGATAAGGGCCTATGGCCCACCTAGTCTGCCCATTTGAGCTTGTAAGTTCAGTTTGTTTTGCTAGAAGTCTGTTTCCCCTTACCCCTGCCCTCTAGAATTCCTTTATGTCTATCCCATGCATTCTTAAATCCCGTGATTGTTTCAGCCCCCACCACTTCCTCTGGCAGGGTGTTCCACTTGTCCACCACCCGTTCTGTGAAGAAATTCTTTCTCATGTTTCCTCTGAATTGTCCTCCTCCAACTTCATCCCATGCCCTCTAGTCCTGAAACATCTTTTTCGCTTAAAATAGTGTTTTCCTGCACCCTGTTCCTCCCTGTAAGATGCTTGTATGTCTCTATCATATCCCTCTCTCCTCCTCTCCTCCAGGAGTACATGTTCAGTTCCTTCAACCTGTCTTCATAGGACTTGTGATGCAACCCATGCACCATCTTTGTTGCCCTCCTCTGAACCTTCTCTACCCTGTCTATGTCCTTACGTAGATATGGTCTCCAGAACTGTACACTGTACTCCAGGTGGGGCCTCACTAGTGTCTTGTATAGCGGAATTATGACCTCCCTTTTCCTGCTGGTGATGCCCCTGCCTATACATCCCAGCATCCTATTTGCTTTACCTGATGCCTTGTCACACTGTTTCCCTACCTTGAGGTCATCAGAGATGACAACCCAAGATCCCTTTCCTGCTTGGTGCATGCTATATCCTCACCCCCCAACTGATATATTGTGCCAGGGTTTTTGTGCCCCATATGCATTATCTTGCACTTCTTTGCATTGAATTTCAACTGCCAAACCCTTGACCATTCTTCAAGTTTCTGCAGGTCCCTTCTCATTCTGTCTACACCCTCTGGTGTGCCTACTCTATTACAGAGCTTTGTGTCATCAGCGAACAGTGAAATTCTGCCTTCTAGATCCTGTGCAATGTCACTGATGAAGATGTTGAATAGGACCGGTCCCAGCACTGATCCCTGTGGTACCCCACTGGTTACTCTTCCCTCTGTGGAGTGACAGCCATTTACCACCACCCTCTGTGTCCTGCCACCCAGCCAGTTACCTACCCACCACACTACTGTCCTGCCCACACCCATATTCCCCAGTTTGTGTAATAGTCTCCTAGCTCCTAACTCCTAGCAGTTCTCCGGGGGGAAGGAGGCAAGGCGCACACCCCCAATATTTACTTGGGAAATAAGGACTGGAGAACCAAGGCCCCAAAACCAGCATCCCGGAGTGACTCAAGGTCGATGTGGTAATGGGTAATAAAGGTGTGCTGACTCAGGAATTCCTACAGATTTCCTGGATAGGGGCGTCCCTGGAAGCAGCCACCGATGCAGCAGTATGAGGGTAGAATGAGCTCTTATCCCTCTAGGAGGCTCCATGCCGCCAACTTATAGCAGCGATCTATGCAGGAGGTGACCCACCTGCCTATCGTCCGCTTGGCTGCAGGTCTGCAGATGCGGCTTCAGCGTGGGTGACAAACAGCTGGCGAACCTCTCCCAATTTCAGCCGTGCGCTCCTTATAGTAAGCGAGCGCCCTTCTAGGGTCCAGAGTATGGAGCCTATATTCGGCCTCCGAGGTGTGATTGGGGTAGAACACCGGCAGAGTCAGCACCTGGTTAAGGTGAAACTCCGACACCACCTTCGGAAGGAATTTCGGGTGGGGGCGCAGAACCTCCTGTCCCTGTGGAAGACCAGGTAAGGAGACTCGATGCAAAGCGCCTGGAGCTCTCCCATCCTTCTGGCTGACGTGATAGCCACCAAGAAGGCGGTCTTCCACGACAGGTGAGTGAGTTCACACCTGTGCATTGGTTCGAATGGCTTGCCTAAGAGCTTTGCCAGTACCAGCAGTAGATCCCACGGAGGTGGAGGTTCCCGCACCGGAGGGGAAATGTGATCAAGGCCTTTGAAAAAGCGCCCGACCACCTTTTCCTGCGCCACCGACTGCTTCCCGGCCCGCCCGTAAGCAGAGATAGCTGCTGGTGCACTCTCTAGGGTCGCCGACCTAAGCCCTTGACTAGAAAGGGACCATAAATAGTCCAAACTGCTTGCCACAGAACAGGAGGAAGGGTCCAGACCCTTGCCCTGACACCAAATGGAGAATCTCTTCCATTTGAAGGCGTAGCATTTTCTGGTCGACTCCTTACGGGACGCCTCAACCACATTGAGGACCTCGTCGGAAAGACCCAAGGCCTGGAACTCTAGCCGCTCGGGAACCAGGCCGTCAGGTGCAGGGATTGAAGGTCCGGATGGAACACCTTCCCCTGATTGACTGAAAGCAGGTCCGGGCGAGCTGGAAGCTGCCTCGGGAGCCTGGAGCTGAGGCTGAGGAGATCTGGGTACCAGAACTGGCGGGGCAGTCTGGGGCTATCAGGATCACCTGTGCCTTGTCCCTCCTTGCTTTGAGAAGCACCTTGTAAATCAAGGGAAATGGGGGAAAGGCGTAGAAGAGGCCCGGGGTCCACAGCCTCGAGAAGGCATCCCCCTGCAGCGAGCCCTGCTGAGGGGGGCGGGCATGAAACAGCCTCAGCTTCGCGTTCTCCCTGGAGGCAAACAGGTCCACCTGAGGTGTGCCCCAGTGGGAGAACAGATCTTGCACTACCACCGGCAGGAGAGACCACTCGTGAGATGCAGCCCCTATCCGGCTCAGGGCATCGGCCAGGGTGTTGGAGGCTCCTGCCACATGAATGGCTAGGAGATCCGCCTCCAGGCTGCGTACGAGTGACCAAATGCAGAGAGCTTCCTTGCATAGAAGCATGGAGCGCGTCCCGCCCTGGCGGTTCAGGTAGTACATGGTCGTGGTATTGTCCGTCTGGACTCGGACCACTTGACCCCGGAGAAACGGAGCAAAGGCGGTGAGAGCTAGGCGGACCGCTCGAGCTCCAGCAGGTTGATGTGGCATCGGGACTCCCGCGGGGACCAGAGGCCGTGCACTCGGTGTTCCCCCAGATGGGCACCCCAACCCATCAGAGAGGCGTCGGTCGATAGAGAGACCGTCGGCTCGGGGCCGACAAACGGGATGCCCTCCTGCAGATGAAATGGAATGGTCCACCACTGGAGAGCGTTCCACATCTCCCGGTCACTATCACTAGCTGGTCCAAAGGATCGCAGCGTTGTGACCACTGGCTGGCCAGTCCCCACTGAAGGGGGCGCATGTGCCAGCAGGCCCAACGGACCACGCTGGTACAGGCCGCCATGAGACCCAGAAGGCGCAGGAAGTCCCAGGCAGGGCGCGATTGCCCAACCAGAAATGACTGGGCAAAGGAGGTAAGAACCTCGGCCCTGTCCGCCGGGAGCCATGCTCTGGCTCGAAGAGAGTCGAGCTCTGCCCCGATGAACAGGATCACTTGCTTCGGCTCGAGTTCCGACTTGGCCTCGTTGATGAGAAGGCCGACTTGAAAGCAAACCTGGAGGGCCAGATCTCTGGACCGCTCCACCTCCCATCTGGAGGGGGCTGCTATCAGCCAATCGTCCAGGTAAGGGTACAGCCGGACCCCTCGGCGCCGCAGGAATGCTGTCACCACTGCCATGCATTTGGTGAAGACCCTGGGAGCTGGAGATAAGCTGAAGGGCATGGCTCGGAACTCGAAGAGGGATCCCTCCGCTCGAAAGCGGAGGAATCTCCGATGTGACGGACGGATAGGGACGTGAAAGAACGCGTCCTGTAGGTCCAGAGAGCAGAACCACACGCCATGTTCCAGAGATGGTATTATCTGTGCCAGAGTGACCATCCTGAAGGTTCGAGACCTTAGGAACTTGTTCAGGTCGTGTAGGTGAGAATGGGCGCCAGCCCCATCCGTTCGAACCAGGAAATACCTGGACACGAACCCGGGTCTGAAGGGGGTCCTCTACCTCCGTGATCACCTCCTTTTGGAGGAGGAGGCGATGTCGGCTCGGTGAGCCGCCAGTGAGGCTGCGGACTCCGAGACCCCCCCGAGGTGCGACGGCTCTGAAGGGCGGGGCCTGCTCGAATTCCAGAGGTAGGCCTTTTCCCACCACCTCCAGTACCTACCTGTCCATGGTAACAGCGGACCAGGAGGAAAGGAAGTGTCTGAGCCGTCCCCCCACGAGGGGAACCAGGGGTGAGGTGACAGGGATGGGGGCGACACCCCTCAGACCGTCACTGGGCAGGCTTGGAGGAGGTATCGGCCGAGGGACCTCCTGGGCCTTTACCTCCCTGCTTCCTGTTGGAGGAAGCCGACGGCTTGGGCTTGGGATACCAAGGTCGAGCCTGCTGGCCCTGACATTGCTGGGCAGGCCGGGGCAGAAGAGCCAAAGGGCTTAGGCTGTGGCTTGCGGCCTTTGTCCTTCTGAGCGTAGAGACCAAGTCCAAGGTAGCATTGGACTTCTCGATCCTCTGCAGGTGACCTTCCACCCCAGGGCCGAAGAGGTCAGTCCCCAAAAAGGGAACATCCGCCAACTTGTGCTGGGTATCCGAGGTAAAGGTGGATATCCTCAGCCAAGCCAGGCGACGCATGGCCACTGCGGCCGCCACAGACCTGGCACATGAGTCCCCGATGTCTAACGCAGTCTGGAACTGCTGTTTAGCCACTGCCCTGCCCTGGTCCCGCACCTGCCTGACCGTAGTCTGCAGATCTGCGGGAAGATGAGGGACAACCTCATCCAGGGAGCCCAACAGGGCGTGAGAAAAATGTGCCATGAGGACGGCCGAACTGGCCTGACGAAGGCCGAGAGAGGACGCAGCATAGACTTTTCGCCCGGCATAATCCAATTTCTTGGATTCCTTGTCGGGAGGTTTGTCCACATCCCTGGCGTTCCCGGCACGCAGAAAACGCTGTCGGTAACCAACCCCTCGGCCGAGGGGTGTTCCGAAAAAACGGACAGGGAACCAGTAGGGACCATACTTCCTGGCCAACCTGGCCGGCACAGGGCAGGAAGCAGGACGCTGCCAAAGTTCCAAGCTACCGACTCCACGGCTTCGCCAACGGAAAGGCCTCCGTAGGAGAATCCCCTCGGTCCAGAATCTCCGTGAGGGGATACCTGGCCCGTTTAGAAACGGGTTCGAGCTTCATCCCGGTGGACTCCGAGATGAGTCGAAGCAACCCTAAGAAGGACGAAGGGCTATCGTCCATTGACTGCCCTCCCGAGGACTCCAAGTCCATGCGCTTGGAGAAGAGGGAGGAACCATCATCGGACTCAGAAGAGTCCTCAAAGAGCTGCCTCGGCCCTGAGCCACCCTCCACCTGCCGAGGTTTATCGGGAGTGAGGGTGACAGACAGCCTATGGGGCAAACCCAAAGCCGACCGAGAATTTTTGGTCGGAGCCCCAACTAATGGCTGTGGAGGCGGAGGTTCCACCAGAATCGGTGGGGCAGCTGGAATTGGCCGAACAACCGGCCTGAGAACAGGCTCCTCGACTACAACGAGGGGTTGTTTCGGCTGCTCCGGTGACAGCCACTTAATGGCCGGGGAAGACGACTGGGTCGGCTTATTCCCGGTCAAAAGGAGCTGTTGCCACATAAGTTCCTCGTACCTCCGATGCAACTTGTGCCGAAGCTTCCCCTCGTCCGAGGAAGGAAGAAGCGGCGGCGCTTGCAGCGAGTGCCGAGACCGAGACCACCTAAGGCGGCGGGATCGGTTGGACAGCGAGGATGTCCGAGACAGAGAGTCTCGACTAGGCCGAGGAAGGCGAGGAGAAGTGTCGGAAATCGGCACTCCCCTCGGCTCGGACGATCCCACCGAAGGCTCCGGAACCGGAGGCACAGACGAGCCGACGGGATCCTCAACTCCCACCGGGGGAACCGGGGAGAGGGGATTCTCAGCTTCTCCAGCCGACAACCCGTCTAACAGGTCGAGAAAAATCTCGACCGCGTCGACAGGAGTCTCGGTCAACTGGCCTGACAGGGAGACCGTGAAGCCAGTGGCCGAAGCTGAGGGGTCGACCGAAGTCGACTGTCGACAAGGGGAAGGGATCTTTCCCGCTCCCAAGAGCGTCGACGGAGAGACTTACTTTTGCTCTTTTTGGACCTGGAAAAAGGTCCCGGAAAAGTTGGACCCTCACCTTTGGTTGAGAGGGTCAGACAAAGCTCCTTAAAAAGCGAGTACGAGGCACCAAGAGAGGCGGGACAAATGCCGCAGCGGTAGAAGCGCCCGCCGCCTCCTCTTCGAGGCAATCATCTGCTCGAGCTGATCCGCCGAGCCCGCCGCCGGACACAATCGGGCCTCTTTAGATTTCACGGTGGAATTCTTTACTCGGGCGCCCCAGTTGTGTCGGTCACCACGGTCTTCAGGGCGTAGGCCGAAAAGGAAGAGCACAAAGTCGCGGGCCTCGGGTCGTGCTCAAGGCCCAGGCAGTAGGCATGCGTGGAGTGCGGATCCGTCCTAGACATCTTCTGCCATAAGGGCACCTCCGAAAGAGTCGATTTGTCCATCGCAGCAGCGAAAGGGAGAAGAAGACCCAAGTCTTTAGCAAAAAACTTTTAATTTCTAACTTATAAGAGTTAGGAACCAGTCTTAATCATAGCGCATTAAGGAGGAACCTGAGCTTCAAGCGTAAGGAAGATCTGGCGTCATGGGGCGGAGCCGAGAGTTTTACCACCCGGGTGGGTGGGAGGAGCCAGCTTGAAGATCTTCCGGCAAGATTTAAAGCGGCAAGGAACCTGCCAATAAGTGTGGATGAACAACATATCCATGTCCCTAGAAACCTATTTGTGATGGAGATCCCCAGGGGTTGTAAAACTACCATACAGCTAGCAGGCTAATTTAGGGAAAACTCCTAATAGCAGACAGAGGGAAGGACACACTAGGACTTGACATACATACCAAAACACTCTGCATAACACATGTTTTTTTGCAAATTCTGGGTGGACTACTCTTTTAAATGTTGTCAAAGCCAATTACTATGATTACTTTTTTCTTTTTAGATTATTCCTCAAGAAAACTAATTAAAAATGCCAATTCTGTCATCCTATTCTATTTGCAACCCACAGATCAATTAACCCCTTTGGTTTCATGGAAACCCAAATTAGGCTACAGGCACCCAAGTACGGTTTCCTTAAATTAAAAAAAAATCCAGCAGCTTAAAGGGTTTCATAAACTCAGAATCTTCCTTTGAATTAAGAAGCACATTAGCTTGCAAATGTTTTTAAGTATGTTTTTCTCCATACCCCCCACCCCAACGAACAGGGTGGCTACAGCTACACTATACCCTTCCACTGTCTGAGAGGGGCGCTTTCTCCGGGATGATAGCACAAAGCACTACTACCATACTACTGGGCCAGCCTGCTTATATAGAAACATTTTAAACAGAGAGCTGCACTCAAGAATAGTCAGTCACTCTCTCCCAGCTGTCAAATGGCATCTGCTGATCCACAGATTGCCAAGAAGAAATAATGAAGACTGCAGAAATAAACAGCAGGCTTGGAGAGATCACGCCACACATGCTAAAACCAACTTACTATCCGTAAATCAGGATGACATCCCCATTGTTGATCTTCTCAATGGCGGACTTGGAGATGGCCTGGGCAGCCAGATGGATCTTCTCCTGAATGTACTTATCAATGCATTCCTGTAGGGTTGTTTTAGCCTGGGAATGCAAAATAAGAGGAACAGAGGATTAAAGGGAGACCGAAGACTGTGGCAAAGGGAAATACTACATGGTAAAGAGCAGCAAAAATACACTGCTTTCCCATTATTTACAACACAAAATGGTTCATGTATAACATTTATTTATTACAGTATCAGAATTACAACCCTTTGAGTCAGAGACTCATTTACAAAGGCTCATCGTCATACAAAGAATAGGACAGGGAGGCAAAACATATACAGTGTGCGGGGAACAGACAGTGTAGGAACAGCAGCATGGCAGAAGTATATACAATGACACTTTGTACAGTTAAGAACAGGTGGAAGGTCAATAACAGCTTGCAGGAGACAGGCCTATACATGATGGTAGCTAAGCAAGAGGGGAGTGATCATTGGGCATATATACACTGAGGACAGTAGTGGTAGACAGACGGAGCTTGGTGCTGAGCTCAAGATTGCAGGTGAGGTTTATATGTGATTGTAGCTCAGCAATCGTGGAAATGTACGCTGGTATAAGAACAGGGTGGGTTGTGCAAGATTAGGTAGCTGGCTGAGGACCAGTTATTTACAATCGCAGTGACGGGTGCTTAGACGGTGGCTACGTAAGGATGACTTGAAAGGTCCAATTCTGAGCTCAGACGAGGTATCAGGAGGGAGGGTGTTGAACCAGAAGGGTGACCTGTAGGGCAGTCCGGGGTGGGGGAGGTTAATCCGACACAGATTTTTTGGGTGAGCAGACAGGTCTGGTAGAGTAGCCACTCATCAAGGGAGAGGATGTTAGACAAGGCGTAAAGTGTGCAGGTATGTGTTTTCCTGTCAGCCCCAGTGAGTAGCTGACAGGTCTTGTTGATTGAGAGCTTGATTTTGCCCAGGGCAGAGTTGTCTGCTGCACCGTATATGAGGAGTCCGTAGTCCACTAGGGACAGGACAGATGAGTCAATGGCGAGTCTTAGTGCTTCTTGGGGGGGAGACAGGCTCTGTGCCGATAAAGCAAGCCTATGAGGGAATTTATGGCAGAGCAGAGGGTGTGGATGTGTTCATGGAAGGTGAGGGAGGAATAGAGGATGATACCTAGGTATTTGTATGAGGTAACCTGCTCAATAGGTTGGAGGGAGAGGGATTGAATGGACAGTGCAGAGTTCTTGAGTTTGTTCTGATTGTGGGTGAACAGCAGAGTTTTATTTTTTTTCAGACTGATCTTAAGCCTGTGGTCGAGGAACCACTGCTCTGTCTGTGCAAAAGTGGATTGTAGCGCAAGCTGAAGTTTGGTGGGATCAGGGTGAGATATGAAGAGGACCGCATCAGCTGCGTAGAGTAGAATGTTTTCTGATGATACATTGGGTAGCGTGTTTAGGTATAAGCTGAAGAGTAGTGGCCCCAAGATGGAGCCTTGGGGAACCCCGGAGTGGACCCGACGAGGGCTAGGGAGGATATTATTTATTTTTACGCACTGTGTACGGGCAGCAAGGTAATTTGCAATCCATTTTACAGGGCCTGAGGTGAGGCCAAGCTGAGTGAGGGTGTTTATAAGAAGAGGGTGGGCAGACTGTGACAAAGGCCTTAAATAAGTCAATGACGACTGCCCCAGCAGGATGTCCTTTGTCCAAGGCAGAGTGGATGAAAGTGGAGAACTCGATGAGGGCAGTTGTGGTGCTGAAGCCATGGCAAAAACCGTGTTGTTCCCTGCAGAGGAGGTTATACTTAGTAAGGAAGTCGTTATCTGGTCAGCCACAATCTTTTCTAGGGCTTTGGAAAGGGGGGGGGGTGGAGGATGGAGATCGGACGGTAGTTACCTGGAGCCATTTTATCACCGCACTTGTGTATGGGGTTGATGATAGCTCTTTTCCATGCTAGGGGGAATTGGCCAAGTCGGAGGGAGAGGTTGAGAAGGTCAGTGAGGGGGGTGAGAACAACATCTAGGGTAGAGTAAAGAAGACAGGGATCGAGTGAGTCACTACTGTGTCTGGAGCCCTTTAGGACTTTGATCAGATAGGGTTTGGCAGCAGCTGGGGAGAGGGCTCGGAAATAGAAGGGTGGGTATTGGAGAGTGGTGGTAGGGGGATCAGGGACTGGATCAAAAAAGTTGGTAGGTAGGGTAGAGGAGAGATCCGAAAAGGCATCATTCAGTCCTTTAGCAATACCATGTGTTTCAGTGGTGATGGCGCTGCTGATTTTAAGCTGGGGGGGGGGGGAGAATGGGTTTTGCCATTAAGTTCCTTTAGGTTGTCCCAGAATTTGCATGAGGCGCCCCAGGTGGATGCAAGGGTATTCTTGTAGTATGCTGCCATTGCACTACGGATAGCCCAGGAGCATTTGTTGCGCTCAGTTCTATAGGCTTGCCTATCGGTAGGCTTCCTGGACTCCAGGGCTCTGTGCCAAAGATCATCCCTGAAATGCATTTGCTTTAGGAGAGTGCGGGTGATCCAAGGAGAGTTGTGTTTCCTTCGCATGGTTTTGGAGATGGGTGCATAAGCATCGCAGGCCCTGTTAAAGTAGTATATAAAGTAGTTTAGGGCAGCATCAATATCAGGGGCCAGTTTTACTGGGGACCAATCACAGTTGGCAAGGTGCCAATGGAGTAAGGCAAGGTTACCTGCGGACATGCGTCTCCTGGAGATGAAGACGGGCTTAGGCTTCTCAAGGTTACATAACCAGGAGAAAACTGGGCAGTGGTCACTGAGGGCATTTGGTAGTACTATCGAATCACAGATCTTATGAGGCCTGTTCGAGAGTACCAGGTCCAGTAGTGTGGCACTAGCAGTAGTCGGGTGGGGGTGGAGACAAGTTGGGTGAGATTGAGCGCAGCAAAGGCATCTTTGGCACTGTTTCCAGTATTGGCGAGCCAGTTAATATTTAGGTCCCACATGATAATTTGTTCCATCTTACTGGGTTGATGAGTGATGTAGTCTAGTAGGGGTTGCAGGGCGTTGGGGAATGTAGGCAACAGTGATGATGAGGGGGGCTCTTGAAGGGCCCAGGGTGATTTTTAGGGAGATAGCCTGGGCACCATGCTCCAGCAGAGGTTTTTCAAGGGGGAGGCACAGGAGGGAGTCCTGTATGTAGATGGCACAGCCCCCCCCCCTCGCCTCCCAACTCTATCCTCCCTGTACAGCGAGTAACCCGGGAGGGAGATGAACGAGTCAGGTGCTGCCTTTGCTAACCATGTTTCGACCTAAGTGCCAGCACATCAGATTGGTGCTGGGTGACCCAAACTTGCAGGCTAGAAAATTTTTTTAGTAGGCTGTAGACATTTATGGAGGCAGTTTTGAGTCCTGAGGTTGTTGATAGATGAGGCTGGTTGCCAGTGAGTGGGCCTGGGTTTGGGTGAACATTACCAGATAGAAGGAGGAGTAATGCAATCAGCCTGAGAGGAATGCTGATGTGCCTGTGACGTCTGGAGACAGTATCCTTGGTGGGGGTAGCGGACAGCGAGACTGGGATGGGATGGGATAGAAGAGAGGGAATGGCAAGGAAGAGTTTGGGCCAATTTGCTATCTGCCCAATGTGAGTGGAGGGCGGAAGAAAGGACGCTCATAGAACCCAGCTGTTCAGTGGGCATGAGTGTAGTAGCCCTAAGTGGGAGGTGGCGTGATGTGATGGCGGCTCAGCTCCGAGGTAGAGAGCCGGGGGGTTTGGCTGAGGTAGGGGGTAGATGGTGGGTGGAAGGGAGGATAGGGGTGTTAGCAGGCACAGTATTAACAGATACCAGCGTAGCATACTGTTGGCAGAAAAAATGGTAGCAGGGAAAAGTGCTAGGGCAGCCACTAGTGGTGTGCTCATATAATGTGCAGATGGGAAAGTGGGCTGATTGGTTGTATCCTGCACGTGATACAGCCTATATAGTACTCAGTTCACCAAGGGTGGTGGTGGGGCAGTTGGTGCTATCATGTGAGAGGCTCCACACCGCATGATACCAAAATAAATTCCTGAATCTCCTGAGTCGCTCTGCAGCGTACCCGCTTGATTTTTTGGCGGGGGTCCGTCTTGGGGGAGGGCAGGGAGCACAGATGCCCTCACGACCACCTACAACGCTGTGGGGAGAAAGTAGAGAGGAACAGCAATACATATCAGGTAGGTAGGAGGAGGAGTTGAAAGATGCCGAATCTGAATTGGCTGCACTGTTATTTTAGCGACGGAGCACCCTCACGTATGCAAGCCCACATTAACAGGGTTCTTGGATACATATAGTTATCTCCCTCTGCTACCTACAGTGCTGGGTTAATGCAACTTGTTACAGACATGGGTTTAAATTTACAGCGAGTGATTTTACATTTCAGCAAACCGCCAGCTGTTTCATATGGAGCTCAGAGGGCTGACTCGGTGAATAGAAGGCAGCCTGACTTGACTTAAGGAATTCAGTTTCAAGTGCGATTAATTAGGCATCAATGCTAGCAATTCTGTGCGCTGCTAAGACTCACACATTTTGCTGATAAAATACATTTTCCTAATTAAAAAAAACTCTGCAGTACTAGTCTAGTGTTCGGTTTAAGGTAAACAGAGGAATAATTCAGGCTAAAGGCTATCAATTCTACGTCTTAAGGTGTACTGCAAAGTTATATGCTAACTGAACATTTGGCAAAAAATAGGCTAAAAAGCTATCAATTGTCACGCAGTACTAAAATAAATTCCTGCGTCTCCCTTAGTCGCTCTGCAGCGTACCTACTTGATTTTTCGGCGGGGGTCCGTCTTGGGGGAGGGCAGGGAGCACGGATGCCCTCACGACCACCTAAAATGCTGCTTGATTTTCAGCGGGGTCCGTCTTGGGGAGGGCAGGGAGCACGGATGCCCTCACGACCTGACAGCTGCTTGATTTTTCGGAGGGGGTCCGTCCTGGGGGAGGGCAGGGAGCACGGATGCCCTCACGACCACCTACAATGCTGCTTGATTTTTCAGCAGGGGTCCATCTTGGGGGAGGGCAGTGAGCACAGATGCCCTCACAACCACCTACAACGCTGCTTGATTTTTCGGCAGGGGTCTGTCTTTGGGGGGGGCAGGGAGCACGGATGCCCCCACGACCACCTACAACACTGCTTGATTTTTCGGAGGGGATCCGTCCTGGGGAGAGCAGGGAGCACGGATCCCCTCACGACCACCTACAACGCTGCTTGATTTTTCAGAGGGGGTCCGTCTTGGGGGAGGACAGGGAGCAAGGATGCCCTCACAACCACCTACAATGCTGCTTGATTTTTTGGCGGGGGTCTGTCTTGGGGGAAGGCAGGGAGCACGGATGCCCTCATGACCACCTACAGCGCTGCTTGATTTTTCGGCAGGGGTCTGTCTTGGGGGAGGGCAGAGAGCACAGATGCCCTCACGACCACCTACAACGCAAAATCAATTCCTGTGTCTCCCTGGGTCGCTCTGCAGCATACCTGCTTGATTTTTCGGCGGGGGACCGTCTTGGGGTAGGCCAGAGAGCACAGATGCCCTTATGACCACCTCGTATTTAGACACACAGATTCTGTCAGCAGAAAAAGACTATTAGGCCCATCCAGTCTGCCCCTCGTCCCTCCCTGTTCCATCACCAATGACCCTACATGGTCATAGGTGTCTCTCTCTCTCTCTCTCCACGTTCTTCTACCTAATATGCTCCTCTGACTATACTACTTATGGTTTAAGCTCCCCCTGTCTTTGCCACCACTACCTCCTGTGTCAGGCTGTTCCTATCATCCACCACCCTTTCCATGAAGTATTTCTGCATATCTCTCCTAAACACACACCCCCCCACAGCTTCACTGCATGCCATGTTTTTTCTAGTGGCTTCCTTTCTCTGAAACAGACCCTCCACTTGCACATTGTTCACTCCTTTGAGGTACGTGTAGGTTTCAATTAGCTCCCGTCCTGCTCTCCATTCTTCCAGGGAGTACATGTGGAGCTCCTGCAGCCTTTCCTCGTATGGTTTCCAATGCAACCCCATCAACATTTTGGTTGCCCTCCTCTGTACCATCTCCACCTTTTCAGTGTCCTCGTGGAGGTGTGGCCTCCAGAACTAGACACATTACTCAAGGTGGGGCCTCACCATTGAGCGACATAATGGCAGCAAGACCTCCCTCCTCCTGCTAGAAATCCCTCTCCCAGTGAACCCTAGCATCCTGCTAGCCTTACCTACTGTCTTGTCACATTGCCCAGCTACCTTGAGGTCATCAGATATGATGACCCTAGGTCTTTTTCTTGCTTGTTGACTGAGCTCCACTCCACCCCCATCTTATACACAGCCCCTGTGTTCCGCATCCTTAAGTGCATAACCTTGCACTTTTTTGCACTGAAACCCAGTTGCCACCCCCTAGACCATTCATGTAGTTTCCTCAGATCCCATTGCATTTTCTCTACTCCTTCCTGAGTGTCATCCATACTGCATATTTTTATATCATCTACAAAGAGACATACCTCTCCCTCAAGCTCATCTGCAATGTTGCTTATGAAGACACTGAAGAGAACTGGTCCCAGCACCAATCCCTGTGGCACCTTGGAGACTTGGACTGTTTGTTCGAGCTTGTCCAAGCTCTGGTCCCATTGGACCCTGAGGTTCCACTGCAGAACCCTGATATGCAGATAAGCTAAGGGGACAGTAACTATCACGACTGCCATATGCTCTAGCAGCTGCAGTTCCGTTCTTGCTGGAACTTGATTTGTGGAGGCTAACCTCTGAGCCAGCACCCTTAGTCGATCTGCCCTGTCTGAGGGGAGGAAGGCCCTCGCTTAGACAGTGTCCAAGACTGCCCCTATGTACTGCAACCTCTGGGTAGGCTGGGGGAATGACTTGGCAAGGTTTAGAGTGACCCCAAGATTCTGGAACATGCAAAAGGTGTCTGCCAAAGAGTGACACAGCTGATCTCTTGTGGGAGCTGTTAGAAGCCAGTCGTCAAGGTAGGGGTAGATGCAATGCCCCTGCCTCCTGAAAGCTGCTGCCACTACTGCCAGGCATTTGGTAAACACCTTTGGCGCCGAACAAAGGCTGAATGGCAGCGCTCTGAACTGGTAGTGCTTTCCCTGGAAGGCGAAGCAGAGGTATTTTCTGTGGGACGGCAGGATCTTTTTATGCATGTAAGCATCCTGCATGTCTAGGGAGCAGAGCCAATCCCCTTGGTGAAGCACAGGGAGCAATTTCGGAAATGTCACTATCCTGAACCTTTTGTATTAGATGAAAGTGTTCAGTTGGCCGAGGTCCAGGATGGGACGAATGTCCCCTGTCTTCTTTGGGATTAGGAAGAAGTGCAAGTAGTATCCCAGTCCTCTTTGTAACAAAGGTACCGGTTGTATTGCTCTTTTGCCTAGTAGGGTCTGGATTTCTGTTCTGAGAAACTCTGCACAGGATCGGGAGCAATGGGAAGTTACAAGTGGGTTGTCTGGAGGGATCTGTGTAAACTCTAGTACACAACCCCGCTCCATTATCTGAAGAATCCAATGAGCTGCGGTGATGTTGGACCAGCCGTTGAGGTAGAGGGAGAATCTTCTGCCTACTGCCTCTCCCTGCAACTCTGCCAGAAGAGGGGGGAGGCAGGAAGGAGGAGGACCATGTAAAAGCATCTATCCTAAATAGATACTTCTGCTCAGTATTTACTGAAGAGAAGGTAGGGCAGGGCCCACAGCTCAGCACCATGGACACAGGGGGAGGGAGGTGAGCACTAGTCCCTTCACAAAAGAAAGGGACCTACAAGAGCTCGATAAGCTCAGGGTGGACAAGGCAATGGGACCTGATGGCATATATCCCAGGATACTAAAGGAGCTAAGGGTGGAACTAGCAGAGCCATTAGCAGAACTGTTTAGTGAGTCTCTGAGCACAGGAGAGGTCCCAGAAGACTGGAGAAGGGCTCATGTGATCCCACTCCACAAGAGTGGTAGCAGGAAGGAGGCAGGGAATTACAGACCAGTCAGTCTAACCTCCGTAGTAGGCAAGATTATGGAGGCACTCCTTAAGGAAAGGATAGTGTAACACCTGGAATACATAGCAGCACAGGATCCAAGACAGCATGGGTTTACAAAAGGAAGGTCCTGTCAAACTAATCTCATAGATTTCTTTGACTGGGTAACCAGAGTGGTGGACCAAGGGGGAGCAGTTGATGTCACCTACCTTGACTTCAGCAAAGCTTTCGATACTGTTCCACATAGAAGATTGATTAATAAGCTGGGTAGGCTCAGGGTGGGTCAGAAGTAGGTCAAATGGGTGGCAAACTGGTTGACGGGCAGAAAACAGAGTAGTGGTAAACGGTATACATTCAGAAGAGATGCAAGTCCAAAGTGGGGTACCTCAGGGATCAGTCCTGGGGCCAGTCCTCTTCAATATCTTCATCAGTGACATTGCAGATGGACTGGAGGTTAAGGTTTGTCTGTTTGCAGATGACACCAACACCTGCAACAGAGTAGGTGATCCAGATGGGGTGGGCAGAATGAGAAGAGATCTGAATAAACTAGCAAAATGGTCGGAAGAGTGGCAACTGGGGTTTAATGCAAAGAAGTGCAAGATCATGAACACAGGAAAGAGAAACCCTGAAGTCACCTATAGGCTGGGAGGGGAGTTGCTGGCAGTCACAAGGGAAGAAAGAGACCTGGGCATCATCATCACCGATGACTTGAAATCATCCAAGCAGACAACTAAAGCAGTAGGTAAGGCTAGGGGGATGTTAGAGTGTATTAGCAGGGGTATCAAGTCAGTAAAGGAGGTAATAATCCTCTTTACAAGACACTGGGTAGGCCCCATCTGGAGTACTGAGGCCACACCTTCACAAGGACATTAACCAAACTGAGGCAGTCCAGAGAAGGGCAACCAAAATGGTGCAGGGACTGCATCAGAAAACATATGAGGACAGATTAACAGAGCTCAATATGTATACCCTAGAGCAAAGAAGGGGGAGAGGTGATATGATTGAAACATTCTAACACCTTAAGGGCATTAACAAGGTGAAAGAGTCTAACATGTTTCAATATAAGAAAACTAGCAAGACAAGAGGACACAGCATGAGATTAGAGGGAGGCAGATTAAAGGGTAATGTGAGGAAGTTCTTTTTCACAGAAAGGGTGGTGGATGCATGGAACAGCTTACCTCAGGAAGTGGTGGATATGAATACAGTGCAGGGCTTCAAACAGGCATGGGATAGGCAAAAGAGAGCAATACAGATGAGTTTGAATAGATAGGCCATTGACAGAGCAATGGCCGATGGCACATTTATAAGGTAGAAAAAGAAATGGGCAGACTGGATGGGCTCTCGGTCCTTATCTGCCGTTAACTTCTATGTTTCTAAGTAATGCCAAAGTGGTGAGCGTGGGCAAGGGAGCTCTGATGCTCTTGGCGCTCTTGGGTCCCTGGGTTCCTGCAGATGGGAGGTACCCTTTCTCTTGAAACCCCTTCTGTGTTGCTGTCTCCTTCCTTGCTAACCCTGTTGCTTATGAAAGGGGCTGCGCCTGGGTACAGCTGTCTCGAATTTGTACATTTTATGTACCTCTGAGACCACCTTCCCCGAATTCTGTAGACCTGTGATTAGCTTTCCGGTCTCTTGTCTGAACAGGACTGGGCCCTGAAAGGAAGTGTCAAGGATTGCATCTTGGAGATCCTGGCAGAATCCTGAAAACAGAAGCCAGGAGGACATCTCAGACATATGCCAGTGGCGGCAGCCCTGGCGGCCGTGTCTGCTGAGTAGTACGAACATCTGAGCATGTGCCTCCCAACATCAGCCCTTGACTGGAGGACTGCCATTAGCTCGTACTTGCTATCCAATTCTGGCTGGGCCTTGGCAAGGTCCATGGCCTTGTTCCACAAGAAAAAATTACATACCTTAGTAATGTTGTTTCTTCTAATGGAGTCTTGCTATATTATAGACCTTAGCAGTTTGATCCAGCTCTAGAACTGCCCCGGAGTGAAATGGTTAAAACCATTCCAAAATAGAATTTTGGCACGAGAGCAGCTCTATCTGTGTCATTTCAAACTTGAACTGTCAGATCTTTACGAGCCAAACTCACTAAGGTCTGTGTGGAAGCTGTAACCTACACTAGCCAAATGGCTACCTAAATAACAACAACCATTGATGGTCCCAACACCCAAGACTCAAGTCAGAGGACCAGAAATACTAACACCATTCTAATAATATGAAAATGGAACACAAGTATAATAAAACACACACACGCGTACACATACACACCCCCAAAGTCCCAAAGGGGACAAAATGCTAACAGGACACAAGTAGTGCCCACACTAAGTTGCCCGCACCCCACCAAGTAGAGGTTCTGAGAGGGGCAGGTTGGGGGGGAGGTCTATAATATAGCAAGACTCCATTAGAAGAAACAACATTACTAAGGTGAGTAATTTTTTCTTCAAACAACATGAAGTCTTGCTATATTATAGACATTAGCAGAATACACAGCAGTACCTCCATGGAGGAGGGGCAGAACCTACCTAGGGAATAGGCTCTGAAGAACAGCTGTGCCAAGCCGAGCATCTCTCCTGGCCTGGACATCCAGGGAGTAATGCTTGGTAAAAGTGTGTACCGTTTTCCAAGTAGCAGCCTGGCAAATCTCTAATAAAGGGATATCTCTGGCAGCAGCTAGAGACAGCAGCTGTACCCCTGGTAGAATGAGCCCTCAAACCGGGGGTGGGGGGAGGGCTCTGCCCACTTTCTGATAACAAAATTGGATACAAGAGACAATCCACCTGGCTATTGATCTCTTAGTGGCAGGTTTGCCTTTCCCAACTTCACCATAGGTAAGGAAAAGTTGGAGGATTGAACCTGTGACCTTTAGTGCGCTCTATATAATAACTAAGAGCTCTCTTAACATCCAGGCTGTGCAACCTCCTCTCACCCGAAGAGGAGTGATCAGTGAAAAATACTGGAAGGAGATAGATTGATTAAGATGGAAATCTGAAACCACCTTAGGCAAAACTTCCTATTAGTTCTAAGGACTACCTTATCCCTGTGGAAAGAAATAAAGTCAGTCTCCACTGACAAGGCTTGCAATTCACTTATGCGTCTGGCAGAAGTGATAGCCACTAGAAAAACAGTTTTCCAAGTTAGGTACTTAAGCTCTGCAGAAGACAGAGGTTCAAAAGGGGGTTGCATTAACTGGGCAATGCAAACATTAAGGTCCCAAGCAGGGGCCGGTTCCCGAAAGGGAGGATTAGTATGGAGTAATCCCTTGGAAAACACAGGATGAGAGGAAAGAGGGGATGACTTTCCTGCTGACACAAAAGCAGACACAGCTGCCAAATGAACTCTCAGGGTAGCTGGTCTGAGACCCAAGGAATTAAGATGTACCATGTAATCTAACAAAATGGGCAATTCAGCAGATTCTGGGGAAATATTTTTCCCAGCACACCAAATGGAAAACCTTTTCCATTTAGAACTATAAGTAGCCCTAGTGGAAGGCTTTCTGGAAGCCTTTAGGATCTCAAGAACACCCTGAGAGAGGTGTAAATCAGCAAACTCTAACTCCTCAAGAGCCAGGCCTTGAGGTTGAGGGATTTGAGGTCCGGATACCAAACCCTTCCCTGGGCACAAGTCAACAGATTGTGATTCCTGGGGAGGCACAGGGGAAGATGGACTGTCAGAGACAGAAGGAGTGGGTACCAGGGCTGCCTGGCCCAATCCGGGGCAATCAGAATCACCCTGCAAGGCTGAGATCTGATTTTGACTAGTACTTTGAATAGGAGAGGAAGGGGGAGCATAGAGGAACTTCCCCTCCCAATCCAGAAGAAGGGCATCCAGGGGAACTGAGCCCAGCACTGGAGGCCTGCAACAGAACAGAGGAAGTCTGTGATTGTCTGGGGCTGCAAAAGATCTATCTGAGGGATGCCCACCTGGCAAAACTATCCCCAGCACTTGAGGATCCAGGGACCATCGTGATGGCCTGGGAAATCCTGCTGAGGGCATCCGCTAGGACATTGTCCTTCCCTGGAAGATGAACTGCCATGAGGGAAGTGTTCAGGAATAGGCAGAGACCACAACTTCATTGCCTCGGTGCACAAGGCCGAAGACCGAGTGCCCCCTGTTGTTGATGTACCACATTGTTGTGGTGTTGTCTGTTC
The DNA here is from genome assembly GCA_016271365.2 of Neoceratodus forsteri. Lineage (NCBI taxonomy): Eukaryota > Metazoa > Chordata > Ceratodontiformes > Ceratodontidae > Neoceratodus > Neoceratodus forsteri. The sequence continues at coordinate 1,515,397,313 of CM057452.1, read as the reverse complement.
TGACTTGTATCACCTTGTCGTGGACAGATGCAGAAAAAGCTTGAAGAGCTAAAAGACAGCTCTGAGTTCCAGCAAATTGATGTGGAGCAGAGATTCCCGGGAGACCAAACTCCCTGAGTGGAAAGGTCGCCCATGTGGGCTCCCCAACCCAGAAGGGAAGCATCTGTAGTGAGAGTCAAGTCGTGAGAAGGGAAATGAAGGGACCCCGCTCTTAATTGCTCTGATCCTGCCACCACTGGAGAGCTAGGATCAAGGTTCGAGTCACTGGGACCAACTTGGAAGGGGGTCTCTTCTGAGACCAAAAGGTTCTCAAGTGAAACTGAATGTCTCATCTGAAATCTGGCTCCTGCACAACAGCTGTGGATGCAGCCATGTGCCCCAGGAGCTGCAGAAAGTGTCTTGCTGGTCGAGACCTGCAGAGTGAAGGAAGAGGCCAGAGCCACTAAATTCCTTACCCTTTCTGGGGAAGAAAGGCTCTGGCTAGCTTTGTGTCCAATTCTGCCCTATAAGGTGAGTACCTGGACTGGTTCCAGAACCGACTTTGGAGGTTTAGCAGAAAACCCAGGGAGGTGAGAAGCTGCTGGGTGACCTGCAGGTGAGATTTTACCTGTTCTGGGGACTGGCCTACAATGAGCCAGTCGTCTAGATAGGGAAAACAGCAATCCTCTGCCTCCTTAAGTGGGCCACTGCCACTGCTAGACACTTTGTGAATACCCTTGGAGCAGAGGTAAGGCCGAAGGGCATTGCTCTGAACTGGTAATGACCTGAGGGCAGTTGAATCTGAGGTACTTTCGATGGGATCTTCTGATTAGGACATGGAAATAGGCATCCTTGAGGTCCAGGGAGGCTAGCCAGTCCCTGGCCTTAGGGAAGGTAAAATCATTGCCAGAGTTACCATTTTGAACTTTGGTTTCAAAAGATGCTTGTTCAGATATCTGAGATCTAAAATGGGCCGCCATTCTCCTGTCTTTTTTGGGGTAAGGAAGTATCTGGAATACAGACCCCTGCCCTGATGCAGGGGAGGAACCCTTTCTACTGCTCTGAGAGCCAACAGGGATGAGACCTCTGTTTCCAGAGCGAGGGTCTCTGAAGCACTTGCAGGTAGAAAAAGTCTGCTTCTCAACTTGGGAAACTTTTTGAAGCTGAGAACCAGACCCTGGCTTACTACTTCCAGAACCCACTTGTCTGAGGTTAAAGAAGCCCAATTCTGACTGAAGTAAGCCAGCCTGCCCCCCACTGGTACAGGAGAATCGGCCCTGGGCACCCCATCAGGGTGCCTGTTTCGCAGGAGCTTTAGGCTGGGGGGTGGGAGCAGGTCTGCCCACCCCTCGTCTGCCCCTGCCTCTGAAGAAGCCCCTCTGAGCATAGGCAGAGGAGGCCTGAGTCTGGTAGAAAGGCCTGTGAAAAGGCCTACCCCTACCCCTGGGGTCATGCCTTTGAGGAGTGGCTTGCGCTCCTTAGCCTGGGCACTCTTGTAAGTAGTCCTATATTCATTCATCTTCTTCATGTAATTCTCTGTCTGCTCTCCAAACAGAGAATTTCCCTACAGGAAAATCCATAGCCTTAGTCTGGGTATCCTGTGACAAACTAGTACACCTGAGCCAGGCCAACCTACGAAAAGCTACAGATGTGGCCATGACCCTAGAGAAACATCATTAACATCCACAGCAGCATGAAACTGAACCTTAGAGCTTCAATGCCATCAGCAGCCACCTGTTCTAGTTCACTAGCCAGCTGGCCATGGGCCTGCTTGGCCAGTGCATAACAGTATCCCATCTAGATTTCTGATACCTAGCTACATAAGCCATATAATTTGCTTGCCTGAGTCCCAGAGGCTGCCATATACTGTTTTTTGCCATGGCATCAATCTTCCTGGAATCCTTGTCAGGAGGATGTGAAGCCAAGGAATATTAGCTTTATCACAGGCAGCAGCCTGAACTACCCCAACATGACTGCATTGCTGAGAAAGGAATTCTATATCAGGCCTGACAATGTATACCTTCTGTCCATCTTTTTATCTACAGGAGGCACAGAATTAGGAGCTTTTAAAATTGTAATTGTTTGTTTCCTAAAGACTTATGTAAAGGAATAGACAATCTCCTAGACTCTGGAATATCCATCATTTCTACAAAATCAGGCTCCTCTTGCTCATCCACAGCCTCTTCTAAAGGAAGCTGGAGGGTTTCAGCAACTTTTTATAAACATAAAATGAGATGGGGACTCAGACAGCATAGGGGAGATTCTAAAGGTCTGTCTGGGAGAGTGTCCGGTTCAATGGGCACACCCAGACCTTCCCAGCCACATTCATACTGTTCATAATCCTCCTCCCCTCCTCTGGTTCATAAAATTCCTCAATATCATAATCCTGAACCACTGGGACGAGACGAACCGACCTTTTACCAGATAGTGGTGGTTCGGACGGACCCTGAGACAGTGACTGGACAATTTGTATGGCTTTTGCTATCTCTGCAGCAGTTGGAGAAGAAATTTTTGAACTCCAGACCTGCTGATTTTCTTGTTTTCTTTACTGGAATTGGTTCCTCAGAACCAGCTTTTCTTTGCCGAGGAAGTCTGGCCCTGGTCAGAGGGCACTCCCTCTGGTTCGGTTGGCACCGAACCGGGCTGGCCATCCGGGTCAGCGGACTTTTTGGCCTCTCGTTCCCTGAGCCTGCCCAATCTTTTTCCAGGGTGGCTGCAGGGAAATTCTTACATACCTGGCAGTCTGACTGGAGGTGGTCAAACCCCAGACAATAAACACATGTGGTGTGTGGGTCAGCCTTGGCAAAGACTTCCCCACAAACATCACAGTGTTGAAACCCAGTGGGCCCGGTTTTTCTTTTGGGTTTCTCAGACATAATGCCAGCCTAACCAAAAACTTGCCCTTTTAACAGCAGTGCCAGGCAAGACACCCTTATCGGTTCCTAACCGTGTCACGGGTATTGGAAAAAAACGTAATAAATCCGTTTTTTTTAGAACCGATAAGAACCGGGAACCGCACTCTAAAATAGTAACTTTTAGTTTTAAATGAGTTTTAAACCCACTGATCGGTTCAAAACCGAACCGATAACTACAAGTTCCACACAGACAAAACCTTCATTTACTTACGGTTACCACAGATAGAGCTTGAACCGAACGGTTTTGCGGTTAAATAAAACTATTCTCGTTAAATCCAACAGAAAACACTTTTAAACCGAGAAATGAACCGAGCAGAAGGAGAAATCTCCGGAGCGACTGTTCACTGAGGCGGAGTAAAGAATCTGACAGTTCAAGTTTGAAATGACACAGATAGAGCTGCTCTCGTGCCAAAATTCTATTTTGGAATGGTTTTAACCATTTCACTCCGGGGCAGTTCTAGAGCTGGATCAAACTGCTAAGGTCTATAATATAGCAAGACTTCATGTTGTTTGAATGATTTTTGGTACATGACCTTGTGGGCCAAAAAATTAAGTGACCTGACTGTACATGTGGCCGAAGAATATACTTTACAGCCCAGATGGTCCAACTTCTTAAAATCCTTGCCTGGAGGTTAAGAGCTCATGTGCTTTGGCTACTGAACTCTACCATGGGCAGCTGTGAGGATCATGGAATCCGCGTTAGGCTGCTCGCTTAGGTGAGGTTCTCCCCTTGGCGATCTATGGAATCAATCAGCCTTCTTAGGGACTGCTGATGTTGTAGAAGGGTGCTTCCAGGCCACTTTCATGACATCCTGGAAAGGTTCCACTAGGAGTGGTATGACCAAAGGCTTTGGGTCTGTGGATCCCAAGAATATGGCTAAGCGCCATCTCTCTGGGTCCAATTCCTCCCTCTCCCATTGATTCAGGAATTTGATATGTTTCATATCATCCAAAAATGAGGGATCGTCTGGAGGTGACCTAGGAGAGTTCCATCTATGGTCCAGTGAAGGAAGGGGTAGGTCGTCCTCTGAGGAGTCATAAGAGGAGGAACCCCCAGATAAACCTTCTGAAGAGGTATAAGGTTGGTCTCTAGAGGAGGACCAAGATGACAGGTGGCAATTATGCTTCCAATGTACAGGCGATTCCCGGTCGTCATCCCCTGATGGCACGTGGTCAGGTGTCGGGGGTGGCTGGGGTAGTTGTTTGGGGGGGGGGAAGCTGGGGTCAGTATCACGGCCGGGTTGGGAACTGGCTCCAGAGACCTAGGTAACAGGTCCCCTTTAATGGTGTTCCACCAACTGTTGAACAAGGCCCCAACCTCTGCCAAAGGTACCACTGGGCCTGGTTGGGGGGTCTGGCTTCAGGCTAGGGACAATAGGTGTCCCTGGCATCGGACTCTGTGGTATGCTGTCCCCTGGCATTGGGTCCGATGATGTGCCTTTATCCGGCATCGGCTTTTGTGGAGCAGTATTCTCCGGTATCAGGTGCTTGGACAGCAGGTCTTCAGGCTCCCTCTGAGAAGGCGAAGGCAGAGGGGGTGGCACCTAATTTTTGTCGTTCCCCCGAGCCTAGCATCAAGTCCCCTGGCGTCTGATCAGTAGTCAGTTAGTGGTGGGCCTTGTGGAGCAGATGGCAGTTTAGGTGGTGGTGTCTGGTCTGGCTCCACCGGAATTTAAGGAGACCGTATGTCAGGCCAAAGCCTCGGTCAACGACCGCCTGGAAGGTGAGTGGTGCTTGACCTGGTGCTCGCTGTCCAGGTGCCTCCTAGAGACATCCGACCCAGACGCCTTATCAGACGTCCCAGCCACTGAGCTCTTGCGGGTGACAGGCTGTGACCGGTAGCTGGGCACGGAGTGCGCCTGTCCTGCTGGCTGAGACCCTAGCATCTGGTTGTGGGGTCGGTGAGCCAGGGACATTGAGAAAGGCCGAGCCCAGAAGACTCCTCGTCATGTGCCTGGGAAGAGGCGGGGGAGGACTTCCTTACACGTAACCCCAGAGAGCCAGTGAGCCGGGGGCAGAAGCAGAAACACACCTCGAGCCTGAGGTCACAGTCTGAAGTCTTAAGAGGGGACTGATGTTTCCCACTCGATCTCTTCTCTGTGGGGGAGGAGTCCTTCGCCGAGGAAAAGGATGAGCTGTGCCCCAACTGCACCTTCTGCATGGTGGCCACTAGTTGTTTAAGGAGGTATACTTTAAGCATTTGAAGCCTTGGCAGTGCGGGCAGTCATCGGGCTTGTGGTCGGGGCCTAGGCAAAGCAACCAGGCCGAATGGCCATCCTTCGCCGGGATCTGCTTGCCGCACGCACACTTCGATTTCCACTGCTCAGTTGTTGAAGATGGCTAGGAAGACATATATGATGAACTCGTGAAATGGTAGAAAAATTGAGAAACGAAACACTGCATGAAGCGCGAAAAATGGTGGTCGACTGGAAGAAGGAGGTGTCCGTAGAGCTGATATGCACGAGTCAACGACAGGGGAAAAAAACTGAGGTGGTGCCAGGAGACCGTCCCTTTATACCATGTGTGACGTCAGAGGCGGGGTCAGCGTTAGGGGGGGAGGTCCCCCGCCACAGACTGCTAGCTAGAATTTTTTCTGTGGGATCCGAGTGCCTGGTGGCATAGTCCTAATGGTGTTACCTGCTGCAAGAGCTCTATCTCCCAGTAAGAGTAATAAAACCAAACTACCAGAGAAGTGTGTGTGTGTGTGTGTGGGGGGGAGAGAGGGGGGCCCAAGGTAGTGTTGTTTTTTCCTTAAAAACAGGCTACGGTCATCTGGGAAGCAGGCCTCCTAAGATGTAGGGGTGCCTGTACAATAGGAAGAAAACCCTACACTGGTAAATCCCAAGCTGCAGGGGTAGAGAGGAAATAGAGCAAATCTGAATCCAGGTAACAAAAAATTCTACAGTGAAACACAGGTGACCAACCTTGAATTACAGGAATACATAAAATGGGAGGACTGGGGCACAGAGATGAAGGCAGGAGCCCTGCAGAGCCAAGACTCCAAAAGGAGATTAATAGGGGCCCTAGAGGAAAAAAGATCTGTACTCCTAGAGAGGACAGAGGGACTGCATCAAGTTATGCCCCAACACCTAGCCTGTTAAAAGTAAGCTCTGTTAAAAAAAAAAATAAAAAAAAAAAAATACTGTAATGCACAAGGCAGCACCAAAAAGAAAATTCTTCTGTAGATGCAGGAAAGCAACAACGCAACTGAAATAGCAGAGATAAAAGCTCCCTGCTGGAAAATAATCTATTCTTTTCTTTTTTGTGTGTGTTTTCTTGAGCTTACCTGGTTAACAAAATTTAATAAATAAAAAGTGTGCAGAAAAACACTGTGGTCTTGCATATTATATATATATAATATATATATACATACATACACACACACACCCCACACATATATATATATATATATATATATATATATATATACACACACACACACACACATATATATATATATATATATATATATATATATATATATATATATATATATATATATATATATATATATATATATATATACACATACATACACACACACATATACACACACACACATATATACACATATGTATCTACATTTTTTTTAAAGGGAACAGGGATCGCCCTTGATATCCCACAGCAGAAGCAATGGAAAAAAAAGGAGAAACAAAATGGCTTAGACCACTGACAAGGTCAGCATACAGGGAAAAATTTAAATTTGTAGTTTAAGGAGGGAGGGAGAAAGATATTCAGGTTTTTTAGTTCTGTGTCTCCCACCCCCCTTTTTTTTTATTTTTATAAAAGGTATGGGATGGACCGAGAGAAAAAAGGCCCAGGACCCCTGTCCCCTTCTTTTTTCTCTTTGTTAAACATGCCCAAGGGGCGATGGAAGGAGAGAAGAGAGAGGTGAGCTGCCCAGATGCCTGGCTTGTATTAAGTGGGGGATAGTGGGCAGGCATGATAATAAATGCTGAAGATATTCTGAAGGATCAACAATTACGGTGAGTACATAATTTTCATATCTTCCAAGAATCAAGCCCCACCATTTATTACCACCTATGGGTTAGAATACCAAGCATATCACCCAGAAAAGGCGGTGCTGGCTCACCTTGAGGGAAATGGTTATTCCCTCAGCTTCCTGTGGGGGATAATCACAAAGAGGCAGGGACCCCTTACAGATTGGCGTGGGCTCCAATGGTCTAGGAGTAAGAATGTGCCCCGCTAACTCATGACTGACCCTGTGGGACAAAAAGTGGGTCCCCCGGAAACACAAGGCAATCACCCTATGCCAGGCCAAGGGTCACAACACGGAAAGATGAAGTCACACCATCTACCTAATGCAGATTGCAGTGCCCACCAGCCCACAGGCCACCTCTCTGGTGTCATAAGATGCCCTCGCTTAGTACCTCACCAGCTCTAGGCCCTGGGCAGAAAGGCAAATTGCTTGTCTGGCTGCCTCACAATCCGGCAAAGATGCTAGAAGCTTACCCAGCGTCAATCACAGGAGCCTGCCATAGGTCACCTGGTGTGCAGACATGCACAGCATGGTGCATGCTGCCGAGAAAATCCTGTGGCCCCAAGCATCAAAGTCTGCAGAGTCTGACTCTGGGGGGGGTCACACACTGGGTGCCTACGCCCAGTGGCATATCCAGGAGCTGGGTCCAAGATGAGGGATGTGGCATGGTTCCTGCAGACCCCATGGGTGCACAATACCTGCATCAAATGTCCCTCGGGGATGGAGCCAGACATCCCTGGTTGCCCTCCTAAAAAGGCCTAGGCCACAGAGGGATGACTGTCGAGTCATGGCTGTAATCACCAAGGAAAGACAGCACCAGGTTTGCAGGATTGCGGCCTTCGAAATAGTAATTTCTAAGCTCCCTCATCATCTCTGTGAGGAACTGCTGCTATCAGATGTACTCCATGTCAGAGAAGAGGTGCAGGAAAGCATCCTCTTCCTCTAAGGAGGAAGTCAGAGATGAGGAAGAGCTGGAGCCAGGAGGCGAGGGTGCACAGGCCTCAGGACGAAAAATGGCCTGATCTAAGGAACAGAGGTGCTGGGGAAAAGCACAGAAAAACTCAGAACGCCCAGGAGAAGAGAAAGGGGAGGCACGGGGCGGGGGGCGCGGAGAACATAAAAGACCAGGCCAGATTCTTTGCCAGGGCTATGAGAGTGCTCAGGGGACCTCAACTGGAGGGAGAGCCCAGCAAGTTCATTCACCAGGAAGCACTCAACAGGAAAGGAGCAGTCAAGTTGGTGCCCTTGGGGGGACCCCCCCCTCCCAAGCTGGGAAAGCAATGCTGTGAAGGTCCGACAGGGCAGCCCTGATCCCCACCAAACACAGGACCAGATGGTCCCAGCAAGACCAGGGGCTCTGAGTCACTGCTGCAACTCCTGCCAGAGCGGTCACTTACTCTGGACAAGGAGTGAGCTGCCAAGCAGGACCACTCAGGACCTACCACACCAGAAAGGGCCCTGCCCCTTTGGCTAGGCCTCTGGAAAGGCTCTGCATCCGTACCGAGGCTATAGGGGAACCGGCGCCGCAAACATCACCGAAACTCTCCCCGGTGCTGCAAACAGCACTGGCACCATGTCTGGTGCCGAAGACAGCACGGACACCCTCCCCGATGCTGAAGATAGCACCAGCAATCTTTCCGGCAGTGCCAGGAGATGGCCAGGCAGTGGCACCAGGTAGAGAAACAGCCCCCGGAGATAACGCAGACCCTGACCGAGGCCTAGAACCAGGCCCAGGAAGATGATCTTCATCACCCAGTCCTGCAAGAAGCCAAGACCCTCCCAGACCTTGATCCCTGGGTCATCCAACTACTGGGGAGAAGAGAGCCAGAAGATCTCTACAAGACACCTAGAAGGCCCAGCTCTGGAGACCGTCCCTCTCCCAGCATTGCAACCAGTGTCAGGAGGGGACCCAGTTTTGCAGCTGGCATCACCTTGCTCACCGGCACCGGCCTTGGTGCCAGGAGCGGAGGAGTCACCAGGCCTCAACACCAAGGTGCCCCCCAGTGCAGGCCCAGTGTATAGCTCAAACCTCACCACTGGGGGGTGTCCGCTATCCCGAAGGGACGACGAACTGGGAGGGGTGCTCAACCGACCCCTCAGAAGAGGCTGACTGTCCAACCTACCCCTCCCCCAGCTCTCTGTCTCGGCAAAGTGAGGACTAGGAGAGACCTGTTCTCCCTTACTATTACAGTGCTGGGGAGGGGCTCAGGGACCTTACCTTGAAGTCCCTTGTGCGTGGCCTGCCTCCAAAAGAGAGGGGCTGGTGACCCCACTTCATTGCGCGGCTCTCAAGGGTGTGGAAGCCAATGGAGGAGCAGGTGTCGCAGTGGTCCATGTTGTGGTCAGCTCCAAGACAGGTCCAGCAGCAGTCATGCTGATCTCAGATGGACATGGGTCCCTCACAGGAGGACCAACACAAATTTTTTTGGGGGGAGCTTCCCTAGGCATCTGTTTGGCATTCTTCTTTTGTACCTGGGAGTCTGACATGACAGAGGAGTGGAAAAAAGAAAAAAACACTAGCAAAAAAAGGGCCCAGCATCATAAGCCAGACAGCGAGACAGCAGCACCAAAAATGGTCTGAAAAACTATGGCGTAGAGCACGTACAGGTGACAACTGAGCAGTGATGCACTACGGGCTAAGTCAAGAGCTCCAATAGTGTTGCCTCTACGGTGGGAAAAAACAGAACTGCCGTGAGCAGGGGGCCAGTGTCAGTTACTGGTCATTCCACGAGTGCAACATCATACATCAGCCGTGTGGGCAGCACCATCACCAACATCAGCCCCCTAGATGTGGGCTAAAGAGTCAGACCCATAGGTGGTAATAAATAGCAAAAACTGATTCTGGGAAGATCTATGGTTACAGGTAAGTAACCTATTTTTCTAGGGGCGTGGATATGGTTCACTATACACACTGTGATAGACACTTAGCAGTTCTTTGGGAGGAGGGGGCTAGGTGTGCACCCCTACTTGGCGAAAAGAGACTGGAGAACCGGCATCCCAGCATGACTCAATGTTGATGCGATAGTGGGATATGAAGGTGTGTGCTGACTTTCAGGCAGCAGTCCTGCAGATTTCCTGGAGAGGGACGTCCCTGGAAGCAGCCTCCGAGGTAGCAGCATGTCTGGTGTAATATGCGTAATATGCTTTAAGTCCTATGGGAGGCTCCCAACCAGCCAACCTATAGAAAAAAATTGATGCAGGATATGATCCACCTGCCAAACCTCCATTCTGCTGTCGGACTGCCTGGCACAACTTCAATGAGACAAACATTTGGCAAGCCTATCCCTGAACTCCAATTGTGTGCTCTACCTAATAAGAGAGTGCCCTCTGCAAGTCCAGGGTATGGAGACTGCGGTCAGCTTCTGAAGAAGGGCTGGTAAAGTATACTGGTAAGTCAATCATTGATTAAGGTGCAACTCTGATACCACCTTCGGGAGGAAATTCATGTTGGGGCAACGGATGACTGTCCCTGTGGAAGACAAGGTAGGGAGACTCCTCTGAGAGCACCTGGAGCTCTCCAATCCTTCTAGCTGACATAATGGCCACCAGGACACGTGATACATCTCAAACCTGTGCATAGGCTCAAATGGCTTGCCCAAGATCTCAGCCAACATCAGTAGAAGCTTCTGTGGTGGTGGTTCATGCACCAGAGTTGACAAGTGGTCCAGGCCAGACACAACCAGTGTCTGCAGGGCCACCACTGGCTTGCTGGCCCATACCCAGTAAGCAGAGATGGCTGCCAGGTGCACCTTAAGGTTCATCACCTACAGTCCCAACTGGGAGAGGGCTCAGAGGTAGTCCAGGATGCTAGCCACTGGGCAGGCAAGGGGATTAAGCTCCTTGCCCTAACACCAAATGGAAAATTGTTTCTGTTTAAAGGCATAGCATTTGCAAATGACCTCCTTTCCGGAGGCCTCCAAAATGTGGAGCACATCATCCGAGAGACCCAAGCCCTGCAACTCTAGCCACTCAGGAACCAAGCCATGAGATGTGGGGACTGCAGGTCTGGGTGCAGGACCATCTCTTGAAGTCAGCTCAGCAGATTCAGGTGTACAGGCAGTCTACACAGTGGCCTGCTGCTGAGGCTGTGGAGATCCAGGTACCAGAACTGCCAAGGAAAGTCTGGAGCCATCAAGATCATCTGCACCTTGTCCTTCTGGGCCATGACCAGACCCCTGACTACAGGTGCAAATTCCATGAGGGCCAGCCACACGGTATGGACCTCCAGCAGGTTGATGTGGTAACGGGACTCCCTGGGTGACCGGAACCCATGGGCTCTGTTGTTCCCCAGGTGTGCTCCCCACCCCACCAGAGACACGTCTGTTATAAGAGTGACAGTCAGCTGCGGGCGGATAAACAGGATTCTTTCCTCCATGTGTTGAGGGGACCAGCCACCACTAGGTGGCATCCCATATCGGCTGGGTCACAAAGACTGGCTGGTCCAAGTGACCTAGGTGCTAGGACCACTGACAGCCCAGCTCCCATTGCAGGATGGTGCATCCGCCACCTTGCCTAATGGACCACAGTGGTGGTGGATACCATTTACCCCAGCAACTGCAGGAAATCCTGATCAGGGCGCAAGCGTCCAACATGAAATGACTGGGCAAAGGAGGCAAGATCCTGAGCCTAGTCCACAGGGAGACAGCCCTAGACTGCAAGGAGTTTAGTTCTGCCACAATTAATTCGATAACCTGCAAGAGTAGCAGTTTGGAGTTGGCCAGGTTGTTCAGCAAGCCTGAGTCTCTGCAGGCCTGGAGGGCCAGATCTCTAGACCTCTCTCTACGGTCTCCTTGCAAGGTCCAGCTATTAAGACAGTCATCCAGGTAGGGATATACCCTGACACCCTTGCATAGCAATAAGACTGCCACCACTGCCATACACTTGGTGAAGACAGAGTCTGGATGAGAGGCCAATGGGTGTGACCCAGAACTGATACAGAACCCCCTCTACGTGGAACAAAAGATATCACCAGTGGAAAGGACTGACTGGAATGTGGAAGAAATCAGCCTGGAGATCCAGGAAGCAGAACCACATGCCCTGCTCCAGGATGGTATGGCCTGGCTCACAGTAACCATCCTGAACTCATGCTTCTACATGAACAGGTTCAGATCATGCAGATCCAGTATGAGGCACCAGCACCTGCCAGTTGACCGCAGGTCCAGAAGGCAGAGTCCTACATAGCCCCACAATGGTCCACTGCAGCCAGAGGATTTTCTCATAGTTCCGCCACATTCTTCGATGGTGCCTCTCCTTGCCCAAGGATAAGGAGGTTAAGGAATGCTGAAGGCAGTACCTCCCACATTAGCAGGATCAAGAGCACGAATGGTGCCAGCGCAGCGGTAGTGCTACCACTTGTGATGCCGGCGACCCGGGTTCAGGAACGGACTCAGGTCCTTGGAGGGCTGGCCAGGGGGAGGAGGCTTGAGCCTCTGTAGGACCGCTTTTCTCCTCTGGGGGAGGGGGAAACCTCGGCTTGGTACATGACTGACCTCTAGTGGAAGCTGGAGGTTCGACATGTCTGAGCAGTCAGAGTTGGAGTGCAGCATGATGGACACCGGTGTACATCATGGCGTTATGTGCACGTCATGCTCCTGGGGGGCATACTCAATAAAAATGCTAGGTCCCAGCAAGAGAGCTGGACGTATGGCTCTTGCTCACTGGCACCCTGATTCGCGGAGGATGGACCTCGACAAAATTAGAAGGTATGGTACGGGATGGGGTTAAGCCCCATCCCACTTCGTCCCCACCTAGGGATAGAGCCATGGCTCCGTGGGAGGTCATCCCATGGTTTGGGCATGGAGACTTAGCTGGGTGACAGTGCCAGTGTTAAGGGGCCAAAATAGAAATTACAGAAAAAAAGCACAACTGGCACCTCGACTGTGGCATTGACCTCAACCGTCGACCCAAGGGCCGACGTCAAGGCAAAGCTACCTGATAGTCAGTACAGACCACATGCCAAGCCACACTGACGAGAATCGACTTCGACAGCAAGATCACTTGTGGAGGCTGGTCCCAAGTGAAAATGGTCAGGGACGCAGACCAGCCCACATTCTCCTGGGAGATGACCAGAGAACTGGAGTCCTGGGCATCAACTCTTCATCAATCTCCTCCAACAACTGGTCAACAGGGTCGAGAAAAAAAATCTCTACAGGCAGTTTGACTAATGTCAAGGTTGAAAGCCTAAAGCAGGGACCATGGAGCTGTCGATCAACCCTTTGACCTATGGTAGTTCAACACAAGCCAGGTGGTCAGAGGAATCGAGAGAAAGGGAAGACCACAATCTCTTCAGATCCCACGACTGGCACTGGTGGCACCTGTATTTGTTACATATCTTGGAACCCATCCAAGAAGGCCCCTCTAATGCTGGCCCCAGTCAAGACCAGTGCTGAGGCCGACAAGGTGCCCATCACAGCAGCCACCACTTCTTCCAGGGCCAAAAGTTGAACAACTGACTCTGCTGTAGTTGAGGTCTTCTTGCAACGCTTACATTGGATCTTCAGATCCCTTTCGGCCAGCCGATTGACAAGAAGCAGGGCTGCATGATCTTCCAGTAAAGCTGGAAGCATTGTCTGACATACGCCACAGCCAGAGATACTGTGGGTTGCCCCTAGGCAGTAGAGGCAAAATATGTGCGGGTTCATGTTCAACACCTTCTGCTAATTATGTGACATACAACCTGAAGCCGCAGGATGGCTTCGCTTCCTCAGGTTCCATTTTCCGTCAATGGTGGCAGAGCTGGATCGAAGTGGCAGAGGAGTACTCGAGGAACAATTTAAATATCGAAGAAAATTGAAGAATTCGCCAAATGCATAATGGTGGCCTTCAACACTGTAGAGCTGAGAAGTGGAAGACCTGTTCCTTCCAATGGAAAAGATGATCTGACATCACGGGGCTGAGTCGGGGGATATACCGCCTGGGTTGTGGGAGGAGCTTAGCTTTAAAGATCATGTGCAAAGGTTTTTGCATATTGTTAATGAAGCTTGAATTCAAGTCCCTGTGTCATGATTAGAGTTTCCTGAAGAGTTCATGCTGTTTGGTTTTGTGGTTTTCTTTAAATCCACATTTGTTAACTTGCTCTACAGTGGCTAAAAACAGTGGATTAGTTTCTGTCTCACTCAGACAGGCTTGGAGAGTGATGACATCATCATTGTGCAGTACTGTAGCTTGCTGCTTCAGATTCCCAATCACAGTAGGCTGTAGAGTTAATGGTTTGCTCACCAGGTTTCTTATAAACTCAGTCTGTGGTTTGTGTTTAGATAGATTAGCTTAAAGCCTATCATTCTCTTCTTATAAAAGCTGATCACTTCAGTTTCAGTGCTGAACTGAAGTAGTGGAAATGTTTCTCTGTGAGAGATCAGCTTGTCTGTATCACAGCTCTCCATTCTTTCTCATCAAAACTCTGATTTTTTTTTTCTAACTATATAACACAGGCTTGTTTAATGAATATAAAATAAATCTAAATTTTGTTTATTTCTTTATTTAGTTTTTGTTGACCGGGTAAGTGCACTAGACAAATTCTGCCTATTTTCAGGCACAACCTGGGGGAAGGGGATACAGATGAATGCCAACTGACCTTGAACCAGATTAAGCTGAAGGTGATATTTTAGTGAATGGGGATTTGGCCAGAGCACCGGAAATTCTCCTACTCTTGTGGCAGAGGCACAGTTTCCCTGCGTGAGTGTGTGCGTGTGTCACAGAATGGAGGTTTGGAGCAATGGGGCGAGTAACGAGGAGACTAAGATCTGCAATCCACCAGGGGAGAAGCAAGGGGCGGCGGGGATGCACCCATCAGATGGCCAGCACATCGCCCCATATATCTCCCTGCAAAGGTCGGTCATGCCCGGTGTAAATGACACCACGGTGGGGGATCGTAGCACAGCTACCCCCCCCCGGGACCGGAACCAGAATTCATCACACAAACAAAAGCACAGCTTAAAGAGATGGAACAAGCCTTTTTTTTTGGCAAAAAGTAATATTGAAGAACGGAAATAAAATTGTTCCACTAGTTTCAGCAGCCACAACGTCACAGAATGCGACAAAGGCATTTGTCTTTTCAGGAAATACAGGAGCTAAGGATGCAGAATAGCATATTTCTCAGAATCAAGAGTCTCAAATCCCATAGACCAACATCAATTGGTCTCCTGAGAAAGCCTTATCTGGGGAAGGTTGGGTACATACAGCTGGGGGGGGGGGTGAATACCTGACCCTGCGATCCCCTTCCAGGCAGTTCTACGGAAGATCCCCACATCTCCACAGCTCATCAAAACTCTGGGCCTTCTCCCACCATTCTAGAAGGCGAGGCTTCAGCTCAAACTATGGTTGCCCATGCTGGCGCGCCAAAGGCATAGGTTCTTACAGGTAACATTTTCTATTCTCCACTGGAAAATGTCATGACTGATAAATTTTTTGATGCCCCATCAGGGTCCACTGATACGGAGAATGTCGAGACTTTGCAAGATCCTACTGATGTTAATGTATTGGTGTGCAGGGGGCTCAGAGTGTGGGTGAGGACCCCACTGCAAGTGAGCTCACTGCTCCCTCTCATCCCACTTATGGAAGTTTACTTAAAAAAACCTATAGAACTTGCCAAAAGACGAAACGCTGTGAGATTGCGTTTTTGGGTCAGGCAAGAAGACATGCCCGACAGGTTTTATGTCGGGGAAAAAAACTACTGAAGCAATCAATGGATTTCTACCCAGCAGACGTCTATGCCCTCATTCACACACCAGGAGAAAGCACATACGATGTCAGTTTTAGAACTCCGGCTATCTTGGACAGGTTCTGGATTAAGTATAGTACTCTAAAAACTAATCCAGCTTGGGTGGATTTCCAGACTATACCTTTGACCAAGCAGGCCTTCAAAGATATTACACTCCTTTTTCGCAATGAAGGAGTGAACACTGCTGACATTTTTTTTTTTTTGAACTTTAAAGTAATTTTATTAAGGTTCATAATACAGATCTTTAGACCATCTTATTACATAATTAATGTTTTGATCTCCAAGACAATCAGATACAGATTTTGTTGTGAGCTTCCTCCAGCACTATTTACCACGGTGATCTGGTTACTGGAAAAAAAATTTTTGTTTGTTGTTACAGGATCAACTATGGTGGCTCTTCATAGCGTCCACCCCGGTCAGTGTGGATTGCACCATTCAAGTAGAGAAGTCTGCTAACACACCACCATTTCTTGCTCTAAAGTGTAGCATCCAGATTGGTTCCTGAAGCTTCCAAGTCTGTTTTCTTAGAGATTTTTCATGAGGATGTCGTATCTCAACAAGTCAATATCTCTTAGAACCATATATAACTCTTGCAACAATAATAAAAACAACACTTTTTTAAAAAAAGGAAATGAGTGAGTCCTCTTTTCATTTATGGTAAATAAGAGAAAAAAAAAAAAATAAGAAACAGAAAGCAACCCCCTCCACTCTGGCTAATCAAGAGAGATACTCCTTGGTCAAATCTTAATAGATTCCTCCCCTTCTCTTCACCCACCTCCCCCTCTCCCCTACTCTGTTCAGATGAATTCCGCCATTCGAAACCAAACGCCTACTAGGTCCAACCTTTACAATAAGGCTTTAATCATCACTTATATAAGGATGACTCTGGAGAAATTGTTCAAGTATTGGGGTCCCCTCTTTCATTTCTCTATATTTAAAAAAAGGTAGCCACCTTGTATTAAATTTGTCTGTGGATAACCGTAACTGGGCTGTGATAGCTTCCGTCCCTTGAACTGACACTATATTTCTGAAGCAAGCCTTCAAGGGAGGGGAGAGTTCTGACATCCAGTTTTGCGTAATAACCTTGAGGGCCACCGCAATCAAGATATAAAAAAGGTATTTTCCTGCTGAATTCTTAATTTTCCGTGGCGGGAGGCCCAGAACCAAGTTTTCAAATTTTAATGGGGTGAAAAAAGAAAAGATTGAGGCCACCTCTCCAGAGATGTTATTCCAAAAGGGGGTAATTTTTGGGCAGTCCCAAAAGATATGGTAGTGTGATCCTAGTGAATCACAGCCTCTCCAGCATTTGTTGGAGAGGTGCTTCTTGTAGTGTACGGAAATTGTTAGGGTTCTGAAAAAATGAATATTAATTTTCCATCTGAATTCTCACAACTAAGGTGAGTTAGTAGTTTTGTGTACCCCTAGCCAAATACATTGCCAATTTTGTTCTGTGAGGTTTAAGCTTGCCTCTGTCTCCCACTTCCCTTTGACTCTTTGTACAGCCAGAATCCCTCTATCTTCCATCAGTATTTTATATACTTGCAAAATAAATGACCTGGTATGCCCTGTAATACTTTTCTGGTAAGTCAGTATACTAGGCGTTGAGGGTTTCTGAGAAAGGTCAGTGAGACCAATTATACTAGTAATATAATGAGAACATTGATAATACCTAAAAAAAATCAGTGTTATTCAGATGGAATTCAGATTGCATTTGAGAAAATGTTTTCAACTGTGTCGCATCTACAAACTGTCTAGGGTATTCAAGACCCAAGGTGACCCATCTAAAGAAGCAAAAATCCCCAACCGAAACTGGAAACCCTGGAAGAGATGAAAGTGGTAAGTATTGCCAAACTGAACAGACTATTTCCCAGTTCTGCCTGGCCTCCAACCACTGCGATATTGTGTGTCGGGTAAAAGCATTGTGGATATTTTTTAGGTCTTTCGGTAAAACCCTCCATGAGAGAATGTTTAAGGGGGTAAGATCGCATTCCCTCTCTTCGCTCTCCAATCAGCCATGTTTTCTACCAGGCTTCAACATTTTAATGATAGGGAACAACTGAGTTGCCAGATAGTATTTAGGAAAGTCTGGGAGGCCCATTCCTCCCTTGCCCTTTTCCTCCACTAGTATTCCCCACCCAATCCTCAGTCGTTTACCACGCCATATAAACTCCAATAGTTTTTTCCTAAGGTCCTTCCAGTCCTTATTAGGGACCCGAATAGGGAGGTTGGAAAACAAAAAGAGGAATCTGGGTAAAATGTTCATTTTGACCTCCTCCATTCTGTTGGAGAAAGTTTGGGGAAGCAAGGACCATCTGTGTTGGTCCGCCCGTACTTGCTGGGCTAGAGCCTCATAATTATGTTTATATAGCTGATTAAGATTTGTGGGCATCTGTATTCCAAGATAAAGTATCTTGTGTCTGACCCATTTGAATGGGATTTTTGCTCTTACCTCTGGTTAGAGAGCCTCCCCTATCGGTAATATTTCAGACTTCTTCATAATAACTTTAAAACCAGAGATGTCCCCAAAAGAGGATAAGAGCTTCAAGAGATGCGGAATGGCAGCTTGTGGGTTTCCCAAATATATTAAAGTATCGTCCACATACAGGGAAATCTTGTGAGAGGTGTTCTGAATTTCTATGCCCTGAATCTGTACATGTCTTACGGCCTGAGCCAGTGGCTCCATACTGAGCGCAAAAAGCAGGGGAGAGAGAGGGCAGCCCTGCCGAGTTCCCCTGGTGATGTTAAATGGTGGGGAGATGGTTCCATTCACCCTCACTCTGGCCTGTGGATTTTGATAGGATATTTTTATCCATTGGAGGAAGTTACCCTGGAATCCCATTTTGTGCAGGACTTCAAAAAGATAAGCCCAGTTCAGCCTATCAAAGGCTTTTTCCACATCGATAAAGAGCACTAGGGCAGATTTGCCCTTCGAACCTTCTGATTTTACAATGTTAAGAAGTCGTCTGACACTATCGAACATGTGACGGTGGGGAATAAAACCTGTTTGGTCAGGATGGACTAACAGTTCAATATATTTTTGTAGACGGGTAGCCAGAATTTTAGTAAAACTGTTTTGGTCCTGGTTAAGTAGGGCTATAGGCCTAAAAATTCACATTTGGTAGTCTCTTTTCCCCGATCTCTTTTATGACTGATCGCACACTAACATGCTCTGCCTGTAAAGCGGGAGAGAAATCTTGTTCAAAGAAAATAGTTGAGTCTTTATATTTTATGTCCTTGAGCCTCCACGCTTCCCTCAGGATCCACTCCTTTGACTGAAAGTGCACCATTCTGACCACCCAGGAACGGGGTCTAGCCACTGGGGTTGTGGGCTTTGGAATCAGCGATCTGTGTGCTCTGTCGATCGACATGTTTATATCCGAGGGATGGAAAATGCTGAACGTAAGAGATGCTGCATAAAGTCAATTGGTGTGGGGTACCGTTTTTCCGATCCCTCAGGGACTCTGTGAACTCGAAAATTGTTTCGGCGTGAGCGATTTTCAATGTCCTCGAGTCTAGTAAATGTTTCCTTGTCCCATTGCAACAGGTATAATAGGACCCTATCTTCTGAGTCTTGGGCCTCCGAGAGCTCAGATATTTTGGTTGTGTGATCCACTACCTTTGAATCGATATTCCGAACATCTTGGCGTAGATCTGCTAAAGAAGACTCAATCTTTTGCACCGATGTTAATATTTTTTGTAAGGTGCATTCAGCTTTTTTTGATAGGACTGAGTCTTCCTCGTCCATGTCGACTGATGAATCTGAGAGAGCTGGGTCCCGGCGGGAGCGCGTCAAGAATGCCTCCCTTTCCTTGTCAAGTGTTAATTGCTTCATTTTTGTTTGTGAGTTGAGGTTTTTCGAGTTTCTCGGCCTATGATTCTTGGCAGACATATCCCCTATCTTTGTAGTTGTAGATTGCTTTACTTAAATCACGTAATGGAGAGGATTCCAAAAGATTAGTAAAACGGGTTACGGGAGCTGACCAAATTAGGTTCTCATTTGCTCGGTGACGTCACCGGAAGTTCTGCTGACATTATTTATTGGTTGGAGAAAAAGTGCAAACTACAAGAGAATCCTGAACCAATCTTAGACTCTGACGGTTTTTGGAATGGGGGATGGCGTATTAAAATAAATTTATTCTAGGACGATACAGGTTTACAACACTTACGGAATTGTTTTACCTAGGGAGGGATAAGGGTTTCATCTTCTACCCAGGCTAGCCATGTCATTGTTATAAATGCGGCTCACCTAGGCATCTAAGCAGAACATGTGATGTAGTCAAGTGTGCACAGTGTGGGGAAATAGGCCATTTCACCTACCATTGCAGAAATCAGGCTAAATGTAGTCTTTATGAGGATGCACACTCATTCACAGACTGTCCCTGGGCAGCACACAAATCTTCTGATGCTGATTTTGTCATCCAAGATTTTTATATTAATACTGCTCAGAGGGCAAATTGACACGTTCCCTCTCAGAGCCCCCATCTCACCATTCAAACCTGCCACCCATGGTGCCAGCTGTACTTCCCTCAGGGTCATTACATTCAGCAGTCACAGTCCCTTCCTGTACCTGTGGAGATCCCTACACCACCTATTACGGTGGTACTCCCTGACCATATCATCACAATCCCAATGTCCATGTTAACCCTCCTCCCTTCCCCGAGGGTCATGGATGACTCATACTAGATTGTTACCAGAAAGGGGGGCAAAAAGAAGAGTACTCCAGCTCACACACACACCATAGGCTACCCCTGTCCAGACACAGAATCAATATACTGTCCTGGAAGAAGAGGACATGGACAGGGAGATGGAATCGGATTCAGCCTCTATACATTCCTCCCAGGTAGATGGGAGTTCAGAGGAAACTCCCTATGGAAGAGAGTGCACCAAGAGTGCTCAGAAAATGCATGGGTACTAGGGACCATGTTAAGAAAAAACCCTGACATCCTATGTAAATGGATAACCCTTTGTACAATCTGGCTGTTGCCTCATTAAATGTCAATAGCATAAAAACAGAAAGGAAACGTGCCCTTACATATGCACAATTCAAACACTCTGCCTTTGACATAGTATACTTTCAGGACACCAGATTACATACTAACACTGAAATTTTAGAAGCTAGCCAAGCTTGGGTATGGAGTAATACCCACTGGTCCAGTGGCACGGAGTTGTGCAGTAGGGTTGGGATATGTCTTAATAACCAGACAACAAAGGTAGTCCATGAAGATGACATGGTCCCTGGACAGGCTTTATTATTAGATGTTTCCATTGCTAATATGGATTGTATGTGTATTAATGTGTATGGGCCACAAACAAAGGCCACAAGGATAGATTTATTTCAATTGATATTGCCTTACTTGTTTACTTCTCATTTCATTTTGTTGGTAGAGGATTTTAATTGTAGCCGCTATAAAACCAACAGAGGGTTTAAGACATCCAAAATGTTTTGTGATGTTTCCTGATTGAATAATCTTTTTAACAGAGACAGGTCTAAAAGATGCCTTTCAGTCAAGATAAAGAGTTCCCCCCAAAACATTCTTTCAGGGTACTACGGCAATGAGAACAGATTACTGGTTTGTATCTGAAAACTCAGAAGTGAAAAATGCCACAGTATTCCCGGTAGCCTCTTCTGATCATGCACTCATCTTGGTGGAAAAAGCAAACTTTGATAAGATGAGATGAGACCCGGGGTATTGGTGCATGAATTTGAGCCTTTTGACAGACCCCTTAGTAGAACAAGGTTTTAAGGATCTTTTAATGGCAAGACAGTCAGTCTTTTTCCTGTATGACTTCACTCTGGAGTGGTGGGAAGACACAAAAACATACATAAAACAATATTTTAAGCAAATTGGGAAATTAAAAGGGAAAATCAAAACTGATTTATACAAACAATATAGAATGGATTTAAGTACTCTTCTATCTAGACAGGAAAACTTGAAGGTAGACCGGTCATATGAAATTTTGGAAATCAAGCACAGGATAGCAGATTTAAATACAACAGGATGAAATCTCTAGAATTAGAGCTAAAATTCAGCACCCAATGTAAACAGGACTTTGTGAATCCTTTCCAATTTTACCAAAAACAAAACCAGCAGAAAGAGGTATCTTCCCTTACTTCTGAGGCGGGTACATAATTTACTAACGAAACAGACATATTGACTGAAATACAGCATCACATCACAAAAATATTCTCTGATCATCCAACCTGTCCTGAAGCAAGGACTGCATGGTTGCCCTCAGCCAGTTACCCACTGTCTCTGTTGAGCACCAATCAGCTCTGACTCTGCCAAGCACCTTTTTGGAATTACAAGGGGTGGTGGCTGCTTCAAAGCTGGGGTCAGCCCCGGGTATGGACGGGATTCCATACAAACTATATAAATACATTTTACCCTATCTGGCTGAGGAAATGGCACTTTTTAGCACCATGTTATCTTCAGACTCTATTCCTGAGAGCATGTGGGTAGGCCTAATGGTTTTACTCTAAGTCAGGGGATAGGACCTCTTTAAATAATTGGCACCCTATTATATTACTGAATGCAGATATCAAAATTTTTACAAAAATACTTAACAGGCTATCTCTGGCAGCAGCTTCTTTCCTTCATTCGGCCCAGACCTGTGCCATCCCAGGGAGGATCATACAGGAGAGTCTTATACTTATTAGGGAAATATTACACAAAGGTCAGGAGGGGGAAATCTCTGGTTTCACTGGACCAGATAAAAGCATTTGATTTTGTTTCGCATGACTATTTATGGGGATGTTTATGCGCTTATGGGGTTCCCGGACAATTTATTCGTTGGATACAGGCCTGCTACTATAGAGCTACTGTGATTCCATCTTATAATGGATGGTTAGGTGCTAAAAAATTCAATTGCCAGGGGTGTTTGACAGGGCTGCCCTTTAAGTTTGTTACTTTATGTTATAACCTTAGACCCCCTGTTAAGAAAAATTAATTCATCGCCTTCCATCTATGGACTTTCCTTTTCTAGTACAGATATGGAAATTCGTACTGTTGCTTACGCGGATGATGTACGTCTTCTTTTAGCAGACACAGAGTCCTGCCGATAGGCAGGGGCATTACTCGCTTAATTTACAGAAACTACAGGTGTAGGAGTTAATTATGGGAAAAGTAAATGTTTCCTAATTGGTCACACAAGTTACACTGATAATACCATTTTGCAGGTTCCTATTGTGAGTGAACCTTGTAAAATTTTAGGTATTGTGTTTGGGAAGGTGATATGGCCCTTACAAATTGGCAGCTGTTAGATATTGCCCAAGAAAAAGTGGAACTCTGGAAAAGATGGGAGGATGTCAAAGCTTAAGAGAGTCTATATGATCAAAACCTACTAACTTGCTTCCTTTTTATACCTTAGTAGCATCTTTCTTCTTCCTAAACAATTAGAGATTAGAATGTATGCTTGCTTCTTCACATGCATCTGGGGTAGTCGCCTGAACTCCATCAAGAGAGGGATTTTGTTTCTAGACAAATCACAAGGAGGACTTGACATGGTTAACCCCATCCCCTTTTTCTTCTCTATGTACCTGAATTTTAATCTCAAACCTACAGCGCCTTCAGAAAGTATTCACCCCCCTTGGATACTGTTACATTTTGTTGCGTTACTACCAGAATTTTTAATGCCTTGAAATTATTTTTTCCCCTTGATTCACACAGCATACTCAACAATTTAAAGGGGCAAAAATATTTTTATTGTGTAACAAAAATTTATGAAACATTAAAAAACTGAAATATCTTGTTTACTTAAGTATTCACCCCCCTGAGTCAGTACTTTGTAGAAGCGCCTTTGGCAGCAATTACAGCTTTGAGTCTTCTTGGGTATGTCTGTATCAGCTTTGCACATCTGGATTTAGGGATTTTCGCCCAGTCTTCCTTGCAGATTTGCTCAAGCTCTGTCAAGTTGGATGGGGAGCGTCGGTGAACCGCAATCTTTAAGTCTTTCCACAGATTCTCAATGGGATTCAAGTCTGGGCTTTGGCTGGGCCACTCAAGGACATTCACCTTCTTGTTCTGCAGCCACTCCAGTGTTGCTTTGGCTGTATGCTTGGGGTTGTTGTCCTGTTGGAACGTAAATCTTCGCCCCAGTCCAAGGTCTACTGCAGACTGATGCAGGTTCTCCTCAAGGATGTGCCTGTATTTGGCTCCATTCATTGTTCCCTCTATCCTGACAAGTGCCCCAGTCCCTGCCACTTAAAAGCATCCCTATAACATGATGCTGCCACCACCACGCTTCATGGCAGGGATGGTGTTACATGGGTGATGAGCTGTGTTCAGTCTGCGCCAGACATAGCGCATTGCATTCAGGCCAAAGAGTTACATTTTTGTTTCATCAGACCAGAGAATCTTTTGCCACATGGTCTCAGAGTCTGCCACGTGCCTTCTTGCAAACTCCAGGCATGCTATTATGTGGCCTTTACTCAGGAGTGGCTTCTGTCTAGCCACTCTCCCATAGAGGGTACATCTGTGAAGTGCTGCAGAGATTGTTGTCCTCTGGACAGGTTCTCCCATCTCAGCCGTGGAACTCTGTAGTTCTGTCAGGGTGGTCACTGGGTTCTTGGTCACTTCCCTGACCAAGGTCCTTCTTGCCCCGTTGCTCAGTTTGGGAGGACAGCCTGCTCTAGGAAGAGTCTGGGTGGTTCCGTAATCTTACCATTTCTTAATGATGGACTTGACTGTGCTCCTGGGAACTTTCAACACCCCAGAAATGTTTCTCTACCCCTTCCCAGAACTATGCCTCCTCACAATTCTATCACGGAGTTCTACGGACAGCTCCTTGGTCTTCATGGTAGAGTTTCTGCTCTGACATGCACTGCCAACAGTGGGACCTTATATAGACAAGTGTATTTCCTCTGAAATCATGTCAACCATTTGAACTGACCACAGGTGGACTCCATTCAAGTTTTAGAGTGATCTCTCAAGGAAATTGGATACACCTCAGCTCAGTTTGGAGTGTCATAGCAAAGGGGTGAATACTTATCAAATCAAGACATTTCAGGTTTTTATTTTAAATTACACGTACAAAAAATTCCAGAAGTTTCATTCCACTTTGACATTATAGAGCAATTTGTGTAGAAACGTGACAAAAAAATCCCATATAAATGTATTTTAATTTGAGTTTGCAACATCACAAAATGTGGCAAAATCCAAGGGGGGTGAATACTTTCTGAAGGCACTGTATCCTACTTAGTAAGAATAAGCTTTGGATCACGTGGGTAAGGGATTATTTAATTTAGTTTAGTTTATTGTTCTAGGAATTAATACCTTTGAGCCAAGGCTCTTTTACAAAGGTTTCATGTCATTAAGTACAAAAACACAGTAGACAGTGTTACAAACAATCAGTAAGCCGTTTAACAAAGCCACAACTTAAACAGTAACATTTATGTACGGAAAAGAAAAAGGAACCCAGAGGCAGTGTCAAGGGCAAGGAATAAGGACTGGAGAGTTTGAGGGGGAATAGAGTGAGAAATAAGAAGTTTAGAAGCAGACAGAACCAGGTTAGTGGTACTCAGGTTGTCTTTATCAAGGAGGAGACCATGGTGGTTGAGTGAAACAAATGTAAGTACACTCAGAGGGATGAGACTTTAGTCAAAGCAGTCACAGGAGCTGGAGGCTGTGAGGTGAGCGTATAGTATGGATTTGAAAGCTCCCAATGTCGAGGAGGATAGGGAGGGCAGGTTAAGGGCATTGTACCAGGTAGGGGCACGGTATGTAAAAGATCTTTGTCCCTGAGCAGTCCGGCATCTAGGGACAAGGAAAGGTTGGTGGTCAGATCTTCTGGTGGTACGAGAGCCATTGTTCAGGCAGAGCAGGTCCCGGATACATGGAGGAGTGAGTCCCAGGATTGATTGTTTTGCCATCACGCAGGTGAGATACATGAGGCAACTGGAGAGATGTAACCAACCGGTTGCCGTGTAGAGGTCACAAGTGTGGGTCCATCTGTGCGCTCCAGTGAGGAGTTGACAGGTTTTGTTTAGTGCTGTTGAGATGCGCTTTAGTGCAGTGGCAGTTGCTGAGCCACAGACAATTAGGCCATAGTCTATGACTGAGATGATGGAGCTTTGAACAGCAATCCCCAAGGCAGCTTGGTTGAAAAATGTACAGTTCTGGTACAAAATTCCCATGCGTTGGTGCACTGTTTTTGCAGTGTTATCGATATGGGCCGCAAAAGTAAGACATTCGTCAAAAGTGATACCAAGGTATTTGAAGATGTTCACTTGTTCTAGTGTATTTCCTAGAGAAGTTTTTATGATGAGTGGAGTATGCCTATTTCTGTTTTGATGACTGGTGAAAAGCATGACTTTTGTTTTTTTTTTTGATTTAGAACCAGTTTGTGCTCAAGGAACCACTTTTCAACACATGAGAAAGCAAGCTGCAAGCTCTGTCGTAGTGGATTTGGATCCTTATGGGAGGAGAGAATTACAGCGTCATCAGCATAGAGTATTAATTTTTCAGGGCATGATTTGGGAAGCATGTTTAGAAATAGGCTGAAGAAGAGAGGACCTAAAATTAAGCCCTGGGGGACAACAGAGAGGACCGGTTTGGAGTCAGATAGAACCTCAGAGATTTTTACTGCTTGAGAACGTTGTGCCAGGTAACTTTTTACCAGGCTCCTGGTCCCTCAGCTAGTCCAATGCTGAGCAGAAGAGAGATTAGAAGGCTATGGTGAACAGTGTCAAAGGCCTTTGTGAGGTCTATGAAGACCCCTTTTTGTTGGTATGGCCCTTACATGGCCACCTTTATGGGCAACGGTCCCTTATAGGGTTACCGGTTCACTTTTTAAATTGTTTTAGTAAATTAAAACTGTGGATATTGTCCAAACACCAAGTTATGACCTTTTCTAGGAAAGCCATTTATGACTATATAATGTCAAAATGGCTTACGAAACAGACCTCTTTTTCACACAGGCCCAAACAGGAGCAGAAATTGATTGGACAAATGCTTAAATCTCCCAGGATCCCAAAAACAAATGTGGGATGTGACCTGGCTTTCCCTCCATGGCAAATTAAACATAAAAGGGAACCTCAGGCATAAAGGGATTGAGGAGAGGTATTGTCCCAGGTCTTCTTGCATATTACAAATACAGACAATGTAGCATTGATGTTTTGATTGTCCATACATTACAGAGTTTTGGAAAACAGTGACACTATACTGGCTATCCTCCCCATTTTTTTTTGTGTGTTATCTGTTTATGCCCCTACGTGCTCAAGGCACAACCACTCCTTCATGCTGCCAAGGACTCCCACACCCAGAGTCTCCTTACCTCATATAGCAACCATCAGGGTAACCCAGCATATCCCTTCGCTGGACGGGTCCCTCTCTTCCGAGGGGGAAGGCACCGGGAGGGGCTCCCGGGACACTCTTAATTGGCCCCATGCTGCTGAGACGGACATGACTTGCGGGAGGTCTGGAAGAGGTGTGGGCAGTCCAACTGCCGTCATCGGCCAAGCCCTGAGCGATTTTCCGGTTTTCTTTGGTCCCCCAGTTATTGCCGTCCTCTTGCAGTGCTCCCAGTCTCCACCGGGGGCCGCTGCAGAGCGACGCACACCCAGTACCCACCCCAGGAGAGGACAGTAGTCCAACGGATGCTCAATCCTCATCCTCCCCTGCCAACTCACAGCAACCCGAGTCCGTTCCTGAACTCGGGTCGCCGGAGTGACGCGAGGTGTGGCGTCCAGCACCTCAACCCTCTACGCCACCGGGACAGCTCCTCCCAGTTTTTTTAACATTTCCCCTGACATTTTGAGGCTAGGACTATTACCATCAGCATGGTCTAAGTATGAGAAACATACTATATGGGTGATTCTGAAGTGTTTTACACTTCATATATGGCATAGTAGATGCTGATTGACTTTACAATAGATAGTAATCTCCGAAAATCAGTTATTTTACATGGTAGAGAATGCTATTAAGAAAATCAAACTTCAAAGAGGCCTCTTTATTCCCCACCCAGGTACATCGCCAACAGTGGGGAGCAATCTCCTGGATCCCTTAAAATAAACACAAAAAAATATTGGGGCTTTCCATCTGGAAGAATCATCGGCTGTTTGTGCTTTGGAAAACAACGAATGCCCTTCAAATTGGTTTAAAGCACAGGGGTTCTGGTACGTATGCAAGAGTTTTGGCTTTCTTGTCTCCCAGAATATTGCTGAGGCCTTCGACCTCAGTGGTTAAAAAAAAGGGGGGGGAGGGGCTGGTGTTCATTTTTGTTTTCTTTTAGCTTAAACTGCATAGACCAGTGGGAAAATGACGCAATGGCTCAGTTCCACTTATTATATTTCAAGGTCTCTTGTCAATTTATGGGTTATAATTCAGATAGGGATGTATGATATACCTCTTTTTTCCATTTCATTTCTTTATATGCATTTATGCACCGAATAATATGTTGCATATACTGTTTTGAAACTCTAATACAAAATACCCCTATTGGGGGGGCTATACAGTAATACTTATTTGTTTCAGGATTTGTGGTTTTGCTTTATGACTATTATATTATATCATTATTGTCAAAGGGGAATGTATGCTGTAAAATTTATTTACTTTAACTGTATATTTTCAATTTCTATTAATTACATATTGTATAAATCCCCTTTTTAGCTGTGGGGAGGGTCAGGATTTTACATAATTTTTCTTTGCATGTTTAAATACTCATCTCGGAAGCATTCTGATGGGGGTATGATTGAAATAATTTGTTTTTCCTTTTTATGACTTTTGCAAGGGGACACGCATGAATTAATACTTTTTTTTTTTGTATTTTTGAATTCTTTCTTGTTTTAGACACATTTTGTGAATTTTGTTTTGTTTCAGATAGTATGATTGTAATATCTCTGATTTTTCTTGTATGTATTATTTTGAAGTGACTTAACATTGCCTGTTATTATTTGCTTTGAAGTTATAAATAAAAATTCCCCTTCTCTTTTCAAGAAGTGCCATGGGATCTTTAACAACCACCTGAACTACCACAAGAACAGGCAGGATGGGACTTAGGTTTAATGTCTCATCTGAAAGACGGCACCTCAGGAGTGCAGCACCCCCCCTCATGCTGCACTAGAGTGTCAGTATTGGGGATTTAACCCAAGTGCTTGGTGTGGGAATAGAACCTACAGCCTTCTGATCTCCCGGCCTCAGAGGTGAGTGTGCTACCTACTGAGCCACTGACACTGCAATACAGGTTTGTTTAATGAATATAAAATAAATCTAAATTTTGTTCATTCATAGAAATAGTTTTTCTTTGATGTGGCCTTCATAAATACATTAATTTAAGAACTTTTTTTCGTGTCAGATTGACAAACAGGTGCCTGTCACACACTACTATTTCAAGCACATGTACTGTCTGAACTCCCAAATCTCAGTTCTTTGGTGGTTTCTGTGTGAAAATACATCATGTATGTGTATAAATAGAAATACTGTAAGACATCCTGATGCACCATGTCTCTTCTCCACAGTTAAGGCATTTGGACTCTGCTGCCACCTGTCCCCTGCCCCACAAGCCACCTGCCTTCTGCGCCATATTTGAAACTGCTGCACCCTGCTGCCCACTGTCTTCTCCCCCACAACTAGGGGTTGTACACCCTGCTGCCTCCATCCCCTGCCTAAAGAGTTGGGGTTGCTGCACCCTGCTGCCCCCTGCTCATACAGCTGAGGTTGCTGCAACCTGCTCTCTCTCCCCCACCCCACAGTCCAGGATACTGCACCTGTCACACCTTATTCCTGTCTCCATAGTCAGGGCTGCTCTGCTCTGCTAAGCCAAGCCCTAGACTCCCAGGTCCCTCTGCCTCCACAGTGAAGCCATCTGCACCATGCTACCCTATTTCACCTGTTGTGGGACTTTTGCTGCACCTTGCTTCCCACTTCCATTGACCCAAATGGGCAGGGTTGCTGCACCACGCATTCCGTCTCACAGTCAGGGCTGCTGCACCCTGATGCCTCCCTGTGTCCATCCCCATAGTTGAGGCTTCCGCACCATGCAGTTCTCTGTCCCCTGTCTCCACAGCAAGGGCTGCTGCACCCTGCTATCTACACAGTTGGGGTTGCTGTGCCTGCGGTGCCCTAGACTAGAGTCCCATACCTCGGCAGTTACGGCTGCTGCTGCACCATGCTGCCACTTGCCACAAGAGACAGAGCATTTGTTCAGCCAGCAGACAAGGGTGTCATCAGCGTACAGCACCCCAAACTGTAGGACAGGAAACAGCAGCCATACCTGTTTGTGACAAGGGATGTGGGCAGCAGGGTGTAGCAAAGGATCTGACTCAGGTGGCGGGGGGGGGGCAGCAGGGTGCAACTGCCTCAACTGTGGGAGGCACACAACAGGGTGCAGCAAATGCCCCAACTCTTGTAGCAAGTGGCAGCATGGCGCAGAAGCCCTAACTGCCAAGACATGGGGCTCTAGGGTACAGCAAGCCACAGCAACCCCAACTGTATAGACAGGAGCAGGGTGCAGCAGCCCTGGCTATGGGAACAGAGGACAGCATGTTGCAGAAGCCTCGACTGTGCGGCATGACACGGGGACATCAGAGTGCAGCAGCCTTGCCTGTGAGACCATGTCTGTGGTGCACCAACCCTGCCCATTTGGGTTAATGGAAGTTGGTAGCAGGGTGCAGCAAATGCCCAACCTCAGGTGGCCTAGCGCAGCATGGTGCAGCAGCCCCAACTGTGGAGGCAGGGGGAACCTAGGACTTAGCAAAGCACAACAGCACTGACTGTGGAGACAGGAACATGGGGCAACAGGTGCAGCGTCCTCGACTGTGGGGGGGGGGAGGGCAGTAGGGTGCAGCAACCCCAACTATTTGGGCAGTGTGTAGCAGGCCTGATTCTTGAGGCAGGGGATGGAGGCAACAGGATGCACAATCCCCAACAGTGTGGGAGAAGACAGTGGGTAGCAGGATGTACAATCCCAGACTGTGTGGGAGAATACAGGGTGAAGCAGCCTTGAATGAGAAGCAAAAGGCAAGGGGGGCTTATGGGGCAGGGGACAGGTGGCAGCACAGAGCAGCTGCCTCAACTGCGGGGAAGAGACCCAGTGCATTGGGATGCCATATAGTGCTTCTATTTATACAGTGTTCCACATTGCGTGAAAATATAGAGCGGTGGTAAAGGGAGGAGCCACAGGGGTGGGGTCACCAGGGGCGCAGCTACCGGTTGGCGGAGTCAGTCGGGATGCAATAAATGCATAAGAAACAAGAAATAAGAGTAATATGATGATCTGGAGGCCTCTGTAGTATGCAGTAGCAAAGAAAAGTGTGATAAAACATACTGGAGAACCTCTGCATTCTAGCTGCAGGCCAGGCAACAGTTTGTGAGAGTCTTAACATTTGGTGAGACCATACTACAACTCTTTACTAGTGCCTGCAAGGCCAAGATCTAATCTTGGTTTATAGTCCTGCCCAATGAGCTGCAGCTTCCAAGTAAGGAAACTGTCAACATCAGGGCCCTCAATTGAGATAAGCATAAGTGCATTTAGCACACTGGCATAATCTATTTCGTTCCTGCGTTTTATTCGATTCAGTGCAGAAAACCCCCTCTCACAATCTGCAGTTGACATGGGTATTATCATTGCCAGCTCTGCCAAAGCAGATATGTTTGGATACAGGTCTACATACTTAGTAGTTAGAGCGTGCAGCACATCAGAAATAGTCTTAAAGGTCATCTTTTCCGTGAACATGAGACTACGCAGAGAAGCCCATTCAAGTGCAGAAGCATCTACATCCACAACAGTAGCATACTGACCAAGAATAATCTCAAGGCTATCACTACCATACCCTTCCAACTCTTCAATATCAACTTCCTGTATCATGCTGGGGTCGAAGATACTGAACGCATCCAAAAGTTCTGTGCTTGGAAACCTTTGCTCAATTTGAGCAATTAGGGCCCTAATAAACTTGTCATGCACAGAGGTTGTGAAATGATTTAACTGTGGTTCGTTAAATTGCAAGTTCAGGCCATTATCATTCAGGAGTACTAGTTCAGGCGAAATGGAGGAGAAGTACTGACCAGGTACCAGTAGGCGTGCCCTAAGAATCTCTAAAGTGGAATGAATGTAAATGTCTCTTTATATCAGTAAAATTCAGAGCTGATGTTTGAAAGCATTTAGATAAGATGCTAAGGTGTGGAAGTATGTCACACATCATGCATAAAATAGAGAAAACTCCAGTTTTCCACCATTTTACTAGGCCCACAGCTTGGGGATCATGCCTTTCAGAGGCCTCTCTATGCAAGGACGTAACAACGGATGGGAAAATCTTCCTTAGTGTGTCACATGCTGCATCATGGGACAACCACCTAACTGCTTTTGCCTGTTTAGGCTTTAAAACAGGGTTTTCCATTACCTGCTGAATTTCTTTCAGGGCAGCCATGCGAACAGCAGAGTTTTCATAATATCTGTATAAGTGATCTAGTGTTTGATTAAACTTTTTAATGGCGTTCACTTCATTTGCTGCTGCCTTTACAGCCAAGGCCTCCCGGTGAGCCATACAGTGATTTTCAACAAGAATTGGGCTGGCTTCTTTCAGCTTTTAGCCATCCCGTTTTGCCTGCCCAGCATAACGGCTGCTCCATCACTGCCTAACCCTGCAAGGTGAACAACCGAGATTTGATTGTTATCAGAGAACTCCAGCATTTTTAACAATTGTGTCTGCCTTTCCATCAATTAGTTCCTCAAGTCCCAGGAAAGAAACTCTGGGTTTCCTTCTTTGCAGTACATACCATACAAAATGAGCTGCTTCATAACAGCAATATCAGTTGTTTCGTCCACCAAATATGAAAAAAATCTGGCAGCCTTCAAATCTGTAAGAACTGATCTCCTGACCACCTCACCCAGACAGAGAACCATTTCTCTGACAGTTCGATCAGAACGATATTTAACAGCATCAGCAATATGTATATTGTCTAGGTATTTGCATCCCAATGATTTGGCGAGATCCAGCAGTGAGCCACATTTCGTTGTGTGAGTCAGTTCATTTTTTATTAGCCAGTACATGCAACGAAGGGATGCCACAAAAGCTTCTTGTTCCAGGGTCAGGGCCTGCTGCATTGCCTGCTCTATTCCACCTTTTGAAGCTGAAATTCTGCAGTTAGCTTCCAGTTCAGAAGCAACAACGTGAACTAAACTGTTCTGATGCCTTTTTATAGCATCTTCTCTGAATGTCTTACAGACACTGAGTACCCAAACTGTTCCTGATTTGGGCATCTGTTTATGTTTTATGCAAAATGCACAAAACATGCCATCATTTTCTTTGTACTGTAACCAGCAGTATTTGTTAAGCCAACCAGTATAAAAGCCTGTTGCTCTATGCTTAGAGGTGTTTTTTTCTGTATTACAGGAGGAAGTGCAGGGAATCTTTTGGACAATGACGTCAATATCAACTGGACCAACTGGCATTGTCCCAGTCATCGACTCACAATTGTCATCTTGATCAGGATGTTTCCGTTTTTGAGTTAATCTGAAACCAAAGTTAGTTAGTTTCTGCATTGTGTACAATAAAACTTTTTTTCCTAAGTGTTGTCATGTGTTTATTGTCAATACTGAATGAGAGTTTGGTAATGCTGGTTGAGCCCCGAATTTGTTTCCTCACACAAATATTTTTTTTCTTTACTACTGACTTAGAAACAAGTGACTGCTCACAGTGACGAAGCAAGGAATGCACAAGACTGGTAGGACAGGAACTGGCAGACCCACTGGTGGCACCGTTTGGAGCCCTGATTTTTTTTCCTCAGACAAATATTTTTTTTTTCTTTACTACTAACTTAGAAACAAGTGACTGCTCACAGTGACGAAGCAAGGAATGCACAAGACTGGTAGGACAGGGACTGGCAGACCCACTGGTGGCACCGTTTGGAGCCCTGATTTTTTTTCCTCAGACAAATATTTTTTTTTCTTTACTACTTACTGGTAGGACAGGGACAACTTTCTACTGTGCACCTTGTTTTTTTTTTTTTCAGCAAGAACTTTTTTTTTCTTAATTCAGCAATTCAACAGAGAACAAAATCAGAGCTGCATGGTGGTCATTTGTTGAACACAATCTCTCCCTCCCTCACACACAGCACCCCTTCGTTATTGCAGCTGTTATAAACAGAAAAGTCTGGAGTGACTCAGTTAAAATAACTAAGTCTGATAAAGTTTAAAGCTGGCTGCTTGACACAGTTATTTGAAGAACTGCAAAGTCTCTAGTAAAATTATTTAAACGGAACAACGCTCAATCCAGTTACACTTGCAAGGTCCAGGGCACAAATGACTAACACTCTTCCGAAGTGGCAGCAGACTACCGAAATGGGACTTACCCCAGTGGTGTAGCTGCTTCACTGATAGGACATCTGGGACATCGCTCCTGGATCAGACTCCTCATTGGATCCTTCATTTGGCGCTCTTCCTCCATTCTTCCGAGGGTCATCTGACCCACCAGAACGATCTCCATGTGATCTGAGAGCCCCGACCGCCTCCTACCTTACACAGCTCGCACCAGACTCCGTTTATTCTCCTCGTTCTGCGTTCTTGCGCATGCGTGACTTGTTCAATGCACAAGCATGCTGCTCCACTTTGTGAACTGGATTTAAAGAGATAGGTCACACAATTGAGAGGCGGCAGTTTAAAATAGCGTGGCGGCCCGCCTCTCACTTTTAATGAATGGGGAACACTGTTATACACATACATGATACATTTTCACACAGAAACCACCAAATGACTGAAATGTGTAAGTTCAGACAGGATGTGCTTGAAATAATAGAATGTGACAGCCACCTGTTTGTCAATCTGACATAAAAAAATGTTCTAATATGAATGTATTTATGAAACCTACATCAAAGACAAACTTTCTATGAATGAAAAACATTTAGATTTTATATTCATTAAACAAACCTGTGTTATATACAGTAGTTAGAAAAAAATCAGTTCTGATGAGAACAAATGGAGAGCTGTGATACAGATTACACAATTTCTCACAGAGAAAGATTTCCACTACATCAATTCAGCACCGAAACTCAAATTATTAACTTTTATAAGAAGTCAATGATACATTTTAAGCTAATCTATCTAAACACAAACCATAGACTGTGTTTATAAGAAACCTGGAGAGTAAACCATTAACTCTACAGGCTGCTGTGATTGGGAATCTGAAGCAGCAAACTACAGTACTCCACAACGATGTCATCGCTCTCCAAGCCTCACTGAGAGAGAGACAGAAATAACTCCACTGTTTTCAGCCACTGTACAGCAAATTAACAAATGCTGATTTAAAGAAAACCACAAAACCAAGCAGCATGAACTTTTCAGGAAACTCTAATCATGACACGGACTGGAATTCAAGCTTTAATAACAATATGCAAAACCCTTGGCACATGATCTCTAAGATGTCCGATGAATCAGCACTTCCACTGAAACTGCCAAATAGTGCATAGTGAACTGTATCCATGCCGTTAGAAATACCTGTTATCCCCCACTTACCCAGGACCCTCTTAGATGAGTGGCCAGCTGCTGTCAGTCTTGTGAGAGTTTGTGAGGGGTGCCAGCCTGTACAGCCCGGCTTTTTCCCTCCACCTCCATTTTCTCACCTGAGGTACTAGCATGCAATGATGCGGTTGCAAATGCATGTGTTGGCAAACATGCACCTGTCCTCTGATGCTTCTGGATTGGTCTCCTCCAGTCAGCAGACACACAGCAGGAGCAGCGCCCCCCAAGGAAGGACAACAGTCCCTGGAAAGCGCAATCCTTCCTCTCCTGGCTGCCCCTAATGATCTGTGCTCGTTCCTGAATGCAGATCACTGGGGTAGGAAGTGGTAGCACTACTGCTGAGCTTCTGGAATGGCCCTCCATATACCTTTTATCCAGGAGCCAGGGACTGCTGGAATGGAAGCTGATTTGCTCCAGGTTGCTTTAGCAAGAGTCTCTAAAGCAGACTGGATATGTGGCAAAAGAGATGCAGGAAGTGAAAATATACTGAGACTCCATCTGTATTTTCTTAGCTCCATCTACAACCGTTGTCACACAGCAGCTACAGGAGCCAAAATAGATAGGAAAATAATACAAATTTTAAGTAGTAGTCAGTTGTAACTTTTTTATTTCTGAAGTATTTTCCTTTTGCTCACGAGAAAGTATTCTATGTGATAATATTGTGTTGGATGTGTGGAACAGCTCTTAGCCTGGCAGCTGACATATCTAACACTACTGCCCCTCACTACATCATCAGCCTTATGATCTCACTGATAGTGACATCAGAGGTGAATAACCTAGCAGTCACTCACTTGCTGTTCTTGAGTATCAGTGAGGTCACAGTACTGATGATGTAGTGTGGCGCAGCAGAGCAAGATATGTCAGCTGCCAGGCTAAGAGCTGTTTCACACATCACACCTACTAACATCTGGTAAACAATCTTCCAATTAAACAAAGGGAAAAGGAAAGGTACCTCAGATATAAACGGTAATGGTTGGCTGCTTTTAAAATCTAATATTAGTTTTAAGCAGTATAATAGTTCTCTAATACCTTATGCATGTTATTCAGCAGTGACCGAAAAGAACGGTCCACTTGAAGAGTCCATACTGTCTGAGCAGGTGGACTCTCCTCTGGGTTTGTAGGATGCTCTTCAAAATCCTCTAGCTCATTATGAGATCTGGACTGTATTCATGCACATCCTTCAATAAGGAGGAGGAACCCAGCAGGCCCACACCATTTACAAGGCCAAAACAAGGGTCAGTCATCATCTGGCACAGAGACTCACCCTGGAGCTGGCAGCAGCATCTTTAGAAGTTGCACTAGCACTGAGAAAGGCACTAAAGGCAGTGCTGGCACCAAGTGCTGCAATTCTAGGGGCCACTGCTCCATGAAAGCTGTCCATCAACCAAACTGCTCATCCGAGACATCCATGTAGGCAGAGTGGGTGTCAGAGATGGAGAAGCAGTCCCCAAGGGTGTGAATAAGTCCGATGTCATATCCTCCTTCATCAATGCTGATGAAGGAGAGGACAACAGGATTCCCACGCCCAGGAGATACCATGGACTTGGAGCACATCGACAAGAACTTTACCTGGACCTATACTATCGCTTCTTTCTTCCTATGTTATAAATGTGTTCAAGGTCAAATAGTTCATGGAAACCAACGCCAAGCATCAGTGTAGTCAGGATGGTTTCCTTTTATGATAATAGGAGGACTGTATATTCTCCTGGTTGACACATCATCACTGCTGGGAAATGTGCCTTATAGGGTGCTTATTTGCTGTAACAGTTTTTGTCCGTAGTCAAATGAGGCAGGGCTGTCAGAGTTAATAAATCTACCTAAATTAAAATAAAACAAAACTTAGGTAAATAATGT
Source organism: Neoceratodus forsteri (assembly GCA_016271365.2). Classification (NCBI taxonomy): domain Eukaryota; kingdom Metazoa; phylum Chordata; order Ceratodontiformes; family Ceratodontidae; genus Neoceratodus; species Neoceratodus forsteri. The sequence goes on along the minus strand of CM057452.1, from coordinate 1,515,360,397 downwards.
TATAAAAACATGATAAACTAGGCTAGAATGCTATCTGTATGCAAACTGAAGTCCTGATTCCCAATGGGGAAAGCACTGCACTTGGAAGACCAAAAAAAAAAAAAATCTGAGGCTGTTGAGGTATCTGTCACTATAAACACTACCCTGTTGCTGCACAGATGTCACGCATCGGGCTCCAGCACCACTGACCCCAAATGTTTGGGTTCCTACGAGGTTCTGTCACCTCCAGCTCTAAGACCAAAGAGCGATACTTTAAGACGACTGATTCTTGGAAGGTCTGGTACCAGGGACATCTGTGGTTGCAAACCCATTAGAGAATTCCTCAAACTGTGGTCTTGTGTAAAACAGGACAAAGCAGAAACCTACTGAAAGTGTTCTGTATCTCTGGAAGGCTATCCTTAAGTATATAGAAAAAGATTCTGCCAGATAGGGTCAGACTGCATGAGTGGTTCTGAAACTGCTAGTCTCAAGTTTTCCCTCCATAGATCGATATATACTAGCAAACATTTTAAGCAACACTAAAGAGATGAAACAAATTCCAGATTGAAGAAATAACAGTTCTTGGGTTTTACACATTCAGCCTACATGCAGAAAAGAGAGCGTGGCCAGACAGCTCAATGTCTTACCTCCTCTTCCTTTACAGTACTTGGAATGTTAGAAATTTCCTTCTTGATGTACTTGATAGCATTCCCCATACTAGCTGATAGTGGCCGACACTGTATTAGAAAACTGTTGAAAAAATAATGCACTTAAATAAGTATGATCACAATGAAACATTACTGGAAGTGTGTCATGCTGAGATATCGCAGGTGGCTGAGGGCACTTGCATTTGTCTTCTGTCTTGCAACATACCAATGGGAGTGTTCCACTTCTGCCTGCCCCTAAATTGCCGGCACTTTTCAGTCCTACCAAAGCCTTGTCAACACACCCCCAACCTCTGCCAGCACTGATTTAGCACAACACTACCCATGACCCAGTCACAGAAACATGGCACACAGAGACCCATGACTGGGATGTCAACATACCAGGGTACACAATTTACAGGAGGGATAGGGAGGGTAGAAGAGGAGGAGGAAGAGTAGCTTTCTATGTAAGGGGAAGGGATCAAAGCAACAGAACAAAAGGGTAAACAGGGAGTAGAGGAGGTACTGTGGGTCACCCTGGAGATATGAAATGGCACCACAAACCGCATGGGGGTTGTATGCAGACCCCCGTCTCGAGGAGAAAATGGACAAGAAAATGATAGAAGGCATCCTTAGGATGGCAGAAAAAGGGGACATATATTGTTGATGAGGGAACTGAATATGTCAGATGTTAACTGGAGCACCTTTGCTAAAGCCACATCCAAGAGCAGGATCATTCTTTTTTTTTTTTTTTTTTTTTTAATTCATGTTTATTGCATATTTCGGCACAGTTGTACATTGGTTCAAGGTCACTTTCAGCAGTTCTGTTTACAAAGGTACATACACTTTACACCAGAGACATTCTTGTACATAGTCATATTCTTTCAGCCGAGTCTCTCTCCACCTTGAAAGTCTCATCTTATATTGCTATGAATAGAAGTTTTATTCGTACCCTTCAGGTGATTGCAACCAGGCTCTCATATCTCCAAACCCTTCTCTTAGTCCTCTCCCCTCCTGCTCTATTACCCCCTACCTCAAAGACACCAGCCATGGGATCCATCTTCTCACAAAAATTTGTGTCCTCAGATTTATTCTATAGGTGATCTCCTCCATGTCTTTTATCTCTCCTATAATGGAGACCCATTCTCGGTGGGTCGGAGGGGACTGTGATAGCCATTTTTTTGTTATGGCCTTATGGGCCGACGTAAGAAGGATGTTCCACATGTAAGTCCCGTCCGACCCCCTCGTTTCATTCCCAAAATCAAGTTTCTAGGGCCCAGAACAGTCTCTAAGGAGAATATCTGTTTTATCGATTGGTTAATTTCTGCCCAGTAATTCTTGAGGGTCGAACATGACAAGACATGGAGATAGTTTGCCATAGTTGCCCCACATCCCCTCCAGCACCCCCCGTACAGTTCCTGTCCCATTTACTTTGAACATTTGGTGTGATAAAAATCTCATTCTTACTTTCCATTCATACTCTTTCCAGAGTGGGGATGATGTGGTCTTAGAGGTCTGTGCAAGAACCTGGTCCACTCCTCTTCCCCAAACTCACCCCAGCTCCTGCTCCCATCTACTTTTAGTTTGGGAAGACTTGTTACCCCCCCCCCCCATCCCTCAGGGTTCCATAAATAGATGATATTTGCCCTTTAACCTTTGTTAGGTTTATTATTTCAGTCATCCTATTTAGCAACCCATCTGAGGGTTTGGTTTGTTTGTAGGAAGATTGTAGTTTGTGTATGTGGGCTCTTATCTGCAAATATCTAAAATAGTCTCCCTGTCTTAAGGAGAATTTTTCTTTGATCCAGGTGAATTCCATAACAATACCTCCCTCTATAAACTGGTCTAGGGAGTACAGTCCCAGTCTCCCCCATCTTTTGAAGGTAAGGTCTTGTCTAGAGGGGAGAAACTGCTAATCCCACTCAAACCATCAGACACAGGGCCTCGACGTCGATGCCATGCTTGGCCCATAGACGTCTTAAAGAACCCAAGGTGTTTTTTATTGATAGAAGAGATAACTCTCCATCTATGGTCAGTGAACCTGGTGTCAGGGCTCGTGCCCCCAGAGGCATACCGTCCGTCAGGACCTCTTCAATCCCCTTCCATCGGGCAGTATATGTTCTGGCTGACCATAGGAGGGCCCATCTTAACTGGGTGGCCAAGAAGTAATCCTCCAGGCACGGTCCGTTTCTACCCCCAATATTTTCTACTTGTAGCAGGATCATTCTTGATGCCCTACAGGGGGGGGGGGCCTGCCTCAGACAGCTAGTGTTGGAACCCAATCGGGAGGGAGCAATCTTAGACCTGGTACTCTCAAACAGGGATGGAGAGAGGATCTCAGATTTAGAAGTGGGTAGCCATCTGGGAACAAGTGACCACCAAACAGTGTGGTTCACGATAAACACAGTTGTAGAGTCAAGCCATATAAATGTGAGGGTACTGGACTTTAGCAAAATGGGAGAGCGCCTCAGAAATGTACTAGCAAACGGGCAAGGAGGAGTGGAGCAACAATGGGGAAACATCAAAACTGCTATCACAGAGGCAACAAGCCTTTGTGTGAAGCAAATAAACAAATCATACTAAAGGAAAAAAACAATATGGTTCTCAAAAGAGGCGGCAGGGAAGGATAGGGAGAAAAAGATAACATTCAGGAAGTATAAGGAAACACAGAAGAAGCAGGACAGAGAACTGTACAAGTTAAAGCAGAAGGAAGCAGGGAAGGCAGTAAGAACAGCAAAGGCACAAACAGAGGAAAAGATAGCCAAGTTGGTTAAGAAGGGGGATAAAAACTTTTATAGGTACATTAGGGAACGAAGAAAGACCAAGGGAGGGACAGAGAGGCTTAATAAAGGGGAGGGTGGGTGGGCAGAGAGTGACAGCAAAAAAAGCAGGGATACTAAACTAATACTTCTGCTCAGTATTCACAAAAGAAGAGGTGGGAGAGGTACCTAATCCAATCAATAGAAGCACACTGGATAGGTGAGTCGATACAAGTCCATTCACAGAAGAGAGTTCTGAAAGAACTCCTAAAAATGAAGGTGGACAAAGCAATGCGGCCTGACGGGATTCACCGCAGAATTCTAAAAGAACTAAGGAGAAAACTAGTGACACCACTGACTACCCTTTTAAACAAATCATGGGAGGATGGTGTGGTACCCGAGGACTGGAAGAAGGCAGATGTGATTCCCCTTCACAAAAGTAGGAGCAAAGCAGAGGCAGGAAACTACAGACAAGTTAGTTTGACCACAGTGGTAGGGAAAATGATGGAATCACTTCTGAAAGAAAAAACTGTTGAGTACCTTGAGGCCAGCAGGGCACAAGACCCAAGGCAGCAGGGATTCACAGTGGGAAGGTCATGTCAATCAAATCTAACAGACTTCTTTGACCGGGTGACCAAAGTAGTAGACCAGGGAGGGGCTGTGGACATGGCCTACCTAGACTTTAGCATGGCATCTGACAGAGTCCCACACAAAAGATTAATAAATTCCGGCCCGCAGGGGCAGGGCACCCGACCTCGATGCCGGCGACCTGGATTCGGGAAGAGATCTGGGAACGTTGGGGGGCCGGGGGGGGGGAAGAGAAGGATTGAGAGACCTAGAGACTGCACTCCTTCTCTGGGAAAGAGGGGGGTAGAGTGTCCAGCTCAATGGGGACACCTAGTGGAGGCTGGGAGTACTCCTGTGTCAGTGCCAGTACTTGTAGAGGGTGGGGCAGACGTGGGACGTTACTGCACATCCCCGCCCCCCCGGGGGGTTAAACTATCAAAATTCACAGCTACCGCCCATGAAGCCTGCTCATCCCGGCTCCGCTAGAACACCCACGGCACTACAGGGATCCAACCTATCCCGATGTCCACTATGGCTGGTATGGGTTCTGTGCCCCACCTTGGGGGGCAAGCCAAGGAGGCAAAGCCGTTGGGCTCTCCTGCTGGCACCTTACCCCGTCGTTGCAGTGACCCTGCCCTGGGGGACAATCCAGGAGGTATCGGGGACCCAGGATTAAGGTATGTCTCCAGAGGGTTAGAGGGGTAGCTGAGGGCAGGCAGGGGCTGAGAGACAAGGCGGGCTGTAGGGAAAAGAAAAAAAAAAGATTAATGAACAAGTTAGCCAGCCTGTGAGTGGACCCCAGGATAATAGCCTGGGTAAAAAATTGGCTGGACAACAGGACACAGAGGGTAATAGTAAACGGAGTCCACTCTGAAGAAAGAGGGGCTACTAGCAGGGTACCACAGGATTACTGGGTCCGGTCCTTTTTAATGTCTTTAGAAGTGACATTGCAGAGGACTGGAATGAAAAATATGCCTCTTTGCAGGCCACACAAAGATCTGCAACAGGGTTTATAAAGGGGTGGGGTTGGAAAGGATGAGAAGAGGACTTGGCAAGGTTGGAGGAATGGTCAAAGTATGGCAGCTAAAATTCAATGCAAAGAGTGCAAGTAATGCACCTGGGAAACAAAACCCAGGGAACAGTACACACTGGGGGCGGGGGGAAGAGTACTAATAACAAAAATGGAAAGGGACCTGGGGGTAGTCATGTCAGATGACCTAAAGGTAAGCAAGCAATGTGAGAAGGCAGTAAAGAGGGCTGGGGGGATACTGGGATGTATAGGGAGAGGCATCACCAGTAGAAAACAGTAAATTGTTATTCCTCTGTACAGACAGTTGGTGAGACCCCATCTGGAGTACTGCATGCAGTTTTGGAGACCCATTTCCGCAAGGACATAGACAGGATGGAGGCAGTCCAGAGGAGGGCAACTAAAATGGTGCAGGGTCTGCACCAGAAGCCATACGAAGACAGACTAAAGGAGCTTAATAGGTATACCCTCAAGGAAAGGAGGGAGAGGGGGGGACATGATAGAAACTTTCAAGCACCTCAAAAAAAAATCAACAAAGTCCAAGAGGGGAGCATCTTTCAGAAAGAGATGTGCAAGAACAAGGGGGCACAATTTGAAGATAGATGGGGGGGACGGCTCAGGGGCAACATGAGGAAGTATTTTTCACGGAAAGGGTGGTAGATGCATGGAACAGTCTTCCTGAGGAGGTCGTGGGGTCAAAAACAGTGGGGTAATTCAAGAATGCATGGGACAGACATAAGGCAATTCTTGTGGGAGTTAGGAAGAAGTAGGCTGCTGGTTAACTAGGATCTGCAGCTTATCCATTAGGTAGGGAAATGGGCAGACTGGGTGGGCCAAGCAGTCCTTATCTGCCGTCAAAGTCTATGCATCTAAGTTTCTATGATGCTTCAGTGCTCTTCCTGTGAATATATTAATTCTTTCTTTCTTGGGACAAAGCAGGTCCCATGTCCCTGTGGTTCTTCCTCTCAGCTATGATGGACTACATATAGAAACCTGTTTCAGGCCAATTACCTACCGTTGAAGCTTTGTCAGCTCCTCTTCCTCCAAATGATTTACCTCACTGAAACACAACTTCTCACTTTCTGCCAGGACTCTGTGTCATATTTTGCTCTCATACAAGTACCTGAATGAGAAGCTTACCTGATGTAAGGCTTCAGCTTGTTGACTAAGTCCCTGGAGAGCTCCTCATTAGGTGGGGTAGAATAATCCTGAATAACCTGGTGATGAAGAAAAAAGAGAAAGCAAATTACATAATGATTTTGTGTGTATGTCTACACACATACCACTAAGAACTCCTTTTAACACAACTCTACAAACTTTAATATTTTAGTACTAATTTCAAATATTACATCGTATTTTGTATCAAAACCTTATATACAGCTCTGCTAGGGCTACACAAGAGCATAAGTTGGTTTGTACTTTCCCTAATCAATGTGAAAGGTTTAGTTTATTTGGTCTCTTTTTTTTAATCTGAACTTTTCCCCTCCCTGGGTATTCCCTAGCTACCTTACGCAACCACTCAGCCCCATCTCCCCTACCGTTAGCTCTCTTTCTAACTCCCCAAGGAAGGGCCAAAGGAGGCAGTCCCCCCGAGGTATTACAAGTGGAGAGGTACCGGAGGCTGTGCGATACGTTATGGGGCGGAGAATCTTAAATCTGCCCCCAACCAAGTGTACCAAGCATCATCCTGCAGGCCAGGTTCCCGTTTTTAATCCATTTTCTCCCCCAGAATGTCATCCGTTATGCCTCATGCAGGCAGTTGCGTTCCAAAGTCTTGTGCTTGCTGTTAACTGCCCTCCTAGCCACTCTAGGCTACTCATTCACCTGTGGTCACACAGGTGGCTGTGCTGAAGTAGAGACAGGTATCTACCCTCCCTAGAAGAAAGTGCACACTGGATCCCACCTACCCCCATCCCTTCTGGCCTCCAGTGACCCTCGTCAACTATCAAACTCCTGAAACCAGTATTACCAGAATCATAGCGGTAGCTGTGGTACTGTGAAGACTGGCTTTCACTCTGTTTTCTAAAAGGTCTCACCCCCCAGAACTATAAGACAGGGCCCCTCTTCCCACCTCCAAAAAATTAATACACCATTGTAAAATAAACAAAAAAAATCATACAAAAAAAACCCGCCCCAGTGCCAACACACTGCACAGCCACGTGGGAGACCTGGGTTTGGAAGGGACCTCTGGCCTTTCGCTCACTGGGCAGGTGTAGGCTGAGTGTGACACAGGACTAATGGCAGAGAAGGGGGGGCTAGAGCATGCTGCTTTGTAGCTTTTCAAATTTAACTGCAACTTAAATCAGCTGTTTGTGTGAAGACTGAGCCAATTTGGGATACTTCTGTATGAAAGACGCAAAACAAAAAGAAACTGTATTGTGCAATTTCTCTTTGATTTCAGCTACTGGCTTCAGAACTGCACAAGGCTAGTGCGATGCCATCAGCATTGTGAAAGTTGCTCTGATTGGCTAAATATACCATCATAATGTATACAGCCTTTAACCTATCAACTGACATACTCAGCCTCAAAAAAATGAGGATTTGTCATCAACAAAAATACAATACTGCTGTATCAGCAAGAAATAAGACATGATAGGGTCGGCTTTACGCTGAGATAACAGCCTGCCCAGGGGCAAAGTTAGCCCTGGAAGGGCAGTTATCTTAGCGTAAAGCTAATCCTGGAGTGTGTTACTGAATGGGTTTTCATGAAACAAATATAACCAGACAGAAAAAACAGTATGTAAATTATTAAACTATAAGTATTATTACTATGATTTAACTTCATTCCAGATTACTGTGTTACTCTGGTGTCTCAACAATGTTGGGGGCAGCCATCCTGAGCAGGGAAGGGCTGTGTGGCATCACTGAGGCTGTACATCGGACTACAGCAGCCTGTAACTCTAGCCCCCTCCCCCCCAAAGTAGTGTAAGCAAGGCTCCAATTGGGAACCATCTGAGAGAAGGGGGATGTGGCCTCCTTTAAGTATTTCTGTGCTTTGGCCTAGCAGTGCTCTGCTGTGGTCCTCAAGCTAAAGGGCCAAGCTTAAGGGCAACAGCATGGGGCAGCAGTTGGCCAGAGATGATGCACCCTTGACCACACTACATTTTAGTTTTTTTTTTTTGTAAATATAATTTTTATCAAACAACTTTTCAGGTCACACTTCACCAATGATCAACATTGTTAAGAGTTAATACAAGTGTAAGAGCAAGGGGTAATCACATACAATCTCTCGTTCCTTTACATTGGGCGCCCTGCCGTAAACCAGAGCCTTATCAAATTTATCACTTCCCCCCTTTACATTGTTCAGGGGGATAATTACTTTGGTGTTAAGTGTTCTGAAAAAAGAAGGGTAGAATCTCTGGCTCCAGCATGCTCCCAGACTGCCCAATTATCCTAGGTGCCAAGGAACCCCACAGAGACCAGGGAACCATCCACTATTCTGATAGGGCAGGTTCTTAAGGTAACCATCTCCATCAGTTCAGCACTCCAATTTAACAGGCTGGGCACCCTAACAGTTAAAGTTCATGGAACAAAGTCCGGGTCCCTAGACACGACAGTAGAATCCACCCATTCCATCGAGAGGAGCACAGCTCAATTCTATCATTTAGGGAGTGTGTTATTCTTTCTAACCTATATATTTGATTTACTATAATTCTCAAGTTCTCCAGAGTGGGAGCTGCTGGGGTAAGCCAGGCTCTCGTGATGCACTTTTTGGCAGCTATCAGCAGAATACCAAGATGGTATCAGGAAAGAGGGCCCTTATATTCATCTGGATATCTGAGCAGCAGAAACCACTCTGCAGTTAGGACCACTGGCCTCCCATATAACTCCTCTAATTCAGTTTGTAGTGATTGGACGAAGGGGTGCAACACTGGGCAGGACCACATGATATGTGTCAGGAGAGCGCCAACTTCACCACAGTTTCTCCAACATGTGGAGAGATCTCCTCTTGGGTAGTGTGCTGTTATTACCGGGGTGCTAAAGTACCTTATCAGGTGCTTCCAGGAGTGTTCCCTCCACTGATGAGAGCTGGTGGCCTTGGAGGATACTTGACAGGTCCAGTCCCACTGCTCTGGTGTAATGTGGCAGCCCAATTCCACCTGCCATGTTTGAATTACCCAGGTCAAAGAATTCTCCATGGACTCCAGGAGTGCCTTAAAGAGATATGAGATCAGATGTTCTGTTATCCCTGTTCTTAGTATGGTTATAGCTGCTGTGATGAATGCCAGGTGCAACTCAGGTTGACAGACTCCGACTGGGAGAGAATGAAAAAGTGTCTAATTTGTAAATACTGGAAGAAATCTCTATTCTGGTGCCCAAATGACTGCTGCAATTTTGTAAACGTTTTGAACAGGAAACCAGTGGTCGGTTGGAGGAATAACACAACGAGTAATGTTCCCATTGCTGGAAGTCTAGCTCAAACTGAGCCAGTTGGAAGTTTTCTAGCATTGCTATTGGGCAAAGTAAAGCCATAAAGGGGCCTAAATGTAAGGTTTCCCTTAGCGAAGTCCAGGCTGTTACTTGGTGTACTGTCCACGGCTTAATAGCATTATTAATTCCCGTCCACCAGGCCAGATGATAGAGGCGTCTATAAAATTCCTGTGAAGGGAGATGTGCTTCTTCCATCTCTGTCCATAGCGGAAGCCTAGCTAGCACAGTATTACAAATCTGATGTGGCATGCCCAGTAATAGAGCCTGAGGTGCGGCAACACCAGGCCTCCAGCAGTCCTGGGCATGTAAAACAGAGGTAATTTAATCGGGGTTGATGTCCTACCCAAATGAACTGTGTTATAGCTTTATTTATCTGTTTGAAGAAAGGCAGGGTTAGTGATAGGGGAACATTTTGAAATAAGCAGAGTGCCCTTGGGAGAATGACCATTCTTATTACCTCAACTCTTTTGGAGAGACTAAGGGATAGTATATTCCAGCTGGCTAAGGCACCTACTGTCTGCTGTATGAAAGGGATAGAATTGTTTTGATAGGTTAGTTTTGGGAGGCGTGCCATATATATTCCTAAATACTTTAGTCTCTCTAAGTCCCATCTAAAGGGGAAGACACGTTAAGTGTTGGAAAGAGGGTGGAACTTGAATGTGAGAGCCTCAGTTTTTGCAGTGTTAATTTTGTAACCCAACACTAAGCCATACTACTCAATTATGTTAAAAATTGCCAGAAGCAACTTAATAGGGTTGTCCATGTATAAAAGGACATCATCCACATACAGGGCAATGCGGTGCTCCTCGCCACCCATTGTAATCACAGTGATTGTGCTAGACTCCCTGATTACCTGTGCAAGAGGCTCTATATAGAGGGCAAATAGTAGGGGGGGACATTGGGCAGCCTTGTTGGGTGCCCCAGTGTAACCTGAATTCTGCTGAGTGGTGTCCTGCAACCTTAAGACAGGCTCGAGGAGATAGGTATAGATTTTTTTTATAGTTTTTATGAAAGGTTCAGGTAAGCCACATTTCTCCATTATGGAGTATGAGAACTGCCACAACACCCCACTGAATGCTTTTTCAGCATCAAGACTCAGCAGAAGCGATGGTGTTGGGCGGGATTGCATTTTGTGTCTTAGGTATAATGCCCTTCTGGTATTGTCAGTGGTTGTTCTGCTCTGTACAAATCCAGTTTGGTCTAGGGCAATAATTTTAGGAATAATTCCCTCAACTCTGCGGGCTAAGATGGACATGTAAAATTTGTAGTCTGTGTTAAACATGGAGATGGGGCAGTAGGAGGAACAGAGTTGAGAGTTTTTACCAGGCTTCAAGGTCACTGAAATCACCGCCTGCACAGAACCCAGAGGGGGAGGGTCTCTGGCCCACACCACACCAATTGCTTGTAGAATGGGGCCACATAGTTATTCTTTACCTACATGTACCTTATAAAATTCTGCTCCACAGCCATCTTGGCCTGGGGCCTTCATTATCTTGGAGCAGGTGATGGCAGCCTCAACTTCCCACGTTGGATCGGAGCAATCAAGCTATCCTTTTGCTCTTCTGTTAATGAGGATAAGGTAATTTTTGCTAGAAACCTTTGCATGGCCTCTTGGGACTCTGGATGGTCAGGGGTGTAGAGGGTTTGATAATATTTACAGAAAGTATTTGTGATATCATGCAACTTTTTATGGTAGGCACTGATGGTTTGGTGCTTTATAGTTGAAAATAGTTGTGGCCTTTCTTTGCTTTCAGAGTTGATGTGCCAGCAGCAGGGATGCTCTAGGCCCCACTTCATAATACCTTTGCCTCAGAAACATCAAGGCTATCTCAGTCTGCTGTAGGCAGTGAGCATCTAGCTCGGTTTTAACTTGTTTTAGTAGTGGAAGCGACGAAGAGTCCCTCTGCTGGTGTGCTAGTTGTAGAAAACGTAGTGCGTCTTCCAGCTTCTGCAACCTTTCCCTACGTGCCCTGGTTTGATTAGCAGTATACTGGATTATGTGGCCCCTAAGTACTGCCTTTAATGCATCCCAGAGAACAGCCCTCGAGACCTCTGGTGTGTCGTTATCCTGCAGGAATTCCTGGATCTTATCTTTAACATAGTCCCGGAACTGCTCTCCTTTCAGGTAGAAGGGGTTTAATCTCCATTTAGTCAAGAGTCGTTCCTGCCCCAAGTCTCACTTTGTGGTCATTGCCGCATGGTCCAAGTGAGATATATCTCCCAATTTGCACTCCACCAGATGTGAGAGGTGTTCTACCTGAGTGTAGCTCAAATCAATGCGACAGTAGGTTCTGTGCGGCCCGGAATAATATGCATAACCTCGGGTCCTTGGATGGGTTGATTGCCAGATGTCCACCCAACCTTTTTTTGTCATGAATTTCTTAATTGTCTTATGGGGGGTTGGCTGTTGTCTATGACTCATGCTAGAGGAGTCCCAGCTAGGGTCGGGGGAGATATTAAAATCTCCGGATAATGTGTGTATTCCCTTAGTGTGGGCCATCACCCTAGCCATCAACCGCTTGATGGCCACTGAGCTAGAGCCAGGGGGCAAGTATAAGTTAGCCAGTGTTACTTCAGTATCGTATAATCTGCCTTGAGCAATTACTAACCTACCCTCCGGGTCTGGCCATGAACTGGAGTGCGGAAAGGGTGTGTTGCGGGGTATCAATATAGCCACCCCTTTCTCCTTCCTCCCCTGAATGAGGAAGAGTACACAGTCTGGTAACCAACTTGTGCCAGTTTGCCATGCTCCAGCTTAGATAAATGTGTCTCCTGTAGGTGTATCAGGTCTGAGTGGGTTTTCTTTAGGAGAGACATTATGCATGATCGTTTGATGGGGCTGGTTAGACCACTGCCATTCAGTAAATACAGCTGCGTATGTTGTGCTATCATTAAGTTAGGTCCTGAACATCCCTCGATCTCCATGGGTCCTCAGCACATTCAATCTGTAAACAATACCCAACAAAGCTCTGCTGTTTGGTTTAGTAGACTTTGTTTAACTTTAGAACTAACTGTAACTGGGGAGAAACTGACATTGATACTGGGGCTGGGGGAAACCTTTAAGCATTTCACTGGGGAAACTACCCGCCGACTTGCCAACCGGGCAGTCTGCGTCCAAAGAAAGAGAACTGTGACTTCTAATGCCAAGTTCCTCCTGAGGCCTTGGTAGGCATGGTATAGGGCCTGCCTGGGATTGTGGGTCGATGAATTGACCCTGTACACGCAATTTCGAGCATCTTGGGTATAGGGATTAGGAAAGGGTTTTGGGACGTCATGCTACGACTCAACCTGGAATACTGAATGCTGGGATTACAGTTCATATCACTACTATTTTTTAATAATATATAAAAAGTTATAAGTATCTTGTGTCTGTGAGAGGGGAAAAGAGGGTGAGAGGGGAGGCAAGGGAAAACCCTCTGGAAGACCTATGTTAAGTATGCTACTCACATCCCTAGGGAATTGCAGTTTGTTTACATAAGTTTCTTTGGGTGTGCTGCATAATTCTACGTAATTTTCTGAACCAAGGGTACATCACCTGAAATGGGAGAGCTCCAGACTGCTGGGTCAACACCCCCCCAAGGTCCGGGAGGGAGGGGGCACCTGAGAGGGATCCCACTTCTGTTCCTCATGACTGGACCCCCCCCGGTCTCGCTCTCTCTCTGGAATCATCTAGCTAGTTTGAGCCCCTCCCTACCAATCTCCATGAGCTTCCAGGGTGCCCAGAATCAACCTCTCCCTCCAGGATTGCTTTTTGTTGCTCCCTTTAATATACATAGTTTCAGCCAAGGGTCATGGGATCATCCTCCAGGACCATCGTTCAGAGCTAGCCAACTTTTGGTGTACTTCTTGTTGAAACACTAGTCACTTGTTAACTCTTCCACCACCACCACCCCCCCCCAAAAAGAGGTCATCCAACCACATCCAGCTCAGGAACCCCAGCTGACTGTTCAGTGTCATCTTCTATCCATCATTAACCCCTCCTGTTGCCCTCACCCCCCAAATGCCTCACACCCCAAAAACATAACCCCACCTAAACGAGGACACAGAGAGACCAATGTCTGAGCCTGTTGTAGCCAACACCACCATCAAAGGCCAAGTCAATGGAACGTGGACCAGCCCCCACAAATCATCCGGCTTCAGTAGTAGAACCCCCAACTCCCACGACCCAAACCCAAACTGGAACATCACATTTAAAAGCAAAATTCTGTCTAGCATTTATATCAATCCGATTGTTCAAGCTCTGTCATGCTTGTAATTGACACATGGTTCTGGTACAAGTCTTACGCTTGGCAGGATCGCCAAACTTCAGTCCGGCAGTTCCCCCAAAGCTAGAGCCTCCAGTCAACAGTGCTAAAGCTGCCCACCCCCACCCCGTCAATATCCCTCTTGTGTTTAATAATCCAGCATTCTACTCCGGGGCCCCAGATGAGTACTGTCTTAAAGCTGGGTAGTGGAAAATGTTTATATGTGATATGGCACTAGGATGTTCCCAAATGACTTCCTGGGATTTAACATCATAGAGGGACTATGACTGATCGGCTGTCACTTTCTGCAATTACGTGGAACCAACAAGCAGGCTATGGTTGCATGAGGGACTCATTAGGAGTAGGAGCTCCACGCGGTTGGCACCATTTTGTCAGATCCACAAGGCGTCGGCCTATGGCCTTGAAGATTCCAACGCACCTCAAGCCCCACTTCCCCACTAATTGAAGGTCAGTAATAAACAGTTTTACCTGCCTAGGGATACGAGAAAGTTGCTGTGAATGAGGCCTAAGCAGGTTCCAGCTTTGTATCCCAGCCAGCTTAAGCAGTACCTAAATTCACTTCTCACATTTGTATGTTGTGCTACAGTGTTTGGCGGGGGGGGGCTTCAGTAAATAGTTGACTTCTAATGACATTACTAACCTAACCTCGCACTATGAAACCAGAAGACCCCATATTACGTTGCTTCCTAGCCAGGGAACCCACCAGACCTACCTCTTATGTCAAATCCAGGCGGTCTTCAGGCTTCTTCTTGGGCCGGCCAGTCCAATGCTGAGGCGGAGTCTGTGCCACTCCAGAGGGTAGAGATGATTCTCTGGAGGTCTGCAGGTCCCTGTAGTCTTCTCTGCTGTTTCAGAAGGCTGGTTTGCCATAACTTCTGGGAGAGCTTGGTGGCCAAAGAGGTCATTGTTCTCGGGTTGAGTTGATTCGTAGATGGTACATTTAGATTCCGTTTAGTCAGTTCTCAAAGTCGCCTCCTCTACAGTTTCAAATGTTTTAGTGTCATCCTCAAAGAACACCACTAGCTTTGATGAATATGATGTTCTGAATTTCAGTTTCTGCTGCTTTAAGGCTTTCAAAATAGGAGCGTATGCATGCCTCGGGGCTGCTATGGTGGGAGGGTAATCCTTATCAAAGAAAACTCCGGAAGTGCGGTAATTTACCACCCCCTTTTGCCACGCTTAATGTAAGACCAGTTCTTTTTCTTAGTATTTTCAGAATTTTGTGATGATTGATCGTGGCCGAGAATCAGCCCCAGTCAGTTTTGGGCTGAGGGCCCTGTGTGTCCTTTCCATCTCTAGGGTGCAAGTGGGTGGGATGTCCAGTTCTGTTCGCAGGAACTGCTGCAGAAACGTAATCATATCTGCGCCTTCCTCACCCTCTTAGATGCCTATGATCCAGAGGTTGTTCCTCCTGTTCCTTGCCTCTGCGTCTTCAGCTCTCTCCTGCAGGTCTCTGATGGCCTGATGTAACTGCACCACCACCCTTTCAGTGGTATCGATGCGGGAGTCGACTGTGGAGATGCACTCCTCTGCTGAGTTCTGGCGTTTCTCCAGTTTAATCAATATCCGTTCATAGAGCAGCAGTGGTCAGGCGCATCTCCTTCCTAAAGTCTTGGAGTTCTGCTAGAAGGAGAGTCATCTGTTTTTGTAGAACTCTGTTCCTGACACCGTCGGATCTTGTGGGCCTATGTCTGCTGGGGGACTGCAAGTCCTTGCTGTCAGAGTTGCATCCCTCCCCATCAGCAGGGCCTTCAGGCAACGGGAGTCAACTGTCTTTACCTTGCGGCATCGCAATATTGCTGCAAGGTACTTTCTGGATTTAGTTTTTTTCGTGAAGTCTGTAATTGTAGCTATCCAGGCTGAGACGGAGCTCCATTTCTAGGTTGCTTCTTGGTGCATGACATCACCGGAAGGCTCCTACATTTTAGTTTTAAGAATATTAAAATCATAAAGGTAAAGTGTAAATGCTGGGACAGGGTGGTGAGTGGAGCAACACCTGATCTGAGGTAGGTATTCATGGGGAATAACAAACAACAGAAGGGAGCCGGCTCAGTGGCACCAAGCAAAGGGTGTTCGCTCAGCATGCTGGCACTCTGGGTTTGCGCCCCAAACCTGGGTGTCAGGAGTGGAGTCCTGTGGGGAGGGGGATTAGAGCATCCTCTGGACAATTCCTTCCCGGGGGTGGGGGGGGGGCTAGTGGTTGGCATTCTTGGTAGAATGTGTCCTCTATGTGCCACTGAATGCCCAAGACGTACTGCATCCGGCCCTTTGTGGGAGGATGTGGGTGGGTCAGAAGTAAAGTGAAAGATATGCACTTGGCCAACCAGGTGATGGCTGCTGGTCCCCGCCGCCACGATAGCCCGGAGGTGTCTGTGCAGACTCCTGCCGTGCCCAAGATATGTTGTATGCCTGTAGGCGTTTCTCCTCTCCTGGTTGCATGCCCATTGGGGGGGGGGCGCCCTTCCGACGAAGGGTTACATCGAGTCACGGCACAGACGGGGCTGCAGATGGTGATGGGGAGGAGATGTCGGTGGGCCTTGGTGGCCTGGAGACACCCTATAAGGGGGGAAGGTACATAAGAGACGGGTAGAAGGTAAAAGGATAGTCCAAAACGGAACAGCAGCAACGCTATCTAGGGTAGCTGTACAAAGGGCATAACAAACATCAAAAGGGGAAAACTACTAACACTCTATCAAGGGTTAGGGTACTGAAGGGATGGGAGGAAGGTAAAGGGTAGGCCAAATCTTGGAATAGCAGCAACACACTAGGGTATGTGTGCAAGAAGCATAAGAAACAACAAAGAAATTTAAAAGCTAATAGCACCGTATAACAAGTAATAGTGCATAACTCACTAAGACCTTTGTTTTGATAGATAGAATGTCCCTTAAATCCAAATACTGAGTAAGTTACGGCTTCTTTTTTTTTTTTGATTTCTGTTTATCACTGTGCTTCAGGCAGCGATATCCCTGACTCGGTGCCTCCACGGTCATTGCCAGTATCCTGCAAAAGCCTCCCGGAACCCAAAGGAGAGAACGAGATCTACCTAGTTTGATCCTGGGACTGGCTGTGGCGTCATTTGATGTGGGGTCGGACGACTTCACTCCGTGCTGTTACACAGAATTTTTATCTCTGTCCTGCCCCCCAAGGCGCAGATGTGATGTCAGTGAGGGACAGGTGCACTCCTTTACCCAACCGCAGATGTCCGCTGTTGCCTCCCAACTTTAGAGTGGACCTGGCTATTGCACACCCAACCTCCACTGGATGTCGCTGATAGCTGGGGAAACCACGACCCCTCCCCCCCCGGAAGAGAGCTGTCCGTTGGATGCTCATCCTACTTCTCCCTGGCTGACGTTCTGCCATCAAGCAATCACTCCAGAACATGGGTCATTGGCACCACAAGCTACAGCACTGCCGCTGTGCTGGCAAGCCATCCCTAAGTTATGGCTTGTTGAAGTCCCAATGTTACCCGATGGGAATTTTCATTTTATATTTTTTTATATTGCCCGTAAAAGGTTAGGGGGGGAATATATGCTATTCTTGTAGTACTCATTAAGACCTTTATTTTGATATATACATTGTTCTTTAAGTCCAAATATTGAGAGAGTTATGGCTTGTTGAAGTTCTCATGTTATCCTAAGGGAATTTAAATTTTTTTTAATGTTTATGATTTATCTATGATTTATCTATGTGGGCTCTAAATATTTTGAGGGGGATTATGTGTTATTTTGCAGTACTCATTAACTGCTTTGTTTTGATATACACATTGTCCCTTAAGTTCAAATATTGAGGGAGTTATGGCTTGTTGAAGTTCAAATGTAGGGAAAAAAAACAAAGTCCAAAATCTTTTTTTGTATGAAGGAGTCCTTTTCCATGCAAAATGAAAAACCCATACAAAAAAGGATGCCTTCATATGAAAAAAGAATTGGGGGGAGGGGGGGACCCAAGTCCAAAATCTTTATTCGTATGAGGGCATCCTTTTACATATAAACAAACAAACAAAAAAAACATACAAAAAAGGATCCCACCATGCAAAAAAAGAATCTGGAAAAAAACAAACTCCAGATTCTTTTTTTGTATGAGGGCATCCTTTTCCTTTGAACAAAAAAAGCTCATGAAAAAGGAACCCTTCATATGAAAAAAGAATTGGGACTTAGGTCCCCCCCACCCAATTCTTTTTTCATATGAAGGGATCCTTTTTCGTGATCTTTTTTTGTTCATATGAACAAGGATTCCTTCATATAAACAAATATTTTTTTTTTTTTCACATTTATTTAGTATGCTTTTAGTCACGGCGGCCGCCAAGAGCTCTGAGAGGATTTTTTCCAAAGATCCCAAGGGGGTGTGCAATGATGTGGGGTACCTCTGTGCCAATGTCCAGCATGCCCCCCCATGGCATCTTAGTAGTCAAGAGCTGCTGATCCCCAGGCTCCGCCAGGGGTCAGACAAGCACAGAGTGCACTCCTCCCTCCCCCACCCCAGAGAAGGAGAGCAGTCCTAGGGATGCTCGATCCTTCTCCCCCCAAGATGGCCCTCCAACTCTCGGGTTTGTTCCCGAACCCGAGATGTTGGCATCACAAACAGGCAGCTGCTGACAGAGCCAACAGGCTTAGTCCCCCCCATTTTTCATATGAAGGCATCCCTTTCATATGGTTGAATTCTTTTTCGTATGGCCATACAAAAATGGAAATGAGACACAAAAAGGGATTTTTAAAACATTAAAAATACACATTTGGGATAATGCTTCCATAACCTAAGTGCAGAGTCCACCTAACGGGACCCCAGTGACCAAGATACATGTACAGGTGCTGTCCAGGATGTAATCTGTGTCGGTTTTAAAAGTTTTTTGGGGGGGGACCCAGAAACAAGATGGGGGCTGAAAAAGGATGACTCCCCCATATAAGAAAGGATTCTTTTCCATATGGACCAAATTTTTTTTCTGTTCCAAGCAGTTATCCTAAATAACATGCTGAGCATGCTCAGAACCAACATTTTTAAATTTAATAACTTTGGAACAGATTACTATTTTTTTTTTCACCAAACCAGCAAAAGGCACATCTGTGAGCCAAGCCCTTTGCACCCTGAAAATTTCAGACCAAAATTCCAAACTGTCTGGGCGATAGGTGATAAAAAAAAAAAAAAAAAACAGCAGAGTGCACCAATTTTTTTTTTTTTTTTTTACTTTTTTCATTGCCACATCTTGGAATCCACACATCCAAACAGAATAAAACGTGGTATGTCAAGAGATCTACTCCCTATAACCATGCATGCAAAATTTTGTTCAAATCTGTTAAACAGCTGCAAAGATATTAAATGCAAAGTCTGAGGTTTATCATTAAAAGACCTGCTCAACCCTAACTATAGTGGCATTACCACGCCACTATAATATATACATTTACAGCAGTTATGTAAGAACTAACTGTAACAGTAGATCTTTGAGGGAATCTCTGTCATCAGGTCATGCCTATGGAACTTAGGTGTCAGGATCCCATGGAAGTTTTTTCTGCAGCAGTCTACCAGGGGCCGCCCCCACCCACACAGCCTATATAAGCACGGGAGGTCCCGCTCCCTCCTCAGTTCTTTCCCTAGCCAGAGGCCATGGGATACAGGAGTACTACCAGTGAACCAAGGGGAGATAGAGAGAGAGAGAGAGTGGGTGCCCAGTTAACAGAAAGGCTGGAGTAACAGGGCTGTAGAGCGAGAGAAAGAGAAAGTGGGATGTAGGGAGGGATGGCATGACCTGATGACAGAGATTCCCTCGAAGATCTACTGTAATGGTAAGTTCTTACTTTGTAAAAAGACATTTTAGCCATATTTGGTCTTTGGAAAACAGGAGATGATGGAAGACTTGATACTTTTTATTGGACCAACAAGTGTCTTGTACAAAGATGGAATTATACAGAAGCTTTCGGGGCCTCACAGGTCCCTTCTTCAGGTGAACAGCAAAACTGAGCAATATAAGCAGTATTTATATCCACTGTGGAGCAATTTATAAAACAAAATATCAGGAGGTAAAGGGGACTAGAGATAAAAGTCTATATAAATAGCAAAGTAAAAAAGATGTGTGAGAAGAAATGCGGGGTACTAAACAAGAACAAGTCAGTAGAAGATGAAAGGAAGCTGGAAAGAGCAAAAAAAAATGATAAATGAGGACTAGAGATAAGTCTATGTAAGTGGCAAAGTAAAAAAAAATGCATGAGAACAGACAGGACCACAAACGAGAAAGATCTGAGATTAAAGGAATAGAAGGTAGGCTGAAAGGGGAGAACAGACAGGAGATGCAAAAGAAATGCATGGCACCTGAGAAATTAGAAGAAACAAAACAACAAAGGCCCAGACAAAGTGTGAGGTAGTATAAACAGTGAGGTGTGAAAACAATAGGGAGTGGACAGGACTGAGCTGAAGAGTTTGTAGGAGAAGCAGGGAGGAAGTAGGGAACAGGTAATAAAAAACAGTAGGCAGGAACTCAGAAAAAATAACAAGAGAATTACAGTGTACCATAGTGTGTCATAAATCCAATGTCCCGATTCAGTCCACGATAATAGGAGAATTACAGTTTACCATAGTGCGTCATAAATTCTATGTCCCAATTCAGTCAACAAATGTTAGTTTTAAATTGTTTTATATATTTCAATTCCCATGTCCTTCTGTCCTGTGTATTTTTGAAGTTGACTCTTAGTATCAAGAAGATAAATCCAAGACAGATAAATCCAAGTTCTTACGTAACTCTTCTATCTTCTTCGGGATATCTCTGTTATCAGGTCACACCTATGGAATAAGTCCCAGGCAGTGCTAAGAGCAAGGACAGTCTGGATGGCAGAAGGCCAGAGGCCTAGGAAAGAAGGCCCTGACACACAGCTAGGCCAAAGTCTGTCCCTCTTCTGGAGGCAATGTCTAGACTGCAGTGCTTGATGAAAGTGTGGACAGTACTTCAGGTGGCAGCAGCAGCACAAATCTCGGCTGCAGACATGCCCCTGAAACAGGCAACTGAAGTGGCCATGCCCCTGGTACAAGCACCCTTAACAACCCAAGAAGTTCTTTACCGTACTTCCTGTAGCAAAAAATAACAGTTGGCCAACCATTTGGACAAGCACCGTTTCAAAACTGGAGTGCCCTCTCTGCCAGAGGCGAAAGCAGCAAACCGGGAGGACTTCCTGCAGTCCCTCATATGGTGTGTACAGTAACACAGAATTCTATGTACATCCAAAGTATGGAGCAATGCTTCCTCCGGACTGGCATGCTCTAGGTAATAAACAGGCAGGTGGGTGGATGGATTCAGGGTAAACTCAGACACCACCTTAGGAAGAAACTTAGGGTTAGTATGCAAAGAGGCCCTGTTTCTGTGGAAAATCAAATAAGGTTGCTCACACATGAGAGCCTGTAGCTCTGAAACTCTTCGAGGAGAAGTAAAAGCAACTAAAAATAACGCTTTCCACAACAGAAAGTGCTGCTCGCAAGACGCGACTGGCTCAAAAGCAGGCAGGGTTAGCTTCTCCATAACAAAATTCAGGTCCCAAGCCAGAACCAGGTTATGGATAGGAGACTTCAAGTGGAGAATGCCTCTCAGGAAAGTATGGACCACATCCAGCTGTGCCACAGTATGGCCATCAATGGGCACATGAAAGGCTGATATTGCTGACAGGTACAGTTTAAGGGAGGAGTATTTGAGTCCTGCCTCAGACAAAGTCAGGAGATACTCCAAAACTTGGTTCACCAGGCAGGTGAAAGGGTCCAGGCTATGAGAAGCGGCCCAGATAGCAAACTGCTTCCATTTCATAGAGTAAGTGGCCCTGGTGGAAGGTTTTCTGGCAGCCACCTTCTGAGACACCCCAAACCAAGCAATGGCTATGTCCTCAGGAGCCATGCATGCAGGTGGAGGGACCTGAGGTTTGGATGGACCAGGGTCCCCTGGGCCTAAGTCTGCAGGACCCAGCAGAGGGGCAGGGGAAAGTACAGTTACGTAAGAACTTACCGTAACAGTAGATCTTCGAGAACAGCTCTTGCAGCAGGTTACACCATTAGGACTGAAGCCGGCAGGCGCCAGGACCCCACGGAAACTTTCTAGCTAGCAGTCTTCAGTGGGGACTGCCTCCGGCGTCGGTCCCGCCCTCGACGTCAGGCGTAGTACGTAAGGAGGCGGTCCCCCCATAATCCTCAGTTCTCCCGCCGGAGACTCCCAGCCGCTGGATGACATCAGAAGAGGAGACCGAGGATCCACCACCAGATGGCAAAGACTATAAAATAGGAATGTCCCATCCCATCAGATGGGTGCTCGACTACGACCTACCTCCAAAAAGGGGGCTGGTGGGCGGGAAGGCACCTGCTGCAAGAGCTGTTCTCGAAGATCTAGTGTTATAGTAAGTTCTTACGTAACTGTACTATCTCACTTTGAGATGCAGCTCTTGCAGCAGGTTACACCATTAGGACTGATTTCCAAGCAATAGTGGCAATCATGCACCATTGGGAGGAGGAAAGGTAGAGATCTCTATGTTACTCGAGCCTAGGACAGAAGTCCCTGAAGGATGGCTAGACCGAACCCTGCTCTTCGTCTCGAAGCAATGTCTAGACTGTAATGCCTGATAAAGGTATGCACAGAGCTCCAAGTAGCTGCAGTGCAAATAGCTGAGGTGGAGACAATCTATACCGCCGCAAAAGAAGTAACCACCCCTCTTGTGGAATGACCCGTGACCGCGCCCGGTAAGGGTTTATTGCGCTTACCATAACAGAAAGTGATGCTCTAGATGAGCCACCTCGAGAGTGACTGGAGACATAAGCCCCTTTCATCCTGTGAGCAAAAGAGACGAAAAGTTGGTCCGACTTTCGGATCTGTTTGGTTCTGGTCAGGTAGTATCTGAGGCACCGATGCACGTTGAGGGTGTGCAGAAGGGCTTCTCCTCGACTGGAGTACTTTGGTAAATACACTGGCAGATCAATGTCCTGGTTAAGGGTGAGGGCTGAAACCACCTTAGGCAAAATTTGGGTTTGTCCTTAGGGATACCCTGTCCTGATGGAAAACCAAATAAGGCTCTTTGCACATAAGAGCATGCAATTCCCGAAATCCTTCTAGCCGAAGTAACGGCAACTAAAAATAACGTTTTCTAAGAGAGAAAATGTAGCTCGCAATCCGTGGCTGGTTCAAAAGGTAGCAGCATAAGCTGCTCCCAAACAAAAGATAAGTCCCAAGGAGGAATTGGACCCTTGATGGGCGGCCTAAGGTGGAGGACTCCCCCTCAAGACGGCACGAGTAGTGTCCAGCTGGGCCACCATCTGATGGCCTACTGGGGCATGGTAAGCAGAAACTGCACAAAGGTGCACCTTAATCAAGGAGTAAGCTAGTCCAGAGTGGAAGAGGGAAAGCAAGTAGTCCAGAACCAGCTTTTCGGGACAGTCTAATGGCGACAAGCTGCACGCTTGAGCCCACAAACAAAATCTACGTTATTTCATGGCGTACGCTGTGTGGGTTGCCGGTTTTCTGGTGGCAGAGAGTACGTCTGCCACTTCTTGCGAGACCCCGTATCGCATTATAGCTATGTCCCTAGGAGCCAAGCATGCAGGTTCAACAAACGTAAGACTGGGTGGACCAATGAACCCACCTCCTGAGACAATAGGTGGGAGCTGATTGGCAAAGGAACTGGAGGTTCCCTGGATAGCTGGTGCAGAAGAGGGAACCAAATCTGTCTGGGCCAGAAGGGCACGATCAAAATGAGCATCGCTTGCTCCCTGAAAAGCTTCAAGAGAACTCTCTGGATCAACGGGAAAGGAGGGAAGACAGAGGAATCTGCCCGCCCGGGAGAGGGACAATGCGTGACGCCAGAAAACACCAGGCCCTGGATCTAGCGAGCAAAAATTGGGAAGTTTTGAGTTGGATGGGGGACGCGAAAAGGTCTAACTCTGGAGTGCCCCATCTGAGAAACAGATCCTCTGCCACCTCTTGTAGAAGTTCCCACTCATGGACTCTGGCCTGAGAGCGGCTCAGACTGTCTGCTACAGTGTTGTCCACTCCCGGGACGTGAACTGTAATTAGGTTTGGGCCATGTTGCAATACCCACTCCCATGGCCTCCCTGCAAAGCAGGTAGGAGTGAGTGCCTCCTTGTTTGTTGAGGTAATACATCACCGCAGTATTGTCTGTTTGTAACAGGAGTGTACTCGGTGGCATCTTCGAGTGGAAGGCTTGCAGAGCGTAAAGGACTGCCCTCATTTCCAAAATGTTGATGTGGAGATGAGACTCCTGGGCTGTCCAGAGGCCCGGAGACTGAACACCGTCCAGGTGTGCTCCCCACCCGAGCCCTGAGGCGTCTATGGAGAGTGTCACAGTCGGAGACGGCGCTACGAAGGGGACCCCCGTGGATAGGTTCCCCGGATTTAGCCATCATTGCCAATCCTGAACTACGGCATTCGTGATGCGGATTGGTTGCAGCAGATGGTCTTGCCTTTGGTCCCATTGCACCCTGAGCATCCACTGGGTTACCCGCATGTGGAGACGTGCCAGCATGACTGTTGCAATGGCCGCAGCCATGTGTCTGAGCAGACGAAGGACCGATCTTGCGGGGACGGTCTTCTTCGCCGACAAGTACCTGATGAAGGATCTGATGTGTTCCGCTCTGTCTGAGGGAAGAAAGGCTTTCCCTCTGACGGTGTCCAGAACTGCTCCTATAAACTGCAGTTTCTGGGATGGTACCAGGAGAGACTTCTCATAGTTGATGAGAATACCCAGTGATTGAAAAAGGGACTGGGTGCAATGAATGGCCGACATCAGTGCCTCCCTGGAGGGCGCCATGAGAAGCCAGTCATCCAGGTATGGGAACACATAGTGGCCTTGTCTCCTCAGAGACGCCGCTACGAGTGTTATGCACTTCGTGAATACCCGAGGTGCCGATGACAGCCCGAAGGGAAGAGCTCGGAACTGATAATGGCGGCTCTGAAACTCGAAGCGCAGGAACCTCCGGTGCGCTTCAGCAATCGGAATATGCAGCTAGGCATCCTGCATGTCCAAAGATGCCAGAAAGGCATCTTGCTTCAGCATGGGAATTAGGCCCGGAAGGGTCACCATGCGGAAGCGTTTGTAAATGACTGACAGGTCGAGGTCGCCGAAGTCCAGTATTGGACGGAGGTCCCTTGGTTTCTTTGGAACCAGGAAGAAGTGGGAATAGTATCCTCGTCCTTTCTGGTTCTCTGGAACATGCTCTATGGCCTCCTTTTCCAGGAACGCGAGCACCTCCTGCTGTATGAGCAGGGCATGCTGACCTGAATATTGGGAAAGCAGGGGAGGTTTTGTAGGTGGCCTGCCTACAAATTCTATATAGTGGCCTTTTTTGACCAGTTGCAGAACCCACCTGTCGGTGGTGATCGACTGCCACCCTGACAAGTGGCGTGCGATGCGACCCCTGACTTTCTTTTCCCATTGATCCTGGGTAGGGGCCGGGGCCAGGAAGGAGTCATGTTGTGGCAGCGTTTGATCCGGCAGGCTGTGCCGACTTTGCAGATCGTTGGCCTCTGCCTGTGGATGACATGGCCTGGGCCTTGCGGGTGAAAGTGCTCCTCTGCTGTTGGCCGGAACGTGGCTGTTGCCTTTGTAGCCGGCCACGAAAATGGCTCTGGTTCCTACGAAAGGAACTGGGCCGGGATCTGTACATTGCCTGTACAGATCGGACTTCCTTCCCTGCGTCCTGGAGTTTATTGATTACTTTCTCGGAGGCTTCACCAAATAGGACCTCGCCATAATAAGGGACGTCTAAGATGTTTTTCTGGACGTCCGGGGTAAAACTAGAGACACGGAGCCAAGAGTGTCTCCAGAGACACACACCTGAGGCTGCAGCTCTGGCTGAAGAGTCCGCAGAATCGTATGCCGCTCTGAGCACCTGGCTCCCCACATCCGAACCCGTGCGGAAGAGGTCCAAGAGCTCTTCCTTCTGGTCGCCATCGGGCATCTTCTCTACCATGTCCTGTCCCTGTTCCCACAATGTGTTCTGGAATTGAACCAGGTGGGTGAGGTAATTCAGTGACCTGATGGCGCACATCGCAGCCGGATATGTGCGCCTACCCAGGACATCCAACTGCTTGGATTCCGGGTCCGGTGGCTGTGTGCTCAAATGCTGAGGTCTCTGAGACCGGTCATGCGAGGCAGTGATGACCAAGGAGTCAGCCAGAGGATGGTACACCAGATACTGGTCCTCCCTAGGGGCCATGTATAGGCAGTCATCCTTCTTCGGCACAGCTGGAGTGGAATGCGGACATTTCCAGGCGGTCTTGGGGACGTCTGCAAAGGTATCCACCAAGGGCGGCACTACCACAGGCTTCGGGTCTTTCTGCCGAAGGTAGTGGGCAAGGCGTTGTCTCTTGGGGTCAAGCTCTTCAGCATCCCACCCCATTTTCTCCTGGATGTGCCTCATGATCTCCGCGAAAGAGGGATCATCCGGAGGAGACCTAGGTAGGTCCTGTGGGTCTGGGGAGGGAATGCTGATGGGAGAAGGAGATCTGGAGCGCCCTGTGGTGTCAGATCTAGAATCCTCCCCTGACGGGGTGTACTGGCGTCGTCTGGGTCTCTTGGGACTGGGTGACCCCGAGGTGGATCTAGAGAGATGTCTTCTCCTTTCTGAGGATCTACCCCAAGGAGGTGGTGTTTGTTCCTTGGGGGTTGCTGACCATCCTACGGGCCCCTTGGGCGGAGGAGGGGGCGGAGGCGGTGAAGGAGTAGGAGGAGGCGGAGTCAGAGTAGGAGGACGTGTGGCAACCACATCTTTTCTGATGGTGTCCCACCAGAAGGTAAAGAGCTCCTTTACCTCTGCCAAATAAATGCCAGACGATGGGCCTGGCGCCGGTGGTCTGTCGCCGGGGTCGGGCGTCTGGTCCCTGGGAGTCTCCCGCTCCGGGGAAGGTTCCCATGGGAGCCCGGCGTCTCCGGTGTCACCCACCTGGTCCTCGGACTGTGTAGTATCCTCCTCCAACGAGATCTTCTGGCCGGCGTCCGCCAGCGACGGTGGTGCGGTCCTCTCCTCTGGAGTAGCCGACGTCGGTCCCCTGGCCGACATCCTCGAAGGCGAGCGCCTGGCCGGCAACGGGTGTTTAGGTGTCGCCGGCTCCTGGGAGCGCCGGTGATGCTTGGCCGACGTCGGGTCCGACATCCGTTTCAGGGACGTCAGGTCCTTGGTCTTGCGAGGAACCGGGTCCGACCCACGTGAAGGCTGGGAAACCAACCTGGCGTCGGAGTCCCGCCGGCGGGAAGACGTTGTGGCACTCCCAGACTTCGACGAGGCCTTAGATGGAGTGGAAGAGGCCGACCGCCTGGAAGTCTTCAAGGGCTGTAATGAAGAGGAACCGCTGGAGGATCTGACCTGAACTGGTGGAGGTTGAGACTGAGCCCTGGATGGCGAGCGGTCCGATCGTAAGCCAGAGCTTCGGGAGACTGAGGCCCTTGCAGGGGACCTAGGCCTTTCCTTTCCCTGGTGTTTTTCCCGGTGCTTGTGGGATTTACCTGATGACTCCCCCCCCCGGAGGAAGGTTCCCTATCCATGGTTTTCAGTTTCTCCTCTAAGAGAAATGCTTGAAGGGCCTTCTGGCGGCGGATCCTGGCGTGACTGTTGAAGCCCTAGCAGAAGGAGCAGACCTTGGTGTCGTGTTCTGGGCCTAGGCAGCGCACACAGGCCAAATGAGGATCCTTGAAGGGGATCTGTTTGCTGCAGGCACACTTCGATTGGTAACCCTCAAGAGAAGTAGCTGGAGAGGACATCAGTTGAATGAAGAAGACAAATTTGTCGTAGTTCTGTGGGTCGTCGCACGCTAGAAGAGAGACCGAGAGGCCGATGCTGGCGATGTCGACGGCTGGAAAAGAACTGAGGATTATGGGGGGACCGCCTCCTTATGTACTACGCCTGAAGTCGGGAAGCGGGACCAACGTCGGAGGCGGTCCCTGCTAAAGACTGCTAGCTATAAAGTTTCCGTGGGGTCCTGGCGCCTGCCGGCATCAGTCCTAATGGTGTAACCTGCTGCAAGAGCTGTATCTCGAAGTAAGATCTGGAGGTACCACAGCCAATTGCTGCAGTAATGGAAACCATATCTGCAGAGGCAAAAACGAGGCTACCAGAATTAGGGTGGCACCCTCTATCTGTAGTTTGATGAGAATCCTATGAATCAGAGGGAAGGGAGGAATGCATAAAGAAATCTCCCTTTTCAGGAGAGAGACAACACGTCTCACCGGAAAACTCCAGGCCCTGGATCTAGCAAGCAGAAACATGGCAGTTTTGCATTAAGGGGATGCAAAAAGGTCCAACTATGGAGAAACCGCCTGTCGAAAAGGTCTTCTGCGATCGAGGTCAACAGCTCCCACTCGTGTACTTGGGACTGTGACCTGCTGAGGCTGTCCACTAAGGCTTTTTGGGCACCTGCAACATGGACATCGGACCATTCCAGACCATAATCCAGAGCCCAGAACCAGAGCCACATTGCTTCCTGGCAGAGAGAGTAGGAATGTGTCCCCCCTTTCTTGCTGATGTAATAGACTAAACTGAAATTGTCTGACTGCACCAGCAGAGGACCCCGGAAGAGGTGGTTCTGGAAAGCCTGTAAGGCATATAGAACTGTCCTCATTTCTAAGTCATTTATGTGGAGGTGAGTCTCTCAATGGGGCCAGACACCCTTGGTCTGATAAGGACTTAAATGGGCTCCCAAACCTAGATCAGTGATGAGGCTTTGATGAGTAGTTGGGATAAGGGTCGCACCTCCTCCTCTGGGTTGCTTGGCGGAGGAACCAGAGGTAAAGAGGGAGCAAGCAAGTCAGGTCAATCCACCAGTGAAGCACTTTGCATACTGGCGAGGAGACAAGGACCAGCGGATCTAGATCATCTGAACGCTGATCCCACTAAACCCTGAAGGTCCACTTTGGAATTCTCATGTGCAACCTGGCCTGAGGAACCATAACAGTGCCTGTGGCCATGAGGCCTAGGAGCCTGAAAAATACCCTGGCTGGGACATGCTGGTTCTGAGCCGCCTCCTCAGCGTGGGCAATAAGACGGCCCCCCTGTCTGGAGGGAGGAAG
Source organism: Neoceratodus forsteri (assembly GCA_016271365.2). Taxonomy (NCBI): domain Eukaryota; kingdom Metazoa; phylum Chordata; order Ceratodontiformes; family Ceratodontidae; genus Neoceratodus; species Neoceratodus forsteri. Next base: position 1,515,331,696 of record CM057452.1, on the reverse strand, counting down.
GCTGTCAGCACAAACTTAGGATGATTGACAGAGACACCCAAGGACTGGAATAACTGTAGGGTACGCGCTAGAGTCAACAACAGGAGCTCCCTAGATTGGGCTTTCAGTAACCAGTCATCCAGATATGGGAACACATAGAGGCCTTTGCACCAGATGGCAGCTGCTACAGCTGCTAAGCACATGGTAAATACCGATGGAGCAGAGGATAAGCCAAAGGGCAGTACTCTGAATTGGTGTTGCTCCCCCGGAACAGGAACCACACGTACTGGGGGGGAGGTGCGGTAAACCATGATATGCAGATAGGCATCCTCATACTGAGGGAGCACAGCTAGTCGCACTGCTTGAGCATTGGAAGAAGGCTGTGCAGAGTGACCATTCAGAACTTTCTGTACTGGATAAAAAGGTTCAGCTCCTTGAGGTCTAGAATGGGTCTCAAGCCCCCTGTTCATTTGGGAACCAGGAAGAACCTATAGTAGAACCCCTTGTTCCTTTGCCACCAGGGCGCTGGTTCTATGGCCCACTTGCGCAGCAAGGAGCGGGTCTCCTCCCTGAGCACCTATGTGTGGTCTGGAGGGTAAAAGGTGGGGACTAGGGGAACCTCTGGAGGCTGTTCTAGAAGCTCTAGAGCATGGCCCTGTTTGATTAACTGCAGGATCCAAGCATCTGTTGTGATGGTTCTCCATTAGGACAGATGGAGGGAGAAGTGACCTCTGACAACTACCTCCTGGCTTGGAACAACAGTGCGGGGTGGGGGTCTACAAAGCAGTCAGGCTGAACCTGAACCAGCAGCCAGGGTCGCACCTCCTCCTCTGGGTTGCTTGGCGGAGGAACCAGAGGTGAAAGAAGGAGCAGGCAAGTCTGACCTGGCTCTGCGTTTACCCTGAAGCTTGGTTCTGGAACCTGAAATATGAGCGACCTTAAGAAAGTAGGGCCTCTGTCTACTCCTGGGCTGGGTATGGTACAGGGACTGCATAGACTGAATGGCCCCGACAGATGCCTGCAGGTCATTAATATCCTACAAGTCTGATAAAATTTGTGGCCCACAAAAGGGACATTCAACACCATTTGTTGGACATCAATCACAAAGCCAGAGACCCTAAGTTAGGAGTGCTTCTAAGGCAAATGCCGGAAGTGGCTGCCCTGGCTGTAGTATCACCAATATCATAGGTGGCTCTGAGGAGATGCTTACTGACATCTTCCGAGGCCTGAAGCACTGTGATAAGTTCCTGTCTCTGGGAACCATCAGAAAGGGCCTGCACAGCAGCTTTGCCCTTCCCCCAGAGGGTGTTTTGGTACTTAATCAGATTAGGCAAAATAACCGGAAATATTAAAGCCCAGAGTGGCACAGGCAAATGTCCTCTTGCCCCTGAGATCTAGCCTCCTGGACTCCCAATCAGGAGGTAGACAACTAAGGTGCTTATGGGCCTTAGCCCTGTCATGAGCAGCCTTGATAACCACTGCGTCTGTTCCCGGCAAAGCAGCATAAAAGGGCAACCCCCGAAGTGCCTAGTAAACCAAATGGCTCTGCCAGATGCCTGCAGGTCATTAATAACATCCTGCACATCTGATCCAAAAACTTTGTGGCCCACAAAAGGGACATTCAACACCATTTGTTGGACATCAGTTGCAACGTCAGAGACCTTAAGCCAGAAGTGCTTTCTAAGGTGAATGCCGGAGGCAGCTGCCCTGGGCTGTAGTATCATTAATATCATAGGTGGCTCTGAGGAGATGCTTACTGACATCTTCTGAGGGCTGGAGCACTTTGATAAGTTCCTGTCTCTGGGAACCCTCAGGAAGGGCCTGCACAGCAGCTTTGCCATTCCTCCAGAGGGTGTTTTGGTACTTAATCAGACTGGGTCAGATAAATGGCAATCCTAAGGCCCAGAGTGGCAGAGGTGAAAGTCCTCTTGCTCCAAAGATCTCGCCTCCTGGACACCCGGTTAGAGGACAGAAAACTAAGGTGCTTAGGGGCCTTAGTCCTGTCATGAACAGCCCTGATAACCACTGAGTCAGTTTTCAGCTGAGCAGCATAAAAGGGCAACCCCTGAGGTGCCTGGTAGAGCTTGTCAACCTTTCTGGACATAGCTGGTACCATACTGGGTCTGCACATGGCCAGAGTGGTACTGTCATTTAGTGCTAGCAGCAGAAGAGAAATAACTTTGGGAGGAGACTCAGGGATCTCCAAGAAGTCTACCAAATTCCTCCTGGTTTCATCCTCTTCCTCCATCTGAAACCCCATGGTGGAGGACAGCCGCTTCATAATATTGTAAAAGGAGGGGTCCTCCGGGGGTGTTGGGGGGTGGACCTGAGGGTGTGTTTGACAGAGTCCTCACTCCTGGAGGACACAGTGGACCTATCAGAGAAGGCCACTTCAATATCTTCCTCCTCCTCTTCCTCGGGGAGGATTAGGTCAGGATGGTATTCCTCTTCGATGTTGGCCTGCCCTGAGGCAGGGACAGATGGGCGGAGTACTGACGGCTCTCTGGAAGGCACTGGGTGAGTGGGTCAGACTGGCGTCAACACTGTAGTAGCAAGTGACAATGCGGCGACAATGGCCCGGACCATGGAACAAACTGTTGAAGGAGAGAAAAAGATAGCACTGAGGTCAATGGCAGGAAAAGGAATTTTCATCAACACAGGGGGCGCACAGCCCAGGTCCGACGACGACGCACCACTAGCAGAAATGGTTGGGCCCACCACCTGAATATCTTGAGGATCAAGAGGTGTCAATGGCGGGGAGAGGGGTGACAACAGAGGCCAACGGCCCCTCTGCAGCCCTGTGATGGCTGGGAGAAGAGTCCTCCATGGAAGGCCTGATTGAAACAGAGGCCTGCATGGGGTGAGACGCAGACGCCAAAGGAGTCGACAGGGTGATCCCTGGAAAAAAGGAGGAGGGATCACGTGAGGACTGGGATCACTGACGGGGAGAACAACCCTTAGGCCAGTCTTTGTCCCGTCAAGAATGTTTCCCCCGAGGAGTTGTTTCAGGCACTTGGTTTTCGGCGCCAGTGACTGGGGCGGGGGCCTTGAGGGACCCCTGCTCTCTGCTGGCTGCCTGTTGCTCCATAAGTAACTTCTGCAGGGTTTTCTTTCATCGGCACCAGGTGGTGAGGCTGAACTACATGCAGGACTCACAGGCAAGAACCCTGTGGCTAGGGCCAAGACAGCAGACACAGAGTTTATGTTAGTCAGTTGAAGAAATCTTCTTTCCATAGCAGCAGCGACAGAAAAGAGCCGATGAAGGGTTAGTTCTCGACATGAAAAAAGAGAGATTATCACTTTATGCTAAAGTGATTCAAAGGCAAGTAAGAGAAAAAAAATGTAGGAACATTTTTGGCAGTCGAACTGAACGATAAGAAAAAATTACTCACCTTACATAGAAACAGAGAATTTGACGGCAGATAAGGACCGCTTGGCCCACCTAGTCTGCCCATTTTCCTACCTAACGGATAAGCTGCAGATCCTAGTTAACCAACAGCCTTAGTAATTGTGTTTCTTCTAAAGGAGTCTTGCTGTATTCTGACATTATGCAGTTAGCCCAGGCACTTGAACTGCTCCGGAGAGGAGTTAACTCTATGCCAGAGCATAAAATGGATAGCTTAAGCTCAGTTCAAACCTCTGTCTGCTGCACTTTGAAGTGTAACCGTAAGATTCTTACAGGCTAACACTAACTAACTACACTCACTATGTGGAAATTGTAAAATTACTACCCAAAAAGGCAACCAAATATTTTGGATCCCCAAAAGACTCAAGTCGAGAAATCCAAAACAAAAAACTAGGTAGTCAACAAATATAATTATCAAAAACATATAACATAACCCACTCCCCCTCTCTAAAAAGGGGAGAGTGCCAAGTACACCCCTGAGGTGCAACACTACGTCTGCCAACCCACTTCCCAAAAAACAGGTTCTGAGAGGGGAAGCAAGGAGGAGGTCAGAATACAGCAAGACTCCATTAGAAGAAACACAATTACTAAGGTTAGTCATTTTTTCTTTGAACAACATGAAGTCTTGCTGTATTCTAACATTATGCAGACTACCAAGCAGTACCTCCCTAGAAGAGGATACTGAACCTATTTTGGGAATAGGTTCTGCAGTACTGCTATACCAAACCTAGCATCACTCCTAGCCTGTATATCCAGAGAGTAATGCTTGGTGAATGTATGGGCTGTTTTCCAGGTGGCTGCTTTGCATATCTCTAATAAGGGTATATCTCTGGCAGCAGCCAGAGAAGCAGCTGTACCTCTAGTCTAATGAGCCCTCAGGCCTGAGGGGGGTATTTTGCCTAGCTTTTCATAGCAGAATTGTATACAAGAGACAATCCACCTGGCAATAGTTCTCTTAGTAGCAGGTTTACCCTTCCCCACTTCACCATAAGTGAGGAACAACTGGAGGGAGTCAAACCTAAGTGCCTTAGTATGCTCAATGTAGTAGCTAAGAGCCCTTTTAACAGCCAAACTGTGTAATCTTCTCTCTCCTGAAGAATGATGATCAGTGAAGAACACAGGAAGAGATATGGATTGGTTTAGATGAAGGTCTGAAACCACTTTGGGTAAGAACCTCCTGTTGGTTCTAAGGCCTACCTTATCTCTATGGAATGAGATAAAATCAGGCTCCAATGACAACAGCTTGTAATTCACTGAAATGTCTGGCAGAGGTAATAGCTACCAGGAACACAGTTTTCCAAGTCAAGTACTTAAATTCTGCTGAGGCCAAAGGCTCAAAAAGGGGGTTGCATAAGCTGAGCAATGCCAACATTAAGATCCCAAGTAGGAGTAGGATCCCTAAAGGGAGGATTGGTATGGAGCAATCCTTTGAAGAATTTACAGAAAACAGGGTGAAACGCCAATGAGAAGGACTTTCCCACTGACAAAAATGTAGAAACAGCTAACAAGTGTACTTTGAGGGTAGCTGGTCTGAGGCCTATGCCATTAAGATGAACCATGTAATCCAGAACTGTAGACAAGTCAGCAGTATCTGGGGATATTGCTGAATCTTTTCCATTTGGAGTTAAAAGTTTTTCTGGTGGCATTTTTTCAAGAGACTGACAATGTCCAGAACCCCTTGAGACAGATGCAAATTTGCATATTCTAGCTCTTCAAGAGCCATGCCTTGAGATTGAAAGACCGAAGGTTGGGGTACCAAATCCTCCCCCGAGAGGAGGTTAACAGGTTGTGATTGCTGGGAAGAGACAGGGGAAGATGGACTGCTAGGGACAGCAATGGGGGATACCAAGGCTGCCTGGCTCAGTCTGGTGCAATCAAGATCACTTTGCAAGATTGTGACCTTATCTTGACCAGAACTTTGAATAGTAGAGGAAAGGGGGGAAAGGCATACAGAAATTTCCCCTCCCAATCCAGAAGTAAAGCATCCAGGGGGACTGAGCCCAAGACTGGAGGTCTGCAACAGAAGAGAGGAAGCTGGTGATTGTCTGGGACTGCAAAGAGATCTATCTCTGGAGTGCCCCACCTTGAAAAGATTACTTTTAACACTAGGGGATCCAGGGACCATTCGTGATGGCCCTGAGAAATCCTGCTCAACGCATCTGCTAGCACACTATCCTTCCCAGGAAGGTGGACTGCTACCAGACATGTCTGTAGAGAATAAGCCAGGGACCATAATTTCATGGCTTCCGTGCACAAGGCCGTAGACCGAGTGCCTCCCTGTTGACATACCACATGGTGGTGGTGGTGGTGTTGTCTGTCCTGACCTGAACCACCTTGTTCTGTACTGAGTCTGAGAAGGCTTGCAGAGCCAGGTACACTGCCCTGAGCTCCAGAAGACTGATGTGGAGAAGACACTCCTAAGGGGACCACACTCCCTGTGCTGTGAGGACTCCCAAGTGAACTCCCCAACCCAGCAGAAGCATCTGTGGTTAGAACCACAGAATGAGACTGAGTGATGAATGGGACCCCCTCGCTTGAGGTTGTCCTAATCCAACCACCATTGGAGAGCCTGGATCACAGTCTGAGTCACTGGAATTAATTTGGTTAGAGGATCTTTTTTCTGAGACCAAAAAGCCCTCAAAAGGAACTGGATGTCCCTCATCTGAAATCTGGCCCCCTGAACCACTGCAATGGAAGCTGCCATGTGGCCCAGGAGTTGAAGGAAATGCCTTGCTGGTCGAGACACCAGAACGTGAAAAGAAGAAGCCAGGTCTATAAATACAGGTTACTCACCTGTAACAGGAGTTCTAGGAATGGTATATGTTGTTCATCCACACTGTCTGGTAGGTTCCTTGCCGCTTTAAATCTTGCCGGAAGGTCTTCAAGCTGGCTCCTCTTACCCAACCGGGTGGTAAAACTCTCGGCTCCAGCCATGACACCAGATCTGCCCGCTGGAAGCTCAAGTTGTCGTCGAAGCCGGGAGGTTAGGTATGTGTGGATGAACAACATATACCATTCCTACAACTCCTGTTACAGGTGAGTAACCTGTATTTCTAGGGTCATGGATATGTTGTTCATCACACTGTCTGGCAGACTCCTAGCAGTTCTCCGGGAGGAGGAGGCAAAGCGCACCCCTACTTAGAGGAATAAAGACTGGAGAACCGAGGGCCCCAAAACCAGCATCCGGGCGTGACTCAAGGTCGATGTGGTAATGGGTAATGAAGGTGTGTGCTGACTTCAGGTAGCAGCCCTGCAGATTTCCTGGATAGGGGCGTCCCTGGAAGCAGCCACCGATGCAGCAGTATGGCGGGTAGAATGAGCTCTTATCCCTCTGGGAGGCTCCATGCCCGCCAACTTATAGAGATCTATGTAGGGGTGACCCACCTGCTTATAAGTCCGCTTAGCTGCAGGTCTGCCAGGTGCGGCTTCAGCGTGGGTGACAAACAGCTGGCGAACCTCTCCCAAATTTCAGCGATCGCTCCTTATAATAAGCGGCCCTTCTAGGGTCCAAAGTATGGAGCCTGTATTCGGCCTCCGAGGTGTGATTGGGGTAGAACACCGGCAGAGTCAACACCTGGTTATGGTGAAACTCCGACACCACCTTCGGAAGGAATTTCGGGTGGGGGCGCAGGACAACCTTGTCCCTGTGGAAGACCAGGTAAGGAGACTCGATGCAGGCGCCTGGAGTTCTCCCATCCTTCTGGCTGGCGTGATAGCCACCAGAAAGCGGTCTTCCACGACAGGTGAGGAGTTCACACCTGTGCATTGGTTCAAATGGCTTGCCCACGAGCTTTGCCAGTACCAGCAGTAAATCCGCAGGTGGAGGTTCCAGCCTGGAGGGAAATGTGATCAAGGCCTTTGAAAAGCACCAGACCACCTTCTCTGCGCCACCGACTGCTCCCGGCCCGCCCGGTAAGCAGAGATGGCTGCCAGGTGCACCCTAGGGTTAGTCGACCTAAGCCCTTGACTAGAAAGGGACCATAAATAGTCAAGATGCTTGCCAAGGACAGGAGGAAGGGTCCAAGCCCTTGCCCTGACACCAAATGGAAAATCTCTTCCATTTGAAGGCATAGCACTTCCTGGTCGACTCCTTACGGGACGCCTCAACAACATTGAGGACCTCGTCGGAAAGACCCAAGGCCTGGAACTCTAGCTGCTCAGGAACCAGGCCGTCAGGTGCAGGGATTGAAGGTCCGGATGGAACACCTTCTGATTGACTGAGAGCAGGTCCAGGTGAGCTGGAAGCTGTCTCGGGAGCCTGGAGCTGAGGCTGAGGAGATCTGGGTACCAGAACTGGCGGGGCCAGTCTGGGGCTATCAGAATCACCTGCGCCTTGTCCCTCCTGCTTGAGAAGCACCTTGTGAATCAAGGAAATGGAAAGGCGTAAAGAGCCGGGGTCCACAGCCTCGAGGCATCCTGCAGCGAGCCCTGCTGAGGGGCGGGCATGAAACAGCCTCAGCTGCGTTCTCCTGGAGGCAAACAGGTCCACCTGAGGTGTGCCCCAGTGGGAGAACAGATCTTGTACTACCTCCGGCAGGAGAGACCACTCGTGGATGCAGCCCCTATCCGGCTCAGGGCATCGGCCAGGGTGTTGGAGGCTCCTGCCACATGAATGGCTAGGAGATCCGCCTCCAGGCTGCGCACGAGTGACCAAATGCGGAGAGCTTCCTTGCATAGAAGCATGGAACGTCCCGCCCTGGCGGTTTAGGTAGTACATGGTCGTGGTATTGTCCGTCTGGACTCGGACCACTTGACCCCGGAGAAACGGAGCAAAGGCGATGAGAGCTAGGCGGACCGCTCGGAGCTCCAGCAGGTTGATGTGGCATCGGGACTCCTACGGGGACCAGAGGCCGTGCGCTCGGTGTTTCCCAGATGGGCACCCCAACCCATCAGAGAGGCATCGGTTGATAGAGAGACCGTCGGTTCGGGGTGGACAAACGGGATGCCCTCCTGCAGATGAGATGGAACGGTCCACCACCGGAGAGTGCTCCACATCTCCTGGGTCACCATCACTAGCTGGTCCAATGGATCGCAGCATTGTGACCACTGGCTGGCCAGTCCCCACTGAAGGGGGCGCATGTGCCAGCGTGCCCAACGGACCACGCTGGTACAGGCCCCATGAGACCAGGGCGCAGGAAGTCCCGGGCAGGCGCGTTGCCAACCAAATGATTGGGCAAGGAGGTAGAACCTCGGCCCTGTCCGCGGGAGCCGTGCTCTGGCTCGAAGAGTCGAGCTCTGCCCGATAAACAGAATCACCTGCTTGGCTCGAGTTCGACTTGGCCTCGTTGATGAGAAGGCCGATTGAGAGCAAACCTGGAGGCCAGATCTCTGGACCGCTCCACCTCCTGTCGGAGGGGCTGCTATCAGCCAATCGTCCAGGTAAGGTACACCGGACCCCTCGAGCGCCGCGGGAAGGCTGTCACCACTGCAATGCATTTGGTGAAGACCCTGGGAGCTGGAGACAGGCCGAAGGGCATGGCTCGGAACTCGAAGAGGGATCCCTCCGCTCGAAAGCGAAGGAATCTCCGATGTGACGGACGGATAGGGACGTGAAAGAACACGTCCTGCAGGTCCAGAGAGCAGAACCACACGCCGTGTTCCAGGGATGGTATTATCTGAGCCAGAGTGACCATCCTGAAGGTTCGAGACCTTAGGAACTTGTTCAGGTCGTGTAGGTCGAGAATGGGGCGCCAGCCCCCCGTCCGTTTCGGAACCAGGAAGTACCTGGACACAAACCCCGGGTCTGAGGAGGTCCGCCACCTCCTGATCACCTCCTTTTGGAGGAGGAGCGATGTCGGCCCGACGAGCCGACAGTGAGGCTGCGGACCCGAGGCCCCAGTGCGACGGCTCTGAAGGGCGGGGCCTGCTCGAATTCTAGAGGCAGGCCTTTTCCCCACCACCTCCAGTATCCACCTGTCCATGGTAATAACGGACCAGGCGGAAAGGAAGTGCCGGGGCCGTCCCCCCACAGGGGAACCTGGGGTGAGGTGGCGAGGTTGGGGCGACACCCTCAGCCCATCACTGGGCAGGCTTGGAGGAGGGACCGGCCGAGGGACCTCCTGGGCCTTACCTCCTGCTTCCTGTTGGAGGAAGCCCGGGCTGGTTTGGGATGCCAAGCCCGAGCCTGCTAGCCCTGGCGTTGCTGGGCGGACGCGCATGAGCGCAGAAGAGACGAAGGGCTTAGGCTGTGGTTTGCGGCCTTTGTCCTTCTGGCGGAAGGACCGAGTCAAGGTAGCATTGGACTTCTCGATCCTCTGCAGGTGACCTTCCACCCCAGGGCCGAAGAGGTCAGTCCCAAAAGAACATCCGCCAACTTGTGCTGGGTATCCGAGTAAAGGTGGATATCCTCAGCCAAACCTGACGACGCATATCCACTGCGGCCGCCACAGACCTGGCACATGAGTCCCCAATGTCTAAAGCAGTCTGGAGCTGCTGTTTGGCCACTGCCCTGCCCTGGTCCCGCACTTGCCTGACCACGGTCTGCAGATCTGCGGGAAGATGAGGGACGACCTCATCCAGGGAGCCCAACAGGGCATGAGAAAAATGTGCGATGAGGACGGCCGAACTGGCCTGGCGAAGGCCGAGGGAGGACGCAGCATAGACTTTTCACCCGGCATAGTCCAATTTCTTGGACTCCTTGTCGGGAGGTTTGTCCACATCCTAAGCGTTTCCAGCACGCCGGGAAGCGCTGTCGATCTCCAACCCCTCAGCAGAGGGTGTTCAAAAACGGACAGGAGCACGGTAGGGACCGCATACTTCCTGGCCATCCTGGCCGGCGCAGGGCAGGAAGCAGAGGCGCTGCCAGAGCTCAAGGCCGGACCCACTATGGCCTCGGCCACGGAAGAGCCTCCGTGGGAGATCCCTCGGTCCAGAATCTCCGTGAGGGGATACCTGGCCCGTTTAGAAGCAGGTTCGAGCTTCATCCCGGTGGACTCGAGATGAGCGAAGCAATCCTAGGAAGGGCGAAGGGCTATCGTCCACGACTGTCCTCCTGAGGACTCAAGTCCATCGCTTGGAGAAAGGAGGAATCATCTCGGACTCAGAAGAGTCCTCAAAGAGCTGCCTGGGCCTGAGCCACCTCCACCTGCGAGGTCGGTCGGGAGTGAGGTGACAGACAGCCTATGGGCAGTCCCTGAGCCGACCGAGAATTTTTGGTGGAGCCCCAACTAAGGCTGTGGGCGGAGGTTCCACGGAATCGGTGGGGCAGCTGGATTTGGCGAACAACTGGCCTGGGAACAGGCTCCTCGGCTAAAGCGAGGGTTGTTCGGCCGCTCGGTGACAACCACTTAATGGTGGCGCCTGCTTCATTCCAGAAGGAGCTGTTGCACATGAGTTCCTCATACCTCCGATGCAACTTGCCGAAGCCTCCCTCAGTCGAGGAGGGACGTGGCGCCCGCTTGCGCGGTGCGGGGCCGAGACCGCCTATGGCGGCGGGATCGCTGGACTGACGAGCGTCGAGACGAGAACCTCAGCTATGCCGAGGGCAGTGCGGGGAGGTGTCGCGGGAATCGGCACTCCCTCTGTTCGGACGATTCAACGAAGGCTCGGAACCGGAGGCACAGACGAGCCGACGGGATCCTCAACTCCCACGGGGGAACCGGGGAGAGGGGATTCTCGGCTTCTCCAGCCGACAACCTGTCCAACGGGTCAAGAAAAATCTCGACCGCGTCGACGGGAGTCTCGGTCAACTGGCCTGACGGGGACACCGTGAGACCAGTGGCCGAAGCCGAGAGGTCGACCGAAGTTGACGGCCGACAACTCGGGGAGAGGGATCTTTCCTGCTCCCAAGAGCATCGACGGTGAGACTTACCCTTGTCTCTCTTTTTGGACCAAGAAAACAGTCCAGAAGAAGTTGGACCCTCACCTTTAGTTGAGAGGGTCAGACAAAGCCCCCTAAAAGAAGCCGAATAAGAGGCACCGAGAGAGAGAGCGGGACAAATGCCGCAGCCGAGGTAGAAGCGCCCCGCGCCTGCCTCCTCTTGAGGCGATCATCTGCTTCGAGCTGATCCACGCGAGCCCGCGCCGGACACCGTCCAACCGGGCCTCTTTTGACTTTAGCCGGAGAAACTCTCTTCTCGGGGCCCCAGTTGTAAGCGGGCATACGGTCGCCGAGGGCGTGGGCCGAAAAGGAAGAGCACAGGTCGCAGGCCTGTGGGTCGTGCTCAAGGCCCAAGCAGTAGACGCACGTGGAGTGCGGATCCGTCCGAGACATCTTCTGATCGCAAGGGCATCTCCGGAAACCGGGAGTCGATTTGTCCATTGCAGCCGCAAGGGAGAGAAGACCGAAGTCTTTTTAGCAAAATCTTTTTAATTTCGAAAATTCGAAGAATTAGGAACCAGTCTTATACGCAGAGCATAAGGAGGGAACCTGAGCTTCCAAGCAGTAAGGAAGATCTGGCATCATGGGGCGGAGCCGAGAGTTTTACCACCCGGGTGGGTGGGAGAAGCCAGCTTGAAGACTTTCCGGCAAGATTTAAAGCGGCAAGGAACCTGCCAGACAGTGTGGATGAACAACATATCCATGTCCCTAGAAGGGCCTTTACCCTTGCCAGAGGGAGAAAGGCTCTTGCTTTGATAGTATCCAACTCTACCCCTATGAAGGTCAAGAGCTGCACTGGTTCGAGAACTGATTTTGGAAGACTGAGGAGGAATCCTAGGGAAGTGAACACTTGCTGGGTCACCTGCAGGTTTGACTGGACTTGGTCTGGAGACTGACCCAGAATGAGCCAGTTGTCCAGGTATGGGAATATGGAAATGTTTTGTCTCCTTAGAAAGGCCACTACTACTGCTAGGCATTTTGTGAACACCCTTGGTGCTGATGTTAGGCCAAAGGGCATTGCTCTGAACTGATAATGGCCCAAAGGCAGTTTGAACCTGAGGTACTTTTTGTGGGAGCATCTGATGGGAATGTGAAAATAGGCATCCTTGAGGTCCAGGGAGGCTAGCCAATCCCCTGGCCTTAGAGAGGGTAGAATTATTCCCAGAGTCACCATTTTGAATTTTGGCTTTACTAGGTGCTTACGTATCTTAAATCTAGGATGGGCCGCCACTCCCATCTTTTTTGGGGTAAGGAAGCATCTGGAGTACAGACCTATGCCCTGTGAGATGCAGGAACTCTCTCTGTGGCTCTGACAGCCAGCAGAGATGAAACCTCTGCCTCTAGGGCAATGGTTTCGGAGATGTTTGCAGGTAGAAAAGACCTGACCCTCAGCTTTGGAAATTTTTTTTTTCTTATTCTTATTTATTCGCCTGCTGCGGCAACTATGTGGTGGGGCATCCAGTCACCGGCTCTGCATGCCGGAGAGCACCAGGCTCACTCACGTGATGGGGATCCGCACGGCCATCGCTGGTCAGCTGGAGGTCTCCCCCATACCTGTCCAGCGAGATGGCCCTGGACCCCAGTGCCATTCCACGCGAGTCCTCCCAGCAAAGCAGGGTGCAGTCATCAAGCTGCACAGTCGTGCCCAGTCATTTTTCACCTTTTTCTCCCCATTTGGAGCGTGGAAGTGCAATGACATCTGTGCACATACATGCAGACGTCTGCCGCGATCCACCCTCCAGTCACACCGCTGCATGCAGTACCTCCGGGAGTCCCCAGGGGCTGCCGTAGCACAGTGTAGTTTTCCCCAGCCCACCCCAGGACTAGGAGAGCCGTCTCCCGACGCTCAATCCTAGTCCTCCCCTGCCGACCGCCAACAACCCAAGCTCATTCCCAAACCTGGGTTGCTAGCCCTGCGCGAGGTGTGGAGTCCAGCACCTCAACCCTCAGTGCCATCGGGGCCGGCAGCTTTGGAAATTTTTTGAGGCTGAGGGCTAGTCCCTGGCTTACTACCTCCAAGACCCACTTGTCTGAGGTAACAGACTTCCAGGCCTGAAAGTAGTAAGCCAGCCTGCCTCCTACAGCAACTGGGGAGTTGACCCGGGCTGACACATCAGCATGTCTGCTGGCAGGAGCCTTAGATTGACAGGAGGATGTAGCCCTGCTCATCCCCCTTCTGCCTCTCCCTCTGAAGAACCCCCTCTGAGGAAAAGGAGAGGAGGCCTGTGCCTGGTAGAAAGGCCTGTGAAAAGGCCTGCCCCTGTCCCTAGATTGCTGCTTCTGAGGAGTTGCCTGCCTTTCCTTGTCCCGTGCACTCCTGTAGGTGGTCCTGTATTCCCCAAACAGAGAATTCTCCATGACAGTGAAATCCATGGCCATAGCCTGGGTGTCCTGTGATAGGCTAGTACATCTGAGCCAAGCCAGTCACCGAAGAGCCACAGATGTAGCCATGACTCGTGATGACACATCATTGGATTCCACAGCAGCATGAAACTGGATTTTAGATGTCTCAATCCCATCAGCAGCCACCTCCTCCAGCTCCTTGGCAAGCTGGGGGGAAGCCTGTTTAGCCAGTTCCAGAACAGTATCCCATCTGGACTTCTGGTATCTGGCTGTGTAAGCCATGTAGTTAGCCTGCCCGAGTCCCAAGGAAGATGCCATGTACTGTTTCTTAGCCATGGCATCTAGCTTCCTGGAGTCTTTATCTGGGATATGTTAGCCTTATCACAGGCTGCAGCCTGCACAACCCCAACATGGCTGCATTGCTGGCACAAGTACTCCGTACCTGGGCCTGACAACATATACCTCTTGTCCATTCGTCTGTCCACAGGAGGTAAAGAATTTGGAGTTTTTTTGTGTCTGTATCCCAAAAGATTTACGGAGGGGAATAGACAATCTCTTGGACTCTGGGATGTCCATCATCTCCACATAGTCAGGCTCCTCTTGCTCTTCAACAGCTTCAACCAGGGGGAGATGGAAGGTTTCTGCCACTGTTTCGTAAAACAAAAAGTGGGAAGGGGACTCAGAAAGCCTAGGAGGGGAAACACCAGGTCTGTCTGGGGAGATGTCCACTTCTACCACCACCACCACCAGCACCACCACCACCACCACCATCATCCCCCTCCATATCCGGTTCATAATCATCATTTGGGGAATAGGCCAGAACCGGAGGAACAGACTGAACCGGACGCCTATGGGAGGCGTCGGATCGGCTGGAAATGTATGGAGCAATACAACTATACTAATTGCCCTGGCAATTTCGTCGGCGGTTGGAAGATGCGGTTCTGGATCTGAACCGGCAGATTTCTCTTTTTTCTTTCTTTTTGGCGGAACCAACCCCTCAGGATCGGCTCTCCTTTTGCCTGCGGGAGTCTCGCCAGGTCAGTGGGCACTCCCTCAGGTTCGGTCGGAACCGAACCAGGCTGGCCATCCAGGTCAGCAGACTTCTCGGACTCCTTTTCCCTAAGCCTGCCCAATCTTTTATCCAGGGTGGCTTTAGGGAAATTTTTACATATCTGGCAGTCTGACTCCAGGTGGTCAAAACCCAGACAATAAACACAGGTGGTGTGGGGATCAGCCTTATCAAAGGCCTCCCCACACTCACTGCAGTATTGAAACCCAGTGGGCCTGGTTTTTCTCTTGTGTTTCTCAGATGAAGCCATCCTACAACTTACCCTTTTTTGGCAACAGCCAGGCAAGACCCCATTATCAGTTCCTAACCGTGTCACGGGTGTTGGAAAAAAACGATAAAACACGTGTTTTTTTTTGGAACCAATAAGGACCGGTACCTCACACTAAATTCAGACAAAGAAAAAACACCAGGCAAAATACAGATAACCGATTCAGCCAAACCGATTGAGGTATAAGTTTTACAATTTCCACAAAATTCTGCACTAGTCCACTACCTAAAGTACTTACTATACCGCAGACAGGGATCTGAACCGAAATTAAGTAAAATAGTGGTTTAAACTGACATTATTTACCGGACCGGACCGATAGCGCAGGAGAGATCTTTGGAGCGACTGTTCAGTTAGGCGGAGTAAAGAATCTGACAGTTACGCTTCAAAGTGCAGCAGACAGAGGTCTGAACCGAGCTCGAGCTCAAAGTTCTATGCTCGGGCAAAGAGTTAACTCTTTCCTCTCCGGAGCAGTTCAAGTGCTGGGGCCAACTGCATAATGTCAGAATACAGCAAGACTTCATGTTGTTTGAAAGTTTCCACGGAGTCCATGCATAAATGGTCGACGGTGGGAAAGAATAAAGATGGGAGTGGGGCCAGCTGCACTTATACAGGGTGTGTGACATTTGAGCCTGGCATCGGCATGGGAGGCCCCTAGTAGACTGCTGTAGAAAAAGCTTCTATGGGATCCTGACGCCTGACAGGTAAGTTCCACAGGCATGACCTGATGACAGAGATATCCCTGAAGAACATATGCATTTAGGTATGTATATTTACTAACCTGTTTGAAGGCATGCAGTAGCGCTATACAGCGAGCGTTGGACCCTGTGATGATTCCTTGTGAATACTGCAGTCCCAGACGTATGATGGAGGGGTGAATAACTGTGGAGGGGATGCTTGTTGAAGAAAACACAATGCAATAAACATAAATCAGTAACGTATAAGATATTTACTACACCTTCAACTACTAGGCGTAAATGTACATGAAGAGAAACAAATGTCCTTCAGTTTTGCAAGTTTTCAAAATTTGATTCCACTTTTTTTTTTTTTTTTTTTTTTAAAACAGGCCTTTTAGTCACAACCTACTTAAAATTCATAACTGTAACCAGCCCATCAGGGCAGTGATAGCACTACTGCTTGCAACGCCGGTGACTGGAGTTCAGGAATAAACTTGAGTCGTCGGGAGTCGGCCATGGGGTGGAAGATCGGGCATCCCAGAAGATGCTCTTTCCTCTACGGAAGAAGGGCAGCTGCAGCTACCACAATACTGCAACCTGCGCAACAACAGATGGCAGAGTGTACTGGAAATGCAGAATGGAGGGGGGACACTGGCTGAGCTCCAATCTGCATGATCTATGTGCATGATAGTTGAGCTCAACCATAGAGATTGTACATGATTAAAAACTAGAGGGGACATCACATGGGAAAATGCCGACGTCCCAGGGGCGGTGACCAGTAAACAAGGAAAAGCACTATCTCGAGCAGCGCAATACCAGGCCCACTCGGGCCATGACCCCTGGCACTGTCCGCTCCTGCCCCTACCTAGGCAATTTCTGACTTTGCGCTCAGCAGGAGGCAAGAGATGAGATCTGGCATGGTCAGACCTTGCCATGCTGGTGGTGGTGGGGGAGGGGGGTAAATGCATGAGGTTTAAAGGGGAGAGGAGATAGGTCGCAGGGACGTGGGGCTGGGTGCAATGATAAATTGGGAGCACAACTAATAACTTCAAAAACAATTTATAATTGTATGTGGATGCCTTTTTTCTCTATAGAATGTCAGAACCTGTAATAACAAGCATATTAATATTGCAGATTC